>OX346261.1:2838070-5238070 GCA_947049275.1 Epinotia bilunana
GAAAACTATCCGTGGATTGATAATTGGGAATGGCCGTAGGTAAATCGCATTGGACAAATTCGTACATTCACTTGTTTCATTGTAGTTTTGAGTTTTGTGTTATTGCTTACAATGGAATCTTCTAAAATATATTATTTATCCACCTAGTTTTTCTCAGTCAGTTGTACCAAAACGTCGGTAATAATTACTACAATCGAGAAAACAGAACAAAATACGCGGTAAGTGTGTAAATGTATGCACTTTGTTTGCAAACTCTGTAAGACCTAGACTTAGGCCTTTCCGGAGTTAGGTCTACTGCGTTAAGCACTGGGGTTGCCTACGGCATCTATGATCGGAGCGGGTAACTAAACTTTCTACTTTCACTTACCTTTAAGATAACTTTAAAGCTTTATAGTCTTTCTTTAATAGCCAATAGCAAATGCGATAAGATTGACACTAAAGAAACATTCAGCTTTAGTGACATTTTAATAAGTTTTTGTATGATAAGATTATTCAACAAACTTGATAACAAGAGTGACATACATTTTCCTATTTGCTTTCTGCGATATCGTATGTATATTTCCTGTATAGACGGTGCAAGAGGTAAATAACTTTAGCACTATATGACGCTCAAAGGTATATTAAAAACACAAAAAAATACATTTTGATTTAAACATTCATAACTTAAAATATATTGCAACAATTTGTGACAGCTGAATTCCACTTCTTTTTTTTATGTATAGGAACTGGATACGTGTCCTTTAAGCCACGTCTTTATTTAATTGTTTATAACACTTTTCTTCGGTATTTATCTTTTACCGTTCAGTGGCCGCATACAGCCAGCACGAAAAAGGTTACATTAATAATATTAAATTTCCCATCAGATATTCGCGTTACTACGCCGTTTTAAAAGGAATCCACGAAATTTCATAAGAGCCAGTTTAACTTCAAACATGTTGATTGACAGCGTGACAACACCGCAAGACATCACTGTCAATCTTGATTAAGTTGGTCAACGACCCGTGACAGTTTCGTTGGCGACATTCAATTGTTCCCGCATGGTATTAACAAACTGACAAATTGACAGTTCGGTTAACTTAGTTACAGTCTTATTTCAAGCGGAATGTGTCTGCAAAATTAAACAAGTTTTGAAGTGGGTGGGTAGTTATCTACCTAGTTTCGCAAACATACTCCTGTCACTATAGGCACCTCGGCCTACAGTTCTGAAGTACTTATGTTGTATCCGGAATAACTTTAAATTTTATTTATTGTTATTATTTATTTGTTAGTAGGTAATACAAATTATGCGTATTACGTAAAATCCCAGGCAGAGCCACGGGATAAGACATAGCCTATGTCCATCATTAAGATCAATTCTATACACTACCTAGTGGCTCTGTGAGCTTTTTAGGGTTCCGGAGCAAAAAGGTGAAAACGGATGCTGACTCCGTCCGTCTGTCTGTCTGTCTGCAACAAAGTTAAATATCTCAGGAACTACTACTGCTATCAACTTGAAACAATACAATACTACAGAATCAAATAGACATAACAACTAATTGATATTTGGAATAGTTGTAAATAAAGCAAATCCACGTGTAGTTTCGAATATTGCTCCCTAAATACAGACTTACTAACTAACAACATTTCACAGACAGTAGCTCCGTATGATTAGTTTATTTAAACTTAGATTAGTTATTACTCATAATTAAGAATTGCCATAAAAATAATGTTGAAATGGCCTTGCGCCACCAAGGCTTCCGAAACCATCAGAATAACCGACTAGTTTTGAACCGGACACATGCCAAAAATAACTTTTCCAGCCATTCTTTTCTAACCATTTTCCAGCTTTATTAAGCCAAAATTAATCCGAACCATTTGTTAAAATTTTACCTTCTCAACTTTGTCCTAATCCCGTATCCCGTCAAAAAGTTTATCATCCAATATCCCTTTGGCGCATCAAGGGAAACTCAATTTGTTAAGTATAATGCTCATTCATTATGAAGCCAGCATGTAACGAGAGGCCTTGGAGTCGAGGACACACGAACATACCCCTTCTTAAAACTCTGTACTTACCACCTATAAATTCGTGATTATTTAACCTCTTGCGTTGCCTTTTTTCTCCATTTGACTACACTTTAATCCTTTTTCGAGAAAATAAGACATTATTGGTTATATTATTTAGTGTCTACACCCCTAATGAATGTCATAATTTGTCGTATGAAATAATTACAAATCCCTGATCTTTTCTCTAGCTTGGTGATATTATTTACATACCATCAGAATATAACAACTTCCCAAGTTGGAACCTTTAATATCTCCTAACAAAACCCAGGAGTAATAAGTTTCTGTCAAAAATTTCATTTTTGCTACAAGCTTTTATTGCCGACTGTACTTTTCTTTATACCGTCATCAACTACTCATTGAGACGATTCAAACTCGATGGGGTTATGTGGTTTTATTACAGAGTTCCTATGGCCACCTTCCAGCTCCATCATCAGATCAGCTCCACGACATCATAATATTGCATTGTCACGCGATTTGCATATTCGTGCAAAATTTCAGCTCAATCGGAAGCCGGGAAGTGGATCAAATTTAACTTGCAAGATTTGATTACAGACAGACAGACAGACAACGGGACAGGTGAAAGTAAATAAAAGCTTGTAACAAATAGCAAGCAGAGTTCACATAAGTACCTAATGCTGACGGTGCAAAGTTATATTAAAGAGTTTGCGTTTACGACCTACCTCGGCTTGCCGCCACTAACTACTTTTTAAATATATTGTTTTAAAGCTGAGCACGTCAGAAGCTGAAGCGAAAAGACGCTTAAAATTATACCTCTCCCTTTATAGAGATTTGCGAAGCTGTGATCTCGCATATGTTTTAGCCCTAGTTGTCAAGCATGCGAGGCGTTAAATATATGTAAACACATGTTTGGTGGATGCCGCCCCACCCAACCACTCTGCTACCGCGTTGAAGCAAAAAAGTTTACGGCCAACACCTAATGGGAAGCGGACACAGCCTATAGACGCATGCAACTGACATATATATATATATATATATATGCGCGTTGCTGACCTTGATTTGGGGAGAAAGAAGTTGCGTCGATTTTAATGTTGGTCCTCGGATGTTCAAACAACACTATTGTCCGCCATATTGAGTTCAATTATTTGCACTTTTGCAGTACGGGTGTCAACCCAGTTGACAGCAAAAAACAGGCCAAGTGCGAGTCGGACTCGCGCAGGAAGGCTTCCGTACCGTGATCTGTAAAAACGGCGAAACAAACATGTCTTTTGTATGGGAGCCCTCCGACTCGCACTTGGCCGGTTTTTTAGTATTTGTTGTTATAGCGGCAACAGAAATACATCATCTGTGAAAATTTCAACTGTCTAGCTATCGCGGTTCTTGAGATACAGCCTGGTGACAGACAGACAGACAGACAGCGAAGTCTTAGCATTAGGGTCCCGTTTTTACCCTTTAGGTACGGAACCCTAAAAAGCGGTAATTTGAAAAATATGTCAGCCATCTACCGAAACATTATGTTTTTTTTTGCATCTATACTAATCCGAATGCATATAATGTGACCGCTATTACCAAGACACAAGGTCTCGCTTTGATTTTAAAAATATTGAACATGACCATTTTACTTCGATCAACTATGTATAGTTAACACCCGTACTGCAGCGGTGTTGCCTTACTGGCAACTCTGGTTGACACCCGCAGGTAAAGGGTTAAGTGTGTAAGTAAGATATGTGCCTTCATTTTGTGCGACCATTTTACAAAAATTTAGTAACTTGGCAAATCATTATGCAACAATTTTGTCGAGGCTACCGAGCCGAGACGTTTTATTTTATATTTACGTTTCACTGCAAACCTAATACGTAGAAAACAACATCTTTCATGAATATTGTTGAGAAAATTACATTTTCTTTCCCCTGGACCTGTTCCATTGTCTGAAAGTTCTTTACTTTCTTGGGTTATCGTGGGAGTTAATTAAAAATTTCATTGTTGGCTGTACCTGATAGCGCACTATTAAAAGTATTAAATTAACTAACCAGTTAACTAAAGATGTTATTTCTTGTTTACATTACCGCTTAAGTTTTGTTTCCCGCTGCATATTAAAACTCGTATCATAATGTTTTTGTTTACGGGAGCTCTGTAATTAATTCTCTTATCTGCATCTTCTTGGCCTGAGGTAGAGGTTAATCATAGTTCAGGTGCAATTGTTTAAAATCATTTTACGGCAGAACATAACCATCTGAACCAGCAGAACATAATATTAGCAATAAGGGTTTTTTTTTCAAGTTTTCCCGCACCCCACTGGCATGGGCACGTTTACGACCACCTTAAAGCATTCGTCTCTATCGCACATATATTGCTAGTGAGGGATGAATATTTCAAGTGCGACATAAGCGCGATCTAAAAAAGTCTTTAATTTACAATGGTTTGGTTTACAGTACTTACGGAAAAAGTGGTAGCGAATAGCCCCAGTAAAAAGTACTTCAATTTTTTTTTGACCGTGGCTATGGCGGTTATATATATATTTTTGGGTCAATTTTTGAAGAGGCCGTTTTTCGACATTTGTATGGTTTTTTTATTTTTTTGGAATATCAAATTCGTACCGACAACGTGAGGTAGGGCTTTTAAAAAGAAAAAATATGGTGCACGAGGCACCTCTCTGCTTCTAATGGTTAGCTAGATATTGACGCTTTAAAAACACCGTGCCATACCAAAGTCGTCAGCGCCATACAAATGTCGATTCTGCCATACAAATGTCGATAGCGGCATACAAATGTCGGTGAGTGCCATCAAAATGTCGATTTTGCCATACAATTGTTGAAAAACTTTAAATATTTGTACCATACTAAAAAACTCACTATTTCGATATAGTATCTCCGGTTTATGGTTTATGATAATCGTTATATTTGTACTATTACTTATTCTGTGGTTATATTCCAAAATATTAAAAATCACTTAGAAAACAGATTATTTCATTCTGCCTAAGAGAAGGTAGCAAAATGACAGCAAAGAACCGGCCAAGTGCGAGTCGGACTCGCGCACGAAGGGTTTCGTAACATTATCTACAAAAACGGCAAAAAATCACGTTTGTTGTATGGGAGCCCTTAAATATTTCTTTTATTCTGTTTTTTTAGTATTTGTTGTTATAGCGGTAACAGAAATACATTATCTGTGACAATGTCAACAGTCTAACTATCACGGTTCATGAGATACAGCCTGGTGACAGACGGACAGACAGACAAACACACGAACAGACGGACGGATAGCGGAATCTTAGTAGTAGGGTCCCGTAGTTTTTACCCTTTGGGTACGGAATCCTAAAAAGTAGTAAGTAGGTAGCGTAGTAAGGTAGCAAACAACAAATGTGGTACGGAACCAGTGCCTAAATCGACGCCAGTTTAATCCTTTCCAATTTCCATTAATTTCGTGCTTTACTTACATTTTGTTTTAAATCGACATTTGTATGCCACGTTCGACATTTGTACGGCCAAAAAAGCCGTACAAATGTCGCCATACAAATGTCAACATGGATGTTTTTTGGCTGTCCTTCGTACACTATTAATTGAATTCACTAATTAGTTAAACACGAAACTCTTACCCCATATTGCCTTTGTTATGAAAGACACATTTTTATTTCAATCGTATATTAATAAATAAACGCCCATACAAATGTCGTCATAGCCGTACCAAAATACTTCGTATAAAGAAAACCTGTTTCCTCCGTCAAAAATACTGGCGCTCCCTCCCCTCCCGTTGGTGGTTGAAGCCCAACTAACCTATCTATCGTATCGTATAGTAAATGTAGGGGTGGGACAATAGAAAACCAGATTTTAAGGGTTTTGAGCTTGAGTCCTAATAAATGGGTCGCGCGTGGGACAACTACTAAAACACTTCACTGGTTTTAATTATTCGCGCATTAATTTTGCAAGATACTTTAATGAATACGCTAATAAATCTTCTTTATAACAGTACAAGTTGTTTATTTACACGTTGCCGAAATCTATAGTTATGAATTTTTGTTTGAGCAAAACCGCAAGTGGGACATGCGAAAAAGCGGTAGATTTCGCCGTTTTACGATATCAACAATTTTATTTTTCCGTATCTATTAATATTTAAGGTATTGTTATATATATTTTAAGTACAATATAATACACGGAATACAAATATATATGTATCAATACTCCATGTTAAACTGACTGGAAATTATAGCCGTGGGACAGCAAAAACAGCTCGTTTGAAAATTGACCCTTTTATGCATTCCTAACATGTTATAATACTGGCTAATCAGTATTATACCATGTTAGGAATGCATAAAAATATGATTTGGAAACGGAAGGGGATCCTAGGAATATCTGACAAAAAAAACCCATACTTACTTGGGCGTTTTTCAAAAAAAGTGTACAAAACTTTTTTTTTTCAGATTTCGTTTTTTATTCTTTTTTCTTACTCAGAATCGTTGACACTAACGATCCTCATACAAGAAAAAAGTGTGAAAAAATTCCATTCCGGTTCGTCACATTTTTTTATTTTTATGGTCGTGACGCACTGGAAGAACAAACTTACATAGTAAAATCTGGGACACTTTTTTTCTTGTATGACGATCGATAGTGTCAGCGATTCTGAGTAAGAAAAACAAAAAAAAAACGAAATCTGAAAAAAAAAGTTTTGTACACTTTTTTTGAAAAACGCCCACTTAGTTAATTAGACGAAGCACAACATCGATGCTAGTACGGTCGCACGCGCAAGGTTCACGAGGCACGCGCTGAACCTTTGTAGTACCGAGCCGTTTACGTCATGTTAAGCTGCCATATGAAGCTGTCAAACGGCTTAAAGCGACAGTGTAATCAGTGGCGGATCGTTCAAACAAGCTGATTTCCACGGGCTTGCCTAAAATTTCTTTTTACGCAAGCCTATAGTTATACTTATACTTACTCTAAACTCTTTCATAACTTATTTTGTGCCTGGTTGCCCATCAAAAGTATTCACGCGCGGCCACTGCAAGGCACCAAGGTGTTCAGCTACTTAAATGAGTTCGGCTGCGTATTATCGGTATTATAATTATTTATTTGCTATGCTGAGTTTCAACATATTTTTTTCTGTAAACAGGGCGGTCTATACAAAAAGGGAAATCACGAGAACGAGCACCATGAGAGGAAGAAGGGCGAATCCGGACACTTCGTCAAGGGAGGCCATCACGGTGTCGACAAGGTGATTTTCTTTTTTCCCTGGTGACGACCACCTAGCCTAGTGACGCTGTCTACGAAGTTTTCAGTCCTGCATTCGAATCCCGGTAAGGATTTGCCCTTACCGGGATTCGAACTCGACTAAAACCGGAATGGAGTAAGGAGCACGAATATTTGTGTCTGAGTCTTGGATGTCTTCTATGTATTTAAGTATTTATATCTATTAAATATAACATCGTCTAGTACCCATAACAGAAGCCTTATTGAGCTTACTTTGGGGCTAGTTCGATTTGTGTAAGATTGTCCGCTAATATTTATTCATTATTTATTTACTGGTTGAAAGATTCGTTGTCCGAGTTATTGGTTCAGTTGGTAGCGGTTACTGGCCGTATATGTCAGAAGGTCGTAAGTTCAAATCTTGCTTGTATTTCATTTTTTTCCTTTAATTTGTAATTTATTATTTTCCTTAGCAGACGTTACTGCTTAATACAAAGATTGATTTTCTAAAGTCACCAGCAAAAGCACCATTCTATCAGAGCTTACAAGATTCTAAAACTATTTATATATTCATAGATTTTTATTTCTACCATGAGACATTACAGGTGTTTTATTATTATCTGCACAACTTAGGAATGGGTCGAAACAAAAACGACTGAATAGATTTAGATGCGATTTGACATAAAGATAGACAACCTGTAATTATCCTCTAAATTAATAAAATTGCGAATGGAAGTTTTTAGATACGGCGGGCCTAAGATGGCTGTCATTTCATCACTTATCGTTGTGGATAAAACATCCTTCAGCCTCACACTCGCATCGTCAGAACGTGATGGATGTCTTATCGACAGCGATAAGTATTAGAATGTCATGCACAGCCGGCATCGTCGAGACACCCCGAGACAGACCGCGAACGAGTGTGTACAAGTGATGCTCTCACCTTGTCTCGCCCGTCCGGGTCTCGCCTTTCAAAAGGGTTGTTCTGCCTTTCAAATGACGCAACGAGTGTGTACAGCCGGCATCAACAATGCTACGTCATAAGTCCACGCTGACAAAGTTGCGATCAAATACTAGTCTTCAATAACTAATTAATAATTATGTATACATTCCAGGGCCACAAGTCGTCGGGTGGCCACGACGGCCATGGGAAACGCGGCCACGCGGGCCACGCGGCAGGAGGCCACCAGAGCGGGAAGAAATGGGTGTATCACCACGGCTACCCCGCCAAGAACGCCAACCTCATCGTCATCGACCGAAGAACTGATGGGTACATGCATGGGCCCAATTACTATTACGGTTAGTTTGGCTAAATGAGCATATCTTTAAAAAAAAGCCACTACTTTCTTTACGAGATTTTCTGCAACTAAATATTACGTTATTTATTCAGAATCATTCGTCTCTTTCCATTCGTATAGGAGAACAAAAGTGTCCCAAAATTTCCATATATGTATTTTTGAACTTTCCTACTGTGTTGCCTTCATACGTACGAAGTATGTGGGAAATGGTTACACAATAGGAGAAACATCATGGGATAGTTTTTTTGTCCTATCAGGAGTGTGGGGAGTGGAAATCACATAAAGCTGCTAGAAAATTTTGCAATTCATAATACTGGCATTTTATTGAGAAACGCTCAAATGTGTTGAGGCCTTAATAATTTTACGCACTAATGTACTTGTTCTGAGACGTACGGGATTAGGCCGTGTTTTTAGACAAGAACGCCGACGTGCATTACAGGAGCCATGCAGACTGCGTTTTATAAGCGGACCGTCGGCGTTTTTGTCGACTTTTTTCACGTGATTAGACACAAACGCGCGATGACGTTGCGTTTAAAAAACGCAGTCTGCGTCGGCCCAAACATCAGCGTTGCCTAGAAGTTTTTAAGTATATGTGTTAATTATATATATACAGGGTGACTCCTAAGTCGTGACAATTAATCTTTTTTGCCAAGTCAAGTGATAATTAGGGCTAAAATATAGCATATTCTTTCAACTATGGAAAATGTATTTCATCATAACTCATGGTCACCCTACAGGTTTTTTATGCAGTTGACACATTTTAACGACACATCACTACAAGCTAAGTAGGGTGACCAAAATAAAATGTGAGCGAGACTCGTAATGCTTTTAAGAATTAAAAAGAATGATATACGTCTTTTAATTACTAGTCGAACCAGATATTCTAAATCGCCATACTGAAGTGCATCAAAAACTAGTATTTCTCTTCATGACTTAGTCCACCCAATATACTCGCCTCGTGCTGACGAACGCCACGCTTGCCCAGAAACACGGCCTTGAAGTCAATAGAAATAGCCAAAATTATAACCTGTGTGCTGCTTGTGAGTGCTAAATGAGTCCCATTTGTTTGACAAAAAGCCTCAAATTTTCACCAGTTGTTCATCTTTAGTTTCGTAATTCATGGTAAACTTATCGAGACAATTCTTTAATTGAAATCACTTAGGAATATTGTAATTCATGGTAAAATTGTTGAGACAATTTATTAAGTGAAATCACTTCGGATTTTTTAAAGAAAATGTAAAATTTCAAGACAATTTATTAATTGAAATCACTTAGGGATTTAGTAATTCGTGGCAAAATACTCAAGACAATTTATTAGTTGAAATAAATTAGGAATTTTATAATTCATGGTAAAATTGATTAAGTTAATTTACTAATAGAAATCACTTGGGAACTTTTCAATTATAAAGATACAATTCTCAAGACAATTAATTAATTGAAATCACTAAGGAGTCTTGTAATTCAAGACAATTTCTGGACAGAAATGACTTACAATTTTGTTATTTAGGGTAAAATACCTAAGACGATTAATTAATTGAAATCACTTAGGAATTTTGTTTCATAATAAAATTCTCGAACCTTTATATTAATTAAACTTATATTGTAATAAATGGCTAAATGCTCAAGACAATGTATTTGATGTGTTAATTGAAATAGCAAGCAATCCTGCGCCGATTTAGACTTCCTGTTCCTAAAGAATAACAATTTCTGTACTATTTGTGAATAGTAGTATCATAATCCTACGTATAAGGTACACGTCTCGATTTTTTACAAATTAATTCCAATAATTTACATTCAGTTGTTCATTATTGGGGCGTTTACCTTGTGGATAGTTAGGCGTATCAATTGAATATGCTGTTTGGTTGCTTTCAGTTTTAATGCAACGCATTTCGATGAAAATGATTCAATTATTCATAAAACTTAACAGACTTCTGTTACCTAAAATTTATATTAATCCTTTGTTACAAACAGAAATCTAAAATTGATAGAGAAAGATAAACGATTTATCGGCATATTAGCTAAAATAGGTATGCTGGACATTCATGAATCACACCGTTAGTATTTACGATGTGGTCCAAACTTATGTAATTTGCTTATTAAATAAAAGCCATTTCGTTTCAAATGATCTTACTAGTGTAAATATTTGTATGTAATATCTTAATATTATATTTATATTGTAAATAGTATCGATTTTATACTTTGTAATAAAATTATATTTAAATCATAGTGTTTATTTTCAAAACACCCATGTGCTGGCGGGTTAGATGGTACTTTCAACCATTTCCTTTTCTTCCTATGGATGTCGACTGTGGGAGTATGATAGAGTTCATGTGTGTTGTAGGTGATGGGCTAGCTACCTACATATCATTATACACATCTATGCATTATCCCGTATACAATATTTAGTGTACTGATAACACAATTTAGTTTTATCTGCGTACGCATGTGTAGTTTAAGAAATTACGTTAATTATTACCTTTTTTTCACACATATGACATCATGATTTGTTTATGATATAAAAGGGTGAACTTGTATTACAATGACATGAATGAAAATAATTAAGTTAGTAGTAAAATAATAATAGTTAAGTAAAATTCAAGATAGTTTCTGATGCAATATTGGAAGTAATAATAATGGTCCATCAACTTGCATGTTAATTAATTTTCGCGTCAATACTCGTAATGAAGGGGTTGATTGTTTTCATAAAAAAAAATTAAAATCATTAATTGCCATATTGTAACATATGTGACATATTACACAGGCTAATTCATAACGCACCATTCCGCGCTCGTTTCGATTCTGGCTCGAGTCGGGTGGGTATGGCACTCTGTCACCGTTTTTTTTCACCCGTCAAAATTGCTTGGCAAACAGAGTGGCAATAACTAATACATGAAATTAGTTACTGACGAATACTTTATAGTGTCGGGTTACAGTCATGTATCGACAGCACCACCGAACCGGTCATTGTGGCACTCTTTGGGGGAGGCATATGTCCAGCAGTGAACGTCTTTCGGCTGATATGATGATGATGATGCTGTTCCGACGTTGGTCCAGACACAGAACGGTGTAGGTAACATTGAATCATTCTGATACGGTAAAATTACGGAACGTGATAATACAGCATTTCAGTTTGCCGAATAGGTAAGTATAGATATCGGATTGACTGGCGTAAACTAATGGTCAGTAGGCAAAAATCTTCAAAAGGAACCGACACCGCTAAACTACAGAAGCACTTGACAGAACCATACCCATCAAGTTGGTTATCTTAACACTGTAAAGATAATACGGTTAATACTAGTTACACATATTGCGGCGATATGGGCCCTAAATAATGTTCTTCAACAGCTAATATTACTTTATCGGCATAATCGTTGTGATATGAAATGTATATTTATTAGCTAGTTCAATTTCATATTACGGACTCTATGGATAGGTTAATAATAAATATCAGTACGTCTAGAAAAATTTGCTGCTCAGTCAATTCGCGCGCGACTGAGCGTCTCCTGTCTCACTCGCACCGTGCATATTAAAAAGAGGAGGGTAGATCTTTCCAAAGTCGCGCCGCGGTTGGCGTGAGGCGTGAGTTATGCTAACCCCGCAGACAGAGAAGCATAGTCATCAACATTTTTTTTTAAATTGCTTCAGTCTGCTCATAGTCCAGTGACATCAGCCAAGTTTTGAGCTTTTTCTTACATTCATGAGTAGAAAGGGGATAAACATATACAGGGTTATTTATTTTATTGTACAAGTATCTTGACATGAAACGTTGTTGCCTTCTGGCAGAAGCCAGTCCGCATTACAGTGGTAAGCATACATTTGACACAACACGCTTATCTGCAAACTTATCTTTATCGTAGGGGGTGAGCTTGTGCTGCTTGATTACGAACAAGAATATGTATAGTTGTCGGACAGAGAGTAATTCACAACTTTTATATAACAGTTTCGTAGAAAACCTATATGGTCTGAACGTCATTACTTTAAGCAAGGATCGTTGTGCCCTCTCTAATTTCAGCATGTGTGTTTTACCAGTTCCACCCCATACAACACAACAGTAGATATACCGCTTTTAACAGATCTATATTAGCTACTGCTCTGAGTTTCCTAAATATCCAAACTAATTTTCTAATCCGTGTTGTAGTTAGGTCTATATGAGGTTACCAATTCAACCTGCTATCCATGAATAAATATCTTCAGTGTTCTTTACTTTAAAGAAGCGGACTAGGAACATATATATTGAGAAAAACACTATATTACCAACACGCACGGTCGCAAGAGAAATTGCCTGGTCGTATTACCAGACGAATAGTCTAGGACACACTTGACAGGCAATCCCTTGTTGCCCGGCCTTTGTAGCTAAGTACCTACCAGCACGTCTATCATAAGACCGCCGCGACATACTCTCGACTTTTCTCGCACTATCCGCCTCTCTCTTATTGGAACACTTAGAACAAGAGGTACAGTGCGAGAAAAATCGAGATTATGTCGCGGCCGCCTCATGATAGACGTGCAGTACAGTTGCTCTACACAGTTTTTCAAATGCAGCATAGTGGAAACCTATCTTTTCGATTTCATATTAAACCAAAGATTGACAGCCTAATATAAGATACACACGAAATCACATTAGAAACCTACTTTAAAGACAGACACAGCAAAGAATAAACTAATTTTTTGTGTGCTTGCTCGCTTGATAGACTTCCGCAAATTAAGAAATTCGAATAAAGAGCGATAACAGTGAAAGTAAATACTACCGCAAATCAATCGATACAATCACTGGAAATACGTATTACATTTGATTGTTATTATGCGGCCAACCTGAAGCCTTTCATGGTTCAGTGAACACGCGGCTAACACCATTTGCGAGTTCTATTTTAGTGGCAAAAAAGTTTAAACGTGAAATGATTGATTTTTTTTATGTTCTCCTAACAATTAGGGCAATTTAACTCACACTCACGTACTCAGTCTAAGTTTTCCCTAGGGTCAGGTAGGTCACTTAGATAAACACAACATAAAACCTTTATTTTTGGACTTATTGGAATCCTCTCATAGTAGTTTAATATTGTGCAAATATAAATATATCTAGTTGGCAATAAAACCTTGGCAAGAATCATATGATACTCGTAAAACTGTTAACTGATCTTAAAACAATCTTTTGTTAAAATTTAGGCCCGTATAGACACACTGTACATGTACCATACAATATATTAAACTTAATGTTTTATTAATTTTCTTCACCACATTTTATATGACAATAATAAAAGGATAATGAATGTTATGTTACGCTATGTTACAAAAAGAATTCCAAGGAATTACAGGTATGACATACAAGACGATGTTCAGAAGGATATTCGCGACACAAAGCTTCCCCTTGTCTTATTACGTCTTACTTCAACAACAGTTAATTAAATATACATTCTAGATATAATTCATTCACAATAAATTTATGCATCGTTCTTACACATTAGGTCTCCCGTGAGTGTCAGCGACTGTTTTGTTGCCAATACAATTCATGTTCGATATAAATTCGATTTGCACGGTGCGCTAATATAGCCCAATTGGCGATATCTAAAGGCGGGATTCCACCGGTGTGCGGCACTGTGCGGCACAAGCATATTCAGTACAAAAATGCTTGTGCCGCACACCGGTGGAATCCCGCCTTAAGAAAAACTAAAAGTGCACTTCTAAACAGTCAACGACAGAAAGACTTCACTGACAGAAAGTCTGAGAACAGCCCAAGTTTGAAACGGAGAACTTCTAGGTAATATTACCTAGAAGTTCTCCGTTTCAAACTTGGGCTGTTCTCCTCTACAGGATGCATTTCTCAATTGTTCCTCGCGAAATTTTTTGAGCAGCACGGCTATCACAAGACGGCGCGCGAGCTCTCTCGATTTTTCTCGCACTATCCGTCTCGCTCTTATTAGAAAACTTAGAAAGAGAGGTAAAGTGCGAGGAAAATTGAGACAGCTCGCGCGCCGTCTTGTGATAGCCGCGCAGGTTCAATAATTACCTATACAAGGTGTTTTTTCAACCGAATTAGAGCCGAAGCCCACTTCAAGTAACCAAAACGTACTAATCATTCGTGAAAAAAAAATTAGTTAAGTTGTTGAAAAATCTTGTATGGCGCGCGGTGCGAAGTTCATTCACCCGGTTGGAGTTCGTACCTATCTACATAAGATGGCGGCTAGCGGTCACTGCGGTCACTCGGCTGGATGATTAAAATTAATATTAACCTTAATAAAAACCTTTTTTTTTAAAGTTCTTTGTTACGGCTCTAAGAAGGTTAAAAGCCGATTCAGGTTTTCTGTATTTTTAGGGTTCCGTACCAAATAAGGTTAAAAGGGAACCCTTATGGTGCGACTCCGTCCGTTTGTCTGTCTGTCAAGTGGGATATCACATGAAAGGGCATATTATATCATATGGAAGTTGCACTTTTTGAAACCGTTTTTCTTTTTTTTCTACATTGGTAAAATTTTGATCTATGAAGGAAAATGAAAAAGAAAATACCATCCCCCCCCCCCCCTTATCTCCGAAGTTATCCAAGCGAAAAATTTGAAATTATTACTTGTGATTCAGATAAACATAAATATACTAGAAAAGTATAACTTTTTCTGTATGTAGCGTATTTTTTGTTTTATTTTCAAAAATCATTTCCTAGTTAAGTTTTTAATTTAACCAACTTTATAAGTATGTTTTTGTTTTGAAATTCCTATAAGACTATAATAGAAGTACTCTCTTTCAAATAAAAAAATAAAAATCGAGATCGGTTCACATGATAAACAATAATCGCTAAAACACCAACATGCATACTAAGCTGATTGCCCTTGCACGGTAGTACCAAATGGGGCCGATAGATGGCGCTGACCCCATTCCTACTTCGCGCTGTTAAGATTTTTCTAGAATTAATGGGGTTGGGACGGGTATATTTCAATTAAAAATATACGAAAAATCCTATTCGAAATTCAATTTCGTGATTCAATTGTCTTGGTAGTTCTATGGTCTTGGTGTAAAAGTTATTCGCTTTTGTTGTTTGAAATTGAATTCTGCAAATTCTTTTGTGTTATTAATTAATTTAACAGGCGAAAATTACTTCGGTCTATTTGTCATCGTATTCATTGGGGTTTGCTCAGTAATGGGAAAAATTTAAGCGTATATAATTATTAGAATGAAGTTGTCAAATATTAGGACATTTACTTTACCTTGAGTTAATTGATAGTTTGTACGGAACCCTCCGTGCGCGAGTCAGACTGGAACTTGACCTGTTTATTTTAACATGACTGGCTCGCAAGTTGTACAGCTCACAGAGCCTCTAGTTTAAGAGACCGCAGTAAGCTCGGCCGAATTTCACCTTTCCATACAAACGGTGTCATATCCAATCCAGTCATTCAAAAGCTATAATTTGGGAAACGACACAGCATATACATAGTTTGCGAGATTTCAGCGCATTAAAAGTCCGCAGAAAGCTCGATTCTCCATACAAACGTAGTTACGCTCTCATTAAAACTACGTGTCGGATTGTGACGAAACTTTGCATATACAATGACATGAGGTAAAAAAATCTATGTCTGTAATTAGTTTATATGGTTCCAGGTTATAAAACAAATGAAATACAACAAAAACAAGTTTTGTATGAAAAACGAATTCACTGTATTTTTCTATGGTATCTGAAGCTACATAAACGAATTACAGACCTAGATATACCTCATGTCATTGTACATGCAAAGTTTCTTTACAATCCAACACGTAGTTTTAATGAGAGCGTAACTACGTTTGTATGGAGAATCGAGCTTACTGCGGACTCTTAATGCGCTGAAATCTCGCAAACTATATGCTGTATCGTTTCCCAAATTTTAGCTTTTGAATGACTGGATTGGATATGACACCACACGATTCGCTGCGCTCTGAGACGCCACAAGTAAATGGAATCTGGCTGGAGCTACGGTGATGCTACTCGGGGGGCACAGGAAGACGTGAACGTGTGCTAATGTTTATTTTATACGTGTTGAAGTAAACTTAACTCCACATATTCTCGTAAGTTAAACCGACTCTCATCATCATCGTCCTGCGTCTTACCGGAGATCCTACCTTAAATCAGTACGGGGTCCGTTTTAGTAGCAATAATCTTGACGTACGCAATAGTTTTACGAAAACTACTGCCATATCTGACCTTCCAACGCAAAGAAAAGCATCGCTTTGTGCAGCTATTCTGTGCCGCAAAGTCAAAGTATTTATTTGCTAAACACAGGTTAAACAGATGTTATAAGACGCAGCTTGGTATCACTATGTCTGAAATCTCATCTGTTGAATAATATGCCTTTTCCGGTAGAAGCAAACAGTTTCTTTTTGAACAGCATCAGATCTTCAGCTTTTAAAATGTTTCACCATCGCTGACTTTACTCCTATTCTCGCACAGATATGCTAGATTTAATTTATTTTTTATTTCTGTTTCTGTATGTTATGTGGCAATAAATCAATCATACTCTATATATATAAATAATATTATAAATGCGAGTTTAGATGTTTGGATGTTTGGATGTTTGTTACACAATCACGCTTAAACAGCTGAACCGATTTGAATGAAATTTTGCACGAAGATAGTTTATAGCCTGGATTAAAATATAGGATAGTTTTTATCCCGGGTCCACGCGGACGAAGTCGCGGGCGGAAGATAGTACTTAATATTATAAATGCGAAAGTGTGTCTGTCTGTCTGTCTGTCTGTTACCTCTTCACGCTTAAACCGCTGAACCAATTTGGATGAAATTTGGTATAGAGATAGTTTGAGTCCTGGGGAAGGACATAGGATAGTTTTTATCGCGAAAATCATCCCCCAAGGGGATGAAGTGGGGGGTGAAAGTTTGTATGGAGCTACGATATAAAAGAGTTCCACGCGGACGGAGTCGCGGGCAGAAGCTATAGTTACTATTATATTCTATTCTAAAACAAGACCTTGTTGGCATTAGATTGTCTCGCGATGTTTTTCCGCGTCGAAAAACTGCTGTTTAAGCGCCTGCAGCCCCTATTTTGGCTCGTTATCTCGATATGCGGTTCGCTCTAACTTGTATTGGCCCATCGCTCGAGCCATCTCGAGGTCTTCGGAAAGGTTATTGTTGCAAACAACTGTATCTTGGCACACTTTTATAACTACTCGTACAAAAATACAACGAAACTTGAATACTCCAAACGTGTCAGTTTTTTATAGATAAAATATATGTGCTACATGCGTTTTAGGCGGGCTTAAAAAATTACTGTTATTACTTCGCTTGTTTTACAATTGGTAATTTTGGTAGCCTGTAAAACTATTGGGAACTAATACGAAATAAGAAACAAACAGCCGCTGTGTCGGTACACATGAATAAATTATACACTTTAATGAATAAAAGCTTACACTGGCGAAAGAATATAAATAAAAAATGACAAAAGAAAATTATGTTGGTTTATTAAGGCGATCAGTGGGACAAAACGTTCTTAACCATCTCAAAAATGGTTTTAGCAAAAGTCGTAGGTCTGATATAATTTTGATAGTTCTACGTTCTATGACAAAAGACCTAACTGATATTAGCGTGTAAAATAATAATTGTTAAGTTTTACCTACCTAAAATTGCACTGAAACATTGAACTTCGATAATTTCGTATTTAACAGACTAGACCTTCGTGAAGTTTGACTTTAGATATTTTTTAAGTTTCTCAAAGAAATATATAAGTATTACACATATTTAGATTTACTAGGATCTCTAGTTTTTAAATGCGGTACTATTTTACAGAAAAATAAAATATGTATTTTTTAAATAAATTTTGAAATGCCCCATGAAAATTTCCGAATGTTTCAATTTCAATTGGAGGTTTCCTTGTTATCTAAAGCTGCCGATGTCGAGTTATTATCATTTATAGAATCCTTAATTAGTAAATAATCCAAGGAAACAAAAAAAACCTGCGTCATTATAGCGCCTTTTTGAGCTAGAACCTAAAATGTCAGCAGAGGACCAAAATCATTATTTTTACTTATACCTATTTATACGTTATTGTAGTTATATTAGTGAGATTTACCGTTGTTTTTATTCATATATGATAAAATAGGTTTGTTTGGCTATCTTTTAGAGTATCTGATTTTACCACAATTTTGATAACAATACCTATCATCACACTTTTATCTATTGTGGTAATTATAAACAGTATTGGTTAAATATCTCTGTGAGAACTTTCTTTATCAGTTGACACGTTTTGCACAAGTTACTATAAAGTGCTATAAATACTCGAGGTTTCCAACATTTGTATCCAACTGTCGGAATACCTACGCAAAGTAACTATTTATTTGTCAAAAAATGAGTGAATTCGTTTGTGTTCGACGTGATATATGTGCTCAAATAATAGCCGGTAAAAGTACCTCAGATATGGAAAGATATTTATTAGAAAAATTTCAATTATCACCATCAGATGTAAATATTGTCATTCATAATATCCAAAAAAACTTGGTATCGAGTTGCAACTCTAAATGGGTGAAAGCTCAAAGAAAAACTGATCGTTTTGAAAGTCAAAACATAAATTGGTTGAATGGCGAATTTAAGGTATCGTTGAATTCGTGCAATGCCTCAACATCTGAAGATACTGGCTTAAATACATCTGGAGATCGCGGTAGACCAACAAAACCATATGAAGCGTGTTCTGAAAATACGAAAAAACGTAAAAACATGGAATTGATGCAAGAGTACGGAATGGGGCGTGTGCATAATGCATACATACAAGGATTACGATCTATAGGTGAAAATGACGAATCCTCGATTGTAAGTATTTTGAGAAATACGGACAGACAAAAGAAGAATGACGTTCTGCAAAATATTTTGAGAGGACCGGATGCTGCAGCTTCTTTTAGCAATGACGAAGCACTGAGTATATATATTGAAACAGATTTAACCAAAACTCAATATAGATACCTGAGGTACATGCTAAATGAAAAGGGACATTCTGTATTTCCGTCATACCAATCTTTGGGTGAAGCAAAGAAGTATTGCTATCGACTTACATCAAGCATAACTGTTACAAACATCAGTGCTAAGGTGAACCTTCAGGATCTTTTGGATCATACTGCCTGCCGTATTATTAAGACACATACGATACCAGAAAATTTCAACAAACTTAAGCTGTACAGTAAGTGGGGTTGCGATGGATCTTCGGGGCAAAGCGAGTATAAACAAGTGTTACCTGAAGAAAGGGAACAAATATCGGATGCAAATTTGTTTATTGTTTCACTTGTACCACAGATTAGTTGACGAAGAAAGTAAAACAGTTATATGGCAAAATCCGACATGCTCTTCTGTTCGTTATTGCAGGCCTATTTCTCTGGAACTTGCAAAAGAAACTAAAGATAAAACCACATCTGTTGTGAATGAACTTGAGACCAAAATCAACGAATTAACTCCAACGCTTGCAGCACTAAAAGGGAATGTTGTGGAAGTAAAACATGAGTTGTTCCTGACAATGATAGACGGGAAAGTTGCTCAGGTTTTAACAGAGACATCATCGAGCGCTAAGTGCACTATTTGTGGAGCAACCCCTAAGCAAATGAATGACCTGATGAAAGTAACTGCGAGAGTTGAGAATGAAGATGCATTTAAATACGGACTCTCGACCTTACATGCGTGGGTAAGATGTATGGAAATGATTCTGCATATTTCTTATAATCTTGCATTTAAAAAATGGGCAGCCTCGACTCCTGAGAACAAAAAACTAAAAGAAGAAAAAAAAGATTTGTCCAAGCTCGATTCCGGGAAGACCTTGGTTTACACATTGATAAACCTCGTCAAGGATCAGGAAATAGTAATGATGGAAATACGGCAAGGAGGTTCTTCCAAAACTATGAGTGTTCTGCAGAAATTACGGGTGTCGATGAAGAGTTGATTAAGAGATTATACATAATACTGCAAACAATGTCATCTGGGTTTCCTGTAAATGCGATCAAATTTGGTGAATATGCGCTGGGAACTGCACGGGTATAACCGTACACGGGTGAACAACTATAACTGGTACTATATGCCGTTTTCAGTTCACAAAATTCTTATACATGGCGCGAAAATAATAGAGCATTTTGCCATTTTGCCCATAGGGCAATTATCTGAAGATGCTCAGGAAGCTCGTAACAAAGACTATAAGAAATATAGATTAAATCACGCCCGGAAGTGTTCGCGGTCAGCTACAATGGAAGACGTTTTTCACACCTTGCTGTATACATCGGATCCCTACATATCCAGTATAAATAGTGCAAATTTCCTATTAACAAAAGAATTGTTGTAGAAGCGAAAGAACTTCTGGTGACAAGTGATACTGCTTGATTTTTTTTGTTACTAGGTGGTTGTAAGTTGCATTATCAATTAAGACACTTAATGTCTGCCTTTTTAACCTAATTACTACACATTTTTTTATTTATTATAATTTTTTAAATATATTTAAGTTATTATAAATAACATTTGAAAAAAAAAGAAAATTAGAAATATACCTATATCTACCTACTTACATCAAGTTTATTATAATTATTAGTTAATACTTATCTTTTAATACTTAGTTATATGACCGAAAAAAATTAATAAAAATATTATTTTAAATTCTTGTATGAAAAATTGTGAAATTTTATTTTCAACTATATTACTCAATAAATATAAGTTTTATAATAAAGGCGTTTTGATTATATAAAGGCATAACTATTCAAGATTACCTAAGCCAAATTTCAGCAATAAATCTCAATAAACAAAAAAGTTACAGATTTTTGAGATGGAATTGACCGTTTTGTCCCACTGTGGCGATGCCGATGCCTTGATTTTAGTCGAACACGCCCCCTAGACAGACACACGCTGATGCCTTCCGCGCACGAGGAAAAGAGATGTAACAATCTTCGGGAATGGCTGTTTTGGACAAATTTCGATAAATACCTAACTTAGAGAAAAAAATAATTCAAAATAACGACAATTAATAAAACCAAACATTAAGAGACGTTTTATTTAAATTTCATATTTTCATTTTTTCTATCGAGGAAATTTTAAGTAATCATGTATTGATAAAATTAGATAAACAAACATATAGTGAAGAATCATATATCTGATAAACAGACCTTATTGTTTCTTAATCTAGTCAGAACGGCGTTTCAAAGCACGCAATAATTTCCAATGCACAGCCTTAAGCGTTCAGATTTTAGGTAAATAAATTTTGCTACTATATTTGTTTTATTTTGAATGCCCTTTCAGTGATTAGTACTCACAGGCGAAACCAAGTTTGAATATCGGAAAGGGTTCAAGAAAATGAAATAAAAAAAATATGCATAAGGGCTCCCGCAGACCGCAGACTTTTAGTCGGCCGATAGTTAGGTCGGGCTCTTTAATCAGTGTGGAGATGTATGGTAGTGCGCATACTGATCGACATACTGGTTAAGAGCCCGACCAAACTATCGGCCGACTAAAAGTCTGCAGTCTGCGGGGGCTCTTAAATGTCACTAATATTTAGGTTTTTCGGAACTTATGTCCAGAATGTCATTTGATATTTTACCGTTAGGTTTTCGGAGAAGGAAAAACATAGTGAGGAAACATCCACGAAGAAATTCAAAGGTGTAGGAATGTGAAGTCCCCAACCCGCACCGGGCCAGCGTGGCGTCTACTGCCCGTCCCCTCTCATCCATGAGAGGAGGCCTGTGCCCAGCAGTGGGAGGTATATAGGCTGATTTATTATTATTATTATTAATAATAATATTTAGGTTGTACTCCTTCCCTCTCGTTACGCCTATAAGTGCCTAGTCTGAATTCTACAATCTAGATCGCGTTAAACCCCGAGGCTACCTTAAGGGGCTCCCATACGCCAATAACCTTCGATCTGAATCCCTTAGTTTTCTAATGTTATTTGTAGCTTATTATATTAACTAACAACAACGGCTTTAAGCAATATAGTATCCCATATTTACTTCAAATTTCATTGTTTTCGAGATATTTGGTATCAAAGTTGAACAATTTTAGGCCAAAAAACTGGTTTTCTGGCCATAACTTTTGTGTTAATTAGATTAAAATGAAAACCCTAGACACGCTTTTAGAGACGTCATAGACGAATCCAAATATGAATATTTCGTGTATGTTAAAATAAGTGTTTTTTTAGGCAATGTTTAAAAAAATCATACAAAATTAAATAGGTATTAATTTCTTTCAAAATCCGGTAGACAAAAATGGAGATAAAAGATTGAAGAACCAATAGCCGTTTGACTTATAATTCTATCTGTAGTGCAAAAGTAGGAGGTACGACTCAAAACTTGTCAAAAACCGATGAAAACCCCGGGTAGCCCCCTAATAATGCAAGGTTACTACCGCATTTAATCCTAATGGCTTCATGTTCGCTCCCTTGAACTATTATTTATAATTACCATCATACAACCGTATTTATCAGCATTTAAGTAATATCTATGTAAATAGAAAACTACCAGGGATCGGATAGATTACTAAGCTGGCAATATTCCTGGAAAATGTTCGGCTGAATCGGCTAAATACTTGCTAGTTCGTACCACTATTTCAGATTTAGGATAAACATACATACATACATACACGCCTTTATTCCCAAAAGGGGTAGGCAGAGTAACGTATATACGTTTCATGTGCCTTTACCAGCACCAGCGCCACTTTTAGCATAAATATGGGTATAAAAGATCGACAATATGTGATATTACAGTGATAGGCTGCTAGCCCATCGCCCACAACACACTTCAACCCTGGTCACTTAGTCGACTTTTACGACGCCCACGGGAAGAAACGGTGTGGTGAAATTCTAACCCGACACCACACGGGAGGGATTTAGGATAAAACTTTACGTTAATTTTATTTGCTACTAATTTCGCTAGGTACCTGCGCTCTCATTTTTCGAAGATTTTATGTTACTACTTTGTCGGCTTGATTGTGTTGTATTACCCATGCCAAATTACAGCTTTCCACTAGTCTGGGTGACTGATTTAAACCGCGGATGGACAGACACGGCGAAATTATAAGTCTTTAGTTGACTACGGAACATTCATCAAATGAATGACAGCATCGTTATTAACAACGTGATCTTTACAAAGCTACTTTAGATTAATTCGTTCACAATATTCCTTACGTCATTTAAGTTAAAGACTGGTATGCAGATGCAACTAATCTGTCCAAATACGGATAAACAAAACAATTTGCATCCAAATTCAGACACTTAGCAGCTGGTGACAGCTGTAGATAGGAACTTCCAAGTGTTCGAGTCCACTAAATTTTGCATGGACTTAATGGGGGAAATGCTTGAAAGATCAAGGGCGGGTTGCATTAACCACATTTGACGGACCGCGTCGTCATCATATCAGCTGGAAGAAGTCCACTGCTGGACATAGGCCTCCACTAAAGAGTGCCACAACGACCGGTCCTGCGCCACCCGCATCCAGCGGACTCCCGCGACCTTTACCAGGTCATCGATCCGCCTTGTGCGGGGCCTACCCGCGCTGCGCCTTCCGGTACGTGGTCGCCACTCGAGAACCTTTCCGCCCCAACGGCCATCAGTTCTACGTGCAATGTGCCCCGCCCACTGCCACTTAACTAACCAGCAATTCGGAGGGCTATATCGATTACCTTGGTTCTGCTGCGGATAATCTCATTTCTGATGCGACCTTGACGGACCTGTAATCCCGTAGTTACCCCTTTAATTAAAAACATAGAAACTTACAAAGCTACAATCTTACATAATTTAATCGAACGAGCGAGCGAAGCGAACGAAGTTCTATGCGTTAGCTTGGCCCGAAAATCGTTGGTATGTCCGGTGTCTGTCCCTCTGTCCAGCTTTCGGCGTGAAATTTTGGGAGCAGGTTGGTTAATTATAATATATATATTTTTAAAGGTAGCTTTTTCCAAATAAAATAAAAAGTTTTGTTAAAATGCAAGATTGCGCGTTCTTCAGCGCAAAGAATCACTAGTATTAGTATATGTAGATAGGTGCCGTCCTGTATGACGCAGTGTTAAATGTGATCTCTCGATTTATCTAGTTGGTGTCGTGTTCCCCACCGTACTAGAAACGGACACTGCCATTCAGACCTAGTGCATGAAACAACAGATCCTACACTTCATATTACGTGGGGATGACTCACGGTTTCCGTCTGGGTTGAAAGGGCAGGTGGCTTTTCGTTTAACGTTCCTACGCCAAACCTTGGGAGGTGCCATCGGACCCTGATCTCCTGTTTGGTAAACAGGGGAAAACGCAAGGGGGATAAAAAATATTGCATCCAAATTCCGACATTTTGTAGTGCTGGAGATTTCCAGTAAATTTTGCATGGATTTATGATGATGTAAGAGCAGAGGCGCCTCTAGCCCAGCAGTCATCATCATCATCATATCAGCCGAAAGAGGACCACTGCTGGACATATACCTCCCCCAAAGAGTGCCAAAGTGACCGGTCCTGCGCCACCCGCATGCAGCGGACTCCCGCGATCTTTACCAGGTCATCAGCTCAGCAGTGCCCGAATGGAATCATTAACTAGCGCGCGCTAGCGCAGTGTTAGCGCGCCCAGTGAGTGACGCCCGGCCCGACGCCCCCTAGGACGGCTGCGCCCAGCACCACAGGTAGCCGTCCCTGGATGTGAGAATGATTCACGTTAGACAACGCCGATTATTTTCCATACAGTCAAGTTCATTCTGTAAATAGCCGGCAGATGCTGAAAGTGACCCCGTGGCGCCCTCTCTAGAAGGCGGAGCTGGCACTTTCGGGTTTTAGGGCTGGGCCGCGGCTTTCAGCGGCGGCAGTGGCTGTGTTGCAAAATACGTGGCGGTTTCAACCAAATCTAGGCTATGTTTCGAGCGTGTTACAACTGCAACACCCATCTTTCCGCAAGGACCTCGAGATAAAATAATTGTTGTATATTCTCTTAATCAATGTTGTGTCCTAGTAAGGTACGGCACAGCCAAATGTCATCCCGCTCGAATGTGGAGCAGCCCAACTGGGGAAGTACCTCCGCCTTGCAGAAGACCACAGCCATAATAACACTACTACTTGCTCTGTAGTCGTGTTGTGTTCCTGGAGGTGATCAAGGTCGCCAGAGCTCCCGAGGATGCGTTATTGTGTTGAGAGCGATGGTATTTGTTCCTTCAGCTGTCAACACGGCGAATCCTCAAACATATCATGGATTGGCAACGCCCATGTTACACCTTTGGAGTTGCAATGCGTCTATAGGCTGCGGTGTCCGCTTACCATCAGGCGGGCCGTACGCTTGTTTGCCACCATCGTTATATTTAAAAAAAATGTTGACAAGTACACACTAGTCGAAAATTCGTTGTAACCATGTTGCGGAGCGCTTAACGATATGTATCGTAATAATCAATATTATCATAAATAGCAATCATTTGACAACGTTCACGCCCGTGCGATATGAGCCTAATAAGATTATAAGCAATCAGGCAGCCGCAATCAGGTTGGCCTCTCTTTTGTAGTTATTGTTATTTAAATTAGAACCCTGTGTACCATGGCATAAAGATGATTATTGTTTGTAATGTTTAACAAAGCGAGACAATTTGTGTAAAATTTGAGGTAGCGTGGGTGAAAATGTGCGGAGCTCTAATGAGTGAACATTAGTGTAATAATTTATTTGTTGGCACTGTATATTGAGCAATAATGTTGAATGCTAAGGGACTCACTGCTAGCTTGACAAATCGTCGTGTTATACGTATCGCCAGTGACGACTTTACTTGTGTGTCGCTAAATCATTTGCCAAATATTTTATCTACAGCCCGTTCGCTCTCATCAATGAGAGGAGGCCTGGGCCCAACGGTGGGAAATAAATATACTTAGGAGCAAAGAAATCGAGCAACCCTCGCAATTTTCATAGTAAGTATTGCGATCTTCGGATGGATTTCTTTAACTGAAGCTGAACAGCGTTGAGTTGGCGATCCCGTACAAAGTTAACGGTAATGAAGCGGTCATCAGTCTTCGAAGTGAAACTTTTTCTGCCGGTTCCGGGTCTTTTTGATAAAGCACCTATTTCTTGGGACCTCTCGAACACTCGCTGGACCAACAATCTCGATAGGTTCAGTCGTCGAGCCAGTTTACGCTGACTAAGCCCTGTTTGGGACAGAACGCGTGGGTGGCTTCAGTCGGGGTGTTATTAATTTTCCTTCGAGAATTGGCGTAAAAACGTGACAAGTGTTGAGGAAGACTTGTCGTAGATACACACAAGTGGGTTTCATACACGATAATAGGCACACAATCTGCAGTATGTGTACTAATGCTTCGCTCGGCGGAGTGTAGGTATTGTCAACACAGTACACACTTTTGTGACACATCCATCCGCACTACTGAAAAAGATTGTATTTGATAGGCAGGAAGCACGTTTGAAACGGTATTGAAAGAAAACTCGTAATATTTACGTTTATTTATAACCCAAATAATTACACAGCGTACAAACACAAATCTTCGCCAAACTTTGTATTTCAATTCGCTTTTTACACCCCCTTTACACCTACTGTGTGATACGAGAAAGAAAAGAAAAGTAATTTAAAACACACTAAACTAATTGGCTAATTGTATACTTAATATGCCACAAACAACTTCAACCTTACAATTTTTTGACATTGTTTGAGTAGGCCGAATTGCATCAACGATACGATAAGTAATCGAAGGAAAACTCTGTATAGTAAGGTATGCTATGTCACGATATTGTTTCTACATCAATGTTATAGAATGAGTTCTCGGATGAAAAGAGACATTTCTTATTTCATTTCATTTATTGTATAGCCATGAACACATTTACATAATAAGGTCTTATAACTAAGGATGGTAAGTTCATGACACCCTGTTAGGGCACACAATATTTGCTAAATCTAGTTTAGTTTAATACCTAAAATTGTTTTACATCATAAATAACGTATCGTAGCTGGCGTGCAAAAGACTCTATACATATTATCTAGTCAGTTATATTAAGTTAACTTAAATTTAGGTATTTTACATGCAGATAACAATTTACAATTTTCGGTTTTACTACCTCGTCAGCTTTTCATCATTAAAAAACTCCTGAATTGAGTAATAGCAGTGATTAATTAACATGTCTTTTAATTTATTTTTAAATATGTTATCATTTGGTTCTAATTTAATAATGTCCGGAATTTTATTATAAATTGAAATAAGATTATATTGGGGCCCATTTTTGAAGATGGCTAAGTAAGATCTAGGTAAAAGTAATTTGTTCTTATATTGACTTCTTGTTTTTGACGTTTCCGGTTTTGTCGGGAACAGGTCTGGGTGTGTTCTTTAAAGTGGGCGCTTAGAATATATTTGCCATGCGCTGTTTATCTGTATATTATAAAACATTTAGTGAATCATTTTTAATCGACCTAATAACTAGTCAACAGGCCCTGAGATTGTTGTAATACTAGGTTACGCTTTATATCCCGTTTGCTTGTTTACCATCGTAGTGGTGAGCGACGCAAATTTTCTAAATCAAAATATAATTTCAGTGTCGTAATAGTAGGTACATGGGTAATGTCGTCTTGCCGATATGGTGCATCCATACTAATGTTATAAATGCGAAAGTGTATTTCCACTATAGGGCGGTGAAACAAAGAATGTCTCAAATGGCAGTTATTTGAAAAATATGCGACCTGCGGTTTTCTTTATTACCGTCCGTGGTGAGTACACAGTTTTACGTTTCTGCAAATTGCTGCTTTATGGCCAGGTGTGACCTAAAATATGTTCACTGTCTACATATTTGAGTGTGTAATAATGGCCAAGTTCCCGTACAGTGCGATTACTGAGTTAACCACTGACAGATGGATTGCCTTCATTTAATTTTCAACTTTAATCTTAAACAAATAAAATAGTTATTACTAAATCGGTAGATGTGGGTATCAGTATTCTGAAAAAAGCTTTATCTGTATGAAATTAAAGTTGAAAATTAAATAAAGGCAATCCATCTGTCAGTGGTTAACTAACAGCAATCGTACTGTACGACGCATTTTTTTATTTTTTTATTTAGAAACAAACAGTCGCATAAACAAATATATAAGGGGTACACATAGAGTACCAACAGACATAATGCTAAAGACCTGGAGGTTCACACACATGTTGAATAGAGACAGTAGTACTTAGTTAATCCTCTTAATGTACCTTAAAATACATTAATATTAATTATGCTAACAACCACTTTCCTAAATAGAATGCGGTCGAGAAGAGCCCTTTGACCACGGATTGCATTCGCCCCATATAATAGTGTTGCGCCGGTGGTATAAACTTCAAACTTGATTTTTCATGCTTTAGAAGTGTTTTCAGCAGGCTGAAAAGTTATTTCAGACCGTTTCAGAGGTGGCTCTTCCACATACTAGAAGATTGAAAATTCACCCCAGTTGCCGTTGTTTTCAGGCGCCTGAAACATGTTTTCAGTCCGTTTCAGGACAGCCTCTATCAGATGGCGCGAGAACCTGAAAACCCGTTTTCAGGCGTTTTCAGGACCCCTTATGGGCCTTTGAAGTACACTTCATTATATGGCGAAATTTCTCGAAGGAATGAAAGAGATAGCACTATTAGAGAGAGACATCTAGATTGAGAAGGTTCGAGAAGTGTGTGAAAGAGACAACTAGAAAGAGACAGCACTATTCTCTAGAGACATCTAGATTGAGAAGGTTCGAGAAGTGTGTGAAAGAGAACTAGAAAGGGACAGCATATTCGGGAATGTTCCAGTCGTCGGGTCGAACGGGCATCGAACAATCTAGACGCTCTGGAACATTCATGAACCGAGGGGTCGCCGTTCCTAGAATCGGACCTTGAACCGATTATTCAAGATTTCTCCGGAATGTTCTAGTGCGAAGGGCTCCGGATATATAAGCCACGCGCCAACGCAGCGGAGGAGAGTTTGGAATTAAACTGCGAACAGTGCGAATCTCAAAGCGAAGCGAGTGAAAAGTGCGTCATAGTGAATTGATTTATTAAGTAAGCCTTGTTAATTTGTAATTTTGTAATAAAGTTTGCATTCCTTTTAATTAGTGATCAATTAGTGTATTTTCTATCACGTTACCCACCCCGTGGACGTAACAATAGTAAGCCCACTAATGTGGTAGACAAATCTTACGAAGCTTTCCTACTCAAAGTAAAATTACCACTATCACTGTAACAATTAAGACGTCATTTTAAACATTTCTATAGATATGAAAAAATATCAGAATGGGACTAGCAAAACATTTCGAGCACCAAGAAATGGCAAAAATTTGAGTCAAAGTCAGACATTGCCCCTGAATGCTGCAAATGGCACATAAAAATAATTTTCAACCATTTTTAAAATAGAGGAAGTTTCATTTTCCATGTTATTTGAAAACCTGTCGTCTTTGCAACTGCCAGCAATTGAATCAGAATATAAAATGGAATTAATAAGACACTAGTGGCCCTGTGAACTGTAGGACTCACGAGTGTCTTTGTTTATTTATTTATAAATCTAAGTACAGTACGATTACTGTTAGTTAAGACCTGACAGATGGATTGCCTTCATTTAATTTTCAACTTTAATCTTATACAAATAAAATAGTTATTACTAAATCGGTAGATGTGGGTAACAGTATTCTGAAAAATGCTTTATTTGTATGAAATTAAAGTTGAAAATTAAATGAAGGCAATCCATCTGTCAGTGGTTAACTAACAGTAATCGTACTGTACCTATATAATTTATTGTACCTGCTCACAAAATTTCAATCGATTAAGAAATGCGACCTCGCCCCGTATCATGGTCGGCCTTATCACGTGATAAGTGACAAGATAGAGCGTCAGTCTCGTTCTATCGAACGGTGTCAGCCAGTGACGGACGCCTGTGGCTACAGCTGACAGACGGCCCAAGCTGACACGAATTCTTTATAGTTTGTCACTTGCACCCCACAATTTTTCCGCTTTGCCTTAAGGTTTGACTGGTAGAAAATGCCATATGGCATAAAGTTCATCATTTGTACAAAACATTTTTCTTGTTTGCAATAAAGTTTAAATAAATAAAATAAATTAACGGACGTGATCGACGTCCTAGCATACTTTGCGAGATTTAAGAGTGACAAAGATGTCAAGACAAGGAAAGTCATGTCATGATGTGGCAGTCATATCGATAATCGACATTAACCAGTCGATGTGACAGTTACGTAATGACAAGGGTTATACATATATTTACTTTACTCTGGGTTATACTCGTAATCTCTCTTTATTCCTGTGTATTAAACTGACCAGATATTTAACATTTTCTGTCAAGTGAACATCGTTGAACATCGAAAAAATTGCATGACATTGACATTTATTATACGTATATATTTCAGTATTTTCATCTAAGTGAAGTCAAAGACTACAATATACATACTGAGATAGACAGGCAACTCGACCAAATTGAGAAGGCATTTTATGCTTCCGTGCAAACGCCATCTGTTCCTTGGCCCCCAAAACTTTTCAACCGATAAAAAAAAGAAGGAACCTCTCAATTCGGTCGTATTTTTTTATCAGTATTTTCAATGTTTGTAATAACTGTTGTGAAATAAAACATAAAAGTGAGGGATACACAGATTTATTTAAGTTATTAACAATACATTAGTAACTTGATGCATAGAAAGGAGCATTTTATTAATATAAAGCAAGAAACATTAAAACGACACGCTCATCCAATACCAAGGTCACTCGGTACTGCATTTTCCTAGATATTTCTCAACAGCCCGCCGCGCTCGGTCGACTAGCGGTGTCTATAGCCCTTCCAGGTCCTCCATTAATAGATAGGTAAATGCACAAATCACAAATAAACTTCGTTGAATATTAAAAATTGAATTGGATTTATTGATGCAAATTATGTCAACATATTTCAAGCAAAACGACATTATACTTATGTCAAGCAGACACAATGTTGTGTTACCATTATACAATATACTATTCTCCTTGACGTGATATGATCTATTTGCAACTTCCTTCCTTGTCAACCTCTAATTTTGCCTCTGCCATGTCACTGTCATTAAATATTTCCTCGTGTATTATGTCAAATAATGTACAATTTTATGTTTATTAAAACCTGAATACTACAGGTTTTCTCATTATTTCACTCCTCATATTCATTTACGTAGCACATAATCAATCTAGAAAGAAATAAAGAAAGATACATTTATCCACAAACACACAGGACACACATGGTTATTAAATAATTCAATAAACAAGAAAAGCACATGAAACATGAAACAAGTGTGTCTCTGCGGCAGTGAACCGGACACTGGCTCAGCATTATGCTGAGGTGTCAGACACCTGCAGCGCTGATTTTCAGCCAGCACCGTTGGTGACTCACGGAAACGTCATACAATTTAATATATATATATAAACTACTATACTAATATACTATTGGGATAGGCGAGAGAGAAATAAATATAATTTTAAAAACCAGGTGAGAGCTGTGTACGTACTACCTACATGCAGCATCAATATAATAAAATAAAAAAAAACATTCGACATTCAAATTCATTCTTACTCTTTCTCATTCTTATCTCCCTACATTAAATAAAATATTTGAATGTAACAACACTGATATTTTAGTTCACTAGAGCATTAGCTACCTGACATTACCGAGTAGGTGGCAGCACCGTTTTCAAAGATTTGCAATAAGTTCTAAGTTTCCATAGCATGAGTGAAGTGGCCAGTAGAAGAGGTTCCATAAGATAATCAAAGGGGCATTAATCACTGAGTATTGATTATTTCAATACTTACAGGGAGGGTGTTTTCCGTACCGATAAGTTATTAATATTTAATGTTTTATTCTTAAGTCTATTATTCTAAGAGAAGAGTACAATCAGTTTGGCCTTGTTGGTAGTGACCCTGCCTACGATAAAGTATCCTGGGTTCGAATCCCCGTAAGGGCATTTATGTGATGAGCACGAATATTTGTTCCTGAGTCGTAGATGTTTTCTATGTATATAAGTATTTATTTATCTATCTATCTATAATCGTCGCCTAGTATCCATAATATAAGCTTTGCTTAGTTTGGGACTAGGTCGATTTGTGTAAGATTGAAAGAAACGTCTTCAGAGAATAGACACAAGACGTTTCTTTAAAAGCTCTATTTTCGTGTGGTGTCGGGTTAGAATTTCACCACCCCCTTTCTTCCCGTGGGTGTCGTAAAAGTCGACTAAGGGACCAGGGTTTAAGTGTGTTGTAGGCGGTGGGCTAGCAACCTATCACTGCAATATCACATTTTGTCGATCTTTTATATGTACTTATGCTAAAAGTGGCGCTGGAACATACGTTTCATGTGCTCTGCCTACCCCTTTTGGGAATAAAGGCGAGAATGTATGTATGTATGTCTATTTTCGTCCATTAGCTCCGGACCCATCAACATTTCCATCTGTTCCATGCAGTTAACATGACCTATGGAAAAGCCGAATTGAGGCCAAGTCCCATTTCATCTCGAACGTCTTTTCAAAATATTAACTAAAACTGTTCATGCGACTAAATCAGTGCCAATGGAAACTGCGTGCAAATTTCCAAAGAACAGTTTTAATTGAGTTAGAATAAAGAGTTAATTAGCAAGTTTAAGTCCCTTTGCCCTATTTCAGTTTCCGGACACCTGCTCAAATTGAAAGAGATTACAGCGAAGGATTTGATAACCATTTTGTGAAGTACAATGGGATGAGTTTGGAAAGTCAGTTAAGTATTTTACGCCTGTTATTGCTTTTTTGGAACACCTCTGATTGCATGTGAAGGATCTTGCTATCGCTGGCTAATTCCGAGAACTGGCTTAAGTACTAGCGTTTGCAAAAGTGATACATAATGGACCTTGCAGGCGGACACAGGCTATACGCCTATATAGCAATGCAATATTACAAATGCAAAAGTTTGGATGTTTAGATGTTTGGATGTTTGTTACTCAATCACGCAATAACGGCTAAACGGATTAAGATGAATTTTGACATACATATAATGTATAGCCTGGATTAACATATCGAATACTTTTTATCCCGGGAATCGTCCCCCAAGCGAAAGTTTGTATGGAGCTACGATATAAACGATTTCCACGCGAAGTCGCGGGCAGAAGCTATTTAGTAGGCTATATTTTATCCCTAATTATGGTTTTAAAACGACGCAAGTGCACGTCTAAAACTCACAGGTCTTTTTCCGAATACGCCATGACTTAAGAAGTCGTTTAAAAATACATTCATCGGCAATGCCGCCTACGCCGTCCCATTCACGGGAAAGCTGTCCTATTCAAACGATATTGCTGAGAAAACTGCGGCCCATTCATGGCCGTTACAAGGAAACCGCGCGTAGAATAAGCCGTTCAGACTCTTCTTGAGGCCACAGTAGACAGCTGCTACATTATCAGTATACTTAAATATAAAATTGTTCTTTAGTTTGACTTTACATTTCTTTTACCTTCAAAATAGATGCTATCCAACAAGTTTATCAATAAGTAGGTCATTCAAATGTTCAATGTGATTTTTTAGAAAAAGTCGATAAAACAATATTCTTCTTATAACATTAGACAAAAAGCTACATTAGAGTGCCCATACAGCCCTGTTGGCGCGTAAACTAAGTTCAGCCGTATATGCTACTAGAAAAATTAGACAACTGATCAATGTTGAAACAGCTCGCCTAGTTTATCATAGTTATTTTCATAGTATTATGTCGTATGGTATTCTGGTTTGGGGTAAAGCAGCTGACGTACAGATAATCTTTGTATTACAAAAAATAGTATATAACCTGAGAGCAAGAGAATCCATGAGAGCTCTATAAAGAAATTAGCATTTTAACATTAGCGACCCAATACATTTATGAAAATATTGTTTATGTCATTAAGAACATACTTATAGATTCATTCTGTAAAAATTATGATAGCCATAATTTTAATACACGAATTGCTATATACAACGTGGCAATGCCGCCAGCCTCCTGGGCACCCTACCGCCTGGCGCCGATCTGGGCCGTATTTTATTTATAATCTTATTTTTGGTTTCTATTATTGCCTGAGTTTATATTTTCTTATTGTTGTGTGTGTGTAGACATTTTAGTTTTTTTGCTGGTTTAAATTAGTTTGTAAGTTTTTTTTTAGTTTGTTTTTTATACCTAATGGTTATTCTGGTAAATAAATATTAATAATAACTGATACACGAAATATAAATAAAATGGCAACCAAAAAGTTTCGTGTTCGTAGAGTATACAAGTCTTTTTCGGGTCAATTAATCCGTTTTTATAAACAAAAAATACAGGTATTGTTTTGACCGCTCTGGTATCCATCCAGGTCGGGGTGATTGGAAGCGAGGTGGTTTCCACCAACGTCATGGGCAGTCCTTTAGGGAAGTGTTTACTAACAACATTGGCAAATTGGCCAAAATGATTACTTTCCAATCATGAATTGGACGAAACCACCGGAGAACCAACCATTGGGGCAATTTCATCATATCTCGTTTACATATTCGTTATGGACTCTATTTTGTGTCTGTCTATATAGAGTATAAGGTAGGCGTTTTTGACTCGTTAATGAAACTTCATAATTTATTTGCTGGCCGGTTAGCCTAGCAGGTAGTGACGCTGCCTACGAAGCTGACCGTCCTGGGTTCGAATGCCGGTAAGGGCAAATATTTGTGTAATTACCTAAATCAGTATGTGTTTCTGAGTTTCAGTATATATATTTATTAATTATAAGGCGAATGGCCTAATAGCGAAGAGTCTCGACCTTACGACACTCTCGCTAGATGGCTGGGTCAAGGGTCAGATACAGAAGGCGGTACTCCTGGACACTGCACGGATAGTCAGGAGATTCCGCTCTGTCGCCAGGACCACCCGTAGCTTAGGACCCGCCTCAAGACTTATTGTTTTAGGAAGAATCCACAAACTGCTTACCCTATGCTAGGCAGAGTTTTTAACATCCCCACATTTTTGTGTACTACAGCGCAACCGAGACTTGAAAGCACGTTTTTTTATGTTGCCGAGTTAAGGTGACAATGGCATATTATATTTATAATTTACTAGCTTTTACCCGCGACTTCGTCCGCGTAGTACTTGTTATTATGGTGTTAGAGAAATTATTGTTTACATACTTTTTTGATATTATTAAAAACGATGTAAGTGTAAAGGAAATTAAAGACATGTGGATGTGTAGGTACTAATGCTGGATTACTGGAAATGTATGCCTAAATCTGTTGACCTGTAACTGTTACCTATAATCTTATGGTAAAAGCTGCGGAATTATTTTGTTTAGGAAAATGGTTACCCAAATATGATTGAAGATAATCCAAATGTGTTTAAGCAATCAATTCATTGTTTACACAGTCGTGTTTAGAGTTACAAAAATAAACACAATTTTAAGTGAGTATATGTCTATACACCACATTGTAGAATTTGTTATATTCTGCATACACGTGCAAGTTCTGGGCACACGATACTCTCGAACAACCGACATAAAGTTGGCCGTGTGAGGAGCAAGGAGTACCCAAATGAATCCCTGCCACTTTCAGTGTTTGGCCCTGTGACTTATTGATAGTCATTGAGAATGCCAGCTTAAAGTCCACGATGATGCGTGGTTTAAGACACTCGCCGATAAGCGAGCTTAGTGGCATCAACGTGGCACCTGCTCGCGTCGGCCTAATTACACCTGCCAGGCTTGCGGTCACGTGTGCTGCTCCCGCAATGGCTTACACTGCCATGGCTTGCCTTCTTCATACTGTTCGTATAGACCTAAAGGCCATGGATGATGATGACGGTTCAGTAATGTACCTCTGTTATTAACTTAAGATGATCGGAATCCTAAATGAGAATGAATATAGACGCGTAATATTGTTCCTAATGTTGACTTAGAATGGAATAGAATAGAAATTTATTCGGATAACACATTATTACACATACATACTTGCCGTGATAAATGTGATTTTCTTTTCCCCGGCATGTTTTAAGTAAACAAACACAAAAGTGAAAGTGATTTGTTGTTTTTATTCTAAGTTTAAAAAAACATATATTGGTTATTTTTGATTACATTCAAAATTTGAACATGTCGTCTGTGAGAAACAAATCAATTTGGTTTCACCTCAATTGTAGGTACCGAGTATTAGTTAGTAGATGTTGATTTTTAAACTGTATCATTTTTTTATGTCTCTGAGATTAAAAAACACTTAGGCGAGAAACAACAAAACAAACATCATGCAAGGGCACATTATTGAGAAGATGTCATATAATTTTAGTTATAGTTAAAAGTAAAGAAGGGTATTTTAGTATTCAATGTAGCCACTCGGTTATACGTTTAAGTGACATGTACATAGTATTCACGCCATTACTCTCCTTATTGACTGAATCTTAAAGCCTAGAATGGCATGCCTGCATTTGTATTACTCAGGTTTTTGGACCATCATTTTACCACCGATTTCATCCCTTTGAGGGATGATTTTGAGTTAAAAACCACTGGCGAGTACGGTCCGGAAGCAACGGGCGTTAAACAAAGTATACATTTATAACATAGGTATTCAAAAGAATAAATCAATCAATTATTTTTTTTCTTCTTATTTAATTTCGTACCCCTTTAATTGAATCTGAGGTAATTCAAAGTATTCCAAAAATAATTTTATTTACAAATGAACCCGTGTAGTCCACCCACACAACCCAATTTGAAACTTTGGAGACCGCACGTAGCTAGAGCGGCGAATTCCCTCACGATAGCCCTTATTTTCATCTGACGTCGCTGGTGGCTTTGGTCCGTGAGATGTAAGTAACTTAACAATCACGTCAACTTAAATTAATTAAAGATCGCTTCGAATTGGCCTACTGATTGTAAGAATTCTACTGTGAAACCTAATTAGGATGGTGACTGCTTAATTACGGATTAGAATAAGATGAGCGTTTCTCAAAAAAAATGCCACTATTATTAATTGTACTTCTAGTAATTTTATGTTAACTATTTCCACTCAGAATCAGGAGCTCCTTCGACCCTGGTAGGACAAAAAACTGTCCCAAAGATATTTTTCCTATTGTGTTACCATTTACCATACACTTTGTATGGTGGTAACACAATAGAAAAATTCAAAAATGTATGATCATTTTGGGACACTTTTTTTCTCCTAGTGGGATGGAAAGACATCGTGATTTTGAGTAGAAATCACATAAAAGTTGCAGAAAATCTCCGAAAAAATGTAGTGGCATTTTTTTTGAGAAACGCTCAGATACGTAATAGAATATGTTTATTTCCACCTTATGGGGGGGGGGGGGGATTTACCCGTACGTGTCGATTTACCTGTACGTGGTCGCCACTCGAGAACCTTTCCGCCCCAAGGGCTACCTTAGCAGCGTCGGTCACTTACGCGTACCGAGGTTCCTCCGGAAATATTAGGCGTCGCAGAAATAGACAAACAGGTAGGAATCCTTACGGATACCATCATAGACTGTTACCATCAAACTTGCCCTCTATCAACCCCACCAACAGGCAAAGGAAACAAGGCCAACTGGTGGGGACCTGAGCTGGAGAGACTCAGGAAGAAAATGAGGAAGCAACTCAACAGGGCAATGAACACCATGGCAGACCAGGACTGGGACAAATACAAGGTCACCAAGTCCAGGTACAAAAGACGGCTCAGATACAGGAGCACAAGCTCATGGCACAACTTCTGTACCAACATCGAGTCAACTACACAGGCCAACAGGGTAAGGAAGGTTCCCTCCAACAATACAGCCTTAACTCTAGGAACCCTGCGGAAACCTGACGACACCCTCACCAACTCGCCGGAGGAAACAGAGCGCGTCCTAGTTCAGACGCACTTCCCGGACTGCGAGATATCAAGTCCAATTAGGCAACTGGATGAGGAAACCACCCCCACAGAAGAGGGGTGGCGACTGGCCAGCGAGGTAATAACTCCCCAAAGAACACAATGGGCCATCGACAGCTTTGACTCCTACAAATCTCCAGGGCCAGATGGAATTTTCCCCGCCCTTCTGAAATGGGGTGGGGCGCCGCTAACGCATAGGCTTACTATCGTCCTGGGCGCCTGTCTAGCACATACGTTTGTGCCTCGACAGTGGAGAGAAGTCAAGGTTATCTTCATACCAAAACCAGGTAAAGGAGACTACACGGACCCCAAATCCTTTAGACCGATAAGCCTAACCTCCTTCCTGCTGAAGACGTTGGAAAGGCTGTGTGATAGACATCTGAGAGAGAGGGCGCTGGTGCGTGTACCTCTGCATCAGAACCAACATGCCTACAGTTCAGGTAAATCAACAGAATCTGTGCTTCACGCTGTGGTCACCAAGGCTGAAGTCGCAATCAAAAACAAGTCAATGTGCCTAGGTACCTTCATTGACATCGAGGGAGCCTTCGACAAGACTAAATTCACCAGCATAACCGCAGCACTGACTAGACACGGAGTGAGTGGGGTATGACAAAATGGATAAAAAACATGTTAAGTCAACGAGTCATCAGACTCGGGGAAGACAAGACAAGGCAGGCACGGGTAGCGAAAGGGTGCCCCCAGGGAGGCGTCCTCTCGCCACTACTCTGGAACATGGTGGTCAATGACTTAATCACCAAATTAAACAACAGTCATCACTACACCATCGGGTATGCTGACGACATAGCGATACTCACCAGCGGCACCCACACAGGTACAGTGTGCGACGTCACCCGTTCCGCACTCGCCATAGTGGAACACTGGTGCAACGACAACGAACTAACAGTCAACCCAAGGAAGACCGAGCTGGTAATGTTCACCTACAAACGGAACCTGGGGACCTACCGCCTACCCAGGCTGTTCAATACAGAGCTCCAATTATCAACAGAGGTAAAGTATCTAGGTGTAATACTTGATTCCAAACTTAATTGGAGCAGTCACCTGGACAACAAAATCCAAAAAGCTACAGTCGCTTTCTGGCAATGTCGTAGAATGGTAGGTAGGACCTGGGGACTAAACCCCAAGATCACTCTATGGCTTTACCAGGCAATAATTCGACCAATAGTAAGCTACGGCGCTGTGGTGTGGTGGCCTCGTACCACACTCATGACGGTCCAAGCTAAACTACAACGCCTCCAGAGACTGGCCTGCATGGCGGCTAGCGGCTGCATGAGAACCACACCTACTGCAGCCCTGGAAGCCATCATGGACATTCCGCCGCTACACCTCTTCATCAGGCAAGAAGCACTGGCGTCAGCCATACGGCTCAAAAAACAGCACCTCTGGAGGCCGCCCAGGGTTCCTCACACCGAGATACTCTACGAGGCCGTAGGTAGGGAACCCCTCATAGAGGCAACAATCGACATCATCCCCAGACAGTTCGTCTTCGACAAGAAGTACAAAATCGAACTATACGAAACCCCGCAGGAAGGACTTAACCCCAGGGAGTTAAGAATTTTCACGGACGGGTCCAAGACAAGGTCAGGCACCGGAGCAGGAGTATTCTCGGAGGACCTAAACATACGAATCTCAACACCATTAGGGACCCAAAACACAGTCTTCCAGGCTGAGTGTATGGGCATAATAATGGCCGTTCATGCTATCGCCTCCAGAGAGGTAAGGGGATACCCCATCCGCATACTCTCCGACAGTCGATCTGTACTGCAAGCCCTACAAGGTCACGCGACAACGTCTGGGCTGATACACGAGTGCCACCAAATCCTATCAGAGGTATGTACCAACAGCGACATAACCCTACAATGGATCAAAGGGCACAGCAATTCACGTGGGAACGACGCAGCGGATGCACTGGCTAGAGAAGGCTCAGAATCAAAAGCCGTAGGACCGGAACCTACGATCCCTCTACCCCCTGCATGTCTGCGGAGCACACTACGACTAAACACCAAGGCAGAACATCAAAAATTCTGGAATAACCTAGGTACCTGCAGGCAAACCAGAGAGGCCCTCCCGACAATCAACCCCGGATTGGCAAGGAAGCTAAAGCAGCTAAAGAGGCCGGCACTCCGTCTCCTGACAGGAGCCATAACTGGTCATGCACTATTAAACAAACACCTTTTCACTCTAGGTATTACAGACAGTCCTCTCTGCAGAGCCTGCATGGAAGAGGAAGAGACAGCCGCCCACGTCATTCTGACGTGCCCAGGGGTGGCAGAATACCGGGCAAAGCACCTCGGAACACCGGGGTCACTACCGGAGGCCGTCGGCAACATAAAGGGTCTGCTAGGCTTCCTGGTGGAACTGGGTTGGCACGAATAGCAGTAGTGCCAATAACCCATACGCAAAATAGGTGCTATTATGACGTCGAGTTGCGGAAACCTAGCCCGCGTACACCTATAACCTAACCTTAGCAGCGTGGGTAGACCCCCCCCCCAGAAAGCGGACTGACGGCCTGAGGCCCTACCGCGAAACGAAAACGAATGTCATTCGTGTGTCTCCCTCTCTGTTTCACTTGCTAGTTCGAGCAACAGAGAGGGAAATACTCGTACGAAGTTCGTTTTCACTTCACGGTATCCCCTCTGGTATAGGTCGCGGCAGTCCGCTGGATGCGGGTGGCGCAGGAAGGTCATTGTGGCACTGTGGGGCCTATGTCCACTGTCGGAAATGTAGCAATAAATGGTCTAAAACCAAGCTGGAAAGTAGACAATAGCTGTAGCACCTGAATCACCACTACTACAATGTTACATTGTAGTAGTGATTGTTATTGTTGGACAGTTTGAACAGCGATTCCCAATCACAGCTCCGAAAATGGACTCGTCTCCTTCGAGGACCTCACCTGGTGGCTCGAACCTCGAACCCACTCGTCCATCTATTGCCCACTTTCTAGCCTTTATTTACAACAATGTACTATTATAAAAGATATTTGTGAATTGCGGTACCATATTCTATCGTAAATTAACGACATTCAAGTACTATGATTATTAGTAACAAGCGGATGCATGCAATTACTTGATTAAACTTGAATAACAAGTTTGACTTACATTACACGCGTATCAACAGATATGGTAAGGAATTTGCCGCAATCATAATAGTAGTAAACATTAAAAAGTAGTATTAGAAATATGTAATCTATGTGGCGAGTAATATTCGTCACATACATTTAGATAACAAGTCAAGTTGTGTACTCAAACATTTTATATATTATAGTATAGTAATTAAATATACATACTATTTATATACATTCTATTTCGCTGTAAAAACGGAATATCACGAATTTTTGCGTTGAACTTACGTATATAAACACCTAACAGCGAGCGACTAATTGTAAAGAAAATAACAATGAGTTCACGTATCGTTTTGATCGCTCTGTTCTGCGTCGTGGTCGGGGTGATTGGGAGCGAGGCGGTTGCCACCAATGACATTGCCAGCCCTTTAGGGAAGTGTGTACTAAAAACATTCGAAGATTGGCTAAAATGCTTAGTTTCTAGTCATCAATTAGACGCAATCACCGGAGAAGCAAATTTGGGGGGCGACTTCGTGAAATGCTCAATTAAATTAATAACAGACCTCGTAGCGTGTTTCAGTAATTAGAGTGTGAAGGTAAGCATTTTTGACTGATCTGCCGTAAAACGGAGGTTAAGGTGACGACCGTTTTAGCCTAGTTGGTCACTGACCTTAGTTGACAGTCAGATATCTACGTAACGTGCGTGCAATGCGTTACGTGATCGACCTGCAGGCCTACGAAGCGAGAGGTCCTGGGTTCGAATCCCGGCAAGGGATTGCCCTTGAGCCAAATAAATGTATTTGTGTGATGAGCACGAATATTTGTTCCAGAGTCATGGCTGTTTTCTATGTCTTTAATATTATTTATTTATCGATATAAGTATGTGTATTGTCGTCTAGTATAGTACCTATGGATATTGCTTATAGTTTGGGACTAGGTCGATTTGTGTAAGATTGTCCCCTAATATTTATTTCTTTATAATTGAACGAGCTAAAGAAGCGGTTGAAGTTCTTCGTTTCAGCTTAAGCCGAAATTCATTCGTATGCCCGGATATCCGGTTGTTGTCCTCTACAGGTCGCAATTCTCAACCGATTATCGTGAAATTTTGTGAGCATTTTCAGTTTCTTTGTCGATTCAGTTTTTCAAAATGAAAATGAGAAAAAGTTTTGGCTCGTGAGTTCTGCAGCTATTAGAGAAAGATGACATCTTAAAATTGGCAACCCTTTAAGCTGCAGATCATATCAAAACACGTAGACGTAACTATATTTTTAAACAACTTGATATACAATAGTGGTTCCGACTAGTGTAGGTATATCAAGTCGTTTAAAAATATAGTTACGTCTACGTGTTTTGGCACGATCTGCAGCTTAAAGGGTTGCCAATTTATGATTTCATCTTTTTCTAATATTTTTTTTGCTAACTGCCATAGGACACGTGTGATATGATCAGCAGTTGGATTTAAGATTGATTTTAAACATCTGTCACGAATCCGCTAGGATTTTTCTGGATTTTAAAAATAGTGCAATAATAGTTCATTTATTTTCAGATTTTCCCGGAGTTCATATATGAAATATCCCTGTCACATACATACATATGAAAATTGGAACGTTGTATTTGGTTGAAATAATAATATAACTGTACTTATAAATATTTAGTTTTTTTCTCTCTACATCTTCCACTTTATTCGTATACCATAATAAAACTCATGCCTTTATGTTATCTCGGGCTGGGGACCGCTTTTTGATTTTCGAGCGCTCGACTCTTTCACTCGAAAACTGACAATATTTAGAAATAGCGTTAGTAAAGTGGTATTTGACCAAATTTGGACACTACAGTCGTATTTAATTTTCAAGCGCTCGGTAGTCAATAATCGCCCCCTGTACTATTATTTACCTCCTGCGCTATTCCTCAACAACTCCAGGTATCTTATCATATCATGCTACACGTCCACGTGAGGTACCTCAATTTAGTCGTAGTTTTAAGCCTTGTGTCGCGACTTCTATAGACGCTGGAGCTGTGCACGTGATCGAGTAGATTTTTCGTATGGCTACATTTTCGGAAGTTAATTTGCCCTGTTTATCGATGTTGATGCTTGATCTAGATGGTGTCTCCTAAGGTCAGAATGATCCCAATTGTATCTAAATTCACAAATTGTCAATTGGCATCGGCAAATTATAAACTAACGAACAATAATGCGTTCAATTGTGAACGAATTCGACGGTTCTCAATTTATTGACAGTATAATAATGCGAGTAAGATTATAAAATTTATAAACTGGCGGTGCTGACAATTTCACGGCGATATATACCTCCAAATGTAAAAACTACCGTAGGCACATTTGCAACCGATTTGATTTTTAGAAGGTATCCACAAAACTCTTTACGTATTATAACCAAACTGACGTATCAAACTGACGCCATATGGAAATTAAAAAAAAGGACTAAATACAAAAAGGAGAAAAAACTCCCGCAGCATGTATAGCCAGCGAGTTGTTCAAATTCGTATGGCAATAAATTTACCAGGGTGCCAGTTATAAGAAGGTTTTTTTTTATTTGCCATATTTTTTTGTCACATGACTCGCTGGTCAATCTCTTGAGACGACTTTGCTTGACACGGCGCACGGCAAGTGGAACTATGAAATACTAGCTTCCGCCCGCGACTTCGTCCGCGTGGACCCGGGATAAAAACTATTCTATATTTTAATCCAGGCTATAAACTATCTTTGTGCAAAATTTCATTCAAATCGGTTCAGCCGTTTAAGCGTGATTGAGTAACAAACATACAAACATCCAAACATCTAAACTTTCGCATTTATAATATTATAGTAGGATGATGTCGCGTAATGTTGCCAATTATGTCAAGCGAATTTCATCTGACATCGCTGGTGACATTGGTCGCGGTATATTTACACCCTAGTGAATTTTTAACGTACCTATTAAATATAGAGACATCGGCAGAGAGTACACCTTTGTACCCTTTGGCGTCGAGACCCTCGGTTCGTGGGGTCCCAGAGCGCATAAGTTATTTGCGGAAATCGCGAAACGTCTGGTTGACGTAACTGGTGACCGAAGAGCTGTCCGCTTTCTCGCGCAACGCATCAGAATTGCAATTCAGCGAGGAAATACCGCCAGCATCCTCGGTACAATGCCTCGAGAGTCTTTTTTAGATGTAACTTAGTGTTAATTTAATTTAGTTGATGTCATCATCATCATCATCTATCATCTTGTATTTACTTTAGAAAACAAAATCCAATACACATATTTACTTTTCTGTACATTGCTGGCAATTTAAATGTAAGAAAATGTATTAAGTCGGAATTTTAGTTCGTTAATTCAATTACCTAAGGTCATAGTTAAGTTAAAGAACTACGTTAATTTATCCTACTTGAAGAAAGCCCACCTGTCGGTTACCCACTATATGAACCGAACAGTCTATCGTTAATAAACGATATGCTAATGTTATAATAATTGCAAATCATTACGAGGGAAGAATACTACGTAGTCGTCCATATAAAGAGAGAAAATGTTTCTCCACTTCTAAATATTTTCCAATTTCAATGATTTTGTTAGTCCGTTATTGACGAAATAAAAAAAAAGGTTTACAGGTTTCCTTTTTTCAAATTTGCAATAAATTTAAACAAAGGCACCTCATAAACTTTTTTTTAAATCGATTGTAAAGATTTAGTTAGTGGAAACCGTTTTCTCCCGATATGTAAATTTCATGAAAAAAAGTACTAGTGTCAGTCGCGTGCTAGCTACTGCAGTCCTACAATCGGTAGACTTCATAATTTTAATATTATTGGGAAAGGTACATATTATAAACCGATAGATACACACACATTTTTTTTAAATCGGGTCGATATCGATTTGATTTGATACCTACTGGCTTTATGACTCATATCGTGTAAATTAATTTTGTATTAAGCAGTAACGCTGCTAACGAAATTATAATTATTTAAATTAAAGGAAAAACACGCCACACACGCCTCCCTAAAGCGTTGTAGGAAGGAACTGATTGAAGGATTTAGTGGCCGAGACAGATTGTTCCGATAGCTCAGTTGGTTAGTAGCGACGGGCCATGAATGCCTGTGGTCGCCGGTTCGAATCCGGCTCGGAGCATTACATTTTTACATTTTTCAAGTCGTGTACTTTAAAAAAATAAGTTGGGCGGCAACTATGTAGATTTTTGACGTACACTAAACGCTTTTTTAAGATAATCAGCTGAAATATTCGAATTTAAACTTTCGTGAGATGTTGAAATAATGCTAATAATTACATGGTTCAACTCTCGTATTAAATGGCACTACGGGCGACATGTTTCGAACTCTTCAGGATCCTGAAGAAGAACTCAGGATGAGTGTTTTCGCGCGACACTGCATTAGCTTTAATATTATTGAGAATATTATTTGATTTCCTCGCATTTATGTAGACACGCACTACATATGCCTCGGCGGGAATGGCAATTCGCGGATTCGTATCTATTGTCGGATCCAACAAAATCTACTTTTAAACCCACGAATTGCAATTTCCCGGCCTCTGCAAATTCTGCAATAATGTACTATTGTTTTCGAAACCAGCCTGCTAGACAAACTTGACGTTGTTGACATTCTGCATTATCATTAATCAATTTTATTTTGACATCATATGTTTCAACGTAAGTGTATTTTAATTTTTAATTTTTCTTGGAGGCTTAGTAATGCAGAATGTATTGGAAACGAAATGTTTATACCACCTTCTTTTGTAAACAACATTCTTGTAATTAATAAATGATTATGATAATGAACAATTTGATGATAACTACTAGGATAACCCCTAATTGATGCAGGCTATGGACATGATAATAGTTTCTATCGAAGCAACCGAGGAATTTACATACCTTCAAATGCTTCGCACATCGAAGTGTTTGCAGCTAGTTAATTACGCACCATATATCAAGATAACAAAATATGCACCGATAAACATAGCTATAATATACAAATAAACATAAAATCATGTTATTGAACTTCAAGTATTTGAGCTGTAAAAGAATTCTTTAGATTTTTGGTCGTAACGATAGACCAGTGTAAAACAGTATAGGTCACTTTAGCCGCACGGAAACGAAAATGAATACATCTATCTTCTTGGTCGCTCTGTTGACAGTCTTTGTGGGGGTGCTAGGAAGCGAAGAGGAAGCAATAAGCCAGACTTTAGAATCTCCTATTGGGAAATGTGTGCTCAAAGCATTCAGCACTTTAGTCAAATGTCTCCTTACTGTATCTGACCAGGATATAATTTCTGAAGAGAGTCTTGGCGGGGATTTCATTAGATGTAACGCAGCTTTTATGTTGCAGTTTGTTCAGTGTTTTACTGGATAATTTTCAGGTAAAATTTCTCGTTTTTACCTTAATCTAGCCTATATCAGGGTGGTACCTCAGAATGGCCATAAATGGTTATAAAAAGTCCTTCAGATTTGTGTACCTGTGTACATTCCTGTGAATCGTTTAAATTTCTTGCAAGAACGTCATGGAATCCGATTACGATCCGACGATTAAATGACTGCCACCAAATATGGTGAAAGATATATGGACAGATTTTTTTTTATTCTATAAAGGTTGATTTTGATAAATGTATGTGATTTTTTTCCTTTCAGATTCCAATTACACTGCAATAGTGAACAGAGGGAGATATTATAATAACAGTTTATGAAGCGAAATATTAATTACCTGCGCTTATCTGCAATAAATATATGTAATACAACAAAGTGGTCATAAATATCTAACACGCTCTACGGCTCTACGAATGAAATTTTTGAGCGTCTCTGTCAAATAAAGTTGCACTAAATATCCGAGGTGAATTTACCGGGGGGTAAAGTCACCTCGGATATGTATTTCATTGATATATATTTTAAGTAAAACAAAATATTTCGTGTTATTTCCTTGCATTCCACTCAATCTTGTTTAATCTTACGCGTATTTACGAGGCCTAATTAAGTACTCGTGTACGAAGTTCTGACTACAATTTATCAAAGATTAGAGCCCGCTAACGTAACTATTGTTGTCAATCACAGTGAAAATTAAAGGATTATTTTTTAATAAACTCCACTGTTTTAATAGGTTTATTGTGAGACTGTGAAACTTCTGAAGATGAAAATTACGCAGATTGAATTTAGATAACCGCTATAGTTAACACACTGTTTTCGAGAGCTCTACTGTGGTGCTGTGATACTTCTTACTAAGAATCATCATTACGATTAATTACTGACGATTTTGTACATATTTATTAACACATTCCCTGCCAAGAATCGCTACGCGCTACGCTCGTATAGCCGATCCCGTGTTTTTCTCGCAAGTAGCGGAAAGCGACCACGGCGTAGGCGATCCCTAGGCGTTCCGGGCAGTGAAATTGTTAATTAGTACGAACCAGTGATTATATGTTCATATTAAAGTAGGTACGTTTCGCCTTTTCCAATCTTTCTCTACGGAGCTGAAACTTGATCCCTGCGCTTGCAAGACCGCCGAAAAATCGACGCGTTGGAGATGTAGTTTTGGAGGCGTATGTAGAAGGTCTCTTGGACCGCTTTCCGCACTAACACAAGGGGATGCCTTCATTCGAGTCGACCACGCCCCCTTGACAGACACACGCTTATGCCTTCCGCGCACGAGAAAAAGAGATGCAACACTTCGGGAATGGCTTTTTTGGTCAAATTTCGATAAATACTTAACTTAGTGAAGTTTTCATATTTCATTGTGAGATTTTAGATAATACAAAATACTTAACTTGATTGTGTCGTAGTATCATGAGGCTGACTAAAATAAGGAAAATAAAGACCCAACTATGGATTTTTTTTCTATCGATGAAATAGGGATGATGACTAACATTTTTTATGATGTCATCAGAACACGATACCCGTTTTGCCCTTGATTGATTCACACCCCATTTTTGGTACACTCTGTATACGCGTACCCTTAATTTCGTACGCCATTGAAACAACTACGACCACTGTCGAGTGAACGACAGTCTCAATTCACATTTTTAAAGCACAGCTTCACAGCAGATCTTAAATGTGAGGTTTAGTGGTCATCAATAAAATAAAATAAAATAGACAATTACCCAATTTCATTATTAGATGATCAAAAATGATGCGTTACGGATAACTTCTGTATTTAATGCCGATACCGAGAAATTATTGACGCCCCTCTTACTTACTCGCCCATGCATCGCCAATCACGACACATGCGTCAGAGTGCTACGAGCGCTTTTCGCTACATAAGGTTTAAGTTGCTACGGACTACGGCGTAGCGCTACGTATCGTGAGTCAGTCTACGAGCTACGGCAGAATAGATAGCGTGGATAGAATGGGATATACATAGTACCTATATCGTGTGATAAGCTTTATAAGTATTCATAAGTTTGTCGTTTATTATTTACTACTTTCGACGTCGAGTAATTCCCGCGTTGTGCGCGCAGTGACAGAATAAAGTTATAAGTCAGACATATGATGTTTTAAAATATAAATGTAGCTATACATGACAATATTTGTACAATAATCCCAAAATATGCAGTACCGTTTCAAGACCGTTTCTTAATGCCTAATTAATAGTTATTGGTGAAAACATAGTGAGGAAACCTGCATAAAACATAACAAACATAACACACAACACAAACACATAACATATTAGCATTAAGTCCGCCTTTTGTACTATAAGATATTCTTTTGTGCAATAAAGATTAAATAAATAAATAAATAATACATAGGCAAAGAAATCCAAAGATGTTGCTGGTATTATACTGTACAACCCACAGCCCCTAGGTGGTTAGGTAGCGTTTCCTTGTTTTGCTTAGTTTGGATCATCGTCATCATTATCATTTCAGCCGAAAGACTTCCAGTGCTGGACAAAGGCGTCCCCCAAAGAGTGACACAATGACCGGCCCTGCGCCACCCGCATCCAGCGGACCCCCGCGACCTTTACCAGGTCTCGGTCCACCTCACAGAAATATATCAAGTTAGAAGGAATAAGTGTATGTACTTCGCGTGGCGAAATGATGGCTCGGTAGAACCATTGCTCGCCGCGAACTTCAGTCTGCTCTTGACCGCGGTCTGCGTGCGACGTCAGGTTGTAAAAACAAAATGGTTGTTTGCGCAATCATTAGTTGCTCAAACACTTCCAATAAAGGTAGAGCTGTTAATCGAGGTGTTTCCTTTCATTGGTAAGTACAATATCTGTTATTAATTAAAAAACCATTTATTTCATTATTTTCATCAAAACAGTAGCGGGCGATTGTGTGCCAACGCCAGTTTTCCATTACGGCTTTAATTTGACGAGCCAGACTTGGTGTGCGTTCAAAACCAGCGATGTAAAAATAAGCTATTCAAACTGTCGAGTCATGTTCAAGGTAGATTTCTCATTTTTTCTGTCGAAAGTAAGAATAGAAGAAGAAGTGCTGTTTTGTTGTGCACTGCGATTTTCTTGCTCGATTATTATAATCGTTTTTGAAAACAGAGGAAATGATAATTACGTTCTTATATTATTATGCAGCTATATAATGTACGTAGTGCAAAGCAAATATTATTAACAAACAGGTTATGGCTACTTCTATATTGCAATTTTATTTCAGTTTTCCGAATGATCCTGAAATGAAAAATAAATGGATTGAAGCAACTGGTCGTAAAAAATGGTTTCCTACATTTTTGGTTTCCTTCTAGCCATTACCTAGGGTATCTGGTCGCATATTTAGAGAACTTATGATATAGCTCGGCCAGTGATTGAAATGTAGCGTCCGTGAGCAGGAACGTAAGGAATCCATTCAGAAATTTATTCAGGATGCTTAGGGACTGAACATACTAAACGTCTCGACAAGTTCTTTCCTTCTATAATGTAAAAAAACTAAGCCCTTTTTATTTTTACTATTTTTCATTTCCTCTGTTGAATCTAATTATCATTTCCTGTGTCGGTTCTTATCGATATTTTGAATCGATACAAAATAAACCTACTAGTTATTGCAACTGCCGCGTGCTAATCGATGTTGACGAATCGATGTCGCGCGGCTTATGTTTCCCGTCACTAAATTACGCTCGTGACGTCAAAGTACCTACGCAAAATGTTACACGCTCGGTTCCCATACTAATAGACGAGCTCTTTCCTTCTATCTTGATATAGTTCTGTGGTCCACCTTACGGGGGGCCTATCCACGCTGCGCCTTCCGGTACGTGGGCGCCACTCGACAACCTTTCTGCCCCACGGCCATCGGTTCTACGTGCAATGAGCCCCGCCCATTGCCACTAGTTTGGGTGCCGACTATCATTACGTAAGAACATTAGGAATACACCTTTACTCGTAATTGTCGATGTATTCAATAATATTATTTTCTCAAACATGCTCGGAAATGTATGCGTTAATATCACGAAATAAAGACATGAAGTTTCTTGTTTAAGGCTCCCTACATTTCTTCTTGGCCTTACGCCAAGAAGAAATGTATGAAAACCATAAGTAAAACCATTATTGTCCGCTACTCTAACTTTTTAAATTTGCTTACTAATATTAAACTGACAAAGGAAAAATTACATACTGCCAACCACCACTAGACTCTGTAAGCATACTTTCGACATGAAAAAAAACAAAATCTATGGTACGTACTATACTTATGTGCGGTTAAACATGGTGCTCGAACGGCTTGTTCAAATAGCATCTTTAAAAAATAAAAAAGGCGGCCAATTACCTATTATTTTATTGATTACCTTGTAAATAAATACAAGGTAATCAATTAATTTAAATATTTCCTCACATCGTTTGAGAAAAGCACTATACAATCCTCGGCCGGAACAGGGATTGCTGGACGAGTTTGGAGTAGACGGCCGAGTCGTAGACGAGGACTTACTTCACGGCCTCTGCAGTAATGTACTATTTTTGTAAAATACTGACCAGTAATTAACCCTAGTCTCATCTGATGGTAATCGACGAAAGAGCCTAAGATGAAGCTCACTGGTTCATTAACACTTTCACTGTCAGGAACCCGCCTAGCGGGCGCCTACGCCTTAGTCGCTTTCCGCCTCATACGAGGAAAACCACGGGATCGGCTACGAGCGTAGCGCGTAACGATTCTTGGCAGCGAATGTGCTCTAAAAGTTCGCCTTTATGCTGTGCGTAGGCACATTACGACAAACGATATAGAGAATCACGGAGAGATGCTACTTGTCAAAATTCCGAACACTAAAAATAAAATTCCTCGGTCATTTACTAATCACGGACCATTTTATGAAATAGTGAAAAAATATGAAACTTTACGTTCAACAAAAGGAAAATCTGACCGGTTCTTCCAAAATTTTCAAAACGGCAAATGCACGAGTCAGCCTATCGGAGTGAACAAATTTGGATCGATGCCTAGAGAAATTGCCAAGTTTTTAGGCTTACCACAGGCTGACGCTTACACCGGACACAGTTTTAGGCGGACTTCAGCTACATTGCTGGCTAATTCAGGAGCCGATATATTGACTTTGAAACGCCATGGGGGATGGCGATCTAATAATGTCGCCGAGTCATATATTGAGGACTCCATCCAAAATAAAGCCGACATAAGTGCCAAAATAACACAAGCAATCCATTTGGAGCCACAATCCAAGAAGTTCTGCCCTGAACCGCGTCCTTCCACCTCATATGCCAATGATGATTTGGGATTTCATACGTTTGCTAATGATGAAACGCAATGTTCTTCTACCTCCTTTCAGAATGTTGCATTATCACCGACATTTACAGTTACCCAAGAACAAAGCAATGAAATAATTAATAATACAATTAAACATACAGTACAAATGCCTCATAAGGCGGTAGCATATCATTTCAATAATTGTACTTTTAATAACTGTTTCAATAATTAAAGTTTTTAAATAAATGTGAACTTTTATTTACTTTTCCTCGCAAGTGTGTTGAAAAACGTCGTATGAAACACGTGAGCATTGGTCATTACACTTCTCGTCTCCATTAAGGTCATGACCAACATACCACACTTGTATCATAATGTACTATTATGGACGAATTGTACACTCTACTTTTCACTTCGATTGCGAGGAAATGATGAAAATTAAAAACTAAGTTTATTTCATGAAGTTTTATGGTGTACTTTGGCTGATGGTATCCTTGCCTTGGTCTTAGAATAGTAACGAAACATAAAAATATAAAAATAAAGAGTTTTATTCTAAGCATGAAGTTAAAGTTGCGCGTGTGGCTGTTGGACTGCGATTGCCTTGGTCTTCGACGAAGATTTTACTTTAGGCTCTAGAGCATAAAAAGCGACTTTATGTCGCCTACGCACAGCATAAAGGCGAACTTTTAGAGCACATTCGCTGCCAAGAATCGTTACGCGCTACGCTCGTAGCCGATCCCGTGGTTTTCCTCGTATGAGGCGGAAAGGGGTTGGGTATTTATATAAATACCAACAGTCAAAATATAAATACCAACAAGCTAACAAGCAGTTTCATGAAATTCTTTAATTATTTATCACATTTTGAATTGAATTTTATATTTACGCAAATAACTACTTAGCTGTTTTCGAAACATTAATACTTCTTGCTAATATTTAAAAAGATATGTAATGAAAAGGCACTAGTGCGATAATGTAATGTAAAAGGCACGGCATGGGTAATATTCTGCATTATCAGTGTAAATACGCTGTAATAAGACCTACTTTACGAGCAGGTGTGTTGAAAAACCTATTTTACACTCGATTTTATATCCGCGTAAAATGGTGCGTTTATGCACTTGCTGTACAAGCTACTATTTTACTCTTGTTTTGAAGGCACCTAACCTAAATCATAATTGTCAAAGAATACATATAGCTAATTCCATTCCAGCAGGTCGCATTAGGAAATACCATGAATTATAAGTTTATACTTAAATGGTTTTAAAACCAGCGGATGCTTCGAGTCGGCAGCGTATGTCGTCCCTCAGGAAATAAGGACGACGGTGCGGCGAACGTGCGACGAAGCATTACGGAATAAAATATGCTTATTGGATTTGACTATAAAATTTAACATAGTGTAAGCATGTGCAAATTGTCAGTTGCGATGTGTTTACTCGTGTTGTTTTGCGTACAGCGCCGCAAACCATCGCGCATTTAATAGCGTGCCCTGCATGCCCACGCTCTTGTTCGTCACACGACCTGCCCCCCTATTCTGTAACTTATTTTAAGCTCACCTCAACGCTCACCCACAAATAGATTATGATACCGCTATGTGTAGTAACTAAGCGTAGGTAGAAGTCTAGTTTCGTGGCGGGTGACCGGCGGGATGAGCAGCATTAGCGCGTAGCGAATAACAGCCCTGACAGACACGACTGCAACAGCCGTACACACCGCTGCCCGTTGGGCATATCTTATTTGAACAACCTCGACACGAATTAGAAGAAGGTGGATATAGCAGCAAATCAGCCCTGATTAGAGTCATTGACATCCACGGCAATGTTATAAAGATCTCCCCGCTATCTTTCTATTCGAGTTAAAAAAAATGCGAGCATCCCCGGGGTATTTTAATATGGCAAAATAGACACATGAAACAACGGGGAACATAACGGAGATTAAGGCTCTGGGCCGCGATTCTATTTAAATTCATTTACGGATGGGGACATTGTTAAGATATCGCTTTTATTTATTGGATGGCATGGCAATAAGGGGCAATATGCTTGCCCACTGTAGCGGGCAATATCCTTGCTCACTACAGTCAGCTACAGCTGATACTATTTAAAGCCTATTGTCAAACATTCTACACTTTCGGTATGTGGGTAAGTATTAAACAAAAGGCCTACTTATAACACAACACGCGTCCAGTACTCAAAATAATTAGCTTTAAGTTTGTTACATTCGCAGATTAAAGGCGTGATATTTTAAGAAACGTATGTAACAATCTTTCATAAATTGGCTTTCCATTTGCGCGAAATTGCTCCTTTCATAGAATTAACTTGTATAAAGTAGAATAATTTAAGAATAATCGTTTTCCCAAAGTATCACGTGTCAAAATAATTTTCTCAAATTATTCTGGGTTATACAAGTTTATTCTAGGAAAGGGAAAATTTCGCGCAAATGGATAGCCAATTTATGAAAGTGTTGTTACACATAAGTTTCTTAAAATATCACGCCGTTAATCTGCGAATGTTAAAAGACGTTTTGTATAGTCGGTGAACCACCAAGGTAAATCTTGTATCAAAACTAACATTGTATTATTTTTTTTGGTCTTTTTTTGATGCCCTTCGATCTTGCCCTCCAAGATATTTAAAGAGGAAAGCCCAGACATACTTACACCAGCCAAATAAAAGAGAAAGTAATAAAACTGGGAACGTCACATTATGTTATTTCGAATTGGGCCCCTGGCCTCTGATCGAATGTACGCGGTAACACCCAAAAAGCCAGCGCCTACCTTTCAAGGAAACGTTTAATGCCACTTTATATATAAAAGTTTCAGACAAATAAATAGGGATACCTACAATACGCAAGTAAGATCTAGTGAATTGTAAGGCATTTATAAAATTCCAGCATTTAATTGATTATAAAATACGCGTGTATCTGTTAACTGTAATACATAACATACATACCAAAAAATATCAAAGTACTAAAAAAAATGTTTTACTACCAAGTATTAAACTTCACAATGTTGTTATAAATGTTGCGAATATTTTTGGTTTTTCGCTTGGTATAAAACCTTTCTTTATTACAGTTACCTGTATAATAGTAAAAAAACAAGGCAAAGGTTAACTTTGGATCGAGATATAAAAATGAAGACAAATATTATATTGATAGCTCTGTTTTCACTATTTCTGGGAGCATTAGGGGACACCGAGTTGAATCGAGACAAACGTAAGTTAGCGTTGACGCCTCTTCAATTACAGAACCATGCAGCCCCAAGACGTGGTAAAAAAAGTTTAATATCATAATACTAAACTTTTTTTAATATTATGTAATAAGTATTGTGTATATTTTTTTCTAACAATGTTTTTTATTACTTGTTAAACATGGCTGCCAGCAACTCCGCCACCATGATACAATGGCCATTTTATTGCACTTGTTGCTTTTATTGTACTTGTACCCCTCAATAACAATATTAGAAAAGCAAGGCAAACAATAGGCGGTCTTATTACTAAAGAGTGATCTCTGACCGGCAACTGTTATAAGTACTTCATAGTCTTAGTTTTATTATTCTCTGTAATAGTAGGTATAGTCTTATTTTTATCTTATTGAGTTTTATTTCTATTTTTAACCGACGAAAAAAACGGAGGAGGTTCTCAAGTCAACGCGTATATATTTTTTATGTATGACCACGCATAACTTTTTACAGAGTAGTCCGATTATGATAATTCTTTTTTTATTGGAAAGGGTATACCTCGAAGTTGGTCCCACATAAATTAAATTTAAATAAAAATTTCACCCCTAAGGGTAGGAAAACAGGGGATGATTGATTGTTCACTTACTGATTGAAATGTATGACCACGCATGTGTGTGTGCGTGTGCGTGTGTGTGTGTGTGTGTGTGTGTGTGCGTGTGCGTGTGTGTATGTGTGTGTGTTCTGTTGTGTTGTCGTGTGAAAAACCTCACGATGAATGCGCTTTAGACCTGCCAGTCTCTTGTGTGTAGACCTCTCAGTGTCTGCATTTCTGCTAAAGCTCATTCATCGTGAGGTTTGTGTAATACCCTATTTGCATGTAACTAGTAACTAAGTTAGTAATTAACTAAAGTAAGCCACAGAAAATTGAAAAATAAAAACTTTTTAACAAAAAAATTAAACCGCCGAAAAAAAACTGAAAAGCAAAAATAATAAACTTTTTTTATTTAGTTTAATAACTAAGTTCTTAAACTATTGTAAGTATACCTAAGTACATATTTTTATTATAATTTTGAGTTTTTAATTAACTTTAATAACTAAGTTCTTAAATTAATCTAAGTGTACTTAAGTAATTTTGAGTCGGCGCCAAACAATTAATGAACAAAGATTTGATTTGGTGTAACTTGTACTTGTTTGGAGTAATCTTTGTTCATTGATTGTTTAAGTTTAATTTAAGAACTTAGTTATCAGGGTAAATTAAAATCAAAATAATAACAAAAATATGTACTTAGGTATACTTACAATAGTTTAAGAACTTAGTTATTAAACTAAATAAAAAAGGTTTAAGATTTTTTGGTTTTCAGTTTTTTATCGGCGGTTTAATTTTTTTGTTAAAAAGGTGTTATGTACTTATTAGTCTTATTTTTGTTTTCTAATTAGTGTGTTTATAAGTTTGAATAAGTAATATATTTATTTAATGGATTATTTTATACATTTTTTTACTAATATACATATACAAAACAACATACATAATGCTTTTTTTTCAACCTAGGCATTTATATATTTTATGCACCTATGAATACCTGTAACTACCGCCGGTTGTTAAAAACACCTCTGCAACGAGAAAAACCGGTGTACGAAACTCGGCGAGCTATGTATATCCTTCTGTTTACCTTTTATTATAAATGACAATATTCCGACTCCTCTTACTGGAGGAAAACCAATTTATTTAATTTTCCCGCTAGATCACACATGCATTGCAATGTACACACATGGAAGTTAACAGACGACACACCAATACACATGTAATTACATGTAATTTGATTTCATCCTGTTTAATATTATCCCCCAATAGTACGCCGGGAAATTGGTAGTTATTTGTAAGAAGCGTTCTAAAAACCTGACTAGTACACTATTTGAGTACTTTAAAATGGCTGTCTATAATTATTTATCAGTATTGTCAATTAAAGGTACTCAAAGTCTCTGTCATAAGGAAAGTGCATTTACAGGCCGGTTTTTTCACGATTCCTTAGACCTTATGTCGATAAGTAAAAATGACAAAAACTTGTGAAATAAGTACATTATATTTATTTATATAAGCATACATATTTGTTTTTATAAATTAAGTATGTATTTATATGTTAGTATATTTGTTTAGTTTATCAATATATTTATTTTTATTCTGCTGATATAATAGTGCTCTTCATGTTTTTTTTCCCACTGCACTCACCTTAGGTTTTTGTTTAGCCCTACGGTAGACCGGCAGAGAATGCCTTGTGGCATTAAGTCCACCCTTAGTACTTATTTTATTTTTGCGATAAAGTTTAAATATATACATAATTCATATTCGATCTGACACAAGGAACGGACTTTTTCTATAAAAAAATGCCGTCTTTTGATATCTAAAGTATAAAAATAGTGTGGTACACATCCCTGTATAAAACCTCCCTGCGGGGCTGCATACCGTACTACAGCATCAATTTACCCCGGTCTCCCCCAGGTGATGTGGTCTCAGTCAAGCCTCCTCAAGGAGACATGATAACAATCAAAGCTCCTGTTTGGTGTCTTGTGAAGGCAGCTGTTGGGTTTGGACGTTGCCTTATGTGGGGAGACGAACTGGACGGCCAAGGGTGCGCCCCTGTGCCGCTAAACGCAAGCAGACTTGTAAAGTGCTTGGGTCAATTTGCTTGTAAAGTGATTAAATGCTACACTGGCTAACGTTACATGGTAAGTGATTGTTTTATTATTATAAGAAATTCATTCATTTCAAGGAGTTATATTATTCATGGAATATATATTATTAGTTAAAGCAATGACGCGTAGTTTCAATGTCCGAGAGGCAAGCGGATGACTTGCGGGCCTTGCTCCGAATACATACAGACGACGAAATTAGGCGGATCTGGCGACAAAGTGGCGATAAGGTGGTCATAGGAACTCCTAAACTCGACAAGATTAAACCCATCGTGGGGTTGGGACCCCTCTCAACGAGTAGGTATAATGACTGTGCACTAAGACTCATCATCATCATATCAGCCGAAAGACGTCCACTGCTGGACATAGGCCTCCCCCAAAGAGTGCCAAAGTGACCGGTCCTGCGCCACCCGCATCCAGCGGACTCCAGCAACCTTTACCAGGTCATCAGTCCACCTTGTGGGGGGCCTACCCACGCCGCGCCTAATTGCACTAAGACTGTCTCATTAAAATAATGTTTAATATATATCTAATGTTTAACGGAAACTTGCTTTTGGAATAGGCGTTTGTAATATTTGATGTGTTTTCAGACTTTGCTGCAACGAAAACGGCGCCATACCACAGATTAGATTAGATAAAATATTAATTAAGTAAATGTATAAAAAAGTTTGATTACATTTACCTGGATTTTTCTTCTTCTTCTTGGCAAAACTCAATCATTTTTTTATGAAAGTTTTCCGCTGTGACACGAAAATTATCCATACAATTCTATGGTTAATATTTGTGTCACAACGGAACTTTGTTCACTTCTTCAGTTTCTATGGCTAACCAACTAACCAGAACCAGGCTACCTATTAGCCAAGAATTTGGTTGTCACCCTTACCTGATTTGAATCATACGTCACACGCATTTGTATAATGATAAAATTTAACATGGTAAGTAAGTATGCCATACTGCTTATTACATGACTTGTTGTGAAGAAATCCTTAAAGGACCATGAGGAATTTTGCAAAAAAAATGGTCAAATTGATCACACTAAGTACACAATTTCAGAGCATCCGGGCTTCCATCCAGATTACCTTGGATCTTTGTCGATTATTTAAAGACCAATGGGCACTAAATAAGTGTCTATTGGAACCAAACAAGAATATTTTTTATTCGCAGATTAGTCCAGCACGTCTATCATGCGCCGCGACATACTCTCGATTTTTCTCGCACTATATCTCTTGTTCTAAGTGTTCTAATAAGAAAGAGACGGATAGTGCGGGAAAAATCGAGAGCTCGCGGGCCGTCTTTTCATTTATTTTCAGTTCTAGCCTTAAATTAAGTACGAGTATATAATAGGTAGCTACTTAATTGCCTACATTATTTACGTATGTTAACGTCATAATCACTACCTACCCTAAGCCCGCGAGACGTAAAAAAACTTCACCGCCTTAGCGCTTAAACTTCTATTTGCCTTTGCCTTTGAAATTAATTTGGCCGTGCCACGCCTCTGGAGTTTCATTTTAGGCTTAATTTCCAAGTTGCACACACTTTGACCTTTGGGAAAAAATACAATTTCCCTGGCAGGATGAAATTGTAATGTTAGAAAAGGTAACAGTTAGGGACATACGATATCTGGAAGGGACTCGCAAATGCTTCAGGATAAGCATTTTTTTTGACGACCGGCTTAGCCTAATAGTAGACAGTAGCGACCCTGCCTATGAAACTGACGCGACGGTCCTGGGTGCGAATCCCGGTAAGGGTAAATATTTGTGTGATGAGGATGCATACTAATATGTATTATTGTTATTTAATTACACGAAACAAAAGTGTTTACTCCAGTAGGTATAGTCGACGTCAATGACATGTTTCAATCTGGCAAAATCGTGTTTTGAAAATATTAAGGTGCTTCACTGTGCACCATAGTTTCAATTTTGGACAGGACACCCTACACGTCCGGAAGTGTCAATTTAAAAACGATACCCATAGGTATATATATTCCATAGCTGCAATGTTACATACACGTTTTATTACTTAGGTACTTCCAGAGATAAGATTTAATCTTTGCCATGACATAAAGTGAAAAGACCGGTAGAAGGGACCGGATATGACCCGTTGATGACGCAGCTGCTCCCCGTCGCCGACTTCCGCCCCAGTATGCACTAGTGTCATAATTTCCAAGATATAGACGTTGGAATTCAATTTTATGGCATCCTGTTTAATGGCCTTGAAATGTACGTAGGAAGAATTAAAAGATTTTACGTCTACTTATATGTAGACATTGTTATATTACGATATCATACAGTCGTGCAGTAGGTACATTTAGCGCCTTCACACGCTTAAACAAGTTTTGTTCTAAGGTTCGAGGCCCGGCAGCAAATTTATAACACCTGTGGTATCAAAGATTGTCAATAAAATATTAACGACTTTATTCCCAAAAGGGGTAGGCAGAACACATGAAACTTATGTTCCAAGATCGACAAAATGTGATATTGCAGTGATAGGTTGGTAGCCCATCGCCCACAACACACTTCAGCCCTGTTACCTTTTATAAAATTATAATCAACTCAAAATACGAATTAAAGTACTGTTCTGTTTCCAAAATCGAACGATGCAAAACGAATGCAGCTTTTTCCAATTTAGAAACGTATAAATTTGATTAAAGAAGACCCTCTACCTACATAATTATGCGTCTTATGCGACAGCGGTACACAACACGAAGTGCAGTTCGCGGAGCATGTTTGATGGTTGACATTTTAACCCCCCACGCAAAAAGAGAGGTGTGTTATAAGTTTAACCGTGTCTGTTTGTGTATCTGTCTGTGGTATCGTAGCTCCCAAACGGATGAACTGATTTTCGAATAGTTTTTTGTGTCATAGATAATTGTATCCCGAGTGTTCTTAGCCATGTTTCATGAAAATCTGTACAGCCGTTTTCGAGATATTGGACTTTGAAATGAAAATGTCGGAGGTTCCTCAACTTTTCTAATTTGTAGTTATATCACTTATCGCTGTCGATAAGACATCCGCCACATTCTGACTGTTGAGTGTTAGTGTATGGACCATTTTGTAGAGTTATCTATGATGGGTGTTTGTGTGTGGACCATGTGAAGTCAGATAATAAAACAATGGCGTTGATCAGCAAATGTTTCATTTAATCTCAAAAAGAATTAATAGCATAAAACCCAAGAAAACACTGACAAGTAAGTGTGCGAGTGCGAGAGTGACAGATGTCTGATGCATAACGATAAGTGGCAAAATGGCACCCATGTTAGGCCCGCGGTGGTACACATTTAAATACTTACTGTGAAACGCGCTAGTAGCGTATCCATTTGAGAGGGTTAGGTAAACATGTTAACTTGTTGAGCGCTCAGTCAGATATCAGCTGATTATCCGATTCACCGCTAAACACGACGCACATGTATCAGACGGCTACAGGCGATTTCCACTACATAATAATAATAATATGAACAGGTTACCGGGATCTGACTACCGCAGACACCTCTCGACAACATCACAGCCGCTCAGAGGTGTTGCCCCATTGTCGTAGTGTGACCGCCGTGCGAGTCACCGCCTGCCTCTTATTTTATTTGAGGCTGACTGTCACGACCATGTTGTGCGCTCGGAGATGGTATCCGCCATGTGTATCCCTCGCTTAAGATTTATTTTGTTTTAATTGGGAAAACGTTTGTGAATACGGCATTTGAATGATAGTCAAATCAGCAACATTTTACAAAACGTCAAAAACTTTCTGATAGTATGAAGTTTGTAGGGAAATACAGGCTAGTGTAGTCATAACTTATTGATATCAGATTAACCATTATGCATTTTAAAATAACTTGATGTTTTCCAAGCATCGTTGTTTATAGGAATTGCTAAAATATTTTAATTTGAATGTTGTCTAATACCGTATTCAGGAGCTACGGTAGCCTAGTGGTTCAGGCATGCGGCTGTCAAGCGGCAGTCGTGGGTTCGAATCCCGGCTCGTACCAATGAGTTTTTCGGAACTTATGTACTTACGGAATATTTACCGTTAACTTTTCGGTGAAGGAAAACATCGTGAGGAAACCGGTCTAATCCCAACAAGGTCTAGTTTTCCCTCTGGGTTGGAAGGTCAGATGGCAGTCGCTTTCGTAAAACTAGTGCCTATGCCAAATCTTGGGATTAGGTATCAAAGCGGACCCAGGAGTCCTTATGGCACTACCGGTAATAACGCTAGGATGAGATGACCCTATTCAGATAATTCTCAAATTAAAGGAAAAATCTAATGCTCCGAGACGGATTCAAACTGGCGACCACAGGCATTCATGGTCCGTCGCTACTAACCAACTGAGCTATCGGAACTATCTGTCTCGGCCACTAAATCTTTCAACCAGTTCCTTCTTTACGCCTTAGGGAGGCGTGTATTTTTCCTTTAATTTAAATTGATAATTTCTTTAGTAGCGTTACTGCTCGACGTTCGACTCTCCATACAAACGTAGTTTGGGTCTAATTTTAAATCGGCATAACATGAATCTTTATATATACAATGGGATCCAACATAAGTAGGTCAAACTAGATTTATGTCGAGGATGCGTTGTGTTGAGAGCGAGGGAATTTGTTCCTGCAGCTGTCAACACGGCGTATCCTCAAACATTACCAAGGGTCGGCAACGCCCATGTTACTCTTTTGGAGTTGCATGTGTCGATAGGCTGCGGTGTCCGCTTACCATCAGGCGGGCCATAAGCTTGTTTGCCACCGTCGTTGTATACAATAAAATGAAAAGATTCTGTATACCAACATTGTAATAGATAAAAAAGAGAGAGTAGAAGATTCATTTAAATAATAACACAGAAATTTCAAATAATAAATTTATTTCCTTACCCTAACATATCATAAATATAACATGCATACACATATCCTAACACTTAACCAGCAAGCGCCCTTCTTGCTACAAAACAACCTCCCAGTAAACTAGTGTGATATCAAAATACATCGAGTTTGGCGTTCTGTTCCTTATGCCTCAGCTTTAACGCCCATAATCGCTTGACATTGGTTAATATAAAATATCAATGCTCAGACCCCGTATCTTGGTCGGCCTTATCACGCGATAAGTGACAAGATAGGGCGTCCGACTCGTTCCATCGAATGGTGTCAGCCAGTGACCGGACGCTCTATCTTGTCACTTATCGCGTAATAAGGCCGACCATGATACGGGGTCTGAACTCTATAAAAGATCTATCGAACAGCTGATGTCGTTAATCATCATCGTCATCATCAGCTGGCAAACTCGTCGTGTCACGGGACAAAGTTCAAACATATGATTGTGACAAATAAATCCTCTGTTTTTAACAGACTTCAAGAAAAAAGGAGGTTCTCAGTTTGACCCGTATGTTTGAGATTTGATTTTGTCAAGCAGCAACGTTATGGTGTATAAACACAACTGTAATGTCTAGGTATATAAACCCGCTTAGCAAAATAATGAAAACTATTTAGTCATCACATACAAAATGCAAAACTATTCCAAACAGGCGCCATCTTTATAGAGCGAGACAGCATCGCAAGTAATACGTATCAGCACGGCTAGCACGCGACGGCGCGCGAGCTCTCTCGATTTTTCTCGCACTATCCGTCTCTCTCTTGTTAGAACACTTAGAAGAAGAGGTGCAGTGCGATAAAAATCGAGAGTATGTCGCGGCCGTCGTGTGCTAGACGTGCAGGGCTAACAAATTAGTCATACAAATTTATAGACGTACAAACGCCAACACAGTTAACTGACCGTCCTGTATTTATATTAAACCTTGTGACGTAAAAGTGCACGGATGGTCAGTTAACTGTGTTGGCGATGGTAATAGCTCCCACCCGCGACTTCGTCTGCGTGGACCCGGGATAAAAACTATTCTATATTTTCATCCAGGCTATAAACTATCTTCGTGCAAAATTTCATCCAAATCCTTTGAGAAACCAGCAATACCAGTTTGTTGTTTGGTCTACCCACAACTTTTTCTTATTGCGCAATTCGTATCTGCAAACTTTTGAGCTAATCCTACTAATATTATAAATGCGAAAGTTTAGATGTTTGGATGTTTGTTACTCAATCACGCTTAAACAGCTGGACCGGTTTGAATGAAATTTTGCACGAAGATAGTTTATAGCCTGGATTAAAATATAGGATAGTTTTTATCCCGGGTCCACGCGGACGAAGTCGCGGGCGGAAGCTAGTCATACTAATATTGTAAATTGGAAAGTTTGGATGTTTAGATTTTTGTTACTCAATCACGCTTAAACGGCACAACCGATTTGAATGAAATTTTGCACGAAGATAGTTAAAAGCCTAGATTAAAATATAGGATAGTTTTTATCCCGGGTCCGGGCAGAAAAAGTCGCGGAAGGACGCTAGTTAGTCTATAAATGTAAGACTAAAGTATGGAAAAGAGAGTTACATCTAAAACTTCGGAAATAAGGAACAGATCGTCTCAGAGTAGGTATGGCACGCAACAGTAAATCAATCTTATCAACTACAAGATTTCAAAAATTCGACACAATTTTTATCAAAAAGCCATCTGTTCAGTGTCTCGCGACAGGTGCTACGAACGATTCAGCATCTTATTAACAACGACGCAAGGTTCAACATTAATACAAAATAAAGTGTAATTTTATACAAGATATACGTAAATCGCCAAATGTTTAAGTGAAAATCTACTTTACACCGTGTCATTTAAGTACTAAAATGGATTCGACTGAATTATTGAACTTAAGTGTCCCACATTTTACAAATGTTTGCGAAATAATCTATGATTTCTAGTAACTACATTTCAATAGGCATGTACATTCAGCACTATTTGTAGCAATTATATTATATTCGTGTTCATTTTGAACATCAGATTAGTAATAATGCAAAACGTGCTTTCACCGAATTTTCGTATATAAACCCCCTGCTGCTTGGAACCTGAGGCCGTACCGTGAAACGAAAACGAAGGTCGTTCGTGTGCTTATATCCCTCTCTGTCGCACTTGCTAATTCGAGCGACAGAGAGGGTGCGAACGAACTTCGTTTTAGTCCCAACTCTACTGTTCAGTCCATATTCTGACATATGTGGTAGGCTCGCACAACATGCTGCCAAGTCGCATCGCGCGCGATTAGGAGTTCAGTCTCACTCGCGCTGCGCCAATTAGAAAGAGAAGGGCACATTTTCCGGACTCGCTTGTATCAGTTGTCCATAGCAGCAGAGTTGAACGGTATCCATTGCAAAGGGGCGGCGCGGGCCACCGTGCATGCTATCTAAGCATGTGCACTAGTGAACCTGCGCGAATGCCGCCACCTTGGTTCTAATTTGGTGCCGGGGTTTATAAGCTAAAAATAAAGTATTCGTTTAATGACAATTTTATTAATTTAAAATTGAGCATACCGCTCAAATACCAACTTGATGCGATAGTTAGAAATGTTGAATGTTTAAATTATAAATATATTATTGGCAACTGTACAAATGCAGTGCATTATTGAGTAAGGCCATCAAAATTAATGATTTTTTTAACCAGTCTGCTTTTGTTTTGCGATTGGTACTTTTGTGATACTTCTGTGTTACCCATAACCCGAAAGTTGTGTTACACGCAAATACATAATGTAATACAAAAGCAGATATTGGTTAAAAAAAAGCTTATTTTTGTCAGCCTTAAACTTATGCTTAAAATATACAAGCGCAGTTGTGTTCATTTAATAAATAGGAACCAAATGACGTCATCTGGAACTGACCTATAAACCTCATATCCGCACTAGCAATACCACACGTCCGGTACCGGATTTAGTTCTGGGTTGTGATGTCATGCTCCCTGGCAACCCTGCTGTCCGTTTTGGTATAGATATACCAACTCAGATGAGTATGCGCCCAAATACGGGTGTAGACTCATAATATATTATAACTCCAAAAGAAAGAAGGCAAAAAAATATGCCTAGTGACTAGGGTTGTCATACGTCAGGATTTGTCCTGACATGCCAAGATTCTTGACCCTTTGCCAGGCCCCTTGCCCAGTGTCAGGATTTTTAGAAATAATCCCATTAAATAAATTAACATTTAATGAATGAAATGATACATCTCTGTTATAAGAAATGTCAGGGTGATGTCAGTATTTTTGTCCGGACAATTCATCTTTCCATATGGCAAACCTACTAGTGACGAAAATCCCATTCAAATATCTCAAAGGACTACGAAGCAACAACCGTTTAAATATTGCCGGTTAGAGAGAAAACGCTCGCAGTTAGTGACGTCACAATCTACGAGCGTCATAGTAAATGACAATCGTTTCATATGAAGGCGCGTTTTGCGGAAAAGGGACAGAATATATCCCGTCTTAAAACTTTGGACAGTTATAAATGGGTCATTATTTAAGCTATTGCATTGCTTTTTTCTCCATTTAACTAAATTTTTAATCCTTTTTAGAGAAAATATGGTATTATTGATTATTTCATTTAGTGTCTACACCCCTATTGCACTTTTGTACTTAAATGAAAAAAAAAACCTCAATAGTTTTGAGAGTACCATTATTTTAATTTGGAGTTGCTAGAGAACATCTCCCCAGCAACCCCGAACTTGAATAGAACAAATTTCGCGTATGAATTTATTTGTTTTGGGTAAAAGGAGGTCCAAAAAACAGGCAAGCTAAGTAGTTACTAAAAATTACCAATTTTGCGCCAGAAAGCGAGCGCCTGCGAGATACGGCAATACGGAAAATGCGTGCAAAATATGCCATTATTTTTTATCAGGCGCTTAGAATTATAAAATAATAAATCCGTTCACTAGAGTTTTCATTGGGTTCATCTTTCACATACTCTGAAATATATAAACAGAGTGGGGTTGCCAGGGAGCATGACATGCTGATTGTCGTATTCGAGCGTCCTCTGTCAAAACCACTGACAGCGCTCAAATATGCCAGTAAGACTGGACTGATATCGTGAACCTAGAATACTCTGGACAGGTTATGGTAATAATAATACCACGTGCGAGCGAGCTGGTAGCATACAAATCTCGATAAGTGTGACAGAAAGGGAAATATCCTTCATTGTCCTTGTCATAGTTCCACTTTTTTTTATTTGCCGGAACTGATTTAGTATGAAGTTGTGGCACATAAACCATTACCGGTCCAAATTAAGTAGGTTGTTTATGGCAAGTCAGCAGCCATTTTAAGATCAGTTCTTAATTTAGCTGCATAGGAGCCTTTCCGTCCCTCACTGTGGCATCACGTACAGCCTGTCCAGAGTATTCTAGGTTCATGACTGCTATAATCCCAAAATTGTGTAACCCTGGAGCTGACGTATGCTGTGGGCCATATTAATGATCTACATTAAGAATACAGTTTTTTCTTCTGTGACACATAAGTATTACCAAACCCATGACGCATTTGAATTACTAATACTTAAACATATTGCACAATTACTTGTAGGCCATAAATACATTAAAAACATTTTTTATCGTTGTCAAACGTAATGGCAAGAAAGATTTATCACTTAAAAATAACATAAATACTTAACAACAACTAAAATATGAGTATTATTGGAATGAAAACACAGTTTTCAAATAAAATTAACGTATTAAATGTCTTTCTCGCATGATTGCACAAGGTGCATATGTATACATTCAATTAAAATCCAGCATTAACATTACATTCTATGTTATCATAAAGCAGTAAAACTATGTATTTACATTTAATTTGTTACAATTATCCAATAGGATTCCTTATAATATCGGTGGATCAATATCATTATCAATGAATATCATTTCAAGCGAGTGCATTTTCTGTCTTGATATAAAATTATATGAATATGACACGTGTGACAAGTTAAAGCTTCGATAAAAAGTTCTAAAATGACGACAAAAAACAACTAACACATCCGGTATTATGATCTCATATTTTTTGGAACAGTAAGGGCGGACGTCCAATAGAGACGTGTGTCATATTTTTGACACCTATGTCAAACATACGAGTTGTCAAATATTTGAAAACACAGCTGCGCACGTCTGTGGTGGATATTCACCCGAATTAACGTACAAAATAAGACTGGAATGTACTCTTCGAAGCTCTCAAATATCTACATTTTTATTTATTTAACATGAATAATGATTTCTAAGATAACTAAAACATTAGTTACACAAAAGTATCAAAAAATTAGTCTTAAATATCATATTTAACGGAACTTCGAAAATCTACATACTGGTATATTAATACAAGTGATACAGGATGCAATTTATACATTAATGATTAACTATACCTACACGTACTAATTAAATAGCGTATTATATATAAATATGCCATTAAAGTATTTCTATAAAAAAGTCGGTCTGTTCTGTCATGTTATTTGCGCGATGATGAGATATATATTTTTCTGTCCAGACATGTTCGAAGCTCAGAGAAGTAAAAAGTAAAGCGTTTTTTATTCAAAATTAGGTTCATTTTTAGTCTACGAAAATTGATTTGACAGTTTAGTTTATTAGAGGTGCCAAGCCGAGCCTTTAATAATATAACACTTTAAATTACTCAACCGCGCACTAATAGGTTGGCTTTACATTTACCGCAAGTAATCGCAGATACTAGCAGTGAAAGCTGCATCGGTTTATTCTCTCGAGTCTTTTCGTATTAAATAAAATACGAATTCAAAACGAGCTATCAAAATTGAGTGAACTGCTAAATTGTGAAATTGGAATTTGCGAGGACAGGAACCGTGAACGTAGAGTAGAGAACGTAGAGTTTTAAAAGAAAGAGACTTAATAGTTTTGCAAGTGTGAGAAATACGAGACAAGCTAGGTTTCATGTTAACGCGGCTGGCACCGTATTTACTCATAACATTACCATCAGTCTGGTGGTGGCACCAGATGCATCATACATCCAACATTCGCTGGTCATTGACGCTTTCAACCTCACTAATGTGTCATTCCGTTGAGTATAATCTCAAATAAAAATGTATCTGACCGCAAGATCAGTCATGTACGCCGCTCGAGAATGCGGTCTCCCTTGTAAGTCAGTAATGGACTTAGAGGCCATCACAGGCGATTGTGACTACCACATCAATAGTTGGAACTGTCAACAAAACAAAATGGCGGACAGCCTTAGCGATGTCATAAAATGATGTTCGATGTATTTTTAATTCCAACTGTATTTTGTTTAATAATATTTTTTTATAATAGCTTGATGTCAAACACAATAATGCTGCTTAAGTAAACCTCTGGTATGAACTGGTCTTTTTAAATATCGATATTAACAGCACTAGCGAAACTGGGGCAACATTCGTGTGCTATGAACTGTCAAGTTAGTTCGCCTAATTAAAACTTAAACCGAGATTAGTGGCTACCACTCTGCCGCAGATCAAGCCAGTGCGAGCTACACACGCGAGCGCGAGCCACTTCTGCAGCTTGTGGCCTACAAGCAGATACTAAACGCCTCGCGCCGATGTACGAATAGTACATTACCACAGAGGCCGGGAAGTAAGGGGTTGGCGGCCGAGAACATAGACCGCAGGGACGTAAAGGATAGTTATGAGGCTGGCAACCCCATTTCACGCCGTGATGCTGTGCCACAAATTGTGCAAAAAGACCGTCTTGCAGGGTTACAATTTTGTATCAAAAGCCATTACGGGTCTCACGTCTCGCTGCGCCCGAAACGTGACACTTAGAAGCCCATTATAAAGAACACAACGTCAATATTTCATTGCATGTTTGAGAAAATGTATGAAACAACTCATCAGCAGTGGCAGCTCCTAGTGGTACAATCTGCTGTAAGATGTAGGACAGCCTAGGTGACGAAGCCACTGATAGCGAGCGCGAGCTCCCGCGGCTTTGTTTAAATGCCATGTGCCGATGCTATATACAGAGTGTATGAAAGAACACGCTTATGGCGGCCAATAGTGGAACATGTGGGCTCTAAGGCTGGTTTTAGTGTCGCACTGACCCTCGGCGCTGATATGCCATGTGTGATGTTCAGGGAGCGTTTTAGAATAATGCTGACAGCTGAGCGGCACGCGTCGATGCGGTACAGACATGGCTAGTCGGCAAGCGGCGGCCGACAAAATGCCTCTGATAAATAAAATGTGCTTTGTCCCTTTCTTACGAACACAAATGTCTAACTAAGTGACAGATGAGGACAAACGAATTTTAACGCCATTTTAGTTAAAACAGGCTTGTAGGACGTTTATGAATACGGCCGTAAGGCACTAGTCCCACCAAGGGCGAGGAAACGATTAGCTGTCGACTATTTTCTCGCTTAAGAAACGAACAAAAGATATAGATACCGTGTCGGTAAAGAGATATATTTATAGATGATCGCGGGCTATTCACACTACCGGCCGGGACTCGCTCTACAATAGTTTGTCGAAGCGACAAGAGCTATCAAAGATAAAATTGGCTCAGCGATGCACGGCCGCCCCGAGCGAGTAATCGCCCATCGCAACTGAACACTTGCCTATAGCCCAGCGACAAAGCTACAGGAAGTTCCGACTCTACATACTCGCTTCTCGCCAACTCGTTTCTAGTTTCTTGCTCCAATCACTTCACGCTCATTGTCAGCGATGGGAAAAGTGCCTAACACACACACACCTCATTAGATCCACAGCGCAGTAGAGGTCACAGCTCACTAGAGCCACCCGGCACCCGACCCGCACCGCTTCGCCTCGGAACTCTACTAACTACAGAGTTGAATGTAGCGAGCGCATGCCCATACGAATCCATATAAAGAATACTAACCGCTCGAGGCGAGGCGGTGCGGGTCGGGTGCCGGGTGGCTCTTATGAGCTGTGACCTAAGAACGAGTCGCGCCGCCGATCGGCGCTGATCAGCTACGCGGCGACAGTGCCAGTGCGACAGTGCAGGCCGGCCTAGGTGATGAGGCGCGGCGCGTGCAGGCCGTGCAGGCGGCGCGGCAGCGGCGGCCGGTGGCGCGGCTCGGCGGCGGCGGCGGCGGCGGCGGCGGGCGGCGCCCAGTCCTGCAGGCGCGCGCCCGCCGCCAGCCGGTGCGTGAGGCGGTGCGCGATGCTGAACCCGCCGCTGCCTTCCAGCTGCGTGAGGACTATTATCACTTGTCTGGAACAAAATTAGACAAGTAACAAAGGGAAATCGGAAATACCGAGCTTATTATACATTTCGAGTGCCCACTCGAAGCAAAGCGTGCGGGGCGACCAGCATTTTTCATGTTTTTAACTTGAAACTCGTCCAACGTGAACGAGCACTCAGGCCACGCAGTTATGATTGTAATAATAGAGAGCGTTTCAGACACTGCAATCGCAATTCAACAAAGCGTCCGTCATTAAATATCTGCAATATTAATATCATGACACTGTAACAGAGTAGGCACCAGACCTGTCGAGATTCCTCAAAACCCACCCCCCCATCAAGCTCATACAGGTCCCCGGGAACTAACCTGGCTTCCCATTGTTTAATCCGCGAAGAAAGTGAGTTTTCAGTTGACACTGGGCCGTGAAACTTTAGTGCGGGGGGTTTTCGGGACTTGAGTCTGAGGGTCTTTAGTGTGTCGAGGTCTTGGTGTATAGGCAAGCACATGTTTGCGCGGACCTTTGCGATTTCTCAGTTTAGGCACGTTTCCCTTCGGAGGTTTGCGGTAGGATGTGGCTGAGCGCCGGTAGCAAAAATGTAGGAGTTGGTTTGAGGCACCTGGTAATAAGGCGCATCATGTGGTTTAACTGGACGTCAACCTCAGAGGTATGAGCGCTGTTCAGGCATACCACTGAGCAGTATTCAGCAGCAGAGTAGACCAGGGAGAGTGCGGTAGTTCCACGGAATAAAGAATCCATTGGAAGTGGTGAGTGGGCGTTCCCGTGTCGCCGAACATGAGCAATAACAAGCATACTTCTTGCACAGATTATTGTCAGTCACCTAGCGACCGCACGCAGCGTATTGTAACTAGAACTATGCCTATGGCTCTATTATGGTCTTTAATGAATGCTAAATGAAGCAATAATACAGTATAATAAAGATTAATACATTAATCGTCTTCATCATTGGATATGAATCGAAATTATATGGACACCTGAATAGAATATAATAGTACATAGTTAAATCGACGTTTGTACGTAACACAACGTAATATTTTCATATTTCTCAGTAAATTAAACACGTGTTGTCGCTAGGATGCTGGCGCAAACACTACGCACAATGAGTAAAGTTGGTTCCAATAGGGAATAAATACGTACGCGCACGATTGACAGCAAACCTTAAGTTAATGATTGTAAGGTATAATTTCGTTTACGTCAAGCACATCGAGCGAATGATGCAGATCGAGCGCTTCGAGCCAATCAAGCGATTCAGACCTTTTTAGTCTATATAAGACCGGCACACCGAGTAGACGGGGATTCTTTCTCTAGCGAACTGTCGGATTGTCATTGACTCTGGGTCGAGCTTAAATTCGTAACGTAAACATTCGTGGATACATTATTGTTGTGGCGGGAAGGTTCAATATTGTGCGTTTGCTTTGCAAAGTATTGAACTATTCCACTACTTATTAGATTCTGAGTTTATTCTAAGGTTCAGTATTATGCAATTATGTTGCGTAGTAATGAACTATTTCACTTTTTGTTAAATTTTGGGTTTATTTTAGATGATTTTATTATTATTTCGAACCAGATCAAAGTCCTAGTTGCATGGTCAACTTAACGAAGTGCATTTCCCCTGACGGTGACAAGGAAATACACTTCGGGATCCTGTTAGTAGTAGGCCAGGTTTGAGAGAAGCCTGGCACCATCTTTTTAACAACACAGATGGTGTAGCCTATCTTTGATGGGCCTCTCACTCGTCTTAAGGTTGGCCACAGGCTGAAGCGAGAAGATCGCCATTTCCCATAAGTCGATCGCTAGGATTGTTATCCACTCGTTGAGGTCTTGTGTGTGCTTAAGGCTTGTTCTTTTATTGAATATATATTTATATGTTATAAAATAGGGCGTGCATTTCACAGAACCCTTAAGTCCACGGACACGTTGTGAAATGTACATTACACAGGCTCTAGGTTGCATTCTCGGACTAGCCTTCCGAACGATTTACAGCTTAGATCCCTAGCTTAGTACATACACATCACATAACGTTAATAAAAGTAATGATGGGAGTTTTGCATACAGTAGATTAGGATTCAGTGGTAGGTAGGCTTAGGTATAGAGTCACCGTAAAAGGGTATTAGGAATACTATTCTTAGGGATGGATAATTGAATGAAGGTTTACAAATCAAATAGCATTTATTTGAAGGTTTAATCGCAATCATGAGTAACTGAATATATGTGGATCAGTAGTATTGGGTTCCGTATATTATTACATATGAAATATTAAAGGTGTAATAATTGTATTGCATATTGTCGTCAAGGTATTATACTTCCAGTTATGATTAGGATATCAGAATTGTTTCAAAAGATGAAATGATTCTAGGCTAATGGCAAGCGGAGCAGTCCATTATGTCTAATACTAAGGTATCGAATTATCATGAGTGGAATATACTCATGAAGTATTTAGGGTAAACTTTAGGTTCAATATTTCATATTTAATGGACGGTATACCTCAGTATTACAAATATCTTCACTATAGCAGTTTATAGGAATCTAATGGATACATTAGTCTCTATGTAAAGGGTGGAATAATGCCTTAATACATAATTTTCCTTGAATGAAATAATATTCAATTGTTAATTCTGATGAGTTTGTTGAGTGCTTCTTCTCATCAGAAATTAGGTACGAAGCACAGGTAAATTCAAAATGTTAGGAATACCTATTAGAAACAAAATATAATAAATGGGTATTTAATTAGCTAGATGGCCAGACCCACATCCAGACGGAAATGGTAGCATAGTATGGATGACAGAGAATCTTTCATACAACAATAATAATAAGAATTAGCTAGCTAGGTTGTTTTGTTGTCTGATTTGATGATATGATTATAAGTTGAGGCAATGTTTTGGTATATAAAGAAATCAATGCTTTGATTTAAGAAAATATTACATGTTGAGAAAATATTGATAAAGCTACCATTACGTTAACCGGCCACGGTAGGATCTGGTTGGGGTTTAGTAACCAAAAACAAATTTTATTTATTACATGATTATTTTCTTGAACTAGGATGCAGTAGGTGTACGTAGGGTTAAGTAGGTAGGAAGGAGTCAAAGTCTAATTTGCTACGCATAAAAGAATTTAGGTTGCTCGGAACATAACGTAGACACTAGACGATCTATTGGCCAAATCAAGTTAATTTTAATATCATTTATATTTCTTTAGGTTAATATATGTTTTAGAAGCGCACAGGTGGTTTTCATTTTAGGGATACGACGCTAGGTAGTTTAAGTGACAGTACGACGTGAGTGAATATTTGTTTATTTTAGGAAAATGCCGTATTGCGTTATTGAAAGCTGCTCCAATAATAGCACATAAAAAACTTGTCTCATGGAGGTATTTATTATCATCGTTAAGTAATATTTTAGAATACGTATAAAAATGATTTAATTTCCAATTTCTTACACTATTTGCGCCTGTAGTCAAGGAAATATCAATTCTATTTCTCTAACTAAAAATAAAGTTCATAATCCTGTGTATTATTTCGCTACTCAGATCGTGAATGCACAGCAAATTTCCCGAAGGTTCGCTACTCAAATGCTGTGGCTAAGGTCGATACTTGTTATCGATAAACCAAAATGAAAAAGATTATATTTTTATGAGTAATATGCAGAGCCCGGAATTCTCGTAGCGCTTTTAAGCTGTCATAGGGACTTCTCGTTGATCGACTTCCGTTTATAAATATGTATTATTGTATAATCGGAAGTATTGTAGTGTTATAATTAGAAATTAAAATAATAATATTTTATTGTTTATTGCTTATTCCTTTTATTGCTTTTTAATTTTTATAATTTATGGATTGCTTACCTATGCCTTTTAATCAGGACAAAGACCATCCTTATTATTTATAAGAAAGAATAAAAGATTATTATTTTAATTTATATTTACTAATTTCCTAAAAGTTGGTACCCAAAGGTTATCTCGAAGAGATCGCTCATTCGCAATACAATAAGACTGCTTGTTGTTACGTCTACTTGTAATCATATTTTACATATTGTATTCTGTTTTTATTGATATACATATTGTATGATCGGAAGTCGATAAACGAGAAGTCCCTATGACAGCCCAAAAGACTTCCGGGCTCTGGTAATATGTATCTGATTATTGTGTCATAAACAATAAAATGACAATTATAATCTTATAGTTTTCCTAAAGACACAAATACAAAGGAAAAATGGATTAATGCCACGGGGAGGAAGGATTGGTTTCCGCAATGTGCTTGTATTAAATTCATCATCACGCCCGAGACGAAGATAATTTTGCTACCGAGTGACACATACTAATTTTCACACCGACTATGAAGAAATTAAAGAAAGATGCTGTTAAAATTACCTAACAAGTTTTAACAAATTTTCTTAATTTTTATTACAAATTTTTAAATATTACGAAAAATACATAAGCTTTCAAATAACGTTGTTAAAGTTAAAACTTGAAACATGATCGTTTTTTACCGATTACGATAAAATTACAATGTAAATTTTTTTAAGTTATAATGTTTAATTCCTGTTTAACATGTATATTCCACTGAGGTACTTCATACTGCCAAGTCATTTAAAGTTTTGATACGTTTTTGAATAATAATTCACTTCTATTTTATCTGGCTTTCCTATTTTAGTAAAAGAAAACACGGTAGTGAAATTGATTAAAGCATATCAATTAAAATAACAAGTAGGCAGCCCGACAATATTAGTCTTTAAAAAAATTACTTTAAGTACATAAAGTAGCATTTTGTGCAGCTTACATCGGGCACAAAGTGAAAAAGTGATATTAAGCCTCGAAGGCGGGCACCGTCGACTCGGCATTCAAACTCGCTATTGTTTCTAACTTCAGGCGAGTAACCTAAATAAATGGATATGTTCTAGATTTACCTGTGCAGAGGCGGGACAGAATCAATGGTTTTCAGCTCGCCCCGAGTGGATACGACGTTGTAGCTCTCCTGACAGTCGCATTTCACGTGGATCCATTTGTCCGTGTGCCTGTTTTCCACCATGACCACTAAACCGGCCCAGCCCTGTAACAAAATTCTTATTTCAAATATTTTCTAGAAACGTACGCTAGGCTTGTGAACATTGCGAAATACCGCGGTTACAGCCTCCACTACATTTTAATTGTTAGCATTTTTGCGAGATCCCAAATAAGCTCAAGGCGATGCGGCCACTCGCTACTTTGTACAGTCAGCATCTGGGGGCACGGTAGTGCCCCCGCCAAGACGAGCCAAGCGAGGCGCAACGCAAGAGCACTACCTACCTTTTCTCGAAGCGGTTCGTCGTATTTTTGAACCCTCGTAACTTGGGTTTGGATTATACCAGATAAACAAAATTCTCGGGATATGATGTCAATAGTGGACTTATTAAACATATAAAGTTTCAGTAACATAGCTCTTATATTTAAGATTTTAATGATATCTAAAAAACACCGATTTCATCACTGACTCACTGATTCACTGACTGATGTTGATCATCAAAACCTCTAGGGTACTTCCTGAGGTCCTAGAAAGCTGAAATTTGGTATGTAAGCTAGTATTAATACACAATCAACAAAATAATTCAAAAAATTGGAACTTCTACCCCCCAACCCCTTAAAGTAGGGGATTGAACTTTTTATGAGACTTCCGCAAATTTTGATGCTAGGGTTCTGAAAATTTATATAGGGCCTCCTTGTTATAAATAATAAAATATGTATTTCAGGATTTTTAGTACATCACCCCCCACTCTTTAAATTAGGGGATGGAAGTTTGTATGGGTTTTCCCATTCACTTCTCTTACAAAAAGGAATGAGATCCCACCAAAAACATTACATGTAAAGTGATGCCAAGACTCCGTAGCTCATACAGCTTTCAGCGTGAAAAAGATATCAGATTGCAATTAGCGCCAAGCTTCCTACTCCACACGGCGTAACACTACCACTACCAGCCACGCTCTACAAATTCTATATCTTGGCTAAAAGTATAGACCCGTCACTTAAATTCATTCGGCGTGAAATGCTGTAAAGCTGTATAGCTTTTTTTTTAGCCAAAATGTAGAATTTGTTGAGCGTGGCTGGTTGTTAGCGCGCTCCATGAACGCGCTCCGCCGGCCCCCCGCCCCGCGCCCGCCCCGCCCCGCGCCCGGCCCCGCGCCCGCCCCGCGACCGCCCCGCGCCCGCCCCGCGCCCGTCCCGCGCCCGCCCCGCCCCCGCCCCGCCTCCGCCCCGCCCCCGCCCCGCGCCGCCCGCGGCCCACGAAGCCACGTTCATTCCTCCAGCGAGCTCGGCCAGTGCGCGCGCGACCATTTGTTTAATTTCAAGTTTAGATACATCAATCTTGTAATTTCATCGCTCAATTAATAAACAGTTGGCAATCTGTAATTTTGTGTTGCCTACATCATTTATTGAACCTGCGTCAACACTGGTAGTGGTAGTGTTACGCCGTGTGGAGTAGGAAGCTTGGCGCTAATTGCGATCTGATATCTTTTTCACGCTGAAAGCTGTATGAGCTATGGAGTCTTGGCATCACTTTACATGTAATGTTTTTGGTGGGATCATATAGTTAGTAGCAACCAAAGTAGCTAAGTATATCGAAACACGTCTTTATTACTAAAAGAGTACGGACATGTTACGATATATTTGACTACTTTGGCTGCTACCAACTATACGAAGCTGACTGTATGTCGTCTTACTGACACGTGTCGTGTTACAACAGTTTGACATTTTATTGACATTTTATTTTGACATTGTATTCTGTTTCTTAACAACCCTCTTAAACATAAGTACCTAATTGACGCACATCTTGTTTTTTTTTATTGACTGCTTTAATAATGCTTGGCAAGTTTGTGAGCAGTCACGCTGGTGAGGTAGCGAGTACTATAGGGACTGTACAATCAGCGTCATATAATAAGAAGCACCCAGAGTAGTCAAATATTTGGCTACCTTGGCTGCTATTAACTATAGGTCGCTGACTGTACCTTAGTGAGGTAGCGTATACGATAGTGTTTGTACCTTAGTGAGGTAGCTGATAAGATAGTGACTGTACCTTAGTGAGGTAGCGTATAAGATAGTGTTTGTACCTTAGTGAGGTAGCGTATAAGATAGTGTTTGCACCTTAGTGAGGTAGCGTATAAGAATAGTGTTTGTACATTAGTGAGATAGCGTGTAAGATAGTGTTTGTACCTTAGTGAGGTAGCGGATAAGATAGTGTTTGTACCTTAGTGAGGTGAATGAATGAATGAATGGTTTATTCATAATGAATATATGGTACATAAGGTCTTAAATATCTATACATGTTTCTTCCCATAATATATTCAGCCAGGGCAGGCATATGAAAACTTAGGTCAGTTATTTGATCACTCTGTCAATAGACCGGGATAAAATTACATTTAAATTAAGTAATCACATAATTATAGCATACTAGTGATCTAATAGTAAATATTAAACATTATTTTATCGCATGCTTCATTATTAGCTACACTAAATTAGATTGTTTTAATATAAATAACATTGATAAAATTCTAATTAAATGAAATAATAATAACAGTCCAATATTATTTTATGTCACATGCTTCGTCAAATTTATAATTAAAAAATTCCTTAATACTATAGAAGCACTTTTCAGCTAACATTTTGTGTAATTTTGATTTAAATTCATGAACAGGGAGTATTCTAAGTGCGGCAGGTAGTTTATTAAATATATTTATGCACATATTATGAGCACTTTTTTTTCTGAGTACGAGCTTGTGACTTGTTGGCAATGCTAGCCTGTGCCGTCTATGTGACCTAGTTATTTCCTTATCTTCGATAAAGGTAAATAATTCCGAATGGAGTTTTACGAATATAGCTATTTCGTATATGTATAGACAAGGCAAGGATAGCAAATTATGTGTTAGGAATAAAGGCTTACAGGATTCTCGTCTATGTACTCCACAAAGAGTTCTAATGCATTTTTTTTGGGCAACAAAGGCACGATCAGCGTCGACAGAGTTGCCCCACATAATTATACAATATCTTAGGATTGACATAATGTAACTATGGTAGGTTAATAGAGCAGTATTAAATGACACTGTCTGCTTGAGGCGCCAAAGTACGAAAAGGAATTTATTCAGTTTCTTGCAGATCGGGTCTATATGTTCCTTCCAGTTACAATGGGTGTCCAATGTTAAGCCGAGAAATACAGTACTATTCACTTCTTCAATGGTATCTATGTTGTGCATTACTTTAAGGTGGTGAATCTTAGATTTATATGACTTGAACTGCATAAATTTTGTTTTGTTGAGATTTATTAGGAGGTTATTGAAATCTAGCCAGCGTACAACATCACTCAATGCTTAATTAATAATGTAGTGTCATCAGCGAATAAAATAGTGTCATGTTTTGTCGAGTCAGGTAGGTCGTTTATATATAAGGAATAATAGGGGGCCTAGGATGCTTCCCTGTGGGACACCGTATTTGTTTATTTGGTAGCTTGAGTTGAACACCGAAAGTCTATTATTAGTTATCTTACTTATTTGCGTACTTTGTTGTGTCATTCAGGTAGCTTGCAATCCAAGAGTAGGCAGGTCCGCGTATTCCATATTTGTCTATTTTATTTAGAAGGCGCTTGTGGCAGACTGTGTCGAATGCCTTAGACATGTCGAGAAACAGGACCCCAACCGGAATACCTTCATCAATGCACTCTGTAATTTTATCATTTAGCTTAAAACAAGCCAATGCCATTGATTTTTTTTTCCTAAATCCATTTTGTTTTTGTCTTAGAGCGTTAGTTTTTGTTAAGAAGTTATCTAGTCTCGTGTAAAAAGCTCTTTCGTAAACTTTCGAAATAACAGGAATTAGGGTTATTGGCCTGTAGTTGTTAGGGTCATTTTTTTCTCCTTTTTTAAATATAGGTTTAACAACTGATTTCTTTAGTCTAGTAGGGAATGTGCCATGTTCGAATTATAAATTGATTATATGAGATAAGTGGATTGAAGGAAAAGCGAAAGTGAAAGACGAAAACTTTAATATTTTTGTAGGTAGCTGGTCGTATCCAGTAGCCTGTGTATTTTTGAGAGACATTATTATTTTGTAGATTTCTTCGGGATTTGTAAGCGATAAAAATATTGAATTTTGCACGGGTTTGGGGCCTTTTGGAAAATTAGCAACTTCGTGGGTAGTTGGTTTGTTTTTGTTTATACCCAAAAAGTAACTGTTGAACTCTTCAGCTATGTCTTGTGGTGCAGATAACTCTAGCTTATGTTTATTTGTTATTTTTTCAATTTCCCGGGTCGATGACCGCGTGAAGGTTAGGAGGTAGTGGATAAGATAGTGACTGTACCTTAGTGAGGTAGCGGATGTTAAGACAGTGTTAGTACCTTAGTGAGGTAGTAGGCGGTCATGCCCTGCCGGCCCTCGTGGCGCTGGCCGCGCGCGAGCGTGAGGCAGATGATGGCGTATCTTATCAGCTACCTCACTAAGGTACAAACACTATCTTATACGCTACCTCACTAAGGTACAGTCAGCGACATATAGTTAATAGCAGCCAAGGTAGCCAAATATTTGGCTACTCTAGCTGCTTCTTATTATATGACGCTGATTGTACAGTCCCTATCGTACCCGCTACCTCACCAGCGTGACTGCTCACAAACTTGCCAAGCATATATTAAAGCAGTCAATAAAAAAAACAAGATGTGCGTCAACTAGGTACTTATGTTTAAGAGGGTTGTTAAGAAACAGAATACAATGTCAAAATAAAATGTCAATAAAATGTCAAACTGTTGTAACACGACACGTGTCAGTAAGACGACATACAGTCAGCTTCGTATAGTTGGTAGCAGCCAAAGTAGTCAAATATATCGTAACATGTCCGTACTCTTTTAGTAATAAAGACGTGTTTCGATATATTTAGCTACTTTAGTTGCTACTAACTATATGATCCCACCAAAAACATTACATGTAAAGTGATGCCAAGACTCCATAGCTCATACAGCTTTCAGCGTGAAAAAGATATCAGATCGCAATTAGCGCCAAGCTTCCTACTCCACACGGCGTAACACTACCACTACCAGTGTTGACGCAGGTTCAATAAATGATGTAGGCAACACAAAATTACAGATTGCCAACTGTTTATTAACTGAGCGATGAAATTACAAGATTGATGTATCTAAACTTGAAATTAAACTAATGGTCGCGCGCGCACTGGCCGAGCTCGCTGGAGGAATGAACGTGGCTTCGTGGGCCGCGGGCGGCGCGGGGCGGGGGCGGGGCGGGGGCGGGGCGGGCGCGGGGCGGGCGCGGGACGGGCGCGGGGCGGGGGCGGGCGGGGCGGGCGCGGGGCGGGCGCGGGGCGGGCGCGGGGCGGGCGCGGGGCGGGCGCGGGGCGGGGGGCCGGCGGAGCGCGTTCATGGCGCGCGCTAACAACCAGCCACGCTCTACAAATTCTACATCTTGGCTAAAAAAAAGCTATACAGCTTTGTTGGGCACATCCCGGTCGCCGCATAGACTTTCACGCCGAATGAATTTAAGTGACGGGTCTATACTTCGTCGGCCAGCAGGTGCGCGTGCAGCGGCGGCCGCTCCACCGCCAGCGGCTTGCTGGAGTACGCGGCCAGCACGTGTGGAGATAGTGTGTGTACCTTAGTGAGGTAGTAGGCGGTCATGCCCTGCCGGCCCTCGTGGCGCTGGCCGCGCGCGAGCGTGAGGCCGATGATGGCGTCGGCCAGCAGGTGCGCGTGCAGCGGCGGCCGCTCCACCGCCAGCGGCTTGCTGGAGTGCGCGGCCAGCACGTGTGGAGATAGTGTGTGTACCTTAGTGAGGTAGTAGGCGGTCATGCCCTGCCGGCCCTCGTGGCGCTGGCCGCGCGCGAGCGTGAGGCCGATGATGGCGTCGGCCAGCAGGTGCGCGTGCAGCGGCGGCCGCTCCACCGCCAGCGGCTTGCTGGAGTGCGCGGCCAGCACGTGTGGAGATAGTGTGTGTACCTTAGTGAGGTAGTAGGCGGTCATGCCCTGCCGGCCCTCGTGGCGCTGGCCGCGCGCGAGCGTGAGGCCGATGATGGCGTCGGCCAGCAGGTGCGCGTGCAGCGGCGGCCGCTCCACCGCCAGCGGCTTGCTGGAGTGCGCGGCCAGCACGTGTGGAGATAGTGTGTGTACCTTAGTGAGGTAGTAGGCGGTCATGCCCTGCCGGCCCTCGTGGCGCTGGCCGCGCGCGAGCGTGAGGCCGATGATGGCGTCGGCCAGCAGGTGCGCGTGCAGCGGCGGCCGCTCCACCGCCAGCGGCTTGCTGGAGTGCGCGGCCAGCACGTGTGGAGATAGTGTGTGTACCTTAGTGAGGTAGTAGGCGGTCATGCCCTGCCGGCCCTCGTGGCGCTGGCCGCGCGCGAGCGTGAGGCCGATGATGGCGTCGGCCAGCAGGTGCGCGTGCAGCGGCGGCCGCTCCACCGCCAGCGGCTTGCTGGAGTGCGCGGCCAGCACGTGTGGAGATAGTGTGTGTACCTTAGTGAGGTAGTAGGCGGTCATGCCCTGCCGGCCCTCGTGGCGCTGGCCGCGCGCGAGCGTGAGGCCGATGATGGCGTCGGCCAGCAGGTGCGCGTGCAGCGGCGGCCGCTCCACCGCCAGCGGCTTGCTGGAGTGCGCGGCCAGCACGTGTGGAGATAGTGTGTGTACCTTAGTGAGGTAGTAGGCGGTCATGCCCTGCCGGCCCTCGTGGCGCTGGCCGCGCGCGAGCGTGAGGCCGATGATGGCGTCGGCCAGCAGGTGCGCGTGCAGCGGCGGCCGCTCCACCGCCAGCGGCTTGCTGGAGTGCGCGGCCAGCACGTGTGGAGATAGTGTGTGTACCTTAGTGAGGTAGTAGGTGGTCATGCCCTGCCGGCCCTCGTGGCGCTGGCCGCGCGCGAGCGTGAGGCCGATGATGGCGTCGGCCAGCAGGTGCGCGTGCAGCGGCGGCCGCTCCACCGCCAGCGGCTTGCTGGAGTGCGCGGCCAGCACGTGTGGAGATAGTGTGTGTACCTTAGTGAGGTAGTAGGCGGTCATGCCCTGCCGGCCCTCGTGGCGCTGGCCGCGCGCGAGCGTGAGGCCGATGATGGCGTCGGCCAGCAGGTGCGCGTGCAGCGGCGGCCGCTCCACCGCCAGCGGCTTGCTGGAGTGCGCGGCCAGCACGTGTGGAGATAGTGTGTGTACCTTAGTGAGGTAGTAGGCGGTCATGCCCTGCCGGCCCTCGTGGCGCTGGCCGCGCGCGAGCGTGAGGCCGATGATGGCGTCGGCCAGCAGGTGCGCGTGCAGCGGCGGCCGCTCCACCGCCAGCGGCTTGCTGGAGTGCGCGGCCAGCACGTGTGGAGATAGTGTGTGTACCTTAGTGAGGTAGTAGGCGGTCATGCCCTGCCGGCCCTCGTGGCGCTGGCCGCGCGCGAGCGTGAGGCCGATGATGGCGTCGGCCAGCAGGTGCGCGTGCAGCGGCGGCCGCTCCACCGCCAGCGGCTTGCTGGAGTGCGCGGCCAGCACGTGTGGAGATAGTGTGTGTACCTTAGTGAGGTAGTAGGCGGTCATGCCCTGCCGGCCCTCGTGGCGCTGGCCGCGCGCGAGCGTGAGGCCGATGATGGCGTCGGCCAGCAGGTGCGCGTGCAGCGGCGGCCGCTCCACCGCCAGCGGCTTGCTGGAGTGCGCGGCCAGCACGTGTGGAGATAGTGTGTGTACCTTAGTGAGGTAGTAGGCGGTCATGCCCTGCCGGCCCTCGTGGCGCTGGCCGCGCGCGAGCGTGAGGCCGATGATGGCGTCGGCCAGCAGGTGCGCGTGCAGCGGCGGCCGCTCCACCGCCAGCGGCTTGCTGGAGTGCGCGGCCAGCACGTGTGGAGATAGTGTGTGTACCTTAGTGAGGTAGTAGGCGGTCATGCCCTGCCGGCCCTCGTGGCGCTGGCCGCGCGCGAGAGTGAGGCCGATGATGGCGTCGGCCAGCAGGTGCGCGTGCAGCGGCGGCCGCTCCACCGCCAGCGGCTTGCTGGAGTGCGCGGCCAGCACGTGTGGAGATAGTGTGTGTACCTTAGTGAGGTAGTAGGCGGTCATGCCCTGCCGGCCCTCGTGGCGCTGGCCGCGCGCGAGCGTGAGGCCGATGATGGCGTCGGCCAGCAGGTGCGCGTGCAGCGGCGGCCGCTCCACCGCCAGCGGCTTGCTGGAGTGCGCGGCCAGCACGTGTGGAGATAGTGTGTGTACCTTAGTGAGGTAGTAGGCGGTCATGCCCTGCCGGCCCTCGTGGCGCTGGCCGCGCGCGAGCGTGAGGCCGATGATGGCGTCGGCCAGCAGGTGCGCGTGCAGCGGCGGCCGCTCCACCGCCAGCGGCTTGCTGGAGTGCGCGGCCAGCACGTGTGGAGATAGTGTGTGTACCTTAGTGAGGTAGTAGGCGGTCATGCCCTGCCGGCCCTCGTGGCGCTGGCCGCGCGCGAGCGTGAGGCCGATGATGGCGTCGGCCAGCAGGTGCGCGTGCAGCGGCGGCCGCTCCACCGCCAGCGGCTTGCTGGAGTGCGCGGCCAGCACGTGTGGAGATAGTGTGTGTACCTTAGTGAGGTAGTAGGCGGTCATGCCCCGCCGGCCCTCGTGGCGCTGGCCGCGCGCGAGCGTGAGGCCGATGATGGCGTCGGCCAGCAGGTGCGCGTGCAGCGGCGGCCGCTCCACCGCCAGCGGCTTGCTGGAGTGCGCGGCCAGCACGTGTGGAGATAGTGTGTGTACCTTAGTGAGGTAGTAGGCGGTCATGCCCTGCCGGCCCTCGTGGCGCTGGCCGCGCGCGAGCGTGAGGCCGATGATGGCGTCGGCCAGCAGGTGCGCGTGCAGCGGCGGCCGCTCCACCGCCAGCGGCTTGCTGGAGTGCGCGGCCAGCACGTGTGGAGATAGTGTGTGTACCTTAGTGAGGTAGTAGGCGGTCATGCCCTGCCGGCCCTCGTGGCGCTGGCCGCGCGCGAGCGTGAGGCCGATGATGGCGTCGGCCAGCAGGTGCGCGTGCAGCGGCGGCCGCTCCACCGCCAGCGGCTTGCTGGAGTGCGCGGCCAGCACGTGTGGAGATAGTGTGTGTACCTTAGTGAGGTAGTAGGCGGTCATGCCCTGCCGGCCCTCGTGGCGCTGGCCGCGCGCGAGCGTGAGGCCGATGATGGCGTCGGCCAGCAGGTGCGCGTGCAGCGGCGGCCGCTCCACCGCCAGCGGCTTGCTGGAGTGCGCGGCCAGCACGTGTGGAGATAGTGTGTGTACCTTAGTGAGGTAGTAGGCGGTCATGCCCTGCCGGCCCTCGTGGCGCTGGCCGCGCGCGAGCGTGAGGCCGATGATGGCGTCGGCCAGCAGGTGCGCGTGCAGCGGCGGCCGCTCCACCGCCAGCGGCTTGCTGGAGTGCGCGGCCAGCACGTGTGGAGATAGTGTGTGTACCTTAGTGAGGTAGTAGGCGGTCATGCCCTGCCGGCCCTCGTGGCGCTGGCCGCGCGCGAGCGTGAGGCCGATGATGGCGTCGGCCAGCAGGTGCGCGTGCAGCGGCGGCCGCTCCACCGCCAGCGGCTTGCTGGAGTGCGCGGCCAGCACGTGTGGAGATAGTGTGTGTACCTTAGTGAGGTAGTAGGCGGTCATGCCCTGCCGGCCCTCGTGGCGCTGGCCGCGCGCGAGCGTGAGGCCGATGATGGCGTCGGCCAGCAGGTGCGCGTGCAGCGGCGGCCGCTCCACCGCCAGCGGCTTGCTGGAGTGCGCGGCCAGCACGTGCCGCGGCCAGCCCGAGGGGGCGCCCAGCTCCAGCCCCGTGTGCCAGTGGTTGAACGCCAGACATACCACCAGGTAGAAGCCTTTCTCTAGCATCTTGTGGCAGCCGACGAAACCGCGAACCTGCGAATGGGAATCATAATTGTAATACTGAATACTCTTCGTTGCACCACGCCAGAGAAACATCTTACAAGAAATTTGCTTAAGACGCTATCATCACCAAAATGCCCTTGATGATTCGGGATGCGGCGCACACTGTCTATTTGTATCAGAGTAAATGAGAGCGAGTGTTACTGGCCGGCAAGGTTTTAGAAGATAATAATAAATAAACATTGAAATAAAAAAGTGTGGACTATTCGTGAAATATGACTCGTTAGCGATTTAGGTATGAATATGTTGACGTCATGTTTTTAATTGCAGACCCATAAGTCAAAAAAATAAAGACATAGAACCGTTTAATGATGATTTTAAGACCAATTTTTGCAATTATTTTCTATCGAGCCGATTTCGTCCAATTATGTATCAAGGCCGTCCATGGTCTTTGAAATATGTTTTTTTATTTTTATGTGCTAGAACAAATTGTTTTTTTCAATAAATAAAATAAAATAAAAATAAAAAAAATGCATTTATTTCAGACGAAAAAGTGTCCATAGTTGATTAGTAACAAGAAAATACTTAAATGAGTATATTAGAAGCTAAACCTAAGTGAAGCGAGGACCAGTGCCTGACTAAGCCACTGTCCCACCTCCCCGCTACTACGCTCAGGAGGCTGTGCGGCTGTGGCGGCCCGCGGAGCGCCGCACGCGAGCCGTGGACGCGCGCGTCCGCGGACACGCCGGACACGCCGGACACGCCGGACACGCCGGACACGCCGGACACGCCGGACACGCCGGACGCGCTGCAGTGCCGGCACGCGCGGCAGCCGCAACACCACCCTGAACGCGTCATTATTGAACCCGCAATGTATTGAGCGAGCGCTGCGGGTATTTCGACCATAAGCTGCAGGTATACAGTGATGTGCAGTACGCATGGAATAGCGTAATTCTAACTTGCGCTCAATAAACTGCTTAAATACCAAAAATTTCAACAAAATTAGGTCTTGTCAGCCTCTTAAATAATGGTAACAACGGGCGGTTTTATCACTTTAAAGCGCTCTCCTAGACAACCTTATAGGGAACACAGATTAATCTCCATCTTTTCAGCTTATACCTAATAATATGCGAGCGTAAATAAACATGGAATACTTAACAATATTTTTTTCGCAAACTTAATTTTCAGTTGCTGTAGATATATACAAAAGACCCGAGGGCCACGAGCGATACTTTTATAAAAGAGGCCATGCACATTTTAACAGTACTAACTTGTCTTTTGCTGTGTGCGACCAGTTTGCCGACTTGGGCGTTCGGACCCGATTTCGTCCGAAACACGACAACGCACAGGTCCAGTTGAGAACGTTGGCTTTTGGCAGAATTTCTGAAATAACACAACAATAAAAATTATTGTAACATTTAGCATATTCGCCCTTCGCTCGGTGATTTAATTCGTTAGATGACGCTAATAGCATATTTAAATTATACGAAACGCGGACTGTTGTAAGTTCGAATGGCTACATCACGACGTTATCCTGAATGGTATGGAATGGTAGTAAACAAAAAGAGTCCACCTCTGGCCCTCCTGGAAGAGCGTGAAGTCCACCTCGGTGGGCTGCGCGGCGGTGAGCAGCAGGCAGGTGAGGTGCCGCGCGCAGGCCGCGGGCGGCAGCACGCCGGCCAGCCGCACCTCGTGCCAGCCCGCGCGCACCTTGCAGATGTCGATGCAGTCGAAGTATCTGGAAAGGACACTCCATGTTTTATCTTTTTTTTTTGCACTAACTACTATTTTTACAAGTACTGAGAATAAGACAATAGTGTAGATACTTGTACAAACATGTTACCTATAGTATTCTTATCTAAATATTATAACTAAAGGGCGGACGATGGATGCACTGTAGTGACGAAATCATAAGATGGATAAGACTTTTAGAATAGAATAGAATATCATAGCCGGCCCGCACGGCGCGCCGCAGCGCGGGCGTCCAGCGCGCGCAGCCGCCGGCCCAGAGACACTAGGAGCAGGCTACAGGTGACCCTCACTTGAGCACGTCCTCGAAGCTGATCCAGAAGACGGCCTGGTCGTGGTGCGGCTCGCCGGGCGCGCCGGCCCGCACGGCGCGCCGCAGCGCGGGCGTCCAGCGCGCGCAGCCGCCGGCCCAGAGACACTAGGAGCAGGCTACAGGTGACCCTCACTTGAGCACGTCCTCGAAGCTGATCCAGAAGACGGCCTGGTCGTGGTGCGGCTCGCCGGGCGCGCCGGCCCGCACGGCGCGCCGCAGCGCGGGCGTCCAGCGCGCGCAGCCGCCGGCCCAGAGACACTAGGAGCAGGCTACAGGTGACCCTCACTTGAGCACGTCCTCGAAGCTGATCCAGAAGACGGCCTGGTCGTGGTGCGGCTCGCCGGGCGCGCCGGCCCGCACGGCGCGCCGCAGCGCGGGCGTCCAGCGCGCGCAGCCGCCGGCCCAGAGACACTAGGAGCAGGCTACAGGTGACCCTCACTTGAGCACGTCCTCGAAGCTGATCCAGAAGACGGCCTGGTCGTGGTGCGGCTCGCCGGGCGCGCCGGCCCGCACGGCGCGCCGCAGCGCGGGCGTCCAGCGCGCGCAGCCGCCGGCCCAGAGACACTAGGAGCAGGCTACAGGTGACCCTCACTTGAGCACGTCCTCGAAGCTGATCCAGAAGACGGCCTGGTCGTGGTGCGGCTCGCCGGGCGCGCCGGCCCGCACGGCGCGCCGCAGCGCGGGCGTCCAGCGCGCGCAGCCGCCGGCCCAGAGACACTAGGAGCAGGCTACAGGTGACCCTCACTTGAGCACGTCCTCGAAGCTGATCCAGAAGACGGCCTGGTCGTGGTGCGGCTCGCCGGGCGCGCCGGCCCGCACGGCGCGCCGCAGCGCGGGCGTCCAGCGCGCGCAGCCGCCGGCCCAGAGACACTAGGAGCAGGCTACAGGTGACCCTCACTTGAGCACGTCCTCGAAGCTGATCCAGAAGACGGCCTGGTCGTGGTGCGGCTCGCCGGGCGCGCCGGCCCGCACGGCGCGCCGCAGCGCGGGCGTCCAGCGCGCGCAGCCGCCGGCCCAGAGACACTAGGAGCAGGCTACAGGTGACCCTCACTTGAGCACGTCCTCGAAGCTGATCCAGAAGACGGCCTGGTCGTGGTGCGGCTCGCCGGGCGCGCCGGCCCGCACGGCGCGCCGCAGCGCGGGCGTCCAGCGCGCGCAGCCGCCGGCCCAGAGACACTAGGAGCAGGCTACAGGTGACCCTCACTTGAGCACGTCCTCGAAGCTGATCCAGAAGACGGCCTGGTCGTGGTGCGGCTCGCCGGGCGCGCCGGCCCGCACGGCGCGCCGCAGCGCGGGCGTCCAGCGCGCGCAGCCGCCGGCCCAGAGACACTAGGAGCAGGCTACAGGTGACCCTCACTTGAGCACGTCCTCGAAGCTGATCCAGAAGACGGCCTGGTCGTGGTGCGGCTCGCCGGGCGCGCCGGCCCGCACGGCGCGCCGCAGCGCGGGCGTCCAGCGCGCGCAGCCGCCGGCCCAGAGACACTAGGAGCAGGCTACAGGTGACCCTCACTTGAGCACGTCCTCGAAGCTGATCCAGAAGACGGCCTGGTCGTGGTGCGGCTCGCCGGGCGCGCCGGCCCGCACGGCGCGCCGCAGCGCGGGCGTCCAGCGCGCGCAGCCGCCGGCCCAGAGACACTAGGAGCAGGCTACAGGTGACCCTCACTTGAGCACGTCCTCGAAGCTGATCCAGAAGACGGCCTGGTCGTGGTGCGGCTCGCCGGGCGCGCCGGCCCGCACGGCGCGCCGCAGCGCGGGCGTCCAGCGCGCGCAGCCGCCGGCCCAGAGACACTAGGAGCAGGCTACAGGTGACCCTCACTTGAGCACGTCCTCGAAGCTGATCCAGAAGACGGCCTGGTCGTGGTGCGGCTCGCCGGGCGCGCCGGCCCGCACGGCGCGCCGCAGCGCGGGCGTCCAGCGCGCGCAGCCGCCGGCCCAGAGACACTAGGAGCAGGCTACAGGTGACCCTCACTTGAGCACGTCCTCGAAGCTGATCCAGAAGACGGCCTGGTCGTGGTGCGGCTCGCCGGGCGCGCCGGCCCGCACGGCGCGCCGCAGCGCGGGCGTCCAGCGCGCGCAGCCGCCGGCCCAGAGACACTAGGAGCAGGCTACAGGTGACCCTCACTTGAGCACGTCCTCGAAGCTGATCCAGAAGACGGCCTGGTCGTGGTGCGGCTCGCCGGGCGCGCCGGCCCGCACGGCGCGCCGCAGCGCGGGCGTCCAGCGCGCGCAGCCGCCGGCCCAGAGACACTAGGAGCAGGCTACAGGTGACCCTCACTTGAGCACGTCCTCGAAGCTGATCCAGAAGACGGCCTGGTCGTGGTGCGGCTCGCCGGGCGCGCCGGCCCGCACGGCGCGCCGCAGCGCGGGCGTCCAGCGCGCGCAGCCGCCGGCCCAGAGACACTAGGAGCAGGCTACAGGTGACCCTCACTTGAGCACGTCCTCGAAGCTGATCCAGAAGACGGCCTGGTCGTGGTGCGGCTCGCCGGGCGCGCCGGCCCGCACGGCGCGCCGCAGCGCGGGCGTCCAGCGCGCGCAGCCGCCGGCCCAGAGACACTAGGAGCAGGCTACAGGTGACCCTCACTTGAGCACGTCCTCGAAGCTGATCCAGAAGACGGCCTGGTCGTGGTGCGGCTCGCCGGGCGCGCCGGCCCGCACGGCGCGCCGCAGCGCGGGCGTCCAGCGCGCGCAGCCGCCGGCCCAGAGACACTAGGAGCAGGCTACAGGTGACCCTCACTTGAGCACGTCCTCGAAGCTGATCCAGAAGACGGCCTGGTCGTGGTGCGGCTCGCCGGGCGCGCCGGCCCGCACGGCGCGCCGCAGCGCGGGCGTCCAGCGCGCGCAGCCGCCGGCCCAGAGACACTAGGAGCAGGCTACAGGTGACCCTCACTTGAGCACGTCCTCGAAGCTGATCCAGAAGACGGCCTGGTCGTGGTGCGGCTCGCCGGGCGCGCCGGCCCGCACGGCGCGCCGCAGCGCGGGCGTCCAGCGCGCGCAGCCGCCGGCCCAGAGACACTAGGAGCAGGCTACAGGTGACCCTCACTTGAGCACGTCCTCGAAGCTGATCCAGAAGACGGCCTGGTCGTGGTGCGGCTCGCCGGGCGCGCCGGCCCGCACGGCGCGCCGCAGCGCGGGCGTCCAGCGCGCGCAGCCGCCGGCCCAGAGACACTAGGAGCAGGCTACAGGTGACCCTCACTTGAGCACGTCCTCGAAGCTGATCCAGAAGACGGCCTGGTCGTGGTGCGGCTCGCCGGGCGCGCCGGCCCGCACGGCGCGCCGCAGCGCGGGCGTCCAGCGCGCGCAGCCGCCGGCCCAGAGACACTAGGAGCAGGCTACAGGTGACCCTCACTTGAGCACGTCCTCGAAGCTGATCCAGAAGACGGCCTGGTCGTGGTGCGGCTCGCCGGGCGCGCCGGCCCGCACGGCGCGCCGCAGCGCGGGCGTCCAGCGCGCGCAGCCGCCGGCCCAGAGACACTAGGAGCAGGCTACAGGTGACCCTCACTTGAGCACGTCCTCGAAGCTGATCCAGAAGACGGCCTGGTCGTGGTGCGGCTCGCCGGGCGCGCCGGCCCGCACGGCGCGCCGCAGCGCGGGCGTCCAGCGCGCGCAGCCGCCGGCCCAGAGACACTAGGAGCAGGCTACAGGTGACCCTCACTTGAGCACGTCCTCGAAGCTGATCCAGAAGACGGCCTGGTCGTGGTGCGGCTCGCCGGGCGCGCCGGCCCGCACGGCGCGCCGCAGCGCGGGCGTCCAGCGCGCGCAGCCGCCGGCCCAGAGACACTAGGAGCAGGCTACAGGTGACCCTCACTTGAGCACGTCCTCGAAGCTGATCCAGAAGACGGCCTGGTCGTGGTGCGGCTCGCCGGGCGCGCCGGCCCGCACGGCGCGCCGCAGCGCGGGCGTCCAGCGCGCGCAGCCGCCGGCCCAGAGACACTAGGAGCAGGCTACAGGTGACCCTCACTTGAGCACGTCCTCGAAGCTGATCCAGAAGACGGCCTGGTCGTGGTGCGGCTCGCCGGGCGCGCCGGCCCGCACGGCGCGCCGCAGCGCGGGCGTCCAGCGCGCGCAGCCGCCGGCCCAGAGACACTAGGAGCAGGCTACAGGTGACCCTCACTTGAGCACGTCCTCGAAGCTGATCCAGAAGACGGCCTGGTCGTGGTGCGGCTCGCCGGGCGCGCCGGCCCGCACGGCGCGCCGCAGCGCGGGCGTCCAGCGCGCGCAGCCGCCGGCCCAGAGACACTAGGAGCAGGCTACAGGTGACCCTCACTTGAGCACGTCCTCGAAGCTGATCCAGAAGACGGCCTGGTCGTGGTGCGGCTCGCCGGGCGCGCCGGCCCGCACGGCGCGCCGCAGCGCGGGCGTCCAGCGCGCGCAGCCGCCGGCCCAGAGACACTAGGAGCAGGCTACAGGTGACCCTCACTTGAGCACGTCCTCGAAGCTGATCCAGAAGACGGCCTGGTCGTGGTGCGGCTCGCCGGGCGCGCCGGCCCGCACGGCGCGCCGCAGCGCGGGCGTCCAGCGCGCGCAGCCGCCGGCCCAGAGACACTAGGAGCAGGCTACAGGTGACCCTCACTTGAGCACGTCCTCGAAGCTGATCCAGAAGACGGCCTGGTCGTGGTGCGGCTCGCCGGGCGCGCCGGCCCGCACGGCGCGCCGCAGCGCGGGCGTCCAGCGCGCGCAGCCGCCGGCCCAGAGACACTAGGAGCAGGCTACAGGTGACCCTCACTTGAGCACGTCCTCGAAGCTGATCCAGAAGACGGCCTGGTCGTGGTGCGGCTCGCCGGGCGCGCCGGCCCGCACGGCGCGCCGCAGCGCGGGCGTCCAGCGCGCGCAGCCGCCGGCCCAGAGACACTAGGAGCAGGCTACAGGTGACCCTCACTTGAGCACGTCCTCGAAGCTGATCCAGAAGACGGCCTGGTCGTGGTGCGGCTCGCCGGGCGCGCCGGCCCGCACGGCGCGCCGCAGCGCGGGCGTCCAGCGCGCGCAGCCGCCGGCCCAGAGACACTAGGAGCAGGCTACAGGTGACCCTCACTTGAGCACGTCCTCGAAGCTGATCCAGAAGACGGCCTGGTCGTGGTGCGGCTCGCCGGGCGCGCCGGCCCGCACGGCGCGCCGCAGCGCGGGCGTCCAGCGCGCGCAGCCGCCGGCCCAGAGACACTAGGAGCAGGCTACAGGTGACCCTCACTTGAGCACGTCCTCGAAGCTGATCCAGAAGACGGCCTGGTCGTGGTGCGGCTCGCCGGGCGCGCCGGCCCGCACGGCGCGCCGCAGCGCGGGCGTCCAGCGCGCGCAGCCGCCGGCCCAGAGACACTAGGAGCAGGCTACAGGTGACCCTCACTTGAGCACGTCCTCGAAGCTGATCCAGAAGACGGCCTGGTCGTGGTGCGGCTCGCCGGGCGCGCCGGCCCGCACGGCGCGCCGCAGCGCGGGCGTCCAGCGCGCGCAGCCGCCGGCCCAGAGACACTAGGAGCAGGCTACAGGTGACCCTCACTTGAGCACGTCCTCGAAGCTGATCCAGAAGACGGCCTGGTCGTGGTGCGGCTCGCCGGGCGCGCCGGCCCGCACGGCGCGCCGCAGCGCGGGCGTCCAGCGCGCGCAGCCGCCGGCCCAGAGACACTAGGAGCAGGCTACAGGTGACCCTCACTTGAGCACGTCCTCGAAGCTGATCCAGAAGACGGCCTGGTCGTGGTGCGGCTCGCCGGGCGCGCCGGCCCGCACGGCGCGCCGCAGCGCGGGCGTCCAGCGCGCGCAGCCGCCGGCCCAGAGACACTAGGAGCAGGCTACAGGTGACCCTCACTTGAGCACGTCCTCGAAGCTGATCCAGAAGACGGCCTGGTCGTGGTGCGGCTCGCCGGGCGCGCCGGCCCGCACGGCGCGCCGCAGCGCGGGCGTCCAGCGCGCGCAGCCGCCGGCCCAGAGACACTAGGAGCAGGCTACAGGTGACCCTCACTTGAGCACGTCCTCGAAGCTGATCCAGAAGACGGCCTGGTCGTGGTGCGGCTCGCCGGGCGCGCCGGCCCGCACGGCGCGCCGCAGCGCGGGCGTCCAGCGCGCGCAGCCGCCGGCCCAGAGACACTAGGAGCAGGCTACAGGTGACCCTCACTTGAGCACGTCCTCGAAGCTGATCCAGAAGACGGCCTGGTCGTGGTGCGGCTCGCCGGGCGCGCCGGCCCGCACGGCGCGCCGCAGCGCGGGCGTCCAGCGCGCGCAGCCGCCGGCCCAGAGACACTAGGAGCAGGCTACAGGTGACCCTCACTTGAGCACGTCCTCGAAGCTGATCCAGAAGACGGCCTGGTCGTGGTGCGGCTCGCCGGGCGCGCCGGCCCGCACGGCGCGCCGCAGCGCGGGCGTCCAGCGCGCGCAGCCGCCGGCCCAGAGACACTAGGAGCAGGCTACAGGTGACCCTCACTTGAGCACGTCCTCGAAGCTGATCCAGAAGACGGCCTGGTCGTGGTGCGGCTCGCCGGGCGCGCCGGCCCGCACGGCGCGCCGCAGCGCGGGCGTCCAGCGCGCGCAGCCGCCGGCCCAGAGACACTAGGAGCAGGCTACAGGTGACCCTCACTTGAGCACGTCCTCGAAGCTGATCCAGAAGACGGCCTGGTCGTGGTGCGGCTCGCCGGGCGCGCCGGCCCGCACGGCGCGCCGCAGCGCGGGCGTCCAGCGCGCGCAGCCGCCGGCCCAGAGACACTAGGAGCAGGCTACAGGTGACCCTCACTTGAGCACGTCCTCGAAGCTGATCCAGAAGACGGCCTGGTCGTGGTGCGGCTCGCCGGGCGCGCCGGCCCGCACGGCGCGCCGCAGCGCGGGCGTCCAGCGCGCGCAGCCGCCGGCCCAGAGACACTAGGAGCAGGCTACAGGTGACCCTCACTTGAGCACGTCCTCGAAGCTGATCCAGAAGACGGCCTGGTCGTGGTGCGGCTCGCCGGGCGCGCCGGCCCGCACGGCGCGCCGCAGCGCGGGCGTCCAGCGCGCGCAGCCGCCGGCCCAGAGACACTAGGAGCAGGCTACAGGTGACCCTCACTTGAGCACGTCCTCGAAGCTGATCCAGAAGACGGCCTGGTCGTGGTGCGGCTCGCCGGGCGCGCCGGCCCGCACGGCGCGCCGCAGCGCGGGCGTCCAGCGCGCGCAGCCGCCGGCCCAGAGACACTAGGAGCAGGCTACAGGTGACCCTCACTTGAGCACGTCCTCGAAGCTGATCCAGAAGACGGCCTGGTCGTGGTGCGGCTCGCCGGGCGCGCCGGCCCGCACGGCGCGCCGCAGCGCGGGCGTCCAGCGCGCGCAGCCGCCGGCCCAGAGACACTAGGAGCAGGCTACAGGTGACCCTCACTTGAGCACGTCCTCGAAGCTGATCCAGAAGACGGCCTGGTCGTGGTGCGGCTCGCCGGGCGCGCCGGCCCGCACGGCGCGCCGCAGCGCGGGCGTCCAGCGCGCGCAGCCGCCGGCCCAGAGACACTAGGAGCAGGCTACAGGTGACCCTCACTTGAGCACGTCCTCGAAGCTGATCCAGAAGACGGCCTGGTCGTGGTGCGGCTCGCCGGGCGCGCCGGCCCGCACGGCGCGCCGCAGCGCGGGCGTCCAGCGCGCGCAGCCGCCGGCCCAGAGACACTAGGAGCAGGCTACAGGTGACCCTCACTTGAGCACGTCCTCGAAGCTGATCCAGAAGACGGCCTGGTCGTGGTGCGGCTCGCCGGGCGCGCCGGCCCGCACGGCGCGCCGCAGCGCGGGCGTCCAGCGCGCGCAGCCGCCGGCCCAGAGACACTAGGAGCAGGCTACAGGTGACCCTCACTTGAGCACGTCCTCGAAGCTGATCCAGAAGACGGCCTGGTCGTGGTGCGGCTCGCCGGGCGCGCCGGCCCGCACGGCGCGCCGCAGCGCGGGCGTCCAGCGCGCGCAGCCGCCGGCCCAGAGACACTAGGAGCAGGCTACAGGTGACCCTCACTTGAGCACGTCCTCGAAGCTGATCCAGAAGACGGCCTGGTCGTGGTGCGGCTCGCCGGGCGCGCCGGCCCGCACGGCGCGCCGCAGCGCGGGCGTCCAGCGCGCGCAGCCGCCGGCCCAGAGACACTAGGAGCAGGCTACAGGTGACCCTCACTTGAGCACGTCCTCGAAGCTGATCCAGAAGACGGCCTGGTCGTGGTGCGGCTCGCCGGGCGCGCCGGCCCGCACGGCGCGCCGCAGCGCGGGCGTCCAGCGCGCGCAGCCGCCGGCCCAGAGACACTAGGAGCAGGCTACAGGTGACCCTCACTTGAGCACGTCCTCGAAGCTGATCCAGAAGACGGCCTGGTCGTGGTGCGGCTCGCCGGGCGCGCCGGCCCGCACGGCGCGCCGCAGCGCGGGCGTCCAGCGCGCGCAGCCGCCGGCCCAGAGACACTAGGAGCAGGCTACAGGTGACCCTCACTTGAGCACGTCCTCGAAGCTGATCCAGAAGACGGCCTGGTCGTGGTGCGGCTCGCCGGGCGCGCCGGCCCGCACGGCGCGCCGCAGCGCGGGCGTCCAGCGCGCGCAGCCGCCGGCCCAGAGACACTAGGAGCAGGCTACAGGTGACCCTCACTTGAGCACGTCCTCGAAGCTGATCCAGAAGACGGCCTGGTCGTGGTGCGGCTCGCCGGGCGCGCCGGCCCGCACGGCGCGCCGCAGCGCGGGCGTCCAGCGCGCGCAGCCGCCGGCCCAGAGACACTAGGAGCAGGCTACAGGTGACCCTCACTTGAGCACGTCCTCGAAGCTGATCCAGAAGACGGCCTGGTCGTGGTGCGGCTCGCCGGGCGCGCCGGCCCGCACGGCGCGCCGCAGCGCGGGCGTCCAGCGCGCGCAGCCGCCGGCCCAGAGACACTAGGAGCAGGCTACAGGTGACCCTCACTTGAGCACGTCCTCGAAGCTGATCCAGAAGACGGCCTGGTCGTGGTGCGGCTCGCCGGGCGCGCCGGCCCGCACGGCGCGCCGCAGCGCGGGCGTCCAGCGCGCGCAGCCGCCGGCCCAGAGACACTAGGAGCAGGCTACAGGTGACCCTCACTTGAGCACGTCCTCGAAGCTGATCCAGAAGACGGCCTGGTCGTGGTGCGGCTCGCCGGGCGCGCCGGCCCGCACGGCGCGCCGCAGCGCGGGCGTCCAGCGCGCGCAGCCGCCGGCCCAGAGACACTAGGAGCAGGCTACAGGTGACCCTCACTTGAGCACGTCCTCGAAGCTGATCCAGAAGACGGCCTGGTCGTGGTGCGGCTCGCCGGGCGCGCCGGCCCGCACGGCGCGCCGCAGCGCGGGCGTCCAGCGCGCGCAGCCGCCGGCCCAGAGACACTAGGAGCAGGCTACAGGTGACCCTCACTTGAGCACGTCCTCGAAGCTGATCCAGAAGACGGCCTGGTCGTGGTGCGGCTCGCCGGGCGCGCCGGCCCGCACGGCGCGCCGCAGCGCGGGCGTCCAGCGCGCGCAGCCGCCGGCCCACGCGCCGCGCCACGTGTAGTGCCCCCACGGGTTGCGCAGGCGCAGCAGGCGCACCGGCCCGGCCACTTCCACCACGTCGAGGACGCTGTAGGCGTGGCGCGGCCGGAGACCGAGGCGTTGGTATTCTTCTTCGTCCACCTGAAAGTGGCAATAGTGAATGCGTGAATCAACTTTTTCTGTCACTAGTTGATGGTTACGTCTCCTGCACGTAAGACCTCTTCCTAATTAGAACACTCAAAAAGAGACAGGTATCAAGCGCGTGATACATTTCACGTGCGATCTTGTGCTAGCCTATTAATCCTGAACTTTGATGGATTGGTCAGGATACAGTACCTTCATGTTGCCGCCGCCGCAGCTGGCGCCCATGAGGAAGCTGGCCTGCCGCGAGGACAGCAGCTGCGCCCACACCAGGTCCCGGTCCAGCTGCTCGAGCGGCGCGCCGCCGCCCGCGCCGCCCGCTCCGCCGGCTTGCAGCGACACCGACTCGCATGGTGCTCCGGTCAGGGTACACAGTCCTGGACAATGGTAGTCAATTAAACCACCACTAAACGAGGCTACTAGTAGCGAGCGCGGGCTACTCCCGCAGCTGGAGGCCCCGACGCGGCCACTCAAACGCTCGGTGTGCGCCGATGCTATACAAAATGTTGGTTGTGGCTGCCACAAGTACCTCAATGTGCAGCCGCTTTCAATTGTTCGATCGACAGAGAAGCGCCCCCTCGTAATCCACCCTTTCCCTCCGTGTGGCAAAGTTTTAGGACACCCGGAATTGAAGAAAATCAAAGTAGCAAACTAAAGAAGGAAGATTTTGCGGAAATCTTGCTTAGCAACTCTGCCTGCTGGTAATCCGTGGTCTGCAAGCCGGTCACAAGCCCGCATAAAAGAGGTGCGCATCGGTCGTGTTCTTATCTAGGGGGGTCTGCTTCATGACAACGCGCCCCAATACCCCCAGGGTCAAGGTGGGGGTGGTGCGGATTGGGCTTGCAGGTGGACGAGGGGAGGGATGACAGGAACAGTACCTGTGGTATATTCGGCGGAAGGAGAGGGCGGTGGAAGGGAGCGCGGTGTCACATAGCGACGCCCTTGGAGGGAGCGGACCCCTGCTCTCGGGAGAGATATGAAAGGAAAGAAGACCTGGAAACAGGGGCACGGAAACTGAAAGAAAACATCATAGTAGCCTATTATAAGAAATGTTCCGAAAGATTGGTATAAACAGGGAAGGGGCAGCCATGGTGGAACAAAGAGGGTTGCCTTAAAGAAGGATGACACCGCAAGCTGGGACGCGTACAGAGAGGTCAGGAACGAGTACATCCGACATAGCAAAGAGAGAAGGCCAGCCGCTGCGGCTGGAGAAGGTTTACGGAAGACATACGCGGAGGGGGCACGGGTAACACGCGTAAATGGGCAAGTTCAAAAAACTACCTTCAATAGCTCTCCCAGAAACTAACGCTTCGTAACATCCGTGTAGTTTCGCGACTGCTTTCTCTATTAGAGGCACCCACAGCTGTTTTCTTTTGGCCTGAAATAGACGAATTTCGTTAAAACAATTTTTAGAATAAGAAATTACACAGGTCATTGCAAACAGTTTCTGCTCGCGGCGCCCCCCCACATGCCCTTCATGCGCGAGTCCGACTCGCACTTGGCCGCTTTTTTATCATGAAATAAATAATCTAATCTAATGTTATGAAAATTAAATACTGTTTTAGCATAAGAAATTATTTAAAATAATAAATGCACTAATGAGCGGATAACTAAGAGCGGTGCTGAGAGAGAGACCAGCGCTTGTCTCTGATACTGCAAATTGAAAAGCTCGCGTCTCCTCTGCTTAATATGCTCATGGCATCGGTGCCGGAATGTGACCTGTTTGCGTGGCGATGGGTAACCGGATGGCATGGATGACAAGCAATCCTCCGTGTACGTATAATATATATATATATATCCAGTGTTTTGTATGTGCAAAAAGGTGATACCATTTGTTAGTTGTAAGTTTTTACTGTAAATAATTAAGTATTCTGGTTTCTCGGCGTACTGGTTCGCTGTAAGGCCGTGTAAACTAATTAAATAATAAATAAATAAATGATAAAGGAGCGTAACGGCATTTCACTGACCTGAGAGTAAACGAGATGGCCTTTTTTATTGCACGGCAGTAGATCATCCACGGTCACCGTGATCCAGCGGCCGTCCTGAAACAACAAATATACACTTAAAACTATAGAATGCTGTAGTTACTATACACACCCGCTTTGTGGCGCTAGGATATGTGTGCTCCTGCCGATGAAACGCTCTTGTCCAATTATATACCCCGACAGATTTGTTTCATCATCATATCAGCTGAAAGACGTCCACTGCTGGACATAGGCCTCCCCCAAAGAGTGCCAAAGTGACCGGTCCTGCGCCACCCGCATCCAGCGGACTCCAGCAACCTTTACCAGGTCATCAGTCCACCTTGCGGGGGGCCTACCCACACCGCGCCTTCCGGTACGTGGTCGCCACTCGAGAACCTTTCCGCCCCAACGGCTATCGGTTCTACGTGCTATGTGCCCCGCCCGCTGCCACTTAAGTTTAGCGATTCGGAGGGATTTGTTTCATACCGAGAAGTAAAGACGAGGACCCAGGATAGATTGGAATGTAGAATGCTGCAACACATGCTGCGCCGCGCGCTCCGCCAGCACCGCCAGTGCTGACAGCAACCAGCAGTTGCCTAGGACACCTGTACCACACGTGTCGCGGCCAGGCTGTTCCAGTCCCGCATGTACCATACCTTGCACAGCCGCAGCTGGTAGGCGCCGACGCTCGGCTCGCCGCGCACCACGACGCCGCGCACCAGCGCCGCGCGCTCCGCCAGCACCGCCAGTGCTGACAGCAACCAGCAGTTGCCTAGGACACCTGTACCACACGTGTCGCGGCCAGGCTGTTCCAGTCCCGCATGTACCATACCTTGCACAGCCGCAGCTGGTAGGCGCCGACGCTCGGCTCGCCGCGCACCACGACGCCGCGCACCAGCGCCGCGCGCTCCGCCAGCACCGCCAGTGCTGACAGCAACCAGCAGTTGCCTAGGACACCTGTACCACACGTGTCGCGGCCAGGCTGTTCCAGTCCCGCATGTACCATACCTTGCACAGCCGCAGCTGGTAGGCGCCGACGCTCGGCTCGCCGCGCACCACGACGCCGCGCACCAGCGCCGCGCGCTCCGCCAGCACCGCCAGTGCTGACAGCAACCAGCAGTTGCCTAGGACACCTGTAACACACATACGCAGATGATAAGTGGCCGCCATTTTGTTTTTTTTTGTTACTTGACATATTGATTTAATCTCAAAGTTCCGTCAGAGATATCTTAAATTCTTAAGAGTTAACTAGTGCGCGTCAATCTCTAAACGAAAAACAAATGTTTTGTAATTTGACGTGGAACTGGATTGATGGGGGCGGAGCCAGCGCGCCGCCGCGCCACTCTCGTTGCTGCCTCCGTAGTACAGCGAGCACTCACCCTGCGATATGTCTGAGGGACGCGGGTCGCGGTACACGCGCCAGGGCAGGCGGTGGCTGGCGTTCACGTGTACCTGATGGGGGCGGAGCCAGCGCGCCGCCGCGCCACTCTCGTTGCTGCCTCCGTAGTACAGCGAGCACTCACCCTGCGATATGTCTGAGGGACGCGGGTCGCGGTACACGCGCCAGGGCAGGCGGTGGCTGGCGTTCACGTGTACCTGATGGGGGCGGAGCCAGCGCGCCGCCGCGCCACTCTCGTTGCTGCCTCCGTAGTACAGCGAGCACTCACCCTGCGATATGTCTGAGGGACGCGGGTCGCGGTACACGCGCCAGGGCAGGCGGTGGCTGGCGTCCACGTGTATCTGATGGGGGCGGAGCCAGCGCGCCGCCGCGCCACTCTCGTTGCTGCCTCCGTAGTACAGCGAGCGAGGGTGCGCGGGGAAGGACTCGTCTACGTATGGCTCGCCAGTCTGCAAAATAGGCAGGTTTATACAAGCTTTATATGTACGACAAGGATTGTTCGTGAGTTGTCTTTCATAATTTGCAACATATTTTTCAGCCACTCTGTCGGTATCGGATTGAGCTGAAAGGACACCGCACACCTAGTATAGAAAATAAAGCACGGTGAATTTTCTTGGAAAAAAAGTTCTATTTTGTGGAGGACCTCCTGCCATTGCGTCCACGCATGACTCTCTTCCCGCAATCGCAGTATTTCCATGGGTGTGTCTTCCACTTCAGTCAATTTACGTGTACTCACCGCGGCACACTGAGCCAGGACCTCCTGCCATTGCGTCCACGCGTGACTCTCTTCCCGCAATCGCAGTATTTCCATGGGTGTGTCTTCCACTTCAGTCAATTTACGTGTACTCACCGCGGCACACTGAGCCAGGACCTCCTGCCATTGCGTCCACGCGTGACTCTCTTCCCGCAATCGCAGTATTTCCATGGGTGTGTCTTCCACTTCAGTCAATTTACGTGTACTCACCGCGGCACACTGAGCCAGGACCTCCTGCCATTGCGTCCACGCGTGACTCTCTTCCCGCAATCGCAGTATTTCCATGGGTGTGTCTTCCACTTCAGTCAATTTACGTGTACTCACCGCGGCACACTGAGCCAGGACCTCCTGCCATTGCGTCCACGCGTGACTCTCTTCCCGCAATCGCAGTATTTCCATGGGTGTACTTTCTTGGCGTTCGCCGTCTGAACCGTCTGCGAAAACAGAAGAAAGACCTATTAAAAATACATAATAGTAATATAATATAACATTTGCGGACAATCTCACACAAATCGACCAAATCCTAAACACATTTATAGGGAAATAGATAGTAACCATCCATTACTCTGGAACAAATATTCGTGCCTCACCGCGGCCGTTCGGGTTCGGTTCGCCAAGGTGCACTAACACGACCACTCTGTGCCCTACAGCTACAGCGTGCTCACCGCGGTCGTCGTCGAGGCTGTCGGGCGCGGGCGCGGCGGGCAGCAGGCGCGCGCGCGGCGACTGGCACATGTCGCACGCGGCCGCGGACACGTTGTTGGCGAACGTGCACTCCGAACACGACCACTCTGTGCCCTACAGCTACAGCGTGCTCACCGCGGTCGTCGTCGAGGCTGTCGGGCGCGGGCGCGGCGGGCAGCAGGCGCGCGCGCGGCGACTGGCACATGTCGCACGCGGCCGCGGACACGTTGTTGGCGAACGTGCACTCCGAACACGACCACTCTGTGCCCTACAGCTACAGCGTGCTCACCGCGGTCGTCGTCGAGGCTGTCGGGCGCGGGCGCGGCGGGCAGCAGGCGCGCGCGCGGCGACTGGCACATGTCGCACGCGGCCGCGGACACGTTGTTGGCGAACGTGCACTCCGAACACGACCACTCTGTGCCCTACAGCTACAGCGTGCTCACCGCGGTCGTCGTCGAGGCTGTCGGGCGCGGGCGCGGCGGGCAGCAGGCGCGCGCGCGGCGACTGGCACATGTCGCACGCGGCCGCGGACACGTTGTTGGCGAACGTGCACTCCGAACACGACCACTCTGTGCCCTACAGCTACAGCGTGCTCACCGCGGTCGTCGTCGAGGCTGTCGGGCGCGGGCGCGGCGGGCAGCAGGCGCGCGCGCGGCGACTGGCACATGTCGCACGCGGCCGCGGACACGTTGTTGGCGAACGTGCACTCCGAACACGACCACTCTGTGCCCTACAGCTACAGCGTGCTCACCGCGGTCGTCGTCGAGGCTGTCGGGCGCGGGCGCGGCGGGCAGCAGGCGCGCGCGCGGCGACTGGCACATGTCGCACGCGGCCGCGGACACGTTGTTGGCGAACGTGCACTCCGAACACGACCACTCTGTGCCCTACAGCTACAGCGTGCTCACCGCGGTCGTCGTCGAGGCTGTCGGGCGCGGGCGCGGCGGGCAGCAGGCGCGCGCGCGGCGACTGGCACATGTCGCACGCGGCCGCGGACACGTTGTTGGCGAACGTGCACTCCGAACACGACCACTCTGTGCCCTACAGCTACAGCGTGCTCACCGCGGTCGTCGTCGAGGCTGTCGGGCGCGGGCGCGGCGGGCAGCAGGCGCGCGCGCGGCGACTGGCACATGTCGCACGCGGCCGCGGACACGTTGTTGGCGAACGTGCACTCCGAACACGACCACTCTGTGCCCTACAGCTACAGCGTGCTCACCGCGGTCGTCGTCGAGGCTGTCGGGCGCGGGCGCGGCGGGCAGCAGGCGCGCGCGCGGCGACTGGCACATGTCGCACGCGGCCGCGGACACGTTGTTGGCGAACGTGCACTCCGAACACGACCACTCTGTGCCCTACAGCTACAGCGTGCTCACCGCGGTCGTCGTCGAGGCTGTCGGGCGCGGGCGCGGCGGGCAGCAGGCGCGCGCGCGGCGACTGGCACATGTCGCACGCGGCCGCGGACACGTTGTTGGCGAACGTGCACTCCGAACACGACCACTCTGTGCCCTACAGCTACAGCGTGCTCACCGCGGTCGTCGTCGAGGCTGTCGGGCGCGGGCGCGGCGAGCAGCAGGCGCGCGCGCGGCGACTGGCACATGTCGCACGCGGCCGCGGACACGTTGTTGGCGAACGTGCACTCCGAACACGACCACTCTGTGCCCTACAGCTACAGCGTGCTCACCGCGGTCGTCGTCGAGGCTGTCGGGCGCGGGCGCGGCGGGCAGCAGGCGCGCGCGCGGCGACTGGCACATGTCGCACGCGGCCGCGGACACGTTGTTGGCGAACGTGCACTCCGAACACGACCACTCTGTGCCCTACAGCTACAGCGTGCTCACCGCGGTCGTCGTCGAGGCTGTCGGGCGCGGGCGCGGCGGGCAGCAGGCGCGCGCGCGGCGACTGGCACATGTCGCACGCGGCCGCGGACACGTTGTTGGCGAACGTGCACTCCGAACACGACCACTCTGTGTTGTCCGTTCTGAAAATAAATGTTATGATAATACTAGCTGCCCTTAGTTCTGTGTCACGTATTTGCGCAGTTCCCCAGTGATTATCAGGCAGAATATGCCTACTCCTAAACCATCCAGAAAATAATAAATGTTGCCCTCAAAGTATGGATCAGACTTGTATTTTTATCCCTGATATTCCGTTTAATTTCATTTTCCTCATCGAAAGTGTAAAAGCACTTAAAATCGTTACGCTTAAGATTCTACGTTAAAATCTTTCTCTTCACTTAGATTCAATATACCGCCCACGCCGTAAATATATATCTTTTCTAAAATATGCAATGAAATATTGACGTTGTTCTTCATAATGGGCTTCGAAGTGTGGTCTATTTTATTTTCCATTCCTAAATTCGTGGCACAGCATCACGGCGTTCAGCCATGAAAATTAAAGTATGATTTCTTGGAGTTTTTTTTTTCTTTATGCAATGAAATGTTCGAGAAAAGCACTATACATACCTCGGCGAGAAAAGGGGTTGCCGGCCTCATAACTATCCGGCCTCGCTACGCCCGTCTATATGTACTCGGCCGGCAACCCCTTACTTCCCGGCCTCTGTAGTAATGTACTATTATTCCACACAATCCCGTATTACTCACCTGGTAACCAGCACAGGCGCGCGGCGCGGGGAAGGGCTGCGGCCTGCAACAACACACCGAGCTGTCTGAAACTCTTCCAAGTTTTATTTATTCATTTATTCAGCATTAAATTGAATACACAATTTTTCCCATAGGGCGTAGCTAATATAATCGTACACGCCAAAATATAAATAGTAATAATTAATAAGTGACATGATGTCAAAAAAATATATTTTCTCAGTCAGATTTTTAGAGGTCGCTCATTCAGGATATCTTAAAAGTCAACGTCAAGCCGCAAACGACTGTGAGACACATGTTGAAAAATGAAAAAAAAAATGAAAAAATTAAAATTGTTTTATACTACGGTATAGGGAAGTTGACTTTCCATCGAAAACTGTTTTTTTTTTTTTCAATACATATCTTGGTTTTTTTATAACAATTTTGACGTTTTCGGCTTGACTTTGAATTTTGGGACACGTTGTATGTGAAGCAGCCCAAGTTGAGAAGTACAGAAGATTTCACGAGCATTTTGAAAAGACTTTTGTCAATAGAGGTGTAGACGCTAAATAAAATAGTCAAAAAAAGTCGTATTTTATCGAAAATGGATTCAAAATTAATCAAATGGAGAAAAAAGCAACGCAACAGGTTAAATAATCACGAAATTGTACCTAGTCTAGCCATAAGTTCTGTTACTGGCAGTTAACAATGATTTTAAGAAAAATAATAATTCGAATTTCGAATGTTGTGTTTTGACGTAAGTACTTGGATGTTTTTGCCACCATTTATATACAATATAATATTAAAATAAGTAAATTAATAATGGAGTGGGGTGTCAAAGAAAATAGAATTGCTGTGATTGCTCTGCATAAGGTAGGAATGGAGCCGTCCCACATTTTTGAGACACTAAAAAAGTTAGAGATCAGTCGAATGTTTGTGTATCGTACCATTCAAAGATACACCAAAACGTCCTCTGTCGATGACAGTAAATATCTGGCCGACCACGTACTGTTAGAACAAAACAAGCCGTTAATGCTGTAAGGGCCAGAATTCACCGAAATCCCATAAGAAAACAGAAGATCCTTTCTAAGGAAATGAAAATACCACCTAGGACACTTTCGCGTATAATCAAAGATGACTTGAGTCTTGCAGCTTACCGACGATATACAGGACATATGTTAAATCAGTCACTAAAGGACAAGAGAGTTGAAAGATCAAAAGCCTTTTATCTCGATACGCACATGGGAAATATAAAAATATTCTTTTCACGGATGAAAAAATTTTTACTATCGAGCAGCACTACAACAAACAAAATGATAAAGTGTACGCACACAACTCTCGAGAAGCTAAAGAGATAGTTGGAAGGATTCAGCGAGGTCATCATCCCGCTTACGTCATGGTTTGGTGGGGTGTGTCGTATCAAGGCGTCTCTGAGATCCATTTTTGCGAAAAAGGAGTGAAAATTTCAGCTAAAGTGTATCAGGACACGATTTTAGAAACAGTAGTTAAACCACTAAACGACACAATGTTCAAAAATGTACACTGGACCTTTCAGCAGGACTCAGCCCCGGGTCATAAAGCTCGCACCACCCAGATTTGGCTGCAAAGGAATGTTCCGGACTTCATCAAGGCAGATGATTGGCCCTCTTCCAGTCCCGACTTAAATCCCCTGGACTATAAATTGTGGTCAGTGTTAGAGGACATGGTCTGCTCTAAACGCCATGCCAATATCGATTCTCTAAAAAAATCTTTGAAGGTAGCAGTGGCAAATTTCCCAATGGATACAGTGCGTGAATCTATAGACGTGTGGCCGGATCGTTTGAGGGCGTGTATTAAAGCTAAAGGCGGGCATTTTGAATAAAAAATATATTGTTTAGAAACCTTATTAACTTACCTATAAATAAACATTTACTTATGGTAAATTAATTACATCCTTTTAAAAATATGTTTCATTTCATTTGTAACAGAACTTATGGCTAGACTAGGTAAGTGTACAAAGTTTTAAGAAGGGGTATGTTCTGTCCCTTTTCCGCAAAATGCACCTTTATATGAAACGATTTACCATGACGCTCGTGGATCGTGCCGTCACGATCTAAGGCTCTAGTATAAGTTTTACCGAAACAAAACGTTAAGATCGCGTTTGCATTTTACCTTCAATTTGTATGGGATTTGAGTAAAACGGTTGTAGCTTCGTAAGGTTTTGAGATATTTGAATGGGATTTTCGTCATATTCGGCTTATTTTTTTGCCTTCTTTTCTTTTGCAGTAGTAATACATTTTGAGTCTACACGCCTTTATAATAGTGTTGCATTTGTTTTGTTTAGTTCGGTGTTAATTAATACGAAATCTACCCTATTTCCACAGTTGATTAAAACATGAGCAATTTATCATGTATGGTGAGTCCTCTAGCTGTCCAATAATGGACCCTAATCTCCGTACGGGGCCGCTTTGACACCTAATCCCAAGATTTGGCACAGACACGAAAGCGACTGCCATCTGACCTTCCAACCCAGATGCCGTTGTCAAAAAGTTGGCTTGCAAGTTGTCATATATGTATAATTATGCACTTATTACTTTTACTCCTGCTTGTGTCATACACTGATACAGCGTCGAAGACCAGTATGCTTTTTATTTTTATTTTAGGCTTTTATTTCTGGTGCATGATTAAGTTGTTTTGTTAACATTATGATCATAATATTAATGAAACTCCAGGTCTTTAGCATTATATCTGTTGGTACTCTATTGTGTACCCCTTATATATTTGTTTATGCGTATGTGTTCAAAATAAAAATAAAATTAAAAACTTTCTTCATAACCTAACCTCTAGAGAATACTCTAGCTACGCTAGGTGACGTACCGGCTGGCGTGTGTTCGGGCTCGGGCGCGCCATGGCGTGGCACCGGTGGCGTCTTGCACGCCAGACACAGGCTCGCCGACACCGGGTTGCGCAGCGTACAAGAGCTGCATGACCTGGAAAGTTCATTTTTAGGTATATTTATAGAAACAAGATGTTTGTAGGGCGCGAATCTTTTTCATCTGATCAAACATAATAGATTGAAGCAATCACTGTCATAATCATACTATCGCATTTGTTACAGCTTCCAGACAACTTGCAAGCCAAATCTCGCTGTAGCTCGGCGGTCGCGGCGGCGTTGAGCAGCGTGCAGTGCGCGCACGACCAGCCCGCCGGCGGGGACTCTCTGGACAACCACATCATTACCAGTGGATGGGCGGGGACTGGGCAACCACATCATTACCAGTGGATGGGCGGGGACTGGGCAACCACATCATTACCAGTGGATGGGCGGCGACTGGGCAACCACATCATTACCAGTGCATGGGCGGGGACTGGCAACCACATCATTACCAGTGGATGGGCGGGGACTGGGCAACCACATCATTACCAGTGGATGGGCGGGGACTGGGCAACCACATCATTACCAGTGGATGGGCGGGGACTGGGCAACCACATCATTACCAGTGGATGGGCGGGGACTGGACAACCACATCATTACCAGTGGATGGGCGGGGACTGGGCAACCACATCATTACCAGTGGATGGGCGGGGACTGGGCAACCACATCATTACCAGTGGATGGGCGGAGACTGGACAACCACATCATTACCAGTGGATGGGCGGGGACTGGGCAACCACATCATTACCAGTGGATGGGCGGGGACTGGGCAACCACATCATTACCAGTGGATGGGCGGGGACTGGGCAACCACATCATTACCAGTGGATGGGCGGGGACTGGGCAACCACATCATTACCAGTGGATGGGCGGGGACTGGGCAACCACATCATTACCAGTGGATGGGAGGGGATTTGGCAACCACATCATTACCAGTGCATGGGCGACTGGACAATCACATCATTACCAGTGCATGGGCGGGGACTGGGCAACCACAGCATTACCAGTGCATGGTCGGGGACTGGGCAACCACATCATTACCAGTGCATGGGCGGGGACTGGGCAACCTCATCATTACCAGTGCATGGGCGGGGGCTTGGAGGCGGCGCAGGCGGCGCACGCGGCGGCCGCGGCGGCGTTGAGCAGCGTGCAGCGCGCGCACGACCAGCCCGCCGGCGGGGACTCCGGGGAACCCATCATTACCAGTGCATGGGCGGGGGCTTGGAGGCGGCGCAGGCGGCGCACGCGGCGGCCGCGGCGGCGTTGAGCAGCGTGCAGCGCGCGCACGACCAGCCCGCCGGCGGGGACTCCGGGGAACCCATCATTACCAGTGCATGGGCGGGGGCTTGGAGGCGGCGCAGGCGGCGCACGCGGCGGCCGCGGCGGCGTTGAGCAGCGTGCAGCGCGCGCACGACCAGCCCGCCGGCGGGGACTCCGGGGAACCCATCATTACCAGTGCATGGGCGGGGGCTTGGAGGCGGCGCAGGCGGCGCACGCGGCGGCCGCGGCGGCGTTGAGCAGCGTGCAGCGCGCGCACGACCAGCCCGCCGGCGGGGACTCCGGGGAACCCATCATTACCAGTGCATGGGCGGGGGCTTGGAGGCGGCGCAGGCGGCGCACGCGGCGGCCGCGGCGGCGTTGAGCAGCGTGCAGCGCGCGCACGACCAGCCCGCCGGCGGGGACTCCGGGGAACCCATCATTACCAGTGCATGGGCGGGGGCTTGGAGGCGGCGCAGGCGGCGCACGCGGCGGCCGCGGCGGCGTTGAGCAGCGTGCAGCGCGCGCACGACCAGCCCGCCGGCGGGGACTCCGGGGAACCCATCATTACCAGTGCATGGGCGGGGGCTTGGAGGCGGCGCAGGCGGCGCACGCGGCGGCCGCGGCGGCGTTGAGCAGCGTGCAGCGCGCGCACGACCAGCCCGCCGGCGGGGACTCCGGGGAACCCATCATTACCAGTGCATGGGCGGGGGCTTGGAGGCGGCGCAGGCGGCGCACGCGGCGGCCGCGGCGGCGTTGAGCAGCGTGCAGCGCGCGCACGACCAGCCCGCCGGCGGGGACTCCGGGGAACCCATCATTACCAGTGCATGGGCGGGGGCTTGGAGGCGGCGCAGGCGGCGCACGCGGCGGCCGCGGCGGCGTTGAGCAGCGTGCAGCGCGCGCACGACCAGCCCGCCGGCGGGGACTCCGGGGAACCCATCATTACCAGTGCATGGGCGGGGGCTTGGAGGCGGCGCAGGCGGCGCACGCGGCGGCCGCGGCGGCGTTGAGCAGCGTGCAGCGCGCGCACGACCAGCCCGCCGGCGGGGACTCCGGGGAACCCATCATTACCAGTGCATGGGCGGGGGCTTGGAGGCGGCGCAGGCGGCGCACGCGGCGGCCGCGGCGGCGTTGAGCAGCGTGCAGCGCGCGCACGACCAGCCCGCCGGCGGGGACTCCGGGGAACCCATCATTACCAGTGCATGGGCGGGGGCTTGGAGGCGGCGCAGGCGGCGCACGCGGCGGCCGCGGCGGCGTTGAGCAGCGTGCAGCGCGCGCACGACCAGCCCGCCGGCGGGGACTCCGGGGAACCCATCATTACCAGTGCATGGGCGGGGGCTTGGAGGCGGCGCAGGCGGCGCACGCGGCGGCCGCGGCGGCGTTGAGCAGCGTGCAGCGCGCGCACGACCAGCCCGCCGGCGGGGACTCCGGGGAACCCATCATTACCAGTGCATGGGCGGGGGCTTGGAGGCGGCGCAGGCGGCGCACGCGGCGGCCGCGGCGGCGTTGAGCAGCGTGCAGCGCGCGCACGACCAGCCCGCCGGCGGGGACTCCGGGGAACCCATCATTACCAGTGCATGGGCGGGGGCTTGGAGGCGGCGCAGGCGGCGCACGCGGCGGCCGCGGCGGCGTTGAGCAGCGTGCAGCGCGCGCACGACCAGCCCGCCGGCGGGGACTCCGGGGAACCCATCATTACCAGTGCATGGGCGGGGGCTTGGAGGCGGCGCAGGCGGCGCACGCGGCGGCCGCGGCGGCGTTGAGCAGCGTGCAGCGCGCGCACGACCAGCCCGCCGGCGGGGACTCTGGGGATTCACAATATTTTTCTCAAAAATGTCCGGCAAAATTGACTAATGGTAAAAAATCTGGAAGTGCATAGTTTATGGTCAGTCAAAATTTTAAAAATTAAAAACCTTGCCAGCTCGATTTTGCTCGACAGCAATTTTGCATACAAGTTTGATTATTTGTCGAGAACACCAAAGAAGGCTAAGAAAAAAATATTTGTAATTCAGTAAGTATTTCTTGGAACCGTGCGGTTTTTTATGTACCGTATTTCAATTCTACATACTATCGACAACACAGCTAACTGACCATCAGTGCACTTTATGTGCATTGTAATAAGGTTCTATCTAAATACAGGATTGTCAGTTAACGGTGTTGGCGTTTGTACACGTCATGACCCTAAAGCGGCAATTAAACTTCGTCGTTCGCCGCATGCCGCATGCGGCGACCGCAAAAGTGTAAAGAACACGTTAGTCGGCCGCATTCGGCGATCGACAGCTGCCAACGCTTATAAGTAGACGGACAGACTAATGTGAAGACGACGTTTGTTGACCTAAGTAGTTTAAAATGAATTCGGCGACCGCATTAGGTGAACGACGCAGTGTACGAGGGCTGCTACTTATGTATCCGGAATCCAGGATTCCAACTTTCTTAAACACAATTTTTGACCTCCATGGTAAAATTTGAACTTTCTTTTAATACTGGCCGCTATATATTTTTTTTCTTGAGTACGCTAGTCTTTTGTTTTTGGCGGGTTTAAAATGTTATCTCGTTGCAAGAATGGAACTTACTCGTGAAAATATTCGTGCTATGATTTATTACGATTTTCGGCGTGGCTTAACGCAACAACAATGCATAGATCAATTAACTTTGACTTTTGGTGATGAAGCTCCATCAAAAACTACTGTGTATCACTGGTTTAGTGAGTTCAATCGTGGACGTAGTATGCTTACGGACGAAGTTAAGGAAGGTCGTCCGAAATCGGCCGTTGTATCATAAAATATTGAAGCAGTGCGGAAACTTATAATGCATGACCGTCATGTTACGTATCGCGAGATAGAGGCAATTCTGGGGATATCTATGACGTGCATTAATAAGATATTACATGAACATTTAGCTGTAAAAAAAATTTGTTCGCGTTGGATACCGCACAATTTAACTAAGGATCAAAAAGAGGCTCGCGTCGAATGGTGCAAAAAAATGTTGAAAAAATATAACCGTGGTGACTCAAAAGCTGTTTATAATATCTACACAGGTGACGAATCTTGGATATATGCGTATGATCCCGAAACTAAACAGCAATCAACAGTGTAGGTGTTTCAAAATGAGCCGAACCCTACGAAAGTTACTGGTGCCAAAAGCACCTTGAAGCAAATGGTCGCCTGCTTTTTTGGTATGAATGGCCATGTGGCTACAGTGCCACTAGAAAAACGTAAAACGGTTAATTCGGAGTGGTACACGACCATTTGTTTGCCAGAAGTGTTTGAAGAAAGACGTAAAGACAACCAGCGACGCAGAATCATTCTTCACCATGACAACGCCAGCTGTCATACATCACACGAAACAACTCGATTTTTGGAAGGTCAAAATATAGAATTAACGGGTCACTTACCGTACAGCCCTGATTTGGCACCCAATGATTTTTATTTATTTCCAAATGTAAAGAATAAATTACGTGGTCAACGATTTTCGACCCGTGAAGATGCGGTCGACGCGTTCAAACAACACGTTTTGGAGACACCTCAATCAGAGTGGCAAAAGTGCTTCAAAAATTGGTTTACATGTATGCAAAAGTGCATCGATCATCACGGAGAATATTTTGAAAAACAATAAAACTATATTTAGTAATGTACGTTTGATTATTTTTTCTATTCCGGATACATAAGTAGCAGCCCTCGTAATTGCCGCTTTATTTGTTTTACTTACCGACAGCAAACAGCAGCTCATCGCTGTTGAGGTCGTGGTCCAGCGATGCGATCGGCACGGTCAACTTCTTGGGCGGTTCGTTGCGATTCGCCTCCGCCTTGCTGCCGCTCGGCTCCGGGTTGGAATTCGGTGGCCTGGAACTGTTCAATATTTCACGTGTAAATGGAAGTCTATACTTTCCTTTCATATATTACCTTATACCGTCTTACCATACTATCAAATTTCTAGCTCAATATAAATAGATGGCGTTGATGACGATAAGTGCCGGTATACCTGTCCTGTGCCGCCCCGTGCTTGGTGACGGTGACGGCGGCGCCGGGCACGCGTCGCGCGCGACACACGTCGCACGCGCGCGCCCACCACGCGTTGTACGCGAACCAACACGAGGAGCACTGCCACATGCGCCCGGATTGCCTGTGGCGGGAATTAACCCTCTATACAAGGTGTAACAAAAATAGCTTTGGTCCGTTTAAGGGCATGACAGGTATCGTGTTCTGATAAGAAAAAACTTCTTTTTTTTGACGCAATATATTGTTACGTTTATTTGGAGCAGGTCGCTACAGTCGGCCAACGCTCCATACAAATATAAAAAAACGCATAATTATTTTTTTCAACAGCCAGGTTTTTTTTAGCAGGTGTTTTAAATTGGCACAGTATATCTGCAGTAGGACCCGTTTAATCCGATTTCCCTCGTAATACGCCATTTTACGCCGGTCCTCGGCTCTTGAAGCATGTATGATGTTACAGACTTGCCTACTGGCGAAGAAATTGGTAACTAACCATTCCGTATGAATAATACGGCAAGGAACGCATTTCCAGCAAAGCCTCTGCCTGTTCCAATAAGTGTGCAGCACTTACTGAGCGATCGGCTAATTTTATAGTATCTACCTTCAGCATTCGCAAAAGTAGTTTTCTTTTCTCACGCATCAGTGATCCTACCACATAGACAGACTGAACGTGAAAATTTGAAACTACAGCCCTGAAAAGATTGAAAAGAACCTCGCATCAATATTTTGCTGGCACAAACAAATGTAAGCTACTTACGAGGCCTGCTGCGGCGATGGCTGCGGCGACGGCTGCGTAGAAGGTACTTTGGTCTCTCGCGGTTGAGAAACTTTCCCAACCGACGGCAGCATATTGAACACTTTATTGTCCCGAGCGGGCCCTATATGCGAAGTTCTTATGTTACTCGCACCCACAGTCTCACTAACCGGCGATATACAATTCTCAGCACCAAGTAACTCGTCTATCCTCGCATAATCTCCGTCTCCAATATCGTTGGAGTACAGCGCCTCGTTCTGCGAATTACTCATGACTGTCTTCGTGTCTTGGACTGATACATAAGAATACCTAGTGCCGTTGTTGTTTACTTGCAACTGGAGATTCAGGTCTTTATATTTCCCTTTGTTAGGTAAAGCGTAGATCACTCCTTCGGCGTTAGTGTCCCAGCTGCATTCCTTGTCTATCAGCTCTGAATTCTCCTCCTTCTTGTCCGTTTCCTCAGGTTTCTTAGGCAAGCTGCCGCAATAACTAGCTAACGATTTCTGGTAGTCGTTCAGGCTCCTCCTGCTAGAGATTATCTTCCCAATAGGTCGGGAATCACCCGTCTGCTCCGAAAAGGAACGTCGATACGTAGGCCGAATTTCTGGAGAGTTCTGAGCGCTTATAGATCTGCGGAACGAGGAGCCTAGAGTCGTTGCGCCTGTCTGGGGCCAATCGGGAACGGTAATCATGACACCGCCAGATGTGGGAAGCGAAGTCGCACCATCTCGATTAGCAGTCTCATGCCTGCCAAGCGTTGTGACACTAAGACCTCTAGTGTTAGAAATTCTAGAAAGAGCCGACACTCTAGGAGACAAGCAGGCTTCACAATGCGTCCGGATTCCCGAATTTTCTAGAGTGCACTTGCCGCACGCCCACTTTTTCAAATGGAGCGCTCTGCTTTGCTCTCTCTGGTAATCTTTGACGTAATTCAATTCCCAATTGGATTTGCTTTCGCACTTCTTAGGTCGCCTTGTGACTGTATGCAAACTCCTCAAGAAACTCTCTCTAGGATTAGTTTGGGACGCGTATCCGTATCGTTCAGAGACCATCAAACTAGTTGGTCGATTGATCGTGCCCCGGGTCTCGTCGAGCTTCCACCATTTGGGCTGCGAGTTGACCACGGAGCCGTGGGAAAGAGAGCGGGTGACACCGTGTGATTGGTCGGCCAGCTGCGTGGGAGAGAGACGGAGGGACTGCACGTCGAGATTCAGGCGGCGGCTGTCGTGGTTGGTCGAGGGCTTATATGACGGAACTGCCAGGGTGTTGGATCTTATCATAGTGTTATCTGGGGACAAATTTATAATGAAATCTTTGATAATTTTATAAGTATGTTTTTTTTGTTATAATTTTATAATTGACTGTTATTGATTATTACGTACTTTATCTGAAAAGATACGAGTGTATCCCAAGCATAAGTATAATATGCTTACGAAGCCACATATAACTCTAAACTAAACTAATTCATAATGGGCCAGAAGTAACATATTTTTATTTATTGTTATATTACCTTGGGCAGATTTTTCTTTGTCCGTCATCCCCGATGCTTGGTCCTCGTCATCAGACAGCCTAGAACAAAGATTGCCAGAATCAAGAACTCGGCACTTGAGAGAGATTGTAACAAACAAAGGCAAGTACATAGGAAAACAAGTTTCTATCAAAAAAAATTTTTTGGTACAAGCCTTTATTGCCGACTGCACTTTGCTGTATACCATCATCAACTACTCATTGAGACGATTCTAACGAGCCCAAACTCAACGGGGTTACGTCGGTTGAGTACTAAATTCCCATGGCCACCTTCCGTCTCCATCATCAGATCAGCTCGATGGTACCATAATATTGAATCGATGGGGTTATATGGTTTTATTACGGAGTTCCTATGGCCACCTTCCAGCTCCATCATCAGATCAACTCCACGTCAGCTTGCATTGTCACGCGATTTGCATATTCGTGCAAAATTTCAACTTAATCGGAAACCGGGAAGTGGATCAAATTTAATTTGCAAGATTTGATTACAGACGGACAACGGGACAGGTGAAAGTAAATAAAAGCTTGTAAAAAGCAACAATCTATTATCATTGCAAAGTGTAACAAAAAGTTGAAGATTGGGAAGTCTCCATCGACAACCTTTTATGGTAGAAAAATTTGTCGGTATATTTACTTTTAGTCATAATGCGATACTAGAAGAAACAAAGATACATTTATTCACTAACACACAGGACACACATATTAGGGTGGTATTCGACTTGTCCAAGATCTTTGTCCAATGTGTATTTGCGTCTCACATTTTGCTTAAAGAGTGAATGAGACGCAATGCACATTGGACAAGTGGAATACCACCCTGACACAATAAAATAAACAAAAAACACATGAAACATAAAAGAAGTGTGTCTCTGCGGCAGTGAACCGGACACTGGCTCAGCATTATGCTGAGGTGTCAGACACCTGCAGCGCTGATTTTCAGCCAGCACCTTCAGTGACTCACGGAAACGTCATATAATTGTCATGTATAAACTTCCTACTAATATATTATTCGGATAGGCGAGAGAGAAACAAACATAAATTCAAAGTGAGATAGATATACCGTGTAGCTTCAATAAAATAATAATTACATTACACATTGAAGTTAATTCTTACGAATTTAGGAACTAATTTAAGGCGTAAATTTTACGCCTTTAAACTGATCGCTACCATTTTTAAATACACAAGCTGTGCGAGGTACCTGTATACGGGCGCGTGCGGCGCGAGCGCGTCGCAAGCTGCGCAGCGCCAGGCGGCGGACACGTTGCGCAGGCCGCACGCGCAGCGCCACGCGCGCGTCGGGCCCGGCGCTGAACCCACGCACGACCATCCGCTGCAGGCAAACGGCCTTGTCAATAAAACATCACCAACCACCGTTAAAAGGGAAGAATACCTCGTACTCGTCCATACAAAGAGATAATGTTATTCCACTTCTAAATATTTTCCAATTTTAATGATTTTTTAGTACGTTATTGACACAATGAAAGACCAGGTTTAAAGGCTTTCCTTTTTTTAATTTGCAATAAATTTAAACTAATAAGCAACTCATTTTTTTTTTATAGCTAAACTATGATTGTAGAATATGTTACGCTGAAGCGATCACATAAAAAACAATCAAATAACTATTGATGTCACAAGGGAGCAGAATAGTATTTAAATATACTAGTGCGAGGGCGATGTATTGAATCCTGAGCGTAGTGAGGGATACAAGTGTTAACGCCCGAGACGAATATAACTACGCTACCGAGTGACTCATACTATTTTTCACACCGAAAAAATGCGTTTTGACCTCTAACAAAAGTAAATGCCTGTTATTTTACCTCTACTGTTTCCCCGTATCTCTGTTTTCTTTTGTAACTGCTTTATATGTGTGAGGTGTGCATAAGGAATAATGTATTGTAAACTAGCTTCCGCCCGCGACTTCGTCTGCGTGGGCCCGGGATAAAAAGCTCCAAAAATCCAGGGTATAAACTACCTTCGTGAAAAATGACATTCATATCGGTTGTCGTGAAAGCTTTAAGGGTTAAGAGTGATCGAGTCACAGACATCCAAATCCAGGGGGGATATGACTCGAACCAAAATTGGCCCGATATCTCTCAAACGAATCACTGAGTTGAGGAAAAATATTATAAGAAACCCATTATAATTTTAAACAAGCTATCCAACGATACATGGGTCTAACGAGAAAAAATATAGATCCCGCCTTTAAGTGTAAAGGAGCTACCTTTAAAAAAAATGTTTTTCAATGTTTTATTCTACTGTTTGGTCGGCGTGATTAATTTATATACCCATGGCGAATTACAGTTTTTTAGTAGTAAGGGTAACAGATCTAAGCCGCAGACGGAAAGACGTCCAGACGGACATGGCGAAAGGCGAAAATATAAGGGTTCCGTTTTTGCCATTTTGGCTCCAGAAACCTAAAAATGACGAATGCTCGGTGCTCTGTTACATGTGAATGCTAACGTCTACCAGCGCCTTAAAAATAACTGAACTTGCACACCGATGTAGCATATGTAAAAAGCAGTCCCTGGGTGACCGAGCTCTGCTCGGATGAAAACAGAAACAACGCTGAAAACGAATTATCCCAGACATGACACCTAGCTAGATGGATTTTTCGACTCTATAAACCCCTGTATTCCAAATTTCATCGAAATAGAACGCAAATATATATACATACAAATATTGCTCGTTTAATAGTATAGGATAGTATACATATATACCTACATTTTAGACGTCTTACCTCTGAATGACGCACGTGTCTTTGAATAGACTCGTGAGGATCACTACAGCACACAAAACGTGCATACATGTGCTTTATAAAACGATGAGATTATTCCATACTATAGAGTAGTCTACTACCATCATGTATTTCTGCCATCCTACTAATATTATAAATGCGAAAGTATAGATGTTTGGATGTTTGGATGTTTGTTACTCAATCACGCTTAACGGCTGAACCGATTTGAATGAAATTTTGCACTAAGATAATTTATAGCCTGGATTAAAATATAGGATAGTTTTTATCCCGGGTCCACGCGGACGAAGTCGCGGGCGGAAGCTAGTTATAAATAAACAAATAACAAGTAAATATTAGGGGAGAATCTTACACAAATCGAACTAGCCCCAAAGTAAGCTCAATAAGGCTTCTGTTATGGGTACTAGACGACGATATATTTAATAGACATAAATACTTAAATATATAGTAAACATCCAAGGCTCACAAACAAATACTCATATGCTCATCACACAAATATTTGCCCTTACTGGAATTTGAACTCAGGACCTTCAGCTTCTTAAGCAGCGTCATTACCCACTAGGCTGACCGGTCGTCCGTGCATGTTGGTCATTATGCATGTCTATACTAATATTATATACATACATACATTCACGCCTTTATTCCCAAAAGGGGTAGGCAGAGCACATGAAACGTATATTCCAGCGCCACTTTTAGCATGAATGTGGGTATAAAAGATAGACAAAATGTGATATTGCAGTGATAGGTTGCTAGCCCATCACCCACAACACAGTTCAACCCTGGTCCCTTAGTCGACTTTTACGACACCCACGGGAAGAAAGGGGCTGGTGAAATTCTAACCCAACACCACACGGGGGAAACTAATATTATATCTTGGGCGAAAAGTCTGTGAGATTATAACTTTGTATGTACCTAGCGCGTAATCTCTGGAACAACTAGTATTTAGAATAGGCTTTCGAGATATTAATGCAATCACTTTGCGCCTGTCTGTCTGTCACAGGCAGTTAATTTAATGTCATGCACAAACAATGAGTCACTATAAACTGAAATATGTCATAAAAAATCATTTTAAGAGGACGAAGTGCTTGTTTATCCTAGTAATGACTCTTTCTGCTAAGCTAATGCTGATGGTAAACGCAAATATTTGTGTGATCAACATGATGATAAATCAATATTAAAGAGTTTTGAATCTTGTAGTATTTAATTACACATTTATCTGTATAAGTAATGTATACTAGGATATTTTTTATTTAAAAAGAATGCAAAAAATTTAATAAATCAGCGCACCAATAGGCTCGGAAAGATCAAGTACTTACCAATTAAATACCTTGCCATGGGACAAGATAGATTTGTCATGTAGTACCCATACCAAAAGCCTTATTGAACTTACTATAAGTAGTTTGATTTGTGTAAGATTGTCGCCTAATATATGACCCCTGTCCCCTAGAAACTATAGTGAGATATTTATTAGCACTTCTTATACTTTGGTTCAAGTCACCCAGAGCTACGGTAGCCTAGTGGTTCAGGCATGCAGCTGTCAAGCGGCGGCTGTAGGTTCGAATCCCAACTCTTACCAATGTGTTTTTCGGAACTTATGTACGGAATATTTACCATTAGCTTTTCCGTAAAGGAAAACATTGTGAGGAAACCAGTAATCCCAATAAGGTCTAATTTTCCCTCTGGGTTGGAAGGTCAGATGGCAGTCGCTTTCGTAAAACTAGTGCCTATGCCAAATCTTGGGATTAGGTGTCAAAGCGGACCCGGGGCTCCTTTAAGGGCATTACCGGGAATAATGCTACGAGGATGATGATACTTTGGTTTAAGTCACCTGCAGTTATAATAATATATACTATTGAATAAGGCACTCAAAAATATCTCACTTAACACTTGTGTCCTTTGCCTAGTCAGATATTAATGCAGGTACATAAAACATGTTGCTAACAACCACACAACACAAGTAATGAAACCACAAACTGAATGTTTTTTTTTCTAAGATTGAAGATTTATCTGAAAGCTGTTGTAGAAATAGAAAACATTGTTTTTAGAAGGAAGAAGAGCTAAGCTTGGCCAGAGATACAAATGTGAAAGATGGTACATACATTAATACTTACAGTACTGAATCAGCGGCGCTACCATGAACTTCGGAAGTCGAAGTTTGTAATACATGCATCCCTGTCACTCGAGTAATGGAGTGTGATAGAGATGGAAATACCCAAACTTCAATTTTCGAAGTTCGTGGTATCCTATTGGAGAGTATGTGACAAATAAGCTGAGCTACAATAATACAATCAAGCTATTTTGCAGAGCATATGTAAGATAATGAGTGATTTTGAATAAGGATAAAGAAAGAAAGAAAACATTTATTGTTAACCATATAATAAGGTCTTAATTAAAAGTATGTGAGTAACAATGGCAACCCATTTCCGACATACAATATTAATAAAGTTGTACAACGGTACCTAAGTAGTCTAGTCAAGGACTATTTTTTTTTATTTTATTTAAACTGAAAGTATTCTTTTAAATCATAAAATACATTTTGTGGCAACCATAATTAAAATAAGACACTTCTATAGATCAGCTCATCCCAGAAATAACTAATAGCAATTAACTAAATAAATAAAACAAATATAATAATGATATATAATATGGAGTCTTGATTTTAATTAGGTATTCAAGAAGACACTAGAATATACAAAAACTAAGGGTTTATATTTGTTCACTGAATACATTTAAAAACCACTATTCGCCCACATCTTCAGTTAACGTGTTTTTCAGACACACAAAGCAATAGATACGATCGAATACCTACCAATCAATGCAATATCCTAAGTACCAACAGTGTCAATTTCTTCGAAAACATGACATACATCAGCATGAAAAGCATAGTCACTAGGTAATTAAGCTAATGAACTCCCGATTAAACCTTCTAACAAAGAAATACAATGGAAATATAACCTTAAAATACGGGTCAAGAAAAATCGATACCGGGCTGACATTACCAACAATGAAAACCTTCCGACTCAATACACAAACAAATTTCCTTACCTATTGAAGTTAGAGATTGCTGGTATAGCGATGGCTTCCGATCCTGGAGTAGTACCTTCGCTTTCTTCTGTACGAATCGTATGCTCTGAGGATGAATCTTTAGTGCAATATCGTTTTGAATCTTCACTGTCATGACTTGAGATCCTTTTGGTGGAACATTTTAAACACTTTACACTCTCGGTTGGGTTGATCTGGCCGCACGTCTGACAATGCCATTGCAGCACCGATGCGATGGAGCCCATTTTAATTCACACATGGCTATGTCACCATAACAATACGCGGTTTATAAAAACAAAATGCGGCCCGAGAAATATGAAAACAGCTGATCCACCATGTTTGTGTATAACTTTTTTATAAGCAGCCCATGGCAGTGTTGCCGGTTAGTCTTTTTATACCCGCGTTCCTCATCTTGATTTTAATTATGCAGGTAATAGAATTATATTATACTTATTTCAGAAGCTATCGTTTGTATACTTTTTATTAAATAGCAGTAACAAATTAGTCTAATTCACGGTACCTATGTTAACAGTGAATTTACAGCACCATCTTTCGGCTTATGTTAAAAACCTATGAATACCTACTTCAAGGTTTCGTTGTGGTTCACTTGTTAAGTTACTTCTTGTTTTCGTCAAGGCATAGATGGCAGCACACACAGGGACTTTTTAGTAAAATTACAGGAACTTTTTCAAAATACACGGCGACTTACATAGTCTTGCATTCAGTTTAGGTCAATGGTTTAGAAAGATTCAAAATGCAGATGATTATGACAGGTGAGACCTTCGTCTTGTCGATGTAAATAAAAATACATGTAGATACTTATGGATTTTATTTAAATTCGCAATAAAGTTCCATTAGTAACTGTCCATTGCAAACTAAATCTACCTATGTACTAGTAGATTTAAAATGTTCATCCCGTAACAGAACATTTTAATGCAGGCATACCACGAAAATCGAAGTTCGTATATCTCGAGTACCATAATACCATAAACCATAAGTGCTATAGAGACGGAGATATCCGAACTTCGTGGTTATGTCTCCCCTACCTATAAGTAGTTTAAACACTCGCTGAGAGCAAGAGCGCACAAGTAGGTATAGCGTTTGGTGTTGCCGATTAATTTAATCATGTAGGCTTGCCTTGCCAGACCCGATAGGTATAGTGCGAATTCTTTTTCTAGCCCGGATTTTATCTTAAGGACCCATCAGTCAAATAAAAGCTACGTGTGCACGCTTCGAAATGAAAAGTGTGAACACTCCATGTACATACTCGAATAGTGACTGTAAGTATAGTTTAAGTAGCCTATTGTTTTAAATATAAAATGGTTAACATAATAACCACCTATGTTGGACAAATAAATCTTTGAATCTTTGAATTGATACATAGTATTTTTTAATGTCGACTTTCTTTCATTACTTATAAAGCCGCCTGTTGGTTGAAAAAGCGTTAATAAATAATATAATAAAAAATATTTATTTTCTGATTCTCAGATCCATAGGTTGCTAGTTACAAAACACTTATAAAACTTGTATTAGATGGCAACTTAAACTACTTATTTTTTAAGCTCGTAACATGGAGGTCCGTGTGTCGGCGGAGAATATCCGAGTCCCACCTCTCTGCTATCATTCTCAGGATGCTATTTGAACTACCCCTCGTCTGCATCACCACATGTAGGAGAGTCCTACAAAGGGTCTATGGCAGGTTACAGGGAAGACACCGGTAAAGTTTTACGTTATTTATTATACTTTCAATTACAAGAACATTCTTGATGGGAGGATTTGAAGAGAGTGAAGCTGTCAACGTCTAGTTTGTTTACAAATAACATTGACAGCTTCCATATTTAAACGGTTGACCAGCCAGCATAGATTGTAAACCACATTCTACACTCAACACCACAGATGCCGTCTTCATCCGTACTATGGCATAAAAGTCATCTACGCTAGCATCGGTAAACATCCCAGAGGCGCTGCAGAATCGGGGAAGCCCAAAAAGCCTCCTAAAAATGTTGTTACCTATATTGGATATACGCAGGGTATTATATGGCTTCAGCCTGAAACTAGCACACATGCCACAAGTAGCTCCTGGCGGTGTGCAGGCACTGGTTTACGTGTGCAGGCGGCGTGGGTAGGCCCCGCGCAAGGTGGACTGATGACCTGGTAAAGGTTGCTGGAGTCCGCTGGATGCGGGTGGCGCAGGACCGGTCACTTTGGCACTCTTTGGGGGAGGCCTATGTCCAGCAGTGGACGTCTTTTGGCTGATATGATGATGATGAAACAATTACAAAACACAGTAGGTACAATAAATGCGCCAAACTGGAGCGACCAGTTTGTTGGCGCGTCGCGCTCAATTTACATCACTTATTTATATAATTGTTTCTATTGTTACTAGTGAACTTATTTAGCTAGGGCATGCATATTTAACATTGAGATGTGGTTAAGTATTTTCGTTACTATATAATTCTAATAGTGTATTTTTTATCTTATTTTTAAAGGCTGCTTTGCTAATAATATCGATTCCACATAGAAAGGGTATGTTATTAAAAATTCGAGGAGTTAAATAGTGCAACGTTCTCTCACCATAACAGTTACAACTTTTTGGTTCGACATAATGCGGTCTCTTATCAAGTCTAAGTGACCTAGTGTTTACCTGCCTAGGCATTTTATAGTCGTTGCAGTCGTATTGATCCACGGCTATAAGATACCTAAACTTTTCTTGCACGGGGAGGACCTTACACAACCCATATATTCATAATTATTTTTGTGTTTAAGTCTGACTTTTTTACTAATCAAAAATCTTAAGTGTAATACTTAACTTTGCTGATATGGGAAGGAAAAGTCCTCCCATATACACTGAGACCGTAACCAATCAAAGATTCCATTAACGCATGGTAAACTACAAACAAGGTTTTTTTATTGGCTATATTTTTAAGGTGGTAAAATTTCCCTAACATTATTCCAAGTTTATTACAAAGATGGTTAATGTGATTTGTCCAACTAAAATTGACGCCTACTGTCAATCCTAGGTATTTATATTCGGTAACCGATTCCAGTTCAACACATGCACACACAGCCTTATCGTTATGCAGACAATTGTAGATATGACCAATAATTGATATCTTAGTTCCTATATTGGGCATGTAGGTACGGTGAGAAAACGTGCATCTTTTGTTTTGCTTACATTTAAAATAATTCCGTTATCATGGGACCACTTCAAAACATTTTCAAAATTGATTTGTATATTTCGTTCTACTACACATAGGTCCTTGCCTGCATAAAGTAGGCATGTATCATCCGCGTACATGTATATTGTACAGTTGCCTAGTGACTGCAATACAGCCACATCTCAAGAATAAAATACATTTGAGATGTGGCTCTATTGCACAGTGCAATACGGTCACATCTCGAAAGTAAAATACATTTGAGATGTGGCTCTATTGCACAGTGCAATACGGTCACATCTCGAAAGTAAAATACATTTGAGATGTGGCTCTATTGCACAGTGCAATACGGTCACATCTCGAAAGTAAAATACATTTGAGATGTGGCCGTATTGCAGACACTAGGCGCAGTGTTGTATGACATTGCTCATGCTGTTAACATGCATAATGTATCCAACTTTGCGAGTTCGTGTGGAAACCTAATGATAGAATGTAAGAAAGTGATAGAAAGTGGCCTGAAAGTCCTATAAGTAAAAGCCTGTAAGTACTATAGAAAAATGTTTGCTAATTGTTATTATCTGTATTGTTTTTGTTTTTTTATTTTTATTTTGTGTGTAGGAAAATAGAATAGAAAAACTTTATTTCGCAAATAACAGTAAGTACATTTTAGATTTACACTTAGATGCTATGTTAAAACTAAGATTAGATGCGAAAACGGAGTCCACTCAGCATAATGTCGCTCCACAGAAGGCGAAACACCGCTGGTATTATGTGGATCCACGTGTGGTGCGCTACAGAACTGCACGTTACATAGTACACAGTGCAACGTTACGTAGTGTGTCTTTTAGTCATTCTACAATTGGTGCCGTTTTGGCTATAGCTGTTAAGGTGAACATTTTGTGTGTAATAAAAAAAAAAAAGTATAGAAACTTTGACAATAACCTCTAAATAAAGTCAGTTTCACTTGGGCTCTACTGCGTGCGAACCTGTGCAACTGTTGATGTTTACTACATTTATTGTACAGTATCAATTAGCGGTTACTATTAACAATACAATACAATCCCTTTACCACCACATAACAATGAAAGACAATTGCATTGTTTACTAGGCACAGAGGGAAGTGAATTCGGCCTAGAAAAATAATCCGCACATTATGCAGCACACTATGACAAAAAATGAGTGAATGGTACAAACGACAACACTGTTAACTGACCATCCTGTGTTTATATAGAACCTTATTACAATGCACTTAAGGTGCACCGATGGTCAGTTAGCTGTGTTGCCGATAGTACAGCTTCTCTGCTAACAAGGTTGTCAGACTATACGGCTAAGAGCAACTTGTCATAATTTGGTAACACGTCATCGTATCCGAACGTGCGGTGAATATCGGCTAGGCTGCAGCAGTAGGTGAACCCGAAGTTTACACGGCACCAACGTCTGCGAATGAATGGCCGACTTTAATTAGTTGTTTATAAACCAGCGCAGCGTGGCGATAGCAAATCTTACCTCTCAAACATTTATTCGGGCCGTTAAATCTTTGCCGTGTCACGAAATGGGCCCAACTCAGCATGATACTGGCATTGCCGCCAGCGCTGGTCTTCCGTTGGGTCCATCCCATATCAGAATCAGAATCAGAATGTATTTACTCGTTAAACATAGGTACATTGTATAGGTCTTAAAAATAGAATTGCGAATCACTATATTTTGACAGGTAGACGTACGAACAGGTTTATGTTAACTTATATTATTCATATCTTGGGACTAATTGCACGTATAACCGATGGCCGTTGGGGCGGAAAGATTCTAGACTGGCGACCACGTACCCCCCCCCCACAAGGAGAAGGAAGGAGTGAGTGATATTCTGGTCAAGGTCACGGGAGTCCGCTGGATGCGGGTGGCGCTTGACCGGTAACCGGTTATTGTGGCACTCTTTGGGGGAGTGTCCAGCAGTGGCCGTCTTTCGGCTGATACGGTGTAAGTAGCATTTGATATTTAAAGGACATTTTTTTGGTGAAGGAAAACATTGTGAAGAAATCGGTCTAATCCCAACACCTATTTTTCTCTTTGAGTTGGAAGGTCAGATGACAGTCGTCCTAGAATTTTCACGATTGCATTGTAAAGGAGGTCGGTGTTAGCTTTGTTACCTAATTCCACGGTTAGGAGTTGACAGTTAACACACTAGTTGAAGCGTGTCAAAGTGTCGAACCCCTAACCGTGGAATTTGATAACAAAAGCTAATCCTTTACAATGCAATCGTGAAAATTCTAGGACGACTGTCATCTGACCTTCCAACTCAAAGAGAAAAATAGTAGTAGAAAAATATTTATTCTGCAAACCAATCAAGATATTTTTTTTGAACCTAAGTATGTGCACATTTGAAATAAATAGCACATTCAGCAGTATACTATTGAATAAATAAAAAATAAAAATTAAATGCATTTATTTCAGACGAAAAAGTGTCCACAGTTTGTTAGTAACAAGAAAATACTTAAATAACTATATTAGAACCTAAACCTAAGTGAAGCGAGGACCAGTGCCTGACTAAGGCACTGTCCCACCTCCCAGCTACTACGCTCAAGAGGCTGTGGCGGCTGTCGCGGACTCTGCAGAGCGTCGTCGTGTCAACGTGCGCGTCCGCAAACATGCCAGACGCACTGCAGTGCCGCGGCAGCCGCAACAGCACCCTGAACGCGTCATTATTGAACCCGCAATTTATTGAGCGAGCGCTGCGTGTATCTCGACCATAAGCTGCAGGTATGGAGTGATGTAGTACGCACGGCGTAATTTTAACTTGCGCTGTACAACGACTGAACCTGCGAGCTATCATGTTGGCTCTGATCGCCAGAGCCCTTCGCTCCCTCTCGATATCCGCATCGTCGCGCAAGTCAAAGTTATGAAATGGAACTACCCAAAATAAAATGAAAACTAAAATACAAACCTCCGGAACACTTATTAATCTTATTATATACACCATTCAGTTTGTATAAGTAAAAATAAAATGTTATCGAGGTTTGAATGGCAGTTTTCACCCTACTCACCCCATTTTACGGTATTCGCCTTTCGAAACATTATATTTTAAATTATGTTTTAAAGCATAACTATTGTAGGTATCTAATAGCGTTCACTGTCGCAAATTTTATTTAAGCAAGAAATCATAATTCGTCAATTATCGAATTATCAATACACGAGCTTTCGTTAACGATTATGACGACGGGATGAAAGTCGTAACAGAAATCGCTAATGCCAAGACTCCTGACCTGACTCTAAAAAAATACAGCATAGGTAGGTAGATAAATAAATAAAATAATCATTAATCACGTCCTCAAATACCTTGGTATTACAAGTCCCCCAATGAGGCGCGACATTCAAGTGGGTATATGTGGTACCCTGTGGCGACCCAGGTGCAACATCCAGGGGGTTCACCAGCATTCTCCTCGCGAAACAACACCCATCTCCGTGGAACTCTCTATCCAGAATCATTGAAATCCCTCCACTTTGACTACTGCAATCGTACATACTGTCCAAATCCACAGGTTCCGTGGTTAAAACCATTCAGTTGTTGTTGGGTATAGCGAAATTTCATAAGGGTGATTGCATATTCAGCTTTGTATAGACCGTGTTGTTTGAAGTCTTGTCTAAACAAATTCCGTACACTTCTTGGAATACTCCTCTTGTCTCAAAACCGATTTTTAACATTTCAGAGTTTCCTTTTGAGCATTGGTGGTCAGTACTTTAACTAAGGGCTTGTGATGGTCTGCGCACTTCAGATCAGAGTAAATATAACGCGTCCCGGAGGACTTATTCACAAACTCCTGATCGTTTTCACAAGCCAAGGTAATTTCTTTTAAAGATATTATGTTGAAATTCGATAAGCAGACAAACAGAATGCTTTCATCTTTAGGTATGTGGGTAAGGCCGTTATTTCTTGATCCTGATTAAGCTGTTCAAATCGTCTACATTTTAATTACTTCCAGTGTGTTACGAATATTAGTAATCCATTTATATGGCTAATTGGCGCAACACACTGGAAGTGATTAAAATGTAGACGATTTAAACTGCTTAATCAGGAACAAGGAATAACGGCCTTACAGTACGATTACTGTTAGTTAAGACCTGACAGATGGATTGCCTTCATTTAATTTTCAACTTTAATTTCATATAGATAAAGCATTTTTCAGAATACTGTTACCCACATCTACCGATTTAGTAATAACTATTTTATTTGTATAAGATTAAAGTAGAAAATTAAATGAAGGCAATCCATCTGTCAGGTCTTAACTAACAGTAATCGTACTGTACCCATGTACATGATACCGCCGCTGATGTTTAAATTAGGTTGCTTATTGTCTGGTAATAGTATAATAGGTTTGATTCCAGTGATGCCGTTTTCGACATCAAGCAGGCATTCTGAAATGGCGAATAAAAATAAAGTCAATAATACACAATTGCAAGTTGTGCCACTCAGATCTGAACTGAATCACACTGGAGCCAAACTCCAATTACTCCGATCCCACGCAACCTCTTTGACACCTCGATACGACCTAACAGCAACTCTCTTTTTGAGTTGCTCTATGTAGTTTATTTTAGGTCTTCTTCTTTCTTGCTTCCCCTCTATCTTTCCATCAATTATATAGATTATGAAGTTGTCATGTCGTATGAGGTGCCATATTATTTTCCGTCTTCTGTTTTCTAATTTCCTATTCACATTTGACGGGAAATCAAAACAAGCTGACCAGCTCTCTTGTGCTTACCGTTAACGATAACATTGAAGTCTTCTTCTGTTTTTCCATGATCATTTAAAGCTTCGCACTTGTAGGGCCCTGCCGAATCCATGCCGATATTTTTAATGGTGAGAGGACCGTCTTCGCTTACGTTATACCATTTGGTACCTGGGTAAAAAGAGTTTCATTATTTCGTGTGCCGCCACATTTTAATAAAGATATTAATGGGGTTTTTAAAATCGTCACAGTGTATTAAAAATCATGCTATGTACCTGGTTTTATCACGTATCCATCAAATATCCAAGTAATGCTAGGTTTCGGGTTACCAGCGGCGTTGCAGGAGATCCGAAGTTGTAGGTCACCCACAACGCTTTGAATTCCTTCGTCGTGTACTGAATGGATGGAGGTGCTGTCAAAAGTGTAGGTACTTTATCAGAAAATCTTATGATACGCGTATAATTCCAGTTGGACAGAAATCCGTCTCTGTCTGACTTATTTATTTATTTAAACATTATTGCATAACACAGAAATACAAATGACGAGATTAATGCTATTTGACAATATGGCTTTCTTTAAGCCTCTCACTGACTGAATTGCCTATTGACCGCCACCGCAGGTCGCGCCAGTGTGATTCAGGCCTTACCCATTGCGCTAAACGGGGTCCTGTCACTTGACCTACTAACTTTTGTCCTAATGTTTCACTAGCATACCTAATGCATTTTTCTTCAAAACAGTCAACTTTTTGGGTTTTCTTTTAATATCATCTAATAGAAGGCCGAATGGTCCGGTCAGGTTAGGCTTGTTTTGCAATGATCCTATAAAGTTATGTAAGAAAAAAACGCGTTAGGTCTAATGATATATTAGGTAAATTAGAACAACAAGGAGAGGATTAGGTCTGAACAACGAGGAGAATCGTGCTAAACAGAGATTTATAAAAGGCACATAGATAAAAGTATGATAACTAGGTGTGATAACTGATCTTTAACGTTTAAAATTATCTATAGAAAGGATTACATTAGGTATATTATTTGAGTGATGTTTGTGTGTCTGTCTTACTTAAAACGGAAACTACGTATGTGATGTTCTTGGAGTCTCTGGAGTTGGTAGCCCCACAGGTATATTCACCACTCTGTGCCAATTGTATGCTATCGAATTTCAACCTTCCTGTACTATCAGTTGGCCTAAAATAAACAAATGAAGCCTTTTTTAACATAATAGTACATTACTCATCTAGGGTGGTAAAAGAAAGAATGAAAGATGAATGAATGAAGGCAAGGACGATAACATTTTAAACCGACCGAACCGACCGGTTAGTACAACAATTTTACGTCTCCAAATAAAAATATTATTAAGAGAAGAAGATATATTAAGAAGCCCGATAGAGAAGGCGATAATTGTCGCTTTGTGGTAAGGTGAGAAGTAAAATAATATCCAAGCCAAACGTAATAGCAGCTTAGTAACTATGCAGTGCTCCGTGCTACACGTATGTGCGTGCTATGCTAAGTGTGCCACAAAATCAGTAGTATTCAACGTTATTCAGCAACTGATTTAGCAACTGATATCACAAAAACCCTTTTTCAAGACCGCACTGAGGAATGTTAGATACGTGTCAGGAGCAAAGGCACTAATAGCTATCTCTGTTGCGGCTTTCATCCCGACATCCTAATTGGTCAATTATATTTTTTGTATTTGGCAGCAACGTCCGCCAGCGAAAATGATAAATTTCAGTGTCGCGCGACAGGTCGAGACATGACCCTCTGGGATCCTCTTGAGGGGCCGTAGAGAAGTCACAGCTATCTTATTTTTTTTAAGTGTTGTAACTAATTGATATTTAATTTTGTAAAATACAAAATCTAGAGCAGCTAATGGTAGAGGGTTACATGGAGTAATGTGATAATTCTAGTTTCGATTTCCTATTTGTCAGGACGTCACGTCACGGCCACTTTGCAAGAGCATGAGCCCTCGACTTGCGAGAGAATAGGTACCTTTCGTGCACAAAACATAAATGTAATTCCCGGAGCCTTTTTCTTGTGTGGTTCTTGTGTGTAGTCAAGAAAAAATTGCAAATAAAATTTGCACTAAGCGCGCGTGCGCGGTAAAAATAGTTAGTAAGTCCCATACTAATTTCAATTCTCGCCCATCCACGCCCCGCCTCGCCTCGCCGATGGAAAGCCACCTTCAGAGGGTGAAAAGTCCTCTCGGCGGCTAGACGTTATAGCTCAGCCACACTTTGGTCGTCGCGCTGCTCATCGCTCTGCTCTTCGCTGCCGCGATGATGCCCTCTTTGTCGTACACTGCTCTGCTCACGCGATTTATCGCGACGCTCCGCATTAGGTTACTTGCCTTTATTGCCACTCATTTGACTCGCGCCCAAAATACCGACAAAACTGGGAGCGGTGGGCATGACGAGGAGCGAGGTGAGAAACGTTGCCACACTATGTCTCTGGCCTCCTGTCCTCGCTATTTCCCACGTCACTCGACGTGTGTGTGGCAATGATCAGGGTCAGAGATGCTTCCCGAGACTTATTACCCTAGAGTCCCATCTGAGGAGATGATTTGCCATGCAGATCTCCTTATCGGAGTCCTATTGAACTTCCACGTGATGTCAGGAGTCGGTTGCCGTCAGCAGGACACGTCAATATCACTGTGTCCCCTTGGGTCTTAGTCTCGTTAGGTTTGTAGTGCTTTGAAACCGCCGGCATATCTGAAAATATCACAAAATATGTTGATATAATTCGTTTAATTGACTCAAAAGATAACATAAGGTGTTATCACCATCTCTTTCACTTAACATCGAACACTATCACGCATCTCATTCATACTTTTTTCCGATTTAAACCTTCACATATCGTCCACCAGGCCATAAGGCCGCCCTGCCAAAATGCCCATAAATACGAAAATAAAAACGACAATGACAATGTCGTTCGCGAAAATCCTTGTTGTCGTTATCACCGTTATCGCAAATAAATAAATTAAGTGTGAACTGGCACGCGATAACCTTAATAATTGTGCACACGAAAGAGGGCAAACCAGTGTCCCTTAAATTCAAGAATATCGCTAGCGGCGACCGCCCGAAAACCTCAACACGCAGCATTAAGGTACGGGGTACGGCAGGCTTCCATTATTTTCATTACTAGCTTCCGCCCGCGACTTCGTCTGCGTGGACCCGGGATAAAAACTATCCTATATTTTAATCCAGGCTATAAACTATCTTCGTGCAAAATTTCATTCAAATCGGTTCAGCCGTTTAAGCGTGATTGAGTAACAAATATCCAAACATCCAAACATCTAAACTTTCGCATTTATAATATTAGTAGGATTTCAGGTGAGAACATATCTTATCCATGGATTGTCACGCCAGTTAAATCGCTGTTATATCAGCAGTAACAATTTAATTCTCCTAAAAAGCAAAAATACTCAAATTTATTATGAAACAGGCACTTTCTTTAGTTATCATATCAAATATCAAGATCACATCATACTAATTAAGGTCGTTTGACACATTTGACAATGATGTTACTGTTGCCATATCATCATCATCATCATATCAGCCGAAAGACGTCCACTGCTGGACATAGGCCTCCCCCAAAGAGTGCCACAATGACCGGTCCTTTCGGTTGCCATCTTTCCCTGGCCATGCTCTAGTCACATAATAAAGCCAATTTACTGGCTACATTACGTTTTTCTTCTTCATCATACTTAGCTGACACTTGGGTCTTGCCTAAGTTAGCCCAAGCCATGGTCCTTTTGCTTTAGTTTATAAATTTGGGCTTTGGTTAGTTATTGAACAAGCTAGCGCAGTAAACGAAGTTCTTCATTTCAGCTTTAATAAAAATGCTTTCGTATGTCCGTCTGTCCGGATGTCCGGCTGCTCTCCTCTGCAGTTCGCATTTCTCAACAGTTCTCGTGAAAGTTTGTGAACTGCTCACTTTATATACAGTTTATTTTTGTCGATTAAATTCTAGAAACTTAAAAATAAAAGTTTTTGGAAATAAAAGGCTGACGAGGTCTGCAGCTTACATAGCTAGTTTAGTTCATACTTATTAGACTTTGTCCCAGGGGAACTCTTTTAGATACATCGCGACTCTATACAATATTTCGCCCCCATTTCACCCCCTAGGGGAATAATTACCGGATAAAACTGTTCTAGTTTATATTATGTCTCAAACTATCTCTATTCCTCATCTAAATCGGTTCAGCGGTTTAAGCGTGAAAATGTTACAGACAGCAAGACAGTTACTTACGCATTTGCATATAAATTTAGTAGGTGAGGCTTTCGTTTGATGATTTAGAGAGGGATAAATATTTGGCGGTCTCACGAAAAGAGGTGGGCAATTAAGTCATTTTTCAGCTGACTATTTCTAGACCTGAGTCTAGAATAGAATAGAATAGAATAGAATAGAATAGAATAATAATTTATTGCCAAAAACAAGTACAGACATATACAAACAGTGACAAATACAGAATAAGAATATGCTAAAAACTAAAAAGTACAGTTCAATTATTTTGGGGCAATAGGTCCCAGACTCAGCATGTGCTGAACGACAAGAGTTCAGCGCTGGTTTTCAGCCTGGGCCTTATTAGGGCTCGGTCGGTAGCAGAACCTAAGCGTCGGAGTTGGACGCTGTGCTTTCAAATGCATACAAATCACAAAAAAAAAATACAAAAGTTAAAATAAGAGCGTGTGTGCATGTGTATGTGTTTGTGTTGTGTTTGTATGTGTGAGTGTGTGTCTGTGCGAGCGTGCGTGCGTGCGTGCGTGCGTGCGTGCGTGCGTGCGTGCGTGCGTGCGTGCGTGCGTTATTGTGTGTGCGTATGCGCGTATATGTGTATGTGTACGAGCGTGCGAACGTTGTGCGTGCATGTGTGTGTGTGTGTGTGTGTGTGTGTGTGTGTGTGTGTGTGTGTGTGTGTGTGTGCGCGCGCGCGTACATGAGTGCGAGTGCTAAAAGTTTCAGTTTTAGGTTTAAAAGTTATATGTGAGTGGATTTATTTTTATCTAATATTTTCCTTATAAGCAAACACGTAGGTATTTAAAATAAAGCTGATTGGGAGTCATAATTTTGGTTTCCGAATAAATTTTAGCACTGGGTGTCAGTCATATCGAAAAAGTGTTTTTACTATTTTATTTGGGCAATCTGCAGACTTTTAAGTGTAATTTAGATGTGTCTTTACTAAAGAGTTGTATGTAGTGTATAGTACTCATCATAATCATATTTATCATCATCATATTCCACATTATCAGCATATCAGCAGAAATACATCCACTTCTTCGTCCTGCGCCACCCGCCTTTACCAGGTCATTAGTCCGCGTTTTGCCTACCCACGCTGCGCCGTACGTGGTTGCCACTCGTATCTTATGGTACACCTTTCCACCCCAACGGCCATCGGTTCTACGTGCAATGTGCCCCGCCCCCTGCCACTTAAGTTTAGGGATTCGGCGGGCTTACGTTACGAGTACACTAGGGTTGTCACCCGGTCGATACACAACTGTTAAGTACTAACATAAGTTGCGCCCACGCAGGCGGCGCCATCAGGCGTAATCCTCATGTATTAGATGATCCTTATAAAACCGAAGTAATGGGCTAGATGACGTTACTAATGTATGAAAATCGTAACGCCATCTAACCGATAATTAGAGAATCATCTACCTTGTGAATTACCTGTGTTCAGCTATCGGTATATACCAAGAAGGAATGCAATTAGTTCACGGTAGTAACGATAGATGTCAATAAAGTCAATTAACAACCAGATAACTTGTATATAAGGCAAAATGTGCGAGGGCTCGCCCTGATGCCGGAGGCTCCCCCTGGATTTTCCCCAGGCTACCCTCCAACCACGCAATTCGACCGCTATATTGGGTTCGTCCTATTATAGCAACAGTCAGGTTCAAAAAAAAAAAGGCTCGCCCTCTTCTTCACCTGAAACTGGACCGACACGGTCGACACCCTGTAATACTAATCAATAAATCAAGTAAGCTACATAGTCTTTCTCTCCGCCTATGGTCTCCACCTTAACAACAACACTATAGTGTTGTGTGTGCTGAGAATCGTGAAAGTTTAAATCAATAAATATTAGCTACAGATACTTACATTCTACGATTAAAGTGTACTCTTGGTGGTCCCAATCTACACTGTTCTCCGCTATGCATCTGTATGTTCCCGCTTTGGCAGCGTCCACTTTGTCAAAATGGAGGGTTTCCGTTATTCCGAAGATGCTCTTAAATTCGAAAGCAGCAACTTCCTTATAATACCAACGTATACTGGGTGTTGGCGTACCTTTGATTACACTAGAGAAGTAAAATAATCTTTTAATATGTAGTCACAGGTAATAAATCGGGCGTCCGTGTCCTAGATCACTTTTTAAAACCATGATTTGTCTTGTCTTGTCATGTCTTGGCATGTTTAACTCATTTTTATAGACCCCTTCTAAGCATATTAGAAGGCTGTTTAATAACATGTTTTCTAAGAATCTGTTATATTATCTTCTGGCTAAGGAGACATAATAACAAAAAAGACCGGGTGCTCCGGGAGTGCCGGCAGAAGTGAAAACTCAATGACATTGTAACAATTTTTCGATCAGGTCACGTGTCTCAAATCTCACGTCTTACGAATCTTACGATCACGTGATCGGTGGCGAGTTTAAACAATTTTTCCCCATCACAAAGAGTGCACAGCGCCGCTAAAGAAGTTTTCACTTCAACAAGGAATACTTGACTGACCCAAATAGGTACTAAATAAAGGCTTAGGTTAGGTACTCACTGGCATTGGATATCCGCTCTAGATTGCTCACAGCTATGATTGGGGTACTTGTCTTATTTATTTCAGGCCCTTCTGTAAATCAGATAAAAACAGATATAGGGACAACAACCCGCCGATTTTTAGGGTTCCGTGCCGCAAAAGGAAAAAACTGAACTTATAGGATCACATTGTTGTCCGTCTGTTTGTCCGTCAAACCCTTTATATCTCAGGACCGCGTGGAGGTATCGTATCGAGTTGAAATTAAAATCATATACTCAAGTGTACAGGTCCTTGAAGCTGTGAAAATATCAAACTTCTAAGTTGACGTAAAAAAGATACGGCCGTTTATGCCGGAAGAAACGTATATTTCGACACTCAAGGGAATCAAATTGTATGGGGTATCTACTTTCCGTTGACATATAACTATGAAATTGGCAAGTGGTATCGTCTTATAATACAAGTACAGGGTTTTTTTTTAAAATTAAGTACGGAACGCACTTCTCCAGTTTTTTTTCTAAACTGGGTAAATTTCACAAATCTTTTTTTTTTGTTTTTTTTTAAAGATGGCACAGTATTGTTGTGTTGCCAGCCGCTGCCGACAACTCCCAGTTTGGGGCCCAAACGCTCACTCAACAGCATATGTTGACACTTTTTAAAGCTTATTGTACCTCATTCTACTCGTGCAGCCTATGGGCGAAGCATACGAGACACGTGTATAACGCGTTGCGGGTCAAAAGTACAACAACATCTTCAGAATGCTGTTGAAGTTGCCTCGACACTGCAGTGCGTCAGGCATGTTCGCCGAGGCGCACACAGATGGCTTCCACGCCATCAGACGCAAGAGGGTTGCCTCATTGCTGAGACGAGGGAGAGGCAGTGGCAACAGTATCTGAGGATGTGGGCTGGACGCCTGGACTGCCCAATAGGGTAAGGCCGTTATTCCTTGTTCCTGATTAAGCAGTTTAAATCGTCTACATTTTAATCACTTCCAGTGTGTTACGCCAATTAGCCATATAAATAGATTACTAATATTCGTAACACACTAGAAGTAATTAAAATGTAGACGATTTGAACAGCTTAATCAGGATCAAGAAATAACGGCCTTACCCAATACTGAGGCACTGGGTTGGTATTGTGACGGGACGGGCAAAATAGTGTACATTTTTGCCCCGCTCGCTACAATGCTACCTACCCAAATCTTTTAATTTTATTGTTTTGTTCATTGCTAACATGTGTTATCTTAAGTTTCGGTAGGTTTGTCTTATTAACACACGGATTCTTTAGTAGTCGGAAATTGATTTAATTTTCAATTTATTTTTATATCCCTTCGGATGCACGGCTAATTGTGTTACGCTGAAAAACTACTGACCTACACCACTAATGTTTTTTTTTTAACTCGAAGTCTCTTTTCGCTACAGAATTTCTTGCCTCACACTTGTAGCTATCAGCCAAATAGTTCCATAGATTGAATGGCGAGGATAGAATCGTTGGCAGATAACTGAATGTTTCTATCTGGCTCAAGTGGATTTCCGTCCTTATACCATGATATCATTGCTGGTGGATAGGCTTCCACTTTGCAGGGAATTTCGCCTGGCGTCTTATATTTTATCGTGGTATCTGAAATAATGATTAATCATGTATGGAATCAATATCAAAAATGTCTTATGATGTTGTAATACGGCGAAAATATCAATTATCTTCAATATGATGTTCAGTCCCACGGCTGGGCCTATGCCCAGCCGTATACGAATTGCAATCCATATCCTCTCATATATATGTAGGGATCTATATCCCTACTTATATATATGAGAGGATATGGATTGCAATTCGTCCCTGCGCTGGCTTAGTATGGAGAGGGTACGTCTGGGTACCATACCCTAAGGGTACCTAGACGTAATTCTAATCCAAAATTCTAATGAATTTCTTCGCAGACGTACTATCTACAACACAACTAACTGACCATCGGTGCACCTTAAGTGCATCGTAAAAGGTTCTGTATAAACCCAGGATGGTAAATTTTACAGTGTTGTCGTTTGTACGCAGCTACGCTTGTGCAGGTGTCCCCATGGTTCTTTACTTCATCGTAAATAATTACTAATCTCTACTAATAATATTATAAAGAGGAATAGTCTGATTTAGGGACCTATACTAGCAATATGATAAAGATAAAGAAACAGTGAGATTGTGGCTTTGTAAGTTTGTATATTTTGTTTGATCTGCGAAACAACTCATCCGATTTTAAAAATTCTTTCACGTGTAGAATGAACTTTCTGGATGGGTATAGGTTATATTGTATCCCGCTGAGTGGCCTGCGCTCTTTGCAATACGCGGGCGAAGCCGCGCGGGCAGCTAGTAGTAAATAAACTTGTACAACCCAGAATTCAAATTCGTTCAATAGCGAGTTAAATATCAGAACCAGCTGTGCCACCATATTTGACGTCAATTAAAGTCAGCTGTAGACTTGCACCGATATTGTTGCCAAAATTGTAAATGTCCTTATATCAGCTAGCGAGCTATGAAGCGCAGCATATTAGGTGTAAAATTAATGGATCGTATCCGGAACACCACGCTGCGCTCCAAGACCCAAATAGTAGACGTAGCTCGGAAAGCGGCTAAGTTGAAGTGGGACAGGGCTGGTCATGTCAGCCGCATGCCGAGTGAGCTTTGGGACGAGATTGCAACTGACTGGCAGCCCAACAGCTCAAAACGGAGACGCGACGAGCTAAACTCCTTTTTAAAGAATTGGCCAGAGACAGCTCAGGAACGCGAAGTCTGGAAACGGAGGGGGAGGCCTTTACCCAGAAGTGGGACACAAGAGGCTCTTAATATAATATTTATAACACTTGCCATTTGGAGCCGCCAGGGTTTTAAAGTAGTTTACCATTTTTGTGTCAACTATGATACTTTTATGGTCATTGCCTGCACTATTGTTAGCCTTGCAGCTGTAAGTAGCGTTGATTTTCACGTTAACTATGTCGAGAACGCTGATATAGTCGTACGGCAGTTCCATGGTTGACTCCTGCAATTAAATTAATTGAAATTACGAGACAATCTGACACATATCGACTGAGTCCCAAATGAACCTAGACTGGAACTATGGGTAGTAAAGGAAAGGGTTTTACCCCCTCACATCTGGTCCGAGGGTAATTCTACACTATGCACCGATAAATAAGAAAAGATTTATTACACAAAAAATTGCAAGATTCTATTTCATCTGGCCTGGGGTTTAACCCTACAATCTGTATGATCATTGTATTTGTTGCATTTACTACAGATTTAATCAACTTACAAAATGAGAGAGTGCAGTAGATTTGTCGTCAGATTCCCAAGTCACACTAGGTTTAGGAAAACCGCTGGTCCTGCACTTTAATTGCAGAGGTTTGCCGTACGTTGCATTTGCGTGAGATATTACGTAGAGCCAAGTCAGGATTTCTTCATCATCATCTTCTAGCGTTTTCAAATTTTTGGAGTGGGGGGGGTCCGGTTTGGTAAGTTTTACGAAAGCGACAGACCTTCCAACGCAGAGGGAAAACCAGACCTTACTCTGATTTGACCGGTTTCCTCACGATGTTTTCCTTCACCGAAAAGCCACTGTTAAATATCAAATGATATTTTGTAGTTAGGTATCTTGTTAAACCAATGGTACGAGCCGCGGTTAGAACCCGCGACCTCCAGATTGGAAGTCGCGCGTTTTACCGCTCGGCTACGATGGAGCGACCACACCGGTGCGTTACGCTGCGTATACGCGTTGACGTGTCGAATGCGTCACGTATTCTTCATACATTTTGCTGCGTTTACGGTGCGTTAGCGTATTTTGAGCAGCGGTGTGGTCGCTCCTTTATTCTTATTAATATTTATTTGCATGCTAAATATTTTTTGTGACTTGGCAATACTACATAGATTTATACGCGTACGAAGTCGCGGGCAGAAGCTAGTACTACATATATTTAGGTAAGTATGCTAAAATTAATAAATGCAGTAATGTTGTGTGATTTTCACGTTGCAGAATTTTACCCGAGTTGACTCTATGTAATATCTCACCACTTTTCACGATGTGTAGTTTTAGAGTAGTAAGTAAAAACAAAAAAAAACTCACCCAGATTTTGAAATAAAACTTGTAATAATTTTGAAAAAAAAAATACTCAAGATATTTTTACGTGCAAGCTCGAGCCATTGCAGACTTCAAAAACTTTAATTTTTCATTAAGAGTCTGCAGTAAGCTCGATTCTCCATACAAACGTAGTTACGCTCTCATTTTAAAACTACGAGTTGGATTGTAACGAAACTTTGCATATACATTGACATGAGGTATATCTATGTCTGTAATTAGTTTATGTAGCTTCAGATACCATAGTAAAAAAAATACAGCGAATTTAAGTTTTTCATACAATACTTGTTTTTGCTGTATTTCGTTTGTTTTATAAACTGGAACCATATAAACTAATTGCAGACATAGAGATATACCTAATGTCAATGTACATGCAAAGTTTCGTCACAATCCAACACGTAGGTCGTAGATTAAAAATGAGAGCGTAACTACGTTTGTATGGGAAGGTGAAATTCGGCCGAGCTTACTGCGGACTCTTAATACAAACACACATACGACGGTCTGAAATAAAAGAATCGGATCTACAAAACAGTTACATTTCAGGAGAAACCGACAAAGTTTTAAAAAAACAATTGTATGGAAAGCAGTTCTTGGAAAACAGTTGATGCGGAGTGGAAAGGAAATGTTTATGTACTATGTTCCTTGGCGAAGTACTGAATTGAACTCGGTTTAAACTTTGTTTTTAAATTGAAAGATTATTAGACAAGGGATTTAATTAAGTGATAATACATTTCTTTTTGATACTAAATAAAAAATTTACACTAATTACAAAAAAATTGTCCGTCCAAAAATGATTATTATTATTTTATTGTAAATTACCGTTTGACATGTAAAAGTGCCCTTGTGGCCTATTTGCAGAATAAATAATTGATTTTGATTTTTGATTGAGTACATTTTGAGAAATTTTTCGCTCAAGAACTTTACATACAGGCAATACACTATTCTATTCTATTATTCTACTATTCTATTATTAAAGTTCTTGAGCGAAATAATAATAATAATAATAATCACCTTGCTAACAGCGAGTACTTGCACAGACATAACCTTGTAGCCAGAATTATTCACCAGCAATTTGCTCTGCTATACGGTCTTGTGGCCTCCGAAGTGCCTTACTATAAGTACACACCTGCGTCAGTTCTCGAAAATGTTCGTGCCACGCTCTATTGGGATCGATCTGTCATCACAGACAGAACTATTCTTGCCAATCACCATCCCCCATGACGAGAAACTCTTGAAGGCCAACAAGGACAAAGCCAGCAAGTACCTAGACCTGGCTCACGAGGTAACCGCCATGTGGGATGTTGATTCGACGATCATCGTCCCGATAGTCGTTTCGGCGAACGGTTTAATAGCGAAGAGTCTCGACCATCACCTAAAGAGACTCTCGCTAAATGGCTGGATCAAGGGTCTGATACAGAAGGCGGTACTCCTGGATACTGCGCGGATAGTCAGGAGGGTCCTGTCTCTGTCGCCCTGACCGCCGGTAGCTTAGGCCCCGCCTCGCTGCCGGCTGCACCCTAGGTTAGGTTTTATAATGATATGTATAGTTTTATATTTATACTTTTTATATAATTATTGTACAAACCTAACTTAAGAGGAAATATGAATAAAGAGATGATAATAATAATTTATTTGCAACCTTATGTAACTAGGTACTTATATCTAAGATACAAAGGACCCAGGTAGGGCATCGTGGTTCTATTATATTACATAAAAGCTAGGTACAATATAATTAAATACCTATTCAAGTTTTTAAGCTAATATTGTATGCCCGAAATGGGTCGCTGTTGTAAATCACATACTTATTATCCAGACCTAATGTAGATCATTAAACCATAGTTAATCTTTCCCTTTCTCTTTCTGTAGTTATAATTTATGAATATAGTACCTAAGTGGTCTTTTGTAAATAAAGATACTTACAAATAAATCTGTCATAAAGTCAGTCTGAAAATTGATTGCTGTTAACATTCGCGGTACAGTATTGTGACAGACGGACAGAGAGCCTTATTACCAGCCCCCCTATTCTGTAATTTGATTTATGCTCACCTCAACGCTCACCCACAAATATATCTTGACACCGCGGTGCGTAGTAACCAAGCGTAGGTCTACCTACGCGGTCGCGGTGTCTAGACCTCTAGGTCTAGTTTCGCGACGGGCGACCGGCGGGGTGAGCCGCTTTAACGCTTAGCGAATAACAGCCCAGGGTAGGTTAGGTTAGATCCCTAAAACGCTGAAAGACGTCTACTGCTGGACAAAGGCCTCCCCCAAAGAGTGCCACATTGACCGATCCTGCGGCACCTGCATCCAGCGGACTCCCGCGACATTTACCAGGTCATCAGTCCACCTTGTGTGCTGCGCCTACCGGTACGTGGTTGCCACTCGAGAACTTCTCCACCCAAACGGCCATCGGTTTTACGTTCGAGCATCATAATGGATAAAAAAATAGATTTTCTTTTCAGGAATGTATTAATTAAAATCGCCATATCTACGGCTCCATCCGTCCCGACGGGCCACAAATCGAGCGTAATGACCGCGGTCCAGTTGAAGAGGCGCTTGTCCGCAGACGCTACATGTAAATTACACGCTGTCAGCGTCAGGACTGGTTGTGCGCGGGTTCGAGTCCAGTGCATGCTAATATTGTGAAAGAATGACACTTATTTTATAACCATGTCAGATGTGTTGTAATAACCTCAACTCGTTCGTTTCCACTGGCACTTAACTGCTGAACATAGACCTCCCCCTAAGAGTGCCAAAGTGATCGGTCTTGCGCCAACCGCGTCCAGCGCACTCCCCGCGACCTTTGCCAGGTCATCGGTCCACCTTGTGGGGGTCTACACACGCTGCGTCTTCCGGTACGTGGTCGCCACTCGAGAACCTTTCCGCTTCAACGGCCATCTGTTCTGCGTGCAATGTGCCCAGCCCACTGCCACATCGTTGGCCCAGAAATCGGGAGGCGTTTATCCGCAGACACTACATGTACCTATATTTTACGATGGCAGCGCCCGGCTTGTTCAGTGCATGCTATCTTGATAGAAAATACGATGGAAAATAATATTACGGTTGACTGGTAGAGCATGCCTTGTGGTATTAAGTCCGCCCTTTGTACTTATTTTATTTGTGCAATAAAGTTTACATAAATAAATGACACACGGACAGACACTGAAACCGAAACACTTATGACTAGTATACAATTGACAATTGTATAATTCTGATTCAAATTATGATCCACACTAAATTTCATCTTCATCGGTTCAGTGGTTTAAGCGTGAAAGGACAGACAGAGTTAATTTCGCATTTATAAAATTTGTACGGAAGTGTATCATTAGTTCCTTTGGACTAACAATGCGTACTAGAAAGAGACAAATACCTTGTCGCCTGAGTCGGTGATAAACTGCAATGTAGACGTTACTAAGAGTTCCATTATTGTCTTTCGCCTCCGCTCCTTGAAGCTGACGTAGTTATTTTACAAGTCCTTCGGGAAGTGATTTAATTCGCGATTTAATATGTTTATTTTATTAATGTTCCCACTATCTCTGTCGAATTTTGTGAACTCTTAATGTGTATGTTTGTGTGAACATTTATTACATTTATTATATACTACGCCATAGCAGGATTAGGATTGTCCCTCTTGTAGAATTGTGCGCGTGCGCTCCCGTGGCTCCACCATAAAGCAGCGCGTAGAGCACCGTGGGATTTAGAAGATAGTCCGGGCGTTCTGAGTTCGTCATACCCGTCCTGGATCCAGGGCCACCAGCCAACCAGGACGGGTAGGACTTCCGGGAACCACCCGGACTACCGTCTAAAACCCTACGACCTAAATAAGCTATGCGTTTTTCCACGCAAAAAAGGCCTGTCCCTCCCTCCTGCGCACCTCGTTGGTGCACTTTCACCCGAACGCGGCTGTCACCACCGGACGGTGGCAGCACTTGACAGTATCGTTCGCAACGAGTCGCGCGGCTGGCATTGTCACTGACAGAGTCACACGAACCGCGACAACCTTAACAAGACGAAAGAGTAAATGCTATGCGCTTAGAGCGGGACGGCATGTTTTGAGTTTTTTAGCTGACAAACATCGGTTTCGTTAGATAGACGATCTGCTGTGCGCAACGAAATGTTAACCTCGGAGTAATAAGCTTCATTCTCACAAATAACGATTCAATAGTAAAATTGATTAAAATACTATGCTTGTTGTGTTAAATCATTTGCGCACCACAAACAACGTAATGGATGATACTATTATGTATTCTGCGTTATGTATTATGCGTTATGCGTATTATGTATTATGCGTATTATGTTATTGAGAGAATACTTGAGCAGCTGGTGCGTCATGGGTATTTAGAGTATTACGGTTTGACGGCCGCTGCTGGACATAGGCCTTCCCGAAAGAGTGCCACAGCGACCGGTCCTGCGCCACCCGCATCCAGCGGACTCCCGCTGCCGCTTACGGTTTTTACATGGACAAAATAACTAACATATGTACCTGCCACAAGAATTTAGTACGATATTCAAAGAATTCGGTCCGGGATTCGGAGAACTCCTGTAGCCGAGCGGTAAGGCACGCAACTCTCAATCTGGAGGTCGTGGGTTCGAACCCCTACTGGCAAAAAAAACTGAGGTATGACATATCATTTGGCATTTAACAGTGGCTTTCCGGTGAAGGTAAACATCGTGAGGAAACCGGTCTAATCCCAATAAGGTCTAGTTTTCGCTCTGGGGAAGGTCAGATGGCAGCCGCTTTCGTAAACCTAGTGGCTATGTCAAATCTAAGGATTAGGTGCCATTGCAGACTCGGGCTCCTTTAGGGCTCAACCGGGAATAAACATTAAGAGCCGATGATGATTCAAAGAATTCGATCAACCAAAACTAGCAAACCATCGACGCGAGAAGAAGCACGATGTTTCGCATACAAATATGATATCGATCATATCAACGTGTCGCGCGCCCTTGTTACCAAGCGCGTCCTTTACCGTGTCAGGTCAGGACGAGTGTGCGAAACATTAGTAACATTATTCTATGCAAAGATTTCGAACCAAATCGGTCTCCAGATATTTCGCGACCGTTTATTTCACCTTCGATAGCATCGCTTCCAGTATAGACGACGCTTAAGCCCTTGATGTTGCATTTAAACCAGATTTATGAGCCTATTTGCCGTGAGCACCAGTAATCGTAAATTTGTACTGATTCTGATATCAATCCGTCGTTGGCAGGCTTCGTTGCTCTCGTGACTATGACGTGACTCAAGTAACCACACAATTCGCCTACAATTTGAGCCGTGCTAGTCGATTGAGTAACGCTTTGTATGTACGTACATCAGGTAGATCTAAATGTTATTTTTATATGGGAGAATGACAGTTTATTCGTCTTACTGATTGTTAGAAAAATTACCATATCTCCCCTCTGACGTTGTAACAATGAATGATCTTTTAAAATTTCCATTTTTATAGTAAATCACACGTTTTAATCCTTTGAGCCCTATGATTACCCACAATAATATATATTTTATGACAAATGATATTTTTGGTCACATTTTAAACATATCTTTAACCTGTTAACTTTGTAAAAATGTATGAAACTGCAGGTCTATGATAATATAGATTACTCACATAGTCATAGCTAAGTTATCGATGTGCTTTCAAGACTGTTAGTTTCTAAATAAAAAGAACAGATACATAACAGAAACAGGCGTCTTGGCCCTTTTTGAAATCGTAACGTTGTTGGAGTACCTACGCCATAACGTCTATAGGTACCTATAGGCGCCGTGAGCGCAACAAACACAACACCTTTAGGCGGTCTGACGATGGAAGTGTTAATAATTTTAGAAATAATTGCCTTCTTAAGCCATAGTAGGTATGCTTAGTTACGGATCCGCGATAAGCATTTGAGCTTATTATCTTAAATCTCAAGTTCATATATTGGCTAATTTTACCACCGACATACGACCGGTTAAGATTGACTAGCGGTTCGTGTATGTTAATGATATTTCATATAAAATTTAACTCCCTTTCGTCATAGTGTTTTTTGTTCTTCAGAAGTCAAGTTTCATCGTACCATTGAGCTCTGATATAATCAAGTATACAGCATAATATTTACATGAAATAAGAAAAAAAAACATGATAATAAAATAAACTATCAAAGAAAGAAGCTAAAATTGAAAAGCCTCCGACACTTTAATTTCAAAGTTCAATATAGCTAGCGTAGCTGACGAACGAATGAACCGATTGATGACTGTAGTTTTCTTTCTATCTATACTTAGTCTTGTCTGGTGAGATGGATCTTATCTTATCTTATAACATTCTTTTGTCGGCTCTGTTTTAACATTTTATTTACGTTTATAGATATAGCTACGGTAGCCTAGTGGTTCAGGCATGCAACTGTCAAGAGGCGGTCGTGGGTTTGAATCCCGGCTCGAACCAATGAGTTTTTCAGAACTTAATATTTACAGCACTTCTAGCACACGACGGCCGCGACATACTCTCGATTTTTATCGCACTATACCTCTTCTTCTAAGTGTTCTAATAAGAGAGAGACGGATAGTGCGAGAAAAATCGAGAGAGCTCGCGCGCCGTCGCGTGCTAGCCGTGCTGTTAGCTTTTCGGTGAAGAAAAACTCGTGAAGAAACCGGTCTAATCCCAGCACGGCTAGCATGCAACGGCGCGCGAGCTCTCTCGATTTTTCTCGCACTATCCGTCTCTTTCTTAGTAGAACACTTAGAACAAGAGATATAGTCCGATAAAAATCGAGAGTATGTCGCGGCCGTCGCATGCTAGACGTGCAGTAGGGTTTAGTGTTCCCCTGGGTTGGAACGTCAGAGGGCAGTCGATTTCGTAAAACTAGTGATTGTGCCAAAATCTTGGGTTTAGGTATCAGCGGACCTCGGGCTCCTTTAGGCAGAACCGGGATAACTCTAGGAGGAGGACGTAGTTATAGTTAATTGCAGTATAAACGCGATGTAGGCACAATCCATACAAATATTATAAATGGGAAAGTGTATGTTTGTTTGTCCGTCTTCCACGGCAAAACGGAGCGACGAATTGACGTGTTTCTTAAAGTGGAGATAGTTTAAGGGATGGAGAGTGACATAGGCTACTTTTTATCTCTTTCTAACCCCCCACTTCCCTAAAATGGGGGTGAAAGTTTGTATGGAGTTACGATATAAACGACTTCCACGCGGACGGAGTCGCGGGCAGAAGCTAGTAACCCATATATAACGCACTCCACTAAAGCAAAACGTCTGAATAAGATATAATGCTCCTCTTTGTTCTGTCATTGAGACGAATAAATTTATCAACAATAGAAAATGCTCTACACAAGAGGATCAAAAGGGAAAAAAACTTAATTGCTGGACGTGCTGATTTGTACCTTAATATTAACGGTTTATGGTTTAAAGTTGGATGGTTATAAGGAAGATCTACAGGTGAAAGTCAGGCGTGTGAAAGACTAAAATGGATTGGTTTCAATGGAAATAGAAGACAGCTATATATAAATGCATTTAATAATATTTCCTTTGTTCTTCCTTTTTAGGGTTCCGTATCTCAAAACGAAAAAACGAACCCTTATACGATCACTGTGGTGTCCGTTTGTCAAGATCCTTTATCTCGCGAACGCCTGAAGGTGTCGAGTTGAATTTAAAACCATATACTCAAGTTTACGGTACCTTGAAGATGTGAAAAAATCTAACTTCCAAGTTAACGTAAAAAAAGATACGGCCGGTTTTTTTACACTAAAGAAAATCAAAATTAAATAGGTTACTTTCCGATGACCTAGAACTAGAACTATGAAATTTGGCAAGTCATATCGTATTATAGATTTAGATTTCTTTATTTCATAAAATAAATTTACATTATAAGTTAACTTTAAGCTAATTTACACGAATTTATTTAATGATCGTCAAATCCTTGAAATCCTACATCGTATACTACAAGTACAGGGAAAAATCTGAAAACTATACATTTGTAATTAAGTACGGAACCATCGGTGGGCGAGTCCGACTCGCACTTGTCCGGTTATATATCTTTAAATGACAACAGAAAAGTGAAATAAAATTATTAGGGAGAGGGCTTGTGTGCACTAGACGACGATATGTTTAATAGATTTTATATCAACTTTGAATGCATAGAAAACATTCAAGCCTTAGAAACCAATTTTCAAACTCATCACAAATATATATGATAAAAACGACTGCACCTAGAAACTTACCACTAAGAAGGGGGTTTTATTTTCACATAATTGATGATTGAATGTCGACAGGTCCCCCTAATAGAGGAGTATTTGTTGTTAACTTGTAACGTTTATAAATTTTGATAATTTGACAACCCTGTTTACCTGCCCTGGCTGGCAGCCCTGGGCCTTCAACGCCGCCTGGCGCGGCTGGTGATTGATGGCCAAACTAATTGTTCCTGAATATGCATGATACGGCAGGTATTATATTGGACGATAGTTGTCTTGTAGCGGGCATGCATTACATGCACTTGTTTGTATGGTCGCAGTGGCCAAACCCAGCACAATTTATTATTAAATAATAATTTACTTTTTCATAAACATCAAGACCGTATACATCTCTAAGAACACTAGAATAATTATTAAGTACATAATTGTATTTGGACGCTCAGAGACCTTACACATCTCTGTCTGTAATACTAAATTAGTATAATTAATTTCTTGTTAGTTCTGATACAGACCTTATATCGAATGTAATGGATAATATTATGCAATTTTGTTTTGTTTTCATTTAAGACATTTAGTTTGTCAACCGTTTATATCGGTCCTTAATCTGCAAATTTCAAATGATTATTGTGTAAGATTATTATTATTTTATTGTAAATTACGGTTTGACATGTATATTGTATAACTCACTTGTGGCCTATTTGCTGAATAAGTACAGTCGAGGTCAAAGATATGTTTACACTTTGTAAACCTATGCTTTAGGATAAGAAAATGCTCCTAATAATTTACAAAAATGTTTTAATGCTTATTACACACACACACACGGTCCAACTCACGAATTAAATGTCACTACGGGCGATATATTTGATGAAAATGAAAATATGTTTTTTTTTATATATATCACAGTAATATGCAGATTACAAGGTTGGGGCTTCCTATTAAGTATACAAGACCTGTATCAGGATACCCCGATATTTGATACGTGTAATTATTAGCATTATTTCAACATGTCTCACGAATTGATTTATGATGTTTTACGGAAGAGTGAGTCATGCGATAATAGGCTTTATTACTATTCAAGGGGTATTATGTACCATACATTGGACGCTTCCAGAACTGTTTAGGGTATCCTAGCTAGGTTGAAGTAAAAACGCGAACACAGTTAACTGACCATCCTGTATTTATATAGAACCTTATTAAAATGCATATAAAGTGCACGGGTGGTCAGTTAGCTGTGTCGTCGATAGTACACTAAAGCAGCAACGGATTTTACTAGTACAGTCAAGTGTAAAATTATGGGTGCATACAACTTAGTCATAAATATGTCCCATATGTCAGCAGATTAAGGTTATGTTATTTATTTATGAGAGGATGTTATCGCTACATATATATTATATTTTAGGACTTGACTGTACCAAGACGCTTAGAAGATTCCACTAGGTGAATGGTGAATGCAATACAAAATACCCAAGCAACGGAAATTCACGAACCAACCCGACTCCCGATCCCGACCTGCCGCAGCGGGTCGCGGGGCAGGGGGCCCCGGCCAGTCGCCCGTACACGCGCGTAAAGGCGGCACGCAATCAATACTTGGTGGAGGTGCTGCGACAAAATGGACGTAGAGAAAATCATTAACATGGTGTACGAGTACAAATGCTTGTGGGACCAGAGCGATGCGAGGTACCACGCGAGAGACCACCAGCGGAACGCGTGGCGGGAAATATCGGAGGAAATAAAAATACCGGGTGCGTACTTTGGGATTCGGAGGGTTGGGGTATGGAAAAAGTTTTCTTTGGTTTCTGGGCGTTCTAGTAGTCAAACCTTAGTCGGTCCCAAAGAATATTTTGATCCTTAATGGGAATGGGTTCGAATAGCATTAAAAAAAATCGTCAAAATTGATGATTTTCTCGCACTGTACTTTTTTTCAAATATCTTTGTATGTAGATTGTCATCACTTAAAAAGTTAGGAGTGAAATCCTAATGCCATTTTTGCGTGGCGGCAAGGGATATAGTAGCTGCCCTTACTGCCCCGTTTTAACTTTCCACCCTGTATGTTCATATGCAATGCAATACATGCTTAATTTGATGGTACTTATATATTAATATTAAATAAAATACATATTATTTATTTAAGGTCCACCAACAGTTGTCAACACTAAATACATAAGTTAAAAAAAACTATTTAAATATTGGGGCTGAGTGCCACAACCACTTATAGGTAAACACAGCATATGAAACAAAGAATAAGTACATTTATTTAATCTTACTTTATATTATGGGACAATCTTACACAAATGGAACTAGCCGCCATGGTATAGTCGCTCGGTTTGAGTTGTGTCCAATCCATTGTCTCATTGTGCGGGTTTGCTGCCTCATTATGGTCCGAAAGGTAAGCACACTTCGTAGATAAAAACTGCATGCATTAACATTTTACAGGATTTTCAACTCTAGGGCCTTTGCCAAAACTTTAAATTGCTTTAATAGAATTATAATATTTCAATACATCCCTGGCGTTTACCTGAGCACTGAGAATCGAACAAGTACAAAGGCACCTGGACCGCCATTTTCCTATTAGTGCACTCGTAACCTATTACTTAGGGACAGAGTCGATATTCGATTGAACTTTCTAGGTGACTGTAACGACTTTTTACAATATGGTAATTTTGGTGTTTTGCGGTTTCAGTCAACAAAGGCATTGTTCCTTTAAGTAGATTGGAGACAACTCAAACCGAACGACTATAAGCTCAATTAGGCTTGTGTTATCGGTAGGTACTAGACGACGATATATTTATTAGATATAAATATTTAAATACATAGTAAACATCTAACAGTAAACAAGTATTCATGCTTATCACGCAAATATTTGCTCTTACCGGGATTAGAACCCAAGACCATCAGCTTCGTAGGCAGCGTCGTCTCAGTGTAGCAATGATTGATGTGTCGAGGGTGTTTTAATAGGCTATTTTCGTCTATCACAATTAAATTATGAATGTATGTTATTTCTATAGTTTTGACTTTAGGAAATACGAATATAATACTATTTTGTTATAAAAACATAAGAAATATTTTTAATTTCAAAATTAAAATCGTATATTTATTATCTGTATGTCACGTGACCAAAAACGCTGACTGCCATTTTGTCTTCTGTGAGTGACGTCAGAACAGCAAATACAAAAACAAGTTTGCGGTGTAAACAACAACAAAAAGTTAAAAAATATTTATATTGTGGACTCAAATTGTATTTGTAAAAGCTGACAAGACAAATCTACCGAAAATACGCACTAATGTTTGCAAAGTTCTTTGCGTATAATACAGATTTATTTTCTGCTGAATGCAGAAATATCAAAACAGCTTTGTAAGTATATTCTGTTTCATTTTCTGAAACTATATTAGAACAATATAATATTGTATATATCCGATGATAAGTTTACATGTTTTGAGGAGTCTTCAACGTTGAACTATTACAAGTTGGCGCAACACCAACAATAACGAGTATGAGAGCTCCTTTTTAGTTAGAAAATCCATGAAAAATCAGAACTATCAGAAGGCATAGATTAGAAGTAAAAGAAGTACATGCACATTTGACGTGTATCTTTTTAGTAGTCTGTGGTTTGTTATTGCAGTTATGACGTCACGATAATGGCGGCTGCCTTTTTGGACCGAATATATAATGTTCAAATTTCAACCATTATTTATTTGCATAAGGCGATATTATTTTGAGGAAATAAAAATACCAGTTGACTATCGAATCTATGCGAACATTTTAAAATATATTTAAAAAAATCGTAGAATAGCCTATTTTGCTAAGCTTTGAGATACAGTCAACAGCAAATATAGATGATCATTAAATACTATAATGAATTGTCACACTTAACGTAACAATACTACGACAGTTAGGATGCGTCAAAGTAGTGAAAGTGACAGGGTACTAAAATGAGCATCTACTTTTGCTGTTGACTAAACCTACAGTCGGCGGCGTGGGTAGGCCCCCCACAAGGTGGACTGATGACCTGGTAAAGGTTGCTGGAGTCCGCTGGATAGGGGTGGCGCAGGACCGGTCACTTTGGCACTCTTTGGGGGAGTCCTATGTCCAGCAGTGGACGTCTTTCGGGTGATATGATGATGATGATGATGCCTACAGTTGTTTTAAGTTGTGTTCAACTTTCGTTTGTTACGATAACGATACTATCATCGGTGAAGTAGGGTAGGAACAATTCCAAGGCACAACCATTACACCGTCTGCCACGCTGTAGGCCCCTAGCGTCATGCCCTCTAAAATGATTATGCATTTGCTCCTCTCGCTTGCACTTACTAACTAGTCTGAACGAGACCAATTGTTTCACAATGAACTGGATGTTTCCCATTTGATCTATAGACCTGATCCGTTTCAGGATTATTTCTTCCAAGAGTTCCATGTTAAAACTACCGAAGCCATTGAATGGCTTGTTTGTACTGGAGACCGTAAAGCTAAAGATACACTGTTTATGCTAGTCCTGCCAGAAAAAAGTCAGTGCGATGGATGGTTTTGTATTTGCTACCTCGTTAAAATTTTTATAATCTACTTATAATTCTTTATCTTTACAAGGGCGTTAAAACCCTATATTAAAAATACTTTAAGACAAGTAATGAAACAATACAAAGTGTCACGTGTAAGTATTTGAAATAAATAAATAATAAATCTCATTTATTTAAACACATTGTGTTACAATTGTTACCAGGGGTCCCTACACTAGGTTACACCTGTATCGTGGGGAACCAGTTAAAATTATACAATTATACATTAGAAGTCAGTTACCTTAAAATAATACATACATCAAGTGTTGGCGTAAGTTAGTTAATACTAAACATTTCAACAAATACTTAATCTACCTTATCTAAAATGGCTTCAGTCTCGGCATAATTTAGCGAATTAAGATATTTAAAGATGTGTACCTTAACCGATATTGTATTATTAGTGTCATATATAACGAGTATCTGTGCAGTTTAAATATTATACTGTTAAGTTTTAATTGTATTTATTACAAATTTATCTCTTCACAGTTGACGAGTTGAAAAAAAAGTGGAAAGTATTACGCGACACTTTTGGAAAAGAACTGAAAAAAGCGAGCAACAAGAATTCGGGCGTAGCAGACACCGAACTCACATCCAAATGGCCACATTTCAGACAGTTAATATTCCTTCTGGGAACCATGACAAGGAGAGACATTAGGGATAGCGTAGCCGACATATGCGAGGTCTCCGTTGAGAATAGTCTTGATGGTGAAGCAAGCACTGAGTACGCATCATCGCCTCATGTTGATCAATATAACGAACTAACAGGCAAATCGTTGAAAAGAAAAGCTAGATCGACAGATGAAATTGAAAGGCTGTTAGACTTTGAAAAGGAAAGGTTACAAGTGATTGCAAATGACCATGATGCTCAGTTTTTAATGAGTCTTTTACCGTTTTTGAAAGATGTGCCTAAACGACGAAAGTTGATGGTTCGGACCAAACTACAGCAAGTTCTTATGGATGAACAAAATGATACTGCATCAGCAGTTAGGTTGGATTATTCTAGTGATTAATGCTCCGAGTTGGTAAGTTTAAAAAAGTACGTCATTAATAACTGAATAGCTCACTAACGGCCGTATTCATAAACGTTCTACAAGCCTATTTTAACTAAAATGGAGTTAAAATTCGTTTGTCTTTATCTGTCACGTTGAAATTTGTGTTAGTAAGAAAGGGTCAGAGCACATGTTATTTAGCAGAGGCGTTTTAAGTTTTATGAATAAGGGGGCTAATGTATAAAGTATCATTTCCTACATGATTAAATACATGAAAAAAATGGTGACCTTTTATTGTACATCCCCTGTGTAACATCATCATCATCATCATCATATCAGCCGAAATACGTCCACTGCTGGACATAGGCCTCCTCCAAAGAGTGCCAAAGTGACCGGTCCTGCGCCACCCGCATCCAGCGGACACAACAGGGACGGGATGTAACATCGTTTCAAACAAAACCGTCCTATTTAAGAATACCGAAAACTATTTGTCTTTATTACTAAACGTTAACACAATGTACCTAGTTAAAAAAAAGCCCTATAATTGCTCCTGTCAGCTTTTCCAAAACCAACCAATATGTTGTACTTAAAAATATAAAATGGTAAATTTCAGGGAGAAGTAGTTTGTCTTAATTTGAATTAAGATTTTTTTTTATGTACAACACGTTTCATGGGAGGAGCTAGACTTGGCCACGAGATCGCCAATACTGGACACGGACAGGAGAGGGTTTTGCCCAGCTGTGGGACGCTTAGGCTCCCAATTAATAATAATCTAATTGCATCTACTCTACTGACATACCTTGTAATAATAATGTTACCATAAGCTTACTAAATAAAATAGATTATGAATTGAACATTACAGCAACAACAATCCAGCGGACGGTACCATGGTTCTCATTTTTGTCAGAAAACATACGCACCTATATACACCATTAATAGATAACAGACAAAATAACCGCAATCTAAATAAGCTCAAATTAACTTTCACCAAATTAAAAATTGTTTCATCTAGCCCACACCATATGACAGACAATTCAAACAGAATAATAAAAAAAAAAGAAAAAAAACACCCACCGAATACCTTAAAAATCATAATAAATATAATTAGGTACTATAAAATAATAAATATAATAACTTTATTAAGTAAAAAATATCTTATTGTTTCATTATGTACCAATACGTTGTAATAATTAGCATTCCGTTGTTCATGAACCTTGGCAAGCCTGTGTTGGTTGAAATGTTATTTTAAGTCTCTTTCCCACGGTAGGAAATCTAAGTGAAAGATAAAGATAAACGTATTATTACGGCATTACAACTGGAATACGTTAATGGACGTTCATGAATAAGGATAATAGGTAGTATTCATTTTAGATGTTTGCCCTCTCATATGTTTGCAGTGCCCTTGCAGGGCGTCACATGCATACCTTTAAGGTGCGACCACATCGCTGCTCAAAATACGCTAACGCACCGTAAAACGCAGCAAAATGTATGAAGAATACGTGACGCATACGGCACGTCAACGCGTATATGCAGCGTTAAGCACCGGTGTGGTCGCTCCCTTATTGTTTGCACCATCTGTAACCTGTAATGTGACACGCAATAAACATTTATATTTCTATTTATCACTTCTCGCTGTAGATAAGACATCCGCCACGTTCTGACAAGTGTGCGAGTGCGAGAATGACGGATGTCTTATCCACAAATTGACATTAAGTAAATTGTTTGATTAGCATAAAAACATGGTTGACATTATTAATTCCTTATTATTGATTTTCTTTAGTTTTTTTTATTTTTTATTTATCCTATATTATTAAGACTTATTACTGTGTGATACGGTGTGTACTGACTGTGATATATTATAATTAGGCATTAGATTGACATTTAGTAAATTATTTGATTGATACAAAGACATAGTTGACTTATATAAACTCCTTATTATTGATTCCCTATTAATTCTCTCTTTTATTCTTTATTGTTACATTATGTTACTGTTTTTTTTTTTTTCTTTGAATTTTTTGAAATTGTTATTTGTATTATTTTGTCATTTTTATTTCAAATACAATGTATATTGTTACTGAATAAATAACTATGAATTATGAACTATGAACAACGATAAGTGATAAATTTGGCAACCATCTTAGCTCTGCAGCGTTAACTTTCAACCTTGATTGCACACGAATTTGTTATTTAAACGTCTTATACTACCTCTAATACATTATTCATACGAAATTCCAGACTAAAGCGGTAAAAACTTTATCAAATCCGAGCATACATTATAAAAATATATGATAGACACATTCAAGATATATCCCTCGCTAGTTCTAGCACCGGTAGCTACCGTAGGAACACTGCAGAGCTAAACAAAACTGAAAAGACAAATGTGTACAAGTTACAATGACACTTAAGCTCTTTTTAATACAAAGGAAAGTAGCGAAGATAAATTAGAGTGAATTTACTCGCATTTTAGAGTTCCATTCCGTAAAGGCATTGCCTATTTTTCAGCGTGTCTTGTTGAATGGGTGAGCAGGGACGCTGATAAAACTCGCGACATGCAGAGGGTTAAGCGGAATTTAACTTACACCCCTTCGCCGAGCTCAGGCTACATAACTGTGAAGTTAAATAAGTAGAAAATGAAGGCTTGTATTACTTCCTTTTTAGGGTTCTGTACCTCAAAAGGAAAAAACGGAACCCTTATAGGATCACTTTGTGGTCCGTCCGTCCGTCTGTCAAGACCCTTTTTCTCAGGAACGCGTGGAGGTATCAAGCTAAAATTTATACAAAATACTCAGGTCTACTGTCCCTTGGAGCTGTGAATCAAACTTCTAAGCCAACCCAATCAAAAGATACAGCCGTTTATGCCGCCAATTTCCGCAAATTTTCGAAACTCGCAAGGGAATCAAAACCTACAGGGTACTTCCCGTGAACTCAGAATCTTGAAATTTGGTACGAAGCAACGTCTTATAGCACAGATAAAGGAAAAATTGCGAAAACCGTAAATGATTAGTTACATTATATAATAAATATTTTTAATGATTTTAAAGTTATTACTTATATACCTACAGGTTTGTACGGAACCCTCGGTGCACGAGTCTGACTCGCACTTGGACGGTTTTTTTGAAATAATATGTCTCGCACTGTGTCTGAGGACCGTGGTCAGCATCAGGGTTGCATCTGTAGAAGATGACTGCCTGCACCGGTTTCTGTGCTGCGCGTCCCTTATGACTGTATAGAATTTGGAGGACGAGTTTCTTACTTTTTTTAACATCCTGTTGGTGAACGACCACGCGATCGTTTTCCTTCGATTTCCCAACCACAACCAAACTCCAAACTTTCGTCGCCTCTGCGCACTGTCTGGCCAAAATATCACAGAATACGTTGTTGGCATAGTGTCGACCAAAGAGTTCTTATTTTGAGCTGGTTTAGGATCGACTCTCAGCACCCGCTTCCATCACATCTCAAGAGCATAAATTCTTTGTTTTTCTCCTTTGCCTTGAAATATATATTTTTTTTAAGTAAGTGAGTCGGTTTATAGCATACGCTTCGCGATCTAGGCTGTAAATTCACCGACGGCTTCAAAGTAGCAATTGTTTTAAGAACGATTTCTCTTAATACTCGTAGAACTAAACCTCATGATACCTAATCATGATAGTGATTCGAGACAGATGTCAAATTAAAAAAGGTGTTGCCTTACATATCTGCCGTCCTAAGCAAAAAGGACGCATCTGACTACGAGTCTCATAGTCATCTGACTATGAGACTCGTTCTTTTTGCTAAGGACGGCAGATATATGTCAGATAATATTAACGTTATTTAACGTCCGTGCTAGAACGAAATGAGAAGGTACACCGCACTTCCTCATGGAAGTCATGGACGGAACAATATTCTATCCACGTCAGAGGGCCAGCGTAACGATCTGTCGCAGAGAAGCCAATTTAAACCTCCCCGAGCCACTCATTGTTTTCGAAGTTCCGGCTACTCTAATCGGCGAACATAGTCCAGCCAAGTTTGTGTTCTCGAAGGATAAAGATAAATTGGTTGGTTCCTTGGCAACGAGATACGTATTTGTTTCGTAAAATTACTAGTAGTGTGCCTAGCCTCTATTTCACCACATCCCCAAATCGCACTTAGCTTAACGCGTTTCTGGCAATCCTTCAATATACTAAATCATTAGAAAACCATCCAAGACAAATATTTTCATCACACAAATTTAATGGCAAACCGGGTTTTGGAGTCAGGTCACCTTGGACCACCAACTTTGTAGGCTGGGTCACTTTCAACTAAGCTAAACTCATCGTCATCATCATATCCATTGCCTCCCCCAAAGAGTCGCAATGACCGTCCCAGCGCCACCCGCATCCAGCGGACTCCCGCGACCTTTACCAGGACGTCAGTTCACCTTGTCCCGATCTACCCACGCCGCGCCTGCCGGTAAGTGGTCGCCACTCGAGAACCTTTCCGCCCCAACGGCCATCGGTTCTACGTGCAATGTGCCTCGCCCATGGTCACTTAAGTTTAGCGATTCGAACCTTCTATACTTGTTTATGCAGCGAAAAGCAGATTTTCAAGTTATAAATTAGTTATACTAAACTTCTCACGTTGGTTTATCTGATCATGCCAACAGGTATACGATGGAATCAACGTCTACTAGAATTAAAAGTTAGATACGTAAGTGGAAAGTTAACCATTACTTCCTCATCGCTCGTAAATAATATACAATAACAAATAGGGCTATTACAGACTCCACGGTCGCGGAAACTAAAAATCTGTTACTAAAACCGAAGCAATGCCGTGGAAATCTCAACTTTCCCTTCTAGAACATAAAGTCCAACATGAACAAGCAAGTTATGGGGTCCTGCATTATGACAAATAGTTTTGTAGGATCCCTTCCGCGACATGGGTCGAATAATGCGTAATCTCAGCATGTTATAAAAACTGTCCTAAGCAAATGCGGTCACGAGATATGGTAGCACCATATCTGCTGTACAAAACAGGCAGACCCATGGAATTTGACTACCTCTGTAGCCCAGTTGGTAGTGACCCTGCCTACGAAGCTGAAGGTCCCGGCTTCGAATCCCGGTAAGGGCATTTATCTATGTGATGAGCACGAATACTTGTTACTGAGTCATGGATGTTTTCTATGTATTTAAGTATCTATATAATTATGTATATCGTTGTTTAGTACTCATAGTACAAGCTTTGCTTAGTTTGGGACTAGGTCAATATATGGAAGACTAGCTTCCGCCCGCGACTTCGTCTGCGTAACCCGGGATAAAAACTATCCCATATTTAAAACCAGGCTATAAACTATCTTCGTCAAATAAACTATCAAAATTTAATTCAACTCGGTTGAGCCGTTTAAGCGTGATTGAGTAACAAACATCCAAACATCTAAACATCCAAACTTTCGCATTTATAATATTAGTAGGATTGTCCTCAAAATATTTATTGTTATTATCTCTTTATTCATATTTCCTCTTAAGTTAGATTTGTACAATAATTATATAAGTCATAAGTCATAAGTCATTTATTCATAAACAATATAAATTGTGTTTGAAATTCCTAAAAATAATTACATTTTATAATCTAATATTTAAAAATATATACAAATGTCCACTATAATCTAATTACCAAAAATGACCAAGTAAGTATGTCAATTCACTCTATTCTAATAAAATATACGCGAAACACAATGCAATTCAAAACATAATAAAATATCTACAAACTCAATAATACGTCCTTACAGTTAAAACATTGCATCTACAGTATTATTTATGCTGACTTAACTCATGTACAGAATAAAAACACTTCATCAATAAAAAGGCATTTAACTTATTTTTAAATATATTTAAACAAGTAATTGCCTTCAACTCAGGGGGTAGCTTATTAAAAAGCTTATAAAAAGTAAAATACAAAACTATACATACAAAACATAAATAATTTTGTTCAGTACCTGCCGTAAAAACCACGCATAACCATCATCATTCTCCTAGAGCTATCCCCGGTTGTGCCCTAAACCCATTATTTGGCATAGGCACTAGTTTTACGAATGCGACTGCCATCTGACCTTCCATAGACCGGTTTCCTCACTGTAATACGGAAGCAGCCAAACAATCTCCATCTCTTTCGCAGCTGTATTTCCGGTCTCTCATTCACCGGCATCTATCATGGCCGAACGTTTTAACTAAGTTATCAAACAATAAATACAGTAATTAATTAATTTACGAGTTTAATTGGATACACGAAACTCACGATGTGCTCCTTCACTGAAACTGAAAAACCATAGAATTTTAAATACTGTTAACGAAATTTCTTTCCACAGAAACATTATACTAGAACAGACGAATACCTCGCCTTGTTTGCTGCCTCTATGTAAACCTTAAATCTAGTTGAAAAATTTAACTTTATACGAATTTATGCAAAATGAAAAATGTTTTTATGTTCATGTTTATACCCAGGTACCTCACTAAATTGGATGTGGGAAAACACATTATGAAAAAGTCTCTTTGCGAGGTTAGTCACACTTTTAATTAGTTTGATTTTTATTTATTTATTTATTCAATAAAAACAAGATTTATACGAATAAAAACAAGAAAAATAATATTACTTAAAGTGGAAAACTAAACACTAAATTAGAAAGTAGGTTAAAAACCTCGATCTTTGATAGCTTTGCTCGCTCGTCCTATTTACCGTGCCTTCCGTCCGTTACCAACACTCACTCTAACTATAGAGATTCAAATTAATTTAACCACAATTTTATTTATAAACTTATATGTAATACTGATTTAATTATTAAATATTCAATATGTATTGAATATTATTTTCTTTGTATTTTCTATGTATTTATACCGCCCTTAATACGAGTCACGCGTCACGCAGTATGCTGTCCTGCAAACCTCACTGGATCCACAGAAAATCAGCGCCGTTGGCAATGCTGTGTGAACTGCATTACTGAGTGGAGACCTTTTTGGTAGCACATCCCTATTTGAGATTTAAGGACTATTTTAAGGTGCATTATGTAAATGTATGTGTAATTATCTGTTATCCGAATAAATGTCTATTATATTCTATTCTATTCTATTTTTTTAATGTTTAGATGTGGATGTTTGTTATTCAATAACGCGAAATCAGCTGAACCGAATTAGATGAAATTTTGCGTAAAGGTAGTTTATAACCTGATTAAAATTGTAAGATGCCCATTTATCCCGAAAATCATGAAGTGCGAGATGAAAGTTGATATGGGCATTCATGCAGACGAAGTCACCGGCAAATGCTTGTACAGCCACGTCCAGCCACTTATGTCTGGGACATAGGTTTTATTTAATAAAACTGAGTTACCATTTTATAGTTTTACTCGTTTGAACAATAAGGTTAATAGTATATATGCGACGCGCGTGTGTACTTGTTGAGGATATAATGGAAAAAGGGGAAAATGGTGGACCGCGTGGCGCTATTTATAAACTTCGGCGCTGGTGTGCGCGCATGCACGGGATGCCGTCGTCTAATTGGGCGCGATCTTCGCTTCGGTGTTGCAAGCCGCAACATACTCCGGGCCGCTGAAAGCCTGTCTTTCAGGAATCCCTCGACTCCGTGGGCAGAGGGCAAATCCGATTGAGAGCCCTTTTAGTGACACCTCTGGCAGTGTTTATGTCTGCAACTCGTGGAACGCCGTCCTTGCCGGGATACAATTTAGTGACTCGGCCCATTCGCCAGAGCAGCGGTGGCAAGCCTTCGTCTTTTATAAGCACGAGTTCGCCCAGCTGCAAGTCGCGCTGTCGCTCGCGCCATTTGCCACGTTGCTGAAGCTCGGAGACGTATTCGGTTGACCAGCGCGTCCAGAAGTGTTGGCGCAGCTGCTCCAGCCTCCGGTAGCGGTCCAGGCGGTTCGGGTTGATGTCTTGCAGCGGTGGTACCGGCGGAGACGTCAGCGGCCTGCCAACGAGAAAGTGCCCGGGAGAAAGGGGAGTGAAATCTTGGGGGAAGGAGAGAGCGGACAAATAGGTCTGCTGTTTAAAATGGCTTCTACTTGGCTAAACAAAGAGGACAGTTCCTCGAATGTGAGGTGACTATTGCCTAAAATTCGTTTGAGATGGAATTTAGCGCTTTTAATGCCAGCTTCCACAAAGCCATTGAAGTTCGGAGCGTAAGCGGGTGTGAACATGAAACGTATGTTTTGATCAGCTGCAAACTCTGTTATATCATTTTTATACAATTTTAGAAATTCTGTTATCTCCTTTGCAGCAGATACAAAGTTTTTTGCATTATCTGATATTATCTCAGCAGGCTTGCCGCGGCGTGCGATAAACCTGCGGAGCGCTAATACGAATGCATCTTTAGATAAATCGCTAACGGCTTCCAAATGAACACATTTATATCTTAAGCATATAAATAAACACATGTAGCATTTAGTTATCTTGCAGCCGCGGCCCCGGCGATCAGTTATTAGATAAGGTCCAGCCATATCTACCGCTGTGGTCGCAAACGGAAAATCAACTTCTATACGCTGTACTGGCAAATTACCCATTATATTATTTAACGTTTTACCAGAGGCGCGGCTACAAGTAACACAATTGTGGGCCGTGCTTCGCGCGAGGTTCCTGCCTCCAACCGGCCATATAATGTCGCGAATTGAAGATAAGAGGAGCTGCGGCCCTGCATGCAAGAGACGTGTGTGTTCATGTTTGAATATGAGTTTGGTGAGTGGGTGCTTTGCGCGCAATAACATGGGATGCTTCTTGTCATAGCTATAACCGGAAGCATCCAGCCTCCCCCCGACTCGCAATATGCCTTGCGGGTCAATAAAGGGCGTAAGAGACGCGACGTCTGATTTAGAGCTCAACGCTTTATTTTTACGCAATATATCAATTTCGTTGGGGAACAATTGCTGTTGTGCAAGCTTCACCAATGCCTGCAGGGAGTCTGTGAGCTCTTGTGAAGTTAGTTCGCCTGTCAACTTCGTTTGAACAGGTTTGCAGTTATTTATGAAACGACGCACGTAAGCTACAGTGCGTTGCAATCTTTTATATTTGGAGAATCTATCAAATTCTATGATACAAGATTCAGGCTCTACGTTTGTAACTAAGGCTGTCAGCCTGACTTCAGGCAGAACTTCAGGTTCGACCGAGTCTAGCCTTGGCCATTCATTTTCAACCTTAAGTAAGAATTCCGGGCCATGCCACCATAGAGCGGCCCTATTCTGTAACTTGTTTTAAGCTCACCCACAAATATATCTTGACACCGCGATGCGTACTAACTAAGCGTAGGCAGAGGTCTACTTTCGTGACGGGTGACCGGCGGGGTGAGCCGCATTAGCACGTAGCGAATAACAGCCCAGAATATGTTGTACTCTACGCGTAGGTACGACGTCGCCGCCGATATGGATCTCGGCCGGCATTGGGTGAAAAGCGGTTTAAGACGAACATGTTATATCGTTAGATGCAACCAGATCTCTACATTTTAGCTATTTACTTGCATTTTCGTAAGCAAGTTGTCCTCAAAATTTGCAACCGTTTTTTCAGCCGGTATCCGATTGAGCTGAAATTTAATATAGGTACTTATGTAACTAAGTTCGGTGAAGATGATCTTATGACGGAGACAGAAATGGCCATAGCAATTCCTAAACTACGCAGGTTAAACTCGCATTCGCAATAATAACTTGTTCTCTAGGAATGTGACGTTGTCTACCCGAAGTTGCTCTGTGTTAAGCCTGTAGGTCCTTAACAACGAATTCCTCAACCAATAAAGGGCAACTCGCTTGTGACTTTTTTCAAGTCGCAAGCATCCAAAGGTTACGGTGTTTGTGATGCCATGTGGCTGGACCGGGTCTCTTGATGGGAGGTGCAGAGAGAGACTTCGTCCGTTTGGTACCGTGTATATTAGAAAAGTGAAGTATGATCTACATACATGCTAGGTTTTAACAATAATCATCATATTGAGAACAGCGCCCCCTTCTGGTGACACTGTGAACCCACTAGGTAATTAGCTCTAATGATCGATTTACCTAACAAGCGATCTAGGATTCGGGTTCATCCCTAATCACCTAGATGGCGCTGTTCTACTTGTGAACAGTCTGTTCACTAATAGGAAGGTCTTATGCTTATTTGCCATCGTCGTCGTAGCATCACATTGGCACACAAATTCCTAAAGCTCCGTTATCTGACTTTCTTCCTTTGCTTTTTCTTCTACATAATATTCGAAGGACTTTTCAAACAGTGTGTGAATGGAACTTTAACCAAGTATGTCCCTGGAGAAAATTATTTTACAAAAGTGTAACTTTAAAATTCTCCTTACAATTTTGAAAAACGTGATAAAAAGCTTGCGGAGCTCTGGAGGAATTCTTTCGCCATTTTAAACAACATTTACCTGGTTGTTAAAGCAGAACGTGTGCTTTCTTCTGCCGAGAGTCTCGATGGCCCGCCAGGGACTTGCAAGCTTACACAAAGTTAGCTCTGCGAACATCAGAGCTTTCATTCTGTAATTTGTTTTGTTTGATGCATTATTGAATTCAATAACCGACATCAAACCAGTTGTTGCTTCGATTTTAGAGAATTTATTATGTGACATTAATTATAACTATTATTATTAAGACATGGAATTTTTATACATTTATTCAATTTTTTTTAATTTAATTTATTTAATTTTGTATTTAATGTGCTTATTGTTATTATTATTTTTTAACTACTTGTCGTATCGCATGACACATTATAAAACATTTGTACGCCATTTTATGGTAAGGTGGTTTTATTCTTATGTAACATCTGTTGCATCTTGCTTATGCAAATAATTTTTTTGATTGATTGATTGATTGATAGATCTGCTCAGTAAGGGTTTTGGAGTTTATATTAGGTAAACAAAAAAATCTGCAAATAATTACTGTCATTTGTGAAGTCGTACAGCTGCTGTAAGTAGATTACTCATTTAGGGTAAAATATTGCAATCGATCTTAAACTAAGTAGGTACCTAGTTGGTAGTAGTAGTAGTAGGTTCCACATTCATATCAATAAATACCATGGAATACCTTACAGTTTAATTTTACGCAAAACATATATTATTCATAGATCTAACATTTTCCGCCCACCATTAGGTAGCAAATATTGCCAAGATTTTCTTCAAGATTACGAACACGCGTAACTGAAGTGAAGTGTTTAAAAAACAGCTCACAGAGTCCCGAGAGGCTTGATCAAGAAATGGCACAAAATTTAGTTTTTTTGTTAAAATCAACTATACTTTCCCTTCGCCTGAAGGGTGTATTGGTAAGGTACCTACATACAGAAGCTACTTTTTGTGAGCTTTGAATGAATTGGCAAATAGAAAAGTTATCCAGGAATATTGTCCTTAACTGAATAAAATATCATCAGCAGTGTTCTAATAAAATTCTTAGAATTATACCAGCATGTATCCATAGCAATGAAAATAGAATCGATTCATAAAACTTCCAAAGTGCAATTCCAACCCGAAATCGTCATATGGTCGCTTTAGTGTCGCCCGCATCTCCGAATCCTGATGGTCGTTATTCTTATCAGGATACGGGTTATTTTAGCTTGTCGGCTCAGGGGTTCCGGGAAGGTTTAGAATGATCCATCAAATGTAAGGCCGGGATAAATCTGCTCGCAGCTGGCCCTAATCGTTTGGCCCCATGTTGGGCGCCAGTTTTTCTGCGCTTCTGTTGAAAGTGGAACTGTGTTTCTGTTTTCAATTCGCAGTTGGATTTAACTAGCTGTTTCGCGCGTATTGTAGTGTTAGGTTGACGAATGTCAAGTTAAATTCGTTTTAAGTAATTCTGAGTACCTACTTATCTATCTCCCCGCTACCGTCTCTTGAAATCGACTTTCCATTCGTGATTAAGATTGTATGCATTGAACAAAGTCAAAACCAGAGACACTGTGCTCTTTATCATTTAGAATGAAATCATATTAAAACCCATCTCATTTTAATATTGAACTGCGAAATGTGCTAATTCAGTGAGAAATTAAAATCTTAACGACATTATAATGCTGAAGCAGAATCATCAAAATTCACTTTATCTTCACACAATTTCGTCTTCATAATCTTACTGAATTGTGGGGCTTATTACGACTCAGATTTTCCGCCTTATATTTATGTACTTATATAGGTAATCATTATTGGATTCCATTGCTGTCTGTTGATGAATACGTAGGTATAAATTTAGTAACCTATGTACTACATAGACAGTTCGATAAGATTAATACCTACTTAACGTAAAAGCAATGTTTATCAATGTCTATTTATTTTACACCCCTCCCAAATAACCTACAAATGAAGAAAAATGTTAATCTTAAGTGCAAACTCACCCCAATACCGAGTCCTACATTTATCTTATTTCAATGCCTTAAGACCTATATTTCAATGGCACGTTTGACCCAAGTATAACAGGTGCATAAAACCTGATCGCTCGATAGGGGAAACCGGGCGCAGGGGAAATGCAGGTAATGCACCTAAATACAATACGGGTTGGGGGATGCACAAATTTATTGGCTCGTAAACGTCTGAGCTAATCCCTTTAAATCGCTAGCAGGGGAGGCGCGGGTGAATTGGACTCGTACCTAATTATTATAGCTATTGGGGAATGCTGGCATTTTATAAATGTTTATGGGTTGAGGTTTATGTGAGTTATTGGAACGTGAAGGCTCGCAACGTTTTTACCTAAATAGCAGTTTGGATGCAAAATATAGAGTGTTTCCGTGGTTTCTTTCGTAAGTTTCTGTTGTCTGTGTTGTTTTTTTATGTGGTCAATGAGGGTGTGTTGCACCAAACCGTAATAGTGAATCGTAAGCGGTGTTCGTTAAAAAAGTTTGGCAAGTTGCAATGGAATGACAGCTGCGGGCGCCATATTTAACGTCAACAAAACGTATCCCACTCCTACCTACTCTATGGGCAAAACAGAAACTACTTGTAGTGCGTGATTAGATGGAATGGGCGCATCTTCCTGTGTTGAATCCACTTGTATACATAAATTCGACCTTACCTACCTACCTGCCTACCTATGTACATACATTCAGATTCAGATTCATTTATTGCTGATTGAAAATTGACATTATATTTTACAAATTTTCTTTGTATATAAATAAAATGCATTCACAGAAAGCTCGTCAGGTACATACAATAAAGTTACAATAATTTCTAATAATAATAATTAACAAGGACAGACAGAAATACCAATTTAAAACAATATTGATCGTAGTAATGTCAAAAAAAAAAAAAAAAATGGGGTAATGTCAAAAAAAGGGATGTCAATACATATTAATTTCATGTCCAATAAATGAATAAAAATACATATATGTCAAACGTGCAAGAAATATAAAAACGGAAAATTACAGTAATAATCTGACTCCGACTTTAAGTATCATAATCCTAGATTATGATACTTAAAGTTAAAAAACCAAAAAAGTAATAATATATTAATTAATTTTAAATAGCGTCAAAAATAAATTGTCTAATATTGTTTTTGTTCGGTAAATTCCTTTACTGAATATAGCGACTTTGACAGTAAAAAGTCTTTCAATCGGTGTCCAAAACCATCGTCCGTTGATTCATTTCTGAGACTGGCGGGTAGACTTTCGTAAAAAGCGGGGCCTATTACGCGCGGTGACTTGTCGAGGAGCGCGAGGCGCCGCGGCACGAGCTGTAATCATTGACCTAGATATATTCGGGCTGGTTTTGCATTTGATATGACGACACGACCAGATATGACAGAGATATGAGAGACGTGCAGCGGTCGTACCAGGGCAAAGATGGCAACTGCATCAAACTGCAGCGACAAGAGCTCAGCTATTAAATTAATGATGATACCAATAAGCAGACAATGTGTGCTAATATTTGTCAAAATTATGTTCTAGCATGAATCAAGGGATAAGAGCCTACCTACTTTTTCTTCGAAAATAATGGCCGCTTTACAACGGCTTAGTAAAGTACAGAGGGACACACACACACACACATGCACACATGAGTGACAAAGATGTAAGCACAGAACTATATCAAGATAGAAGGAAAGAGCTCGTCGATTAGTATGGGAACCGAGCGTGTAACATTTTGCGTAGGTACTTTGACGTCACGAGCGTAATTTAGTGACGGGAAACATAAGCCGCGCGACATCGATTCGTCAACATCGATTAGCACGCGGCAGTTGCAATAACTAGTAGGTTTATTTTGTATCGATTTAAAATATCGATAAGAACCGACAGAGGAAATGATAATTAGATTCAACAGAGGAAATGAAAAATAGTAAAAATAAAAAGGGCTTAGTTTTTTTACATTATAGAAGTGTTACGTCCACGGGGTGGGTAACGTGATAGAAAATACACTAATTGATCACTAATTAAAAGGAATGCAAACTTTATTACAAAATTACAAATTAACAAGGCTTACTTAATAAATCAATTCACTATGACGCACTTTTCACTCGCTTCGCTTTGAGATTCGCACTGTTCGCAGTTTAATTCCAAACTCTCCTCCGCTGCGTTGGCGCGCGGCTTATATATCCGGAGCCCTTCGCACTAGAACATTCCGGAGAAATCTTGAATAAACGGTCCAAGGTCCAATTCTAGGAACGGCGACCCCTCGGTTCATGAATGTTCCAGAGCGTCTAGATTGTTCGATGCTCGTTCGACCCGACGACTGGAACATTCCCGAATATGCTGTCCCTTTCTAGTTGTCTCTTTCACACACTTCTCGAACCTTCTCAATCTAGATGTCTCTCTCTAATAGTGCAGTCTCTTTCATTCCTTCGAGAAATTTCGCCATATAATGAAGTGTGCTCCAAAGGCCCATAAGGGGTCCTGAAAACGCCTGAAAACGGGTTTTCAGGTTATCGCGCCATCTGATAGAGGCTGTCCTGAAACGGACTGAAAACATGTTTCAGGCGCCTGAAAACAACGGCAACTAGGGTGAATTTTCAATCTTCTAGTATGTGGAAGAGCCACCTCTGAAACGGCCTGAAATCACTTTTCAGCCTGCTGAAAACGCTTCTAAAGCATGAAAAATCAAGTTTGAAGTTTATACCACCGGCGCAACAGAAGGAAAGAACTTGTCGAGACGTTTAGTATGTTCGGTCCCTAAGCATCCTGAATAAATTTCTGAATGGATTGCTTACGTTCCAGCTCACGGACGCTACATTTCAATCACTGGCCGAGCTATATCATAAGTTCTCTAAATATGCGACCAGATACCCTAGGTAATGGCCAGAAGGAAACAATAATGTAGGAAACCATTTTTTACAACCAGTTGCTTCAATCCATTTATTTTTCACTAGCTTCCGCCCGCGACTTCGTCCGCGTGGACCCGGGATAAAAACTATCCTATATTTTAATCCAGGCTATAAACTGTCTTCGTGCAAAAATTCTTTCAAATCGGTTCAGCCGTTTAAGGCTCCACATTCGAATTTTTCGTGAAAATGAGTTGTTTTGTAACCGTTTTATACATTACAACGTAACATTTTTATATCATAATCTGCAAGATATGCGACGGGTCATAGTTTTCGTAGAAATCCATTTTAACAATAAAAATTAGAGAAAAAGAAATCTAAAGTTACCCCTATTTTTTCACATGTAACCATTTTACTGCTCCATTTTTTATCAGAATAATATGAAATTTTATAACTTTCTTCATAAAATAATGAACAAGGGCATCATTTTCTTACTTTCTTTATTTTCTTAAAAATTTATCTCGTTTTCTGAAATATTCCGCCAGTTCCTACGCCTCCCCGTTTTCGTCCATACGGTCAGTGCGGGACGAGACACGTTGCATGACGGACCTGTGTCAATTTGCGCTGCGCCGAAATTTTTAAATATTTGTGGAAATTGTGGACTATATTTGTTGCATAGAGTGGACAATCCGTTTTGTGATTCGTATAGTAGGTAACTAATAAACATTTGCGTATAGTTTAGTTTTTATTGACAGATAATTTTGTTGCATAGAGTGGACAATCTATTTCGTGGTTTGTAAAGTAGTAGGTACTATAGACAAGACAACTGACTGACCATCCGTGCACTTTTTGTGCATTGTAATAAGGTTCTTGTATAAATACAGGATGGTCAGTTAACTGTGTTGGCGTTTGTACCTAATTAACATTTACGTAGGTATAGTTTAGATTTGGTTTTAGTTCAAGATGGGAAATAATAATAATAATAAATTCTTTATTTCAAGCCAGTTTGCCCATAGATTGTTAGTAACATACAAACTTACGATAATAGTCAGCACGTCTTAGCTTAGGTCTCACAAATTTTTCAATAATTATTTTGGGTCTTTGGGGTTAAATAAGCGCAAGAGGAAAATACGTAATATCAAGAAATTTTACAAGAGAAGAGGAAAAAGAATACACAAGTAAATACCTATTCTATCAAAGTATCAAAATTGGGAAATCGCTAAAACCAGACATTTTATTAGTAAATATATTTACAATATCTATTGTTAGGAGCATGAACAATTATAGAAACAATATTGTTTTATCTGCTCGTATTAATGACTGTCAAGTGTTAATAGAATAAGTTCTAATAAAAATAGTGGGCTTGGCAAATATTGTAAGTACCTACCTATGGGTTGCATGCCAACTCGTTCGATACAGAGTTATTTCATTTCATTTCATTTATTGTATAGCCATGAACACATTTACATAATAAGGTCTTATAGCTAAGGATGGTAAGTTCATGACACCCTGTTAGGGCACACAATATTTGCTAAATCTAGTTTAGTTTAATACCTAAAATTGTTTTACATCATAAATAACATATCGTAGCTGGCGTGCAAAAGACTCTATACATATTATCTAGTCAGTTATATTAAGTTAACTTAAATTTAGGTATTTTACATGCAGATAACAATTTACAATTTTCGGTTTTACTACCTCGTCAGCTTTTCATCATTAAAAAACTCCTGAATTGAGTAATAGCAGTGATTAATTAACATGTCTTTTAATTTATTTTTAAATATGTTATCATTTGGTTCTAATTTAATAATGTCCGGAATTTTATTATAAATTGAAATAAGATTATATTGGGGCCCATTTTTGAAGATGGCTAAGTAAGATCTAGGTAAAAGTAATTTGTTCTTATATTGACTTCTAGTTTTTGACGTTTCCGGTTTTGTCGGGAACAGGTCTGGGTGTTTACGAACAAAGAGGGCTGCTTCCATAATATATACAGCGGGTAGTGTTAACAACCTAAGTCTAGTAAAATGAGGGCGGCAGCTGCTTGGAATATGGATGTTAGCTAATATGCGAATACATTTCTTTTGCATTGTGAATAGTTGGTGAGAGTCAACGCTGGCTCCCCACAAGATCACACCATACCGGAGACTCGAGTAAATATATGCAAAATACACAGACAACGCAGATTCAAGATCAGTGTTCGATTTTAATATACTTAGTGCATAGATATATTTTGCTATTTTTGTTTTCGTGTTTTGAATGTGGCTTTTCCAGTTTAAACTGGAGTCAATAGTAGTTCCTAGTAGTTTGAATTCGGTAACCTCTTCAATTTCATTATTATCTATTTTCAGTTTTAACTCTAAGGATTTCTTTTGGGAGGGTTTGAATTGCATAATTTTGGTTTTTTTGAGGTTGATCTCGAGATTGTGGTTCTCAAGCCACTTTTGAACTGTAAGGAAATTGTGGTTGAGGTTCTTGTTACATTCATTACTATCTATACCATTGAGCAGTAGGAAGATATCGTCGGCGAACATAACACACTTGACATTTGCATCCAACATTTTGGGTAAATCATTTATGTAACATAGAAATAAGGTGCAACCTAGCACACTTCCCTGGGGAATGGAACTGGTTATAGAAGTCCATTTTGAAGGTATTGTCTCGATCTCCCGGGTCTCGAAATCATAGTTTTCTATTTGAACATATTGTTTTCGATTTTTCAGGTATGATTCAAACCATTTATGCGCTTTACCCCGTATCCCCAGGTTGTACAGTTTTGTAAGCAAAATTCCATGGGACACTTTATCGTAGGCCTTCGTCATATCTAATAGCAGCCCTATTCCGTATTGTTTTAAGTTTATTTTTGCTAAAATTTCTTTTACATAGTTATAGACTGCTAAGGTTGTTGAGTACTGTTTTCTAAACCCATATCGGTTTTTATCATAAATGCTATATTTTTCAAAAAAGTTGTTCAGACGGTTTGACATGGCCATTTCAAAAAATTTTGAAACTGCCGGTTAAAGCGCGATTGGCTTGGGTTGTTTACGGCGCCCCCTGGTTTAAGGATTGGTTTTATCTTTGATATTTTTAATAGGTCTGGAACTATACCTTCATCAAAGGATTGATTAATTAGCCACGGTGTTACCAATTCCGTTATATATCCGTATTATTTGATATGAAACAAAGTATGGTTAACGTACAACTAATCTATAAGTATATATTTACCCGAGGCCGATTTCTGTACAGTCAGCATAATATAGTTAGTAGCAGCCAAGTTAGCCAAATATATCGGAACGTACATTCATCGAAATAGTCTTTGTTACTATAAGTAGGAGTAAGAATGTGTTACGATATATTTGGCTACTTTGGATGCTACTAACTATCTGATGCTGACTGTACACGCCATCATCATCAAATCAAGGAAGTAGAACGTAATAAATATACCGAACATTAGTTTAAAACTTAACAACCTTACACTTACACAAAAGGTAACGGACAGACAGACACACTTTCGCATTTATAATATTAGTATGGAGTATGGTATGGAAGTATGGATAGTATGGATTATATGTATTTCCCGCTCACGGGACAATGATGTCCCGGACCTTTGGGAGGCGTGCGTGGAGCTCTGAGCCAACACGTAGAGGCCCTTTTGACAATTTAATGAAATGCAAGGAGTACACCAAGCGGATGCTGTCTCTGCCCGTGTCATGGGACGCACAAAGAAACAGCACCCGCTGGGGTGTAAGAGTCTATTGCTAGTTGATGGAATCTAAATAAAACGGGTTATTGGGTGAAAATGATGGACTAGTAGCTGGGCTATTGGATGAAACATCGGACGCCTGCCCAATAAAACTGTTTCACATTTTATCTCTGGCAGACGGTGACTCGCTAACTGCTAGATGGGCCCCTATTAATAGCGACATTAAAAAATGGCCTAATGGCAACAGTAGGTATGGATTATTATTATTACCTTTATATTTTTTCGCACTATCCGTCTCTCTCTTATTAGAATATTTAGTAACAGAGGTATAGTGCGAGAAAAATCGAAAGTATGTCGCGGCCGTCTCGTGCTAGGCGTGCTGACGGAACTACACTAATCGTAAGTAAATAGTATTATAATAGGAGGGACATAATTTTTGAACTTAATCAATTATGTAATTTATGTATGACAAATATCACGTTTCAATTAAGCATGAGGAATGTCACCCACCCACGTCCACCCTTGCATTGGTAACGATGCGCGATGACGCGTCTGTAACTTAATCTATGTAACGCTTAATAAACGACGGCGGGTTGTGCGACTTGCGAGGGTCGAGGCTCCGCCCATACGCTCAAGGACTTTAGCGGGTATACAAGCCTTAAGCGTGATTGAGTAACAAACATCCAAACATCTAAACTTTCGCATTTATAATATTAGTGGGATTTCAAGATCATTCGGAAAACTGAAATAAAATTGCAATGTAGAAGTAGCCATAACCTGTTTCTTAATAACTTTTGCTTTGCACTTCGTACATTATATAGCTGGAGGGAAAGGTATTTTTTTTTACATTTGCCTTCATAGATCGAAATTCTACTAATGTAGAAAAAAGAAAAACTGTTTCAAATAGTGCAACTCAAGCCCTTTCATATGATACCCCACTTGACCTAATAGTCGAATTTTTTTTTTCCCCCTCCTCAAAAACAAAACAAAATATACGCTAGATACAGAAAAAGTTATAATTTTCCAGTAATATTTACGTTTATCTTCATTTCAGCCTATTGCAGTCCACTGCTGGACGTAAGCCTCCCCCAGGGTTCGCCACATGGCCCGATCTCCCGTTTTCGCCATCCAGTCACCACCAGCCACTTTTTTCAGGTCGTCGGTCCATCTGGCCGGAGGGCGTCCTACACTACGCTTGCCGAGTCGTGGTCTCCACTCGAGAACCCGTCTACTCCACCGATCATCGGTTCTGCGACAGATGTGACCAGCCCACTGCCACTTCAGTTTGCTACACTTCTGAACTACGTCAGTGACTTTGGGTTTTTGTCGGATAATCTCGTTCCGGACGTTTATCTTAATCACAAGTAATAATAATTTTTTTTAGCTTGTATAACTTCGGAGATCCTTATCTCCGGGGGGTGGTATTTGTTTTTACATTTTCCTTCATAGATCAAAATTTTACCAATGTAGAAAAAAAAGAAAAACTGTTTCAAATATTGCAACTCAAGCCCTTTCTTATGATAGGTACCCCACTTGACCTAATAGTTGAATTTTTGCCCCCTCATATTCGTAATTTTTTATAGAAAATTGAAATGTATATTTAAATTTCTCATTTTCCATGCACGTGAACAACTCATTCAAACCATTCCGAATTTCAAATTGATAGCTTAAGTAGTTCGTGAGATATTTCACTTTGTGACAGACAGACAGACATACGGACGGAGTCGCACCATAAGGGTTCCTTTTTTACCTTTTTTGGTATGGAACCCTAAAATTTGAATCCTCTATTCATCTCCCCGTCAAAAATTAAACCAATGAGTTCCGAACCAGGGATGTTGTTTTTGCGGATGCCGATGTAGTTCCATTCACGACAAGAAAGGAGCCCACATAGATATTTTCGCTACTAGTAAAAAAAAAAATGTTTCTTGCGTTTTTGATTTGTTCGCTACGATTATACTCGTAATTTAATCTCAATTTCTTTTTAATGTTTGGCCCCAAAATCCGCATCCGCATCCGCGCATGTCAAAAAAAAAACGCATCCGCGGCATCCCTGTTCCGAACGATCTCGATGTGTATCAAACATATTATATGTACTAGCTGTCCATCCCGAAACTCATTCTACATAGTGAAAGATTTTTAGGGTTCCGTAGTCAACAAGGAACCCTTATAGTTTCGCCATGTCCGTCCGTCTGTCTTTCTGTCCGTCTTCGGCTTTGCTCAGTAACCATTCCTACTAGAAAACTGTGCTTTACTTATACCCATGCATATAAATCAATTACGTCGACAAATCAGTACAATAAAATTTGGAAAACTTTTTTTTTAGGTTACCTCCCCTACACCTAAAGCGGGGATGTAATATTTTTTTCTCGTCAAACCCATGGTGTGGTATATCGTTGGATAGCTCGTTAAAAAGGTTTTTAAAACCGTTTTTCAAATCAGTAATTCGTTTGCGAGATATTGCGCTTTAAAATTTTAGTTCGAGTCATGTCCCCCCCCCCCCCCCGGCTAAATGGCTACTACTGGGGATGTGAAAAAATTCGTGGTAGTAGTACATATAGTGAATTTAAAAGGAAAACTATCACGAACAAGTACGCATAACTTGTTACCGAGTAATAGTCGACCAACTTAATGTGTAATTGAAAAGGCCAATTTTCGTACAAATTCGGCCGACGCAACCGCAACGCACTTCGATGTAACTAAGACAGACAGGCAACCACGGAACCCTACACTGTGCGTAGCCCGACACGCACTTGGCCGGTTCTTTATTTTAAATCGGATTACTTGCATATTAAATGTATTATTAAGAAGAATAGATTAAGAACTACAGTTGGAAAAATTCTAGTGGAAGTTGATAAAATTATCGTCACAAAGTGGCATATCTGGCTAACGTGTAATCTGTGGGATTCCTCCCTTGTATAATTGAGCGGAAAATATACAATTTGCAAGTTCACACCAACTGATGCCAGTTGACGGCTGATGGTGAAAAAACGATTAAATATCGGCGACAGGCGAATTTACTGAGATAATAATATTAAATGAAGCATTACAGTATAATTCCAATAATAAATAACACACGTGAAATATGTATACATAGATCGTATGTCTTAGTGGCATAGAGTTCAAGCATATGCATGAAAAGCTCGCAGCAAATTTGATCTCAATTCTTTCAATGGATGTCTATCGGCATCATTATAGCCTATATACGTCACACTGTTGGACACTTGTCACTGATGAGAAGGAATTGACTGTGGTCCTCATTCTGACCCGGTGAAGGTTGCGGACTTCACTCACTTCAAGGACACGAGTTTTTACGCAGGTGTACAGAGGTCGTCTGTTTCGATTTCCATACAAAACGTTATTTGACATTCACAGGCTAACGGCGTGATGTTCATAAATTGCCTTCCCAAAATCGACTTTTACGACACCTACGGAAGGAAAGGGGCTGGTGAAATTCTAACCCGATACCACACGGGTTTCTTGAATAAACTTGTATAAACTAGAATAATTTGAGTTTGTGACGTCATACTTTGGGAAAACCATTTTTCTCAAATTATAATATATATAAGTTTATTCTAGGAAAGGGAGCATTTCGCGCAAATAGAAAGCCAATTTGTGAAAGTTACTTACATAGGTTTCTTAAAAAATCACGCCGTTAGCCTGTGAATGTCAAATAACGTTTTGTATGGAAATCTAACCACCTTAAATGGCTCCTTTTTACGCCAAGTGAGTGCCGCCATCGGCTTAATACCGATTGATGTCACGTCGGTACTTTACCCATGAATAGTGAATAGCTAAGTACTATTGCGTCGTTTGAGACAGAGAGAAATAACTTACGAAATAACTTGGATTTTTCATATGCTTTAATCATTCAAGCTATACAAGTTTTACTGTAACGTCATGTTTGCATGTTATTAATAAATAAATAAATGGCCCCTTAACTCGTAAGGGAGCAAAGACTAAGTTGGGCGCGAATGTAACCGGAAAAGTATAATTTCCGAAGTGAACTGGTCCTTAAATTTTTCACGTCAGTGCATTAGTCAGTCGGCAGGTGTTCGCTTAATCAAGTGCTGGAGCGATGCCAAGCGCTTTCCGCTTACATTAGCACCGGAGTTTAACTGAACTTACGAGTCTGAACAATCCATTAATAAAGCGTTTACCGCATAAGAGAAGAGCCTATGTCCAGTTCGTTTTTTGGCTGATGTAACTCCAAATAATACTCGTACTGCTGTAACCGCGAGGTAAGATAAGCGACTTTCAATCTGGAGGTCGTCGGTTCAAACAACGGCTCATGCCACTGGGTTTTTCTAAAAGAGTTACGCACGAAATATCATTTGATATTTAACTTTTCGGTGAAGGCAAACATCGTGCGGAAACCGGTCTAATTCCAACAGGGTCTAACTTTCCCTCTAGGGTGATTGGTTCATATACCCATGCTGAATTACAGTTTTCTAGTTTTAAGGTTTACTGAGCTAAGCTGAAAACAGATGGACAGACGGACGGACATGGCGAAACTATAAGGGTTCCTTGTTGACTATGGAACCCTAAAAAAGCGTTGGCGTGGCGTGGCGGTGAGGCGCGGCGCCATGTGATTAGTCGAATCGCTGGTCTAAGTCGACTACAAACATTGTTGGACAGTTTGAATCCATAGAAGGCCTGTTCGTGCGATGTTTTGAAGCCTTAATTCTGACCATCTTTTGCCACATTTCCGAGCAGTAGCATGAAAAGAATATAAGTAAATTATGTTAAAATGAAGTCTGGCGAACTTTCCAGAAGAGTAACAAAAAACAACCGCGTTGAGAGACAAACAATTAACCAGATTGTATGAGCACACTCGACACTTTAATATTAAGCTTACGATGCACCCGAGCGTGCGTCATTATAGTCTATGAGATTTGGGACTGGTCTTTTGACAGTTCCCATACGACGTAAAGAGTGATGTGGCTAGAGTAAATCGATTGTCAAAATATCCCATTATGATTGATGGTGGCTGATAAAAGAATCGATTGATTACTGTGTAATAATCATTTTTAGGAAATCAAATAGAGCTTATACACAGTTGCCTGCTAAAAAAAATCTCCTGTAAGAAAAATCGAGACAGCTTGCGCGCCGTCTCATGATAGCCGTGCAGAAATCAATGCCATATTTTCAAATGGAACATTTTGCACAATCAAATATGTCAGTTTCGATCGATTCGTGGATCTATGTGATTTTATTTCGTATTATCGTGACATTAATTAAATAATACATTGTTATTTTCCTATTCACAATTATTTGATTCATTCCTATTTATTTCTAAATTGACAGTCTCCAATCGATTGAACCAGTGTAACACTAAAATTAAAAAAAAAGTCGTAGTACGTAATTGTTCGCATACCGAGTTATCAATGCTAATTTCTGCACAAATAAGCGGTCAAAAAATATTACAATCACTTTATAAGTGCTAAAAAGAGCGTGCATGAAGATTGAACTTTGTTTCGTATCTCGTAAGCTATTGAAACTTTTTATTATTATTTCGATGAGCAGTGCCAATTTACGTTATATGGGTATCGCGATGTCTCAAAAGACCAGTCCCAAATCTCGTAGACTATAGGTAAGCTTACCTACTAGGCTGTATTAGGTAAACAGCTGTTTACCTAATACATTTTATTGCTTTGTTATTTTAGTGCAATAAAGGTACTTACTCAACCAGGACGGTTACATCGTTTACTTAAGATATCGTTCCGATCAACATAACAACCCAACATTAACATATAGCGTTCGTACATGTAAGGTTTAATAAACTATTAGACCCTACACAGATGAAAATACTTTGATCAAATTACAACGCTACAAACTCGAGACTCAGGAAATGAGCAAAGTTTGCTGATTCGTTTCAGTAACTGATTTAAACTTATTCACTTATTTAGGACAAATACAATATGAGGGACTTTCAGCGACTACACCATTGCTCAAATTATATTGACGCACCGTAAACGCAGCAAAATGTACGATGAAGAGATGCATGTACGACTATGAACACGTATATATTTACGCAGCGTTACGGACCGGTGTGTGGTCGCTTCAGCGAACGCAAAAACCATAGTGTTCACGCCGCTGCGTTCAGCACATCATTCAGTTATTTAGATTATTTTACTGTTAACCGATTATAAACCTTATTTACACTACACAAGGCATATATTTGCATTGTATCGAGCCTCTGGCAATCAGATAGCTTAAATATGGCGTGATACATGTAATCAGCCAATCCTAGCTCACCACACACCCACGCCATCCATCAGAGCCCTCTGCTTGACACACTTGCCTTTCTATCGCCTAGCGAAACACCACATAAAACCAAAATTTGTATTAATTTAAACTGCATTAAACAGTCTTTCTTTCAATGATGGTTTAAATCATCTTCCCTTGTTCCCTGGAACACATAGAATGCGAGCAGAATCCTTACAAATTTCTACGCAAGCACGTGCCTAAAACCCGGTATTCGCATGTTCGAACTAAACGGCTGCCTGGCATCGTTTTGACATCCCGCCCCCAACCCCGCATAATGGCAAAGGCACCCATTCGTGGGGCCAATTTGCGGCGTTACTCTAGTCTATACTTCTATGACTTTTTCGTTCGCTGGTTCCTTCTCTAAAAGTGCTCGGAGTTCTTCTAAAAGAAGCCCCGTGGCTTGCCGGAGGTTTCCCCTGAATTAATGCCAGGCTACTCTACGCTACGCAGTTCGACCTTTTTTGGGTTCGTCCAGCGGTTCGCCCTGATAAAGCAACAGTAAGGGTTATATTCTTTTTTTTATCGAGAAGAGCATTTACAAGTGTTTTGGATGTTTGTCAGGCTCTAAATCCTGCCAATCCAAGTAGCATTTTTTTCGATTCAGTAAATGGCTGGCCAAGGATCTGATGTTGATTGAAATGGCTACATGTAAACATGGAAATCTGCAGAAAGAGTCTAATTATAATAATACATTGGAGATTTTTTATACCACAAGAATGAATGATTGTGTGTGACTGCCAAAGACAACGCATTGCCGACCCATGGATTTGATAATGCGACGTGTTGATGGCAAGAAACAAAAGAAGATCTCTTGCTCTGCACACAGAACACCCAGCTCTTGAAGCTCTTTCGCCCTTACTCACCAAAAACGCACCACCCACGTACTTGTAGATGTAAACCGCGATAATCGCAACTGCCACTTGTTAATCTCCCTTCATCCCAGACAACCAAGCATCCTTCTGATAAGTGCTGGATTAAGCACATCGCTCAAGTATTTGCTGACATTCGAGATGTCTCCCAATATTGATACAACAGCTGAAACTTGCTTGTCCACCGTCTGATATTTAAAGTATCCTTAATTTTGAAAGGCCTGTATTGTTGAAAGGAAAGTATTAGCCTCGATACCTTTGTAGACTTACACTGGGATGCGAATCCTCTTTGCCTTTGAGCCTTGTTTCACAATGTCGTATTATATTTTAGACGCTCTGCTTTTTGGTAAATAAAGGCAAGCTTTGTGACTAAGAGATTTTATTTAGGTAGAAGTAATTTTAGACCTAAAGTAATGATTGCAATGAGTCTCTTGATATGTTCCGAGTCCTAATTAAAAGGACTCCCAAACACAAGGCTTCGAATTGTCATATTCAGATTACAATCGTCTGAAAAACTTTTCTCACTTTATCTGTAGGTACAGTGTTTATGTTTTTGTACAAAAAAAAATATTTAATTCATTTTGAAATCAGGGATAGCACGCGCGATGCGGGCTCTAACAACTGGTGAAAAATGACCCTTAAAGGGTATGGCCAAGTTAATAGCTGAGAGTGAAGTATCCGTCCATCTCACTCCTGTATGTTAATATTTTGGCTGTCTGACCTTGTGCCCCTTAAAAATGTTTATGGTGTAAATATTTTTTATGGGTTTCATGCTTTTCGCGAAATTAGTATGTCCCATGTCAACCGTCATAAAATAACAAGGATGCTCAAATATTTTCAATACAATCTCCATACTCGTTTATGTCGCAATTTTTTTTCACGACTCCCTTGCTCGTAGTAAAATGCTCGCACAAAGCGCTTTGAATTTTAATACACAATTTAATCAGGTTTAAGGCATTTTTATAAGTGCTTAACTTGAGTGCTGTTAATTGAGGATGACTTATCTTTGGGTTTATATTTCGGAACAAAAAATGGATGTTTCTTGTAGACCCTAGTTAAGTTAGTTAACGATATAAAATGGTAGCCTTAAACTGTCCCGACTGAAAAGATTTAAATTTTTATGTAGTTTAATTTTGTTATTTTGTATACCTACTAACTTAGTTTTAATATAAGTAATTTATTTTGTTTCTTTTTTCATGTTACTAACAGCTACGGAGTCTTGTGCTCCGAAATAAAGATTTTATTGTTATATATTACTAGCTTCCGCCCGCGACTTCGTCTGACCGTCGTTCCCTGGGATAAAAACTATCCTATATTTTAATCCAGGCTATAAACTATCTTCGTGCAAAAGTCATCTAAATCGGTTGAGCCGTTGAAGCGTGATTGAGTAACAAACATCTAAACATCCTAACTTACGCATTTATAATATTAGTAGGATTATAAGTAAATATTAGACACGTAAGTATAATTAACTTATTTATTTACCTCTGAGATTTCCGACGTTTCGGATGTTGTACGGCGAGGAGACACGAGCGATGATCTGATCGAGTGTCAGAGACATCTAGCGGAGAATAGGGAACTAACGCCAGAGCCGCAGTGTCCGTGTCGGAATCGCGGTACAGCTAGCGCCATCTAGTGGCATGTCGCTGTCACAGTGTCTAGTATGGTGTTACAATGTCCTAGCAACTTTATCGTATATCTCCATACACACTTCCGCTCCCCATTTGAAAGAAAGAAAGAAAGAAAGATACATTTATTCACAAACACACAGGACACACGTATTAAACAATGAAATAATCAAAAAACAGAAAACAGATGAAACATGAAACAAGTGTGTCTCTGCAGCAGTGAACCGGACACTGGCTCAGCATTATGCTGAGGTGTCAGACACCTGCAGCGCTGATTTTCAGCCAGCACCGTCAGTGACTCACGGAAACGTCATACAAATGTAATAAATAAACTACCTACAGTATTGGGACAGGCGAAAGAGAAATAAACATAAATAAAAAGTGAGATAATACATTTACACACTACCTAGATGCAGCTTCAATAAAATATTTATATTTACAGTACACATTAAAAACAAAAACTAGATAAGAAATTGGCATATTTATTGCTGTCACAGTGCTGGGGATTAGGATTTTGATTTCTGGAGCGTCATCAAATAGCCTTTAAGCATACGCTTAAAGGTGTATCTGCTAAGCGCCCTTTGGAAAGGAGGAGGGATATCATTCCAGCACTTAGACGCCGCAAACTTGAAACTACCTCTGAACGCAGCGGTTCGGTGCATAGGTATAATGGCCATTGCCTTAAACCTGCGCGCACTTTTGGACCATACCAGTTTATGAAAAAGGTAGGTGGGGGTTTCCTGTTTTACCACCCCGAACAGCAGAGTGGCCAGGTGCAGGCGCCGGCGTGCAGGCATGTTAAGCAAGTTAGCGGCGTTCAAGTATGGAGTGATGTGGGATCGGGGAGGGACTCTGAAACAAAAACGAGCACATGCGTTCTGCACTCGTTGTATGAGCCTCTTGGAACGACCAGTAATGCACCCATCATACACGACATCACAATAGTTCATTTCACCACCTAATCTATCCTATATCGGTTCAACGGTTTAAGCGTGAAAAGTTAACAGACAGACCGTTACTTTCGCATTACACTTTACTTTCGCAAAAAAAAATTGTTGTAAACACACCTATTTTACAATTTTACATGTCTGTATGGTTTCAGCAAAAAAGGCAGCCTTCTTTGCTGAAACCATTCCCCACGGCACTACGTTGAATTTTCCCAATTTTAACCAACTTCATTACAACTCCAATTGCTAGAAAGAATATTGGAATACCACTATTGGAATTATGTTTTACCTGTAATAAATACCTAGCAGAGAATATATTAATAATCAATATAACTAAAGTTCAAAGTAATCACTGTTTCGATTTGAAATTAAACTTGACACGAAAATGCGTCGAATCATGCCTTTTCTTTCAGACGCAAAACGTCTGGTGTTTCAAAGAAAATAAATTTTAGTACCTATTTCGTTGATATTCATTCCATTTCTCAACTCTTTTAGCACTTGATATGGGACTGTTAGTGTAAAATAAAAATAAAAAGCAAAAAGAATTGAATTTGAGCTTAATAAATAATTCATACCCGACTAGGTACTCGTAAAACAACATTCGGTACACATGTACGAAAAGACAGTCTCCAACGGCCCAACTGATTTTTTGTTGAGTTTGTAATAGGATCTTTCACCCTATTTTGAAAAGTATTTTTAATTAATCCCTTCGCTTCGCTAAACACATGGATTTTTTATGAAAAATAAATTTGAATTTCCACGCGAAAAGGCTAGCCGACATTTTGTATGAAGTATACGTGTGTAAACTTGAAACTAATTCCAAAAAAAATGCTAAAAACTAGCTACGTCCATCATTTGGAAGAGTGTAAGTTTGCCAGTGTCGGTGTTTTTTTTCATTTTTGAACTCACGTTGCTCCAAACAATAGCAGTCAAGTAAAAACCAAAACTTTATAAATACGTACTCGTATTATGCTAGTTCTGTTACGTATTTAGAAAACCAAAAATATGCGAATATTTTAACGAAACTAGTTGTAATGGTTGTAAATCGTGGATTCTAAAAGTATTTATTTTACATGTTTTAAAATTTTAAATTAGAATTTTAAATTAGAACTATGGCGGAACATGCCCTCATGTAAATTCTACTGACATGTACATTTATAAAAAAAAAAACATTTATTTCAGACCAGTTTGATCCATATGTGGTTAGTACAGAGAGGCTTAAATACTATGTTAGTATTATAAACTAAGAGTCTGGATTATATTACTATTATATTTTACCTACATAGTTGAGGCAGGCTATTCGCAGTACCAAGCAGAGCGAACAATTAACTCTACTTGACTCTGCCCACAGCCACCTCCACCCAATATTTGGTGAGCGGACAGTCTAGGCGCTCGGCCAACACCCTTAGGAGGCCATTGCTGCTGCCGCGCACCCGCCTTAGCATCGATCCGATTCTTTTTCGCCTGATGGCAAAAAAGTCATCAGTATTCGCCTGCGCGAACATTCCGGATGCACTGCAGCGCCTCGGCAGCCTCAACAGCACCCTAAGGATGTGGTTGTATTGAACGCGTACTGCGTTATGGGCCCTCTGCGTGAATCTTGCCCACAGACTGCACGTGTAGAACGTCTGACAGTAAGCTCTGAAAAGCGTCAGCTTGACTTCGTTACTACAACGTGCAAATCTGCGGGCAAGCATATTGCCCCTTACAGCGATCGCTCTTCTTTCTCTTTCTATATCTAGGTCATCACTCAGGTCTGCCGTGAGCATATGACCTAGATATTTCACTTTATTTACTATTTTTAAGGGTATACCACACAGCCTGATCCCAGGAACCGTCTTCAAATTATATTTTGGAGCATTGAACACGACAAGCTCACTTTTAGCCGCGTTATATCTGAGACCATGCTCAGCATATACCCTTCACACTTCTTCAGAAGCTGTCTAATTGCGTTGACTGATGGCCCCAGCAGCACCATATCGTCTGCGTAGCTTATATTGTTGAAGCTTACACCTCCTACATGACAACCTACACACGTGCTGCTGAGCCCCTCAATCAACTCATTTACATACAGGTTAAACAGGATAGGCGACGATAGCCCACCCTGTCTAACCCCACACTGGAGCCTGTACTCATCCGATTCCTCATTTATAACACCTGTGTATGTTTTGCAAAATAAATCATTTCATTTCATTTCATTTCATGATTATGAATACTTATTAACACAGTTCGACGCATTACAAAATATATCCTTCTCTCTCTCTCTATAATAAATCTATCCTGTTCTTACATTTTATGGGTGTATATATTTTAATTGTATTTCTCATATCGTATACGAGTAGTAAAATACACCAATAGCTACGGTAGCCTAGTGGTTGAGGCATGCAGCTGTCATGCGGTGGTCGTGGGTTCCAATCCCGGCTTGTACCAATGAGTTTTTCGGGAACTTATGTACGGAATATTTATGTTAGGAAAACATCGTGAGGAAACCGGTCTAATCCCGATAAGGGCTACTTTTCCCTCTGGTTTGGAAGGTCAGATGGCAGTCGCTTTCGTAAAACTAGTGCCTATGCCAAATCTTGGGTTTTGGTGTCTCCTTTAGGGGCACAATCGGGAATAACGCTAGGAGGATGATTTAGAAAAATACACTATTGACAGGAAAAGGTTAGCAAAATGCGAAGCCAGGTCGCCAGTATTAGATCCAGAGATGTGTTAAGCTGTGTTTTATACCTACATTTCTTGACATCTATTTGCAACTTGCATGGAACACAGCCCTGATGTATTCGGAACGCGCTAATAAGTCTCACCTCACTCTTCACGCGTAGTTACTACGAATTCCGGCGAGATATACTTGTGGGTGAAGTGAGATTAGGTTAAAACCAGTTACTGAGGTAAATATAACCACGAAAATCGAATCTCGAAGTTCGTATGTCTCCGTCTCTATCGCACTTATGGTTTATGGTACTCGAGCGACAGAGACAGATACCTATAATCGATTTTCGTGGAAGTGCCGCAGCGGGATAGCTTAGTACCTAAGTATATCTGGTGGCTTACCTTTAACACATTCACTGCCAAGAATCGCTACGAGCCTAGCCGATCCCGTGGATTTCCTCGTATGTAGCGAAAAGCGACTAAGGCGTAGGCACTCGCTGGGTAGCCTAGCAGTGAAAACAAAATTTGCAATAATCTAAAAGTGTCCGCGCTGTCTTATTCCACGGCGTACCCTTAGACCGACCATTAATCCTTCGGGTTGACATAAAAATTTGTCAAATGCAAATCAACGGTTTGTGAGGCGAGCCACGCCCCGTCCCAAATGAGACAAGTTTGAAAAATACGATGGTCTACCCCCAACTGGGCGGTTTTCCAGATAATTTAGAGAAAGTTAACAACGAAATAACTACAGGCGTATAGTATACCTTGGAAACAGTATACCTCATTTTTATTATTATACCTATCTATAAATATTAAGGCTGATGTCACACTGCGCTGCATCTCCGGACGGAGGTGCGGAGCTGCATACAAACGCCGGACGGAGGTGCGGTGCAGTGTGTCGTAATACGCGGAGTTTGTATACTTATACAAACTGAAGTACTTGCATCACAGATAACCTCCAATAGATAGAGCCTATAAGCGATATAGTTCGATGCAAAGGTCACCACAGTTGGCGGTAGGTGCGGGTTGCCGGGAGGTCGGTAACTGCGCTGCGATTGGCTGTTTCGAAACTAGCGCGCTTTGTCACATCATGGCGCCAGAAGCGTAGTGATGGGACGCGTTGTTCGCTAACGGTTTTTAGCGGTGCCGCAATTAATAGTTATATAGCTCAAAATCAATTTTAATTTACAGGATGTTTCACGTACGTACAGATCACGTACCTGGTCGATACTGACAATATGGCGCGGGGTAGTGGGGGTTATCTTATCAGTGCAAAAACATATATGCGTGGTGACCGCACGTCGCCCTATAGGCTCTATCTATTGGAGGTTATCTGTGACTTGCATACAACGAGCTCCGCATCTCCGTCCGGAGATGCGGCGCAGTGTAACATCCACCTTACACGTGCGCGGCGACGATTTTGATAGACTTTACGCTGGTGCGTTACGGGACATATTTTGTCGTATTGGTTCACCGTGATGCTTTACCACCTGTATTTTCCCGCAGTGGCTATGTGTTTCGAATGGCTATAACTTAATCAGAAAATTATTAAGGATCTTGAAATTTTGAGAGGAGATAGTTTTTATAATGTAGTTTATGAGGCATTCGTCGCCCCGGGCTCTCGGAAATAGTTTAAAATATAGACACTTTACAAAAACTTTAATTTACGAGTAATTATTTCCCCTAGCGCATCAAAGAGTAAAAAAGGTAAGGATGGGATAATGTGTTGAATAAAAATGTCGAATAAAAACAAAAAAACTCTATTAACTGCCTGTTAACCAATTAAAAAACAAAAAACAAATTAGAGTTATTTTCCTGTGATATTTTTCATATTTGAGATCACGTATTTTGCTTATAAACTTCGAGTTTGCGCCCTGTAATGTAAATTTCTATCATCCTTGCTTGTGGATGGTCTAGGAGATTTTGTATCAGGGATGCCGCGGATGCGATTTTTTTAACATCCGCGGATGCGGAGGCGGATGCGGACATTTGAAGGCACACATCCGCGATTTAGGGGTCAAACACTGAAAAATGAAAATAAACAACGTCTATTTTATTTATAATATCACGCGATCATCAACCACGTTGAAACTAAATTACAATCGTAGCGAAAACTAAAAAAACGCGTTTGCTCTTGGTCACAGAAACGAAAAGAAGTATTTTTTACTAATGGCGAAAATATCTAAAACGCGTACGGTATAAGCGCTGCGTGGGCTCTTGTCGTGAACTGCATTACATCCGCATCCGCAAAAACTCCGCATCTATTTTGGCGGATGCGGATGCGGATGCTGATGTTGAAATTTGTACGGAATTTCCGCGGTTGCAACCCTGGTTTGTATTATCACTGATTTTTCATGGCCTTTAAGAGCACTTTCTAAAGTATTTTTTTTTTTATCACCTGGATGCGGTACGGGGTCGCAAGTACAGTAAAATAGTACCCGTACCGCACCTAAGTGCAAAACTTATACGGTGGTGCGTTACGGGTATTATATTTCCGTACGAGGTTTTTAGACTGTTAAATCAAAAATGAAGAGATATTCCGAAATATATATTTGGCTCTTTTACACCTTCAAGAGAACCCTGTTGTATCCTTCCCGCACCGAGGGAGAAAACATGATTTTGACCAACGCACCCAAAAAATACTTCCCTTACCGCACACAACGTGTCAAAAAATGTTGCATGTCTAGTCTAAAACTAAGTAAATAATTGTTAATAATACATGTACCAAATTAATAACCTTTATGAGACGGTAATTATTGCAAATAAACTTACAATCCATTTAAACGGCTAGAACTATCAGTAACTCTGATAGTTAAGATAACTTGAAACGTTACGAATCTATATCTCACTAAATTGAAACACGGAATTTCCACAAAGAAGGATCATTTATTCTCTCACTTAGAAACAATATTTTATTGTTGGCGGTTATGGTACGAATTTGTATGACAAGTAATATATTATACGAGTATTTGACAGTTACCCAAGCAAGTTAGTATAGACGGCACTCATCAAAGCATTCCGTTAATGTTTATTACATGCCCAAGTTCATATCAAAGTCAGACATACATACTAGCGCACGCAACGTGGATTTGTCAAAGATTTGGGGAACAGATCGCTTTTTGTTGTTAGGTTTAATGCCTACGAAGACACTTCAGTAACTATTAAGTTTATATAACAAAACACCAAAAGTCTCAGATTAAGGTCTTATTTTGTGACTTAGTCCCCACGCTGGCCTAGTGCGGATTGGGGACTTCACGTACACCTTTGAATTTCTTCGAAGATGTAAGTATGTAGGTTTCCTCGCGATGGTTTTCCTTCACCGAAAAGCTATGGTCAATATCAAATGATATTCCGTACATAAGTCCCGAAAAATTCATTGGTACGAGCCGGGGTTCGAACCCACGCCCGCCGTTTGACAGCCGCATGCCTGAACCACTAGGCTACCGTAGCATCGTAGCAACTAATAAAAAAATTGAATAAAATTTTATCGAATTGTGCAACATCATTGCTCTAAGAAAACTCTTCCAACCATCTTTTCTTTTCTTGCTTTATTAACCAAAGTAAAAAAAAGCCTAGCTATAATCATAAGTCACTCTGCGTTAATGCATTGCGGGTTTCCCTGCCATAAACCTACTTTTAAATACAGAATACGACCAAAACACCGTGTCATGGCATTCATGGCTGTTATCTTTCGATTACTTCGCTGTGTGTGGTTCCCGAATACAAGGTAAAACCATTAATTTAACTAACACAAACAATTGCCTTTTAGACAAAATCTATGTTTTTGCGAACCACGGAGAGTAAACTCGGTTAATGGAATTTGAAATTAGTTGGGCTTTTTTACTTTTTTGTGTAGGTACTCGTTGTTAACGGTATTTTATAGGGAAGACTTTGATTTCGTTTTAATTAAAGGAATATGAATATAGGTAAACATTTTTGGTCAAAAACTTCTTATTAATTTGTAATAATAAAATGGACTAGGTAAGAGTTCTCGCTGGCCGTATCGCTCGATTTTTTTAAATAAGAGAACAATCCAATTGTGAAAAAACCGTCAAGTACGAGTTGAATTCGCGCACGAGGGTTCCGTACGGTACTCGCATGATTTGTAACTGATGAAATGTTATAATACACTATGTGTAGTGTGAGGTGAGCTGAGCCTCGAAGTGTCTGGTTGTCCATTTACGCTGGTTATATTCGAACAGTGTTATTATACGATATAATGCAAAGTCACGGTTTAAGAATTTATTTATTTATTTGTACATATGACATTTTGAAAAAGGAGGCTATACCAACGCAATGGACAAAGACCACAATTACCCAAATGGCCAATAAGCTTGATGAGTAACCTAGTTCAGTCATGAGTTCATGACTAGGTCAGCGGGATTTACTCTATAGGTTTCTGGGTTATAACTACAGACTTGTCTAAAAAATAAATTTGGTTAGCCGGTGGGAATCGGCTTGTATGGGCGTTCCGTCATTGAGGAATAATTCCAAAAACTGTGAATTAACATCAAAAAAGTTATATTATTGATTCTCTATGCTTAAATTATTTATTTACCTCTCTGAGTTTTCCCGACGTTTTGGATGTGTCGCAACATCCATGGTCACGGGGCAACGGGCTTCAGTAGGAATGAAATCATGCGCAATTAAATCCAGTTTAGTAGTTTTCTCCTTTTGAGGGACGGAACCCTAAAATTATGGCAAGGTAAGTTTTGATTACCGACGATTTGAAACAACCTAGCCTTAATAAAGACATGGGAACCCCGAAAATACGAGTTTTGTTGGTCACTTACCATCTGTAATTTCATAAGGATTGGAACCAGGATAGTTTACCAGAGGTATGAAAGAAACCGCCCTAATCCAAACTTAGTTTTGAAGCTCCGGTGACACGAAAAACAATAAAGATCTCCACTTGAGGGCTACGTTCAAAGTTCAGTCACTTTGAACCCGTAGACCCTACCCTACCCCTCAGTAGACCCGTGTTGACAGCAGTGCGCCAGTCCCGATCTCCGAGTAGCAAGCTCCCACGGCTCGCAGGTTATGCCGGTTGCAGACAGGTGGCGTTTTAGGACATGCGTGTACCGCTAAGACGTATGACGAATATTATCATTAGCAGTGTTAACTTAATTAACCTGCTTCCTTACCGTCTCTAATTTCATAAGGATTGGAACCAGGAACGCAGTTTACCAGAAGTATGAAACAATCCGCCCCCTCTGTTTACATTTGTGTATTCTATGCCATCTATAAATAGTTCACATTACAGCAACCACATTAAAGCACGATCATTTACCAGTCGGTACTAAATGCGTTTAAGACATTTGTGAGCTTCAAATAGCACAGCACTCTTACGAGTCTTCAAATGTTTTTTTTTAATTGCTATGGTGAACTTTTTATAGAACTTACCCGCTGGCTGGCCGCTATAGTTTACACAATTTATGGCGAGCCTGTCTCCACGAGTTGTAAGTGTAACGCCCTTAGTCCACCTACGCAAGCGAAACGAAAGAGATGGCCGCGGCGAGGGCAAGAATCCAATCCGGCCATCTCTCTCGTTTCGCTTCGCTACCGCATGCAAATGCGTAGGCCCTTAGGCGTAAGTCTCCGGATCAGGCGTTTGGTGTCAAGATCTTCGAGAAACCCGTGTTTTTTTTTTATACAACGACGGTGGCAAACCAGCGTACGGTCCACCTGATGGTAAGCGGACACCGCAGCCTATAGACGCATGCAACTCCAAAGGAGTAACATGGGCGTTGCCGACCCTTGATATGTTTAAGGATTCACCGTGTTGACAGCTGAAGGAACAAATTCCCTCGCTCTCAAAACAACGTATCCCCGGGAGCTCTGGGGACCTTGCTCACCTCCAGGAACATAACACTACTACAGAGCAAGTAGTTGTGTTACTAATGGCTGTGGTCTTCTGCAAGGCGGAGGGACTTCCCCAGTTGGGCTGCTCCACTTTCGAGCGGGATGACATTTCGTTGTGCCCTACCTCACCAAGCTGACAGCAGTTCGCCAGTCCAATCTCCGAGTAGCAAGCTCCTCCCACGACTCACAGCATATGCCGGTCGCAGACAGATGGCGCCTCCGGACATCCGTGTACCGCAGAGTATACACAGTGTGTGACTTTCATAAGAAAATATATTTAAGGGATGAAAGTATCAGCCATCATGAACGTAAATTGGTATCTCTAGTTAAAAGAGCGGTTTATTTTTCATACAAATTAATCCGGCACCCAATGTATCGGTAACAAAGCTAACAACTGACAGTTACATTTGAAACTAGCTCTGCCTCTCTGAAACGCCAAATAAATTTTAGCAATATATTGCTGCTCGAGAGAAGCTAAATAAAAAAAAATCTCCATTAGAAAAAGCAATTATTATATATTTTCGATAAACGGTTCACAAAACTTAAAGCTATCATTATTTTAAATGTATGTTCTAATGAATGTCGCACGCCATATGTTACGAATATTAACATTAGCAGTATTAACCCACTTCCTTAATATACAAGTCCCATATCAAACCAGCACGTCTAGCACACGACGGCCGCGACGTACTCTCGATTTTTATCGCTCTATACCTCTTCTTCTAAGTGTTCTAATAAGAGAGAGACGGATAGTGCGAGAAAAATCGAGAGAGCTCGCGCGCCGTCGCGTGCTAGCCGTGCTGTATGCGTACTAGGGCAACCCGTTCTGTGCCTGTTAAGGTGCTCTATTAGACCTTATAAGTAACAATAGGTAGGTATTAACGTTGAATAACCGTATGCATACATTGGAGCGTAGCTAATAGAATACTAAATAATCAATACTTATTAACTTATTATCATTGCCTCGGTCACTATGGGCAAATCCGTATACGTAATTGAAATCTGGTTTAATTTTTTTTTTTTTATACAACGACGGTGGCAAACAAGCATACGGGCCTGATGGTAAGCGGACACCGCAGCCTATAGACGCATGCAACTCCATAGGAGTAACATGGGCGTTGCCTACCCTTGATATTTTAAGGATTTGCCGTGTTGACAGCTGAAGGAACGAATTTCCTCGCACTCAACACAATGCAACCTCGGGAGCTCTGGCGACCTTGCTCACCTCCAGGAACACAAGACTACTACAGAGCAAGCGGTAGTGTTATTATGGCTGTGGTCTTCTGCAAGGCGGAGGTACTTCCCCAGTTGGGCTGCTACAAATTCGAGCGGGATGACATTTCGCTGTGCCCTACCTCACCAGACCTTGAATGATCATATCATAAGTTATGAGTTCTGGGTTAACCGGACTTACCTTGATTTATACGGGGCACAAACAAACAAATTAGGGAACAAATAAATTAGGTCTTTTGGGTTTTTTTGATACACCTGTGTAATGGTTTTACAGTCCTACTTTGAAGATAACAATTAAACTATAGATGTCGGTATTGGTAGGATATGCTGTAAAAAATTAGTAGGTAGTGAATAATCTTAACGTCGACTGCGACCTTATCTTCTGGTTTGTACAGTCAATTTCGTTTGGTTTTGTGTACTAATCGGCGTTGTAACGTAATAAGCGCGACTTGAGCAGTTTGCTTTGTCGCTAAACGTATTTACCGCCGACGCCGAGTTTAGCGACTTTAACCAAAACAACGTCGGTTTTCGTAACTCGTAAAGTATACTGGCTCTCGTGATGTAGAGAAAAGCAGTTTTTTGACAACACAAACTCAGAAACAAATATACATCCTAACTCATTCAATGTTTTTTTTTAGAAATTCCTTATTTATAAATCTTTACTACGTAATCAAATCTTGCAAGTCGTTTTCTACCGCTTCCCTTAGTCTTATCTAATGAGTTGAAATTTTGCACGTGTGTATAAAATACATACTTAATATATTTTATTTCTAAAATTATGGACTTTGGCAGAAATAAAAGTGTGATTAACGTTTCAACAAATAGATTATCGTTTATTAAACGTTGTATGTAAACACTAGGAAGCCATCACGTGTCACATAGAAAGCAGGAAGAAGATATATTAAGAAGGCTAAGTTGAAGGTTGAATATATATATATATTACCTGACTGTTACTATAATAGGACGGACCCAATATAGCGGTCGAATTGCGTGGTTGGAGGGTAGCCTGGGGAAAATCCAGGGGAAGTTTATACACTGCAATACTCTACGAGTTTGCGCTCCAGTGAGATTGGTTCAACGGTATCAACCGAATCTGGGGTGTGAGTGGTGTCGAACTACTGGGAGTTTTATCGCTGGTTCGCTAAAACCTAGCCTAGCTGAGAAGTCCAGCAAGAAACTCAGCTAGGCCCGACTTGGGTCGGACTGACTCTACCCGGTATGCGGCGGTACCGGGACGAATAGGGACTGTATGTGTCTGTGTTGTCGCGATCTCGCGGTGGACGTGCCCGCCGGCGGGAACGCCGAAGTGTACGCGATGTGATGGACGCCGAAAGCGCAGCGTTCCATCTTTCGATGGACGCTGTGATTTCGTCGTCCGGGTCCGTGAGTGTGTGCCTAAGATGCGTGCGGTCCCTAATCAGTGAGCGCCGAGTAACGACAGAGGGAATATAACTATGGTTGGATACCTCAATGAGCTAGATTAATGTTTGCATTACAAATTCAACAATCCAACAATATTAACAACAGACAAAGCTACACTTTGAGTTTGAGTTTAGGTCGAGTTAATAAAACGTGGAGCTCCCTTCACGAGACCCTTCCTAGGACCGTCTCCTTGACTATACGATTTGTCTGCTACCCATTTCTTAAGACATGTAATAATGTGCCTAAAGTACGAGATTTCGTTGTCCAATTACCCGGGAGATGGCGCGCTTACCGGCGGATAAGCCTACATCACGCAAGCGTTTGTTTCTCATTAGTTGTAGGTAATATTAAATATTCACATTTTATGGCAGATAGGAAAGCCCGCAAACGCCGGAAGGCTGCTGGAATTAAGCTGTTAAAAAATGTTTGGTCGAAGCCTAGAGGTTTGTGTATACTTAGAATGAACATACGTCGTCTTATTATCAAACTGTAACTTTTTATTACTCCTCGAGACCTTGCTGTAGTATTTGTACGCTTAGCTTGCCTAGTCGTTTGCTTACCATCTGTCATTCTAAAAAAACAAAATCATTTATTTTTGGATTAACGGTTATTGTATCAATTCAATAATTTATTCGTGATACTAAAAGATGTCTACTACACTAAAAGATGTCTAATGTGAACGTTTAATCATTTTATTCTCCTCTATCGTTTTTACAATTTCCTTCTGACCTTAACTCTGCCCAACATTACATTTTTTATGTCTTCTCTGCTCAATTTTGTGAAAGGAAACGGACGTGTAGTGTCAATAACTGCCAATGTACCTATTTATATATTTGTAGTTTAAATGAAATGTCGGAAGGGACAAACAAACCATTTACGTCCCGAGGACAGCAATCTCTTCAACTATCCCAGTAATGTGCAATTAACATGGCGGGTAAAACTAAGAACGCCGCGGAAGTTGTGTAAAGATGTAATTTTGCGGCGAATTCGGACTCGTGTCCGGTCACCGCGCCGGTCGGGCCGCGAAAACATACGGTGAGAGCATAGTGATGCGAGACAATAGGCAGGTGAACGACAAATGCTACATTGCGAACGCGTTACAAAAATAGAAGAAAGTGTGTGTGTGTGTGTGTGTGTTTGTAATCAACAACAGAAATAAGATTATAGGTTTGTAACCTTATCACAATGGAGTTACATTTGACGTCGACTCTAGGGGAGGCTGAGAAGAATTGAGACATTTTTTTCATTTCTTGACATTGGAAAGCTAGAACTATGGGAAATATAAGATTAGAAAGCAAATTTCATACGTTAGCGAAGAATATCAATAAAAATGGTAATTTAAAATGAGAACTATACAAATATCTAGTTTTTCTACATTACGTCACTCATATATATTTGCGAATTTGTAAATATCTCATGGCAGCGTGCTTTCTGTCATTGATTAACAACTAACTAGTCAACAAGTCTATAGATGCATGCCGGAAACTGGAACTAGTGCTTTGTCGTTTTGAAAACATTTCAATGTTGGCAACATCTCTATGTACCTAATGCTGAACGAATCTTTGAAATTGGATGACTAGATAGGTACTCATCGAATATGGAAATGACAAGGTCACGAACTTTGCTTTATAATATTACCCCTTTATTCTTAAAACTGAAAATGCCTCTGCTAAATAAAATGTGCTTTGTCCCCTTCTAACAAACACAAGTGTCAAAGTGACAGATAAGGACAAACTAATATTAACGCCATTTTAGTTAAAATACGCTTGTAGAACGTTTATGGATACGTGTTTACAGAAAAGTAGATATATTTATAAAGGTCCTCGACCATTCACATGTATCAGAACACCGAGCATTCGCAGAATGCCCAAATAATGCCTGGAATATGCAGAGACGTCCGATATTTCAAAAAAAGGCGGCGAATATGACTACAAAGATTAAATAGAAGTCTGCTGAACTCCGGAGTAATATACACGAATTAATTAATATACTCGTATTACTAAAGTAACGAACATCTCACATTTTTTTACATAGACGGTAGTGTCATCTATGTAGTTCATACGTCACATTAGTTTAATTTTATTTAATATTTACATAGATCTTAGCGACATCTATTGTATTTTCAATGTCAACATGACCTCTTTCGTAGTAAAGAAAAATGTGAATAAACAAAATCCCAAGATATTGAACATTTTTGAAGAAGTTTTCGAAACCTCGATTTTATTACCATATTTTAAAGTGTGATTGGGTCTTACACATATCAGGCATTTCCTTCAATGGCCGGTGGGCCTTCCCTTCCCCTTTAGCAAACTAAACAACGAACGGAGTCAAGCGTAGAGCCAAACATCGCTACAAACCTCTTCACGATCATTCTCTGGTAAGTACAGTGGTTTTCAATCTTTTTCATGCCGCAACCCCCTTAAGTACTTACCGAAAAAATATTTCGCGACCCCCCACCGTACGGCTGGTATTTAGTTGTATTGCTTACTCTAATAATATTAAATACTTACAGCACTTTCATTTTAAAAATATATACGGGTAGCCACGAGGCTTCACGGCTTCCTGGGGTTGCGACCCACAGTTTGAAAAACACTGCTCTAGAAAATGCTGTGCGAGAGGGGAGGTGTGGGCGGAGAGGGACAGCGGCGGAACAAATTTTTTTTAATGCTCGCTATATTACTCCTGTTTATTTTGTGTCACCTGTAACGTAATTCGTTAAAATGCTCATTACAAATGAATGCTCCAGTATATCAGCAACTGAAGTTCAAGATTTTCAGTGAGATGAACCGCTAGATCGTGAGCTCTCGTCTCTCTGTTCATAACCTTTCCTCTGCAAACGGTTTTTCGCGTGTTTTCACCTACCAAAGCTTAGTCACTGAATGTGTAGCGTATGTTTGATGCACCACTTGGTGTAGGAATAAGGTAGACACCATTTTATTTCAGCGTCGCAGTTTGTACCGGCTCGCCTGTTTCGTGGCCCGACTAAGGCGCCCGTCCAGTCATTAGTGCAAGTTAATGAGCTGCACACGGACTGCCGTGTAACGAATACGCGCTTCGACTTTTATAGCTCGAGTAAATTCTTTACGGACTAGGGCATAATATAACATCTTTTAACACTTATTCAAAAATTATGCACCGGAGATTTGTGTACGTCGCTTCATAGTTCTATAGTAGTATTTCAATTTATTTCGTGCGGTTACGCGCGCGCCGAGCTTATGTGCGCACGAGGTAAACACATATCCAGGTAAATAGTCGGCTTAGAAAGTCATGCAAAAAGATCAGATTCATTACCTCAGCGGGTCTAGAAGAATGTTACAATACAGGTAACTTACAAATTGAACAGGAGCGTTTTAGCGAGCATTAGCGGAACGACTACATTTGCTTCGAGTTTTTGCCGAGCCGAGCAATTTTGTTATTGTTTTACCGTCGGTCCCTCGCCGCCCACAGCTCCCGCACAGCATTTATACTAGAACGTCCGCTGGAATGATCGTGAACACCACGACTAAATCTTACACTGCCTCGAGGCGCCCGCGCGCCTCGAGTGTTCGCGCTTTAAATTTCGGCAGTCGGGTAGCCCCGTAGTGGCCCCTACCCACAGGCCAGCAATGACCAGCAGCAAAAGCCCTTTCGGCTGCTGCAGTAGAACCACGCTCAAAAAAAAAGATAGTGAACACATTCGTAGCAATGTTTTGCTCTATGCTTGCCCCCAATCGCTGTTCAGTTCGACTATAAACCGCACTCGAGAAAAAGAGATGCAACACTCTTCGGGAATGGCTTTTTTGGACAAATTTCGATAAATACCTAACTCAGTGAAGTTTTATTTGTATTTCATTAAGTGAGATTTTAGATGAGATAAAATACTGTAGTATTAACTTGATTTTGTCGTAAAATAATGTATTGTTTAAATAGGTTGAGTAAAAAAGGAAAATAAAGACCCAACTTTGGTTTTTTTTCTATCGAGGAGATTTTAGGCAATCATGTATCGATTAAATCAGATAAACAATCATATAGTCAAGAATCATATATCTGAAAATCAGACCATATTGTTTCTTAATCTAGTCAGAACGGCGTTTCAAAGCACGCGATAATTTCCAATGCTCCGCCTTACTACGATCTCTGACCCCGTAGCATGGACGGCCTTATCACATGATAAGTGACAGATAGAGCGTCCGTCACTGGCTGACACCGTTCAATAGAACGAGACGGACGCTCTATCTTGTCACTTATCGTGTGATAAGGCTGACCATGATACGGGGTCTGACAGCCCTTTAAACAGATGCACTCGTAATTCGTAATATCAAGTCTACCCCGTTCATATATTACCCCGTGACATACATCAATATTCCAATACGGCGTCGTGTAACGACATTTTTGTATAAAGGCCATATTGCTTGCAACTAGATTCACCTCACCTCACTGTTCACTCGTAGCATATCTTGAAGCCCAGATTCGCAATAACAACTCGTAGATAGATGTCTGACTCACACTGGTTACCCTGAGGTGATGGTGAAGCTTTGTGAGCAGCCCGCCTTGACGTTGGAAGGTAATGTCCCGTCTTGTGCCGGTGCCACACATAGCACAAATGCTTGATCACATATTTGAACACATATTTGATCACATGTAAAGCATCTGTATTTGCTTATTTTTTCAATAATTGATCACACATTTGCATTGCCATGCGTTTTCGGTTTTTCGAGCGCACATCAAAGCGTCCAAAGGTCAAGTTGGGTAGGCTGCAACACTTGGAAACTCTCATAGAATGAAAAAATGTACGGGATAGTTAAAGCATCTTAGCCAACCTAACAAAACACAGAACTTTGGCACCTTATTACAAGGCAATAAAGTGCACTAATTTTTCTTTACGTTAGTAGTAGACCATAAGAGAATCCTAAAACAATGTATGAAGTTCCGCCTCTTAAAACGGGTTTGGGCGGAGGTTACCAAATTCGGAATAAGTTTAATTCTGAGTCTTCCAGCTTTTTATTTAGTCAGTTTCTGGGTAGATCATGTTTTTATTAGGTTTTATTCGGAGTGAGTCTGTTTCTGAACATTTCTAATACTAAGTTATATTCAGCAAATTCTTATTTAATCTTTTTCTAGGTAGGTCAGATTCTCAGTAGGTCGGGGAGTTTTTTCGTATTAGGTCAGATTGGAACTAAGACAGATTCAAACAAGAAATGTTTATTTTTAAAACAAAATCTGATTAAGTATATTTCTTTACTACGGCTGAATCTAATTATAGGGAATTCTTAATAAGGATAGGTCTTAATTAGTCATTTTCTAAGTTATAAGCCTTCTGCGAAGGTCAAGTATAGTTAGCTAGAAAATAAGATAAGACGCCCCTATTTCACCAAGTCGACAGATGATGCTGACTGTACGTACGACGTATAACGTCCAAAAAGGTAATTATTTTTTGAGTAATTGTTTTGAAATATTAATACGTAACAAAAGGAATTCATTATTTTAGTGTTAATGCAATTGTGCACTATAGATACTTGCACACTTCTACTATAATGTACTATACTATAGATAGTTTGCTAAGTTGATCCTTACCATGAGGCGTTTCGTATATATAGGGTGATTTTGGGGCCGTGATACAGGGTATGTTCCGACTCTCACTAAAATCAGGAAAGGTTTATTTCTTTTTTCTTCAAAGTAAAAATGCTACTTGTTTATGGAGTTTGAAAAACACACCCTGGATCACGGCTCCAAAATCAACCGAGTATATAACGATCACACACACGAGTCTCTTACGACGTTTTTCAAAACACTGGCTAGGAAAAAAAACAGCTAGAATTGTTTAGAATTTGTGGGGATACTTAAGTACTTCTGATTTACATATAAAGTACGACAACCTCTTTCCTCTTTTATAGTCACGTTGAAGACAAACAACCATTCTTAATTAATAAAAAAATCTCTACCCAACTAAATTAAAACGCCTCGTCTGTATATGTACTATGTCCTTTTTGATAAAATAAAATAAACACTTTATCAGGTTATTTTACTACGGTATTGTAGGTTGTAATACGGTAAAACTAGGAGTATTTGCTGAATCGATGCCATGAGAAACTCGTTTTCAGCAATTGTGACGAAAATACTATTATTTCATTTTTCGTTAAAATATGCTACAAATAATTGTGGTTGACTGTGTATCCGCATGACGTACCATCAAATTGACTTACACTAGAAATGTCACTTACGAGAGTTTAACGTAAAAATCTAACTAAAATAGAAAAGCCTATGAATGAATTAAACGTATCCAGTATCTGACCTCATCAGAAAAGGCTTTATTAATGAATTCGACGCAGCCATCATTTGTTTTCGTTCTAATTGAACTTACTTAAAATCTGACTGTCTCAGAATGTATTCGTTAACGAATTTGACATAACCAGTATTCAACTTATCACTATCACGACCTCATAAGAGTTGAACACTTTCGGAACCTGACTAAATAAGAATCTGGATGAGTCAGAATTAAACCTATTCCGAATTTGGTAACCTTCGCCCGAACCTTAAAACGTAGTGGTTATATTCTCTTTGGCATATCACTGAGCGGAGCGGTCGCTTTCGCGCGTTTTGTGTAGACAACAAACGAGATGGACTGAAGCAACGAACTTCTGTTACGATACATTTCACACATCCACTCGCGCCTTCTCCTAGGCCATTTCAGTTTTTGTCGCGCATGGAGTAAGTAATAATTTCAAGCGGCTAAATAATATATGTAGACCGCGTCAACAAACCCTTCGTCCATCTTGTTTGTTGAGTTTGCGAACACTGTGGACTGAACATGCATTTGAAGCAGGTACTTAAACATTTTTTCAAATGTGTGAGCAAAGCCTTTCAGTCTTTGTTCAAATATTTGTCTATGTGTAGCGCCGCCATTATAGCAAAATCCTTATTTCAAAGTATGTTTGTTTATTAATATTTAACTCGTATTTGCCTACGGATCCGCGGTGGTTCATAAGCCTTGGGATTAATCTGACACTTATATTTCGTATTCACTAGAATAGTACCCATAAAACACAGTCAAACTGGTGATTTCGTTTTCTGGTGCTATGTAATTTATTATTTTAGTTTAATTTCAGTTTTTAATAGAATAAATTAATAAATAAATATTAGGGGGCAATCATACACAAATTGAACTAGCCCTATAGTAAGCTCAATAAGGCTTGTGATGTACAAGACGACGATATATTATATAATAGATACTGTGTGTATCTTTGAGATTTAAATATAATTATTTTAATTTTGACACTTAGAGACCTTAGACATCTCTAAGAAATAAAAAATAAATAAAATGAATAATAAATATTAGGGGACAATCTTACATAAATCGACCTAGTCCCAAACTAAGCAAAGCTTGTGTTATGGGTACTAGACGACGATAATAAACATACTTACATAGATAAATAAATACTTAAATACATATAAAACATCCATGACTCAGGAACAAATATTCGTGCTCATCACACAAATAAATGCCCTTACCGGGATTCGAACCCAGGACCTCTTGCTTCGTAGGCAGGGTCACTACCAACTAGGCTAAAGCGGTCGTCAAAGATCGTATTTTCTTTCTCTTATTGTATTTGACATGTAAACTCTGATGTAGTTAATTCTATCTAGCCATTTTGACTTGTAAAAGTGTCCTCGTGTCCTATTTGCTGAATAAATATTTTGAATTTGAATTTTGAATTTTTGATACCGGGATTCGAACCCAGGACCTTCAGTTTCGCACCGTTACCCACTAGGCTAACTGATCGTCGATAGAAATATAACAAAATCTGAATGCGCTCAGGTTACGTAGCAGAGAGCTATTTGTAATGCAAAATGCAGGTTAGGTGTCAGAGTGATCTCTCCGTACGTTGTAGTCGTGCAAAGTAGGTTTTATCTTTTCTAAGGTTGTTTGCACTATTATAACTCAATTGTTACAAACGGTTATCATGTCTAAAGTGCATCAATTTAAATATGGCGCGGGCAGCTGTCATTACACAGAAACTTGTCACACTTGAAACTGAACAATATGGAACACTAGCTTCTGCCCGCGACTCCGTCCGCGTGGAACTCGTTTATATCGTAGCGCGATACAAACTTTCATCCTCCATTTCACCCCCTCAGGGGATGATTTCCGGGATAAAAACTATCCTATGTCCTTCCCGGGATTCAAACTATCTCCATACCAAATTTCATCTCAATCGGTTCAGCGGTTTAAGCGTGAAGAGATAACAGACAGACAGACAGATATACACACTTTCGCATTTATAATATTAGTATGGATTCAGATTTTAATGAACACCGCCACAACCAGCGAACGATAAAGCCATAAGAATGCGAGCTCCTTACAAATTTTAACCCAAAAACTTGCCTAAAACCCGGTATGCGCATGTTGTAATTAAACGGCTGCCTGGCATCGTTTTGACACCCCGCCCCCAACCCCGCATTATGGCAATAGCACCCATTCGGTGGGACCATTTTGCGACGCTACTTAGACTTTTATGGTTTTTTCGTTCGCTGGCCACACCACCATAATTATTATGAATAATATTTAATGTAAAATTTAATCCCAAGTTTTCTGCCTAGGCTTATATGTCCATACTAATATTATACCCAACCGATTCTCGTGAAATTTTGTCAGCCGGTTCAATAAGTATATAGCTTTGTTTGTCGATTCAGCTTTAAAAAAAATTTTTTTTCAAGACAGGGTTGCATGTTCCACAGCTCACAGAGCTAGTTAGGGCTAGTAGGAACTAGTAGAGAAATATAGATCCGAATCCTATTCTTAAAGGTGACGAACTGAATCAACCTATTTATTTATTTAACCTTTCTCGTACAAAAGAACAATTCATCGTACAAAATGCGAACTGAATGCCGTTAGCATTCTCTACATTAATTCGTAGTGATGAACGTCCCAATTGGTACAATACTTATATACTACACAAAAACAACAAGATCGTTACTTAATAAATAAATATATTAAACAGTTTTTTTCCAACTTAGATTTAAACACCAGCATGAAAGAGGTTGGATTCTAAAGGATACGAGTAACGAGACATCATTAATTAGACACTTAGTTTATTAATAATTAACAATAAAAGAGAAATATCTAAGCAGCCCTTATTTTGTTTCGACCATTTTCGAAGTAAACCAGATACATACATAGTTCATCTTACGTTCACAACTTGTACATAAATAAGAGAATTTCTGTAGGTGGGCATTTTTAAAAAATTGTTTACCCAATTAGCGTGAGTTTTGTGACGACAATTAAGTATACAGTTTGTATACAAATTAACTTTTTCTTTTCAATTTACAAGTTCAATTTCACATAATTGGAATGCTTAATTGTCGTCACAAAACTGACACCGAGTTAATTTTTATTTAACGACTCACGCTAATATTAGCGTGTATACGGTAAATGATTTTTTAAATGCCCAGCTTATGTAACGGGTGACACTTTTCGAATTCCGAATAAAACAAATGAACAAAGCAAACACTCTCATATCGTTTATTTCGTTCTCGGAATAGTTTCAGATGTCAGCGTCACTCTTAATTTGTATTCACGTTTATTACTTATTCATACATCATTTTTAACAAATGGAACAGAAGTATAGTACACGTTAGGTTTTGTAGCTCTAATTATCATATTAAGATGGTATACATTTTAACTACACCTTTTTCAGTTACTACATTTTGGTTTTTAGTGGATATTTCGTTGTTCAACGGTGATAGACATGAGGTGTTATGTGACGTGTTTATTTTCAGTTTGAAATTTCATTAAAACATATTTGTTTGTTTTCAGAGGTCGTATATTATTATTGAGTGATCAGATCTTTTTAAGATACTGATAACTTTAGATACTGTACTCAGTCAATGTTGTTTTAGCTTCTTTACGATATTGGTAACGTTATTGTACTCGTAAATAACAGAAATCATTAAGTTTGTAGATAATACGAGTATCGGTTTGGTCACGTAATATTTATCAGAAAATTTTCTAATGATTCATTAGGAGTTACTAATCAAAGTCAATGAAAAAAGTACTATGTACTTCCACACAGTTCTATTACACAGTTTGTTCTATCACAGCAAAGCTTACCCAATTCGCCACTAGATGGCGCTGCACGTCAGTTAGATGGCGCTATCGTTGTGTTGCCCCAGTTTCATGAGGCTGACTCGCGCCGCGCGCTCGTCGTGCCTCAATCTAATGAGTAAGGAAATTATTGGGCCTTGATGACATCTCGGCTATGCCCACTGGGCGAAACTATTTTTGATGGGCCAAGGTCGTCCCCTTGAGTTGCGCGCCTACTTTGCGCGCGGTTCGGGTGAAGCGATCTACCCGCTGAACTAAAGCAAATAATTATGTGAGCGTTACTCAAAAAAATGCCACTACATTTTTTCGGAGATTTTCTGAAACTTTTATGTTATTTCTAATCAAAATCAGGATGTCTTTCCATTCCAATAGGAGAAAAAGTGTCCCAAAATGTTCATACATTTTTGAACTTTCCTATTATTTCATATTATACAAAGTATAAGGTAACACAATACGAAAAATATCTTAGGGAAAGTTTTTTGTCCTACCAGGGTCGAAAGAGCTCATGATTCTGAGTGGAAATAGTTAACATAAAATTCCTAGAAGTACAATTAATAATAGTGGCATTTTTTTTGAGAAATGCTCGTGTGTGGAATATAATAAAATAATATTATTAGCTGTCTTTTGAGTGGGAAAACGGGTGCATCTGATAAGCTATACGTAACTAATACGTTTAATACTATACCTACTATGCTCTTTTTTTTAACTGCACCCACCGTAGCAAAGATTCAGATTGGTCCTAAGAGATGCCTGCCTTGTGCTAAGCCCTCTATACTTATTTTATTTGTGGAATAGCTTGAGTATCATATTTCTAATAGTTTCTTCGGTCTCAGCGATTTTTACTCATTAAATAAAACGTATCGCGCGTAATATACATCTTAAATGTATTTACAAATAAAAAAAAAACTTAATTGTAATTTATATTAGTAACAAGATAGTGAAAGTCGACGAATTTATTTCAATTATCAGAAATATATTTGTACAAGATAGAAGCTTTTAACTAACTCTCTTTCCCCTTCAGCAAAATCAAAAGGAGTGCGATTTGTCTCTGCTAATCTAGAAGATAATCAACATAAAGATATAGGCATTATTACAAATAAAAATCAAAGTATTATTTGATAATTATTAAATTTCAATAAATTAAAATCTATATTTATAATAATAACAGATAATATAATTAATGCTAAACTACCCTCATACGAAATAGTTTGAGCTACAGCACGTAAACCCCCTAACAAAGCATAATTAGAATTTGAAGATCAACCAGAAACTATTACAGTATAAACCCCCATACTTGTACAACAAAAAAAAAACCTAAATTAAAACTAATCATATTAAAATAATAAGGAATTACCATTAAATATTCTCTTTTATTTGTAGTACATTACGTACCTTCGGTTCGGGCCATAAATATGCGATCTGGGGCTTTACGAATTACCGCCCGTGGTAAGTACCCTATTTTACGTCTTCATCTGGCCACAATGCGAGTTTTACCGTACGCGCAGCGTGCAGTAAAACTCGCATTATGGCCAGGTGTGACGTAAAGTATTTTTACAGGGACCTGTAACTTCGCTTACTATTTTCCATTAATTTGCCAACATTTTCCGAGTAATTTGGAAAAGCCATTTATATATACTATTCGGCCAAAATGGCACGGCGCGGCGTGCTTTTGTTGAGATCACTTATTAATTACTCAAGTGGCAGTGGGTGGGGCACATAGCGTTGGGGCGGAAAGGTTCTCGAGTGGTGACCAGTGACCACGTACCGGAAGGCGCGGCGGTGGGTAGGCCTCCAAGGTGGACTGATGCCCTGATAAAGGTTGCGGGAGTCCGCTGGATGCGGGTGGCGCAGGACCGGTCACTTTGGCACTCTTTGGGGGAGGCCTATGCCCAGCAGTGGACGTCTTTCGGCTGTTATGATGATGATGAATTGATGAATAAGCCCCAACATACAGGAAATCCATATACTTATCCATACTAATATTATAAATGCGAAAGTGTGTCTGTCTGTCTGTCTGTTACCTCTTCACGCTTAAACTGTTGAACCGATTTGGATGAAATTTGGTAAAGAGATAGTTTGAGTCCTGGGGAAGGACATAGGATAGTTTTTATCCCGGAAATCACCCCCCAAGGGGATGAAGTGGGGGTGAAAGTTTGAATGGAGCTACGATATAAACGAGTTTCATGCGGACGGAGTCGCGGGCAGAAGCTAGTATTATAAATGCGAAAGTGTTTCTGTCTGTCTGATACCTCTTCACTCTAAAACCGCTGATCCGATTGTGATGAAATGTGGTATAGAGATACTTTGAGTCCCGGGAAAGGATATAGGATACTTTTATCCCGGTAATCATCCCCTAAGAGGATGAAATGGGGGGTGAAACTTTGTACGGAGCTACAATATAAACGAGTTCCAGGCGTGAAGTCGCGGGCAGAAGTAGTATTAAATATGGTTCTTGGAAAACGACATCAAAAAGGCGATGTAATATTACCTTCTCACTAGATTTATTAAACTCGGGTATTAAATTCATCATTTCAAGAATTTGTACTCGTTAAGTAAGTCAATCGAGGTATACTTTACATTTTTTACCTAGTTTACTTAAGTCCCAAGTAATTTATTGCCACTCAAAAAAAAAATCGAATCAATCAATCGAATATTATCATATCCTGGTATACTAAATATAATTCTATTTGTACACTGAATCACTCGTTTTAATCCATTACTGACGTCACACGAGGGCCCGTCAGTCCCACGCTCAATTTAAACTCCGCAGGACCATTCAGAACTTCTCCCGTGGCCTGCGACAGGATAAACCCATACAAGATAAACATTTTATCGCTAATGCGCCGATGACGTCACACGCACTCGTCGTGCAAGCTACACCAGCGGGCGTAGCATGGTTGCCATTTTATCACTTATCGTTGTGGTAAAGACGCCCATCACGCTCTGACAAGTATGCGAGTGCGAGAGTGACGGATGCCTTATCCACAACGATAAGTGATAAAATGGCAACCGTTCTACGCCCGCAGCACGTCTATCATGAGACGGCCGCGACATACTCTCGACTTGCCTCGCACGAGACCTCTTGTTCTAAGTGTTCTAATAAGAGAGAGACGGATAGTGCGAGAAAAATCGAGAGAGCTCGCGCGCCGTCGCGTGATAGCCGTGTTGAGCATTGGTGGCAAGGCCTGTGGCTGTCACGATACATTACAAGTTATAATTTCAAAAGTAAACGATACCTTTATAACGAAACAAATTATTTAATTATATATTTCGTTTCGTGTTATTTTAACGAGGAAGTTACGCCGATCATTCCCGATCGTTCGAATCCTGTCCGGGGCTACAGACGAAGATGGTTTATTTTTTCCATTATATTCTTTCTCTCTGTATCATATCGTCTAAAGTAAACGATGTACCATTCAGGATAAATGGAAAATTGACAACTCGATATTATTGTCAGAATCTCAATAACTAATAATAATGAAAATCCCCGGGATGGAAAATTGTCCAGCCTGAATAATGCTAAAATGTAATTACGTCCGTAAAGTAAAATTGACATCCTTGATAGGTCGAAAGAAATGCGTCCATACGGAATTACGTACACTCCAAAAATATGATAAATCGGAAATACATCATAGTCGGGTAAGGACCAAATTCTTAGCCAGCTTAAGTCACTCAATTAAATTTTCTATGAAAGTTTTTGAACTTTGGTTTGTGAACTTTTTTCACTTCTTCAGTTGTATGGCTAACTACCGACTAACCAAGCTAACTACTGGCCAAGAATTTGGTCCTTACCCAGTCGATTTTCATATAACTGATATTAATTTAAGTTAGACAACATTCCCTTTGCACGTATTTGAATATGAACCTTGAATATGAATCTGTGTAGTGTGTAGTTCTGTTAGATCCTGGGTTCGAATCCTAGTAAGGGCAAATACTTGTGTGATGAGCCTTTATATTTGTTCCTGAGCCTTGGGCGTTTTCCGATGTGTGACTACCTATGCCTATGGCTACTTTGATTCGTGTAAGATTGTCCCATAATATTTACTTATTATTATGCTAAATGTAAGGCTATTACGACGACCTGGATAATCGATAATAGTACATAGGGCGGTGAATTCGTGAATGGCCCAGAACGCAGTTGTTTGTGGCCCGAACCGAAGGTGAGGGCCATAACTGCGGTCTGGGGCTTTACGAATTACCGCCTGTGGTAAGTACACAATTTTACGTCGTCATCTGACCACAATGCGAGTTTTACCGTACGCGCAGCGTGCAGTAAAACTCGCATTATGGCCAGGTGTGACGTAAAATATATTAACGTGTCACAACAATTTACTAGAAATGCAATGCCTTATTTCTTATGGATGAAATTATTTAATGATTTCAAATAATCTCGAGTATCTATCTATTTTCTAGTTGCCCTTTGATTCCCGGGGTCTTTTTTGCAATGTTGAATTTGGAACCTCCTTTAATTATACCTGTTTGTGTTGAAGTTTGTTTTGAATTTGTACTTGTACAAGTACGCGAGGACTAACGAGATTATAGATTGTATGCATAGTATTGCGTTACTTAAATAATAAAATACATACAATTGTGCAATATTGCTACACACTACACAATTGTGCAATACGCAAGGCGCGGCGTGGCGCCCCCCGCAAGGCGGACTGACCTGGTAAAGGTTACGGGAGTCCGCTGGATACGGGCGGCGCAGGACCGGTCACTTTGGTACTCTTTGGGGGAGGCCTATGTCTAGCAGTGGACGTCTTTCGGCTGATATGATTTGCAATATTGACTAGCTTTAAACACAATACGTTCACAAAGGCATGACTTATATATAATGATGTCGCATGAAAATTTTTACAAATAAAACTCGATAATCATATATCTGCTGACTATGCTCTAAGGTTTACGGATATTAGATTCAAACCAGAAAAAGAATATTACATTCCAAACCAAATCGAGTCCTCTTTTCTTAGCAATTTGCAAATCAGTATTCATCGAACGTTTAAAATGCATTCTGAGTGTGGAGGCGACTTTACCCCATTTCCCCCAGTCTCCCGAGTTTTGGGGTAACTTGAATTGACGATATTTCCGTAGGGCACTTCGAATCAGGGGAACGATCAGTTGTTTATGACAAGTAAAACGTTGAAATAAACATGATTTATAGTGTTGCCATAATAATAAAGAGAATGTGGAGTGAAATTTGGGCTTTATTTGCTGAAGTCTAGTGAATCGTTCCTTTATCTTTTTGCTGATATTTCGGTCGTTTCAAACAAGGGTAAAAAGGGTCATAAATTAAAAAACAGACTTGCTTTACATACACACATACGTTCACGCCTTTATTCCCAAAAGGGGTAGGCAGAGCACATGAAACTTATGTTCCAGCGCTACTTTTAGCATAAATGTGGGTATAAAAGATCGACAAAATGTGATATAGCAGTGATAGGTTGCTAGCCCATCGCCCACAACACATTTTAACCCTCCTACCTTTGTCGACTTTTACGACACCCACGGGAAGAAGGGGGTGGTGAAATTCTAACCCGACACCACACGCGCACTTGCTTTATCATATACATATATTGCTTGATACTGATTTTATTTAAACTTTTAACAATTAAAATGAACGAATGAGCAAGTGTGCTTGTTTCAATACAGCAGAGTAATATTAACAGCATTAATTATACACATATTCGATGAATCCAGGCATTATTTCGAGCAAAAGTTAATTGCGCTCTTCCCAAATTATGTGTACCTACATATTCGTGGCAAAGATCAATTAGATTCAGAACTGTAGGTCCTTTTTTACTATAAGTATGCTTAGGTTCTACTTTCTCTCCGTAGCTGGAGCTGCCGAGATGGCGCTCTGTTGACATTGAAGGATTTAGTTTTTTCTGTTACCTCTTCACGCTTACACCGCTGAACCGATTTAGATGAAATTTGGTATAGAGATAGTTTGAGTCCCGATGCAGGTCATATTTATTTATTTCTTGACAAATACATTTACGTGACATTACAGTAATAACCAATGCGTCACGAAACTAAAAACAACAAATAATACCATTTAGGCGACGAAACGGCTGCATCGTCATCTCCGGTGTAGGATTCGGCAGATTGCACCGGAATCGTCGAAGCACATGCGATGGTCTCCTGCTGCGGTCGCGGCACGCGCACCACAAACGAGCTGAAGTGCACATAGTGGCGCGAATGCAGCTGAAACACCCTCAGCGAGAAGCCGGTCTTCTGACGAACGTACTCCACCACATCATCAGCCGTGGCGGTGTAATACATATAGCGCCTTGCTCGGTGTGGCAACCCGTAGACCGGAACCAACCGGCTCTGCAGTACCACACTGACTCTTGCGCGGCTTGCGCTTCCTCGACACCGTTGTAAAACCCTCCTTATCCACATCGGGGGCTTCTCCTTTGGAGGAACCCGAACTTCGCGCGCTCTTGAGGGCGCGTCTCTCCGGTCGGCTGCGACAGACCGACCAGCTACGGCATCACCATAGCGATGACGTGATTTAGAGGATGGGGCGGGGGGAGGCCCGGCGCGGAGGGCATATGTTAGTTTTATCCCGGCAATCATCCCCTAAGGGGGCGAAATGGGGGTGAAAGTTTGTATGGATCTACGATGTAAACGAGTTCCACGCGGACGGAGTCACGGGTAGAAGGTAGTGCCAATATAAATCCTTCTTTTCACAATTTATGGAAGGAAACGGTTTCCGCTTACGCAGAGACAGTACGTACGCCTGTTCGCTACCCCCGGTCTTTTGAGACGTCTGTCTCCCATTATTCTCTGATACAATTAACATTCCGCTCGCGTCGTGTTTTGATCATCTTGCATCTACGTAATACGGCTGAGGGATTTGTTTGGATGAGACGTCATTATTATACGTCATGAATTATTAAAACACTGCCGAAAACATGTCCCAATAATACTTTTATTTTAAGGTGTATTATTCCTACTAATATTATAAATGCGAAAGTTTAGATGTTTGGATGTTTGTTACTCAATCACGCTTAAACGGCTGAACCGATTTGAATGAAATTTTGCACTGAGATAGTTTATAGCCTGGATTAAAATATAGGATAGTTTTTATCCCGGGTCCACGCGGACTTAGTCGCAGGCGGAAGCTAGTAATATTATAAATGCGAAAGTTTAGATGTTTGGATGTTTGTTACTCAATCACGCTTCAACGGCTGAACTGATTTGAATGAAATTTTGCACGAAGATAGTTTATAGCCTGGATTAAAATATAGGATAGTTTTTATCCCGAGTCCACGCGGACTTAGTCGCAGGCGGAAGCTAGTAATATTATAAATGCGAAAGTTTAGATGTTTGGATGTTTGTTACTCAATCACGCTTAAACGGCTGAACTGATTTGAATGAAATTTTGCACGAAGATAGTTTATAGCCTGGATTAAAATATAGGATAGTTTTTATCCCGAGTCCACGCGGACTTAGTCGCAGGCGGAAGCTAGTAATATTATAAATGCGAAAGTTTAGATGTTTGTATGTTTGTTACTCAATCACGCTTAAACGGCTGAACCGATTTGAATGAAATTTTGCACTGAGATAGTTTATAGCCTGGATTAAAATATAGGATAGTTTTTATCCCGGGTCCACGCGGACTTAGTCGCGGGCGGAAGGTAGTGTATTATAAAGTAATATTAATTTGATTAGGGCTACACAGGAAGAATGGTTGGGTCGATTTTAAGAACACTTTCGCTACCAGGAACCCGCCTAGCGGGCGCCTACGCCGTAGTCGCTTTCCGCTACATATGAGAAAAACCACGGGATCGGCTACGAGCGTAGCGCGTAGCGATTCTTGGTAGTGAATGTGTAAGACTCAACCATTTTAAATCCAGCCACACTACGTGTGCTACAAAGGCGTAGCCGTTGCAGTATTTTCTCGCTTCGTAGCGGAATACGCTCGTAGAGGTTATAACAAGGAATTTCATTTCACTTATTCAGTCACAATTTACGATTACACATTGATTAAATATGTATTAACAAACAGGTGTACAATTACAAATTCAGATTAATTATTTATAACTCTAAGTAAAAAACAAATATTTAAATAAATATAAAATGATTTCACACTCGTGTTGGGTCAGTACCAATTATTTGCAGAAATACAGTCGTTTTGGGTCCTAATTTGGTTTATTTACCAAAACAGCAATATCGTTTTCGACAGAAAATGGTCTCTCTCTCTGTAACTTTTTAAATTAAGTAGCTTTTAAAGACATTCCGCCCGCCACAGATTTTAAAGCCCGCTGGCTTTAAATATACGCCAGGTAGGCACGTAATGTACATATGAATTATACGCTACCATAGTGCTTACACTTATAAAAATTAACTCAGGGCTGTATTCCCAAAAGAGATGGGCAGAGCATATCAAATTTAATGATTATTGTTATTTCTAGAAATTGTAGAAAATGGAGACAATCTGAATAAATGCAATTTCTTGCATCATCTTAATGATTTTTCGCATTCTTTTTACGTCATCATGCCCAATGTGGGTTAAATTCGAACTAAGTGTATTTTACGTCATTCGAATTTTAAGGGGCCCTGTCTCTTGAACAAACAACTTTTAGCCAAATGACAATTTGACAAATGTTTTATTTGACCTAATGCATTTTTCGACAAAACAGTGGTATTTTCGGGTATACTTTGAATATCATCAAATAGAAGTCATTAGGTTAGGTTATGTTTGTTTTATAATAATCCTATAAAGCTTTCTATTTAAGAAAAAAATGCATTAGGTCAAATGAAACATTTGGCCAAAAGTTGTTTGGTCTAACATTAGTGAACCGAATTTTAAGCCTTGTTACTTTGACATAGAGTGTCTGCGTCATACACTAATGTACAATCGCCATTGAGGACTAGGACTTTTACCTTCCCAAAGGTGAGTATTGCACCAAACCGTCTGTAATAGTAAGCGGTGCTCGTTAAAATCAGAATGGCACAGCGAAATATAATCCCGCTAGAATTTGGAGCAGCCCAACTGGGGAAGTACCTCCGCCTTGCAGGAGACCACAGCCATAATAACACTACTACTTGCTCTGTAGTAGTGTTATGTGCCTGGAGGTGAGCACGCTCGCCAGAGCTCCCGAGAATGCGTTGTGTTGAGAGCGAGGGAATTTGTTCCTTTAGCTGTCAACACGGCGAATCCTCAAACATATCAAGGGTCGGCAACGCCCATGTTACTCCTTTGGAGTTGCATGAGTCTATATAGGCTGCGGTGTCCGCTTACCATCAGGCCGGCCGTACGCTTGTTTGCCACCGTCGTTGTCCTACTAATATTTATTATAAATGCGAAAGTTTGGATGTTTGGATGTTTGTTACTCAATCACGCCTAAACGGCTTAACCGATTTGGATGAAATTTTCCACGAGATAGTTTATAGCCGGGATTAAAATATAGGATAGTTTTTATCCCGGGCCCACGCAGACGAAGTCGCGGGCGGAAGCTAGTATAAAATAAAATAAAAGTACGTGAGGGCTTACTTATGTACATACGTACACTACTCATTGCACTGGTGCTCGTCGATGCAAACCGCTGGTCGTCCCGAGTTGTAGACTTGCAAAGACTCGGAAATCAGAGTTACATAATTTTGTGTCATGGGCACAAAATTATGTAACTCACTACCAGCAGAGTTAAAACTGGTGCAAAACGACCCCCCAGACAGTTTTTGTAAAACATCTAAAAACGCCACTGACCAGCCTAGCGTGCTATGGCTTTGACGAATTTGTCGTGGTGTGTGGTGACACAAAATTTGCAAATTAAAATGATTGCTACGATAATTATAAAATCAAGTTTATTGTAAAATAAAATAAGTATAAATGTAACACTTTTAATTCAATTGTATATATCTATCCTGACATGTAAAATATTTGATTCTGAATGTATGGATAGTTTGACAAGTTTGTATGGAATGACAGCTGCCGGCGTCATATTTAACGTTGATCGGTCTGTAATCGTAAGTTGGAGCAACCCGGCTAAGGATTGACGATTTAAACGGAACTGTCAAAAACAGAAGCGGAAAAACCAACTAAAACTCAGCGAAACCAGATCACATATGTACAGACCGTGGCTATTAGCAAAGTTACAAAGTCTATTACAGTATTGAATTATGCAAGCTGTAATCAAACAGACATCTTTAATCCCGGCTTATCCCGGCTACCATCCAATATTCAATATCGGGTTTCAAACTACGCAGGTTGTGTTAGTGTTGTTTCGGGTTAGGCTCGGTTTATATGGACTGCTCAGTATTTTATTGCCTATTAATATTACTAGTGGGCTCTGTGAGCCTACCTTTATGAATTTCGAAAAAGTGACTCAACCAATAAAAAAACCGGCCACGTGCGAGGCGGACTCGCGCACCCCCGCGGTTCCGTACAAACCTGTAGGTATATAAGTAATAACTTTAAAATTATTAAAAATATTTTTATGATATGGTGTACCTAATTAAAAAAATACGATTTTTCGCAATTTTTCCTTTATCTGTGCTATAAGACGTACTAAATTTCAAGATTCTGAGTTCACGGGACACCCTGTAGGTTTTGATTCCCTTGCGCGTTTCGAAAATTGGCGGAAATTTGCGGCATAAACGGCTGTATCATTTGATTGCGTTGAGCTCCAAGGGACAGTAGACCTGAGTATTTGGTATAAATTTTAGCTTGATACCTCCACGCGTTCCTGAGAAAAAGGGTCTTGACAGACGGACGGATGAACGGACAACAAAGTGATCCTATAAGCGTTCCGTTTTTTTCCTTTTGAGGTACGGAAACCTAAAAACAATTTAATTAACGAACCTGCTCACAAAATTTCACGAGAATGGGTTGAGAAATGCGACCTGTAGAGGAGGACAGCGGGAAAGCGGGACATCCGGACATACAAACGATTGCCGGCCCAAGCTGGAGCGTTGAACTTCGTTCGCTTCACTTTCCCGTTCGATAAATAGGAAATGTCTTTGAGATTCCCCAGATCCGATTTACGAAGATTCTTTCGTCAGCAGATATAATGGATCTTCGGGGTGGACAAAGTCTATATAGTTTATTCCTGTGTTCAGGCAGTGCATCAAACTCAAACTCAAAATAATCTTTATTCAAGTAGGCCTAGTAACAAGCACTTAAATCGTCAGTTAGAAACATAATCTTAAGCTAATTTTTTAGTGAACGAAAGAAAGAAATATATTTATTTGGTGTGATATCATGTTACATGTGTGTCTTACAATTGGAATTCATCAAAATGGATGCCACTCAGCATAGACCACCAGCAAATACATGCTAAAGGCGCTGGTTTTCAGGGCACCCAGAGAGATATACAGATAAAGATCTTACTATATAACTTATAATTATAACTTAAACGTAACAGAACTTAATAAATGAGAAGGAGAGGTCAATGGTCAATCAAGTGTTTACAAATCAGGTCTAAGGTAAGTAATGTAAGTATGATGAAATGCAGGTGTAGGTATGATGTCATTTACAAATATTGAAATGAAGAGCTGTGTGGATTGTCCGCTTATGCATTAGATATTTGTAGGTTGATAAGATACATTTTAATATTGTTTTTAAATGATGCAATGGATGTATGTAGTGCAATTTGTTAAACATAAATAATAAAAACTGTATAAAAAAATACTAGTCTAAATTATTTCTAGAAAAAGAAAGAATGTCAACAAAATATAGCGTAATAAATTAAAAACAAATAGTCTTAAATTTCCAAACGTAATAAATAAATAATTCAGTCACAATTAATTCCACGGAGTTTTATCATTCATGTAGTCTCGTGTGTTTTGGAAGTTTTTTATAAAACCTTACACAATAACCCATGAATGATTTTCTATTAATATTATGTACTTATGTCACAGTTTTTCCTATAAATTACAATGTTTTTATGTACATATTATTGTACTTATTATTGTCATAGATGTATTGACAATGTAAACAAATACAGAATAGAACTAGTAGTATATGCTCTGAGGTATCAAACAAAGATCTATCGCTTTGTACGGTCTCATGGGGCGGTGAACTTGTAAAGTCAAGTTGTCCCCACACTTACTTCCTGAGTTAAAGAGTCGGGTGACTCAGGTGGCCGGCTGGCCGTCGCTTTCACAAAGACTAGTACATACGCCAAATCTTGGGATAAGATACGACGATGCACCTCGTCAAGTGACGTCAAATTGGCAATCTATTAAACAAATCTGTGCGACATAATACTTGTTGGCATAACGTGAGGTAAATCCTTGTTGAAGCAAAATCAGCATGTAAATAGTAATGTGAATTAAAAGCTGTGGTAACACTTCTCTTCGGATTCGGCTCACGGTCACTTAATAACGGGAAAATGTAGTGAATTCTATTTTAAAACCTATATGTAGTGTGTGTAAGTAAAGTGTGCATGAATCAAAGATTTTCACTTATGTTCGCCACCACCTAACCTCAAACCCACGCGACGTGAGCTGGCGCGGGCGCAGCCGCGGTGCAGCGTGAGTATTCATTTGATGTCATCCCAAGACGGGGTCTGGAGCAGTAAGTACATCATAGTGAGAAGGCCGACGCAGGCACTGTTTTCATCCTGAACTTAGTGTTCGCATGAGGGGAGCGGCACATAAGTAAATTTACTGTGGTTTGGTGGCCATGAGGACTATCTCGTACATTTTTGTTGATCCGATGAGGGAAGTGACACCCGCCTCCAGGGCTCAAGGTTAGCCACTTCACTGATAATTTGGGCACCCATGAGGGGAACAAGTGGCGACCCTCGGGCATCGAACCCACCAAGGCAGCGGCATCTCAATCAGCTCATACAACAAAATGCCTTCCGAGGCGAAGGCCATTTCATCGATCATTTTTGGTAGAACCCATGAGTAGGAGTAAAGAATTTATCAGCACGAACTAACAGCTCAATTTACAAGCGGAAAACGACTCGCCGGGTCAAAGAGGTGCGTCGTAGCGGACGGCCCTTTTTGTGTACAATATTCTATTTAGACAGTCAGAATCCGCTGAGGTCGATCCTGCATCCATGTAGACCCAACTATCCATTAACAAGAGCTAATATCCAAAGTTCGTCCGGTTAGCGGTGAGTGATAGCCCCAGTTACTCGTGTTAATCACCCGGCCGACTCAAAGGGCGCTTTTAATAAAAATGAGGCTCCTTAATACGGAGTCCTTTATAGTTTGAATGTTCTACACGTACTTAAAGCGAGTAGATAATAAGCAAGTTGGTTTTTGAAGCGCTAAGGAGTTAAACTTTGCAAAATTAGAAAAAAAACCAGCCAAATGCGTGTCGGGCCACTCGCAGTTTAGGGTTCCGTAGTTGCCTGTCCGTCTTAGTTACATCGACGTGCGGTGCGGTGGACACATGACTCGAAAATTAGGGCTATAGGCACTGGTCCCACCGCCGGCTAGTAAGCTAGAAAAGTTGGGCGAGTAACGGTTCATTGCGTGCTGACCAGGCACAGTGTGATCAATCGATCTTTACAGATCTGCAATGCTAGCTTACTAGCTGGCGGTGGGACCAGTGCCTTAAAGCCCAATATCTCGCAAACGAATCACTGAGTTGAAAAATGGTTTTAAAAACGCATAATATTTCTAAACTAGCTACCCAACGATAACCCACACCATGGGTTTAACGAGAAAAAGAATTACATACCCACTTTAGGCGTAGGAAACGTAACCCAAAAATTTTCTTTTCAAGGTTTTATTCTACTGTTTTGTCGGTGTGATTGATTTATATACCCATGCCGAATTATAGTTTTCTAATTGTAGGGGTTACTGAGCTAAGCCGAAGACGGACATGGCGGAACTATAAGGGTTCCTTGTTGACTACGGAACCTTAAAAACGTGGTCAGGCCTCGGTTGTAAGATAAATGCAATAAGGTGACAAAAAATGTGTGCAAGCAAACATACACGACCATGTTTAGGGTAGAGCCGGCGTAAAAATCTGAAAAAATATAAGAAAGAAAGAAAGAAAGAAAACATTTATTCGTGGACAAAACAATGGGTATACAAAAGATAGTAGACACAGTAAAGAAAAAGTAGCAGGGTCCACGAAAAGGCCCCGACTCAGCATGGTGCTAACCTAGGTGGCCAGCGCTGGTCTTCCGTCGGAACCTTTACATGAGTTACCTCCTGGAAGGCAACACAAAACAAATACCTACGCTAAAACATATTTTAAAGAATACATAGGTATCCCAAGTAAAAATAAGCAGCATGTAAGTGCGATAGAGATAGAGATATCCGAACTTCGACATTCGAAGTTCGTGGTTATAGCTCAGAGTGGCACGGCAGATTGCAGCGTGTGAACGCGTCGCCAAACTGTGTGTCAGTGTCACTGTCACTGTCAACTTGACAGACCGAAACGCAACTTTTATTTCTGATGGTGAATATACGTAAATACAGAAACGGAAAACAAGTTAAAAATACATTTATGATACAGGAAGAAAACTAAAAACGAATACAGTATGGTGCAAACTTAAATATTGAACGACACAAGCTCAACTGTTCAGACATAAAACGACTGCCTTCTGTACAGGTTCATGACTCGGGTGACGAACGGCAGTGCCAAGATATCTACACACATATACACCTAGTTACCTTATTTTCCAATATTTAATAATGAATGTCACACGTATGGATAGTATAAGGAATTAATACATTCGCGGTACTTTCAAGGTTGCTTGTATCAGTGAAAAATGGAAGAGGCCCTTTTACGATGATATGGACATGGCATGAGACGCTAGGATGACCACATGACCAAACTTTCCTCTCTATGGAGGAGGGAAAAAGAGGCAGAGGACGAGCACCAGAGACCTGGACACAGACGATTCAAAGCGACCTGGGAACTTCCAACGCAGCACCAGAGACCACCTACAACCGTACCTGCTACGTGGAGTACGTTGCAAAAATGTACTAAGAGGGCTGACCCCAAATAAAATGGGATAAAAGTCAGAAGGAGGAAGAAGAATATGAATTTCGATCAGTGAAAAATTGAAAAATGAATCGCCACGAGCGGGATTTGAAGCCACGACCTCTGCATACCGTGCATCGCTTTCAACCAACTGAAGGCCTCCACCCACCGAACGCCTGTCGTGCGCGGCGCGTGTGCTGCGCGGGCCCGCGCAAGTTGTAAAGCATTGAAACTACACTTCAAACACACATCGAACGCGGTCCGAACGCGGCGCTAAAGTTACAACTCGGCAGCGCGAAAGCGTGCCGTGCGCGTCGCTGACGCGGCGATGTGAATATACCGCTTCAACCGCGCCCGACACGCGCCGCGCACGACACGCGTTCGGTGGGTGGAGGCCTTAACTTAAGCTACCGTGGGCTAAGCTCGTGGGGACGAATCTTTCAATCCCTTCACGTTTTCTAAATACACCTTAGGCAGGCTCGTAGAGACATTTACCGCGAAGTCGTTACAACTACTGAAACATTTATATTTTTTAACATACCTCTTTATGTATAATGGCCACACATCAAATATTTGTAGGTTTGTATATAAGTAAAATTACTATTCGTTTATGTATGTTTTATCCTTCCATATTTATTTTCTACATATATTCTTCTGGGTTCTAACAGAATACCAGCGTTTTGTTCCATTGCGAGCAAAACTACGCACTGAGTTGAAGCTTGGAGCCTTTTTGTCTAGCTGCAATGTAAGTACACAATTTGTTTCTGTGCATAAAAGCTGTGTTCTTTTAAGTTTTTTTTTTTTTTGTATTTGTTTGCTTGTTGTAACTTGTGTGTACCTATGAAGTAAACAAATAAATGATTGATCCATCTATTTATCTATCTGAAACGGCACCAACGTCTCAAATTATATTGAGAATAGCTACCTAGTAACAATGCGCTACCCCATATTAACAGTAGCTGTTTGAATTTCTATTAGGACTCTTAATACTGTGACAAAATAATTCTTGAAAAGAGCCTGTTTCCAACATACAATTTACTACTGCTAAAAGTAATATTCCCATGGTTGTTTACAAAAATACAAGTCATATTTTCACGGTTGGTTCGAAAAAAGATTGGGGATTCATATAACGTAAACCTGAATACCTATTCCGAAAATAAATAGGCTTGCTTTATGGCCATCCGACATAAAAGGTGCTAACTGTAGCACTTTTTATTTTGTTGCTTAAATTTTTATTGCCCTTGCTCTCAAGCCAGGCCTATGCATATGACGATTTATGTGGCATTCATAACTAAAACTGGACCTAATTGTCATAATTAGTAGGGGTAGTTTATAATATTTATTCAAATTGTACTACTTATTTTACTACTAATACTAACTATTAAGATTTCATGTCGCTTTTGTACTAACAACTATGGACTTGTTTCCGAAATAAATTATTTGAATTGAATTGAATTGAATTGAATAATGTAACGTGGATTAAATATACCAAGTCTAGCCATAAACTTAATTAACATAATTACTTTACCTACCAATGGGACGTATAAATTTATATTATAACCCAAACTGAAAGTATCCATGATCGCATTAGTAAACATTGAAACATGATATAATTTAACATTAATTCATTTGAGTTGACATGATGTGTATAATGCGACAATTTACGTGACACACAGACAACGGAGGTGATGAGTCGAATTTCACAAAAAGGACGATCTCGTATGGCTCCTGCACTGGCATAAACCTGCACACAGAACTGATTTCTTTAGTACTTTAGCCACACACCATACATATAAGAAAAATATTTGGGATGGGCCAAACGTAATTAAACAAATGCAACTCTATTACAATACGGGTGTAGACTCAAAATGTATTATTACTCAAAAAGCAAGAACGCAAAAAATATGCGTAGTGACGAAAAGCCCATTCAGATATCTCAAAGAATTACGAAGCTACAACCGTTTTAATATTGCTTGTTAGAGAGAGAAAACACTTACATAGTCTTAGTAAATGAAAATCGTTTCATATGAAGGTGATGCGTATTGCGTAAAAGGGACAGAATATATCCCCTCTTACAACATTAGACACTTATGTGATTATTTAATCCCCAGCACGGCTAGCACGTGACGGCGCGCGAGCTCTCTCGATTTTTCTCGCACTATTCGTCTCTCTCTTATTAGAACACTTAGAAGAAGAGGTGTAGTGCGATAAAAATCGAGAGTATGTCGCGGCCGTCGTGTGCTAGACGTGCTGCTTTACTTTTTTTCTCCATTTGACAATATTTATAATCATTTTTCGGGAAAATTTTACATTAAGTATAATTATTTTTATTTGGTGTCTACACCCTTATTAAGAATTGTATACATTTAATTGAAGACAAGGATGGATAAGGGGTCTTTGAGCGTCCAGAGGTGACTATACAAGGGATAAATCTTATTGTAGTCAACTATAGGAGTATTTACACATCTCAAAAATCTAATAATATATTAGGAGCGAAATACAATGAACTGGAATGCGAAACGTAACTGGCCCGTACTTATTTGTGCGCACAGTGACAACCGTGGGATAACTCTTTTCAAAGATTATAAAAAACGGCAATTATTAAGCCATACTAATATTATACCAGGGGGCCTAGACAAGGTTACAATTGACAATCGCTAAGGCCAATAGAAAACTAATAAAATGTATGGGAATGACAGATGTTAACGAAAAGTGTTGCGTCGGCATCTGTCATTCCCCTACATTTTATTATTTTCTATTGGCGTTAGCGCTTGTCGATTGTAACCTTGTCTACGGCCCCAGGTCATCAGTCCACCTTGTGGGGGGCTACCCACGCCCCGTCTTCCGGTACGTGGTCGTCACTCGAGAACCTTTCCGCCCCAACGGCCATCGGTTCTACGTGCTATGTGCCCCGCCCACTGCCACTTAAGTTTAGCGATTCGGAAGGCTATATCGCGGTTACCTTGGTTCTGCTGGTAAAGGTTGCTGGAGTCCGCTGGATGCGGGTGGCGCAGGACCGGTCACTTTGGCACTCTTTGGGGGAGGCCTATGTCTAGCAGTGGACGTCTTTCGGCTGATATGATGATGATGATGATGACTAATATTATAAATGCGAAAGTAAGTTTGTCCGCCTGTTACATTTTCTTTGTATAAAAGTATGTGTTTATCTATGTAATTATATATAACGTACCCGTAACATTAAGTACCCGTTAAACACAAGCTTTATTCAACTTACTGTCGATCTAGACCGATCTGTGTAAGATTTTAATAAAATGTAACCATCTATCATTAATTACATCCACGGGTGACTGTGTGCACAAAAATATGAATGAGCCAACTCTCACACGAACCCCAGCACTTAGTTCACCATCGTAGGCAGCAGTATGCGCCGTGACAGATAGGGGACCGTTAATAAGAAGCCGAGAATAAATCATCCCAGATGCATCATTAAATTTTAAATCATTTTTATTCACACGTAAATCAGGAGCACTTGGCTGAGACAGGAAATGTGTTCCGTGTCGTCCTTGCCCTGAGCAGCGTTAGATTTTGTTCAGCTATAACTATTCAAAACTAAACTATTCACCCACTAGTAACTTGTGCCTTATGCTTTTGCCGGCACCATACTTCGCTGTGCGCTATTGGTTATGTGCCTGCGCCGTATTTGCAAAAATAATTGTTATGTGCGCGAGCAACACATGTCATGGCATCCATATTCCGTGCCGGTATGCTGAACATGCCAAATATGTGTGTTGTTTGCGTTCTTCCATATTATTTCTCACTAGCTTCTGCCCGCGACTACGTCCGCGTGGAACTCGTTTATATCGCAGCTCCGTACAAACTTTCACCCCCATTTCACCCCCTTAGGGGATGATTTCCGGGATACAAACTATTCTATGTCCTTCCCCGAGACTCAAACTATCTCTATACCAAAATTCATCTCAATCGGTTCAGCGGTTTAAGCGTGAAGAGGTAACAGACAGACAGACACACTATCGCATTCATACTAATATTATAAATGCGTAAGTGTGTGTCTGTCTGCGTCTGTCTGTCTGTCTGTTACCTCTTCACGCTTAAACCGCTGAACCGATTGAGATGAAATTTGGTATGGAGATAGTTTGAATCCCAGGGAAGGACATAGGATAGTTTTTATCCCGGAAATCATCCCCTGAGGGGGTGAAATGGGGGATGAAAGTTTGTATCGAGCTACGATATAATCGAGTTCCACGCGGACGGAGTCGCGGGCAGAAGCTGGTTTATAATATTAGTATGGATTTCAACCCAGGCATCGCTAATCTCTGTTTTTACCGTATGGAAACCATTGTTTTGGGTCTCAGATGCAAGGATGCATCTGATACAATTCTAGATGCAAGCGAGCAAACGTGTGAGTGAACGAAGTGTGGGCAGTCGTCGCGCTATTCGGCTTATTTGCGTCCTCTGATGTGTACCAAAAAAACCGACAAGTCGACGGATACGCGTATTCGCTATACGCGCTTATGCGTTATGCGTGCGAATAAAGCAAACATAATAACAAACCCTCCACACTGCGTCGAATGTAGGCGTACTTATAGGCAAGCCGAATAACGAATAGCGCATAGCGCAATGTGGTGCCGACATTTAACGTTCATCATATCTAATTTAGTAAAATTCCAGTTAAAATTAGTTTGTCTTTGTCTGCCAATTGATATTTGTGTTTGTAGGTAAGTTTTATGACGAAGGGAGTAAGTAGTTAAGTTGCATTGGGGTAACCTCGAACCATTTTTACAGTAGGTACTTCTAAATTACCAGACTTGTTGAAAAATATGATCAAAACATTTTATTTTTTAAAATACATTTATTATCTGAGAAAGTATATTCTGGGTTAAAAGTATTTTCACCAAGCGTTGGTGAATGTATCCATCCAATTATTGTACCTACATCCATACTTAATATTATAAATGCGAAAGTGTGTCTGTCTGTCTGTCTGTTACCTCTTCAAGCTTAAACCGCTGAACCGATTTAGATGAATTTTGGTATAGAGATAGTTTGAGTCCCGGGAAGGACATAGGATAGTTTTTTATCCCGGATATCATCCCCTAAGGGTGAAAGTTAGCTTGGAGCTGCGATATAAACGAGTTCCACGCGGACGGAGTCGCGGGCAGAAGCTAGTAAAAAGATAAATGCCCCATCACTCGTCAGGAACAGTTCTTAGATTGTGTCTTTCGAGTCTTAACACGAGCATACTCTCAACTCGCCCAAAAATATATCGAAAGTACCCCAAAGCACCTTACATATGTAAACAAATAGATAAAAGCAGAGAACGTAAATATTGGAAAATTTCAGTGCAGTTTCTGTTAATGGACACGGTATAAACAATTTCAATCGTAATATTTAATTAGCGTTATTAACCTCGATATTAACCTTAATTACCAATTATGATTGATATTTAATAAAATAATTTGTTTCGTTAAGAGATTTAATGATTGATATTGTTTAAGTATAGTAACTCTGTTAACACAACCACGCTGCACCAAAATTGCAACAAAATTTACGAAGTATATTAATGAGACCCTACACTTTATGTCCATAAAAATGGTTATAGGTACTCTGTCACGCTCCGGCCTTTGGCATATTTTCTACTCAAAATGAAACAGTTCCCTCAACCTATTTAAATATTATTTAATTTGTGAAAAAAACAACGGGGACCCTTTACCGAGCAGTGGGACACTCCAAATAATCTAGGTTATTGAATTTGAATTGGTCAAATAGTCGACCACTACTGTTCTATTAAGTAAAGTCATGTACGCGTGTCATCACCATCCTCCTAGCGTTATTCCCGGTTGTGCCCCTAAAGGAGACACCAAAACCCAAGATTTGGCATAGGCACTAGTTTTACGAAAGCGACTGCCATCTGGCCTTCCATCCCAGAGGGAAAACTAGACCTTATTGGGATTAGACCGGTTTCCTCACGATGTTGTCCTTAACCGAAAAGCTAACGGTAAACATTCCGTACATAAGTTCCGAAAAACTCTTTGGTACGAGACGGGATTCGAACCCACGACCGCCGCATGCCTGAACCACTAGGCTACCGATGGAAAAATTACAGTTGAATTGTACTAACACTCCGAAGAGTAACGTGTTTACCCCGTCTCGTAGACTTTAGAATTAAAGCTTTTTCAAAGATACACCTAACCTATGAATCATATATGTATATATAATGCGTTTGTAAATCGCATTACCCATTTATGATAGTAACATAATGTAATAATATATAATAATGTCATAATGTATGTCGAGTGTAATGTAATATTCTCTTTTGTGTATACTGTTCTTTTTATAATGTGCTACTGTTAACATGTTTAATCTTAGTTGTGTGACGCATTGGATGCCTGTAATGTCATGTAAAATATTAAATAAATAAATAAATAAATAAACAAAATTGTTATGCTCTGTCATTTTTTTTCTGCTTAAGAGGTATAAGTACTGGAGCTATTTTGGTAAACATTTTTCTTCAAAAATTGTATCGAAGCAGAGAGTTATCCTCAACTCAACTCCCCACTAATTACTAGACGTTAGTTCTTGTTACAATTGCTCCAAATTATTGATATCCAACGACTAGACGACTAACTTCGACACAGTTAACCTAACTGAACTTCGAACGATATCAACGACAAAGTAATAGCAGACTTCCTTGCAGCCTGTCAATAGTAGCTAACAGATTGTGAATAAGTGATCAAAGGACAGTGTCGACACTAAAATTACAGGTGAACACAATAGTCAAGTAAACGGTTCCAGTAATAGAGGCTAGACTATACTGGATTTGTTAAAGTTTAATCGACGACCACTTTGACCTAGTTGGTAGTGACCCTGCCTACGAAGCAAGAGGTCCTGGGTTCGAAGCCCGGTAAGAGCATTTATTTGTTCATGAGTCATGGATGTTTTCTATGTATTAAGTATTTATTTATCGTCGTCTAGTATCTTTGCTTAGTTTGGGACTAGGTCGATTTGTGTAAGATTGGCCCCTAATATTTATTTATTTATAATAATATTTACCTAGTAGCCACTACCGCGTTTGAGGCGGATCTTGCGATATTAGCGAAACGGTACGCATGCAAGGCTGTTATTCTTTACGCGCTCATGCGCCTCACTCCACCCGTCACAACTAACGATACTAGACCTCTACCTACCTTAGTTACTATGAATCGCGGCGTCAAGATATATTTGGGGGTGAGCGTTGAGGTGAGCCTAAAACAACTTACAGAATAGAGCGGGGCACTACGCATTCATACTTTTTTCCGCGCCTCCCGCGCTAATCGGGAATCAGTCGCGTAGCAACGAACCTGTACTGACTTCACTGACAGTTAATACTGACCTGACAGTAGACGGTATACTGATACTGTAACAATAAAAATTATCTTATCTTATCTTATCTTATCTTAACGAGCCCGCACCGAAAAATGTGTAAGGGGCCTTAGTAAGTAAGTACCTAGTCGATATTTTATTGAGCGAAGCGAACGTTGTTTTCGATTTCAGCTTGGGCCAAAATTATGTCGTATGTCCGGATGTCCAGATGTCCAGCTGTCCGGCTGGTTTCATCTACAGGTCACATTTCTCAACCGATTCTCGTGAAAATTTGTGAGCAGGTTCAAAACTATTATGCTTGTTTTTTTTTGTCAATACTGTTTTTCGAAATGAAATAAAAAGTGAAAAAGACATGCTGGAGAGTCATTCAGCTTGTAGAGCCACTAGTTTTACTCTACGTTCTTATCGGTAACTAGATTCCCCTATATGAAGGTCGGAGGAATTCATATGTTCGTCCGCTATCAGAAAAAATCCCAATATAGAGGGCAGGTTCAATGGCATTAAAATTTCAACCGGCTTCGAGACCATCGTCTGGCGTCGGGTCTTAACACCTGCTGCCCAGACAAATAAACAGAATGGAATGAAAGTAAAACAAGAGTGCGTAATTTGATCAGATCCGTTAAATACTAGAGGCGGTTTTATTCAGCTCGCCACATTGATGAAACATGATATGGAGGTGCGGGGCTTTCAGATACAGGTATTGCATACATACTACTAATAAAAAAACAACTTTATTGAGTAAATTAATGTTACAACGCTGCTTTAAAGTGACTTAAGGAGTCACATTTTTACATCGTTTTTACTCGGTAGGTATGCACATACAAATAACAAAAAAACACCTAACCGACCAACAGTAGAACCTATGTCCTTGCCATATATGGTTCGCAAATGGTCAGCGCAGGTGCATCGTTGTCGTCAGAATATTAAAAAATTATCAAGTAAGCGTCTTCTGCTCCCCGTCTGGATAAGACTAGCTCAGCACGTCTATCATGGGACGGCCGCGACATACTCTCGATTTTTCTCGCACCCCCTCTTGTTCTAAGTGACGGACAGTGCGATAAAAATCGAGAGAACTCGCGCGCCGTCGTGATAGCCGTGCTGGATAGACGTGTGGCGTACACAAAGAGAGGCCTATGCACAGCAGTGGGCGGCTACGGGCTGAGAATGTTGGTGATGATAAAGCGTCTTCTGCTCCCCGTACTAGTATTAAACTGTATCCCGGTGGAAACAGGATTCACCACCCGAATTATTACATCATTACTGATCTTAGAAGATACTTTAACCTTTTAATTCACTATTACAAGGCAATAAGGTGCAAAAGTGTAAACATATCTTTGACCTCGACTGTACAAGCTTTGCTTAGTTTGGGACTAGTTCAATTTTTTTTATGTGCATGGCGTCGGACTGGACGGGTGCACGGGCACGGCGCGGGTTCTGCACCGTGTGAGCCGTGCTTTAGGAGCCAGGAATCTGAGAAGTTCGATTTAGTCTAGAAGCTGGTCGAGCCGACATCTCATTACACGCCGCATTACACTGCTCCACGGTTGCGATTGCGTCGCTAAGTATTAGCAATCTTTCGTCTGCATTTTCTGGATTGTGAGTTCACTTTTTATACTACGACACAGGCAAACTAGCTCATGACCTGCTTGTTGAATAGAATAGAACTTGTGGTTCTGTGAGCTGTAGAACTCGCAATCCTAACTTTTTATGTTTTTTTTGGTATTTCCAAAATGTCACTCCATAAAAAAATCTACACAATACGTATAACGAACCCGCTCCCAAAATTTCAGCAGAATGGGTTGAGAAATGCGACCTGTAGTGAAAAACAGCAGGACAGACACCGGACGCTGACCGGACGGACAAACGTTAAACGATTTTCGGCCTAAACTGAAGCATAGAACTTCGTTCGCCTCGCTCACTCGTTCGATTATTGTTTATACGAGATACGGTTGGAGATATGGTTAGCAAGCACCGTAGACTTTGATTCCACTGTGTTTTGATAGTAGTAATAGAGTAATATTTGTGTTATGGAGGTCCATCTCACGTGACAATTCACAATCTACAGTCCTCAATCAAAGGTCTTAAATTGGAACACAAATTTCGTCTGTAGGTATGTTTCCCTTGGTGCAATAAAGGCTTTGTTGGACAAATATTTGTGTTATGGAGGTCCATCTCACGTGACAATTCACAATCTACAGTCCTCAATCAAAGGTCGTAAATTGAAACACAAATTTCGTCTGTAGGTATGTTTCCCTTGGTGCAATAAAGGCTTTGTTGGACATCGTCGTATAGAAAAGATTGGAAACGCCAGAATGCGCATAGTCATTCATAATGAGTATACCTAACAGACATGGAACAAAAACGGACCTATGGATATCACCCTTCTGTCAGACGAAGGAATTGCGGCCCAGTATTGCGTACATGAAACTAAGAGAAATAATCGTATTTAAGACATGAAAACTAAACATAAAACTACAGCGTTCATTAATAATCGGTGATTTGGTGTTATTGCGTTTAGTGAAAAACAAGAAATTCCGAATAAGCGCGGCCGTTCCGCGGTTTAAGGTTCCGTTTGTGGTTCCGTTCTTTCGGGAAGTTATTGCATGTGTCTAGTTTTTTATGCAAGCTCTACAAAAATATATGGGTATAGTGCAGTATCAACGCATTATTGAAAGAGCGAGCGAAGCACACATAATTCTCCGTTTCGCCCAAGCTAAAAGCGTTTTTTGATATTTTCGATTTTGAAATTTTAAAATGATGACTCGCGGTTTCACAGTTGCACTAGTGTACTAGCTTCCGCCCGCGACTTAGTCTGCGTGGACCCGAGATAAAAACTGTATTATATTAATATTGGTATCTGAATGTCACATTACAATTAAGTCAACGTTTCCGAACGCTACCTGTGCGACTGTATAAGGAAAGTAAAGATGGTCGCGCTCTGTCCGGCGTCCTAGGCACACACTCACGGACCCGGACGACGAAATCACAGCGTCCATCGAAAGATGGAACGCTGCGCTTTCGGCGTCCATCACATCGCGTACACTTCGGCGTTCCCGCCGGCGGGCACGTCCACCGCGAGATCGCGACAACACAGACACATACAGTCCCTATTCGTCCCGGTACCACCGCATACCGGGTAGAGTCAGTCCGAATAAGTCGGGCCTAGCTGAGTTTCTTGCTGGACTCTTCTCAGCTAGGCTAGGTTTTAGCGAACCAGCGATAAAACTCCCAGTAGTTCGACACCACTCACACGCCAGATTCGGTTGATACCGTTCAACCAATCTCACTGGAGCGCAAACTCGTAGAGTATTCCAGTGTATAAACTTTCCCGCGTGGTCGTGCCGGAGGCTCCCCCTGGATTTTCCCCAGGCTACCACGTAATTCGACCGCTATATTGGGTCCGTCCTATTATAGCAACAGTCAGGTTCAAAAAAAAAAAGCGTCGCGCTCTCTTTCGTTAACACGAAGACAGAAGAACAACTCCATTTTGTAAGAAGTAACAAGAAAATAAATGCGTGTATCCCTCACTTCTCTGTTTAATTTCTACAACAACAAATATTACATGGCGCGCCGGTAGGTAGGTATCCTATACCTATTTTAATCCAGGCTATAAACTATTCGTGCAAAATTTCATCCTAATCGGTTGAGCCGTTTATGCGTGATTGAGTAACAAATATCTAAACATCCAAACTTTCGCATTTATAATATAAGTATGATTTAGGTTAAATTATACTCGTTTTCAGTACTTTTGAGTGTTCATATTATTACACACATGGTGTGTAAGTGGTGGCGATCCGATAAGTCGTTAGTTGGTATTACATTGTGACTAGAAATAAGCAGGTCAAAGATGTTTTAGGTAGGCAAACTTTTTATAGCGTATTTTTACAATGCTAAATTAGTTTTGCGGTTAAAGGCTAACTGGATCAATTGTAATGCTGTTTTTTTTAATAATGACCGATTTAGTACCATTTAGGTAATACTAGTGTCGAATTACTGGTACATAGAGTAAGCCGTGCTTGCAGCTAGCACTTGATAATGAGTTAATTAGAGACCAATGCTTTATGTTTAACATAAACGTGATCATGCTATTCAGAACCCGTATCATGGTCGGCCTTATCACGCGATAAGTGACAAGATGGAGCGTCCGTCTCGTTCTATTGAACGGTGTCAGCCAGTGACGGACGCTCTATCTTGTCACTTATCGTGAGATAAGGCCATGCTATGGGGTCAGGAAATAGGAAACAGTTGTAATCAATAGCGTAATCACATTAAATAAATCGCCTTTAGTCCGAATAACAGTAGTGGTAGATTACCGCCACGGGACCCTAAAACTCTTTAACGGCAGTTGGAAAAACTTTGCAATTACACAGTAGTTCGTACAATAGCATGAATTAGTCGGGGATAAAATAATGCGGGAACTTTTGCCGCTGCCTCAGTTTGTTTGGCTGTTTGGATTTATCCTTGTTTTTAACCCCCGACGCAAAGTGAGGGGTGTTATAAGTTCAACGTGTCTGTGGTATCGTAGCTCCCAAACGGATGCAAACGGATGGACCGATTTAAATGCGGTTTTTCTTGTAGCATAGATCATTTTATCCCGAGTGTTCTTAGCCATGTTTCATGAAAATATGTTCAGCCGTTTTTGAGATATTGGACTTTGAAATGAAAATGTCGGGGGTTTTTCAACTTTTCTAAGTTGTAGTTATTAATCGCATGGGTAAGCGTTTAGGACTGATTTGTTGGTATAATAGTCGTTTTCAAAGCACATTTTTATAAGTGTTAGTCTCATATTATATTAAATATGGATTTAGACTGCATAGGTAATAACACCATTACTTGTTCTCTAGGTATGTGGTATTGTGTTCCTGGTTGTGAGTAACGTCGCCAGAGCCCCCAAGGGATGCGCTGTTTTAGAGTTAGAGGCCTGCATTTGTTTCTATAGTTGTCACGACGATGTATAACGAATCCTCAAATCAGCAACGGTAGATATCCTCTCTTTAATATTTTCGATATGGGTACGTGCGCGCAAATGCACTAACATTTTTGCGATTAATTCCAAGAAAATATCACATTCATATTTCCAGTACCTACCGACAAAATTAACTATCTCGGAAATGTTTCCGGTGGCAGTATTCCTGGTACTAAGAGGGTATCGTTGAATTTCTTCGCAAGATGTAACTATACAGGTTTCCTCACGATATTGTTCTTTAATGCATCGCAACTAGATACCTATATGTAAACCAATACATTCCGGATATGTTTTAAGAAATGCCAATGCATGAGCCATACGGCGTCCGTTTGCAATGTATTATTATACTCTGCCTACAAATTTACCTATCAGTCTACCAACATAATATCTTCTTTTTTTTCTTTGTCGTATCCTCATGGCTGAGGGCTCAGACCAAGAAAATATACAGACTGAGTGTTACGAACAGTCAAGTGAAGCCAAACCACATATACAAATAAAACCAAGCTACATCAAGTTTAGCACACGCTTACGCACACATATTCAAACAAAATTGCACAAAACTCTTCAGCACGTGTCGCAATGCTGTCAAGATCATTTATTTCGAGTTTTGTGTGATTTAATTTGTTTAGCGTGTGCTAAACTTATGCGGCTTGGTTGAAAACCGGTTGGCTTCCCTAGACTGTTCGTAACGCTCAGTCTGTCTTTTTTTCTTGGTCTGAGGGCTGGGACGTGAAAGTTGCGGCGCTACCACGAAAATCGAATCTCGAAGTTCGTATTTCTCTGTCTCTGTCTCGCGGGTACCATAAACCAAAAGTGCGATAGAGATGGAGGTATACGAACATCGAGATTCGATGTTCGTGGTTATAGCTCTGTTGACGCTCTTCACCATCACTCTCCAAGCTGCTCGGTCCTGGGCTTGATGCATGCTGGCCATGGGCGTATATAGGGGGGGGGGGAGCCGGGCCATGCCCACCTCAGAAGGGTCTGGTGCCCACCCCAGGATGCTGGTCATTTTTAAAAAACCTACCGGCGCGAGCTACCAGCCCCTGGCAAACAGGTCTAGATACGCCACTGATGCTGGCCTGAAGTATGGTTCTAGCCAAATATGTTACCGTGTCCGCGCAACGCGTAGGCATCCGTCCTCTGCCGTATATGCAGTTTAACATGTATGTGCAGAGGGGCTACCGCGAAACGAAAACGAACTTCGTTTGTGTATCTCCGTCTCTGTCGCACTCGCTAGTTCGAGCGATAGAGAGGAAGATACACGGACGAAGTTCGTTTTCGTTTCGCGGTAGCCCCTCAGATTGACATTGTAATAACCCTCGGGATGCTATAGACACAGTATATGAACAGTAGATAAACTTCGAACAAAGGTACATCGCACGGCTGCACACATGCGCGCGTGTTCGGTACGCACACACACGTAGCCTTCGGGAATGATGGAGAATGCTTCAATCGGGGCCGCGCCGTTGCGGTGTTCGCTCGTTCTCACTCGCTACGTCAAAGGAAGCCGCCTCGTAGGTAAGAAGACAGCGAGCCGCCAGTGCCACGATATCAAAAGGAGCCGAATAAGCTTGTAACTAAGCACCTACCAACCTAGTGCAGTTTAGCAACTATTATACTTACTAGGAAATATTTTAGGCATAGTATAGTGGTATTAAAATATTCCATGAAGTGGGAAACTAAAAACACATACCCAACTATCTATAATATTATTACTTTGTGTATACAATATTGTCTATTAAACTGTAACAGAATACTTAAAAGCAAAATTTGTATTATAGGTATGCCAAGCCACAAACTTGACACAGCCCTGCGCATCGAGCGAAAGTAGGTAACGAACGCTCCTAAACGGCCTCAGATTACCTACTGTATTATTCTTCTATACTGTGCTATAGGCATCTAAATGGCGAGACCGCAAGCCATGCATAAACTGCGATTGGCCACCGCATCGCGCAAATCTACACATTATCATGATTTAGTACGACATCGTTAGTTAATTGGTAATTGTGCTTGGGTTAATAATGATCTGGGCTGATGATGTGTAATGGTCTGTGTTAGCTTGTAAACCTTTAATGGTACAGTCAGCGTCATATAGTTAGTAGCAGCCAGAGTAGCCAAATATTTCGTAACACATCCTCATTCTTACAGTAATAAAGACGTGTACCGATATATTTGGCTACCTCGGCTGCTACTAACTATATGACGCTGACTGTACGTACGTTCAGGGCGCAATCGTTGTACAATTTCTTTGTCCACGTTTTGATCCAATCTTTGATCAAACTTCTTCGCCGTAGTAGTTTTTCCTCATATATTTGATCAAATCATTCTTTAATCAAATGCACATTGGACAAAGATCTTGCACAGGTGGAATGCCACCCAAAGCTGGCGATTACTTCATAAATATACCAAAGAGGTATCAAAAACTTTTAAACATATGTCGAAAGTACGTTACCTAGTGAGTAAAACCATATCAACAACTTTTTAGGAATGAAACTATAACTTTCCAATGCAAAATGGTTACAAAATATATTCCTATAATGTTCATACCTACAGCCAAGTCAAAGCCAGCCATGTATAAAAAGGAAGAAAGATACGTTAGACTCGGCTTATCGCTGTATCATACAATATAAGAATCCAAAATACTACTTTAGTACAGCCTGAAATTATAGTAAAATTCACTGACTTTGCACTTTTGCCAACTACTAACGTCCAAGTAAAAGGAAAATATGACCTCGTTAAATATATTTTTCAAAAGACTCACACATGCTAATTTTTACCACATCTCTCGTCCCAGGTTTCAAATTACACTGCAAATTAAATGGAATCGTATGTTATTTGCGAAAAGTCTAAATTCCCTTAAAGATTAAAGTTAAATAGTCTGAACAAGGCAATTGTACCGGCAGTAATTAATCCAATCTTCATATCTTTATTCATGTTATTTTCCAGGGAAATGTAGGCGTTAAGCGCTGGTGATAAGGCCGAGGGATTAAAAATTCATCTTTCAATCATGTCGTGAACGCAACTGGTTCGTGAAGCGTTGGTTTGTTCCTCTTGGTTCTAAAGCTGCTGACAAAGTTCTTTAGGCGTCCTTGATATTGCTACATTTCGTTTTTATCTCTTCAGAGGGATAATTGTGTAATGTTTTGAACGACCGTTAGGATGGCCAAAATGTCATTTTCCCGAACAAGAAAATGTATACATTTTTCCGCTACCCAAGGTTATCTGGAAGAAATTGCTCTTTAGCGATAAGAACGCCTGTTGTACGCCTGTTGTTGACCTCTATTTTTAAGTCTTGTCCTGTATTTGTTTCATGTTTTGAGGTGTGCAATAATTTGTATTGTATTGTATATTTAGATCTTCATCTTTGACCGTAATATAGAATTGGACCTACCTGGTAAATAGGACAGCAATAAACGATCTTGTTTGTTCGCAAATGAGTCAATCAACTATTTCTATAAAAAGGGGTCAAACTTGACAAGAAAACCCCACATTCGATGATTTAAAACCCGTAAATCGCAGTTTTAACAACTGATTTAGGAGACGTAACTTTGGCAACTAGTGACAGAAAATTGTTGATCCACCCAAATACACATTAAGACGCTGTCAACATCAAAATGCCCTGAGGATTCGGGATACGGCGCACACTGTCTATTTGTATCGGAATAAACGAGAGCGAGTGTTACTGAGCCGACTGGCGGTCTTAGAAGATAATATTAAATAAATATTGATATTAAAAGTGTGGATTATTTGTGAAATATGACTGGTTAGCGGTTTAGGTATGAAAATGTAGACTTCATATTTTTAATTGCAGACCCATACGTCAAAAAAACAAAGACATAGAACCGTTTAATGATGTTTTTAAGACCAATCTTTGCAATTATTTTCTATCGGGCCGATTCCGTCCAGTTATGTATCGAATCCGTCCACGGTCTTTGAAATATGATGAATATTAACATATTTTTTCGATGTGCTAGAAAAAATAGGTTAGTCCTAAAAAACTGCTTAAATAACACCAATTTCTACAAAATTAGTTCTTGTCAGCCTCTTAACTATTCTTCGGTGCCAAGTGGAGCGTTTAAGGGTTACCATTGTCCGTGGCCGGCATTGATCAACCCTTCGCTGCCGCCCATCTGTCAAACTGACCGACGGCGGACTGAGTGGGTTTTTATTACCGCCACAGCAGTTAGAGGGTTGTTGAATGTACTGTTATTTTGAATGTATTGGATGGCGGTAAGGTATCATTTGAGCGCAGACGCTGTATGTGGCGGTCAATCTGGCTCGACATTAGTTTAATAGTTTTAAAACATATAAGAATGTGACATCTACATAAGTCTGATTGTGACCGTTAGATATTTTAACCAACTTAAAGTTCCGCCCGTTACCCAAATACAGACAAAATAGATTAAGTAGGAACAAAGGCGATCTTATCCCTGTAAGGCGATTTTTTTTTAACTTTTCTTCAGCTTTACGTAAATAGAAGCCTCGGCACGTGAACGAACGTACGTCAATATATAGAAATAACACAACAGACATTAAAGCAAGCGCTCATCCGATAATATGTCAAAATGAAGTAATTATCATAATTAACCAAAATCACCGGTGAATATTCCCGTGATAACGGAAAAGTTAATTAACAGTAATGTTTGTTTGCAAACACCGCGAATGTGGGGTGCTTCTACAGAATTTAATGTGGCTAAGGATATTAATAATTAACAATGTGGCTAAGGATATTAATAATTAACAATTTGGCTGTATACGGTTGATTTATCAAATTACGCATACAGTACATTACACAGTGTAGCAGCGAACAAGTAAACATGGATGTTATTTGGAACGCGTATACAGTCGCCTCACCTCACCCGTCACAACTAACGAAACTAGACATCAGGGCTGTTATTCGCTAAGCGTTAAAGCGGCTCACCCCGCCGGTCGCCCGTCACGAAAGTAGACCTCTGGGTTGTTATTCGCAAAGCGTTAAAGCGGCTCACCCCGCCGGTCGCCCGTCACGAAAGTAGACCTCTGAGCTGTTATTCGCTAAGCGTTAATACGGCTCACCCCGCCGGTCGCCCGTCACGAAACTACCTAGTCTAGCCATAAGTTCTGTTACAAATGAAATGAAACATATTTTTAAAAGGATGTAATTAATTTACCATAAGTAAATGTTTATTTATAGGTAAGTTAATAAGGTTTCTAAACAATATATTTTTTATTCAAAATGCCCGCCTTTAGCTTTAATACACGCCCTCAAACGATCCGGCCACACGTCTATAGATTCACGCACTGTATCCATTGGGAAATTTGCCACTGCTACCTTCAAAGATTTTTTTAGAGAATCGATATTGGCATGGCGTTTAGAGCAGACCATGTCCTCTAACACTGACCACAATTTATAGTCCAGGGGATTTAAGTCGGGACTGGAAGAGGGCCAATCATCTGCCTTGATGAAGTCCGGAACATTCCTTTGCAGCCAAATCTGGGTGGTGCGAGCTTTATGACCCGGGGCTGAGTCCTGCTGAAAGGTCCAGTGTACATTTTTGAACATTGTGTCGTTTAGTGGTTTAACTACTGTTTCTAAAATCGTGTCCTGATACACTTTAGCTGAAATTTTCACTCCTTTTTCGCAAAAATGGATCTCAGAGACGCCTTGATACGACACACCCCACCAAACCATGACGTAAGCGGGATGATGACCTCGCTGAATCCTTCCAACTATCTCTTTAGCTTCTCGAGAGTTGTGTGCGTACACTTTATCATTTTGTTTGTTGTAGTGCTGCTCGATAGTAAAAATTTTTTCATCCGTGAAAAGAATATTTTTATATTTCCCATGTGCGTATCGAGATAAAAGGCTTTTTGATCTTTCAACTCTCTTGTCCTTTAGTGACTGATTTAACATATGTCCTGTATATCGTCGGTAAGCTGCAAGACTCAAGTCATCTTTGATTATACGCGAAAGTGTCCTAGGTGGTATTTTCATTTCCTTAGAAAGGATCTTCTGTTTTCTTATGGGATTTCGGCGAATTCTGGCTCTTACAGCATTAACGGCTTGTTTTGTTCTAACAGTACGTGGTCGGCCAGATCTTTTACTGTCATCGACAGAGGACGTTTTGGTGTATCTTTGAATGGTACGATACACAAACATTCGACTGATCTCTAACTTTTTTAGTGTCTCAAAAATGTGGGACGGCTCCATTCCTACCTTATGCAGAGCAATCACAGCAATTATATTTTCTTTGACACCCCACTCCATTATTAATTTACTTATTTTAATATTATATTGTATATAAATGGTGGCAAAAACATCCAAGTACTTACGTCAAAACACAACATTCGAAATTCGAATTATTATTTTTCTTAAAATCATTGTTAACTGCCAGTAACAGAACTTATGGCTAGACTAGGTAGACCTCTACCTACGCTTGGTTACTACGCATCGCGGTGTCAAGATATATTTGTGGGTGAGAGTTGAGGTGAGCATAAAACAAGTTACAGAATAGGGGGGCTGAATACGTTTACTTACTACGGATCGTATAATCGTAATACGTAGAATATAACTATACTTAACACCAGCCCTTTCGGTTTTAGGGTTCCGTAGCCAACAAGGAACCCTTATTAGTTTCGCCATGTCCGTCTGTCTGTTTGTCCGTTTTCGGCTTAGCTCGGTGCGCCTTACAACTCATCATCCTCCTAGCGTTATTCCCGGGTGTGTAATGATGGGTATAAAAATAAATAATATAATTTCATTCGCTATAACAACATTTGATATATTTTCAAGGTACATAATCACTCATTGTATATAATAAACGTTGATTATAATTTCAAAATATATATGTTTATTTTGTATAACTTTTATCGGGTATAACACTTATTTTGTATAATCATTATATGGTATAATGCTCATGTTATATACAAGTTACATCTCATAACTATCAAGTAGAATAATATTTTATTATCAAAAGAAAATGTAGCAAACAACGGTTTGTGAATTGTACTATATAAGTATATATTAGGGAGTAAAAAAGTGTTCGGTTCTGGCGCTTCGCCTGCCGCTGCCGCGGCACGCTCGCTTCGCTCGCTCGGCTCGCGCGCTGTAGGGTCGCAGTTCAACCTAACACTCCTCCTCGCTTCGCTCGTCGTCGTACCTACACCGACCTGCCTTAGAGTCTACACGGAGAAAAAAATATTTTACAATATTACCAGATTGTATAGTAGTTATGATTCTGGTGTAGGAAACAAGATTTCAGCTATGGTTAACAGTTATTTTTTTTATAACAACAAGTCATATTTTTGCTAATACTAGAATATTCTAGTTAGAATATTCTAGTACACGAAAACTTTGATATCGTTTTGGTAACCATTTAATAGTTACAGAGTAAAATATGCATTTAGTTTACAACACTTTTCGATAATTGCGACGTTTACAATATTTATTTATTCTGTTCAACATCATCTAGTTTAACACACCAATAATAAAATTGTGTTTACATAATCTTTGTGTAAGCTCCAACTTATGTAATCAATTTATAGGTAATAGATATCCTAGTACCTTTTAGTGGATTTTTAATACCCATTACCTACTCGAAATTTCTTGATTACTAGGAATATTTTTACTCATAACTAGATACGTTCTCTTTTGTCTAACATACTCTTTTTAATGATAACAATAAAAAGTAGTACCAGCAACAATAAATAAATGTTGGCATTACAATATTATCGCACACTAAGCAAAACATAATTTACGTGGAACGAAAAACTGTTCTGTCCACAAGATACGACGACTGAGGCCCCCCGCGCCCTTCCGCCGCCGCCCGCAGCGCCCAACGCACGCACAGTCTATAATTTTCACCGAACCGACTTCATTGCCAGTGTCGTCCATAAATGAATCAGGGTGCATAAAAATCATAAAAAATCAGTCTCAAACCAGATAAGACAAAAAATGATGAGTGTTACAATTATAACTGTATTACTAGTGTAAAAGGTACGCACTATACTAAAAACGTGATTTTTATTTTTAGATGTAGAACTTGATTGTTTACCAAAGTTCGGTTTAATTGAAAATTTATATGTTGTTGGTAGTGATAAGGTTATATTGGAGTGTTCTGTTTTTGAAACTATGTTTTAATGAAAAAAAAATACTGTTAAGAAGTTGCATGTACACAAATAATAAATGTTTTGCTACCAAAATGATCTCTGTAATTATAAGTGCAATACGCTTACTATAGTACCGCCGATAATTTATGTTATGTAACATTAAGGGTGCCAATTTAAAAATAAAACTATTTTTTTTTAAAGTTTGTTTTTATCCATTGTAATTTATTCAGGATTCAGATTTTTCTGTCTATGTTTCAGGCCACCAGGCACATTATTGAGGACTAAACCAATATACTGCCGAGTTAAACACCTTAAGTAAGTCTTCGCGACAACAAAAGCATGTTAAAACGAAAACATGCAACACGCAGTTCTAACATGCTTTCGTTGCGACGAAGACACCTACGATGTTTAACCTAATTTTACTTAACTCGACAATATATTATAGTTTTAGTCCGCAATAATGATTGAACACTAATATAAAACCTGTTATACTCTACAATATGTATAGTAAACAGAACATACTGTATATTTCATGCCACAGTAATTATATTTAACACAAACAAAAATCTGGTAATCTGGTGGTACTGCATATAGTACACGGAAATTGTTGATTATTGCAGTCCGCTAAAATTATATTGAACACTAATAAAAAATCTGGTGTTCTTAATAGTACACATAGTAAACAGAGACTATTGGGCGTTTCAAGTCCGCAGTAATGATGTTAAACACTACTACAATATCTGATAAACTCTACCCTGTCCTATAATGATGGCTACAGATAGGTTTTGTATACTACACAAAATTTGTTTTCTACGATACTAGGTAAGTGGGTAATAGGAACTAGAAATGATTTGGTAAAGAAGTAGATTTTTCTAGTAATGTGTAAAAAAGGTATAGTTGTCACATATAATACAATAAAATCAAGTCGAATTTACAATATTCTGTTAAAGGAAACTAGTTTTTTTTCTCCGTGTACCAATAAATATTATGCTAACTGTGCATTAGAAGAAATTAGCGTTATATCATTTCTTCATTATAGGAAATATGCATTATATTTAAAGTATGTTATATTAAATGTTACTACATCAAATGATCATTACATAAAATGATAATTATATCGTATGTAAATATATAAAGTGTCACTCACTTCACACACACACAACACACACACACACACACACTGACACAACACAGTGTCAGTCACTTTCGCAAAACTTAGTGCCTATGCCAAATCTTGGGATTAGGTGCCAAAGCGGACCCCGGGCTCCTTTAGGGGCACAACCGGGATTATTGCTAGGAGGATGAATACAGATGAATATGATTTTTTTATTTCCAAAATTGATTTTTTTTCCATTGTAGTTGTCAGTTCATTGACTGGACTATCATTACTTTTTACGGAGGAGTCTAGGTGTGCGAGGTTTGGCACGTTCAAACAATCATTATTTTGAGGAGATTACAGTTGTTCACTACAAAACTTGTCGGTGGTGTAGCGTAGCGTATGGGGCGTGGATTTTCGTCAACCTGTTCTTCACTGTGTAGAACTAACTACTACACACAATAGCTAAAATAAGCCGAAGCGACCTCGGGGAGAGCATATAAGGTGTAACAAAAATGGGGTATGAGCCGATAAAGGGCATAACAGGTATCGTGTTCTGATAAGAAAAAACAGAAAAAAAAATGTGACGCAATTTTTTTTTTTACTTTTCTATGGGGCTTGTCGCCCCAGTCGGCCAACGCTCCATACTAAAGTAAACGACACGATACCTGTTAAGCCCTTGATCGGTTCATACCCCATTTTTGTTACACCTTGTATATTCGTTAAGTAAATATAAGTGTTTAGGTTTAAGTTTTGCTTAATTTCACTTATGATATGACGTTATCCGGAGCGTGATGTTTTCCGAGTATTTTCTGGAGTTTTTATTTATTGATATAAGTAAACGTACGAAAATCCCTAAATTAATAAGGGCCAGTATTAGCTACGGTGTCGTCTGCTTGTTTGCGACCGTCGTGGTATGTTTTAATGTTTATTTACGTCACACCTGGCCATAATGCTAGTTTTACTGCACGCTGCACGTACGGTACAACTCGCATTGTGGCCAGTTGAAGACGTAAAATTGTGTACTCACCACGGGCGGTAATTCGTAAAGCCCCAGATCGCATATTTATGACCCTCACCTTCGGTTCGGGCCACAAACACCTGCGATCTGGGCCATTCACGAATTCACCACCGCGCACAAAGGGTACAATAGTTCTAGAAGTTAATTACTATGTAGTTACTTATATCATGAACCAACAAATGCTCACAACTTTATAGATATATTTTCTAACGTGGAGTCTTGTAATTGCCACTATCTGGCAATTACAACTATATTCTAGAGGGCATTATTACATTTAGTTGCAATTACCAATTACAAGACCTTACAGTATATTATCACAGGTGACTGAATATAACAATTTCCATTGTTCACGAAGCCCGGAATCGTGTTTACCGTACTAAAGATAAACACTGTCTGAGAGATTTTCCTACGAGTTTCCAATTTAGCGGATAAGCGAACACATTAGTTGTCTTCCCGGGCTAGATACCGTTCAATCTAGGCTTAAGAACCCAGACTTCAGTTTTTTAAATTCGCAGCTTGGTAATATTGTTGCTAATCTTCTTCGACCTAGCGTTATCCAAAATCGTCAATGTTAATGTGTTATCGTTAATGAAGTAGAAACTAAAGCAAGCACCTTAGATACCTAAAATGATAAGAAATGTGTACTAATTTGCTATAGGAATTAGGAATACTGAGGAATATTTTCGAGCTGGGAATAGTTTATATTAGGTTTGTTTTATAAAAACCGTGAACGATACGATTTACCCTTCTGTATACCTATCCAATTTGTATTTGGATCCATCGGGTACCTAGACGATGCTCAGAATATTATTCAAAATAATATAAATTCAAATGGAAATTCTCTGGAAAAGTTATTAAGGTGTCGTGTCGCCTCTGTAAGATTTATCGGAGCGTATTGAGTTTGTGAACTAACCTTTATCTCAACAACATCTGTATTTGTATCTTAATACTTGCTTTCATGTTTTGTTCGTTATATATGTATGTTGATTGAAACTTTCTCAATTTTAGACATTAAAAACGATTTGCACCTTGGGTAAAATTTATTATATATTATTTACCAATTCGAGGTCACTCGCCGTTTTAAATATATTGCAATATCCTTGGTGACGAGCAGACTGAACCGCGATTAATAAGTAACAAATACACGATTAAGTCCCGTTCTCTAAAAGTAACTATGACATTAGTGTCATAGTTACTTTTAGAGAACGGGACTTTATCGTACCTACTTAGCAGTGGCGGCTCATGAAAATTTTCACTGGACAACCCGGAGCAAACAAAAGGCTGTTTTTGATGATTTACTGGTTAGGGAATATATAGCAAGAAATTTCAGGCAAGCCGGTGCAAATCGGCTTGTAGAGAGAGTAGTAGGCTTAGTAAGTACTGTCGATGTATCAGCGAGACCAGAGAATTGCGTTTGCAAGACGTTTGGTACGTCCTACATCAAAGATAAACATATAAAGTGCAAACATGTCTTGTAAGTCGACTGTACAAACAAAAATAGATAGTAAAACAGCGGTAGAAAGTCTTAAAAAATTGTCTCGCTGGCTACCTAATGTTAGATATGATTTGGTTTGCTGCATTTAAATAAAACGGTCTTATTGTAAACGAAAGAGTATTTTTAAATAGACCGCGATCAGATAAATAACCATTTTTTTAAAATCAAAAACGCAAAAAATTCACTTGTTGCAGTTATAGTTTTGAAGCAGTAGCATATTTTGAAATCGTCCTCAAGTATGTAGCCATATCTTCTCGACTTGAATATTACATTCTTGAAATCGCACAAATAGCAACGAACTCCACCAACATTAGCACCAAAATAGCAATAGAAAGAATAGCGCGAAGTATTACCTATTGTGTTATGACAGAGTTTGACTTTAACAACGACCGTTTATCTTTTTTGCTTATAGTTGCTGATTACTTGCTGATAGTGATTGCAAGAAAAGTGAAAAGCTAATTTGAAAACCCAGTAAACATAATTGCATCATTCAGAGTAAAAAATAAAACTTTCCTGTAATCAATAATTAACAGACCCGTGTTGTCCCTGACCATGGATGATGATTGATGAGACACATCCAAAACCTCGGGAAATCTCAAAGAGTTTTTAAGTCGCGTTTAGTAAAATATAAATGTGTGAGAATCGTGACATTTTAAATCAATTAATATAATATTTAACAGCTTTTGTGCATGTAAGTCATATAACACTTTAAACTCTCGCACTTTATACACATATTTATATTATTCGTTTACACGGGTCTAACGCAATATTTATTTGCCTTTATTTCAGTGAAATATTGTGCACAACTATCTCCGTTGACAGTCATCAGCGACCATGGCCGGTGCAACCCGTGTCGAAACGTCAGAAATAAAGGTAAATAAATATCGCGTTAGACCCGTGTATAATAATAATATAAATATTAAGTGTATCACATTTCATCACATACATTTATATACGACGCGGTGTATGCGGGTTATTGCAACCAAAAATTTGGCGTTATACGTCCTTAATAAATCTGGGGGCACGGCAGTGCCCCCGCCAAGTCGAGCAAAGCAGCGAGCGGCACGGCCGTACCATCCTTTTCTCGAAGCAGTTCAGGCCATTTTCGACCCCCCTATAACATCGTTGTGGATAAAACTAGAAGCCTGAATTTTCAGTAACCAAGCACACATTGTAAAACCACGATATATTTCAAATTTCATCCAATTTGAACCAGTGGTTTAAGAATTATAACTAGTCAAAGTTTCTTAATTTTGTCACTCACTGACTCACCGATCATCAAAAGTCTAAGGCACTTCTAGCAGATATAGAAGCTTCAAATTTAGAATACAATTAGTGTTTAGTGTATAAATAAATCAAGACAAAAAAAATTGCAATTTCACTCCAGTTTTCTAGATACACCAACTGCATAAATGCCAAGTTACAGAATTTTATTTAGCAAGCAAATAAAGATTAATAAGAATGCCTGAGACTTAGCTCTACGAAATATCTCACAACTTTTTACGGTGGAAGAGTTTCGAGACTTGGCCTCTTTTTTACATGGAATGTTTTTTATGGAATAAACTATTACTTAGTTCATTTTAGATTTATGCGGCCGGTTGTCTACACAGCCTGCGTAGCCGTTAATCTGTTCTCGCAAATATCTTCGGGCATTGAAAATAAGAAAAAATTAAAGCCTCGACAGATCCTTCGAAGCGTCCACGGCCTCGATATAGTAATAAAGCCGAGGCAGGCTTTGTACTGATTTTTATTGCCCAATATTTTTGCCCATAAAACAGCTACACATCCTTGTATGGCGCATTGTATTTCAGGGTTAGAGGAACTTAAGGGGCAGTCAGCAGCATAAGTAGCTACGCAAAATAACACGCTCAAAATGATCTGGACAGTCCTTATACTATTGACACGTCTTGTGTGCAGGTCATTTTGAGCATGTGGCCTGTGGAGCTACTAGAGCTCCTGACTCTATATGTACATACTGTCAGAGTTGATTGCCCCCGCACCCTGGTAACTTCAATTTATTTTTCGGTAGCTTAGTTGTTGAACAATAGGATTCAGGGGTAGTTATTGCCCAAGCATTTCAGTTTCAAAATGCTCAAGATCCAAAGTGATGGGAGATTTAAAACGCTATAGCAAAAGAGCAAAAGTCATGTCAAAATAGTTCGTACGAACTTTGCATGATTTGCCGAGGAAAGTGCAGAAGCAATCTGTTCTTTTCTTTCAGTATCCTTGTTAAGTCTTGTTAAAGGCTTATACGTCGTATTTTTATTACATAGGTTCATATACGTCGGCGCCTGTCTGAGCGGAGGGTTAAATCACGTAACGTTTTGAACGCGCGTTACGACAATTTAGCTGTCTTTTTTCCATATAAAATTGACGTTTAGATCTACCTAACGTACCTATGTACAATGCGTTACGTGACCAGCGGGTTAAGTCCAACCAAGAATTAGGCTTTTTAGCGCTTCAATTTAGCTATGTCCACAGGAGAAAAGAGGACCGTAATCTGTATAGCCCGGAATGAAGGAGTAGAGGTTACCCAGATCTGTAGCATTTAAAATATACGTGTGTATTGCTTAACTTATATTGAGTTCTCTACAGTTACGTTAATATTTCTTGCAATTAAAACAAAACCCCTCAGTATTTATTTCCACACACACTTAACTTTTTTGTTGCTGAAACAAAACAATGCCTCACCAAAATCCTGCGACTTCAATGGAGCTTTGTTTTTTCCGTCTCGAGCTTTCGGCTTTACGATCTTTTTAATTTTTTACGGACCGACGTGTTGGAAATTCGAAACAATAAGGATTGTGCTCAATGTCTTGTGTTAATACTTTAGGCATAAAGACTTGGTGACGGTGCTCTGGTTTCGTTAAATTTCTATTTCGGGAGTTTAAGACCAGAAACGTGCCCCGTTTGAAGTCTTTGTTCACTTCGTTGTGGATGAAACCAAACACTTGTTGATTAACGTAATCTCGTCTTGTTTTAGGTTAAAAATAAGAAGAAATTTAGCTTTCTAGCTTGTCATATTTTCGCTAGTAAATAAACATAGCATTGAGTGACTTTTTAGTCCAGTTAAATTAAACTCCCGTAGGAGGCACCTATTTGATAAAAATCATTATTAATCGATCAACAGAAAAGTTAACTTAAGCTATAACTAAAATAGGATGTCATCATCATCATCATCATCATATCAGCCGAAAGACGTCCACTGCTGGACATAGGCCTCCCCCAAAGAGTGCCACGAGAACCGGTCCTGCGCCACCCGCATCCAGCGGACTCCCGCGACCTTTACCAGGTCATCAGTCCACCTTGTGGGGGGCCTACACACGCTGCGCTTTCCGGTACGTGGTCGCCACTCGAGAACCTTTCCGCCCCAACGGCCATCGGTTCTACGTGCAATGTGCCCCGCCCACTGCCACTGCGAATCGCTAAACTTGAAATAGGATGTGCTGGAAATGAAATAATGCAAGCATTTACTGAAATATAGATTTAATCAGTTTTAATAATAATGTTTTATGTACAGCACTTACACCTATATAAAACTGGATGTCTACAGTAAACATTGTAAAAATATTGTACATTGTACATAGCCGTAACTCAAAATTGAGTAGAATCATTAGGTTGGCAGACACTATTAGTATATTTCGACCCGTAATGATCAATACAAGTTCTTTAGGCCATATACTAAAGTGTCTAGACATTCTAAATCATCTAAGGTAAGCCGTCAAAATCATGTAAAAAATAAAAAGTACACAATTTTCGAAGTGCACGTAAAATGGAATAGTCAAGCACTTGTAAATGATAAAAAGTTAAATAATTTGCTACGTAAAAATCACGTAAAAAAAGCACCAGTAAAATAACTGAAAGTTTACCGCAATTTTCTTAACTCATTAAATTACTACTACAGTTATCTCTTGAATGCCCTGCAAAGTATTGATATTAAACGTGTAAGTGGCAAAATAGCATTGAAATAATGTACCAACACATAGTTTTTTTTTAATTAGTAATATGTTTTTTAATATGGCAGCAACAATTAATAATGTGTTTAACCTGTACCATATTATTTATGCATTATTTAATAATATCAATACACCACGGGCCGTCAAGTTTTAACACAAAATATCTTAGGAACCATGTACTTATTAACAACCATACAAGCCAAATTGTTAAGGTAAAGAAGTTAAATGCTGGATAACATATCACGTAAAACAGGATAACAAGTATCATTATGCCAATATTGCATTCTAAAGTTCATTGGTAACATTCAAGGTGAATAACTCATACGAACATCGCGTAAAAGTAACTATTAAAGGAAACAATGTATGAACATTTAAGAGATGCTGATAGAAACAATTCGTTCACCACGTCAGTCGCAATTAACTTCACCTGTAAAACCGGGTCATAGCAGAAAAATTGGAAACTAAAATGATATTAACTTAGTAAAAGCAAAGTTAATTATTTCAGTAACAGTAGTTTTCATTAGACCTCACAATCACAAAATAATGTATGTTTAGGGCTAGAGATTTCATTGGTTTATAATTGAGACAGTTATTTTGTGAGTGTCAGTATATATTACAGTTGGTTAAGCCGATTAATCACACTTTGAACTCACTATTGACATCATCAATAGATCAAGTGTCTAACAATTCAGTCTTCCAAATATTATCTAGGGTTAATCAAACCATCCTAGCAAACTATGAACTGTAAAGCTACGGAATGGAAACGATAACGAACGCGGGTAAAGGAATGTCAACACAACAGACTCCAATTTAGAATAATCAGTCTTGAAATGGATGACGAGACATTGCAAAACTGGCAAGCGAATTTAAAATTAGCTACCATAATGTACCACAAAGAATAAATACTTAAAATATGTAACATACGGTGTACAACTCACGACTTGCATTACATTACATCACTAAAAGATAGAGCTTAATAAAAAATGGTCCATAAAATTCTGATTGTACGCAATTGTAAAAAACCTGGTACAGTCTATTTACACGAGCACCGCGAACACGTAATGCGTTTGCACATCCATCATCGAGTCACTGATAACACTTTAAATCACTAAAAGCTCATTGGCACTTTGTTAGTACGATTACAGTTAGTTTTCCACGCACTACAGCTACACTTCTGTGCCGTCCTCGCCTTCGTCTTCGAACAGGGGTTCGGTGGGGTTAGCCTCTGTCGGCGTTTTTTTCTTAGGCTTCGGTGGCGGCCGGGGTGGAATCTTACCACTTCTACCCAGCGTCCCTGATAGGTTCATGGATACGTTACTCTCATTCTTCCTTGGATCTTCTTTTGAAGGCGACGACACTTCCTCTTTATCTGTCCTCGGATTACGTCTCAAAGATCCGGTTTCCGGTTTCTTGCGACTCAACGTGCTGGTATCTGACACTTGGGATTGCGCGTCTGAATTCCTGTTCTCATTGTACAAAGCCTTTCTCGGCTCGGGTTGAGGGGTTGACGTATTTTTTGCAGTCCAACTCATTCTTGGGCTCATAGGTTCCTGAGGACCGGGAGAAGAAAGCATATTGGACATCTGAGATGCGATACTATTGCGAGGATTGAATTGTGGTACAGGGGACGGCGCTGGTTCTTGCTCTTCTATAGGAGCGTAATACACCTGATGGGGCTGCTGCGGTGGGTATACCGCAGGCGTTGCCGGCAACGGCCGATTCCTCATCGGAGAAAATTGTGGTTCTAGTCCAGTCTTATTCAAAGACAACACCGAACTTCCATTAGCCGTAGTCCTCAATCCCAAATTATCGTATAGCGGTTCTTGAGCCTCGGCGCTAGGTAAAATTTGCGTGCTAGCAGTGCTGGACCAACTGGGTACTCTTGGTCTTCGTGGGATTGTTACGTAGCCCTGTCTTGGAGTAACTACTGGCGGCGTGATAGGTGCCGTAAAAGGAGATTGAGAGCGCGAGTATGGAAGTGTTCTGAAGAGGTTTTGATTGGTAGTCATTCCGTAGATGGGGGAGTGGATGGGACTCACTGGGTTCAACTGAGGTGGCAGTCGGGTCGTGTCTGGAACTGTGGAAGCGTTGCTGGCCGCTGGCGAGATCTGAGCAGCTCTAGCGGGGAACGATAATAGGTCTGGGGGATATGCAGTTCTTCCATATTCCACGTTGAGGGCGTCATGCGACCTTTTCGGCTGGTGGTCAAAATCAAGTGACCGCTTTTCATCGTCGGTGTGTGCTGAAACAATATAAATTTATATTTAAGACAAACATATTAATTGTTATTAACAAAGTTGGATACGGATAGTCAGTGAAGGAAAATAATTAGTGACCTAGTAACTTTCCAAGCACGTAAAGTGGCATGAGAACTGTAATTGGTCCATATATAGCCCATGATAAAAGGACAATAAAGTAAACAGTAATTAAAATTATCAGACTTAACGAGACAAATAAATTAAATTACTTATGTTCACTTTTTTTTTAATTAACATATACGTCTGACCTATATTAGTAGGTTTGAAGGGAAATTAAAAGTCGCGAAAGGTAAAATTTCGAGTGCCTGACACCGGCTTAAAACATGATACTTTTAATCGTCATAACAATAGAGCTGAACACTAGGTGCCAACTAATAGCATTTAAAGTGTCAAGCATTGGGACGTTTACATTACGTATTACGTTTACCTTAAGTATTACGTTTACCTTACGTATCTGAGCATCGTCATGTGTGTGTAATGTTTATGTTGTGTGTATTGTTTTTCTTTTTAACTGCTTTGTTTGTGTGAGGTGTGCAATAAAGAGTATTTGTATTGTATTTGTATTGTATTGTAATGACTTGTTTCATCGCTTTGTTACATAACATTTAATGGTCAGTATAACCACAAATGATGACCATCGGAATTAAGTTCAGCTTACTTGTTGAATACAGTTAAAACAATGTTAACTTACCGAATACATTAGAATCATTGTCCAGCAATGTTTTGTTCATCTCCGACATTTCGGTCGCCCCACTCATGATCGAAGGGGGGTGATCGTATCTCCTCGGGGGCTTTGTCACAGGATTCACTGCAGTGATCAAACTCTTCTCCATCTCTGGTATAACTGAACCTTCAATTAATGCTTCTCCATTAGACGTATCTGCTTTTTTGTCAGAACCTCTTCTTCGACAACAGCAGTAACATAGAATGACTAATATTATGAGTAATATCGCAGCCGTGCAAGATACCCCAATTAAAACTGGTAGTATGTTACTATCAAAACCACTTGGGACAGGCACGCCAGGCGGGTTCTGTGCTATGGCTAACATGACGCTCCTCTCTTCGACGCCGCCAGGGTTTCTGGCGACACACAAATATTCCCCACTGTCAGTCGTGCCAGACGATACAATGGTCAAGTTGACCCATTTGCTGTTTTCTTCATTGCTCTGACTTAGGTAGTACTTCACTTCACCCTGATATTTGTATGAACCATCAATTATTTGGGAGTTCAAAACCCAGTTAACGTCGGGCAACGGATTGCCATTCACTTGACATGACAGCGTAATGTTTGAGTCGTGTGTTTGGACTGTCATGCTGGCGGTAGGATACACGATGCTTGGTCGACAAGCAAAATCACTGGTATCTAGTTCTTTCCACAACTTTCCATGTACTTTGGCAGGCTCCGCGCAAGCTATAGGAGTAGTGTATAAATTCTTGCTTATAACCCAATTTCTGAGAGGCTGTAGATAACAATCACATTTCCAAGGGTTATCGTGTACATCCAAACTGGAAAGCGAATTTAATGCGTTCAAGGTATCGATTTTAAGTGACTCCATCAGGTTGTTATCCAATTTCAGATTATTTAGCTTAGGTACATTCATGAAAGTCTTCAGACCGATATGTTTAATCCTATTATGGCTCAGGTCAACCTTCTGTAAAAACGGCAGATTATTGAACAAGCCATCGTCCAGGGTATCTAATTGGTTATCGTTGAGAAGGATCCACCTGATTTTAGCGGTTTCTTTAAATGTATCGGAGTGCAACTCTTTCAGGTTGTTCTTCGATAGATCCAGTTCAATCATGATAGCGAGACCACTGAGACCGTGTTTGTGTATCGTTTGCAATTTACAGTCTCTGAGAAACAGTTTCTTCAGGTTGTTAAGTTGGGCTTCTTCGAACGCTCGTCGTGTAATTTCATAGAGAGGGTTAGCTGAGAGGTCTAGTATTTGTATCTCTGCGCTGAGCGTCTTGGGAAGGTCTCTCAGGTTGGCGTTGGAGCAAGTCGCTTGCTTGTTGCCACCGGCCCAGACGCACTTGCACTTGTCGGGGCAGTTGGCGGTGAAGTCAGCCGCGGCTGTTGCGATGATGCCCAGCAGAAGTAGCTTCTTTAGCGACGCCATGGTGGATCTGTAACAAGAAAACATTATTTAAGCATGTTTAACGCAGAGGCCTAAGAGCAGGGGGAATTATGTTACGTTTGAAGAGGACATCCATCGGTTTGAACGATGTTGAGAACATACGCCAAATGTCAAGAATTTAACCAACCATTGACGATTATAATTTATTCAAAATGGCTCGCAAAGCGAAAGAGTGATTGAGTGTTTAGCGGCACAGGTCGCTCTCAGTGATAATTGACAAGGATGTTTCTCTGACGCTTTATTAACAGGGGTATAATAAGTTTAAAGTTCAAATCAAGGCATCTAAACTTCAGGCCCTTTACACTTAATGTGCCATCAAAGAGCAATAAAACCCATGAGGGGCGTTTGGTTTCAAAATAGAAGTCATTCGAACACGCAGCGGTCTTTACACCATAATGCGTAAAGGCGCACAGTAAACTACGCTATTTACATAAAGAACTCGGATTTATATAGTCTTTTAATAGATTTAGTGCTTTTGAAGTTAAAACGGTAGCCAGTGGTTTTAAATTGCATATGGTTTCAGAGTGAGAGAGGACAAAAACGTTTTAATTACGCCTGGGGTCGTTAAAAGCTCTTAGAAGGAACTTAAAAACGGTGTTCTTTAAAAGCCCAATTTTAATTGATTACCATTGTTCTAGAATACGTTTATTCGTTTAGTAGAATAAGAAGAAAATATTTTGTCTGTAGGTACTTATACATAATTCAGAATTTTCAGAAATATTACGTAAAAAAAAACCAAAAATAAGCTTAGTGGCAGATTAAACTACCTAACTCATTATAGGTAGTGCGTAATATTAAGCCCTACTACTACTATGCGTTGAACAATGCAAGAACCATTAAATACATACAAGCCTACATAGAGATACAGCGTGCGTAGCTGAATAGTCTCCAGGCGATTATTCCGCGGGGTACCACCTCACCCGTCGTCACCCGCGTATATTATGTCTCTAATAATTATCGTATGTAATTACATTTCGCGCGGGCGCGCATAAACTGGGTACAATTTGGCCATAAGTGTGCTCCGGCGAGCAGTGACGTGTGTAATTGTCGGCTCTCGGCACAAGTTAGAAGGAATAGGAAGAAGAAGGATAGAAAATTCACGAAGTATTTGTTGAAATATACTGTAACGCATAATCCGACAAAGTCGAGATTTTTAACTTAGTAATAATGTTAATGTCAGTTTTAATATAATGTTTACAGTTGCACATGTTACGTATAAACAGTGTAGACAAAAGCGCACATTGTAAGCATCCATGTTCAGAGGTTGCCACTGATTAATCAAGCACATTCACGTTGTCAATGATAACGTTGTCAACGTCACGTTGTCAACGAATAGGTCTAGAACTGCCGACTATCATTAGTCGGCAGTTCTAGACCTATTCGTTTTCTATAAATCATTAGAACAAAGATAGTTTTTGTTTCATATATCTGAAGAATGAAGTCCAGAAAGACGACGTAATGTGCCAGACAATCAAGTAAAAAGTATATAGTCAACTGCTGCACTTAGGCCCATGCGCGTATAAATCTAGTGCCGCCTAAGGCACTGGTCCCACCGCCGCGCCGGCTAGTAAGCTAGAAAAGTTGGGCGAGTAACGGTTCATTGCGTGCTGACCAGGCACAGTGTGATCAATCGACCTTTACAGATCCGCAATGTAATGCTACTCGCCCAACTTTTCTAGCTTACTAGCCGGCGGTGGGACCAGTGCCTAAGGCAATTAGTGTTCGGGGACACGGCACTAACAAAATATCTCTGTCATTTTTACAAGCTTTTATTTTTAGTTTCACCTGTCCGGTTGTATGTCTGTAATCAATTTTGAACCACTTCCCGGTGACAGATTGAGCTGAAATTTTTGGTATAAGTATAGTTTGGATGACAATTCAATATAATGGTACCATCGAGCTGATCTGATGATGGAGACGGAAGGTGGCCATGGGAATTGAGTACTTAACCGACGTAACCCCGTTGAATTTGGGCTCGTTAGAATCGTCTCAATGAATAGTTGATGATGGTATACAGAAAAGTACAGTCGGCAATAAAAGTTTGAACCAATAATGAACTTGTTTCAGCGGTGATTTCAATGCATTCGCTTTAGACTATCAGGGCATTAGTAACTCAAGGTAGAACGTTGTCAAATATTTGTCTTAGTGTTGTGGCAAATTGCAGTTACAGCGCACGAACTCGCCAAAACACTACTCGTCGGTTCTCGCTAAATTTGAACGATGTTTTGAGCGGTGAGCAATATGTCCCGAAAATACGCAACGTTCCAAATTAATTGACGATGCGGGTGCTAACCGACAGGTAGAGAGTGGGACTGGACATGTATCTTAATAACTGGCCAGATATTGTTTTGAAGAGATGGAACTAAAAGGTCAACCATAACGAATGAAATCATAGGCATATTTCGCTACAGATCATTCCATACAAACGGAGCACTCTGCGCTTAAAAGACAGGACAAAAGTGAGCCAATTAACGGCCGGCTCAGTCAGTGTCTGTCGTCACTAACAAGCCCTATCCCCCATTTATCGGCATCCAAAACGAATTCATTCGATTCAGGTTTGTTTTCACAGGGTGTTAAAAAATAGCATTGCCAATTTCTCGTTGCGTGATTCAACCCCATGAAGGACAAATGATTTGGTAAATATCGCGGGAGCAGAATTTAATTCGTAATGATGTTCTTTGGAGGTTTATATGTAGTAAATATGTTTAGTGATATTTCGGTTGATGACGCTCGAAAAAATCGCGAGTAAAATAAAGTAAGGCAGTAGGTAGTCACTCTAGGACAAGCCAAGTCAAGTACCGGCAGGCGTACCGGCAGGCGAAGCGCGGTAGACCCCCCACAAGGTGGACTCATGACCTGGTAAAGATCGCGGGAGTCCGCTGGATTGCGGGTGGGGCAGGACCGTTCATTGTGGCACTATTTGGGTGAGGCCTATGTCCAGCAGTGGACATCTTTCACCTGATATGATGACGATTAGTCACGCAAGTACTTTGTTTACCTGCACAATCGTTCTTATTTAAAAAACGCAAGGATGTCACTTAGGCAGGAGACTCGAAACCAAGTATCTTTCCCCACACTTGCGCCACACAGGAAGGAGGCATAATGTTCTAAGAATAACCGTTAAAGAAAGACATCGCCCTATATTACCGACGCTCTTAATCCTTACCCCGTTACGCACAAATTTATAACGTAATGACCATTTTACGGTGTTTTGGGTCCCGCATGATTATCGTTAGATGTCTCTTACAATTGCAATAAGTGTAAATTAGTGTAGGTTTAGATTGTACCTACATTCAGCAGTAGGAGTAACCATTTAAGCGGATACACACGCCTGAGTTTTTTTAAATATAATTATCACCTTAACTTATATTTTTCTTCGGGGAAAATTTGAATCGCTTACCAAGATAAAATTAGTGACTACGCACTAAAAACTACTGAACTTCACATCGAAATTTAACAATTGCACATTAAAACCGAATTTTGATGAATGATTATTATTTTAGCCGTGCAAATCAGTATTTTTAGGTTGCTAGGTTTTTTTTGACTCGTGGCACACTAGAGTACGGCCACAGTATAGGAACAGTACATAAACTTCGAACAAAGGTACATCGCACGGCTGCACACATGCGCGCGTGTTCGGTACGCACACACACATAGCCTTCGGGAATGATGGAGAATGCTTCAATCGGGGCCGCGCCGTTGCCGTGTTCGTTCGCTCTCACTCGTGACGTCAAAGCACAGTATAGAAGAATAATACAGTAGGTACTCTGAGGCCGTTTAGGAGCGTTCGTTACCTACTTTCGCTCGATGCGCAGGGCTGTGTCAAGTTTGTGGCTAGGCATACCTATAATACTAATTTTGCTTTTAAGTATGCAAAGTATTTCTGTTACAGTTTAATAGACAATATTGTATACACAAAGTAATAATATTATAGATAGTTGGGTATGTGTTTTTAGTTTCCCACTTCATGGAATATTTGAATACCACTATACTTTGCCTTAAATATTTCCTAGTAAGTATAATAGTTGCTAAACTGCACTAGGTTGGTAGGTGCTTAGTTACAAGCCTATTCGGCTACTTTTGACATCGTCGCACTGGCGGCTCGCTATCTTCATACCTACGAGGCGGCTTCCTTTGACGTAGCGAGTGGGAACGAGCGAACACCGCAACGGCGCGGCCCCGATTGAAGCATTCTCCATCATTCCCGAAGGCTATGGGTGTGTGCGTACCGAACACGCGCGCATGTGTGCAGCCGTGCGATGTACCTTTGTTCGAAGTTTATCTACTGTTCCTATACTGTGGTCAAAGGAAGCAGCCTCGTAGGTATGAAGACAGCGAGCCGCCAGTGCCACGATATCAAAAGGAGCCGAATAGGCTTGTAACTAAACACCTACCAACCGAGTGCAGTTTAGCAACTATTATACTTACTAGGAAATATTTTAGGCATAGTATAGTGGTATTAAAATATTCGATGAAGTGGGAAACTAAAAACACATATACTTAACTATCTATAATATTATTACTTTGTGTATACAATATTGTCTATTAAACTGTAACAGAAATACTTTGCATACGTGACACAGCCCTGCGCATCGAGCGAAAGTAGGTAACGAACGCTCCTAAACGGCCTCTGATTAACTACTGTATTATTCTTCTATACCGTGGTACGGCCCGCCCGATGGTAAGCAGTCTGCATGGAAGCTTGCAACTCCAGGGATGTCATACATATTGACGGCTCCTTAAAAGTGTAATTGTTTCACTTTTCAACTGTCCCCATACAAAAAAATACATGTAGATCTACCTGAAGTACGTATGAAACGTTACGCAATCGACAAAGCTGGTTTAATAATGTCCTCATTAGATGGAATTCCCAATTACATCTCCGTACCGTAGCCCGGAAAAAGAAATGGAAATTAAGATGAAACTGAATTTGTTACTGTGCAGCCAGTTTCTTTGTCTCATTTAGGGCCTCGAACACCTTTTCTATAAATAAACCGCAGTTGCCGGTATCCGAGTGAGCTGAAAATTGGCATAGGTAGGTAAATGTAACTTCGGTGACAACGCAACATTACGCTGATCTGATGATGGAAACAGGTGATTATAGCAACTCCTAATCTACAATTCTACACATGATAAACCAATCTTGATTTGGTTCATTGGAACCCTTTCAACGAAGAGTTGCTCAAAAAAAGAAAGTACAGTACCAAAAGCTTGGACCACAATAGTACATTACATTACTTACCTAGGTCGGTAAAACAAGGAATGTGTCAGATCGCAGGTATTTCAAGGATAAACATGCGATCCGAGGTTTTCTTTAATACCGCCCGTGGTGAGTGCAAAATCTTACGTCTCTCCCTGGTGCGAGATGTTGGTGATATGCCTCACACGTATAATGTATACACGTATACACTATAGTGTGCGGTAATTCGTACTTTGTGGCCAGGTATGACGTTAAGGAAATTTTGACAGCAATTTTTTTTTTTCGGACCGGGATCCATAATAGTAACTTATGATGACGTTAGGTATACGTAGATGTAAAGCTTGTGGTTTCGTTGCGTGTGTTATTGATTTACTATTTCGGTGGAGAATGAGGAATATTTGTATTGTAAATTGTAGGTACTTCTTGCTAGATTGTTGACTGAATCGAATTATTTATGATCTAAAGCTTTGACAGTTCTCCGATACGTTTCGCGGACTAAATATCACCATTTGGACCGTGAATATGAAATGCATTAATTTATTTGCATAAAAGACAGATGTGTATTAAATGCAATATTTACGGACGTGCTCCTGATGCAATAATATATGAATAGTGCTTTATATTGAATGAATGTCCGTTTCATAGATACATGACTCATAGGTACAACTAAATAGCTTTATATTTACTACATATGCCGTACTCGACTGTGCGATGCTAGTGTTATTAATTTGGATGCAAAATATAATAATAATACTATTCGGGAGTCCGCTGGATGCGGGTGGCGCAGGACCGGTCACTTTGGCACTCTTTGGGGGAGGCCAATGTCCAGTAGTGGACGTCTTTCGGCTGATATGATGATGATGATGATAAATATACATTATTAGAACTTTTATATCCTGGCCTAACTCTAATGTGGAAATAGACTTTTCCTTCTCGTTATTGTTAAAAAAACAGCCTTTACTTTGTGGAAACGAACTTATTTAGCAGAATAGCAAAATAATAAATTGTTTTATCTACTAGGTACTAAATATAATTATTTTAAAAACTAAGTTTTAACCGACTTCAATTTAGTACTCCGCCAAGCCACGTGAACATTTCCACATTTCTTTTCCAATTTACCACATGAACTGATTTCCGAGAGCAAATGCGTTGATTATTAGAGAAAAACACACTTGGCGTTTCGGATGACCATGCGTGATCTTCTTCACCAGTCCCACTTAACCAAATGCTACTTTCTGAATGCAAATGCTTGGTTTATTTCCAAAAATACTAAAATCGCTATATGTTTGTCTTGAATTTTTGAAGAGTTCCCTCAACCCATGGATCCCATCATCAGAACTGAAGTTTTAGGGACTAATCTGGGTGTATATGCTTTCGAACAAAGAAATATTTTTCAAATCGGTTCATAAATTAAAGTTCTCGCGTAACAAACACACAAAAAAAATACAGTCGAATTGAGAACCTCCTCCTTTTTTGAGGTCGGTTAAAAAGGGGGTGTCTGTGACATGTAAGTTTGTAGCTTTGTAAGTAAGTATCTCCGAAACTACGCATCTGATTTCAAAATTTATTTCACCAGCGTACGACCACATACAGGGTGTAACAAAAATGGGGTGTGAACCGATCAAGGGCATAACAGGTATCGTGTTCTGACAAGAAAAAACTAAAAGATTATTTTTTTGACGCGTTTTTTTTACATTTGTACGGAGCAGGTGGCCCCAGTCGGCCAACGCTCCATAGAAAAGTAAAAAAAAAAACACCCAAGAAAAAATCTCTTAGTTTTTTCTTATCAGAACACGATACCTGTTATGCCCCATCGGTTCACACCCCATTTTTGGTACACTCTGTAGAACCATTATGGATCATCGGGGTGAATATAGGCTATATATTACCCCGTGGGTCCGCCTGGGTTCTGCGTAAAGTCGGAGTCCCACGGCCCGATTTCCCAGAGGCACTGCCGCGCCAGGCTGGACCGACGGGCCGTGGGAACCGTCGCATCCGATGAGGCCCGCGGTGGCCTGTCGTCGCCTATTCTATCCATCGGGAGTCAGTAAGTTCAAAAGCGCGGCGCGGCGCGGCGCGACGCGACGGCGTCTGTCGCGGCTTGTAATGGCGCGCCTGCGTCCGTTCCAACTTATTCATTTCACCAGCGGCGTCGCGTGCGCGAACACGCACGTAATGCAGTAGAGGAACAATCTAGTAAGCGGTAACGACAGGTCGGAACAGCATACGGCTATCACGCGACGGCGCGCGAGCACTCTCGATTTTTCCCGCAATATCCGTCTCTTTCTTATTAGAACACTTAGTACAAGAGATATAGTGCGAGAAAAATCGAGACTATGTCGCGGCCGTCGCATGATAGACGTGCTGGCCGACAAGTATATCATGACACCGCGATGCGAAGTAACTAAGCGTAGGTAATAGCGATCCGAGCTGGCCTGGGATAACACGGGCCGTGGGACCCCGCCATAAGAAATACGCGGGCGGAGCCGCGCGTACAGCTAGTTATACATATAAATGTACCTTAGACCCGCAGCTGCGTATCCGTATTTTTATTAAACTAATAACCCTATTAAATGAATCAATTTTAACTCGTTACGCTTTATTGATATAATTCCCGGAGGTTATTAACCTCTCGTCGGGCTTAATCAGTCATCACAATCAATTCGAAGATCGTACGAGAGGTTTTATCCTGCTGGCTAATGGATTATTTGAAGAATGATAGGACTTCTATTGAAATATAGGGGATCACGACTCAGCCAAAGATAAAATCAGTTAATATCAAAGATTACGAGTACGGATGTATGTGGATAATTCTCGATTTTATATTAAGAATAACGGTTAATATTATTTTTTCCGCGAATATTCAATATATAATTATTCAATATACTTACCGATTTGAATGGATGGGACGGTTTGACGTCATAAACAGTCGTATCTTTTTACAAGCTTTTATTTATTTACTTACTTACTTTCTTACCTGTCCCGTTGTCTGTCTGTAATCAAATCTTGCAAGTTAAATTTGATTCACTTCCCGGTTTCCGATGGAGTTGAAATTTTGCACGAATATGCAAATCGCGTGACAATGCAATATCATGATGAGGTGGAGCTGATCTGATGATGGAGCTGGAAGGTGGCCATAGGAACTCCGTAATAAAACCACATAACCCCATCGAGTTTGGGCTCGTTAGAATCGTATCAATGAGTAGTTGATGATGGTATACAGAAAAGTACAGTCAGCAATAAAACCCTGTACCAAAAATGAAATTTTTGACCGAAACTTTTTTTTTTACCTTTGTTAGAAGTTTGATTTTTTCACAGCTTCTAGGGACAGTAGAGCCCAGTATATGATTTTAATTTCAACTCGCTATCTCTACGCGTCCCCGAGATAAAATCTTGACAGACAGACAGACAACAAAGTGATCCTATAAGGGTTCAGTGTTTTTCCTTTTGAGGTAGGGAACCCTAAAAAGACTTGACATACGGAATTATTACAATATTGAATACCTAATTAACATGTTATTTTAACGTATTTAAATCTAATATGTGTATGCTTCCTTGCATGCTGTATACGAGGACTTTTAATTCTACAAATATGTATGTTATATTTCTTTTTGAAAGTATGTGGTTCGAGCCTGACGGAGACCACTGACAAAGACCCAAGCAACCTGATAACCAAAGTCAAGGAAACTAACAGATTCTAGGTACGGGCTCGTTAAACATTGAATCTAGTTATGACCATAACGATAGACAACTTTCTTGATCTAATTGCAGAACACAACATCCGCTTCATTTTCAATCAAGCTTTTCTAATTCGTTGCATGACTTGTTAATGTGTTTAGTACGCCCCGTCACAGTTGTGGTAAACCAGTACTTTAAGGCTGTGCATCGGAAATTATCGCGTGCTTGGAAACGCCGTTCTGACTAGAGAAACAATAAGGTCTGATTTTCAGATATATGATCTTGACTATATGATTGTTTATCTGATCTTATCGGTACATGATTGCTTAAAATTTCCTCGATAGAAAAAAATCCAAAGTTGGGTCTGTATTTTCTTTTTTTACTCAGCCTACTCAAACGATACATCATTTTACGACACAATCAAGTTAATACTGTAGTATTTTATCTCATCTAAACTCTCACTTTACGAAATTTGAATAAAACGTCTAAGTTAGGTATTTATCGAAATTTGTCCAAAAAAAGCCATTCCCGAAGAGTGTTACATCTCTTTTCCTCGTGCGCGGAAGGCATCAGCGTGTCTCTGTCTAGGGGGTGTGTTCGACTCAAATCAAGGCATCGCCTTAACTTCAAAATCAGTCAAGGACGACGAAGGTTTTACCCACGTCAAATGGCCAGTCACTTTCCGTCAAGAAACTCTGTGTTGCCTGTGTAGACTTGTAAAATTTTAACTTGTAGCTTCGTGAAATGGGCCACATAATCCATTTTACTTTATTTGCATATTTGTATATTTAATAATTGTATAGTCATGTACATAATAAAATTAAGATGTTAAAATATTTACAAGTCAGACCATGACGCCCTGTAAGGGCACACAATGATACTTAAAAACTAAACATTTGATTACATTCGATTACAATTTACACTTTATAAACTATCATCATTAAGAAAATCCTTAACCGAGTAATAACATTTCTAGTTTACGCCTAAATAATGAATTTCGGGATTGTAATTTAATTTAATTTGGAATTTTATTCGTGAATAAAATACATTTATGATGGGGGCTCTTTTGACACATCTGTAGATTCGTCTTTGGTACTAATAATTTATTCCTGTACTGCTCCCAGGTGTGTTCCTTGTTTTTCTTTAATGGGGGCTCTTTTGACACATCTGTAGATTCGTCTTTGGTACTAATAATTTATTCCTGTACTGCTCCCTGGTGTGTTCCTTGTCTTTCTTTAATATGAATAATTGTGGATTTTCGCATACAAAAAGTGCGGCTTGCAGTATGTAAATGCAAGGCAGGGTTAGTAGTTTAAGTTTAATAAAATGTGGGCGGCAACTGTTTGGTATACGTACATTGGCTAGGATACGGATACATTTCTTTTGCATTACAAACAGTTGTCCAGCCTCTGTGCTGTCACCCCTGCTGGCATTTATTGTTATGTACACTTTTTTGTGTGATAAGCATGAATATTTGTTCCTGAGGCATGGATGTTTTCTATGTATCTAAGTATTTATTTATCTATATAAGTATGTGTATAGTCGTCTAGTACCCATAATACAGTCTGCGTCATATAGTTAGTAGCAGCCAGAGTACCCAAATAATTCGTAACACACCCTTATTCTTACAGTTATAAAGACGTGTACCGAAATATTTGGCTACATTGGCTGCTACTAACTATATGACGCTGACTGTAAAAGCTTTGCTTAGTTTGGGACTGAGGATGATTTGTGTAAGATTGTCCGCGAATATTTTGTTTATGTTATCAATCGTCTTCACACGGCAAATATTAGGTAAAATGCTTGTCGAGTTAAAGTACTGCACTGGAATTTATAATTTGTTTGTTTATTATGTTTAGAATCGCGTCGGCCTTTGGACTACTAATTAGTGATAAACAGTTCACAATACTAACTTTCTTTTGATTAGGTTTTATGAGCTATTGTTATTGGTCTAATAGCCGAACTGTTCGACTGGGAGTAGGTCTGTCATATTTATTTCTCTACATTTTTATTACCATATGTCAAAATATGGATGCTATAAATCCATACTAATATTATAAATGCGAAAGTGTCTCTGTCTATCTGTGTGTCTATCTGTCTGACTGTCAGTTACCTGTTCCCGCTTGAACCGCTGAACCAATTTAAATGAAATTTGGTATAGATATATTTGAGGCCCGGGGAAGGACAAATGATCGTTTTTATCCCAGAAATCACCTCCTAAGGAGGTGAAATGGGGGTGAATGTTTGTACGGAGCTACGATATAAACGAATTCCACGCGGAAGGAGTCGCAGGCAGAAGCTAGTACAAATATAATCGTTTGAGCATAAATCCTCACTGTCAAAGTATTTTCATTGATAGTAGATATTGGGGCCAGTTATACACGAGTAATTAAGCCTAATGATAAGGTTTCTTTGTTTGTGGTTTAATAGATCGGAAGAGGTTAATAGCGGGACGGCGATACGCGCAATTTCGCTAAGGCCTTGTCAACCATCGAACAAGGAATTTGTTAGATCATTGCCGAATACAATCAGATTTCTTCGTGCAATTTTTCATGTTTCTGCGCTAACTCTTGCCAATTGCAGATTTGGAGTAGGTGTGCGCAGATCCGCGTCGACGATGTTTTTGTCTAATAGGGTTCTTCTTTTTCTTCTTATTTAAGAGCTAAGCTCTTGTCGGTGTAGCTCAAACTCCGATCCCACGCAACCTCTTTGACATCTCGATACGACCTAACATCAACTCTCTTTTTGAGTTGCTCTATGTAGTTTATTCTAGGTCTTCCTCTTCCTCGTTTCCCCTCTATCTTTCCTTCAATTATACTGATCATGAAGTTGTCATGTCTAATAGGGTTGTGGTCACTAATTTTATTATTACTCCAAAAGAAAAAAATGCGACGAAAATCCTATTCAAATCTTCCAAAAAAATACCGCTTTAATATTGCTTGAGAGGAAATGCTTGAGCCCCGTGACGTCACGGGCGCGGGCTCAATGGTAAATCACAATCGTTTCACGTGAAGGTGCGTTTTGCGGAAAAGAGACAAAAGTCAGACCCCCTCTTAAAACTTGGTGATTATTTATTGTCTTGTATTTTTTCTCTATTTAACTTTACAAACTCAACTTCCCTATTTCCGGAAGCGTTCCATTAACCACTCAAAGCGGTCACCTAACTGAAACCGGCCTCGGCCACAGATGCCTAACCTCTCATCTATATCTATGCGGACATACGGGCGACGACGTGGGGCTACACGAGTGCCAGCCGTGTCACATCATCAGTCTAATATTTCATTACATCCTCGTTAGCCAAGTATCTATTTCCCCGGTAATTGGTACGGTCGGCCACTCGATATCCACTTACCTGTTAATTAGGTCATGTGTCCTGATTAGGGGGCACATTGTACTTTGCGAAATTCATTGCATCATTGTTGCTCGCAACTGAATTGGAATGTTGTCTTTTTTTCACGATGATATTACTAGTGAATGGAGCGTAGGAAGTGGGAACTGCAGCCCATTCCCTCTTATACTCGTGTATAACAGGGAATGGGCTGTAGTTCCCACTCTCATGAGCAGGCCTGTGTTCTACAGTGGGACGTACTTACAGTCAAGGGCAACAAATATCTCAACAATATGTAGGCAGACCTTATTTCTGCCACAATAAGGTTGTAGTATACATATTTATGACACTTTGAGTGAATACATATTGGTGCCCTCGACTGTACATAGGCACCGTATGAAAGACGTCACGGCAGTTCAATTGTAGCAACTAAGAGAATGCAATGTCGATCTCTACGAGATCTCAAATACACGAGATCTCTAGCGAATTTTCGAGTCTAAGAGTAAATCTCGTGCGTTGAAATCTCGGTCTCGACTAAAATAGGGATTCGAGATCTTGCGTTAAAATTCTGATGTCGAGATTAGCGATTGATGTCGTCAGCCAATGACCAGATGTCGTCAGCCAAATCGACGAGATCTCGATTTATCTCGACAATATCGAGATTCCACATTTTTGCAATTATGTATACTTTACTACATAAAACGATACCTACTTATTACTTTTATATTCTGAGCATACCTCGTTTACTTTAGTCAATACCGAGATTTCTAGATATCCTGCCGCCGAGATTAAGAGTCCGCAGTAAGCTCGGCCGAATTTCACCTTCCCATACAAACGTAGTTACGCTCTCATTTTAAAACTACGCATTGGATTGTAACGAAACTTTGCATATACAATGACATGAGGTATATCTATGTCTGTAATTAGTTTATATGGTTCCAGTTTATAAAACAAACGAAATACAGCAAAAACAAGTGTTGTATGAAAAACTTAAATTCGCTGTATTTTTTTTACTATGGTATCTGAAGCTACATAAACTAATTTCAGACATAGATATACCTCACCGTCTCGAAAATTCGCTCGAGATCTCGTGTGTTTGAGATCACGCGAGATCGAGATTGCATTCCCTAATGGTGAATCACTCGTTATGTTATTCGAAGACGTATGGGCAGTGCTCGCAACCCCACCGAGCACACGCTAATTGTCTGATGCCATCAACAGGCACTATCGGCCACATGTCCGTCATTCCATTAAAACTCCGTGAATAGAGCTTGCCTGTTGGTTGCATTGTTCTCTCTTGTAGGTACAGTTCCATGTTGATTGCATTCGTCGTAGCGTGTTACAATACCCTTTCTTCACAATAGATTTATTGGAAAACCACGTATTTGTGCTTTCTGTATTGAGCCTGCTCTTTTTATCCGGATGCACTTTTAGTATGTGTTTCCACCAGAGTAAACCTGTGTTTCAATACACATGACCCATAGCTTTGTAGCTTAGTCTGGGTCTTGGTACTCTTGGTGGAAAAGCAGTCTAAGCCTGCGAACTTGACCGAAACGGACCGGTTAACACGTTGAACGCCCTGCAAAAAAACCTGATGTTCCATTCAAGCCGCTGGGGACACATGTGAGTGATCGTGAACTGTACCGTTCAGGCCACGGAGGTCGCAGGTGAGCCTTCGGCCGGTCGGACTTCAAACATTTTTTACAGATACCGTGCAAAACGATAGCGAGGTGAGCCGCGCGGCCCAGCAGAACAATTTAGTCGGCTTGGTTCTGGCGTAAGGCAAAAGACTTGGTTTTTTTAACGATTTTATGGTATGATCCTATGGTAGGGTTGCGCTGAAGTTGACTAATTAAAGTAAATATTCCGATTATATTACTCAGCTAGTCGTAAGTTTTTTTATTAAAATTAGATTATAATTAGACCTTATTATTTATTATACCTTATTACGGCGCTCGCAGCGGTGAAGTATGCGGGGCGCGGGGTGAGCCGCAGACTGATCCCGCGGCCCCCGCGGAAGGAATCACGTATGTCTTTCCGTTGAGGTCACGGAGGTCACATAATGTGTGCCATCTTTAATTTTCACCTGTTCCTGGTCTAAAATACCCAGAGTTTTTAACTCGTAGTACCAAATATCAGATTTCTAATTAATTAGTAACATAAAACCATGAAGCGATTTTTGACGATTTTCGTGTTTTACAAGGGGCCTAAATGGGTTGACTCAGAAGGCCCACATGTAGGCCGCATGGCGTTCAACGTGTTAACTTAAAATCTGGTGCCATTCAATGGAGATTTGTCAAACTTCTATGATAATCAGTTTTATGGCACAGTAGAATTAAAAGCACACACCGAGCCCCTGTGCTAATTGGGTCATACACAGATTTAGTTTCGCGTCTTTCCTGTGGACATTATGAAAGTTAAGGGCTACGAGGCCTAATTTTTGTTTCGACTCTTAATCCGCATACACGGCGTCTCCTCTTCTATATTACTATTCGATAAAAACATTATTTATATGCACGTGAGCTTTTAATTATTGACACAGGAGAGACGAATTTTGTTTTATACACTGTGTACAGGTAAACACAAACACATTAGATGACTCCGTGAATGTCAATTACTAAAATACTGATCACTTAAAACAAGGTACAGCTGTTTGATATGCAGCCAAAATCGAATCAACGCGCCGAATGTTTAACAATAAATATGGTTTCTTCTCAAATCGTTAGAGCTCATTGTGAGAGACAGCCCTACAAACTTGTGTAAAAGCCCTGCGCACCGTTCTTGTCTTATATACGATCCGCGAAGAATTAAAACTGAGCCGTTTTTTGCGCTGAAAAGTTCGCAGACAGGGTTGACACTTTTTATAGTTTTCTTGTTTTTATTCGGTGAATATAATGTGTATCATTAACATTGTCGCGATCTGTAGCGGACGAAGTTTTAACATTAGGTATACCAAGTTAGCAGTGGACGATTTAAGCGAAGTCGTGCAAGCAAAATTAAGTTGACAAATAATGGAGTTTTAATTTCATTCATGTCATTATTTGAACTTATTTTGGTACCGCACCGAAATTATTTTAATTCTTTTGCTTACGTTCGTTTATCTTCTATTATACCTATATCTATGAAAGCATTGCGATTAGTATAGCATTGATACACTTGGACTAATGTTTTATATGTTTTTATTGTGTTTTCTTATTTTATTGTTAGGGTTCCGTATAGAGAATAGTCAACAAGGAACCCTTAAGTTTCGCCATGTCCGTCCGTCTGTGCCGTCTGCCGTTGGCTTAGCTCGGTAACCCTTACAACTAGAAAACTGTAATTCGGCATGGGTATATAAATCAATTCGGCTGACAAAACACTACAATAAAAACTCGAAAAAAGAATTGTTTTAGGGTTCATCCCCCTTCTCCCAAAGGGGGATGTAATTTTTTGTCCTGTGTATCTTTCTTTCTTTATTTGTACGTTTACAGTTTTTAACGAAAACAATGTGACAAATGACATTTTAAAAGTTGAACTTAAATTCTAAACCTTTAGCTACATTGACGCGATACTTATACTATACATTAAGGGTCGCCAGGAAGCTGGACTCACCATACAAACGGAATAAGGCCCTCATTTTAAAACGACAATTTGAATAACATGAAATGTTGTATACACAATGGGATGCGCCATCTCTCTCGGTCGGAAAGTTTCAGTTAGATATTAAAATAGAAAAAATTGGGCGAACGTTTTTCACACAAAGACTCTTAACGTCATCATCATCATGTCAGCCGAAATCGTCCACTGCTGGACAAAGGCCTCCCCCAAAGAGTGCTACAATGAACGATCCTGCGCCACCCGCATCCTGCGCACTCCCGCGACCTTTACCATTTCATCAGTCCACTTAGTGGAGGCCTACCATTTCGGTACGTGGTCGCCACTCGAGAACCTTTCCAACGGCCATCGATTCGACGTGCGATGTGCCCCGCCCACTGGCACTTAAGTTTAGCGTTTCGGAGGGCTATATCGATTACCTTGGTTCTGCTGCGGATAGCCTCATTTCTGATGCGATCGCGCAGAGAAACTCCCAGCATAGCCCTCTCCATTGCTCTTTGAGCCTTCTTATGAGGCCCATAGTAAGCGACCACGTTTCCGTGCCATACGTCACCACTGGCAACACACACTGCTCAATTCATGTTACTCATGGTATTCATGTCATGTTATTCCAGTCTGACGTTTTAAAATGGGAAGCAAAACTACGTTTGCATGGCGAGCCGCCTTAAGTCGACCGTGCGTGCTGGGGGACTCTTAAGATACAGGAGGCATTATGTTCCTAAGCCTAACATGCCCGTACGTGCATTAGTTATTGGACCCATGGGATATACGAGGAAGCGGCTGCTATCATGTGCTTACTAATAAATAACACACAGAATGGAACGACTAACATGTAAACTCTACGGTGATCAGAATGTGAATTCATCATGTTACCTACTCTGTGCTGCTAAATCTCAGAGCTTAATATATTAATTAAATTGACGAATCTTGATTCGAGTCTGAAATGTTATATTTGTCGAGATTGTCATGGACTGATTTAAAATCATTCCATCATCAGCATTCGTTACCTATCATAAAGTTCTAATTTTCTGTGTCTGAGATTCTAATTTTTAATATTATATTTTTCGAGATTGCCATGGACTAGATTTAAAATCATTCCATCATCAGCATTCGGTACCTATCATATAGTTCTAATTGTCAGTGTCTGAAATTCAAATTTTTCTAATCTTACGCCATATATTATCGTATGTTTTTCGCAATACCTGTTGCCATACGTTGCCAAATTACTAATAGTTTACCCACACAAGCTGAATATTACAAGTCTGTACTATCATTACCGACGACCGGTTAGCGTAGTGGGTAGTGACGCTGCCTACGAAGCTGAAGGTCCTGGGTTCGAATCCCGGTAAGGGCAAATATTTGTGTGATGAGCATGATTATTTGTTTCTGAGTCTTGGACGTTTTCTATGTATTTAAGTATTTATATCTATTAAATATATTATATCGTCTTCTAGAACCCGTAACGCAAGCCTTATTGAGCTTACTATGGGGCTAGCTCGATTTGTGTAAGATTGTCACCTAATATTAATTACCATTTCTAAAGTTCCCAATCCAATTCGAAACGCTTGTTAAAACTTTTAGCTCTTTAAATATATGCCAAAATCGTGTAATTCGGAGGATCACTTCACACCTAATGCAGCATAATAGTCCAACGAGTCCGGCCGGGGCGGATATTGGAAAAGTCATCAGCAATGCCCTTCACATCCCGTCTGCAATCGGCTCACTCGTCCCTAGTATAACTTGACCCTTACACACAACTATACAGGCGACCCGATGGAAAGCGGACACGGACTATAGGCGCTTGCGACGCCAGTAGTCACGAGCGCCTTTTTTTAATACCACGTCCTACCTGATGGTAGGTGGTCACCATAGCATATGGACGCTTGCAACTCCGGGGGTGTTACAGGCACGTTGCCGACCCTTTAAGAATTTATACACTCTTTTTTTGAAGAACCCCATACTGTAGTCCATCGGGAAAACCTCGCCATGCTAATTCCACAACCGGAGCGTTTGACGGAGGATATTTCTTTGATATCGTACGGTACGCGAACATTTAGGTTCAAGGGTGTGAGGGTGAATGTACTGCCAACGGCGAGCGGCGCGGTGGTAGAAAGCAGCCGTAGGTCGAACAGTTCTTCGGAGCACAACCCGTTATACAAGCGATAGAACACGCGAAGTCTCGCCTTACGGTGGTTTTCCACCGGCGAGGCGAGGCGGGGCGTGGATGGGCGAGAATTGAAATAAGTATGGGACTTACTACCTATTTCCACCGCGCGCGCGCTCAGTGCAAATAGGTAGTAAGTGCCATACGAATTTCAATTCTCGCCCATCCACGCCCCGCCTCGCCTCGCCGGTGGAAAACCACCTTTAGAGTCAACGGTTCGATACCGCTTGTAAGTTTGGGATAGTCCTTGCCGGCCGTACTCATTTGAGGATTGGCTGTGTTGACATGTCAACACAGGAAATCCTGCATTTATCCCAGGTTCCTCTCAACGGCTGCGTTCTTCTGTAAAGTAGGGTACTTCCCTACCTAGGCTGCTCCAGTATAAGTGAAAGACATTTCGCTGAGTCTTGTCTTTCTCAACTATGCGTCGGCAAACTTATAGTTTGTGAAATTGTGAATAGGTCCGCCATTACCCAACTCATTAAAGGGCGGAATATATAAGATATACCTATTTTGATGAGACCTTTTGGCTTTGGAGCCATACAGCGCACCCATATCGTAGATACGGGGAATACTAAATAACGTATAAAATATGTGAAAATATATTAATACCTTTAATATACGTTTCGTGGAACTACTGGACATGTACCTGAAAATAAAATGATACGAATTAGTTGTGAGAAACGTTTTCCTGAACTTTTTTTGTCAATTTAATATATGCCAGCTTTTCGGCGAAGGAGAATATCGTGAGGCGATCAGCATAATATTTTTTGCCCTAGAGCCTTTTTTAACGTGGAGACTGCAAGCCTGTTTAGACTTGTGGAATCGCAAGCATATTTAAGCTACGATGTATTGTTACCATCAGGCAGGCCGGGTGCTTATTTGCAACTGTCCTGGCATAAAACAAAACCTGTACTGCTTAAGGCAAGAACTGCCATCTACCTTCAACGATTACAACCTTTGGGGATTAGAGCTGAACATTTTTGAAACGTAGGCGGTGCGGGTAGAAAAATAATCAAGTTAAAAGATTTAATAAGCTGCCGCGCAGTTCCCGAGGGCTTAGCGATAAGACCCTGTATATTTAACGGGGAAATCCTTTAGTGAACTCGTACTATGGCGTAAGTGAGACACTTAATGCGGTATTAGTACTACGGATACTAGTTTTATTAGGTAGGCAATTTTGGGTAGAGGTAATGCGATTAATATTTAATTTGTTCTCGTTGAAGAAAGAGTACCGTCAGGAAAAGTCTGTGAAGGTATTTAAAGGTGTGTGTTTGTGTTTTGGTGTGATTGAGGACTACTCAATCCGCTCTGAGCCCGAGTGCGGATAGGATTATTTTTCTTTTTACTTGGGGGATGGTACTATGGGATGTGAGACGTGAATATAGGTGATTTTAATTTCTTAACTTTTTATTTAACTTTAACTATGACATGTAATTTGGCTTTATGAATAAATTGAATATGAATATGACACATTGAAATCCAACTGGAATACGAGAACGAAGCGTATGTATTTTCTTATGCTCCGAAAAACTTGAACTCACGACACCGATTTAATCTCGTCATATTCCACAGTCAGTTACCTACTTACACCATTATTTTACCACTGCTCGTTCCTTTTATATCCATCACACACATTGTATGCGAAATTTCTATACAAATTTAAATCTTTTTATTGCTCCGAGTGGTAGTTTGAAATCGCTGCCGCTGTCGCCTCTGACCCACGGCAAAAACAACTCCCACACCAATTTATTTCCAATCTGCGCTGATAAGAACAAATCTCCCGAGTATGTAACTTATAGTTCACACGCGGGGTTGCGATAGTGCCGACCCGAGGCGCTAAAAAAACTTTCCCGAGTTTCTTAGATATAAATACCAATTTAAGTTATGGTGTGAGAAATTATAATACAAATTTCTTAAATGTGCAAAAGGAAGCCGTTTGCGGTTAAGCGTCTAATCCATTACAACATTTAGTGATAATGAAGATGAGATCTGGGGGCACGGCAGTGCCCCCGCCAAGTCGAGCAAAACAGCGACCGGCACGGCCGTACCATCCTTTTCTCGAAGCAGTTCAGGCCATTTTCGACCCCCCCTCTCTCGAACTTCGTTGTGGATAAAACTAGAAGCCTGAATTTTCAGTAACCAAGCACGCATTGTATAACCACGATATATTTCAAATTTCATTCATTTGAACCAGTGGTTTAAGAATTATAACTAGTCAAAGTGTCTTAATTTTGTCACTCACTGACTCACCGATCATCAAAAGTCTAAGGCACTTCTAGCAGATATAGAAGCTTCAAATTTAGAATACAATTAGTGTTTAGTGTATAAATAATCAAGACAAAAAAAAATGCAATTTCAGTACAGTTTTCTAGATACACCAACTGCATAAATAACTTTGTAATCACATATAAACATATAGGATTAAAAAGTTATATTTGCAGCGAATGGGGCAAAAAAATAAACTGCATAAATAACTTTGTAATCCCGTATAAGTGAATGGGATATTGATAACACAATAACCTACAAAAAGAAGTGAGATCCCATAAAAAACATTCCATGTAAAAAAGAAGCCAAGTCGCGAAACTCTTCCACCGTAAAAAGTTGTGAGATATTTCGTAGTACCAAGTCTCAGGCATTCTTATTATTCTTTATTTGCTAGCTAAATACAATTTTGTGACTTGGCAATCAGACACTAAATAGTTACTAAATAGTTGTAGGTATGCAAAAATCCATAAATGCAGTAAAGTTTTGTGATTGCCAAGTTGCAGAATTTTATTTAGGTAGCAAATAAAGAATAATAAGAATGCCTGAGACTTGGTACTACGAAATATCTCACAACTTTTTACGGTGGAAGAGTTTCGAGACTTGGCCTCTTTTTTACATGGAATATTTTTTATGGGATTATGTTTATCCGCTAAACACTTTAGAACTGTGATGAGCACTGCTTGGTGAATTTTTAATGATATTTCACTTGCGATATTCAACTAAGAGCCTAGTGAAACGTTTATTACCAAAAACTGACTCTTCACATGGTCATTGGTCACAGAATAGATAATAGTACAAGTACAGAAAGCACACTCCGACCTTTACAAAAGCCGCCTTTTTCTTAGCCAAAACATTATGATTTATGGCCCTCTGACGTCGTGGACTCCAGTGCAAGCCAAACGGAACGTTAAGGCTGTGTACGAACGGTCAAAATAAATTGGCTCACTCGCCGCGTCGCCGATAGTGAGGGCTGTCAACGACTAAAAATAATATTATAAGGACCTCTATGACTATGACGTACCCTTTATAGGCATACGAAGTTGATGTTTTAGTAATTAGGTATACTTTACAACACTAGAATTCAAATTCACATATATCAGCAAATAATCAATTCAAATTTATCTATACATACTTAAACCAAATAAAAATTGTTCTGAGTATGCCTTGATTCATACAGTGTTATATATGGAAGTAGGTCCTATAATATCTCAATTATTATTCAGTAACTACGTATTATCTATTATGTTAAATTCCTTGCCTTTCGGCATCCTTCGGGAGAAAGAAAAACGCGTGATTCGAATTTTTATCATTGCTATTGCAATCCGCTGCGATACAATATCTTTTAGGTGTCTATTTATTAATTTTAACAGAAACAATGCAACACACAAACAGACGAATGCGGCACGTTCACTTGCGATCCGATGCACAGCGTGGCAGCCACTGATTTAATACCCATCAGATGGGGAAACGACATGTTTTTTTTTTTTTTTTGTGGCGGTGAACGTACATCGCGGAGTGAGCCGCGCCTGACATGATACTCATTTTATAAATGCAAAATTGCTTGTTTGCTATGTTTACAAGCTAAAGCCACTTGACCCATTTTGATGAAATTTGTTAAAAAAACATCCCGATGCAATCCAGAAAAAGAAAAATCATAGACGTTATCCAGTGACTGCGTTCGACCCACAAAATCTTTACTGACAGTAATACTTTAAAGATGGTGCTGAATAACGTTTGGACACGTTTCGATTATTTCCAGACATATATATATAACATAAATTATTATTATTTGTTATTTAAAGGTTTTTGCACAGTAACAAGTTACAAATACAAAAGGCGAACACAATGCCATAAGGCATTCTCTAACAGTCAACCATTAGGCCAAACATATATTAATGAATACGGCAAACGGATAAACAATACCTAATTACCTTATATGTATACGACATAAGTAGCTTCCATAGACAAGTTATAGATATGATATAAAAAAAAGCCAAATAGAGCCAAAAATACATTTAAGAAAACACTCACGAATATAGAATTACCGTAAGTACCGAACATGAAATACCTAAGATAAAACAAATAGCTAAGTATAATATACATAGAAGTATAATAATATAGTCTTAACTTAAAATATTATTTGGAGACGGGTTTCCCCCAACACATCCTAGCTCATAAAATCTTAAATGTAAAAGATTGTAACTATAGATGTAATGTAGAAATAAGTCTTTATTGCAATAAACAGCTACTTTTTTTTAAATAACTGCTTTGTCATCATCATCCTCCTAGCGTTATTCCCGGTTGTGCCCCTAAAGGAGCCCGGGGTCCGCTTCGACACCTAATCCCAAGATTTGGCATAGGCACTAGTTTTACGAAAGCGACTGCAATCTGACCTTCCAACCCAGAGGGAAAACTAGACCTTATTGGGATTAGACTGGTTTCCTCACGATGTTTTCCTTCACCGAAAAGCTCACGGTAAATATTCCGTACATAAGTTCCGAAAAACTCATTGGTACGAGCCGGGATTCGAACCCACGACCGCCGCTTGACGCTACCGTAGCTCTAAATAAATGCTTTGTAAACTGCATTATTCTTCGGAACTTCACCTAACCTGACAATCCATCCCGCTCATCGCTCACCTCTCCTCCATGCTCCCACAAAATTACTCCATAGGTCATTGTCATCGTATATCACGCAAGACAATGGTCAGTTGCAATCTATCCCAAGGGATTAGTTGTAATCGATCTGCTCTTCCAATTAGCTGTAAGAATTTTCCTCATATTTTTCCCGTTTGCGAGCGAATTCATTATTCAGGAGATCGTTGGATGACGGGCATTATGGAACAGAGTAGGTGAGAAAGAAAGTGCAACGTGTTCATGGATAGTTCCTTTTTTACAATATTTTTTTAATTAGCAAAAAGGTTCCAACGAAGTGAAGGCCTCACTCACAATCTTTTCTTTTTTAGGGTTCCGTACCTCAAAAGGAAAAAACGGAACCCTTATAGGATCACTTTATTGTCCGTCCGTCCGTCTGTTAAGACCCTTTTTCTCAGGAACGCGTGGACACAAGCAAAAATGTATACCAAATACTCAGGTCTACTGTCCCTTGGCGCTGTAAAAAAATCAAACTTCTAAACCAACGCAATCAAAAGATACAGCTGTTTATGCCGCAAATTTCCGCAAATTTTCGAAATTCGCAAGGGAATCAAAACCGGGTACTTCCCGTGAACTCAGAATCTTGAAATTTGGTACGAAGCAACGACTTATAGCACAGATAAAGGAAAAATTGCGAAAACCGTAAATTTTACGGAACCCTCGGTGCGCGAGTCCGACTCGCAATTGGCTGGTTTTTTATGTATGTTCCCCGATTACTGAAGACGCCTACGCCGATTTGAAAAAACAATGTTTTTTCCAAAGTATTCCCATGGTCATCAGGTCAGGGTCTGATGAGGGGACCTTGGACAAATCGAGGGAACTCTTCAAATAAGGCGAAGTACTGAATCGAAGTCGGTTATAATTTTAAAAAAGTAAAGTATAAATTTATTTCAGAGTAGATACATTCACATATGCCCTTACACAAAAAACAGTGGCTCACACTAGGCTAAGCCGGTCCTGGGACAATTATAACATAACTTTGCTTTTAGAGACGATGACGGAGGACGATGGAAGGACAACACACGCTTGCTACATCAGGGGCGTGGCTTTACGCGCAATGCCGACTCTTCATATGCTTATGGAGGTCGTTTGCTATGTTGGCTAGTGAAACATTTTTTTCGTATATAAAACGTCACCAAATTCAGAGGCGTCCATGATAAACGCAGTTCTATTAACTACCACAGACGCCTCGTTAATTTCAACAGGAACGACTAATGCTTTTCGTTCTTTCAAATTTGGATTACTTGGTTCTTTACTCACTCAAAATCTTCTTCTTTGACTAAACAGGACCGTCGTTTTACCGACCTCAGTTGCCGCGGCCACATTTATGAATCGCCGGAATAACTGTAAATTTTGATAATCCTGAATTGCAATTATGACAATAATATTAAGTAGTTAACCAACCACGGACTCATACAATTCGATTATACGACCTTCTGAATTTACCTACTCTGTGGTTACGTTCTTTGTTCAGCGATGTTGGTCGGACGAAAATTGGGCAATTTCATAACAAATTGTGTTTATTTGTGTGCTCTTGTAGAGAAATATGTTCGTCGAGTTATATAAAATTGTTATGGTACGTTTTGTAACAAAGGCACATGTGATTTTTCTAGATCATATGGAGATAATGAATGCCCGGAATATGCGCATAAAAACACAAACTGATTTATTATTTTACGTAAGAGCGCTTTGAGGAGTTTCAACTTTATTAAACTTATCTGCCCTCAGCCTTTTCTTTAGCAGCCTGATACTATACGACATATTAATTTTTCATTTAGTACATTGTATACATGTTTTGCTAGACCATATTATTCCTTGGATCGTTAACAGGGCATCGATAATCATTCATTCCTCTTCTGTTCTCCATAGTTCAATATACTTCTCTTATGTTTAACTTTTTACAAAAAAAGCATACGTAATTGAAAAATGTTTTTAGCGGAAATGTTCTATAATCCTTTCAATTTACATGCAAATGCTAGAAATTGCAAATTGGTTTTCGCATTTAAATCCCGAATGGAAATGCCTTTTCCGCTGCCAACAAACGCTGTTACGAAAACGCACCCCTTGCCTATTTATTCTGTTCCAGGCATCATGTCTAAATGAAAGGCGTCTAAAAACAAAAGAAGGCTTCGATATTCGCGAACCGCTTAACCATTAATTTCTCCCCACAAATTGGGCTCGAGTTGAGAACTTGCGATGATGTTTATGTTTCGGCAAAGTTCCAAGTCACGCCGCTTTGATTCGGCAGTGTAAACGGGGGTTTTTAATTATTAAACGCTCCTCCAACGCAACGGGATTATGTGCTTTGTTTTAGGGTATTAGTTAGACAAGCTTTGTTCGGTGTCTTGGTATTTGAGTGCTTGTGGTCGATTATTGGGAAAGGACAGGGGCAGAAGGCGTAGTTGGACTGATATGATGGTGATATTGGTTGTTTGTTTCTCATGAGTAACCAGTAACCAGTGAACTAATTGAAATGATATTTAGTACAGAGATAGATTGACACCTGAGAAAGGACATGGGATAGCCTATAGTTTAAATTATTTGAACTGAGCTCATGAATGGCCATTGTACTGAGCTCATGAATAGCCTTTGTTTGCGGACGAAAAATGTTACCGCCACGTAAAATGTTCATGGAATAATAAACCCTATCTTCTTTTGCAATAGATTCCAAATTAAAGATAAGATACGATAAGATAAGATTTATTAGCTACGAGATAAAATACCACACACAGCGCCTTGTACCTGGCTTGCTGGGAGCGGGTTTTTTTTTTATCTTTTAGTCCATTTTTAATCTATTGAATAAGACTTCATTATAGAATAGAGTTCATTATAAAATGAACATTTAATGTGGCGCTTACCTTTTTCTTGCAAAAAATGGCACGCGTACGACCACACAGTCGTATTGTTAGACTTGAATGCTATTGTTCTGAAGATAAGGATCAGTCCAGTCCAGAAAATCTCAACTATACATAAGTGTTGAAAATGCTATTGTCCTCTTAACCCATTTTAAACCTATTCAAGCAATAAGATCGAAACTTGAATATTCACGCAATGTAGTTCTAAACTTTTTTTGTAAGTAACTGGTTGGCGGTTACGTGAACAAAAGCAGTAAATAGGATTGTATCAGACACAATGCCATTGCGAAAGTAGGTAAGTTGATGAGCTTAGTTTAGAAAATTTCAACTATACCCGGAAATTACTATCAGTCGTATCCAGAAAGTCGCGGACAGAAGCTAGTTAGAATTGATATGTTTCACTGAACAGCAGTGGACAACTTACTAAGAGAAAGAGCCCATGTGGCCTACTACAGAATAAACATTTGATTTGATTTGATTTACGGCTGAACGGCTGATATCGTGATGATGATGATTGGAAGAGCAATACCGGACTCGAATACTCGCGCCAACCACAAGCCTCCGGCCGCAGAGCGCGATAGAGACAACTGCAGCTTGGACCGTAAATACCTATTAAAATTACATAAAATCAACGTTTCGTAAGTCTCCTGATTCCTTCTCCAAAACTTGACCTATTTAACTGTTTTTTTTTATAAAAAATCAAACAACGGCTTCGGCCGTGTTCCTATGTTTTCCTTTTTTAAATAATCTAGTCAAAATTGTTTTCTGGATGTTTGAACACAGCGGAAAATCTGGAGGTTTTTGAAGGTTAATATCTCTTTTTCTTTAATAAGCTACGGTAGCCTAGCGGTTTAGGCATGCGGCTGTCAAACGGCGGTCGTGGGTTCGAATCCCGGCTCGTACCAATGAGTTTTCGGAACTTATGTACGGAAAATGATTTGATATTTACCGTTAGCTTTTCGGTGAAGGAAAAACATCGTGAGGAAACCTGCATACATCTGCGAAGAAATTCAAAGGTATACCTATGTGAAGTCCTCAACCCGCACTGGGCCAGCGTGGGCACTACTGTCCGTTCCCTCTCATCCATGAGAGGAGGCCTGCGCCCAGCAGTGGGACGAATATAGGCTGATTTATATTATTATTATATATTATAATATCTCTTTTAAGAATGAATTTATGAAAAAAGCAAGAACATGTCAATAGTAACCATAGATTTATGTACAAAAAAAATGATTGCTCTACTGCCATTATCCAGGGAGAAAACACATTCTATGAAAAACGGTCGTTGTATTTCCTATTAACGGAATAGGGATGTACTTAGACACTAAACAAAATAATCAAAAATGTTGTATTTTCTCGAAAAAGGATTAAAAAGGTAGTCAAATGGAGAAAAAAGCAACGCAAGAGGTTAAATAATCACAAAGTTATGTGTCCAAAGTTTTAAAAGGGGGTATGTTCTGTCCCTTTTCCGCATAACGCACTTTCATATGAAACGATTGTCTTTTACTATGAGGCTCGCAGATTGTGACGTCACTAACTGCGAGCGTTTTCAACAACAACTACAAGTAATATTAAAACGGTTGTAGCTTCGTAATTCTCTGAGATATCTGGCAGTAGATAGATAGTAGGCATATATTTTTGCCTTCTTTCTTTTGGAGTAATAACAATGTTCGAGTCTACACCCGTTGACGAAAAACACACACTAAGACAATATAGTAAGAAGGTTGAAGGTTAGGTAGGGTGATTATATTAATCAAAAACGGTTGTTTGGTTTCGTTTTAAGTCTTTTTTCCGACCAATCAATCAATCAATCAATTATGTTCTTTATATGAATATATATCCAATGAATAGCAGACATTTGCCAACCAATAAGTAAACAAGAGTAACCATTCCATTAATATATTTTTAGTACATAAGTAAATCATGTTGTTTATTTTATATTAAAACCTTTCTATATTTAACATTCTCATAGAATATTCCTTCGCAAATACAGAAAATATTCTACATTTCAAACTTCGTTAGCACCTAAGTCATTAGCAAGTCATAATTAAAGTAGAGATTTTAAAGTTTTAGAAGATGAAAACGGATAAATGGAATGTTGAATTAATAGTTGTGAATAATGGGATTCTTGACATAATGGACTAAATAAAGGTCCCTTTTGTTTTCTGAATCACGTTCTCATGAATATATATGTACAGCGAAAAAACTGATTTAAAAAAAAAAAAAAAAAAAACAAAATAAGGGCCACTTACATTTTTCTATTTTATTGTTAATTATTGGACATAAACTAATTGATAAGTGGCTAATTAATGATGTCCCGCATCCTTCAGAATACAACCTCTTTCATACTGGTGTTTAAGTCTAATAGCTGGAAAAATTATATATTAATGCTTAATAAAATTTCACGTAACGATCACCATACTTGTGGCCCCTATTTTCTTTTGAGTAGTATATGTGTTTTTGTACGTTGTCTAATGATATGATTTATTTAACTACTATATAGATATTAAAACTATTACACTTAATAAATTTTATGAATTTATATTGTGATCGTCAGTTATTTAAAATTTCAAATTAATATCAAAACAATTTACAGAAGTATATAGAATATGATAACTAACATCAACTAAAATAAATTAAAACTATTTTAAATCTATAAAAGGCCCTCGAGACATTGTACCGAGGATGCTGGCGGCATTTCCTCGCTGAATTGCAATGCTTATACGTTGGGCGAGAAAGCCGCCAGTTCTTCGGTCACCAGCACGGCTAGCACGCAACGGCGCGCGAGCTCTCTCGATTTTTCTCGCACCATCCGTCTCTCTCTTATTAGAACACTTAGAAGAAGAGGTATAGTGCGATAAAAATCGAGAGAATGTCGCGGCCGTCATGTGCTAGACGTGCAGGGGGGCTAGCACAACTGACGCCGCGCCGCGACGCGAGTCGAGAAAGATCAACCCTCCTCTTTCGAATTTGCACGGTGCGAGTGAGACAGGAGACGCTCAGTCGCGCGCGAAGTGACTTGTCGGCAAGTTGTGTTAGACGTACAGTTACGTCAACCAGACGTATCGCGATTTCCGTAAATAACTTTTGCGCACTGGGACCCCACGGACCGAGGGTCTCGACGACAAATGGTACAAAGTTGCACTCTCTGCCGAGACCTCTAAATAATTATAATTAAATTTATAATGACCACCTATTTGACATTTTATATTAGCCAGTGGCGGTTCGTTGGAGAGTGAACATAGTTTTGCACATCAGCTGTTCAAAGTGTCATTGTTGTCCTCAAATGAGGTATCAAAGTTGTACTTTTCTTCCCTGATCCTGGTATTCAGAAAAAGCTTCATTGTTGTCTCAAATGACGGATTTCAATATTCCTCACAGAAAAGCTGTAAGTATGTGTAAGTAAACACTTGAATCCCTAGTTGCACTCAAGATTCTACTTTAGAATCCCGCCTCGCTACGCTCAGGATTTCATTGTAGAATCTTAAGTTTCACTCAGAATTCAATATACCATCCTCGCCGTAAATGTATTATTTTGCTCCCTTATGACACAGTATACTATTTCTCAACGGAAAAACCATATGGTGAACAATTTGTTCACAAACAGAATAGACTATTTCACTTTTTATTTTTTAGGTAAGGTACATTTATTAAGAGGAAACACAAAGGCCGTTTTCCCGTAGAAACGTAGTCCCCTGTTTTCTCCCCAGATAATGGCAGTAGAGCAATATTTTTTTTTCTATAAATCTATGGCTAACTATTGACATGTTCCTATATTTTCCTTTTTTTCATAAATTTATTCTTAAAAGAGATTAACCTTCAAAAACCTAAAAAAAATGGCAGATTTTCCGCTGTTTTCAAACATCCAGAAAACAATTTTGACTAGATTATTAAAAAAATAAAACATAGCCACACGGCCAAAGCCTTTGTTTTTTAGTAAAAAAAAAAAGTTAAATAGGTCAAGTTTTAGAGAAGAAATCAGGGGACTACGAAACGTTGATTTTATGTAATTTTAACAGGTATTTTCGGTCCAAGCTGCACTTGTCTCTATCGCGCTCTGCGGCGGGAGGCTTGTGGTTGGCGCGACAGGAATACATTTTACAAATACCTATTCCTCAATATTATCTCGACCTTAGTGTTTCCTCATATAAGCAGCATTTAATTATTATTTCGAAACTTCCAAGTCTCATACCGTTTCATGATTTTGATTAAATTTTATAATTTCCACTTTATTGCAATAATCTTATGGTTTACCTTACCATCCTTAAAGCAACCATTTATCAATTTGAACATTCTGGAAACACATTCTGACTTCGAATCAATATGCCGAGAGATCCGTCGGAAATGGAGCAAAACGAAACCGCGACACCGAAATAGACTCGTTGCAAAAGGATTTCACTGCATTTCCGAGCGGTGGTTTTAGCAGCTCACACGTTGCAGCCAATACCCCAATCAAAGGGGAATATTGTATGAAATCTCCGGTAGCTTCCTGCGCGGTTTTAGTGAATGATAATGAATACTCTTTCGTTGTGATTCGCTTTTAATCATTCCGGATCGTGAGACTCCAAAATCACCTAGTATAATTTACTTTAAAAGCAAAGTTTTAACCGACTTCAATTCAGTACTCCGATAAGCCACATGAACATTTCAACATCCTTTCCACTTTACCACAAGAACATTGATTATTACTGGAAAAAAACCAGATCGTACTTGAATGTGGGCCGATAATACATATTTGAGGAGTTCCGTCGATTCATCAAGAAAGGTGATTCCGAGACCTTTGGCACTTCATTAGTTGCTATTTCAACGGAATCATATCAGAATCTGTGACATACTTTTATTGTTATAAGTACATCATTGGGGAGTTCCAGGAGACATCTGTGGTCTTCATCATCAGTTCCACTTCACCACATTTGTGATTCCCGGGTGTAAATACACGAGTTATAATAGAAAATACAGAAATTTCTACATGCGTGCCTAATATATTTGAGGAGTTCCCTTAATACCTCATGGATCCCATCATAAACTGGATTTTTGAAAAGAATGAGACCAATCTGGAAGCATGTATGTACTTACGAACAAAAAGTACGTATCGGCTCATAAATGACGGAGTTCTGAGGTAATTTTTTTTTTTAAATAACAAAGATAAAAAAAATGCAACCGAAATGAGAACCTCTTCCTTTTTTTTGAAGTCGGTTCCAAATTACGGTAGAAATTGTCTTAAGGAATTCAGTTCGCCAATTGTACTTTTTTGTAATTGTGCAATTTTGTAAAATACTATGAGCAGTAGACCTCACTTTTTTTTCAAAACTGAATCGACAAAAACACTCCCTTATTGTTGACCCACTGCAGCATCGTTATAGACTTCAGACTGAGGTTATTATAAGAATCAGTAAAGCCCTCTCGCAGAAACTCTCCGTACTTCTCTGCACTTTTTTTATCTTTCTCTGTACTTCTGTGTCATTCTCAGTGATGGGAATATATCGAACCACCTCACATTTTTTACGACAATCGGTTGCAAAACGCGACCTGTAGAGGAAAACAGCCGGAAATCCGGATAGACAAGCTGAAATGGAGAATTACGTTTGCTTCACGCGCTCCTACAATATCAGAAAATGGCTCTTTCTAAGAAACGATCTCAACAATCGCGCCTCTACCAACCAGGAATGTTGCAGACATTGGCATCCGCAACCGCGGAAATTCCGCACAAATTTGAACATCAGCATCCGCATCCGCATCCGCATCCGCATCCGTCAAAATCGATGCGGAGTTTTTGCGGATGCAAAGAAAGAAAGAAGCGAAACGCGTGGGTTGCTTACCGTATGCGTTTTAGATATTTTCTCCATTAGTAAAAAATAACGTCTTTTCGTTTCTGTGACCAAAAGCAAACGCGTTTTTTATTTGTTCGCTACGATTGCAATTTAGCCTCAACGTGTTTGATGATCACGTGATAATATAGAATGGACGTTGTTTAATTTTTTTTTTTAGTGTTTGTCCCCAAAATCCACATCCGCGGATGTGTGCTCCAAGTATCCGCATCCCCCCCGCATCCGAGGATGTCAAAAAAATCGCATCCGCGGCATCCCTGCTGCCAACACAGTAACAAAATAAATAAATGCAAGCAAAGTTCCCAAGTCCGTCCATCCGTATGTCCACCCTGCGAGTGCTCCGAAAGTTAACCCGGCTAGCAAATTCTCTACTCAACTGCACTGAGTGAAACGAAGCACATGTAAATCCATCCTTAATCGCGTACCAAAAGTCAACGTTTACGGAACTAGAGATTTTATTTGAAATGGGTAAGGTTTAGAACGCAACATCGTTTTTTGGCGAGATAAGAGAATGCGAAGAGATTGAAAACTGCCTGTTGTTAAGTAGGCGGGTAACGTTGGGCACTAATGTGTTGTATGCTAGTACTCGTAGAAGTTAATGCCAACATGGAAGGAATTGTAGGTATATTCTGTATATATGTATTTAGCACGCTAGTGAATCTGTGAGCTGTAGAACTAACAAGTATTTTTTTTATTTTTAATAAAAAATAATACAACTGAATCTTCATCATATATCAGCCGAAAGACTGCTGAACGTAGGCCTCCCCCAAAGAGTGCCAACGTAGGTCCTGCGCATTCAGCGGACCCCCGCGACCTTCACCAAGTCATCAAGGAAGATACGAACATTAATTATCATTGTAATTAATTATCAAGTAGGTACTTTTAGTTTAAATTTTAATTATGGATTTATAGAATTGACACTGTTGGAAAAGAAAAATAAGTGATGACATTGTTAGCGTCTTAGGTTATTCCACTTGTTCAATATCTTTGTCCAATATGTATTTGCGTCTCAATTTTTGGAGCAGTGCTCAAAAATGCACGAGAATCGGTTGAGAAATGCAAAACACAAATATCATAATCATCTTCAGAGAAATGACGCGACGAATGAAATTACGCATCGTACGTACGTTAGGTAGATCTAAATGTCAAATTTTATATGGAATAAGTTTCTGACGAACATTTCATTTTTGGTACAAGCTTTTATAGCGGACTGTACTTTTCTGTATACCATCATCAACTACTCATTGACACGATTCTAACGAGCCCAAACTCCGTTGAGTTTGGGCTCCCGTTGGGTAACGTCGGTTAAATAATGAATTCCCATGGCCACCTTCTGTCCCCATCATCAGATCAGCTCGATGGTACTAAAATATTGAATCGTCATCCAAACTATACAGACTATAGGCAAGTGCCTGAAAAATGGATTGCAATTTTTTACGGACAAATTACATATGAACAGGTCAAGTTAATATAAAGCTTGTAAAAATGACAGTTAAACTGTCCTAACGCGCGTTCAAAACGTTACGTGATTTGATTACCCCTCAGGTGAATACCAGTCTTGCGCAAAGTATAGTCAACATAGTTGAATGTGCGCAATTCTACTAATATTTTATTTTTGTTTGTTATGTTGCTACATTTTTTTTTCCGTAGCTCTAATAAAAGAATACTCTCCTTATATTTATCCAGTCCGATATAGCACAGCGTAAACGACATTTCCGTATGCAAATACACAATGTCCACATGTAACACGTCTAATTCAAAGAGGGCATATATGATACGTAAACTCTGTATGAACATAGGACATTTCCATATAGAGGGGTAACTGAGTCGAGTCAGTTTCTGCAACAAGATACGGAGGTCAGACATGTTGGACCCGATAAATTGTCCTACTTATTTACAGTTAATAATGTGGGTAAGGGCCTTTCGGTCAGAGAAAGGAATGTGTCGGGCGGAAAGTTGATCATTGAACGCTCGTGTATAATACAGACAGGCTGTTGTCATCTATAACAATGCTTGTGTTGCACTTGGCAAGACGACATGTGCATTTGATAAGATTAATAAGTTCTTATAGCCGGATAAATTCTTATAGCCGGATAAACAGTATCTATTTGAACATACACGTATATGTTGCATCTCGCAAAAAACCTTTTCTAGCAGAAAACATGGTTGGCCAACCGCTATTTTCATACAAATCGGGGGACATTTTACGTTCGCTGGGCAACCGGTGAGATTTAAGCAATTTTTTTTAAATACAGATCTCATGTAGTTTCACGCTACAATTAATTGAGTAAGGAATTGCAACGCAGACATCGTATTTTCATAAAAAAAGATTTTTTTGTTTATACAACGACGGTGGCAAATAAGCGTACGGCCCGCCTGATGGTAAGCAGACACCGCAGCCTATAGACGCATGCAACTCCAAAGCAGTAACATGGGCGTTGCCGACCCTTGATATGTTTGAGGATTCGCCGTGTTGACAGCTGAAGGAACAAATTCCCTCACTCTCAACACAACGCATCCTCGGGAGCTCTGGCGACCTTGCTCACCTCCAGGAACACAACACTACTACAGAGCAAGCGGTAGTGTTATTATGGCTGTGGTCTTCTGCAAGGCGGAGGTACTTCCGCAGTTAGGCTGCTTCAAATTCGAGCGGTATGACTTTTCGCTCGGCCCCCTATCATTTTAAACAGCAAATAGTTGAAACGGGGAGGACACTAAAAACTTGATTCACCCATCGGGGAGCATACTGATACGAAATGGAATAAAAGGTGCTTTTTAGGGTGCGACCGCATCGTAGCACAATTCCACCTCGTTTCCTAACAACAGTGGCCGGTTTCACAATGCTACAAGTCACAATTTTACAAGAGTAAACAACACTGAGGCACTTGGCCAATAAAGACTGGCCGTTTCTTGCTGGCCGACCAGTGTTGTTACATTGAACTTGTAAAATTGTAGCTTGTAGCTTCTTGAAACAGCTACGGTAGCCTAGTGGTTCAGAGGGGTATCAACTGTCAAATTTCCATAGAAAATTTGACATTTACATCTACCTTACGTACGTACAATGCGTTACGTTTACGTGGTCGACCTGGCAGAGTGCAGGTATGCGGCTGTCAAGCGGCGGTCGTGGGTTCGAATCCCGGCTCGTACCAATGAGTTTTTCGGAACTTGTATACTGATTATTAGCTTTTCGGTGAAGGGGAACGGCTTGAGGAAACCGGTCTAATCCTGGTAAGGTCTAGTTTTCCCTCCGGGTTGGAGGGTCTGATGGCAGTCGCTTTCGTAAAACTAGTGCCTATGCCAAATCTTGGGATTAGATGTCAAAGCGGACCTCGGGCTCGTTTAGGGCACAACCGGGAATAACGCTAGGAGAGTGACGATGAGTAACTTCTTGAAACAGTCTGCAGGTAGCGGGTTTAAAGGGGTCGCCATAACTACCACCAAAGAAATCAAGTTTCAATTTTTGATAATCCTAAAACTACTGTAATTTTAAGCAATTACAACAACAAAAATATCTCAATATTCGTAAGTTATTAATCATACACACTGAAACAGACAGAGAATCGGTTGAGAAATGCGACCTGTGGAGGAGAACAGCCGGAAAGCGGGACATCCGGACTGTAGAAACAATTTCCGACCCAAGCTGAAGCATAGAACTTCGTTCGCTTCGCTCGCTCGTTCCATTAAGCGGCCTCAACCAGAAAACTCACAGTATATATATTTTTAGAACATAAGCTCAAAAGGGACAATAGGCTAAGTTACCACAGTAAAGTCAAAATAAATTAAAACCACCACTATTTCAGCATGCAATTTATAACGTAAGCTAACAGAAATTGATTCAGTCATGTTAGTCAACTCCACAGGTGCATACGATATGCATCCGTGTACGGCAGGCGTATACATTATTCTGCTTGAGCTTGCGCACAGTAAAGTGTACGGAGGTTCGGCACGAGTCACTCAGCCCACGGTTGATGTATCTATACTAGGGGTTTTATTTATTCTTATTACATCTACCTAATAGATATTACATTTTCCTGATATGGAAGAAAAAACATGCTGCGTCGACCCCAAGTTGAATGGAATAAGGACAAGCGAATGATGAATTGATGAATTACCTAATAATACAATCCAGGATAATCGATCTTTAGGATACACAATGAATAAAGCCGCCTTCACATTTGTCTGTCGTGTTGTGTTGTGATGCTCTCTGTCGTGATGGCTGCTGTTCACATTTATCTGACGTGTTATGACGCATTTTATATCAGTTCGGTATTGGCTCTCGGATGAGGATGTTCATCGTCCATACTTCACATGTGGCTATGACCCGTCACAACACAACACTGGCGCGTGCACACTAGTCTGATGCGCTGTCTCGTGTCGCTGCACCGCCCCCCGCGCCTCACCCGTTCTGACGCGGACCGGGATCGCTTGTGATGCGACACAACATAAGCCGTCACAAGACACGGCGTCAGATAAATGTGAACGCAACCATATTAAATGTATGTAACCGATAGCGTTGTGATGCATCAAAACACGACACGACAGACAAATGTAAACGCGGCTTTAGGCTATTGAACGATTTTAATATACCGACCCTTTTATTTTGTTTCTAACGATCGTCCTATTATTAAAGAAAATGTAGAGAATACAAAAGTAGGACAAACAACTTCAGCGGTTACAATATGGACCCCAATATTGCTGTTATGTATCGATGCCGATGGTTAGATTTCATAGAGCTATACCTGTATGTATGAGATGCTTTCTTAAGGACCAATCTGTGTGTGTAAAAGTTAAATTGATAAATCTTTGAAAATTAACAATACTATTTGATTTAATATCATTTGACAAATAGAAAATCGTCAACACGAAATTACCATTTTGACATTGGAGCAAAAGTAATAAAGTTATAAGATTTGAGCATTCTTCAGACGGGATTTTCAAATTGGCATTATTTCAGATGACCAATAATTTTGAGTTGTCAATTTTCCATTTGTGCTGAATGTTACACAATTGAACATGCCATGACTTAAGAGTCCGCAGTAAGCTCGGCCGAATTTCACCTTCCCATACAAACGTAGTTACGCTCTCATTTTAAAACTACGTGTTGGATTGTGGCAAAACTTTGCATATACATTGGCATGAGGTATGTCTATAATTAGTTTATATGGTTCCAGTGTATAAAACAAACGAAATACAGCAAAAACAAGTTTTGTATGAAAAACTTAAATTCGCTGTTTTTTTCCCCCCTATGGTATCTGAAGCAATATAAAATAATTACAAATATAGATATACCTCATGTCATTGTATATGCAAAGTTTCGTTACAATCCAACACGTAGTTTTAAAATGAGAGCGTAACTACGTTTGTATGGACAATCGAGCTTACTGCGGACTCTTAACGAAAATTGCATCTCGATCCGGGGAAAAGCTTATTTTCTAAACTTCACCGTTCTCGAATATCACTGGCATATATGCTAAAATTAGATAATTGATATGACATATGTTACTAATGCCGAAACTGACAATGTAATCGAGACGTATGAAATGACGAGCTACCCGGTAATGTGATATGAATGGCCATCGATTTGGATTGATGTTGCGGTTCCATCACTCATGTTAGAATTGATAGCCGAGCATTCATGACAACATAATACTTTAAAATTACAACAGCAATGATTAGCTTAGAGTACAACTTTTTCAAAAACTGTACTGTTACAACCGACGGACATTTTGTTAATATTTATAAATTAAGCAATTGCAGCATTGTTTCGTTATTTATTTATTTAAATCGGGCATTATATGTCACTCTGTTTGTCATAGTCTTTTGTTGTACAAAACTATTAGTTTGAGTTTGAATTATGTAAAAAACATTATTATTATTATATTAAAGCCTGATTTCTACCACTAAGCAAGGACACCCGCAGGTCGATTACGTAACGCATTGTACGTAAGTTAGGGAGATCTAAATGTCAATTTTTATATGGACAAATGACAGTTCCATTGTCCTGTGGGCGTAGCATGGTTGCCATTTTATCACTTATCGTTGTGGTAGACGCCCATCACGCTCTGACAAGTATGCGAGTGCGAGAGTGACGGATGCCTTATCCACATCGATAAGTGATAAAATGGCAATCGTGCTACGCCCGCTGAACGTTACGTGATTACCCCTCTGGTTGACATCACTTAATCTCTCAGTAAAATAGAAAATGCCGCATTTAGATGCCGCCCGGCCAACTGAGGCGTAACACTGTTAACACATTATGTTATTGCTCGAGGCTAAACGGCTGCACAAACTAGTCTTAAATAAGGTATCTCTAATACGTTATTTAAGACTAGCTGCCCACGCGGCTTCGCACTCTTATTGCAAAGAACGCAGGCAAACCCGCGGGATAAAAATATTCCCTATACCAACCAGAAAGTCCATTCTACACGTAGGTGAAAAAAATGAAATCTCATAAGGAACCGCTTATGGAGGTTATCCGTTACATACAAACTTGCACACTAAACTAACAAAGCTATAATCTCACAGACTATTCCTCTTTACAATATCAGTATAGATGACAATAATGGCCGACAAGCCTAACAGTGAATCACACGCAACCAAACAAGCATTCGTGAGCACGAACCTAATCGAGTGTCGGGCGAGCCTTGTCGTGACAACATACGTAATTAAGCGATTTTGAAAAATGCCTGCACGGATACGGTAATCGATATTGATTGATTAGGTACCGCTAACATGATTAATTGCTAGTCTTTCATGGTGTTCAGCATACCGATTGATACCCTATATCGCTTGGAATAAGATGTATCTTCGTTTGCGTTGGTAATTTTCCGCTAGGACAGGGAAATTGTGCTCAGTTGGTAATCTTTGGAGTAATTGAATTTATGTTTGACACTGACACTATTTGGTTGAAGCCCGGTAACTCAATTTGTACTGATGCGAACTGATAGGAACTAATTAGTTTGATTAACATGCGAATGCGAAACAGAATTTCAGTAGAATATTTACTCTTTGATTCGCAAATGACACTAGGTATACAGCTATTATTGACCCTCAATGCAATCGAAAGACGATAAATTTAACATTTGTCCCTGCGCTGCGTGTCCGTTTGGGGCATCGTAGCTAACAAATGGATGAACCGATTTGAGCGCGGGATTTTCAGTAATCGCACTCTTAGCGAAACAATTTTTTTTTCTATCTTGGGCGAAAGATGATCACGGTAATTTTTTTCCTTCGCAATTGTTCTCTGTATGTCGAGATGGTTCTTAGGTTCATATGTTACATGTGTCGGGGTGTTTAAAATTTTAATTTAATGTAGTTATTTTAAATCAAATCAAAAGTGTTTATTTGTTATAACATAGGTACATTCTGGTTACAGTGGTCTTAGGATAAATGTTCGTTTCACTATGTTTTGCCTTTTGGCGTACAAAAACAATCTTAAAATATACATTCTATAAAAAAATATTAAATATATCATGTCGAAGTACAATTTTAAAATAAATTAGAAATAAATAGAACAACTGTTATTACAATTCACAATAATTTCAAAATAATTCAATGTACATGTCAAGGTATAATATTAAACTAGATTAAAAATACATAGAACAATTAAAGATAATTAAACAACACATGTCAAACTACACTTTTTAAATTAAATGTAGTAATTAAAATTTGGCACATGTCAAGAAGTCCCTAATCGAATAGAAACATTTGGTAATTAGTATTTTTTTTTTAATTTCATCTTAAAAGCATGTGTTGGAAATTCTTTAATATCAACTGGCAGTTTGTTAAAAATTTTGGTTGCTAGACAGAATAAACTTTTACTATTTATTTATTTGTGGTTTTATTAGGCATCAAGGACCCCCAGGCTCGCTTAGGGTACAGCCGAGAATAACGCTAGAAGGATGTAGTTATTTGTGGTTTAATGAAAGTAAAGTTACACAAAATCATGAGAGATCTTTTCCCCGATACAAATCTTAAATATTGTAAGGGTGAATGAATGAATGAATGGTTTATTCATAATGAATATATGGTACATAAGGTCTTAAATATCTATACATGTTTCTTCCCATAATATATTCAGCCAGGTCAGGCATATGAAAACTTAGGTCAGGATCAATCAGTCAATAGACCGGGATAAAATTACATTTAAATTAAGTAATCACATAATTATAGCATACTAGTGATCTATAGTAAATATTAAACATTATTTTATCGCATGCTTCATTATTAGCTACACTAAATTAGATTGATTTAATATAAATAACATTGATACAATTCTAATTAAATTAAATAATAATAACAGTCCAATATTATTCTATGTCACATGCTTCGTCAAATGTATAATTTAAAAAATCCTTAATACTATAGAAGCACTTTTCAGCTAACATTTTGTGTAATTTTGATTTAAATTCATGAACAGGGAGTATTCTAAGTGCGGCAGGTAGTTTATTAAATATATTTATGCACATATTATGAGCACCTTTTTTTCTGAGTACGAGCTTGTGACTTGTTGGTAATGCTAGCCTGTGCCGTCTGTGACCTAGTTGTTTCCTTTTCTTCGATAAAGGTAAATAATTCCGAATGGAGTTTTACGAATATAGCTATTTCGTATATGTATAGACAAGGCAAGGATAGCAAATTATGTGTTATGAATAAAGGCTTACAGGATTCTAGTCTATGTACTCCACAAAGAGTTCTAATGCATTTTTTTGGGCAACAAGGGTCTCGACAAAAGACATCAGTCTTAGAAGGTGTCATAACCATAAATGTAAGTGGACATGCAGCTATTGCCTGCAGTTGCTTTTTAGCTCCATACAAATATTTTAATAAATGCTACTTGATGCCAGAAACTAGATTCTTCCAGATATTAGACTATTCTGTTGACAATGTCTTCGCTGCACTGAGCATATCTCAAGTCGGCTAAGCTGTCTCCGTGTTATTCGCTTTGTCCCACCGCCAGGGGATTTCAGCGCGATACAGGGCTGTCGACTGAATTATTTAAATCGTGTGCATGTGGAGGAATTGCAAATAAAGTTCCAAAAATATACTCGCGCGAAAAGTAATTTAAATAATGCAGTGGCTGTTTTTTAATTACATCATGCGAATTCGATGACCGATGGCATCACGTTTTTTTATACTACTATCGAATGCTGAATTAACCCGACAACCCAGTGTAAACAAGCTTTTTGTTGCGTCAAAGTAGAGTATTTTTTACGATATTTCAGCTTTTTCATTGTAATTCTAGACTAATGGAATGGATACATAGTTTTGTTTGACCTTGAATTAGTTTTTCTCAAATATGTTCCTAAAAGATTTTCGTCCCCAAAGTTATGAATTCATTTCTAGTTTATTATAAATTTCCATGGCGCATATTTCGACTAACATTTGGAAACACAATCTCAAACTATTTTACCTAACAGAACCGAAATGCCTAAAAATACTCTTGAAAATGAGAAAAATTTAATGAAAATTAGGTAAAACAATAACAATACAATACTTTATTGATAACACCACAGTTACAAGTCAAATTAAACAACACAACAATGTAACAATTTGTTGTAGTTGGAATCTCCAATTTAGTATTTTACATACTTGATAGATGCTGATCTCTTGACGTTTAATATATATAAATATAAATATAAATATATATATATATATTATTGTAAAGAAACAAACAGTCTTACATAAATAAGTGTACAGACTACATTTAGCATGAAAACAGACCTATAGTTTCATAAAAGATAAACATCCAGAACGTTGGAATTTTTTTAGACATGCATGCTTTTTTTAAAATATTATTTTAATAATATTACTAGTATAAATTTCACTTGAGCGGATTGCTATAAGTCTTACACCTCATCACATCCCATGAAGCACGAAACGATGCGATCTGTACAAGTGCCACTACCAACCTTGTTATCATATTTCACCGCTCTATTCAATATCGGTAACGTCCTTCCCGCTCCCACTCACGGAAACCAAATGTGCAAAAGCGAGACGCAAGGTACCAATCCAATTCAATTTCAATTTCAATTCGGTTATACCTGCGAAGGGAGCAGATGAGGCTTGTGAATTATGTCGGACGTATGTTCGCTTTGTCCCGGTAAAGGATTTCAACGCAATCCGGAAGCCAGGGCTGTTAGATGTTGAATAATTTATTTTTAATACAGCGCTTGCGGAAAACGGATGATTCGAGCTTCGGGCTTTGATTATGTTAATTAATGCGCTTATCTCGAACGATTTTCTTTTTTTGGGGATTATGTACATTTTCGTTTGTTTATTTTTTAGATTGCGTTATAAAACTTTATTTCAGCGTTTCTGTTCGGTATACAGTTGGTTTTTATTTTTATTTCTAGGTCCTTGTATTTAACTTCAATGATAACTTTTTGGTCCTTTAATTCCTGTATATTGTGTAGGTAAACGCGATTTGAACTTAAGCTTTCAAAGGTTCCGAAAATTTCTGCCTCGCACAGCCAAACTCTGGAATGAATTGTCGCCTGCGGTATTTCCGGACCGTTACAACCTTCAAGCCTTCAAGAAAAGAGCGTACTCCCATCTTAAAGGCCGGCAACGCACCTACAACTCTTCTGGTGTTGTAAGTGTCCATGGGCGTCGATTATCGCTTACCATCAGGTGATTCGACTGCTCGTTTGCCTCCTATATCATAAAAAAAGGTAAATTAAAACTAATAAATGCACTTAAAACTTTTAAGTGTCAGCCCTGGTTGAGCTACATTTCCATATTAGCCCGTCGCCTCGACACACGAGTTCTTGTAACACAATACAAGAGTGCTTCATCTGTGCGAAGAACGACTTAACTGACTTACATTCTGTACTAAGTGAAGCTCTTTTTGATACTTGAACAGAGTACGCCAAAGGCGTTTCAAACGTTCTTGAAACTTTTAAAAAGACGTATCATGGTTACGACACTTCGGTTGGGTACCATTTATTTGATACAGCAGCTCGGAGAATTCTAACGCGATAAGGTTCATACTTGTGCAAAAAGTATTTACTTTACCGCCGTTATTATTTAACGGGGGTAAACTAAGGTCTCACCTCCTTCTGTCGGTTTATAATTAAGAACAAAGATTGAATAAGAAAAAGTACTAAGCTACCAAAGTGTTTAGTCTTGATCCATAATTAGTACTTTCGTTAGCAGCGTTACTGCTTAATACACAATGAATTATAGTTAGTCGTCTGAACAAAGTACTATTTACAGTATAGGTATTGTATTATTCTTGGTATACAATTGTTCTCCACTCATAGGATTATCAGTTGGTAAGTCAAGTAGTCATCACCATCAGCCGAAAGACGTCCACTGCTGGACATAGGCCTCCCCCAAAGAGTGCCAAAGTGACCGGTCCTGCGCCACCCGCATCCAGCGGACTCCTGCGACTTTTACCCAGGTCATCAGTCCCACCTCGTGGAGGGCTTGCCCACGCTGCGCCTTTCGGTACGTGGTCGCCACTCGAGACCCTACTAGTCATAATTATACTTTTTAATCCCTAAGGTCTCGAGGTAAATTCTCTCCGTTCTCATACAAACATAATATTAGAGATAAGCTCCAAGCCGGCCCCTATAACATCACGTTCTCGTATCTACTAGGGGAATGAGCTTCAGTTGCAGATAATTAGGAGAGCAAATTTGAACGTGATCTTGACGTCAATGTTACTAAACATGTCACATACCAATATGATATCGATGTGTTGTTGCGCGTTTGCTTTTACGCGCGTTGAGTTAAGGCGCGTTCACATTTGTGTGTCGTGTTGTGTTGTGACGCGTCAGAACGCTAATCGGTTTCATTTAATACGGTTGCGTTCACATATTTGTCTGATGTCGTGGGTCAGACAAATGTGAACGCAACCATATTAAATGTATGAAACCGATTAGCGTTCTGATGCGTCACAACACAACACGACACACAGATGCAGATGTGAACGCGGCTTTACGCCTTGATGATAGATCAAGTAAAGCCTGCAACACATTGGCGCGGCCGGCGGTGGCGGACAATAGTAAATTTGACAGCTAATGACAAGTTTACTATTTTCCGCCGCGGCCAGGCCGCGCCAGTCTGTAAGAGGCCTAAGGGTTTATGACACTGCGAGATTCAACAGTGATGTAATGTCGTCATGATTTTGTTGTCATATTGACTTGTTAGTTTTCCACTTACTATGACAACAACCATGATCCATGAATCTCACGACTCATTGTCAGTTGACCTGAGCGTTATAGGTACTTTCGAATAAGCCATTACGAAACTCAAGTGGAGTTGGACAGGAGGGTCTTAATTTCAACTCAGCTTCATCAGAGGCTCTAGTATAAGTTTCACCGAAACAAAACTTTACGATCGCGTTTGCGTTTTACCCTCAATTTGTACGGGATTTGACAGCTAAACGCGAACGCGGTCGTAACGTTTTGTTTCGGTAAAACTTATACTAGAGCCTCTGATCAATTTTGATCCACTGTGTAAAAAACCGGACGACAAGTGCGAGTCCGATTCACCCACCGAGGGTTCCGTACTTAATTACACATGTATAGTTATCAAATTTTTCCCTGTACTTGTTGTAAAAGACGATATTACCTACTTGCCAAATTAGCAAACATAGTTATTGGTCAACGGAAGTAAGGGTAAGGAGTACCCTATAAATTTTGATTCCCTTGAGAGTGTCGAAATATACGTTTTTTGCGGCACAAACGGCCGTATCGAGTTCTATTTTTCACAGCTTCAAGGGATTGTAGACCTGAGTATATAATTTGAACTCGATACCTCCACCACGCGTTCCTGAGATAAAGGGTCTGGACAGACAGACAGACGGACAACACGGTAATCCTATAAGGATTGGTAATAACTCTATTTCTATCATTTTATTACCTATCTTTATCTTTACGTAAATTAATTTGTTTTCAAAAATTGACATTTCATTTGAATCGTAATTGTATTTTATTTGCCTTCTGAACTGACCACCTGTAGATATTGCATACCTCCACCACGCGTTCCTGAGACAAAGGGTCTGGACAGACAGACAGACGGACAACACGGTAATCCTATAAGGGTTCCGTTTTGTCCTTTCAGGTACGGGCACCTAAAAACACTAAGAACTCAACCGTAACAAACATACATTAAAGTTTAACGGATCTTTTACAGGATTACGTATTATGGACTCGATTGGATCAACTTGTTAATAATGCTTGATACATACATACATACATTCACGCCTTTATTCCCGAAAGGGGTAGGCAGAGCACATGGAACTTATGTTCCAGTGTCACTTTTAGCATAAATGTGGGTATAAAAAAGATCGACAAAATGTGATATTGCAGTGATAGGTTGCTAGCCCATCGCCCGCAACACACTTCAACCCTGTTCCCCTAGTCGACTTTTACGACACCCACGGGAGGAAAGGGGGTGGTGATATTCTAACCCAACACCACATGGATGGGCTATAATGCTTGATCATCATCATTATATCAGCCGAAAGACGTCCACTGCTGGACATAGGCCTCCCCCAAAGAGTGCCAGTGACCGGTCCTGTGCCACCGGCATCCAGCGGACTCCAGCAACCTTTACCAGGTCATCAGTCCACCTTGCGGGGGGCCTACCCACGCCGCGCCTTCCGGTTCGTGGTCGCCACTCGAGAACCTTTCCGCCCCAACGGCCATCGGTTCTACGTGCTATGTGCCCCGCCCACTTGCCGCTTGATATGCTTGATATATTACCAAGAACTATGTATGCAATAAATGATATGACTATGACTATGTTTCATAGATACAAGTTTTACAATATATATCCGTTAGATATCCAATGTAAACAGATAAAGCCGAAGTCGAGGCAAGATATAGGAATAGCAAACACCTGACCGGATACACCTGGCCGGTTCAGTGACCTTTTATCCTCCGGGATGCTAACCGTTTGATAAATCATCGAAGACATTTGATATGCCAGAGGGGTCGGCGTCTAAATGTACCTAGCACAGAGTAAGTTACCTTGGGGTTGTTACGACGCTCGACTCTCCATATTCAATTCAATTAATCAATCTTCAATTCAATCTTTGTATAAGTTATTAAGTTTTGTACTGTATTTAGACGTAAATTTTTATGGTTTGCAAGTATGTTTAATAATAGGTATCCTAGTTCAGGCCCATGTAAAAATATATCCCTTCATATAATACTTTAGTATTAAGCCATTATACTGTAAAATATGTTTTTTCAATTTATCTCCCATATAGGTATACAACATACACTTATGTCTGTCAGTAGAAACATTGTTTCTTATCACTAGAAATTATGACTATTGATAATGCTAATTAGTTAGTTACTTATACAATTCAATTCAATCTTTCATAAAATAAAAATTTTACATGTCAAAAACTTAACCTACGATTTTTATATTAATATTAAGTATGTCCAGTTATAAGGATTATAATTATCATGTACTTAAAGTTATGTCGCCTGTCGGCTCTAATAGAATCCGTCAATTGAGTAGAACGCGTCCTCGCGTTTCGCTTTTAAGTCCGCAGTAAGCTCGGCCGAATTTCACCTTCGCATACAAACGTAGTTACGCTCTCATTTTAAAACTACGTGTTGGATTGTGGCGATACCTTTGCATATACAATAACATGAGGTATATCTATGTCTGTAATTAGTTTATATGGTTCCAGTTTATAAAACAAACGAAATACAGCAAAAACAAGTTTTGTATGAAAAACTTAAATTCGCTGTATTTATTTTACTATGATATCTGAAGCAACATAAACTAATTACAGACATAGATATACCTCATGTCATTATATATGCAAAGTTTACTTACAATCCAACACGTAGTTTTAAAATAAAAGCGTAACTACGTTTGTATGGAGAATCGAGCTTACTGCGGACTCTTAACCAATCGCACTTGGGTATTTTTTGCCTTTGGTTATAGGTTACAATCATTCCAAACATCCTTTTCTGTTAAATAATCCAAACGCAGTTTGGTTCGCATTTTAAAATGATATTATAGAATAACATGTATATTATTATTACGTTTTCTAAGGCTCTAGTATAAGTTTTACCGAAACAAAACTTTACGATCGCGTTTGCGTTTTACCCTCAATTTTTATGGGATTTGAGAGCTAAACGCAAACGCGGTCGTAACGTTTTGTTTCGGTAAAACTTATACTAGAGCCTCTGTTCTTGTGAATAAATAGCATTCATGAAACTGTGTACAGTACGATTACTGTTAGTTAAGACCTGACAGATGGATTGCCTTCATTTAATTTTCAACTTTAATCTTATACAAATAAAATAGTTATTACTAAATCGGTAGATTTGGGTAACAGTATTCTGAAAAATGCTTTATCTATATGAAATTAAAGTTAAAAATTAAATGAAGGCAATACATCTGTCAGGTCTTAACTAACAGTAATCGTACTGTATACACAATGGGATCCGCCATATCTAGGTCGACTTCTAGTTTCTGTTGCATGAAATTTGAATATTCAATCAATTATTTATTCTGCAAATAGGCCACACGGGCACTTTTACATGTCAAACGGTAATTTACAATAAAATAATAATAATATTACACAATAATAATTTAAGATTTGCAGATTAAGGACCGATCTAAACGGTTAACAAACTAAAGGTGCGACCACACCGCTGCTCAAAATACGCTAACGCACCGTAAAACGCAGAAATGTATGAAGAATACGTGACGCATACGCGTATGTGGTCGCTCCCTAAATGTCACTAAAAGAATGAAAACAAAACAAAACAAAACAGAAAAAATAGAGCGTACAACGTTTTTCATACAAAGTCTCTATAATCGCTTCATTATTTTGTATATCGCGCGGATCCCATTGTGTATAAAAAGTTTCGTATTATTCCAGTATGCCGTTTTAAAATGATAACTAAACTACGTTTGCATGGAGAGTCCCCTTAAGTCGATCATGCTGGGGAATTATAAGACTTACAATATTTATTGGTACTGTATCTGTAATACCTACGTGTAAATGTTGAAAATGTTCATAATCTAATTCTCAGCCCGTGATGGCCCTCCGCAAAGCATAAGTCAAATGTTGAAAATAGTTTGAGGTAATGTTATACTGCGTGGAACGGAACGATGGACTTTCCCGCAAGAGGGGGATTATTGAGCGCTAGTACGTCACATTTTCCAGATAAACTATTTTTTTTGACGCGTTTTTTTTACATTTGTATGGAGCTCGTCGCTCCACTCGGCCAACGCTCCATACAAAGGTAAATAAAATCGCGTCAAAAAAAATTGTTTATCTGGAAAATGTGACATACTAGCGCTCAATAATCCCCCTCTTGCGGGAAAGTCCATCGTTCCGTTCCACGCAGTATACCTATAATTCTATATCCTACCTTACGTTTTTGTTGTTATTTCGTTCTGGTAAAGAAGACAAGAAGAAGTCGCCAATTACCTGTAACAAGAAACACTTATTATTACAACCGAAGTAGGAGTATCTTAATTAGCAATTATCTTATTTGGATAACACAGTGCCACTGGAACCTGACTGTGCTGAAAGTCTTGAGGCTATGGATGAACAACGAGAAAAATGTAATCATGTCTCCTCTAGGCCACAGCGAGCCACCAGTATTGTATGTGACATTACCACTTTCGACCCTAAGCGGTCGGACGGAGCGTCTCCTGGGGCCTCTGCTATACCAACTGCTGGCACACTTTCCTATTCTCAGATGGCGCAGCGTAAGGTTATCACTCGGGAACTAACACAATCTTCGTCTGGAAGCGGCACTCGACAGGAGCTTCACAAGCGTAGGTCGCTACCCCCGCGTCAGGTGGTTAAAGGTGTCGGCCAATATGACAAGTTGCAGACTATTGAACCGAGCAGGAGATTACATGCCTGTTTCTTCAAGCCAGATACTACACCTGAACTTATTAAGTGTCATATGAAAGAATTAAGTCAGGAAACAAACTTCAAGGTAGAAAAACTAAACTTACGGCATGAAAGCTACGCCTCATTTATAGTCACAGTTCCTGTAAGCCTTTATGAACTCTTCATGTCTGCTGAAGCTTGGCCAGTCGGGACTCGAGTCAGCGAGTGGTTTCAGCGATCCGCCGGGGGCGCAAACCGAGTTCACCGCCACCCCGTTTCCGGCCGGAGATCGAATCAGAAGGGTGACGAGGCAGCGCTCGCGCAGTTACAGTAGTGGTTGTAGCGCCTCCACACTGCGTATAGTATATCAAAATGTTCGCGGCTTAAAGACCAAGCTGAAATTCTGGCGACACAACGCTGCGCTTCTCCAAGTAGACCTCATTGCTGTAACCGAGACCAACCTGGACTCGTCAATCAGCGACCCTGAGGTGTTGCCTCACGGTTGGACGATGCTCAGACGTGACCGGGGCGCTAGAGGCGGTGGCGTGCTTCTAACGGCGAGACCTGGTATCACTCTGCGTCGGCGGTTAGATTTGGAAACACTGAGCGGTGAAGACCTGTGGGCGTCCGTTACGTACGACGGTTGTGAGCTGTTCGTTTGCTTGGTATATCTCAAGCCCAGTGCCGTTGACTCAGACTACATGACGTGGTTCTGCAAAGTCGAGGATAATTGTGAAGTTATGCGAAATCCTAATTTTGTAATACTAGGTGACCTAAACTTAAATAGTGCTAGTTTGAATGTAAATAATTACCTTAATTACTTTTTGACATTTTGTAAGCTATCTGAGCATAATGACATTATGAATGATAAGGGAAGTAAGTTAGATGTTGTGTTAGTATCAGAGTACACGGGTGCAGTCAGAGTATGTGCAGCGTGCGAAGGCTTAGTGGAACGCGCAGATGTATACCATCCTCCGCTGGATATAATGGTTACTCCGGATCGTCCCGGGAAGGCTGTGGTGGTTGATCCTAGCAACATTGACCCGGCCATAGACTGGGATTTCGGTAAAGCTGACTTTCCTTCCCTGTATAACTTTATTTCTGAGGTAGATTGGAGCCTCGTTCTGGCTGCGAATTGCGTGAACGGGGCAGTCAAGCGACTTTACTCCCTACTGTATAGCTGTTTTGATAATTGTGTTCCAAAGAAGAAGCGTAGTGTGAAAGTCACTAGAATGTACCCAACTTGGTTTCCAATGGACGTTATCAAAGATTTAAAAGTCAAGGCTGACTTGCATAAGCAGTGGAAAGCTTCTCGTGATCCAGATATCTACATTCGCTTTAGTCAACTACGGGCAATCATGAAAGTTAGAGTTGCGAGCGCGTATGCTGCCCACATTGATACTATCCAGCGGGACATCAAAACCAACCCCAAATCTTTTTGGAAGCATATCTCTGACTTGCGGACGAAAGGTGGTTTTGAACCCAATATTACTTTTAAGGGCCAAACCTTTAATGGACTAGCAGCGTCAGGAGCTTTTGCGAACTATTTCAGCAGCGTGTTCCTTCCAACCGCGCCTAAGTTATGTGCTGAACGGGCGGGCTTGGCTGCCAGCGATCATTTAATTGGCATTTCAAGTTTTGCACTCCATGAAGTTGGTAGCGGGATTGATAAATTAAAACCAAAATCCTCTGTCGGTCCGGACAATGTCCCTCCTTTCATAATCAAAGCTTTTAGATCCGAACTTTTGTCTCCCCTAGCACATATATTTAATCTTGCTCTCAAAACAGGCACCTACCCCGATTATTGGAAAACCACAAGAGTAACCCCAATCTTTAAATCTGGCGATAAATCTCAAGCGGTTAACTACCGTCCTATTGCTATTTTAAATTCTTTAGCCAAGGTGTTTGAGAGTGTTCTGCATTCGAAGTTATATAAGCAGGTCGACCCTTACTTGGACGATGCACAACACGGGTTCAGGAGGGGCCGCTCTGTTAATACCAATCTTCTTTCACTGGTGAACCACGTCTCAAAGAAATTAGATGAGGGAGGCCAAGTTGACGTAGTGTACCTTGATTTCAGTAAAGCGTTTGATCAGGTCGATAATGATGTCCTATTGCAGAAACTTTCCTCAATAGGATTTGCTCCTCCACTCTTGCGATTGTTTTCCAGTTACCTGAAAGATCGCATGCAATTCGTTCGACTTGGATGTTTTGATTCGGATCCTTACCATACAAAGTCCGGTGTAAGTCAGGGTTCCATTCTTGGCCCCTTTCTTTTCACGATAATGGTGAACGACCTTTCCAGATGTCTTCCTACTGGTAGATCCTTACTGTACGCCGATGACATCAAAGTAGTAGTGGATATCAAGACTCCAGCAGATTGCCGGAATATGCAGTGTAACTTGGATGCGATCCACCGGTGGAGTGTTGAAAATCGCCTGTATCTTAACGCTTCCAAGTGTTACATTATGAGTTTCACTCGATCAAAGCAGGGTGTACTCGCTAGTTATTTTATTGATAAAATACCTCTCTCTCGAACTTATTCCATAAAAGATCTCGGCGTGGTGTTCGATCATGAACTTACGTTTCATAGCCATATGCGCTCTCTAGTTGGTGAAGGTTTTAAGCGTCTGGGTTTTGTTTTCCGTAACTGCAAAGACTTCACACATGTAGGTGTCATCAAGTTACTCTATTCGGCGCTTGTAAGATCCAAACTAGAGGCTAGTTCGTGCGTTTGGAATCCGCACGAGTCGACCTATGCACTAATGCTTGAAAAAGTACAAAAGTGCTTCCTGCGCTATCTTTTTAAAAAGTTGTACGGTTATTACCCCCTGATTTACCCTACTGCTTATCTGCAGGGCACCCTCGGATATAACTCGCTGGCAACGCGCAGATTGTTTGACCAGTTGATCACAACTCTTCGCATATTGCGTGGTCGTCTCGATTGTCCCAGCTTGCTCAGTGAGGCCTGTCGCCTCTTTGTACCCGATGGACGTGTGCGTTTTCGAGCAGATCGGCTGCGGCTCTTCGCTGTCCCTTTCTCTCGTACGGTCGCGCATCGTAACTCTCCTGTTTGCCGCTCCCTGCATGCGCTCAATAAACTAAACGCGAAGCAACTTTCCTGCGATCTGTTTGCGGATGGCTGGACGGTTGTTGAAAGAGAGTGCTTGAAGTTGTGTGAGATGCTTATGTAGTATTTAGTGTTATTTTTTAATTTTTAATATGTGTCTAATATACACATGACTTTATTATGCGAATTGTGCTTTTTTTTTAAAAAAAAAAATTGTAATGACGGGATTTTTCCTGTAATGTTACATTTTTTGTTATTTCTTTTCGTGTCTATAAATAAATAAATAAATAAATAAATAAATCTTGGATGGCGAATAAGCGATAAAAAAGCTTTTGTAAAAAATTGGAGACTACACCCACTCTTGTTAGTTTTATGATCACCGTAAAAATGTAAGAACCCTTAGTGTACAATCTTATGTCTAAGATTGTAAACTAAGAATATTCACCGCTTTACGACGACATAATTTCAATACATGTATATCCTTGAATTCCTTGATCAGTGAGTAGTGAAAGTTCACACACTTAGGTGTTTTATTTTATTTTATACGAATGAACACCTTTACATTTATCTATTTATCTTAATAAACTCATAGAACAATTAAATTAATTTTGCGATATTTTTTCATTTCATTCTTTGAAGTTATAAAGGAACTAGCTTCCGACCGCGACTTCGTCTGCGTGGACCCGAGACAAAAACTATCCTATATTTTAATCCGTGATGAACAAACATCTAAACAACCAAACTTTTAATAAATTAGTAGGATATGGGAAACAAGGAACTCAAACGGTTGAATAACACTAAAAGTGTTAACAGGTCTATATTATATATCTACAAGCTGAAACATAATACTGAAAATTACGAAATCAACACTAAAACAAACACAACATCCACTAAAACCTCTGGGAGGTATTCAAAATGATATGGTTTTATCTTAATTGTACACCACACTAGTTAAATGACCACGTCACGGCATAGTCCAATTATGGTAGGTCTCCCCCGAGGACTGGCATTGCCATGTGTATAATAGGACAATTAATGTTTCCGCTCATATTAATGGGAGTTGCGCAGGAAAAACAATTAGTATTTGTAACAACAAAATCAAATAGAAATGACTTACTGTCAATTAGACCAAACAAGAATAACATTTGAATCAAAAACCGGTCAAGGTCAAAAGATATGCATTACAAACATATTTGAAATTCAGTTCTCAAAAATAATATAATTTCAATCACGGCGTATTCATGAATTCTTTTTTTTTGCCACCTCAAGTTTAAAACTAGCAATCTAGTTTTAAACTTTTGGTTACAACAAATTGAAATGTTGAACTCGAACTCGACAGGTTTTTTAAATACCACATAACTATATTGTAAGTAACCTACTGTAATACATGCGAAATTTTAGATGTTTGTTACTCAATCATGCTTAAACGGGTAAACGAAGTTGGATGAAATTTTGCACGGAGATACTTTTTAGCCTGGATTAAAATAAAGGATAGTTTTTATCCCGGGCCATGCAGTCACGCAGACGAAGTCGCGGACGGAAGCTAGTTATCAATAAACTATCATAGAGAACTGCCAAATTTACATATAGAGCACTGTAAAATTAGAACTCAAAATTTACTTAACGGTGTCGCAACTAACGAGGTCCAACTTACCTCGTTTTCCCCGTAACCTATAAACCAGCGATGAAAGGAATCAGTGCAAAGCCAGGATTTGTGGATATCACGGTTTATAATTTGCATATTTGATGCGTATTTTATGTAAATGGTGGGGTTAAGTTTGATATTCAGGCCTCAATCATAACTATTAAGCCGAATGTTTTGTAGAACTGTCTGTGGAAAGTTTATTATTAACTATTATCAGTACCTACTCCCCCTCCGCTCCCGCTGACCCATACGTGCGTCGTCAGAATTTAGTATGGAGAACAAAAGAAAAAAAATCGCCGGGATATATATATAGGAGGGATTTGCATTAAATATAACTTACCTAAGTCACATAACAATTATAATTTCTTCTTGAAATTACAATGTAGTAGCTATGCATGGTACTAGCAGGTAAGAACCCGCGTGTCATTGGGCCTACCTACTACGAGCGACTGCCCGCTGATCTTAGACAGGAACCATCTGACGAAGCGTTTAGACGCCGCCTTAAATACCTTTTATAGGAAAATCCATTATACTCAGTTAAAGAGTGTATGAGCCTTGACTTGACATGTTAAATTATTATTATTACTTACCTATTTAAATTTGTATGATTATGATTTGACATTAAATGTATTGTGTCACGTATTTTTTGATACACTAAATATTGTAAAAAATGACGATACCTAGAGGTTGATATATTTGTGGTCTTTTGTTTTTGGTTTGTTTTTTTCTATTCCCTTGTTATTATTGTGTTCTTACATTTGTTGACATTGTCTTAATATTATATCCAAATTTTTGTCTGTTTTTGACGATTGTGACAAAAAAATCTTATTCTTTTGACATGTATGCAAATCTGTAATGTAATTTTTTATCATGTAATAAATAATCGAAATCTAAATCTATAATGATAACAGGAACTATGTACTTAAAACTTACGCACACGTTATTAAATTACCCCCAAGATCGATTTAAAAATCGCACTCAAATCGGCCATCCGACTTAAGATGCCATATATATTTCGTCGGGGGTAAAAAATTCTATCAATATAATGAAATCATTACATGTACAGGTAGGTACTCAAGTCAAGCTATGATCATCTTATTTAAGAAAGAAAGAAAACATTTATTCGTGGACAAAACAATGGGTATACAAAACAAAACACAGTAAAGTAAAAGTAGCAGGGACCACGAAAAGGCCCCGACAGCATGGTGGTGGTGTATTTCGAACTAGCTTCCGCCCGCGACATCGTCTGTGTGGGTGAACCTACTGGTACGATTATAGTTAACTAGAATAATCGTACGAGAATATGGTTACATATACATATATCTAATGTTCTTAACTTTACAAAACCGGCCAAGTGCGAGTCGGACTCGCGCACTGAGGGTTCCGTACAAACCTGTAGGTATATAAGTAATAACTTTAATATTATGAAAATTATTTTTATTATAGGATGTAACTAAAAATTTAAGGTTTTCCCAATTTTTCCTTTATCTGTGCTGTAAGACGTTGCTTCGTACCAAATTTCAAGATTCTGAGTTCACGGGAAGTAAGTACCCTGTAGGTTTTGATTCCCTTGCGAGTTTCGAAAAATTACGGAAATTTGCGCCATAAACAGCTGTCTTTTGATTGCGTTGGCTTAGAAGTTTGATTTTTTCTTAGCTCCAAGGAACAGTAGACATGAGTAGGTATTTGGTATACATTTTAGATTGATACCTCCACGCGTTAAAGGGTCTTGCCAGACGGATGGACGGACGGACAACAAAGTGATCTTATAAGGGTTCCGTTTTTTCCTTTTTAGGAATGGAATCCTAAAAATTACAGAATGTCGAGGTGTGTTCGTCTGTTTCACATCCAAATTGCATTTTAAATGTTTCGCGCGCTCTTTCTGACATGTAAACATGCCGCGCGTGGAAGCAAACGCGCTAAATAGGACGGAAGCAACGGACGAAAAAAGACTCGAGGCCTTTTAAGGCAGGCCCTTGTTAACCATTGATGAACCCATTTAAATAGACTAGAATGTGTAGAAACCAAAAGTCACAAAGACCTTTTCCTAGTAAACAATAATAAATCTTACCCTTACTGTGTTATGTTGAAATTGCATAGTCACAAATTATTTAAATCGGTATCATAGAATTTATAAATCAAAAAGATGCCGTCCGTTCCATAAATAAATTTGCAACAATAAACCTTATCGTCGTAGCGGAACGTTGAAAATGCCTTTTAAGGGCTGGATGTTCAGTTTTAAACCAGAGCGTTGGTGTAGACGGACGTAATTAAGATCCAGCTTCATGCTCAATTTCACGCTTGCACTTTTGAAAGTTAGTTAAGAGAGTAAAGAAACCTGCGGAGCTTCCAAGGAGAGAATAGTCGCCTTCACGACACGCTATTACACAAAAACGGGACGCTATTACTAAGGCTCCGCTGTCCGTTCGTCCGTCTGTCACCAGGCTGTATCTCATGAACGATCATAATTAGACAGTTGAAATTTTCACACATGACGTATTTCTGTTGCCGCTATAACAACAAATAAAAAAATATTTAAGGGGCTCCCATCCAACAAACGTGATATTTTTTCCGTTTTTATAGATAATTGCACGAAACTCTTCGTGCGCGAGTCCGACTCGCACTGGCCGGTTTTTTTTTTAAATATGGTTGATCTTATCTGTTATGGGCAGCAAACAAGCTGATGATCTGACTTCTCATAATATAACACGTGGCTCTGTGGGCTGCAGAATTCGCGAGCCTGTTGTATAAAAAAAATCCGATTATTAATTATTGAATCTGCTCACAAAATTTCACTAGAATCGGTTGAGAAATGCGACCTGCAGAGAACAGCCGGACATCTGGTCCAAAAAGCCGGAATTTTGCGTGTCGTAATATGTGGACGGTCCCTTAAGTGCTACGATAAGTGCAAAAAATATGCAGATATAAATTCGGATCCTCCGCTAAACTCTTTATAACTTGGCGAGGAATATCCAGACTATGAAAGCCGTTACGTTCAGCAAAGGAAATAAATAATGATTCGCTTTGGTTTCGCCTCTGTTACCGCATTTACTTTCATATTTTGCACAGTCATTCCATTTAACCGTCTGACTTTTTGCCCGAGTGGTTGTGGTGTTTTTCTACGAAGCCACGGTAGCCTAGTGGTTCCGAGTGGTAGTGGTCTGTCGTGGGTTCGAATCTGGGAGTAGCATGGTTGCCATTTTATCATTTATCGCTGTGGATCAGGGATGTTGCGGACATTCGCATCCGCATCCGCCAAAATCGATGCGGAGTTTTTGCGGATGCGGATGTAGTGCAGTTCACGACAAGAAAGAAGCCCACGCGGCGCTTACCGTACGCGGTTTAGATATTTTCTACATTAGTAAAAAATAACTTCTGTTCGTTTCGGTGCAGACCCCGGGCTCCTATAAGGCACAACCGGGAATAACTTTCTACACGTGCAGCCTGTGGGTGAGATTTATACGGAAAGCATATAACACACTGCGTGTGCAGTACATTAACGTCCTTAGAATGCTGTTGAGGCTGCCTAAGCACTGCAGTGCGTCTGGCATGTTCGCCGAGGCGCGAACGGATGTCATTTTCGCCATTAGACGAAAAGGAGAAGCCTCACTGCTGCGACGGGTGCGTGGCAGCGGCAACAGCATGCCGAGGATGTTAGCCGAGCGCCGCGACTGCCCCGCTCACCGAGTACTGGGCCGAAGTGGTTATCGGTGAGACCAATTAGCCAAGGCCAAAAACTAATTAATATATCTGCTGTGAACTTTTTTGTTTTGTTTCTGTTTTTATTATTGCTATTGTTACTAACATAGCGTTAAGGATCTATTGTCTATGTCATTTTGTCACTCACATAATATAATGGATCGCTGGTCTGAATTAAAAAAACATTTTTATTTTATTTTATTTTATTTTTTATTTATAATTCTAGGAGGATGATCATTGTTGTGGTGTTCTTCGAGTTTATACGCGTATTTCTAGCACGCTTTGCAAGTATAAATGACTTGGTGGATTTTATACAAATGAGATGGTGAACCTATAGTGAAAAGAAAGTCGTATAACAGCACGGCTATCATGCGACGGCGCGCGAGCTCTCTCGATTTTTCTCGCACTATCCGTCTCATTCTTATTAGAACACTTAGAACAAGAGCTATAGTGCGAGAAAAATCGAGAGCATGGTCGCGGCCGTCGCATGATAGACGTGCTGCACGAAAGTAAAACAGTAGAAGGCTTAGGACGCTGTTTCGTCGCCTATATAATTAGTATTTTAGTTTTCATTTTATGTTAGGCTTTAAGGTATTTGTTGCTATGGGCCTTAGATGCCTGAAATAAATGATTTATTTGATTTATAACGCATTTAGAGCATTGCTTATGGGGCTTCCTCGGAGGAGCAGTGTTTCGGGCATGTTTCCGGAGGCTGGGGTAAACGGTTTTCAGTGTTTTTGATCGACACGAATTGGGAATTACCAATCCGCACGTGTATCATACAACATTTTACAATGCATCAGGCGAGGTAATTAAAAATTATAGGTACATAAAATGTGAAATTTGAATTGTCATTAAATCTCATTATCGCACATGTGTGGGAATATTGGCAATTAAAATTTAACAATTTATGTATAATTTTAAATTTCCTCGCATGATGCATTGTCAATAACTATTATGTGCTCTGCCTGAAATAAATGATTATTATAGCATGTGACACACTGCGCCAATACATCACCTTCCTAGCGTGTTTCCCGATAGTCACCGCAAACCAAGGACCGCTTTAGGACTAAATTCCAAGATGTGGCGCACGCACTGATTTTACGAAAGCAACAGCCATCTCAACTTCTAACTTGTCGGGATTAGGGTTATCGCGACGTTCACCTTCACCGAAAGGATACCTTACCGTTTACAGTCAAATGATATTTCGTTTTTGAAAAACCCAGTTGTACGAGCCGGGGTTCGAACCCACGTTGAAAGTCGCCCTTATACGGCTCGGCTAAAGTACCTTAGACTTCGCCTAACTTAATTCTGAAAATGTAAGTTACACAAGGATTCTACTATAAAATACACTAGGTAAATGCAAGTCGCAAGTAAAACACATTTTGTATACGTTCTCGTCTTGTACTCTACTTTCCAACTATAACTTATAATTAGCATGCCTTTCAACACATTGTAATGCCTTCGCCATGTTTGGAAAAGTTTACTGAACGAGAGAAGTACTAGAACACGGAGTTACAGGAACTTCGTACATAATAAATATACATTTTAACCAAATTCTAAAAGTGGTAAACAGAAATTTGTCTGTACGGTGTACTCTTTTGCGGGCGTAGCATGGTTGACATTTTATCACTCATCGCTGTCGATAAACTGTCACGTTCAGCGGGGCTAAGATGGTCGCCACTCACTTATCGTTTGTTGATAACACATCCGTCACTCTCGCACTCGCATACTTGTCAGAACGTGACAGACGTCTTATCGCCAGCGATAAGTGATAAGATGGCATTGACAACCATCTTAGGCCAGCTGGTATGCGAGTGCGACAATGACGGATGTCTTATCCACAACGACAAGTATAAAATACGTATTTGCACCTTTGCATGCAAGCCGGATACACATGAACAGAATATATTGGAACATCCCTGTAAGTATCTGATGCAAATAAATAATTTCATTTCATTTCAAAGTTGCTGAAAATCTATTATAAATCTATTATTTTATGGGTAACCGTTGGGGCCTTGTAATATTTTATACCATCTATGTAACACGGTTAAACAATAAAATTCTATTCTATTCTATTCTATTCTATTGAAAAGTTACGCAATGTAAAAAGTTACTGCTTTCGTCGCAGTCACCCACAATTCCCAAATCCTGCGACCTGTTAAAAAATAATTGGCTACATTGCTCGTTATCAGTCTATTTATACAAGGGGTCAATGCCCTGAAGATGTGTGTAAAAAATAATGAGCATGCAAGGCAGTGGCCGCAGTTTTGCCCATTACTGTTTTTTGTCGTTTAAATTTTAACCTTATTGAAACGGCATAGAGTAGCGTCTGCAACCGAATTAACAAAATTACAGTAATATCACCACAAGTAGTTTTTAAATAGGCTGATTAAACTGATAACATTGTTTATGTGTGAACTATGAACTTGACATTCATTATGACATGTGTTTTTTTTCCATGTCGATATATTTCTGAAGTTGCGACCTTTCACACATTACACATCGGCATCCGAGTTGTATATTCTCAAGAGATTTTTTTTGTTCGTTCCTTGCGGTTCGAATCATAATCAAATGTGTTACGAGCTCACCTCCACGCCAAGCTAAGGTGGTTTTAATCTTCGGTGTAATGGGTTCGAAATTATCAAGATAATTACCCTTCTTGATAATAATCGAATAATTATCACCAGTATAAGAACTAATGACACTCGAGTTCGCTCAACTTTGCATAATCCGAACTGAATTTTTCTTGCAGGGGAATCTCCACGGCGCGGCACGACACGTTGACACTTCGTGCGTTCGGATAGACGCAAGTGCGGAAATACACGTTCGAATACTTCGAATACAGTTCACTTTCACGACCGCAATTTTTTGTTATTATCAATCGATAATTATCCATCTGTTATTATCATGATAAATATCGTGATAATTATCATTGATAATTATCCTTTCGAACCGTGTTTGACAGTCGACAAAAGCAACAACAGAGGTCATATCACGAGCTGACGTCACAACGTGGTACCGAACGATCATCGTCATCAGCCCACACCTATACGTCCCACTGCTGGGCACAAGCCTCGTCTCATGGATGACAAGGAATGGACAGTATTCCAATACGGTGCCTGTGTAAGTTCATTGATCGCTCAAGAAACTGACAACGATGATGTCTCGGAAGGTCTACCTACGAGTACACTACATAAATACGAAAAACAACATTACGAAAGTCGGAATCACGAATTTCAAAATACCGATATTTATAACTCCGAATGTTTTAAAGCTTCTAATATAACTATAATAAAATAATAAATAAATAAATATTAGGGGACAATCTTACACAAATCGACCTAGTCCCAAACTAAGCAAAGCTTGTACTATGGGTACTAGACGACGATAAACATACTTAAATATAGATAAACAAATACTTAAATACATAGAAAACATCCATGACTCAGGAACAAATATTCGTGCTCATCACACAAATAAATGCCCTTACCAGGATTCGAACCCGGGACCTCTTACATCGTAGGCAGGGTCACTACCAACTAGGCTACAGCGGTCGTCTAACTATTCCGATTGTTCATAGATCCGAATTTTAAAAATGTCTAACTATTACAATTATGATACCTACTCAAAATTCCGAATTTCAATACACCGAACAATAAGAAGTCCGACTGAATATTAATCCGAAAAATCAAAAATACGAATTCCGATTACTAAAGCACCGATTTTCAAAATTCCGAATACATTACACCGGCCAATAATAAATCAGAAATTTTGAAATTCGGAAATTCATTTTCGTTTTTTAAATTGGAATTAGCAAATTCGGAATAAAACATTTCGGAGTATTTGGGTTTTCCCTTAAAACACTGACGTTATTTCTCCGATGATAGTAAATCTGCGCATTTTACAAAATATATATATATCTTTCGCACTTTCTACTCGTCTTACTGTCGCTTAAATAATTGAATCCGTTGCTTCGGTGAGTTAGAACAGATGTTTCTGAATGTCGCTGTTTGTTGCTTACCACCATGTAGGTCGTGCTTCACCCTCACACAAAACAGGTTTCCTGTACCATATTCTTCTGGCGTCACCGCTAAACAGCACTCTGCAGTCGCAAAGCTAAATACGCTGATTATTCAGGGGCCTACTGCCGACTAATTACTGCTACGTTAATTAGTACGCATACAGTTTGGTCGCAAACTGCCGTTGTCAGCCGGTCGGAGTAACTTTTGACATTCGAACGAGATTATTTCGAAATACGTTTCTATACATTTACATATTGGGTCGGGCTAGAATTGTATTGGTTGGAGCGCCCTCAGTTGCGCTAGAGCGTAGTCAGATATGTGAAGGCAAGAGAACTCAAGCTGTATCATTACAAGTTTACTTAAGCTTTTGGACAAGTAGCAATCATGTACTAAGATCAGTTTGTAGATAAAGATTATTTTTCTACAACAAGGCAGAGAATGTGAATAATCTTATAACCCCTATACTTGTCATGGAAACCATTTGGTTACACACCTCCAGTTGCAATAAGGAGCTTAATAGTTTTTTTTAATACCGTGACGTTCGCAAGAAACCACTCAACCAGCTTGATCAATCATTAGCAAGTTACCTACAAAGCTTGTGAAAGTTTGTTATTATTAAGCGGGTTGCCTTAACTGTCTTGTTCCATGTGAACTGAACAACCGGTTTTAAGGAATTGGTCGAATATCCAATCCTATAGCTATGGTACGTATGGGGCTAATAATTTATTACATAAGACAAATTTAACCACTTTCTTGTGTCTCCCTCTAGTGTAAGAAAAACTATATGACTGATAAGCACATTCCTTGTAAAGTAAGGAGTATCCACATGTAGGTTACCTTCGATCTGTACTAATCTTATTTAAATTATTGGTTTTAAGGGTCTAACGCGATATAATTTAATTATGTGAACAAAGCCCGAGAGTGTAAACTGTTATTATACTAATCTTGTTCGGTACTGAGTGCACTTGCGTAAACACATCTGTTAATGTCATTAATCGGCGCAGTGACGTCAACGGATGTCACGTAGTGACGTCATATATTATTACTCTTGTTTTTCGTCTTGTCGTGTTCTTGCCGTGGACAGGGACAAATGGCGCAAACTGTTGTTCGATGGTGGTAAAGTACACGATGAAGCGATGATTTAAGACACTTGCAGATAAGCGAGCCAAGCGGCATCAACGTGCCACCTGTTCGCCGCCGGCAAGTTACGCCTGCCAGGCTTGCGGTCGTGCATGCCGCTCCCGCATTGGCTTACACAGCCATGGAAGACGTTGTCTCCCTTCTTGACACTGCTTGTATGGTCTGTAATAGACTTAAAGGCCATTGATTGATTGTTTTTCGTCGGAGTCAACGTTGTAATACATTTAAGTATATAAAACCAGCGAACGAAGTAACCATAGAAGTCAGGCACGTGTTTGCGTAGAAATTTGTAAGGAGCTAGCATAGCATTCCATTGTTATTTCGTTCGCTGTATAAAACGGTTCCTAATTCAAATCAAATCAAAATCAAAACATTTATCCGTGGCAAACACAACACTGATAATAAAAGAAATAAAATAAAAAACTCTTTTTTTTGCCCCGAAATGGACCCAGCTCAGGATGTTGCTAGCTTTGCAGCCAGCGCTGGTCTTCGTTCATGTATAAGCCTCACGCTGTAGTGTCATTTAGTAATGTTTGGATTTGCGATATATTTCCTACTCAGAAGTAGGAGTATTGATACTGATAATTAAGCCACGATATATTTTATTCCACTTTGTAATGGTTTTCATACATGTGCCTGTGTGCCATCACTGTCAACTTGAAATTGAGTACCATTTTTCAGCAGGATCGATAGTGCTCATGATTATAAGAAGGAAAATTCAAATCCTGCGTTTTTTTTAACCTGAGGCGCGATTAGACTTTTTAATATTTATATATTTATTTATTAAATAACTTACATAATAGGCTTACAGTAGTGGTACCAAAGCGCCTACAATGTCCGGACTTAAAAATAACAGATATACGACAGATACACAAACAAATAAAAATTAGCACTAACTAAATGTATTGCACAAAGCACTTATTTTAGTTAGCAAGCTCTGCCAATTGTTCGCAAACACGTCGGCATCCTGCCTCAATACCAGCTCATTGAGCAGCGCCGACGCACGAACGCCAGGCGCGTTACTCGCCTCGCCCCCCCATATGACATGTCATAGGGATATCCCCACCTTCAAGCCTCTATCTTTGACGACCGGTTAGCCTAGTGGGTAGTGACGCTGCTTACGAAGCTGAAGGTCCTGGGTTCGAATCCCGGTAAGAGCAAATATTTGTGTGATGAGCATAAATATTTGTTTCCGAGTCATGGATGTTTTCTATGTATTTAAGTATTTATATCTATTATATATATAGTCGTCTGGTACCCATAATACAAGCCTTACTGAGCTTACTATGGGACTAGGTCGATTTGTGTAAGATTGTCCCCTTATATTTATTTATTATTATTATTCTCTTTCAAAATGATGGAAACATGGCAAATTTTTCAAGTCGAATACCTAACGGCAAAGGAGAGCAAATTGAGCAAATTATTTACATTGCATTTAGATTAAATTAAAATAACTTAATTGTAACGAAAATGACAATCCTAACTATTTATACTTGAATGATCTTTTACTTCTTAAACTATCTTAATCTTCTCGGCGATTCTCACAAAAGTGCTTAATGTAACCCTTCTTACACCAAGATAAACTAGCATAAATTTCTCTCAGTTTTTATATCATGATCATAACTGCCCGCAACCGCAGGCTTAATAAATAGAGTGCTATTATCCCGGCTTTCGTGCCAACTTAAATATTACGAAGCCCGGAGTCCAAAAATTATACCTATTTATATTATAAATATTCAGAACAAAATGGCGGTGAGGTTTTTTTTTGTGAAAACTCGGGTGTTTCAGCGAGGCGCAAACTAGCTGAGGCGTTTTTTAAACTGTTTACAAAGGTACAAAAACGGCCGAATAGGTGTCGACTGCAGGGCTGTTATTCGGAACGCGCAAATGCGCCTCACCTCACCCGGCACGCCTGACAAAACTAAACCTCTGCTTACGCTTAGTTACTACGAATCGCAGCATCAAGATATATTTGTCGGTGAACGGTGAGGTGAGGTTAAAATAAATAACAGAATAACGGGGCAGTTCGTGTGGTGTTGTGTCAAGTTATAAGATTACGTTAAAATGTTTTGTTTGCGTGAAATCATTTAAGAGGACACGTGGTTAATGTAGATTAAAAATCCTAACAAAAAAGGCTTTAAAGCCCTTAGCAATGGCTACAGAAGAGACTCGAGCCTAAATCTCTGTATCATGAATAAGAATAAGAATTATTGATTGCAAACTGTGTACTTACATAGGTACTATGGTAGGTATATTTATAAAAGGTTTTTGGTTTCTAAACTAACCACAGTAATGTTAATAGACAAATACTTAACAAGCATAAAACTCGTTCAAACTATATAATGCTTTATGTATGACTTGTATGAGCCCATTTTTTTGATTTACTTTAAAACGGAGCTCCAGAGCTTTTATGTCGGGCGGGTGGTGATTAAATACACGGTTTGCCATTATAAATGTGCAATTTTTTTATATATATATACTGTGCTCTCAGATTACACTTTGTATAGATGACAGTGTTGTAAAATAATTAGGTTGTTTTTTTACAAACAAGCTAACCTCTAAAATGTACATCCCTGTCAATGTAAGAAAGCGCTTTTCTCGAAAAACTTGCCTTAAGTAGTCTCTATGAACCAGTAATAATGATTTGGCGTTCATTTGCATGATAACTACCGCGCGGACCACATGCACCGTTTGTGCTATGCCAACTAAGGCATATGGAAATACCGTAGGCGTTTTATCTCGTCGCTTAGACCACAAATTCGGCTGTCTTGTCCAAACAAACAGCCGCGTCAACCGCCGGACAGCGGCAAATAAACGGAAGTCGCATGGCTGCATGCTTGTGTAAACTAATACGGGAGTCATGCTGTCGTGTGCGCGAACGCAGCTATATTTAGCAGCCATGCCAGGCAAAGCAGACTAATTTGCTTAAGTTAACACAGCGTGAGCTTTATATACGAACACATATCTGACTGTGTTACGTGAGGGCACAGCGAAATGACATCCCGCTGGAATTTGGAGCAGCCTAACTGGGGGAAGTACCTCCGCCTTGCAGAAGACCACAGCCATAATAACACTACTACTTGCTCTGTAGTAGTGTTGTGTTCCTGGAGGTGAGCAAAGTCGCCAGAGCTCCCGAGGATGCGTTGTGTTGAGAGCGAGGGAATTTGTTCCTTCAGCTGTCAACACGGCGAATCCTCAAACATATCAAGGGTCGGCAACGCCCATGTTACTCCTTTGGAGTTGCATGAGTCTAATAGGCTGCGGTGTCCGCTTACCATCAGGCGGGCCGTACGCTTGTTTGCCACCGTCGTTGTATAAAAAATAAAAATAAAAATACATTGCTTAATTATGCTGAAAGCAATGTTGATCGAGCGGCGTCGGAATCACTCAAAGTAGTTATTGGCATAGCTTCGGCGTTAAAAGCAGGATTGTTTTCGTGATAAAAAATTACAAGTTAGGGAGCGACCACACTGGTGCTTAACGCTGCGTATACGCGTTGACGTGTCGTATGCGTCACGTATTCTTCATACATTTTGCCGCGTTTTACGGTGCGTTAGCCTATTTTGAGCAGCGGTGTGGTCGCACCTTAAGGCTATGGTCTTTCATTGACGTTATACGTCGTACAGCATCATGATGTATAGGTGCAACACATTTATTTATACAACGTGTCCCAAAAGTCAACGACAAGCCCGTAAACGGGCCATAACATAACAGTTATCAAAGTACGCGCGTAAGGTTGATCCAAGTGTTAGTTTTTGTATGGAAAAAAATATGAATTGTCCTAACGTTTAGATAAGTTACGGAACCATCCCACTGATCTGGTTCCATGGAAACATTGCGCAACTATTGTTTACCGTATATTTATTTAAGCTTTTACGACATTCGCGTATAATTAAATGTATTTATTTACCTATGAGCTCTCCCCACATTTCATATATGTACAAGTGTCGCGAACAGACACAAAAATATACCTATTTTTTATCGTTCCCTGGGAGTACTGTTTGTATTCAAGTTTTAGAAGCTCGGTAATTATTACCTTACCTACCAGTAAATATATTATTTTGTTGAAGTTTATAATCTCGTCGAAATTCGTGTAGAAATCCAACGGAAATACAACAACGGTTGTTTCTGAAAATACTTGTTTAGTTAGGAAACATTCTTAAGGAGAAATTATAATTGAGGGAGGCATAACTTGGGATTACTTGAGTTGGCCGAACTGCATCAAAGTCGTCCTTTCAAAGAGTAACTCTACGGTCCAAAACAGAAGATACCCATTCCAATAACAGTTTTATAAAAAGTCTCAACCATACTTATCGAAACTTTATTTCACAAATTATATCTGAATATAATGCCTCTAGGCATTATCTGTTAATTAACCAAACCATTACTTAAATACAAAAACGACATGCTAAACTTAGGTAGTCCACAGCCTTGAATCCTACTAATATTATAAATCACGCTTAAACGGCTGCACCGATTTGAATGAAATTTTGCACGAAGATAGTTTATAGCCTGGATTAAAATATAGGATAGTTTTTATCCCGGGTCCACACGGAAGAAGTCGCGGGCGGAAGCTAGTAAATAATAAATATTGGACCGCAGCCATGTTTCACAACAAACAAGTTAACTAAACTTGTCCCGTGAACGTCGGGATGCCTCACAGAGGTGAATAAATTAGTTAACTACATGCATACACGCGATTAAGTCCCGTTTAGTCAAAATAATGTGTGAGAATCGTAAAAGTTCCAATCAATAAATAGACTTTACTAGTGCTTGTCATCATCACACAAATATTGACCCTTAACGGGATTTGAAGCCAGCACAGTCAGCCTCGAGGGCAGTGTCACTACCAACTATGGTGATGATGATGTGACAGTTTTGTGGGACCCTGTTAAAAGGCCGCAGTAAGCTCGATTCTCCATACAAACGTAGTTACGCTCTCATTTTAAAACTACGTGTTGGATTGTAACGAAACTTTGCATATACAATGAAATGAGGTATATCTATGTCTATAGTAAAAAATATACAGCGAATTTAAATTTTTCATACAAAACTTGTTTTTGCTATATTTCGTTTGTTTTATAAACTGTAACCATATAAACTAATTACAGACATAGATATACCTCAATGAGAGCGTAACTACGTTTGTATGGGAAGGTGAAATTCGGCCGAGCTTACTGCGGACTCTTAAACGAACCACATCAGCTGGTCGATTACGTCACGTAGATGTAAATGTCGCTTTTTGTATGGAAAAATGACAGTTATGACAACTATGGACCTAATCGCAGTATTTCGCGACCGAAGCAGTAATTTACTGATTATACAACGATTAGTACAAATTGACAGCGGTAAAGCCATATTTCTGTGTCAATTAGCATGAAGCGTTACGGCTGCCACCAGCGAGGTCCGTCTTTGCGTCAATGTTTTCTCTATTTATGTACTTGTTCGAATGGCATCGAAAAAGACCGCAGGAATCATGCCTATTGTCTTAACGTACGTTCGAAAAGTGCCGTGATCATCCCTTTGTGGACTGTAAGCCTGTAAAGTACCTATAAAGTTCCACAAAGCCAACATAACGCCCAATTTCCTAAAGGTCATTGTCTGTCCGAACTGCCCCACTTTTTGTTCGCAAATTGAATATTTCCTTTATTGTCGTAATGAATGCCGGCCATACATATTTATGCGATGACAAGGAAGCTAACTATTGTGTTATTTGTGCTGGCGGTCGCTGAAACTATAGGTCTATCTGACGCGACATTTCGTATTTCAATATCACTGTGTTGCGCTGATTTGACACAGCGTGTGTGAGTGAGCACATTTTGATCATATGATAATGCGAAATGTTTTTATTATTAGTCAGTATCAGTAATAAGGTCTCTAAGCTTCAAAATATTAATAATACATGTATACAAATCAAATGAAAACAGTGAAGACTCTCATGTCAATTCCGCTAAACACTGTTATAAAGTTACTTGTCATCCTTGCAAACATGAACTGTCCGGACTCCACAAACATTTGTTTCGTAAACTCGTTATTAGTTATTAGAATATGTAGGTTAATATTATAGATGTATGCCAGCTCTCTCTCGTTTGTTCAAAGAAATGTTTTAGTTCCTTTCGTCTCGTTCAAACCGCGTTCCGCATCCCTTTGTGAACGTAACTCAAATGTCTGGTTTCTCGCTCCCTCGAAAAAGAAGCTAGTTCTTTTCTGTCTATGATCAGAGCTATTCGAAAATCGAATTTCTAAGTTCGTATATCTCCGTTTCTATCACACTTAAGGTTTATGGTACTCGAGCGACAGAGACAGAGATATACGCACTTCGAGCGCCGCAGCAGGGCCGGCTCACTCCGTGATTGCGTCGCGCCGCTACACGTACATCGGCCCCGGCCGGTATGTTAGGGCTGCTATGGCACGCACTCGTTCTATAGCAGCGCGTTGCATGCGACAGAAAAGGATGGCCACGTTTATGCTCGTTCGGCATACCTAAATAGCGGATATGTTTACAGAGAACCCGAGAGAGTATGTAGGCGCTATTATTTATTCTGTGATATGATGGAAATTCATCGCTAATGATAATGACCCTTGTCTCGTGAAAAATCATACCCAATTTATTATGCACAGACTCGATTTAAGCCTGGCAACACAGCAACCTAGTGGCCAAAAGTAAATCAATTTTAAACATGTCCCAAATGTAATAATATCTTTATTAAATTTTCTGATTAACGGCTTTCATTTTAACGAAATATTTATTACACGGGGTGAAATAATTACTAATTTGCATTCTCAATTAATATGAACCGAAGCCACCTGTCCAAATATTTTATTATATTTAAACCCAAAGGAACGTACAATTTCATATTAACGCGTTCACGCCACATTGGATTACTATAACAGAATGAAAAATTCTCGTAATAATACTAGACTTTATTCTACAACGTTAAACACAAAATGAGTAATATTACCTACAAGGTTAAAGTTCAAACTCGTTCAGAAGTCATTGCGAGATAGGAGTTTCTCAAACGTTGAGCGCTTCGTATCCAAAATTGGGCTAATCAAATATTATAAGTTGTATCACTTACCAAATAAAGTCGAAGTTTACTCACACTTCGTTGAAGACCCCATCCATGTCTGTTATAGGATCGCTAGACGGTATTGTCAGACGAGCGCTTACCTGAAACAAAGGCATTTAGGTACAGTATACTGGCAGTTATATAAATCCAATACGAAACTGTAAGAGCAGCAGAACGGTATTTTTTTTTATCTACGCAGATATCAATAGTGCTCTAAAATGCGTTCAGAAACCGTAGGAAATGAACAGCATTGTTACAACCGATTTTACTATGAGAACTTTCTTGTCTATGGTAGGAGGTAAAATCTGTACTTTAATGTTATAACAGTACAGATTTTTGTAACGTTATGAGTTTCAATTTGGAACAGCTGTCAAAAGTCAAATGTCTATTCTAGTATCCATATATATCAAAACAGTTGTCGCTACGAAATGTCAATTCATATGTTTTTTAAATATTTACGCACGACATTTGATCTCGAGTGACATGAGTATAGGGACTTCATTAGTTTGTCTATGATTTAAAAAAAAATGTCTTGACGGAGGATCGACTTGCCGCCATTGCTGTTGTCATTTTTTTGTTGGTTTTTTGCTGTTACGAAAGTAGAATTGTGAACCCATCTTTGAATACTTATATGATATACGATATGTATGTAGATAAAGTAGTGTATGCAACGGTACATAATTAGGCCTTAAAACGCTCGTGTGACCCTATTATGAAACTCGTTGACGCTCATTTCATAAAACCACACTCGTATTTTAAGGCTTCTCATTATGGATCAGTTGCATAAAATACTATTGTGTTTTATCATCTATAGAGATTACTGCATCGGCGGCGTAGGAAAATAACGAGTGCAATCTGCTTTATTAATATTAAAACATTGATGCTACGTCAACCGTCAACTATTACTTTTCCATTCCAAAACAAATGAAACTACATTCGATCGTTCCTCTTATTCATCATTTTTTGTATCGTGCTAGCCAGCATCAGCAACAAAGTCATCAAAAAGTACCAGGGCATTTTCGCCAGAAGTCGGTGAAGGTTAGGTTAGGTTAGGTTTTGATATTATACATAGAAGTTTGGATGATAAAATTAAGAGTTTGGATGTGTGTTACTGAACGGATATTGAGGAATTTCATTGTAGAGATAGTTTATAGCCAGGAATTAAAAAACATTGGGTAAGGTACCCATTTCGTCGGGCAGGGTAATTTTTATTCAGAAATACATTTTTATTCGGGTGTTCACGCAGACGAAATCGCGGGCAAATCCGTATTTTAATCATGTTGCGATAAAGATAAGATATAAGCGATAAAGATTAAAGACGTATTTATCTCAGTAACGTGCGAAGCGAGGAGTATTAGGTTGACAGCGAGTTTGCCGCTGCAGCGGCCCGGCGAAGCGCCAGAACCGTTATTTTTTTAGTAATACTTACATGTTGCGTTAGTACCTACAAACGTCCAAGGATGAATCTAGTAAGTATGAGAGTACTCTTAGTAGCTTTAGGTTTTTACATGAATATTATAAATTAGATCGTTATACACATTGATATTCTATCTTAAGTACATTATATATACGATGAAATAAGTCATTTTATTATTATGCGTTCCGTTTATTATACGAAGTGAATTATATATCATATAAACTTATATAAGTGGTTGTAGAGTTTATGAGTGCATTGTTATATTATAAGTTGTTAAGTATATGTTATATTACTTATCCCTCAAGTGGGTTACACCAAGCCGTCTGTAATCGTAAAATCGGAATGTATGGAAAGTTAGACAAGTTTTTATGGGATGTCAGCTGCCGGCGCCATATTTAACGTTGATCGGTCTGTAATCGCAATTCGGTTCAACCCGCCCTTAGACGCATTACCGCGATTCTGCTGGCTTCAAACTAAATAAACGCCCGTGTCACCCTAGCTGCCCCCCTATTCTATAACTTGTTTTAAGCTCACATGAACGCTCACCCACAATGACACCGCGATGCGTAGTAACCAAGCGTAGGTAGAGGTCTAGTTTCGTGACGGGTGAACGGCGGGGTGAGCCGCATTAACGCTTAGCGAATAACAGCCCTGTAAAGATGCGATTGCCCGCGGCTGAATTGTTGTTTTGTTTCGTCGCCCGGACATAATCTTCTTACAGGACAGATCGCAGACTGCTACTTGTGATAAGACCCTCCAATTATTTACTGACTGAAAATTCACGGTACTACGAAGCTGGAGGTCCCGGGGGCTCGAATCCCGGTAAGGACATTCATTTGTGCGATGAGCACGAATATTTGTTTCTGTTTAAGTGTTTATTTATCTATATAAGTATGTTTATCGTCCGTCGTCTAGATTTTTTTTAATGATATATGAGGCAAACGAGCAGTCGAATTACCTGATGGTAAGCGATAATCGACGCCCATGGACACTTACAACACCAGAAGAGTTTAGTACATGCTTTGCTTAGTTTGGGACTATAGGTAGATTTGTGTAAGATTGTCCCCAAATATAAAAATAAAACAAATAAATAAATTAAATTAACGAAAAATAACGGTTTAATGTATTAAGTGCCTCCTTGGGTTGTTTGCGTAATTCTAAGAACGACTGTAATTTTCCCATACAAAAAATGACATTTATCTACCAGATGTGCGTACAATTAATGCGTTACTTAATCGGCTAGTAGCTGATTGGATTGGAATAACGCTATTTCAGTAAAAGTAACGAAAACAAGTGAAACCAGAAAACCCAACAGATAGTGGCCCTTCTGTACGTCGTCATCCTCGTAGCGTTATTTCCGGCTGTGCCCTAAATGAGCCCGCGGTCCGCTTTAACAGCTAATCCGAAATTTGAACATAGGCACTAATTCATAATTCATTTATTGCAGTAATCATGTGTTACATAGGTCTTATTATAACTTTACAGTTGAAGTGCACATGAACCCTGTTAGGGTATAAAGCAATTTACTTAAGACTAAAGTTATCATGCAACATAATCGAATCACATTTTATCAATTGAATACACAATTAATCAATTTATCAATTTACATTAATTAATTAATTAATTTCATTATATCATTATTAATTTATTACGATTTTATCAATTTACGTTAATTCATTAATTAATTACATTATTTAATTATTAGTTTATTATAATTTTATCAATTTACATTAATTCTGAATGTATCGCTAAAGAACTCATCAATTGAATAATAACATTTTTTAATTAGTAATTCTTTAAGTTTTTGTAAAAAAAAAAAGACGGAGTGTCTTTGGTTTCACTAGCGTTACGAAAGCGACCGCCATCTGACCTTCCAACCCAGAGGGAAAACTAGACATGATTGGGATCAAATTGGTTTCCTCGCGATGTTTTCCATCACCGAAAAGGTAACGGTAAATATGCCGTAGGTACCTATGGAGCCGGGATTAGAAACCAGGACCGCCGCTTGACAGCCGCATGGCTCTAGCACTAGGCTACGCTAGTTCGTGGACCTTCTGAACGTAAATACAATTATTTATTCCGTGCTTGAACATAGTCAACGGTAGGTGACTTGCGAGCAAAAACACAAGTTCTCTGGTTCCCTACCGAGTAGCTATCCAATATAACATATCTAGGACCGTGATGGATCGACACAGCCATCAAAGAGAGCGATCATATTTCATCCGTCACTCTAGAACGATAAAAATAACTTACGGACCCCGGCTTAAAAGTGAATTCGACATCTAGGTACAGTCAAGGGTAAAAGACATGTTTTTTAAGGCGCAGACGAATAACTCAGGGTGACGGTATGTGAACTGAGAAGCGCTAGTGATACTATTAAAGTTACATATTATTTACTAACTAGCTTCTGCCCGCGACTCCGTCCGCGTGGAACTCGGTTACCTATATCGTAGCTCGATACAAACTTTCATCCCCCATTTCACCCCCTCAGGGGATGATTTCCGGGATAGAAACTATGCTATGTCCTTCCCCGGGATCCAAAATATCTCCATACCCAATTTCATCTCAATCGGGTCAGCGGTTTAAGCGTGAAGAGGTAACAGACAGACAAACTTTCGCATTTATAATATTAGTATGGATATGTGTGTTGATGCATTGATATGATATATGTATGACATTTGTTGCGCGCTTTCATTCTAGCTATAATATGCCTCTAATTTTTTGATGCACCGCAAGAAACATTGGAAAGTCAATTATAAGGAAATCAAATCCCAAGTCAAACTTTGAATTAAATGTCGGAGCAGCAACGACGCCGAATTAATTGTAAAAAAAGATTTTCCTCATCGCGTACTTTCTTTATCTCAATTCAAAACATTTATCCGGGACAGCAAATTAATCAGACACAAAATTTAATTAATTAATTATCCGTCACACACACCCACTATGCACACAGACACTCACACAATTATAGAGACTATCATACACGCATACCCCACTCATACACAACTATACCAATTATTAAACAATATGATACAGAGAGAAAGAATATAATGGAAAATAAACCATCTTCGTCTGTAGCCCCCGACACACGAACGATACGGGGGATACAGACGAAGATGGTTTATTTTTCCATTATATTCTCTCTCTCTGTATCACGTTTAAAATATGATCGGGGTAACTTCCCCGTTAAAAATAACATGAAACAAAACATTTGAATAAATAATTTGTTTCGTTAAGAATTTATAATGTATAAATTATTGTTAGTTTTATCGCTACGGTTTTGCACGAAGATAGTTTATAGCCTGGATTAAAATATAGGATAGTTTTTATCCCGAGTCCACGCAGACGAAGTCGCGGGTGGAAGCTAGTAATGTATAAATTATTGTTAGTAAAACTACTCGCTGCGGTTCGCTTTATTGATTTTGATTTGATTGATTGATTTACTTACATCGGTTATTGGCTATGGATTAATAAAATTAATTTTGGTTCAGGCATGCGGCTGTCACGCGGTGGTCGTGGGTTCGAATCCTGGCTCGTACCAATCAAGGACCTCTTCAAGAAAAGGCTAAGAAAAATGCTAATAGATACCCTCTAATTAATCTAATATAGGTTGTTATTATTATTTTAAATTATAAGGTAGATACAACCGGTCATTGTGGCACTCTTTGGGGGAGGCCTATGTCCAGCAGTGGACGTCTTTCGGCTGATATGATGATGATGATGATAAGGTAGATACACAAAAAAAATGTAAAGACAGACAGTGAAAGCAATACCTACTCGCCAATAAACACTGAGTTTGGCGAACTTATAAGTAATAGATTTAACCTATTCTTTCAAAAAAAACCAAGGTATTCCAAGCTATCACACGCCCAGTTGTCCAGCGAAATATGTGTCCGACTGTACACTGTTACACATTCTCGACAACACCTGAGCCTTTATTTCGTAATATTCGACCGCGATTGCTTATTTTGACGTTTCAATCGCCGATCGTCGACCGTGTGAGGAGCAAGGGCGAGAATATAAATTCCATCTGCATTGTAAGGCGCGGCTTTCCTGTGACGCGTGTATATCGTGTTCAATTTATGACCACGTCTTGTTTCTGAGGCAGATTTCAGCTACCAGCAACCGTAAAAAAAAATACAATGTATCATACTTTTTTGGTATTCCAAAATTGTATATAGTGTATACGCTGAAATATTAGGCGACTCGGTTAGAATACAAAAAATATGTAGGTAATAAAAGGTTATATGTATACCGAAATTGATCACCGGTATTGTTGTATCAAAAGAATATCGGTATACCGCCCCTGCGCGTCTATCATGAGACGGCCGCGACATACTCTCGATTACTCGAGAAAGACGGATAGTGCGGGAAAAATCGAGAGAGCGCGCGCGCCGTCTCGTGATAGCCGTGCTGATCTGAGATACTGGGCTTATTGAACAGTGATATCAAAAAGTTTGATACCGAAATTGATTACCGGTATTGTTGTATCAGATACCGTCCTTAGTTTGAGTAAATGCGCGATTGAACAGTTACCTATAGCTTTCATGACGTTGTTGACATTGACATGTTATTAACCGCATGGATAGAAACATGGGAAAATCTATGCTAAAGTAAGGTTTTGTCAAAACAAATGGCTATATAAAAAAAGAAATATGGTGTTTTGATTCATTTATTTGGGTTATTTCCCCGAAAGACCTATTTAATATCACCTGCTTCAGTAGGTTTGATCTTGCACTCATGCAGAAAAGCTCTACCTAGGGCGGCACATCGTGCGCCCAAAGAATCTGAAATTTCTAGGAAGCAACGGGCCATAACGGTCAATCGACAATAATAATAAAAGAAGTAGCTAACTTTTTTTTGTAATAGTATTTTGAAATCTGAAAAAGTCGTGCCTGTACTTCGCTCTCAGCTCTCACTTGCTTTTAAATGTTCTTATGCCGAAATAAACTATGTCAACCGAACCCTCCTTTTTATAAGTATAAATGTAAACCTTAATTTATACTATAAAGCTAGTGAAAACACAATTTCCGGAAGTAGCAGCTGCCGCAACATTATCACGAAAGAGCTCGCATTTTTATTTGTGGGTAGGTAGTCTTTACTTTATGAAAGGGTTTATTTTTAATTTTACTTTGTTTATGGGCTGACAGCTTACTGGTGGGTCTGTCTCTTATATTTCTACAGGATTTTTTAACAATATTAATAATAATACACAAAATATCACTACGATTTAATTAAGTATATTCTTAGGGTGGGATGCACCAACCGTATGTAATGTACGAGTTTAACAAACACCGTTAAAATCGGAATAGATAGTTTGACAAGTGTCAATGGAATGACAGCCGGATCGGTCAGTAATCGTATGGTGCAACCCGCCCTTAGCCTCAAAATATTTCATTGGGCAAAAAAATATGCAATGCACCCAAAAGCTTATTTTAATTTATATTCATATCTATTAAAAAATCATTCTGCGGGAGCAAACGACCGCCCCAAAAACTTCCGCGTCCGCTGGAAGTAGTCTCATAAAAACTCTATTCAAAGAAATGTTGCATTTCCTCTTAGTGTTTACAATTATGGATCCCGACTTTTTCAATATTCAATTTGCAAGTTCGTAACGAAATGGAAAACGATATTAAGTTATGTCTAACCTTTTACGTATTGACCAGTAACGAAGACCCCTCTCAGTCTGAAGGACTCAGGTTCTTTGAAGCTAGTGGGAAGGCTCTAGATGTTTTGGACACTTTCATATGACTCTCGAAGACATTGACATCTCTAAGGTCTGCCTCTGGACGTTTATTGTTGTAATAAATGGTTGATTGATCGTTACTTTTAACGAACACTTGAATCTAAGGCCTTTTGTGTTTTTGGATTTATGGTCGATTCTAGCGCAAAATAATATAAAAGGAGTATTACTATTAGAATGTTATTGCAAGCAATGGTAGAGAAAATTCTAATCAAGCAAATACCAAAAGTACTTTCAAGAGTTAAGAAAACAATTAAAACGCCACAACATGCAAGTCATTCTAAATAGTGACTGATGGTCCTTAGCGTCGTTTGTAAGTACATAGTTATTTTTGATATGTGTTATGTAATCGTGTAATGTGGCGGTAGTGAATAATTATCTAAGTAAGTAAGTAAGTGATTTATTTGTAAACATAGTTTACATGGTGGTTGGTGGTGTAAAAGGTACAGTGTGGCGCTACGTTTCGCCGGTAAGCATACAAATTTAAAATCTAACATGACATTAGAATTCACGATGCTTAAATATAAGTAGATTAAGAGTCCGCAAAGCTCGGCCGAATTTCACCTTCCCATACAAAAGAAGTTACTCTCTCGTTTTAAAACTACGTTTTGGATTGTGACAAAACTTTGTTTATACAATGACATGAGGTATATCTATGTCTGTAACTAGTTTATATGGTTCCAGTTTATTAAAAAAACGAAATACAGCAAAAACAAGTTATGTATGAAAAACTTAAATTAGCTGTTTTTTTTTAATATGGTATCTGAAGCTACATAAATTAATTAGAGACTCAATTACAATAACATTATGTCCCGGATATACATTAAATTCGTTTTCAACACATTTGCAAGTAACGTACTTGTCATTATGTCGCTTTTAGCCTCATAATCCTGGGTATTTAACACGCGTGTTTTATAACATTACGACACTCGTGTGTTATGGTTATATCCCGATTAAGTCACGTTGGCACCTTGCAGCAAGATGTATGGTTGTACAGAATGTACAGCTTATTTTTTAATTCTCGGCAAATGGATTCTTACTCGACTAAACAAATTAAATCCTGTTTGTTAATTAATTGACTATTTTCTTTTTGGATATGATATAGAAACGTGTAATTTAGTAAACTATTTACTTTTGGTAACAATTTACATTAATTAATAAAGATAACATTATAAAACGAAAATATTTATTTTATTTTGTATTGGCTGTTTAGATTTCATCTAAGTCTGACTTAGCACATGCGCGCTCACTGCGCAAACTTCACGAAAAAAACTGTTGCGCGCCATTATAGGTTATTTCACAAATATTTGTAAACATTGTTAATGCGTGTTTGGTTTATATCAAAAATGTTGACTCGTGGTGACTAGAAAAGTGATAAACAGAATGGACGCCACTGGACATTTTTGGAGATGTACTAAAAACCTGTTGCCATCATTGAATAAAGAAAATAACTTGGCAAGCCTATACAATTTTAATCTTATGAAAAGGATTTTTTCCTCGCAAAATGTGTTGAAAAACGTCGTATGAAACGCGTGAGCTTTAATAGTTAAATCCTCGGCTCTCTTATCACGCTCACCTGCGGCTCGCGTGAACAATTCCGCCTGTGATGCTGTTAGGTATAAACATACCTCACTTGTATCACAATGTACTAAAATAATATTTAAAAAATAATAAAAATACCGATCAAATTAAACATTACAATAAAATAAAATAAATCAATTTGTCCGCAAAAAGTCTGTCAGGGAATAGTAACATCTGTCAATGAGTAACTTACATAAATATTTTTTAAATATATTGAGTGGTGCCTTATCTTATCTTATATGATGATGATTAAGGTATTCGTAAAATCAAACGGCTGGCTATTACTGCTGCAAATAAAAATAAAAAGAAGAATGCTAAAATGTACATATCATTAAGTGCATTATTGCAGTTATACGGCCATATTAAAGCCTCGGTCTCACAAATGTACAGCGCCTCGTTCTATAGAAATGCAGCTGAATTTCCGTACAACTTGACTTAGGCACCGATGGGACCTTAAATAATTTCTCGATCGCACTAGCTTTCTCGGTCGCACTTTAGATGATGCTCGTGTTAGTAAAAGCGAGAGGTCGAACCCGACCGATTATTGACCCCGCCAGCTGCAGCACCATAAAATGAATATACATTCATTATTATACAATAAATAATATTTTTGTGCCCATGGCACTATAGATGCAAATAAATATTTTCGATGGCATGTAAAAGCATTAAGTCCTCTACGTGAACTTCTATTATTACCTGAAAAAAAAAAGTACACAATTATTCTGGTCCGTCCCTAATTGGGGATTTAAAGACACTTTTTTGACGTGATTAATAGTTTGAAAGGTATTTTAACGTTCTAAAATAAAGTGGCTCTGGCTTAGTTAGTATAAATCATTCATAGTAATTAGTCTAAGAACGTATGTGACGATGAATGTTTTATTCTTGGGGGCGCAAGGTGCGAGTTGAAAGCGGAGGATTCCAATAACGTACCTATAATACCTAAACTCTGTCTCTTTTTAACAGAGGTATACAGCAAAAAGATACTTTAACGAAGATTATTCTAGATTATTAATTCTAGGTCTTTCTGCCGTTATTTACTAACGACTATACTACTACTGTCCAGTGACTGGCTGGAAAATAATAATTCTGTGTAATATTGCATATGATTAGTTATGTAGCAAGTGGACTCTTTCATTTAAGGGGATGCCTTGATTCGAGTCGAACACGCCCCCCTTGACAGGGACACGCTTATGCCTTCCGCGCACGAGAAAAAAAGATGCAACACTCTTCGGGAATGACTTTTTTGGACCAATTTCGATAAATACCTAACTTAAGATAAGTTGAATGCTTTACTTAATTTTTATTTATATTTCATTAAGTGAGATTTTAGATGAGATAAAATACTATAGACTTAACTTGATTCCGTCGTAAAATAATGTATTGTTTGAGTAGACTCAGTAAAAAAAGCAAAATAAAGACCCGATTTAGGTTTTTTTTTCTATTGAGGAAATTTTAGGCAATCATCTATAGATTAAATCCGATAAACGATCATATAGTCAAGAGTCATATATCTGAAAATCATACCTTATTGTTTTTTAATCTAGTCAGAACGGGGTTTCAAACCACGCGACCATTTCGAATTCACCCCCTTAAGATACACACCGGGATAGCGAAGAATTATACAATTCTCCTCTTGCGGGAAGCAAGAGGAGAATTGTATAAAGGTTCTATGTCTGTAAAAAGTTATGCGTGGTCATACATTAAAAAAATATACGCGTCGTCAACTTGAGAATCTCCTCCGTTATTTTCGTCGCTTAAAAATTACTTAAGTCACCGAAAACGCTGGTTGCTTGTCCTTAAACCCACACAACGCGGAACAGCGGCTTAATCCAACTTCTTGTAGGTGCGTCTGATGTATCGCCCCTGTAAACAGCGGAACTTAGTAAACTGATTTAAACTTCTGTAATTGGTGACACAACGTTTGTCGTTGCTATAAATAAATGACTTTTCGAGAAGAAGGCAACGCCATGTCGGTAGGCAATTGAGTTGTTTTAACATTGAATACTTATAGCTTATTAGCTTCTGCCCGCGACTCCGTCCGCGTGGAACTCGTTTATTTGAGCCCCTTAAGGGATGTTTCAGGGATTAAAACTGTCCTATGTACTACTCAAACTATCTCTATACCAAATTTCATCTAAATCTGTTCAGCGGTAGGGGAGAGCGGGGTTCAAAGTGCCGGGGGTAGGTAGTGCCGATGAAATAATCTCAGCGAAGAAAAGAGATAGATACATTCTGTTGTTCCGTCGTGAAATGCTTTAGCAACGCGCGCAATTGGCGGCCATGTCAGTTCGGTCAGCGCCGCGGTTTGAGTAGCTCGCTGCCACGCGCCACGTCGATGCCAAGTAAGTAAATATTTTCGTGTTTAGGCATTTTCGTCTATTTTATTGCATTTCAAGCTATATTTCAGATAAAGTGTCGACAATTTATTGAAGAATCATAAGGACAGTGTAACATAACGCAGTGTTCAACATGTTTTTAAAAATTAATTGAAGGTTATTATGCTACTAACGGGGCTAAAAGTGCCTATAACTGGGGGCCTTTCTAGGGCACAACCAACCCCATATAGATTTAATTATTATTCATTTTATTGACAGGATGAGAGTTTACAAAAAGATGACATATAAGGGTACTACTTCCCGGGAATTAAAGCGAAAGTTAAAAGCATAATATTACGACTGATTGACATAAGAAGAAATATTTTTTTTGTTTAATTGATAGAGAATGTTCAGTGTTATGTTCGAAGTTGTATTTTTTGTCTTAATTGACAAGTTATTCTGTTGATCTCATTATAAATAAATAAATGTAAAAATGATAAAAAAACTTTATTGGCAAATAAACCTTTTTTGATGATTTAAAACCCAACTAGTTGGGCATTACTTGTTTTTAATATAAGCGGCACAACTTACCTTAGCATCGGCACAACCCGCCCCATGATGGGGTAAATTGTGCCCCTCTGACTTTTTGTATAATATATAGCCCATAAATTAATAAATATTATATACACATTAATACAGCGTATGGTAATGAAAACTACATAAAATTTTACATTAGATAATCCGCAAAGCATTAATATAACTTTCATAGTGTAGCTAATATCTTGCGTTTTAGTAAAATCGGCACGTTGAACCCCGCCCTCCCCTAGTTTATTTATAATTTTTTTGATGTCTGAAATTTTGTCGGATTCTATCGCTGGGACTATTTAATTGATAATATATCCGTTCCACAGAAAAACTAAGCTATTACAAATTATTTACAAAATTGCCATTTTTCCATACAAATTATCAGTTCATTGACTGGACTATAACCTGACACAAAACAGATTGGTTGGATTTGGATTTGTCTATGATTAACGGTAATAAAAGTTAAACAAAAACAATTAGGTCAAATGAAACATTCCACTTGACACTAATCGACAATCGTACAAACAGTACGTTTTTATATGTTGAAAGATTGGTCCGGCAGGTCGATCACGTAACGCATTGTAGGCGCGTCATCCATCGTCAGTCAAGTAGATCTAAATGTCGCTTTTTGTATGGAAAAATTACAGTTGCATCTACCTAAGGCGCGTTCAAAACGTTACGTGATTGATTACCCCTCAGTTATAAAACTCACATGATCAGCGTAGCAAACAATAGTTTCTGAGAATAAGACATCGCATTTTAATTAAGGTAATATAATGCAGGATGCACCTGCACTCAATATAGTACCTTGTCGCTTCAACTAATTTGATGCATTTGTTTGCAAGCGCGCATTTTGTTAAAGCGACACAACACCTCGTTACGATATGTGTATGTGTTAGCAAATTACAAAGTTTCCATGAATGCTTCGTGGCTTTCAGGTGAATAAAGTTTCGTAATTGTGAGCGTACGAGACCGAATTATGTTTACAAAGTAAATACTTTGTTTTTACAACGAGCGAAGAGGAAAAATTTAACAATTAGTGAGTTTATTTTCCTCTGTATAATTTTTGGTGTTTCACAAATTAACTTGACTAGGCGGTCCTCGTGCTTTTGTGATATGAAATTAAATACGAGAGAAGAATTAAATCGACTATGATTTGTATTTATGGACACACTAGCTTCTGCCCGCGACTCCGTCCGCGTGAAAGTCGTTTATATCGTAGCTGCATACAAACTTTCACCCACCACTTCACCCCCTTGGGGTGTGATTTCCGGGATAAAAACTATCCTATATCCTTCCCCAGGACTCAAACTATCTCTATATCTAATTTCATCTAAATTGGTTCAGTGGTTTAAGCGTGAAGAGGTAACCGACAGACAGATAGACAGACAGACAGACACACTTTCGCATTTATAATATAATATATAATATATATATAGTAAGTATAGTATGGATTGCTTTTGCAGTTTAAAGTTGTATGAAAGTCCAAATGATTTTCCGTTATAGAATCACCATCATATATTTCGACCTCAGTAGTATAAATCTATAAATGTACACTAAGTTTAAATAAGGATCAGATAGTCGCTAGCACCCAATGATAGCACATCTCCACCCAAACAAAACCCCTAATAATTACATGACGAACGACTTTAAAACACCCAACCCCTAATACAATTCCCGTTGAACCATGATACGATGAATGGGGGGTTATGGGTTATGCAGATCATTACATTTAATGAGCCGATGGTAACGATGCCCTATACGTCGTTTCGGTACCTTTCGGCTGCTCGGGGGATGGAAATTGATACGAATCTGAATTTCTGATTAAGTTTGCCAAGTAATGAAGGTTTCTTTAGGGCGCGATTGATTTATAGAATGGGTATGTAATAATTTACTTTAAAAAACAAAGTTTTAACCGACTTCAATTTAGTACTCCGCCAAGCCACGAGAACATTTCTTTTCCAATTTACCTCATGAACTGATTTCCGAGAGCAAATGCGTTGATTATTATAGAAAAAAACCCAATCGATGCATGTGACACGATAATATTTGAGGACTTCCGTCAATTCCACAAGGATCACCCTTGGCACTTCATTAGTTGCTGTTTCAACGGAATCTTATCAGAATCTGTGATATACTTTTGTACTTTTAAGTACATAATTGAGGAATTCCATAAGTCATCTGTGGTCTTCATCATCAATTCCACTCCACCAATTTATGATTTCCGGATGTAAATACACGAGTTATAATAGAAAATACCAAAATCACTACACGCGTGCCTAATATAATTGAGGAGTTCCCTCAATTCCTCATGGATCCCATCATCCAATTGAATTTTCAAAAAAATGGGACCCACCTGGAAGTATATACTTACCAACAAAAAAAAAATTATGATTCGGCTCATCAATGACGGAGTTCTGAGGTAACAAACATTGAAAAAAAAAAAAAAAATACAACCGAATTGAGAACCTCCTCCTTTTTTTGAAGTCGGTTAAAAAGGAAAATAATCTTGCCTAGCCTCATGGGTTGACGACATTCGGAAGGTTGTGTTACTGATTATAGAATAAAAGCAATGCAATGTTTGCTACATTGAATCTTAATTTATTTCAAACTTTTAGGAGTACGCGCCTTAAGTATAGAATTAATGGAACATTATCAAAAACTGGTCTATATCGAAGAAAGAATACTTGGAATGGCTCCTAAAATTTACAAAAAGGTACCGAAAGGCAATGTAGAAGTAGAAAATACGGTAGTCTTTAAACGAAAATTATTAGATCATCTTGTAAAAAAGCGAACTACACGACAAATGAGTATTTGTTAGACTGTAATTAATGTAATAGAACCATGTTCGTCCATTAACTACTGCTAAAATTTGTATGTCTAATAGTGGTTCTAAAAACTATTATTTAAGATCCTTATGTACTTAGTTACTTACTTACCTATGTTGTACAAATAAATCATTTTCATTTTCATTTCATTTTCAAAAGTTCAGAACCGGGAGGTCCTTATTCCTCCCGGTACCGCCGCATACCGGGTAGAATAAAGTCCGACTTAGGTCGGGCCTAGCTGAGTTTCTTGCTCGAATCTTCTCAGCTAGGGAAAGTTTAGTGATCTAGCCATAAAACTCGCAGTAGCTCCCAGATTCAACCAATCTCATTAGAGCGCAAACTAAAAGTATTCCAGTATTTAAACTGCCGTAGTTGTGCCGGAGGTTTAAGACTGTAGTCAGCCATAGGTTAGGTGAAATGATGAAGTCTCATCAAGTCATCAATGTCAGTCAATCTCTCAGCCAATGTGCTCGCGCGCTGAGAAAGGTTTTTCCACTTGGTTTCGACTCGATTGCGACCATGGTAATTTTGATTTCGATTGAAAATGAATCTCCACTTAAATATGAGAGCGAAATATCTGCTTTAATCGTTATCTGTGATAATGACATTCAATAATATAATCGTCCCAATATCGCCGAAATATTTCCTCTATCTGCAGTAATCCGGATAAATATACGGATATTTAATAAGTGAGTGTTTGCGCGAAGAATGCCGCATCGATTGCGTGACCTTTTCTTAGACCTTTGTGATGGACCCTTAAGGCACATTTCTATACGGGAACGTGATTGAAATGGTATATTTTAGATATATGATATATTATTTCTTCTGTATCGGAGGCAAGTAATGTCAACTCAACCAAGTTATTATCATCATTGAGTTTGACGACTGAGCCCAGTGGGTGACGCTGCCTACGAAGCTGAAGGTCCTAGGTTCCAATCCCGGTATAATAAATAAATAAAACAAATCAGCCTAAATAAGTCGCACTGCTGGGCACAGCCCTCCTCTCACGGATGAGAGGGAACGGGCAGTTGTCCCCACGCTGGCTCAGTGCGGGTTGGGGACTTCAGATACACCTTTGAATTAATATAATAAATATATCCGATGGAATGACGCTCATTCCCTGGAAGATGGGTCGACCCCTAGTGTGGGACGCGGGACGTCGACACCCTGGCGTCGTCTCATCTTCCGGGGACTTCGTGTAGGGCTGGTTCCGCTGCTGACTCAGCCGAGGGTCTCAAACGGCGCAAGTATGGAGCCATCGACAGTGGCTTCATATTTGAGCCGTTCGGCGTAGAGACCCTCGGACCGTGGGGACCAAGCGCGCACCGAATCTTCAATGGATTGTGCAAGCGCTTAGTCGAGGCTTCACGTGACCAGAAGGCTGGCTTTTACCTCGCCCAGAGGATCAGCGTTGCCATTCAACGTGGCTATGCTGCCAGCCTTCTAGGCACACTACCGCCTGGCAGCGACCTGGGACAAATTGTTTACCTTTAGTTTTAGTTTTATTAGTTTTATGTACCTAAATGTGTGTCCTTGTTACCTACATATTTTAGTATCTTTGTTCACGCATAGAGCATGCATATTTTTTTCGCAGTCATGGATGTTGTCTATGTATCTAAGTATTTATATAATATATCGTCGTCTAGTACCCATAACACAAGCCTTATTGAGCCTACTGTGGGCTAGTTCGATTTGTGTAAGATTGTCCCGTAATATTTAATTACGCCGATTCGGATTCCCTATATAGCTGCCCACGCGGTAAACTATAGTTTGTTTTCGTTTTAAAACTTATACAAGTGTGTCGGTAGGCCCAAATCCTACTGTGAATAAACAATAGTAAAAACAGTAGTGGAGTTAGTTCACGTGACAAACTTCGGTCAGTTTTATTACGTATCTGTGTTATCTTTTCCTTCAATATTTATCAACAAAAGAAGTCGTATAATCCCACGTTAAGTGCGTTTTCGTCATTTTAACTAAAACAAACTATTGGTACCCAGATGTTTTTCCCAATTGTCTACTAATAATAGTCCGCACTCCCACACGATGACGGTGCGAATTACGCGAAAAAAATCCGAGGGGTTCGCAGTGGGGACTAATGGGAATATCACGTTGATTTGATGTTTAGTTAGGTGTATGTCACACTGCGCCGCATCTCTGACGGAGATGCGGAGCTCGTTGTATGCTGCAAGTACCTCAGTTTGTATATGAATTCCCTTTGGTACGACACACTGCACCGCACCTCCGTCCGGCGAAATTTGTATGCAACTCCGCACGTCCATCCGGAGATGCGGCGCAGTGTGACATCCGCCTTAGTGCACGAAATAAGGCAAACGAACATTAAAACAAACTTCTGCATTTATAATAGTGTTAGCGAACTGTTTACTTTAAAAACAACATTTTAAAGTTTATTCCGACCGGCGAGTGCTCTACAAAGTTGCCCCCTATTAGAGTATTTAAGAGCTAACTCATTCATAAATTGATCTCAATCAATGTTAAATAGTAAGCCGCCACGTATCGTGTTGCCTCTCAAATCTGCGTCAATTAGGGTTGTCAAGCGCTTCTGTGACACATTACTATACAGATTAAGGACGGCGCAGAATCTGCTGTAGCTTAATTGCCGTCTTTAATCCACCTAGGGCATGTAACCTGTGACATTCATAAATATAATGAGTGATAAATCGTCGCCCAATGAGACTTTCAACCCCTGTTTACCCCTGTATGGTATGAATTAACGGAAATGCATTGCATTGTGTAGAAGTGAGGAATATATTTCGCTTGCATTTGAAGCAAGAGTCTATAAAAAAAATCATGTCCCGTACAAACTTTCAACCCCTTTATATGCCTTAAAGGGAGGCATTCTCAAAAATGCTTGAATACCTTTTTAATTTATTATATTTTACATACTATAAGGCTAAGGCATATCGTTTTAGTTTAACTGAGTCGGTGCTCGCGGTATCTTCGCTGTGCGGGATCGGCTTGTTTGTGTGACGTTTGAGTTCAACTCACGCACCGCAATTACCGCAGGCACCGACTCAGTGAAACCAAAGGATATAGCTTAAGGTGGTTCGACGACCATACAAAACGTCTTTTGACAGGCACGATATTTTAAGAAACTTATTTAACAAACATTCATACTCTAAAATTGGCTTTCCATTTGCGCAAATGGATTATTCTAGTTTATACAAGTTTATTCTAGGAAATGGGGAATTTCGCGCAATTGGAAAGCCAATTTATGACAGTCTGTTACATAAGTTTCTTAAAACATCACGCCGTTAGCCTGCGAATGTCAAAATAGGTTTTGTATGGTCGTCGAACCAACTTAATGCAGTAAAACAAATCCGTACAAACGTCAGATGCGACGCACTTACGCAAACTAAAGTGCATCAAGGGGCAGCCGGAGCGGTGGAACATTAGTACGCGTGCCGCGATGTTTGCGTAGAACTGCTAGTGACCTAGTCGATTACGTAATAGTCCGTAAGTGTCGCCGCACACGCGCTACACGCGACAGCTACAAACGCCGCCACGAGAAGCGACGATTTGTAGCGTGTGGTGGCCACCAGCGTTAACTACAGGAAACACGCCAGTGGCGGCGTTTGGCTAGAGCTCCTAGTGCGACGACCCTAAGCCTTGCTGGCAGCAGGCCATGCATTTTATCGTGTTGTCATGAGACGTAAGTTTATCGGGAGTGGGCTTACGGACTATACCGCTTTGCACGCGCGTCAGGTAGATCTAAATGTACATTTTTGTATAGGAAAATGACAGTTGAATTGTCCTAATTCTCGTTTGAAACGTTACGTGTTTACCCGTCAGGTTGAAAATGGAGCGCAGGAGTAAAAAGGTTAGAGACTCTAGTTGACCTACTGCCTTAGCCAATATGCTTACTGTGGTGCAATGGTGTGCCAGTATTATACAAATCATATTAAATTTTCCTTATAAGTACAGATTCCTGCAATAATACCTACCTAACACATGATCACCTAGAACATCAGCCCGCGAATTGCAAAGATCGGAGAGAAGAAAGAAGAAGAGAGAGAAATAGATAGTCAACCGATTTCGAATTTATTTAGCCAGTGTATAGAATGGACCTCCGAGATGGACACGGCTATATTTTATTCCGCTGCTTCGCTTGCTTTCTTTGTAATTATTAATTAACTAGTTTCTGTCCGCGACTCCGTCAGCGTGGACCCAGGATAAACACTATCCTATATTTAAATCCAGGCTCTAACCTTTCTTCGTGCAAAATTTCATACAATTCAGTTGAGCCGTTTAAGCGCGATTGAGTAACAAACATCCAAACTTTCGTATTTATAGTATTAGTATATTATTGATTTATAAGGATCTGGCAACAACGGCCCATATTTGCATTTATGTACCTTACAGACTATTGCATACACTATAAACTTAAATACAACAAAAGCACACTAAGTATTACTGCTATGTGTTGCGCAACTTCATGGTTTCAGGTAACCGACCGCGAAAACGCCGGAACTTGACTCCCTTCGGCCGAAATTCTTTACTTAGTGAGGTATAACCCTGGTAGGAAATGGCATATAATACGGAAAATAGAGAGGGTTATAGTCACATCAATCAGTCATTAGGAATTTATATCAGTTGAATTATATTTATAGCGCTTACCGTACTGCGTCAGTAATGAGCCATTAACTTTTCATTATCTTTCTAAAACGCCTGATATTAGCTGAGGTCGGCTTTATATCATTTCAAGCTACCCGCAAAATGCCTCCGGGATATTAATATACCGCAATATCAAATTAGAACCTAAGATGAGCTCTTCCCACGGAATTATGAGAAATACTGCCTCCATTTTGCAAGTAGAAATGTAAAATTAATTCTAATCTGATTTTATTAGAGTTGAGCTGAGTTGGGCTTAGGCTAGCAACCTGTCACTACAATATCACTTTGTCTCCTTCTTAAAACCCACAATTGGTAATAAGGTGATACTTCTTTATTTGGAGATATTATTACAGTGTTTGCCCTGTATAACGATTATGATTGCCGGTTTCCCGTGCACTGCTGCCCCGTCTTTCTGATTCTTGGATCATTTGCCAGACTAGCGCTGTTGTCCAGTCAGCAGCAGAACTAGCTAAGCAAAATGTCACGCTCAAAATGACCTACACAGATCCTTATTCCCTTGACATTAGAGTTCGTGTGTAGATCATTTTGAGCACTAGAACTGCTTAGCAACTTCTGCTGCTGACTGTCCAACGACGGAGGCTATTTGAGCATTTCTCAAAAACAATGCCACTATTATTAATTGTGCATTTTTCTAGGAATGTTATGGTAGTTCCACTCAGAATCAGGAGCTCTTTCGACCCTGGTAGGAAATAAAACTGTCCCAAAGATATTCTTCCTATTGTGTTACCATTTACCTTATACTTTGTATATAGCTTTGCATAACGACATTTCGAAAGAAGTCCAGTTCCGCGGCCACTTGGAGGGTAAGGCCAAATTAGCCTCGATGAAGCTCGGTGTGCTCAACAGACCGAGACAGTATTTCACGCCGGCTCCCCCCCTATAGCTCTATAAGGCGCAGGTCCGTCCACATATGGAATACTGTTGTCATCTGTGGGCAGGGGCTCCTCAGTACCAACTCCTCCCTCTAGACCGCATTCAACGGAGAGCGATTCGAATTGTCGGCTGCCAGCGTGTTTCCGATCGGCTTGATCCCTTAGCACTGCGTAGAGATGTAGCCTCGCTTTGCATTTTCTACCGCATGTACAATGGGGAGTGTTCCGAAGAATTGTTCGGATTAATCCCCTATTGTTTTTCTCCTATTGGGATGAAAAGACATCGTGATTTTGAGTAGCAATAACACAATAGTTGCAGGAAATGTCCGAAAAAATGTAGTGGCATTTTTTTTGCTAAACGCGCATTTGGTGTCGACATAAAAGATAAAACAATATCATCATTAAAATCATCATATCAACCGAAGGATGTCCACGGGACTCCCCCAAAGAGTGCCGCAATGACTGTTCCTGCTCCACCCCACAAACAAAGATGTTAAAAATAAGTGGGTAGGTAACCCAGGCTCGATGTTCGGCGTACGGGTAATACCTAAACTGAAGGGATTACATTTCACAAAGGCAATCATAATAAGGTAAACGTCCGAAGTGTTAGACACTGTACTAGTATGGGTAATATGGGTTAAATTCGAACTAAGAAGACTCCTTCATTCGAATTTAAGCCATGTCACTTTGACATAGAGTGCTCATGCCATATACTATTACAGCGTCGAGCACTCGGGACGTTTACCTTACCTGCGTCTATGTTCCATTTATTTTTCACTCCATTTATTACTTACACACACACAAACAAATTCTGAAATATCTTAACTATTAAACTCCAAATAAAAATAACTGTGTTAATGCTAATGTTAAATTATCTTTAATGTATTTAATGATGCACTTTCGTGATTTAATAATGTGGTGTCACAGGACAGGCTTAGCCTAGTGTGAGCCACTGTTTTTTGTGTATATGTGATTGTATCTACTCTGAAATAATGTTTTACTTTTTTTTTCATTTACTTTTTTTGTCCCTCACGCCGATTCATCATCGTCATATCAGCCGAAAGACTTCAACTGCTGGACAAAGGCCTCCCCAATGAGTGCCACAATGACTATTCCTGACAATGACCAATGACTGTCAGTGACTGGTCCTGCGGCACCCGCATCCAGCGGGCTCACTCAGATTGTTTGGAACATTTATTTTTGCCACGTTGTTTGCTTGACGTTACGAGTTAATTTGGAGTCATTTTCAATGCGTAATACACAGTGATGCATAATAATTGCATGAGTGGTTATGTTGTGATATAAAATTCTTTGTGTCACTGTCGGGCTGCAACCCCAGCATAAAACGCAAAGGGAAATCATTGTTAGTTTATTAAAACAATGGCTTCACGATAATATTGTCTATTGTTAATAAACGAAAATATGCACCATTTGTAGGATAAATATTTATGTGAATAAATAAAAAAAAACAGCTTTTCTGTTTGCGTGTCAAATGGAAGCATTCGCTGAGTTATTCCTTCCACAATTTGCATATTTTCGGTGTTCACAAACAAACACATGATTCGAACAATTGTTGCTTTAACTCGTGACTTTTAATTTCACGTAGTTACTTATTAATGAAAATGACTTCTGTACTTTTTGTATACTATTCTTTTATATTTAATTCCACCGTAAGCTGCGTATTTTGCCAAAAAAAGTCGTGAATTAGTAAAAAAAACGCTAAAACGAGCAGTTATTTTACCAACTCAACTAGTGTATATCCTTCCTTCTTCAGTAAAAGCCCCGTAGAAAATGCAACAGATAAATTAGATCGAGAAAACTCACTCCCTACTCCATAACAACTAATAAGAAAAATCCCACATTTGATCGAGTAATTTTCGCAAGCGATTTCACAGAAATTGTCCAAGCACACCCATAGCTACAAAAAGAGATAGTAAATGGATTGAAAAGGGCAAAAAAGGATGGCAGTAATGGTCACACTTCTAAGAGCGAGATAAAAACTGCGCGATAAGTTAATAACCCGACACTCGAGGGACGCAAGCTTTTTACAAGAGGATATATATTCAACGGTCACATCTTAGTGGTTTATAAGAAGCGCGACTTGTGGGCAAAAACGCGCGTGCGCTCATCGGGTGTGAAACATGTGTTTTCGCATATTTAGAAGCTCCGCAACGACCTGTCTCAGCTTCAACGATCATCCTAATATTCTAATCCATATACTAATATTAAGCAACTTTGTAAGTTTCAGTTACAAAGCAGCTTTGTAAGTTTATAAGTTTGTAGGTTTGGGGTAATTAGCGGAACCGCTTATCCGATTTCGAAAACTGTTTCACATGCTTGTAGAATGGACTTTCTAGATGGTTATAGGCTATATTATATCCCACGGGTTTGCCTGGTTCTAATATATAACTATAATTTAGTTTTACTAGTTTACATAAGTTTTGATCGCTAATTGCGGATTTCTCAAGATTCAAAACTCTGCACGTTGTCAGAGAAATATCCTTATTATAGGTATTTCAATCAAAAATAAAAATCAAGATGTTTGATCAGTAAAATTTAGTTTCCGCTTTATGACAAATATTTTTTCTTTTTTTGTTTTTAATAAATCTTAATTCATTTCACTATAAAATTACAAGTGAATTGATTCAGTGCTTTGGGAAATAAAAAAATTAAACTGAATTTATGAATATAATTATTTTTCTCAAAAGCGTCAAGCTATTTACGTACATAGATAGTTACTATTTGGTGATATGCCATTTTTTGATAGAGTAAGTAATTCATTAAAAAACATTTTTTTTAGCTAACAATAGTTTCAGGTTTCAGCATACTTACCTTACACGGCTAAACCCTTTCAAGAACTTTCCTAACTTTACGAGAAAGAATAAAACTAGAACTTGTACATTACTTAGTTTGTTACCAGTCAGCAGTCAGCTCTCAAGAGTCCACGTTTAAATCGCGTACTTAGTCTGTATCCTTCTGTGTCTCAAGGAAAAACGAAACCGGCTGAGAGTTACACCCTGCTCCATAAATAATGTAGCGCACTCAGCCGGGATCCGGTTTTTGTAACTCATGTTACAGCAACTGTAAGTTTCTTTTTTATATAAAAGACTGTCCATTGATTGACCCTACTGATGGTAAGCGACGACAGAGAAGCTCGCTGTACGCTTAGCACAAGACGGTGCGTGAGCTCTCTCGCGGCGACATAGATTGTCCCGTCTCTTTTTTATTAAAACTTAGAAAGAGAAGGATAGGATTACGCTGCGAGAGACGCGTACCTTGCTGGCCGTCAAAATAAGCAACCTGACTCGTGCCATGTTCGAAAAGTCTATGTCTACTATCTATGGATGCGTATGGTCTCTGGCAACACTTAGTCAAAATATATCTCGTTTTTATAACATGGGAGCCAAGCCCTGTAACACAGGGAATCCTATGTCGGGACCCAAAACCCGTATCTGGACGTTACATGTTTTTTCAATAATCCTACTATTATTATTATTTAAATCAAGCAAATTTGTTAGATCCTCAGTTATAAACCCTGATCAATGAAAAGTCAAAGTCATGAGATGACCTAGCAGAAAAAAGTTTAGTGCCTTTTTTGCTACGCAATGACACAACTGTTAACCCCAAAGTATGGCTATACCTAAGTGAAAACTTAAGGTAAACGTCCAAGAACATTAAGGATTTTTCCCGGTAAACTTTTTTTTTTTCTTGGTGGGTAGTCAAACAAACAACAAGTCAAAATAGTAGAGCTGTATATTAAATTAAAGGAAAAATAGAATTTTACATTTTCTGAATGTAGTAACCACTTCCATGTGATACTTACTGCCTCATTGCTGCCCTCTGCTAATAGACACTTCTGTTAATCACCTTTTTTTTGTCATTACAACAAGAGTTCAAAGGTCACTTTTAGTGGACACACCTTTCTGCACACAATGGACCACCTAGTACAGCTGCAAAAGAGCATGGATGACATGAAGGCCATGTTTGCCTCCCAAATGGCCACTTTTGAGAGTTCCGTGGCCACCCAGGGAGGTGATGTGTTGGCGGGCGGCTACAGCTCTTTCAAAACTCTGCTGTGGAAGGCCGTCGAGACACTCCAGGATCAAATGGGCTTTGTTTTGAAGACTTTGGAGGAGATGGAAACCCGTTCTCGAGCTGGAATTCTGCTGCTGCATGGTGTTCCGGAGGTTGCAGGTGAGGACATCACAAACACGGCGATGAACATCATCAAGCAGGATCTCAAAGTAGATGGGGTCTCGGCGCATTCCATGATGGCCTGCTACCGCCTTGGTAGGACCCCTATGCCATCTAAACCACGGCCTGTGCTACTTAAGTTCAGCTGTCACAGGGCTCGGAACGCAGTTTGGACCTCGAAGAAACTGCTCAAGGGCTCTGGTAGAACTCTCTCTGAGTTCCTTACTTCTACCCGGCATGCTGTGTTCGTAGAGGCTCGCAGGCTGTATGGCGTCAGAGACAGCTGGACAAGCGACGGGCGGATTGTGGTGCAGTGCAGTGACGGAGTGCGCCGGAAAATAACGTCGATGGTAGAACTGCGGTCGTTGCCTGCGCCTGCGGCTGCGGTGGATGACGGTCCCGCGGTGGGGGCAAGTGCGGGGTCAGCGGGGGCTCCTAGGGTTCCAGGTGCTGGAATACCTCCTGCGCAGCCGCGCCGACCCAAAAACCCTACCCGAACTGTCGCTAGCGAGGCGGCACGGCGTGGTGCCCATATTCAGTTTCCTATTGTATGCTGTTCCTATTCCAAATTCTAATCTAGATTATTTTTTTTCTTCTTATTTTTTATACGCGGTACACCTCAAAATATTCATTCGAAATGTCATCACTGTCACTTGTCATTCTTGTCAATATCAATAGTAGGTTAAAATTTGTGTGACGTTTTGTGCGTTTCGTTATTGCGCAGTAAAATTTTATTGTTGTATTTTTCTATGTGTACATGTTTATACTCTATGATGGTGCGTCTGTAATTTTAGTTTTCTTGTATTGTTTGCGTTACTTTTGTTTGGATGGCTTTCGTTAATGTAACTTGTTTTAGCTGGCGAGCGATTGAGGCAGTTTGCTCTTTAGTGTAATTAGTAGTTTGCTGATTTAGCTAGTGACTTGGGTACTTTTGTAGTATTTATTTATATTTCTATATACTTATATATATATATTTATATTTGTACTCAACCGTATTTACAATGTCGGACGTGTTTAATGGTAGTTTGGACAGCGAGTTTTTTTCACTCTCTTCTTCAAGTCTTTACGATTCTTTGAGTGACGCATCAGATATGCCTGATCTTAGTGAACGCTTGCACTGTACTTTTAAATCTTCTACTAAAAACTTCAATGTCGTTCATATAAATGCGCAGAGTGTGCCGGCTCATTACACTGACTTGCTTGCATCGTTCAGCTCCAATAACAATATCCACGCAATTCTTATCTCAGAGTCATGGCTAAAGCCCTCTCTTCCTTCAACTTTATATCCCTTGCCTGGGTATATTCTGATTCGTAATGACAGGATTGGCGCTAGCGATAGCGGTTCGGGAACCGTTCGGGGCGGCGGTGTTGCCATATATATAAAAAGCAATTTTGCTTATCGTGTAGTTGCTCAGTCGCCATCAGTCTACTCGAACTCTTCCGAGTATCTTTTCTTAGACGTGACTTTACATCACTCTAAAGTTCTTCTTGGCGTTTTTTATAGCCCTTCATCTCAAATTAATTATTTTGATTCCCTCGAAAATGTTTTAGTCAATATTAGCCCTCAGTTTGATCACAATATTATTATGGGTGACTTTAACACCTGTCTCCTTAAAAACGACCATCGTTCCTCTAAGCTCCATTCTCTTGCCACTTCTATAAATCTAAGCGTGTTGGCACTTGATGCTACGCATTTTCCTCATAACGGCCCCCCATCTCTTTTAGATCTCATTCTTACTACTTCTCCAAATTTGGTATCCCTCCACGGGCAATTCAATGCTGCAGGTTTCTCCAATCATGATTTAATCTACGCCTCCTTTAACATACGTCCCCCGAAGAAGAGACAGAATATAATCATGCGTAGAAATCTCCGAGATGTAAATTTGGAAGCGCTCTGCGATGATGTTTCACATGCTGATTGGAGCAGTGTGGGGTGTCTTGATGATATTAACCTGAAAGTAAGGGCTTTCAATGGCAGATTGCTTGCGATTTTTGATAAGCATGCTCCTTTAAAACCAACTCGAGTTAAGCACTTTCCTGCACCGTGGCTCACGCCGGAGATCAAACAGTGCATGGCCAGGCGCGATCGAGCTCGTATTAAATTCCGGCTGGTTCCTTCGGACGTAAATCGCCAGAGATATGTTTCCAGACGTAACCGCTGCAACAAAGTCTGTAGGGAAGCAAAGCGCCTCCATATTCACAAGTCGATAGAGGAGTGTCCCCCATCTAAGTTGTGGAAATTTTTAAAGTCTCTTGGGGTCGGCAAAACTCAGCAATGTTCTTCCAATACCCTTGACATTGACGCTATTAACAAACATTTCAGCGCGTCGCCGGTTATTCTTGACCCATCCATTAAACAATCCACTCTATCACTTCTTGCCAGTATTACACACCCTGACTTATCTCCCTTTGAATTTGGTTTGATTTCACCGCAAGAGACGCTTGCCATTCTCAAATCTGTTAAGACGAAGGCCATCGGTGACGATAGCCTCAGTGTGGATATGCTTATGCTCGTAGCGGATTTTATTGTTCCTACCCTTTCGGATATTATAAATTTCTCCTTGTCCACTGGAACCTTTCCGGCTTCGTGGAAGTGTGCTAACGTAATTCCTCTCCCCAAAATCCCTAATGCTGTATCTTTCACTCAATACCGCCCTATTTCTATTCTCCCAGTTTTGTCAAAGATCATTGAACATTATGTTAATCGTCGTCTCCTTTCACACCTTAACAGAAATTCTTTGTTTAATCCTTTCCAATCCGGATTCCGCCCCGGGCATAGCACGGTCACCGCTTTAGTTAACGTCACCGATGACATTCGTCTCAATATTGAATCCAAAAAGCTTACTGCCCTTGTTCTTCTTGATTTTAGCAGTGCTTTTAATACGGTAGATTTTGATATTCTGCTAGGTATTCTCCGCTCTCTTAACATTTCTGAAACTCCCTTATCCTGGTTTTGCAGCTACCTCTTTGGCAGGCGCCAGCGCGTTATGTTCGATGACAAGATGTCTGAGTGGTGCGAACTCTCCGCTGGCGTTCCCCAGGGAGGTGTGCTTTCTCCATTATTGTTCTCTGTTTTCATAAATAGTATCACCGAATCCCTAACTACATCATATCACCTTTACGCAGATGACCTACAGATTTATGCAGCGGCTACTGTGGATGAGATCTCCTCATTAATCTCGGAAGTCAATCGAAACCTTGAGTCGATACGCTGCTGGGCGTGTAAGTTTGGTTTACAAATTAATGCAAAGAAATCGCAAGCGATTGTTATTGGTAGTCCTTACTATGTAAATAAGCTCTCAGAGGTGGTGGTGCCTGACATCCTTTTTGATGGAATTTCTATTCCTTTTTCCTCTACTGTCAGGAATTTGGGTATCACCATGGATCAGACGCTTTCTTGGTCACCCCATATAGCTGAGGTGAGTCAGAGGATCTTTAGATCCCTTCACTCCCTAAGGCGTCTCCAGAATTTCCTTCCACTTCGTACCAAGTTGACCCTTACTCAATCTCTTTTGCTTCCTCTTCTGGACTATGGTGATATTGCGTTTCTGGACCTCAACGAGGAGCTGCTTGATAGGCTGGAGCGCCTGCAAAATGTATGTATCAGATATATTTTTGGTCTACGCAAGTATGATCATATCTCTGAATTCCGCTCTAAGCTTCGATGGTTACCGATTCGCCGGCGCAGGGACGTGCATATCCTGTCATTACTTTTCAACACACTGTTCAGCCCTACTTCCCCTCCTTATCTTTCTGAGCGGTTTAACTATATGGCAGACGGCAGTGGCCACCGCTTGCGGTCGGGTGCTAACCTTACTCTTGCTGTACCGTCTAGAAAGACGCGAACATACTCCAGATCTTTTACCGCGCACGCTGTTAAGTTGTGGAATGAGTTGCCTTTGTCGCTGAGACAGTCGCGGTCTGTTGCGTCACTTAAGATGAATTTGAAGAAGTTGTGGCTTTCCAATGACTTGTGAATTGGTTGAATATAGTATTTATTTATTTATTGTATATTTGCGATATATATAGTGTGTATTATATTTTATACTGTATATTTATATATGTATTGGCATGTTTTTATTTGTCTAGAATTAATACCTATTAGGTTTTGTTTTCATTTTCTCTGTGTTTTTGTACACGGTATAAGTTTGCCTATCTCGGTCTACCTACCTTCCTCTCAATTGCTCAAAGGTTAGCTGGAAGAGATCCCTTATAGGGATAAGTTCGCCTTTGTACTTTGATCTATTGTGTGACATGTATATTCTTTAACCTGTTATTGTGTACAATAAAGTGCTTACATACATACAACTTATAAACTAAACAAAAACTTATTACAAACTGTACCTTAAATGTATGTCGTCCGATGCAAAGTTGAAGTCATCTGAAACAATAATAATAACAGGTTAGGTTAAGTTATACCCGTGTCAACGGGTCAAAACTGACTGTATTTAGGTCATACAGAAATTTAGGTCGGCAGTAGCAATATTAAGGCCTATAAAACTCATTTTTTCGACTCTAAAGCTGGTTTCCACCGGAGGGGCGAGACGAGACGAGACGATGCGAGAATTGAAATCGTATGGGACTTACTACCTATTTCCACCGCGCGTGCGCGCGCTCAGTGCAAATAGGTAGTAAGTCCCATACGAATTTCAATTCACGTCTTGCCTCGTCTCGTCTCGCCCCTCTGGTGGAAAACCAGCTTTAATCCGGATGAGCGGCGTTTCCTCTTGGATATATATTCTAAACGTGCACGTAAGTAAACTATCGACGACAGGAGATACCGTAACTACGTACACTACATGGCTACACTAACTAACTAATACTTAGTGACACTTTTTGACCTGTAAGTACTATCGACAACACAGCTAACTGACCATCGATGCACCTTAAGTGCATTGTAATAAGGTTCTATATAAACAGAGGATGGTCAGTTAACAGTGTTGTCGTTTGTACGAGTAAGGTAAACGTCTTAATATTTGACACCTCAACTCCAATTAATTGTCACCTTTGATGCTATGAGCCTGTGTGGTGTCGGTTTAGAATATCACCACCCCCTCTCTTCCCGTGGGTGTCGTAAAAGTCGACTAAGGGAGCAGGGTTGAAGTGTGTTGTGGGCGATGGGCTACCAACCTATCACTGCAATATCACATTTTGTCGATCTTTTTTATACCCACATTTATGCTAAAAGTGGCGCTGGAACATAAGTTTCATGCGGTCTGCCTACCCCTTTTGGGAATAACTATTAGGGCATTGTCGAGCACTGGCACATTTACCTTACTTTACGCTAGATAAACCCAGTACTTAATTCCATCTCAGTTTTCTCATCAACATATTTGCGTCGGAACTTTCATTAAGGTACGGTTCAATGGGACGCATGGATTGAGGGTGTGTTGACTTAGGACCGGAGTGGAGTGCCATTCTGAAAAACGCGTGCAAAGGTCACCTAACGACTGACCACTTATGAACCGTATTACCGTGAAGTAAGGTCTATTAATTGTAAAACATTTTCCCCCACGATCGGTGTGGAGTGTCACACTTACTATCTTTTAGTGCGCTTTTGTGCGATAAAAGGCGTGAAGTGAGGTTCAAATGTCATGCCGCCTGAAGTTGCTGTTCAATATGGAACTCTATGTATATGCATGTAAGTCTAAAATCGCCTAGGCATTTTTTGATTTGAACGTTGTTCCAGAAATACCTGAATAGTAAGATGGTCGTAATTTGTGGTTTTTAAGGATAAGGTTCCGTTCCCTCGATATATATATTATATTTTGCGATAGCTTCATTCAAAGAACAAAATAGTTATAGAGAATAACAGAACTCTTCCAATTCCGAATGCTGTAGGGTACTCCGTTCCGCTTGGGTAAACATTATTTTGTGAGAGGGTTAATAATGATATTTATAGTCTTTATCAAATGAATTAAAGACAGGCGATTTAATTATAAAGGAGACAGCTCACTAGACCCACCCGGCACACGCACCGCACCGCCTCGCCATACTACGTTACGTTAGCGACTCGAGTCGCTAACGTAACGTAGTATGGCGAGGCGGTGCGGTGCGTGTGCCGGGTGGGTCTAGTGAGCTGTGACCCTATGAATCTATCTTGAATAACCTATCGGGAATAAAAAACAACTTCAAACCTGAAATAGTAGAACGAGCGTTGACAATTTCGTTAATCCACGAAGTCGAGACCCGCCATCAAAGATACTGAATACGGCTCGAAACATCACTCCTATGTCACTCGTCACACATAAATAACCTTACGTACGACGATTGACAAGACGTCGTGGATGATAAAGTTAAACGCCTGCGAGAACACACGTGGCCACAATACACTAATTAATGCCATAGCATGAGCGTCCATAATTACATCCCTATTACAAAACAAAACAATAGATAACCTTGAGAATCACTGTCAATTTAGGCTCTAATCCTGGGAGTTAAGATTGAAATTCCAACTGACTAAGCTGCAGACATAGATCGTTCTAGTTTAGTATACGCATTGTGTGCATTGAAGCTATCCCTTTCATTAAGGTGCTGGTTCAATAGCGCGTGGTGATTTGTTGGAGTTAGACCTTTAGCTTCGTCTTTGATTTAAGACGTCTGGAAGCGATTGAATGCGCACACGGAACTTACGTTTAACCGACAGTCAATCTCGATCTCACATCTCGAATACACGAGATCTCGAGCGACATTTCGTATGAAGAAAATCTCGGTCGAGATCACGAGTGTAATAAACGAGATATGCTCAGAATATAAAAGCAATACCCTAGAGTAGGTATTGTTTAAATCAGATTCGGGAAAAAATATTATATTAAAGAAAAGAGGATATACTTAGTCAAGATTAATCGAGATCGCGTCGATTTGACTGACGATATCTTCAACCGCTAATCTCGACATCAGAATTTTAACGCGAGATCTCGAAATACGAAGCTCGTCGAGATTGCATTCCCTATCGACGTCAAAAATGTGTATACATTGTTCAGAGGGGTAATCACGTAACGTTTCGAACGCGCGTCAGGACAATTTTTACATATAAAAATTGTCATGTAAATCCACCTAACGTACGTAGAATGCGTTACTTGAATGACCTGCAGCTGGGGTGAGAAATAGGTCCTTAAAATGTTAAACATCATCGCTTACTATGGTGCGTTTTTTTAGCATTACAAAGAAGGATAAAGCACGAAGCACGAGGTCTTTTATATAAGACACTTTATGCCACACAACTGTCAAAGTATCGCAAACAGCCATTAAAAAAGACTTACATTATTGCGGTCGACTCTAAAATGATAGAAGTGTTTTCATTATTTCTTCTAAATAATACTTACAACAATATATTTATTTTGAAATTTTTTTTTTTGGCTGTTGTTTAACATTTTGTTATTCAGTTCTGGAAATGTTTCATAATAAAAAACCCAAAGAAGAAGAGGTTTGAAATGATCGGTTTGTTTTTTTCGCTGGCGATATTGTCAAAATTGTCAATCGTATCACGTTATTATTCTTGTTTTCTTGGTAATCAACAAATTGTTGAATTCAGATTACGAGATTATTATACGAGTATCTGTATCTATTTGTTAATTAATATTAAGATTTTATTTTGCGCTGTGTGTGGTGGCGTGCGGACTGCGATGGACCAACCAGAGACAGGGTGGCGTGCGGACTGCGATGGACCAACCAGAGACAGGCCCAAGTGGCTTGCAAAAACGACCCAAAAGCAAAGAGACAGAAACAGAGTCCATTAACAAAAAATGAGAAACGTATGGTGGTCAACATTTACAAGTTTTGTTTACATAATCAATTGATGTGGAAATACGCACTTTTTATTTATTACATAGGAAAAATACAAAATAAATAACTAATATAAGGCCTGGTTAAGTTCTCGTTCTGTTAAGGACTTCGTAACATCTAATATTTGTCCCAAGCAGAAAAGGTTGACGACGACTGCTTCTTTGTTTACCGTATTTCTAATCCTAAAAAAACGGACTATGTCAGTGAGGAAATGTAGTTTTAATTACCTACTGTAGAAAAATACGATTAGTCATACGGAAATACTAGAGCTAAGCGGTGTACTATATCTTTCGTTGCGTTAAAAGTTGCACAGAACATTAGAACTTCCGAGTGTTCTGTGGTATTCGTCTTGAGCCAAATAATCTTAAAGCATTCTATGCAGGCATTTCACTTGCATTTCGAGTGTGTTGAGTGGAATTCGCACTTAGGTAACTCGTTACCAGACAGGGCGCGTTCACGCGTTGCACCAATTTACGATAACAGACCGATCAACGTTAAATATGGCGCCGGCTGCTGTCATTTATTTATATAAACTTTGATGCACAGTAACAAGTCACAATTACAAAAGGCGAACTTAAGGGGATGCCTTGATTTGAATCGAACACGCCCCCTAGACAGAGATACGCTTATGCCTTCCGCGCACGAGAAAAGAGATGTAACACTCTTCGGGAATGGCTTTTTGGACAAATATCGATAAATACCAAACTTAGTGAAGTTTTATTTAAATTTCATCAAGTGAGATAAAATACTATAGTATTAACTTGATTGAATCGTTTGAGTAGGCTGAGTAAAAAAATAATTCCAATGAATGTAATATAATATAATATATATCCATATTATAATTTAATATTACATAAGTATCATATAATACAATATAATAAATAAAATATAGTATAATAATTCATTCCATATAAACTAGTCAAATTTTCCATACATTCCGATTTTAACGAACATCGATTAAGGACGGTTTAGTTTAGTGCAATCCTTTATAAACCGAGTTTGGTAGTCAGTGGAAGATATGCTGTGCTTTTCCTACGCGCACGGATCAAATACCGATATTAAAAAAAACGCATTCTGAAACAATTTCGGAAAAATTCCAATTTTAGATAAAATAATGCAAAAACCTATTTTTAAAGTATTGAGAAAATATCTATTAAAGCAATAGAAAATGAAAAGTTGAAAAGTATACGTGCGTCTCACTTCCAGGGCAGGGGGAAACGTAAAATGTATGTGCTAAAAATTATTTGAGCAAACCGAGTTGCAACATTTTCATCTTAACACAGCCCTATAGAACGTATGTTTTTCGTTGCTCATTTTACACGCATGTGAACTTAAAGTCAAGTACCTACATAATAAGCTGATCAAAAGAACAATAACATTTCTTACATAACTACGCATTACGGTCTGAAATTGCTTGGAAAGGCAGTATGTTAACTTAACATAGACCATTTTAGAAGAAGAAAAGAAAGAAAAGAAAGAAAGAAAGAAAAACATTTATTCATGACAAGTATCGTGTCACGAAAAGGTCCCGCCTCAGCATAATGCCGACTCAAGAGCCGGCGCTGATCTTCCGGCGGAACCTGAAGTGTGTCACGGTGTCTGCAGTACGCACGGCTTAAGCTGAACGCGACCAGTTTGACAGCGCTGTCTAGCGACGGCGACCCGAACTACCGTAGTGTCAAGACAAGTCACGTGCAAAACCTCTGCCGTGAGTACTACAGACAGACAGAGTACAATAGGCCGACAATAAACTATAAAATAACTAAATAATAAAAACAAACAAGTACAGATAACACAGATAAGGATATGGTAAAAAATTTGGAAAGTTACAAGACACCAAAGAGGAAGACAATCGCTGATGAACATAACATAATAAATACAAGATGGGACATAAAACGTAGGTAAGTACAAAGAATTAAAGATATATCATATCAGAAATCTAGGAACGCTAAACACACACAAGTATTTCATATACATTATTTTACTTATTTCACAGATTTCTTACAAGAGAGATACAAAAGGAAGAAAAGTGTACGCTATAATAAACTACAATTATTACTACTGTTAACAAGGCGACGAGTTAAATAAAGGAAACTAGAAACTATGTACATGCACTATAATATTATGCACTAGAATGAAGAACTGGCATTCCATTGTTCTAAACAGGACACAAAACACAGGTACATGACAATTATGTTACATAACAGCCGCGCCGTTAGCATATTATTATATGACCAGTATTGGTACTGGGTTTTGTGACCTGCCAAAAAAGGGGACCTGTCTAAAAATCCACACAGGGTAATATACACACATATTAAGCAACAAGCTGAGACTGATTTTTGTACATGTTTTGTATAATGCTTATAAAATATAAATAAAGACATGGCTATATATATATAATAGTTTATTTAAATTATATACAACTTGTATCATGAACAAGGCTCTCTTGTTCTTTTTGATGTGCAAGTATGTATTTTTTTAAGTGTATTTTAAAACATTCTATGTTGTTTAAGGTCCTAATAGGCGGCGGGATTATGTTCCAACATTTGGTTGCCACATACCGAAAACTCCCTCTGAAGGCAGCTGAAGCATGTTGTGGTGTAGTATTTTAGTATTAATTGCCCCGAGTTCGGTTCCATGTAAGTTATGATTGGTCTAATAAAGCTATTGTGTTGGTTTATTGACGTTACGTGGGGTGGCGATATGAAGGCAGTTTGTTCAATGTTCCGAACTTTAGTGGGCCATATGACGGTCCGCATGTCGGGTAGATAGTTGAGCATTGAGGCAGCAAAAAGTAAAGTAAAGTAAAGTAAGGTACTATCTATATGGGTGAAGAACAGCAGCTATATTCAGCATGTGAGCCCAATGCCGTCATCATCATCAGACTATACAGAGTGTACCAAAAATGGGGTGTGAACCGATCAAGGACATAACAGGTATCGTGTTCTGATAGGAAAAAACTAAAAGATTTTTTTTGACGCGTTTTTTTTTACATTCGTATGGAGCAGGTCGCTTCAGTCGGATAGCGGTCCATACAAATGTAAAAAAAAAATGCGTAAAAAGAAATTCTCTTAGTTTTACCTGTTATGCCCTTGATCGGTTCATACCCAATTTTTGGTACACTCTGTATACGTCCCACTGTTTGCACAGTAGTGCAGTAGGCCTCACGCTGGCCCGGTGCTTATGGGGACTTCACATACACCTTTGAATTTATTCGCATGTATGCAGGTTTTCTCGCGTTGTTTTTCCTTCACCGAAAAGCAGACGGCCAATAGGAAATGATATTCGGCACATAAGTTGCGAAACCTCATTGGGACGAGCCGGGAATCGAACCCACGACTTTCCATTTGACAGCCCCAGTAGTCCCCACGCTCGCCCAGTGCGTGTTGACTGGGCCAGCGTGGATACCACAGCACCTTCCCTCTGATCCATGAGAGGAGGCCTGTCCCCAGCAGTGGGACGTTTCAAGACTGATTCTTTATGTATATATGTATATAGTTTTAGCTTCGCGGACCGGACCAGCCACCATCATCATCATCATATCAGCCGAAATACGTCCACTGCTGGACATAGGCCTCCCCCAAAGAGTGCCAAAGTGACCGGTCCTGCCCACCCGCATCCAGCGGACTCCCGCAACCTTTACTAGGCCATCAGTCCTCCTTGTTGGGGGCCTACCCACGCCGCGCCTTCCGGTACGTGGTCGCCACTCGAGAACCTTTCCGCCCCAACGGACATCGGTTCTACGTGCTGTGACCGGACCAGTGCAGTGGCCTATTTAGAACAGTATAGTTAGGTTACCTATACACGTTTTGAGTGTCCTATTTAGGTCAGTGGGATTGCTGTATTAATGTTGATTAGCTATAAGACCTATAAGGCAATTTAAATCACGACCGCTTGTCAGGGCTGTCCACTACGAGTGTCATTGCCTGTATCAACTGTGACAACCCTAATCCAGGAAATCCTTTCGAGGGAATTCTCCGTATTAATTGGCTCAAAGCGGTAAACGGTAAATGTTAGATTATTCCTCTTGTGCAGAAAGCATCGGATTACAGATACGATCTAATGTTACATTTACTGCTTCATTATACGAAGGCATAAATAGATATTGGGTTTCGAGACAATATTGAATCAAATATAACAAGAATTATATATATATTCATTTCAATTAATTCACACATGACTGTACCGTTATTTTATTTATTTATTTATCTCAGGCAAGGAGGCCCATATTTGCAAATACATTACAGACTAACATACATATCAAAATATAAAACTTATAAGAAGAACAATATCACGTTATATAAATACAAAAGCATGTCTGTTAGTTCATTACGGAAAATATTAGGTACGTGGCAAATACATAACAAACAAGAAACGAAGACACAAAAATATAACATCAAATTAGGTTAACAAAAATACGACAAAATGGTTCGTGAGTCGGGCACATATTCAAAAGTGATAACATAATCTTGTCATGACGTCACTGTATATCCTGTCTATGTGGCTGTCACATAATGACAAGGTACCATCACTCGGTCTCAGACCCACGAGTCCCAGGAACCATCATAGAAGACCTTAGGTACTTCATAGGATCATTTCTATTGCTAATTGAGGCGGCGTCAGGTGAAGGCGCGGCGCAGGCGCAGCACAGACATGATGCCGCACGATTATAGACCTTAAAACAATGAAATAAGGTCCATTATTATTATCAGGAAACCTTATGTCTTGAAACTTGTTGCCTTTAAGTGCCCTGTCTTTGTCTTCTGTCTTTGTATCTATTTTAATTTTTAGTCCTCAAATCGTTGTGTTTTTTAGCTGCCTCTTTTATAATTTAGTTTACCGCTTTGCCATGCCTAAGATGATTGTACATTAAGATTTAGGATAGCAGTCAGGTACTTACTGTCGGGATATGTCCCACCTGCATATAAATAAATCCGCACAGCATCTGGTTCGCATAATAATTGTGTAATCTATTATGTTTAGATTGTGTAGATATCTTGGCACTGCCGTTCGTCACCCGAGTCTGTGCAGGAAAGCAGTCGCTTTATGTCTGTACAGTTGAGCTTGTGACGTTCAATATTTAATTTTGCACCATACTGTATTCGATTTTAGTTTTCTTCCTGTATCAGTATCACAAATGTATTTTTAACTTGTTTTCCGTTTCTGTATTTACGTATATTCACTATCCGAAATAAAAGTTGCGTTTCGGTCTGTCAAGTTGACAGTGACAGTGACACTGACACACAGTTTGGCGACGCGTTCACACGCTGCAATCTGCCGTGCCACTGAGCTATAACCACGAACTTCGAATGTCGAAGTTCGGATATCTCTATCTCTATCGCACTTACATACTGCTTATTTTTACTTAAGATACCTATGTATTCTTTAAAATATGTTTTAGCGTAGGTATTTGTTTTGTGTTGCCTTCCAAGAGGTAACTCATGTAAAGGTTCCGACGGAAGACCAGCGCTGGCCTCCTAGGTTAGCACCATGCTGTCGGGGCCTTTTCGTGGACCCTGCTAAAAGTAGCAAAGTACTTTACTGTGTTTTGTTTTGTATACCCATTGTTTTGTCCACGAATAAATGTTTTCTTTCTTTCTTTCTTTCTTTCTTTCTTTCTTTCTTTCTTTCTTTCTTTCATTAGTGAATAACACTCAAGTGGCGCGGTCCGCGCGGTGTCTGCGCCGCGCCACTTGAGTAATTCACATCACACGTCGCTTACGTATATGTTGTATAAAAACGTTTTGAAGCTCTATCATCCCTGCCCTGCGCCTGCGCCGCGCCTTCATCTGACGCCGTCTCTGTATCATCATCATCATCAGCCGAAAGACGTCCACTGCTGGACATAGGCCTCCGCCAAAGAGAGCCACAATGACAGGTGCTGCGCCACCCGCATCCAGCGGACTCCCGCGACCTTTACCAGGTCATCAGTCCACCTTGTGGGGGGCCTACCCACGCCGCGCCTTCCGGTACGTGGTCGCCACTCGAGAACCTTTCCGTCCCAACGGCCATCGGTTCTACGTGCAATATGCCCCGCCCACTGCCACTTAAGTTTAGCGATTCGGGGGGCTATATCGGTTACCTTGGTTCTGCTGCGGATAGCCTCATTTCTGATGCGATCGCGCAGCGAAACTGCATAATTCACGCTTATAGCAGGTAAGCTCTTCACCAGGCTACCATAATACGTGAGCTGACCTCTTCTACGATGCTGGGATGTAGCCCGTACCCTAAACGTGAGGGATCACCTCCCGTTTCGGAGGGAGGCTTGGGCTGCTGCCGGTGACTGAGTGACTTGACTGGTTTTTTAACACCTTGCACGCGGTCGAAAGCTGAACGCGATCCCGCGGCGTTCGTCTACAAAGCCGAGCCACCATAGTCCAGGCAATGAACAACAACATTTAGCATTTTGACAACTTGTATGGAAAAGTGATAATTTTGGAAATAATTTATAATAGCTTATTTTTTATGTGTAACGGATATATTATCAATTAAATAGTTACCCAAGCGACAAAATCCGACCAATTTCAGACATCAAAATAATGGTAAATAGCTAGCTTAAAGTTACTCTCACTAGCACTAACGTGTTTCAGGGGTTTTATCAAATCACTAAACAAATCTAGTGAAATGCAAAAACGAGTTGCCTTTTTTGGCCGATTTCGTCATTTCACTAAACAGATTCAGAGATTTGATCAAATGACTGATTTTTCTAGGCAAATGATAAAATGGATTCGCCATTTTAACATCCTGCGTGATTTGATCATATCCCTTAGAGTTTTGTTCAAATCTCTGTTTTGGCCATTTCCCTGCGACATATATATATATATGTATATATATATATTTCTATAGTCCGAGGCTTTTATCGCGATTAGCCCGTCATATCCGTCCTGGTCCTGGGGTACGTGAATGTATTTCCCCAACGTTACAAAAAAAAACAGGACCACAGGACAGGATACAGGGATACCCAAAGGTTGTCTGGAAGAGATTGCTTTATAACGATAAGACCGCCTGTTGTCTACCATTGTTTATGTTTAATTTACCTCTGTTTCTGTTTTGTACTTACTATTTCTGGTGAGCAATAAAGAATATTTTGTATTGTATTATAATATAATTGGCTTTTGTAGGTTTCGCACGATTTTGTTTTCTACATTTTACCAGTTTTACCTTCATTTATAATATCCCTTGTTAATCGTCTTGTAGATGGCCCAATTTACAAGAATCGTTAAAAATATAGACTACGAACATAATATTTCGAAGAGAATCTTGAATTAAGTACACAAAGAAAAAGATTTGTTTCAACAAAGGCGATTGTGTTCAGGAAATTCTGAGGATGAATTATCGTAATTATTCCTGTCGTCTTTGAGTTATTATGAGACGGTAATTATTTCTCCTTTATTCCTCCGGGTTCGTGTAGTTAAAATTATAGAAAATTCGTATTATGTTTTTTAAGATAAGATAAGATATTATTTATTTATTTATAATTGTGGAACCTTCTATAATATACAGGTTGCAAGTTTTCTCTCATTTTCGTAAACATACCTACATAATATTACTTTTGATATCCATGTTATTTTTACGTTGAAAATAGTTTTATTTTGTAACAACTCATTTGCCGTATTTTAATATTTTTCTCATCATTTACTTAATATTGCTTCATATCAATGAAAGTTCACGATATTAAACAACATGGTCTTAAAATGCTCACGAAGACCTCACAGGAAGACCTCACTAGTAAACTCCTTGGTTTTTTCCATCTTCAGTTATGGCTCGGAAACATGGACGATAAAAAAGGCTGATCGTGTCCGCTTTGAAGCCTTTGAGATGTGGTGCTGGAGGAAGCCGCGTCGGATCCCGTAGACTGCGCTTCGCACCAACGAATCCATCCTTCATGAGCTCAATAAGACAAGGCTTTCCACTGTCTGTTAGAGAATAATCCTGGATCTTTCTGGTCACATCGCCCGGAAAGAGAGAAACAACCTGGAGCAGCTGGTTGTCACCGGCAAGGTGGATGGCAAACGACCAAGACGGAGAAGTCCAACTAGATGGACCGATCAAATACGCTCGACACTGGATACCAACTTGCATGAAGCACCCACGCTGCTAAGGACCGGAACAGATTGAGAGACATAGTGCGGAAAAACCTAACTTCACATCGGGGAGTTCACAACCTTCAGCAATGAGACACGACGCAAGGAGGACGTCTTCATAAGTTCATACATTTTAGTCTTAGTTGAGCTACTGACTTGAGCTTTACTTTAGTGTTGATTACAATTAAGTATACCTCATTTTAAAATCGAACGTATAGGCGGACAAGCATACGCGAATATGATGGGAATTGCTTTTTACTCGAAACCAAACAAACAATACAATAGAAAAACGAGTCTGGTTCACAATACCCAAACAAATCCGCACATCATTGCTTGGTCAAAGACCTCAAGAACCGCCTAAACCGATTCGAATCGCGTGCCGAACTTCGAACGCTCGCAATATGAAATAGGAACACAGTAATGATAATAAGTACCTTGACTCGGTAGGCGAAATAATAATAAGGTCAAATCAATCTGCAATACAACGAATTTTATAGAAATAATCTCTGTCTATTAATGGGCTACCATGAAGTTACAACCTTTCGTATTCCAGTCCAGTCAACTAAAACTTTGCACGATAAAATATTATTTCTAACAGTCGATTGCCTTTGTGTATTTAAGATCTAGTAGCTGGTACCGGCTCGTTTAATTACTTGCATAGGGTTGGCGGTGCTATGCACTACCAATATAATAACAATTCGCGAAACGTCTCGTTGACGTAACTGGTCACCGAAGAGCTGGCGAGCTTTCTCGCGCAACGCATCAGCATTGCAATTCAGCGAGTAAATGCCGCCAGCATCCTCGGTACAATGTCTCGAGAAACCTCTTTTAGATTTAACTTATTTATAATTTAATTTAGTAAATGTTTATGTTTATTACCATCTTGTAAAATTCTTTAGAATATTAATGTTTATAAGAATTTAATTGTTATAAAATTATAAACTTACCATACTGACAGTGACCTACTGCGATGGAACCAGTCTAATCTCGATCTACGATCCGATTGGCCGCATTATCAGAGGTCCGTTGGGGGCAGTGAACTCGCTCAGATAAACATTGATAACTAGTCACGCTACGGCCATCTTTGTTCTCGATTTCTCAAGGCGCAGTCGCATGCAATACCTAAGGCGCCATGGTGTTCAACAATTTTTGATAAGTTTTGTAGACTGATCAGATATTTTAGAGCTCTGTGCCGGCAGGTCGATGCTACGCAATTCAATCCAAATCTTCCTATCGGGCGAACATCCATATCCTGAGTTATTAATAGAGTTGGGATGTTTGGTAGAAATGGGGTGAACAAAGAGCAATGGAGTCGTTGTTATATATTTTTTGATTGAATTAATGAATGAATAAATGATTGATAAACCTATTGATGTATAATTAAATTTATTGGTTTCATACAAGTTTGGATTTTTCACAAGTTGAGAAACCGTATAACGCCAGCTAATATGAAACAAATTGCCTTAGTATAATGCTTTTCATAATCTTGACAACCGTTTAACATCAGAAGAAGATAATATGCAAGATTTTGAAACTTTAATTCCAGTTGCAAGTTGTTCAAGCTCTTGAATACATAAACATTTTAGCAAACAAGTAAAATTTATTTAAATGTTACATTATAAAATCATCATTGTAATTTACAGTATTGCATTGCAGTTGTCGTCAAAAATGTATGTAAAATATGTAACTAGTTTAATATGCGATGTATCAACAAACCTAAATTGTTTACTCTAATACACGTTCATACAATAAAACGCTAAGGTGATATATTATTGGCAGGTACTGTAATATACATTAATCGTCTAGTTATTCTTATTGTTGTAGAAATAAGGTCCGCCTAGATATTTTTGAGACTTTGTGGTGTATAAATATTGGTGCCCTTGAGTGTACCATGACAAATTACTAGCAAAACATTCCTTAACATTGGTTTGCTATTTCACTTATGAAAATAAGCAATATATCTAGCTAATTATTTCCGATGCGTGCTTAAATATTACTAGAAAACGCGAATAATAATGATAATAATAATTTCATTTATTCAGATAACTTAGATCCACTGGTTAGTCATTACAAATCTTACAAAACTATTGTTAAGAATAGAAGAGTAAATTTGAACTAAAATAAAAACGCTCGACGCCATACAATTCAATACTAATACTCTTTTATTGCACACCTCACACAAACAAAGCAGTTAAAAAAAAAACAATACAATAACACCATAATTAACGACTTTTAATAATCTCACTCAAGATTTCACTTAGGTATTAACTGTCCAATAACCATTATCTTCACATTTAAGTACTACTTATTACATTAACAAAGTCGGCCACATCACAAAAACAATTACCGTGGAAGTTCAACGAACTGTAATGAACTAACTATACCTACATACGTATAGGTAGCAGCGTCTGTTAAATTTAACACTAAATTTAGCCTTAGCAGTGCTTCTGGTTTGCGTCTGATAAAATTTATTTTCAGACTCAGAGCTGCCGATGTCGATAAGATGTCGATGATAAAGTCGATGGTCGAACGATTCGAGTGACAAGTGACAGGCGAGTCAATACGATCACCAAGAATAGATTTATTCCAAGATTAAGTACTCATTCTGGTTTGGTCGAATCTGGTCTAAGGATCGCGATTTTTTTTCTAAGAACGAGGCCCAAAACAACGTAAGAGAAAAAATCCCCTTGAAATATTTTATTTTTACGGTTGACAATGTTGACATTCATCCATTGACAATGTATGGTTAATACAAATAAAGACATATCATATCATATCACTTGACACTACCTATAAAAACAGTTTTAATATCAAAATAACATCAAGGTATGGGACCTTCGATTTTCCTTTTGATTTCTTAGCTTATTTAGTGACTGACCAGTTTGGTAAACTGCCTTCGATTGTTGATTACAAATATTGAAATAAGCATAGGGAAACCAACCACCTTCGAAATAAGCCAGGCGGAAGGATATCTTGTAAATTTTGCTAACACTTTGACATGTCCAGACTATTTTTTAATACCAATAAGCGGTTGCAAACAAATTCAGCATCTTCACATTGGATTGCCAGGCACAATGACAGTTTTGACAACTAATCGCACATTTCTGGCATGATACGTAACTAACGACCATATTTGCTTGTACATTCAGAAATGAACAGCGAATTGTCATCACAATTGTCAAGTTGGTGAAATACCTGCCCGATAAGTTACCGTGACCTATGAAGGCGAGCAACTCCACTGTATAAAAGAAAAAAAAATGTACTACCCTAACAGAACTTTAATCCCTCTGTTTCTCTCTAGTCTACTACGTACTGCTACGCACCGGAGAATATTATTAAGTCAATTGTCGATAAGTTTTACTGCACACGAACTTGTTTTGCCACCCCTATCCACAATCTAGGAATGGACTCCGTAACTATCGCCAGAAATCGACGTTTGCCGTCACTGATTAAGGAGCATTAATGTTGTGGTCACAGTATCAATATCTGAATAGACTAGCATTAGTTTCAAAGCGGAAATTGTCGTTAAAAACTTAAAATAGGATTGTCAAACTGCCAATACTGTTTCGCCGGTTCTGGCTGGTATGAATATAAACTTCTGTACATCTACATTTGCGTTTTTGGAAAGATTTGGAGTTTTAGAACAAGTGAAAAAATATGGAGATTACTTTTTGGATTTCATTTGCTTTATCTGCACCTACGTCGGCCCTTATGTTTTTAAGTTTTTACGGTTTACACATCTACTATTTGGAAATTCGATTAGTTATAGCTATATAGATAAAACGTAATTTTATTTATTACCAATTGAACGCCCAAAACTATTGTACAAATTATTGATCAAAGTTACATAACTGAACAAGCGAGCGAAGCGCACGAAGTTCTCTACTTCAGCTTGGGTCAATATTCGTGTGCCCGGGTGCCCAGCAGTTATCCCCTCATGTCCCTTTTCTTAACCGATTCTCGTGATATTTGTGCGCTGGTTCAATAAATATATATTATCTTGTCAATTCATGTTTTCAAAACCAAAATAAAAAATAAAAAATCTACAGCTCACAGAACACTATTAATATAACATGAACAATTTATGATAATAATTTGAAACACTTATATAGCTAACGTGTCCACTCGATGAGAATGCCACGTCATTAAAATTATTATATCTCCATTAAATCACATATAAATACAACTTAGAAAAGTTGAAAAACCCCCGACATTTTCATTTCAAAGTCCAATATCTCAAAGACGGCTAAACAGATTTTCATAAAACATAGCTAATAACATTCGGGATCACATCAGCGCATTCAAATCGGTCCATCCGTTTGGGAGCTACGATACCACAGACAGATACACAGACACACAGACACGTTAAACTTATAACACCCCTCTCTTTGCGTAGGGGGTTAAAAACACAGAACAACAAATCAAAAATTGAGCAAGTTAAAGGTAAAACTCGAAGAAAAGTCATAAATTATAAATAGTTCGCTCTAATTCTTATCAAATTCTAAGCACACGGCCCTCGTTGCACGTGTTCCGTATTAGTCATCGATACTGCAGTTACTAATTGCAGTATGAGCTCATGGATAAAGCCAAGTCAATGTTTGGCTAAGCCAAGTATGGAAAGTTCTGGTCAAATATGGACGACCTCTTTAGGATCGTGTTACTGATTAGTTACTACTTTTGTTTGACGAAGCTAGTTCTACATACATCATAACGAAGGCAAGTAGGAAAATAAATATTGATTAATTATTATGTTTACCGCCAGTTAATACTAATGTCTCTGTTGGGGCGGAAAGGTTCTTGAGTGGCGATCAAGTATTGGAAGGCGCAGCGTGGGTAGACCCCCTACAAGGTGACTGACTGATGACCTAGTTGTGGGAGTCCGCTGGATGCAGGTGGGGGCAGCGCAGGACCGGTCATTGTGGCACTCTATGGGGGAGGCCTATGTCCAGCAGTGAACGTCTTTCGGCTGATATGACGGTGATGATGAATTACTACGAAGCTGCCTGCGCAGCTGACGGCGTAAGATTCAAATCCCGGTAAGGGCAAACATTTTTGTAATAAGCACGAGCATTTGTATCGGGGCTTGGATGTTTTCTATCTATCTGTATTTTTATTTATTTAGAGATCCCTTATAGGGATAAGTTCGCCTTTGTACTTTGATCTATTGTGTGACATGTATATTCTCTAACCTGTAAATAAATACATACATACATTTATCGGTGTACCCTTGTTTTGTCGACAACCTTTTCATCGAATATTATTTCATCGACGATTCATCGAAACTTTAGTACGAGTAATATTGTTTGGCGTTATTTTATTTCAACTACTATTTATTTAAATTTATCTTACTACGTAGAAATACTATTCAATGAATATTACTTAATCGCTGATTTGTTTAAAATTTTCTTAATTGGCACAACTACAAAACATTGCAATTCATTTCTTCGACGTATTACTTTAATACAATTTTATATGTCCTACTGCACATACATTATTCAAATTATGTAGTTAATTGATGTATAATATGTATGTATCATAAACTAAGAATCATTGGTGTAAATCGTTTATTACAAAAAGATATCAGGGCGGACAAAAATGACTTGTCATAAGCGGTCTGTTTTAGGTCGGTTAGGTTAGGGTTCACTTGTGTCCATCAAACCAGAAATAGACACCCCGCGCAGCGGGGTGGCGTCGATTCGCTGCACGGCTATCACAAGACGGCATGCGAGCTCTGATCTTCATGACAAATTCATACGACCAACCATTCGTCCAGATAAATTATTTCATATCTGAAACTACCCACATATCAATAATCTCGCAGAGTGAGCCGACTGACGTGATTGCGTTTAGTTTCGATAACGAATTATTACCAATTGAAATAATTTTATGCGGAATAAATATTATTACCTACATGTAAAAAAAATGTATTAAAAAAACCCGAAATGAAAAGCCATGACATGAATTTTATTGAAATAAGTCAACTACCAATTAAAAGACCTCGGTTTAAATTACCTAGTATCGAGTCTTCGAAGTAATGACTTGTCGATGAAATGAAAATACTTAAAACGTTGTCTTTGAAATAATATTCGATTAAATGTTTGTCGGCAATTCAATGGTAAACCACATTTATCAGTGTCTAGTACCCATAACACAAGCCTCATTAAGCATACTGTGAAGCTAAAGAAGCTGTTCCCTTAATATGTATTTTCTTTTAGAAGGAAAATAAAGATTATAGCCTCATTCTATGAGGATTTATGAAGCGTACAGAGATTACGGTTTCTGTTTCACGTTACTAACGCCAACGGATATTACAATACACTGTTATTCAAATCCATGCCAAAAGTACCAGGTTGCCAACGCACGGTGAGACATTTAGCCTCCTGTTTTAAGATTTAGTTTCTTTTTAAGAGCTTTTTTCTGAAGATGCTGCAAGGCTTATTTGTTCGAGCATAGTACTTAGAAAGAGACAACTAGAACTTAAGTATTCTTAGTAGTATATTACTTCGGTACACTTCCGTTATTTCTTGAAACTGAGCCTTCTCCACAGTCAAGATCCAGCGTGCCTATTTTGGGCGAAACTGGGGGCAGCGCTACTCTTACCACCCCTGCTCCTCCACAAAGTTTAACAATGCCTCGACATTGTTTACTACTTCGTGTAAGGTGTTCGGGGACCCTAGGTGCTTCCCTGTATTCTACCTGCTCACAATCCAGTATATAGTAAGTTATGTATACATATAATATTGACTAAATAATTTGGAATATAATATTTTGAGCAAACAAGGGCGAGTGACAAGTAGTCAGATCACAATCGGTTATCTAGCATGATTACGCAATGTTATTTTAGTAAGTCTGCTGCTGGAAAAAAGACCTGCCTCTTTTCCTTTTCTGTTTACCTTGTATGTCCGTTTGGCATGCCTCACTGATGATTGACGACGTCAATGTCTCACTATCTCCGACTACCGGGACGCCGCCATCTCGCATACGGTTTAAAGGAAGCCACTTTGTCTTCTTTAGACCATAAGTCGTATGACTTAATTTTCATAGGGTGATAATGATGATGACTGTATAACGAACCTTATCCCTCACCAAGGATCTAGAACACTAGCTTAGACCGAGGCAAATTGATGCTCTGGTGATGCTCTTTACTGGCTCTCTAAACTCCAAGTGATAGGAAGACCCATGGGGAAAGTACGTAACTTTGCGAACGAGCTTTATGACAATTCAACTGTAATTTTCCGATACAAAAAATGACATTTCTAACAACCTAGTTTACGTAAGAAGCGTTACGCAATCGTGCAGCCGGTTAGGTTAGGAGTAGGTACACTAAACAAACTTACAGTCTTAGGTCTACTAATTATTGCATTTGATCTTTCGCTAAGAAATAAAGATCATGTACGAATACATGCTCTTTTCCTCAGTGTAAACTCCATAACGCAAACAGACCGGTGTTGAAGTCGGTGAAGCATAGGCCCCAGAATGCATCCCCCAACACGTTTCGGCCGGGGGTATTTCAATACGACACATTCTTACGAGCCGTGTTTTGGCGGGAGACTATCACACCGTACTTGACTTACTTGATTTAATGTTCTGTTCCTAGATGGGGCAGAGGTCTTCCACAGTGCTCCGCCATCGCGCTTTGTCGTATGGACTACGCGCTTCGCTGGCAGTCGGGCTACGCGGTCCGAACCACGTCAGTCCGACTGCCATCAGTCCCGTACGCGATGCCAAAATACTCAGAGGATTCTTATGGAAAGAATAAGAAAACACGTGACTTTAGTTACTCTTTCACGCAAATCACGTAGAAATGGAAAAACAAACCAATTTCGCACTAAGTTATATTGCTTTTGCGCGATTCGATTTGAAAAATCGTGTAAAAACTCCTTGATATGATAGCTCTAGCTCTAGCTAGACCGTATTGCCGGGGGGGCAATATCAATTCTTCACTATGAGAGCTACTCTTTTTACTATAGAGACATGAAGCCCTGATGATCAAGTAATGTGTTAGTAATGTGTATAGCGATTACATGTATTTACTAAAACAATGTATTATTTGACAAGTGCCATTCGCTCCGGTGTGACAGGCGGCCATTCTGACGGATAACAGAGTACGGGGGCGAGGGCTGAAGAGCGAAATAAAAGGGGATAATAGGGGAATTACGTCGCCATGGCAACGGCTTCCCCACGACGTAACGACCCTTGCATAAAAATAATACTACGCCAAGTCAATTTTGAAGGAAGCGAAATTGTTTTCGGGGCGTTTTTACTTATTTCTTTACTGGAGGCTAAGTTCATTGGTTGGGGGTTGAGACACGCTTAAACTGTCAAAGTTAATATGACTGTCAGTCCATGAAGGGAATTGTTCTCTTGACTGTAGGTACAGTCACCGTCCAATACATCTAAGCGAACGTGCTCAAAAATATCTGAGCAACAATAAGGTCGAGTTCATATAATTTTGATCACTTGGTCCGTGGACATATTTTCAAACTAGTCTAGTGCAAAAATAAATAATAAATAAAAAATAAATAAATAAATATTGGGGGACAATCTTACACAAATCGACCTAGTCCCAAACTAAGCAAAGCTTGTACTATGGGTACTAGACGACGATAAACATACTTATATAGATAAATAAATACTTAAATACATAGCAAACATCCATGACTCAGGAATAAATATTCGTGCTCATCACACAAATAAATGCCCTCACCGGGATTCGAACCCAGGACCTCTTGCTTCGTAGGCAGGGTACCAAGGTACCAACCTAGGTACAAACTAGGCTAAAGCGGTCGTGTGATATGTATCGATTTAATCCTAAATACGTACCGAAACCTTAATCCGCTGACATAAGAGCGGTAGGACATATTTATGAGTAAGTTGTGCGACCATATTTTTACACTTGACTTACATTAATAATGTGTGAAAATTTACGTGAGCTCGTTAGGTTGGTAAATATAAACTTTGTTAACAACATTTACACTTTTCAAACATATCTGTTGAGTGTTCTTCTTGACCCAATTGAACTAACTTTCATAAATCTAAGAATAAATCAACAATCATACTTACACGAAGAAAAAAGTATTATATAACTACTCGTATTCATACATAAAAGTCAAAGTCAAAAGTCAAAATTATTTAATTGCAGAATTATGGTACATTACATAATTGATGGATTTCGAAATAACATGTTCAGCATAGTTCACCATTTTAGTGGCATGCAAATTACAAATTATTACAAATTACATAAGAAGTAATATGGTAAAATGTACAAAGTAAATTACTGCTTAATCTAAACTTGATATTTGATTAAGTTCATTGAACGACTAATACGTACTGTCAGCAAAAACCAGTGCCAATATTAATAAAACGCTCAATTGGACAGCATTCGACTTGTTTTAACGACAACACAGAACATGGCGATCTGAATGCTAAAGTGACGATATCGCCGGCGACCCATCGAAGTTTGCTATTCCAAATAGATTTAGTCGCGAAAAGGCTCTTCAGTTTTGACCTTATTATCATTGAGATAAAGTCGAAACTGGCGAACCTATTTATTCCTCGGCTATATTAGTCAATAGTCACCTATACATCATTCTGGTAAGGGGGCGTTCATTGATTACGTGAGGCATTTTTAGAAATTTTGTGACGCCTTCCACCCCAATCTCACGTAAGATTCTTCAAAATGTGCGTTTCTAGTGAAAATGTGTTGGATATATTCAAAAAAGATAAAAAGAACTGGCTTAATACTTTTATTTGACTAGTTAAGATTAGTATTTAGGATTATTTTCTTGCAATTTTACTCTGTTTCTTGCGGAAAAAAAAGATATTTGCTGAAAAGGGGGGGTTTCGGCAAATATCACTTTTTTTACTCCCCAAAGTAAGATTAGATGAGATTTGGCTCGAACTCCCCGCTAGAACGTCTCATGTAATGGACGCGCCTTAAAATGTATGATAAGCTGTAAAAAAAAAAACTATAATACTGCCCCATACAAAGCAGAATATTCTCGCGCACTGCCCGCAAAAAGTCAACAAGTCTAACATTTCTCGTTTTGCGGGCTGTACCGTCAGCAGCAAAAGTAGCTAAGCGGGATAAGTGCTCAAAATTATGTACCTAACACCCGACTCTAATGTGAGGAGGATAAGGACTATCTAGATCATTTTGAGCGTGTTATTTCGCGTAGCTACTTCTGCTGCTGACTGTAACGTTAATATTTTTTGGCTACAATTTTCCGCGTCCAGTAATTTATAGCTTGTCTATGAGGATGGAGGCTTTTTATGAGAAAAACAATCCTAACAAATTGGTGTAAGTATTTGGTAGGGTACCGTTTAACTGCGATAAGTCTTTGGATAGCTCGTTTAAGTGCACTTAATGGAAATATGACGATGAAAGGGACTCACAATAATAATTTCACCGGTTTCTTCATCCCTCTCGCCCATTTTTAAATATCTTGGCTACAACTTCTTTGGAATGAGAAAATAGTTACGTACCTAATGTTTATTGCTACTTAGTTTTGGTGACCTGAGTTTACAGTTGCTGTATCAACCTTGTTTAAGATGTGGTTGACGAAATTTTGCACAGATTCTCCAAATAACTTGTTCGAGGAATCGGTGTAAATGACTTTTCCTCAACCACATATATAAGTTTTTTTTTTAGTTTAGATGACGAAAAGTACTTCAAACCAGCCATTACCGATATATTTTGTTTATTTTTTACCTTCACGTAGGATAGTTTTCCTCCTAAGGCCCATGGGCCTACTCATAGGACTTTTTCTGCCGAAGGAATTTAAATTATATTCAACTGGAATAGAGTTGCATTTGTTTTGTTTCGGATAGTTTTTTAAACAAACGAAAGTTAACACTATTTCCGACACAACACGATTCCAATTTCAATGCCATTTTGTATTGTATGATAGGCCTTAGGAGGATAGATAGAACAAACATACGCTACTCCAGGAGGTTTTATTGCCACACTTCGGTCAGTTTTTAACCCTCGACGCAAAAATATTGATTGTATAAGTTTGACGTGTCTGTGTGTCTATCTGGGGCATCGCAGCTCCGAGACGACTGGAGCGATTTTAAAGCGTATTTTTTTCTCCGAAAGCTAACATGATCGAGATGGTTCTTAGCTACGTTTCAACAAAATCGGTTCAGCCGGTTAAGAGTTCGAACCTTGTGTCATTGTCGGGGTTTTTCAACTTTTCTAAGTTGTTATATGACGTCGTCTCTCTGTTATCTTTTCCTTTCATACTTATTTACAAAATAATTTGTAAAATCCCACGTTAACTTTTTTTCTTTTTTTTAAACATCCCAACCGTTTCGCGTTTTTCGCATTGTGTCTCTCATCCCGTTGTGCTTGTGTTACATATTTAACAAATGCATTATATTAATTATTTATTTATTATGGGTATACGTTTGTATCGGCAGTATGGTGTGTTGCGTTCCGTGGATCACGTACGGTGCTGTCTGAAAATTAGCGCTGTAGGTGTCTGTCTGACACCTCGGCATAATGCTGAGACAGCGACCGATTCACTGCTGCGAAGACACACATTTTGTGTCAATTGTATTGTATTTCTACTCCCTTTGTCTCTGTGTTTTTTTGTGTAGTGAATAAATGTCTTCTTTCTTTCTTTCTTTCTAACTTCATTTTCGCCGTTTTAACTAAAACAATCCTACTAATATTATAAATGCGAAAGTTTAGATGTTTGGATGTTTGTTACCCAATCACGCTTAAACGGCTGAACCGATTTGAATGAACTTTGCACGAAGATAGTTTATAGCCTGGATTAAAATATAGGATAGTTTTTATCCCGGGTCCACGCGGACGAAGTCGCGGGCGGAAGCTAGTCTATACATATAGTTGCCACTTGTGCTAGTCTTATCTTTCTTCTTGCTTGCGTGCCAACCAAGCTCTCGGCCCACCTGATGGTAAGCGGTTTCCGTAGCCTGTGGACGCTGGCAACTCCAGGGGTGTTACACCCGCCGACCCTTTAAGAATTTATACCCTCTTTTTTTAAAGAACCCCACACTGTAGTCCCTCGGGACAACCTCTGCAGGGAGCTCATTCCACAACCGGAGCGTCCGAGAGAGGAAATTTCTCTGAAATCGTTCTGTACGCGACCATTTAGGTTCCAGGGTGTGAGGATGAATGCCCTGCCGACGACGAGAGCAGCCGTATATCATCAAACTATCAAGATGGACGACCATGGATTGATGGACATGAAATTAGATAGAAATCTACGTTAACAAGAATCCAGTGCTTGTCTCCATTAGAACTGTCACGCGACCACGAACGATACTGACCTTGCAAATGATTGCTTCTATTATGTCAATTACGTTGACACGCATTGATAAGCTGGCATTTTTCACCGTATTTGCATTATTATTTTTATTACTTAGTGTTAATTAAATGAGAGAAACCAAGAGTGGTCGAATTTAGCCTAAACCAGAATTCCAACCCGAATCCTCATCAATCCAGAGGGGTAATCACGTAACGGTACGAACGCGCGTTAGGACAGCTTAACTGTCATTTTCCTTTACAAAAAGTTACATTTAGATCTACCTGACGCGCGTACAATGAGTTTCGTGATCGTCCTGCAGTTCTCCACAATTACAGACAGTTCGAAACAGCGCGTTAAAGCCTTGTCAATTACCGATTGAATGCCGTTGCAATAGTTAATTGTGTAATATCACGCCGTAATCCAATCATAGAACAATCGTGGTATCCACCACTGCACTAAGTAACTGTTACTTATATAGTATTATTGAACATTACGTCCTAAATATAATTATGTGGGTCGGGAAGAACTAACTTTCCGTCTTGAAATGAAAGGGACAAGAGAATTTTGGTCCTAAAGGAGTAAACCGTATTAAAAGAATCTCAACAGGAGCGGGAATGGCCATACTTCATTATCGGAGTTGGAGAAATATTTACATGCCCTACCCGAGAAATCCAGGACACCACTAGGTATGTAGAGATTATTATACATTATTAAGAGCCTTCAGTGTCCCACTGCTGGGCAAAGGTCTCATCTTTTTATTCCAGATATCCCTATCCTGGGCGGACTCCCACCAGTCTTGGTCAAAGACTCTGGTCTCGCCATCTCCTGCGTGGTCTACCGAGACGCCGTATTCGGTTCTCTGGGACCCACTTGGTGGTAATTGTAGCCCATAACGCTTCTGGCATGCGGCAGACGTGCCCGGCCCAGTCCAATTTAAGTAGCCAGAAAGATAACGAAAAAAAATTGGACACCAGGGTAGAAATAGCCAGCTACGTCGTGTCCTGTCTTCAATTTCAAATTCATCTAGGATCAAATTGAATTAAGTTAAACGTTCTCAAAGAGCTTGCTAAATTGACCTCAACTTTTTCTTATTCGCCTCCGAGAAAAGAAAAGCAATTTGCAAACAAAAATAATTTAGAGGTAACTAGCGTTCGCTTTGTTCTTTATATTAAAATACTAATAACATGGGGTAACAGCTGTTTCAAGGTATATAGGGTAGTGGGTAGACTGCAGTTGATATTTGTTCTAATAAAACTTTCCATAAACTGGATTGCCCGCTCATGAGAATAATACATTCGAGTATAGAGATGCTCGACGTCGATATTGCTACAGAAAATTGCTAATTAATGGATCTGTGTGTATAATAATCGGATTAGGTGGTCGAAAAAATTGGTAATAAGATAATTTATAACTGAACATTCTATCTACTGATAGGTAGGTACGTATTTTAAATACATACTCATGCCATGTTGTATTATTGGTTCTGTTTAGTGGTAAAAACATTTATCCTTTATCAAATCCATTTTACTTTTCCTAATAGGTAGGTACAGATAGCCAAGAAAGTCGTCTACCACTTTTCGACTCCATTATTCCAACTTTCTTAGTTCCCTGCAAGTTGATCACGTAACGCATTGTACGTACCTTAGGTATATCTAAATGTCAATTTTTATATGGAAAATTTACAGTAGCATTTTACTAACGCGCGTTCGGAACGTTACGTGATTACCCCTCTGTACTACACCAAATAAAACATACCTACAAATACAACCAAATGTAGGACCGCACAACACCTGCAATGAATAATAACTTCTAAGTCAATGTCTTTAGAGCTATATCGTTAAGTTAGTAATATATATCTGTTACCCCCAACACGACAAACAACAAAATGAATATCCCTGTAGATAAAGGCAATTCGTCTAGCGCCGGCGCCCGGGTTCGCCCATGATTTGCATGCCGTGTAGTGATGATAAACGGTTGCGTGTTTGGGACTTGTTTGGTGCTAGTTTATAATGTTGTATTTACTTGTACGAAACTTAAAAACAAGACGTTAGAAAAAGGAGCGAAGCTTTTCTTCAAAATTTGGAGGTTTGTGTTCCTTCGAGTGAGCCCTTTATTTTTCATCAATTGTATGGCGTATATACATACACTTTTTGTGGTCGACCACACAGTGGAATACTGAAAATGTCTAGAAATTGAGGATTACTAGTACTTACTTATTACTGACTCAAGTGGAATTGCGCAGGACACCTTGCCAGGCAGAATGATGGTGTAGGTGGACCAAAAAGGTGTCAGATTGGTAGCCACTTCTAGGTAAAAGGAGCGTCGGCCGTCCACCAGCTCGATGGGTGGACGATATTAGGAAGATTGCGGGTCACTTCTGGATAAGATTAGCTCAGGACTGGGACGGATGGCGTACTCGAAGAGAGACCTATGCTCAGCAGTAGTGGGGCGATGAAAATGAAAATGTCTGATGATGACGATGTCTGAAAATGACGATGATGTTGATAATCCTGTCTGGTTCTCAGATTTCTGTTTCGCTTTTGTTTTCTTTCTTTTATTTTTGTTTATTTTCTGTTTGTTTTATTTTTATATTATACCGTGTACCAAAACTAACATACCTAGCGTGTAAGCTTCCTAAATCTTAAGTTTATTATATAAGTACTAACTAAATATGGATCTCGGTCCGAAATAAACAATTTTTATTTTATTTTATTTATTTTATTTATAATGACTGCTCCTGAGTAGGAAAAAATCATATTTAAAAAAAAAAATGTGAATCACTCACTTTTATAGTAAAACTCCCAGATTGATGTCCATAAATTAGAAATATTATTTATATCTCAATTACTTAACAAAAAAATGTTATCTTGTTCCTCATGGAGTTACTGAAGACATTGACTCTAATTGCCAAATTCGCGGGCTCCTCAATTAAGTGGTGTTATAACAAATTAAATGTGCCAGTTAGCGGGTTAGCGGAATTCCTTAATACCTTAGCAGGGCTTCGGTTTACAAATTCGGGGCTTTATTAGGGTTCGCACCTGTCAGAAATACATTAAAATAACGTTTTTATACTCTACGTTTTTGTATTCATTGTAAGGACAGTTCGTGAAATGGCATCCTTCCATACTAATCCATACTAATATTATAAATGCGAAAGTGTGTCTGTTTGTCTGTCTGTCTGTTACCTCTTCACGCTTAAACCGCGGAACCGATTTGGATGAAATTTGGTATAGAGATAGTTTGAGTCCTGGGGAAGGACATAGGATAGCTTTTATCCCGGAAATCACCCCCAAGGGGATCAAGTGGGGGGTGAAAGTTTGTATGGAGCTACGATATAAACGAGTTCCACGCGGACGGAGTCGCGGGCAGAAGCTAGTAAGATATAATTTATGACATCTCGATGATCTTACGAAACTAACAATATGTTTATTATGTTTAATATATTAATCAATTGATCCATTTCTATTTTTTACCTTTTCAATAGTTTTGTACATGTGTCGGTTTGCCTGTTTGTTATTTCCACTCATTGGCTCAAACGTTAGCTGGAAGAAATCCCTTTCAGGGATAAGCTCGCCTTTGTACATGTATCTTCTGTTCCTGTAATAATTGTTTTGTTGTTGTGTTCTGTTTCATGTACAATAAAGAATTTACATACATACATACATGTTTTTTTTAATCATTACCAGTGATTGACCCTAGTCTGACCTGATATGGCGACAATTTTTTTTTCTTTATTTGAGGCAACAACAGCATCATACAATTAAACTGGAAACTTAAAATACTAAAAAAGTAGCCATTGACAGATGTCCACAGAAATAAAATAGACAAGCTTCAGTAATATTGGTTCAGTAATTATGTATTCACTTTTTTTTGTCTTAATGCAAAATTTTAAAAGTACGCCGATGTATAAAATGTAATTCATGAATAGATAATGACGAAATGAATTTAATGATGCATAATGTACCAACGAATTAAATATGCGTACCTATGTAAAAATCCTGACATGTAACTTGGTGGTATTAATAAACTATTTGTATTTGTATTTGATGTAATAACTGCCATCTCGCAGAATCGGTGATCCGTCTTGGCATTAAGGATATTACAGTAATTTATTTAAATTAATTGTTTGATGAACAAACAGTTGTTCACATACAGTTGACAATGTATGACTAATACAAATTCAGACGTAACATATCATAACATGGGACTTGGGAGTGTCTTGAATTTGCCTCAGTCTCCTAGGTATTCTACGTCTACGTCTAATTATAGTCGAGGCATGAAAAGGTTCGTCACTTTCCGACTTTTTTTAATGATGGTTCAAAAGTGAAAATTTTTTTTATTCCGCGACTGTACATACTCCCCCAATGTAAATCTCATATCATGACACACTCGTCAGATAATGTACTAGTTGAATGTTTGGCATTGTTTCAAATCATTGAAATCCTGATGGATAGGCTAGAAGTGGGTCGAGCAATTAGGTCGTGTAGTTTAGACACTAACACCCTATCCAACTGATGGGCGCACAGCTGGGATTAAACTGGAGTTCGAAATGTGTCATTGCTAAACAGTTCACGCATCGGTGAAGTTCAGAACGTAAGGAGTCATAAGTGTGTCTGGGCCAGGGGACGTAGAACTTTTTAAACTTACTTATACATCGCAGTCGTAAAAAAGGAGAGGTTATGACATGTTTAACAGATAAGATAAAGCATCTATCACTTTTTATGAAAGAGACAATGCACCGAATTTTTCAATATTGTCACTGTCACAAAGATCACCATCGCCATACGCCTGCAAACCGCATATAATATCGTTCTTGCCTACAGTTCGGCCGACATATTTTCTGATCTTGGCCATTTTTGTCATCGCCCTAGGTATTCAATGCACTATTTGCACTACAAAGTATAAGAGCATACAGTTAAAAATAGGAGGCGTTGTTATCGCTTTAAACTTCTCTTTGTACCTTTGCGTAGCAGCAAATTAAAAACATAAAAGTAATGGTCCTATGGATTGTAAAAGAGAATGGTAAGTGAGTGATAGCCCTAAATTGGAATAAGACGTTTGCACCAATTATAAGTCTTCACCAAACATCTGTCAGGGGTGTAACTTGCGCAAGTTAATTTGAACTTTTAAACGATGGTGATGAGGTTCGTTTTCATTTAAGACTAAGTGTGTCTGTTTTAGGGAAAGATTAGTTTTTAGGGTGGTTTTCTATTGATTATTTCAACTTTTTTAAAGCTCAGGGGTCATATTGAAAACGTTTAAAAAATCATTGGTGATAGTAGTAATGTCATTTTGATAGTTGTATATCAATATACATGGCATGAAAAAAAAAACACTAGATAGAGGTATCGTTATATTTTTCCTGTAATATTTATGTTAATCTTAATCATAATATGTAAAATGTCGCTTGGTAAACTTCGGAGATAAGAGGGAATGGTTTTTTACAAGCTTTTATTTAGTTTCACCTGTCCCGTTGTCTGTCTCTGTCTGTAATCAAATCTTGCAAGTTAAATTTGACCCACTTCCCGCTGACCGATTGAGCTGAAATTTTGTGTATAAGTATAGTTTGGATGACAATTCAATATTCAATATTATATGTCGCGTGATAGCCGTGCAGGTAATCTGTGACAAGCACTGAGCCGTGAGTAAATGTACTAGTGGACTAATAAATAGCAGTGCCTAGCGGCCTCCATAAACAGGGTGGCGCGTGATGTTATGCGGTGTGCGTACAGTCGCGCTCGCGATGACTGGTGCAAACCAGGGATGTTGCAGACATTCGCATCCGCATCCGCAACCGCGGATGTTCCGCATAATTTAATTTTCAACATCCGCTTCCGCATCCGCATCCGCAAAAATGGATGCGGAGTTTTTGCGGATGCGGCTGTAGAGTAAAGTAACAAGTCAGTCCAAAGTAGTAGGCACAAGCCGCGCGCGTGTTGCAGTTTTGTCATTAGTCAAAAATAATCTTCATTTCCTTGCTATAATCTGACGATTCGCCGCCTTCGCTCATCGTACACAATTTGATGCGTTGGGTTTGCAACGATTTTAAATCAGTCGCAACGAGTTTGAGTACTGCGTGACCTTATGGACGTTGTTTATTTATGTTTATGAGTGTTCGAACCCTACATCCGCATCCGCATCCGCGTCCAGATATCCGATCCTCGGAAAAAATAACATACATTGCGTCACTATAGCAGAATGACCAGACTTGTGTGGGAATATGTACAGTAACCGTCAAAAAAGTAACCATTGTTCTGACGTGGACTGTACATCTTTTGCACCTTCACACCATCAAACGTCCCACTGCTGGGCACAGGCCTCCTCTCGAGGGTGAGAGGGAATGGACCGTAGGGCTTTTGCACCTTAACACTTCGTAAATAATACTGGAAATTGTCCCAACTTAGAAAGAGGTAGGAAAAAAAAAACTGGAAATTGTCTCCGTATAAATAGTGCACATTTTCTGATTAGGTATAACTAATCAAAATTGATAACTTGAGTTTTTAGCTCTAGCATTTATATCATTCTCCACATCGCTCGTTGCTAATATACCGCATTCCCGAAATCCAGATTTTGCTAAATACCACATTCTTGATTTATCACATTACCAATATACCAAATTTGCAGTATAGGGCATTCGATATAAGTATATAGTTCCATGAGTACTTTTCAACTTTATAACCTGGTGTAACGGGAATATGGTAAGCCCATATTGATAATCCGATATTTTGCAAAATCTGGTATTTCGGGAATGCGGTATATTAGCAACGAGCGCTCCACATTATTGGATTAGACGAAAAATTACATCCGCCTAATTTGTTCCCAAGGATTGAAGGCGATTATCTCTTGATACTTTTAATCGGACTATTCGAGCCGGATATACTATATATTTAGATCTGCAGCCGTATATCTGCAATATTTGCACCGGTGAATGAGGTTGCGTTGAAAACTCTCGTTGACAATATCCTATGGGGTAAGTCATTTGTCCGACCGCATATTTTTTCCTTTTTGAAGTAGGGAAACCATGTTCAGCTTAAAGAATTTTGTTTTTTTAGGGATTTAAAACTAACCGAAAAAGACGGAGCACCCCTTTAATCCATTTCTTCAATCACAAACCGTGGTTTTACAGTCTACGCAGGTATTACACTTAAGGTATTATTAGAGACCAAATACGTCTACTTAAACGTAAGGTATTATTTCCGAACAATGGCCGACGGTTCAAATTGTCAATGTTACGATTTTTGAATCTAAAAAATCTAAGCCCTGCTGAAACGAAGCGCAGCCATCGGCTTTTTCTTTTTGTCGTTGATGTCTTTTACTTTTCTTCTGTAGTCAAGACGGCGTCCTATTGGTCAAATTCATTATAGTTCAGTAAAGGCGCCACGTGATTAGTGGAATTTATTTTAGTTGTCTAAACAGTTGTAAAATGGTGAGTTGGGACCTCCATAGTAAAAAAGTATGTGATTTTAGTTTGGTGTACGAAGTCTTAACTCAAACATTAAAGTCGACGATTATAAAAAGATACATGTATATATTCCATACATTTACTTTGATCTGCGTCAAAGTTTTCGTCTAGCGGAAAATCGCGTTTGGAATTTTGAAATTTCGGAATATCGGCTTTGGACTTTCCCGAGTTTTTCCATGTTCCCAATTATATGTCTATTTTCTCTGTGAGATATATAATGTACAATTTGCCTTAACTTTTTTATTCCCCCTTTTAACTAAATTTTAATCCTTTATCATCGACAAGCTAAATTAATTGAAATTCGACACACTCCCTTTGGCTTAAGTCAGTAAGTACATACAGTCACATGCACAAATATTCAGACACTTCCGACAGGATATGTCGTTCGACTGCCTGTTTTATTTATTAAGTATTAGGAAATAAATGCCTGTATGGCCCAAACCAGAGCCCCAAATAGCTAAATAATTCATATAGCTATTAGGACAGGTGTTAAACAACGCATTATGATGATTCTTTTTTGTTTGTTTTCATATTCAGACTTATTTTAAGTAGGCTAAGAACTATCATTGTAACAAGCTTTTTTTGGCAAAAAAATACTTACTGTTGAGTTTTTTTCGGCGTTTCTTCTTAACAGTGGTCTTCCTTTTCAGAAACGCTGGTAGAATGTTGACTTGTAAAAGTGCCATTACGGCCTACTTGCAGAATAAAAAAACATTTATTTGATTTAAAGGTTTTTTTTAAGGTTCCTATAGAAAGAGCAAAAGGCTTCAATGTCCGTATGTCTGTATGTATGTAAGTAAGCCAAATTGGATGTGTCAGAGTTGGATGTGTTTTGTTTCGTATGATTAAAGAACACATGAAAACGGTTCAAAACCGTTGAATATCTTTTTAACCGACTTCAAAAAAAAGGAGGAGGTTCTCAATTCAGTTGTTTTTTTTTTCACTTTATAACCTGGTGTAACGGGAATATGTTAAGCCCAAAGTGTGATATATTGATAATCCGATATTTTGCAAAATCTGGTATTTCGGGAATGCAGTATATTAGCAACGAGCGCTCCACATTATTGGATTAGACGAAAAATTACATCCGCCTAATTTGTTCCCAAGGATTGAAGGCGATTATCTCTTGATACTTTTAATCGGACTATTCGAGCCGGATATACTATATATTTAGATCTGCAGCCGTATATCTGCAATATTTGCACCGGTGAATGAGGTTGCGTTGAAAACTCTCGTTGACAATATCCTATGGGGTAAGTCATTTGTCCGACCGCATATTTTTTCCTTTTTGAAGTAGGGAAACCATGTTCAGCTTAAAGAATTTTGTTTTTTTAGGGATTTAAAACTAACCGAAAAAGACGGAGCACCCCTTTAATCCATTTCTTCAATCACAAACCGTGGTTTTACAGTCTACGCAGGTATTACACTTAAGGTATTATTAGAGACCAAATGCGTCTACTTAAACGTAAGGTATTATTTCCGAACAATGGCCGACGGTTCAAATTGTCAATGTTACGATTTTTGAATCTAAAAATCTAAGCCCTGCTGAAACGAAGCGCAGCCAACGGCTTTTTCTTTTTTGTCGTTGATGTCTTTTACCTTTCTTCTGTAGTCAAGACGGCGTCCTATTGGTCAAATTCATTATAGTTCAGTAAAGGCGCCACGTGATTAGTGGAATTTATTTTAGTTGTCTAAACAGTTGTAAAATGGTGAGTTGGGACCTCCATAGTAAAAAAGTATGTGATTTTAGTTTGGTGTACGAAGTCTTAACTCAAACATTAAAGTCGACGATTATAAAAAGATACATGTATATATTCCATACATTTACTTTGATCTGCGTCAAAGTTTTCGTCTAGCGGAAAATCGCGTTTGGAATTTTGAAATTTCGGAATATCGGCTTTGGACTTTCCCGAGTTTTTCCATGTTCCCAATTATATGTCTATTTTCTCTGTGAGATATAGAATGTACAATTTGCCTTAACTTTTTTATTCCCCCTTTTAACTAAATTTTAATCCTTTATCATCGACAAGCTAAATGAATTGAAATTCGACACACTCCCTTTGGCTTAAGTCAGTAAGTACATACAGTCACATGCACAAATATTCCGACACTTCCGACAGGATAGGTCGTTCGACTGCCTGTTTTATTTATTAAGTATTAGGAAATAAATGCCTGTATGGCCCAAACCAGAGCCCCAAATAGCTAAATAATTCATATAGCTATTAGGACAGGTGTTAAACAACGCATTATGATGATTCTTTTTTCTTTGTTTTCATATTCAGACTTATTTCAAGTAGGCTAAGAACTATCATTGTAACAAGCTTTTTTTGGCAAAAAAATACTTACTGTTGAGTTTTTTTCGGCGTTTCTTCTTAACAGTGGTCTTCCTTTTCAGAAACGCTGGTAGAATGTTGACTTGTAAAAGTGCCATTACGGCCTACTTGCAGAATAAAAAAACATTTATTTGATTTAAAGGTTTTTTTTAAGGTTCCTATAGAAAGAGCAAAAGGCTTCAATGTCCGTATGTCTGTATGTATGTAAGTAAGCCAAATTGGATGTGTCATAGTTGGATGTGTTTTGTTTCGTATGATTAAAGAACACATGAAAACGGTTCAAAACCGTTGAATATCTTTTTAACCGACTTCAAAAAAAAGGAGGAGGTTCTCAATTCAGTTGTTTTTTTTTTCAATGTTTGTTACCTCAGAAGTCCGTCATTGATGAGCCGATTCGTAATTTTTTTATTTTATTTGTAAGTATGTTTCCAGGTGGGTCCCATTTTTTTCAAAAATTCAATTGGATGATGGGATCCATGAGGAATTGAGGGGACTCCTCAATTATATTAGGCACGCGTGTAGTGATCTTGGTATTTTCTATTATAACTCGTTTATTTACACCCGGAAATCATAAATTTGGTGGAGTGGAATTGATGATGAAGACCACAGATGACTCATGGAATTCCTCAATTATGTACATAAAAGTACAAAAGTATATCACAGATTCTGATAAGATTCCGTTGAAATAGCAACTAATGAAGTGCCAAAGGTGATCCTTGTTGAATCGACGGAAGTCCTCAAATATTATCGGCCCACATACAGCGATTGGGTTGTTTTCTCTAATAATCAACGCATTTGCTCACGGAAATCAGTGCATGTGGTAAATGTATTGTTTTTAAAGTAAATTATTGTATATTATTGTGTAGAATAAAAAATATCGTTGCCGAGACTTCAAAACACTCGAAGCCGAAGTTTCGGTTCCTATCCTCATTCTGGATTCGTTTATGGTGTTTACCTGGAACAAGAAAAAAAAGTTTTGAATAATACTGTCGTGCCCACAACGAAAATATTTAGGTAGTTAGTAGAAGTTTTAGATTTGAAAAGTTTCATCTTTTTTGTGTTTGTGATGTGAGAATTCATAAAAAAGACTAAGGTGTAAACAAAACCATTTTTAACCCCCAAACGAGAGGGGTGTTATAAGTTTAACGTGTCTGTGTGTCTGTGTATCTGTGTATCTGTCTGTGGTATCGTAGCTCCCAAACGAATGGACCGATTTGAATGCGGTTTTTTTTATTCGAAAGCTGATGTGATCCCGAGTGTTCTTAGCCATGTTTCATGTAAATCTGTTTAGCTGTTTTTGAGATATTGGACTTTGAAATGAAAATGTCGGGGGTTTTTCAAATTTTCTAAGTTATAGTTACTCCATATTACTCGTCCTCGATGACCTGGTAAAGGTTGCTGGAGTCCGCTGGGTGCGGGTGGCGCAGGACCGGTCACTTTGGCACTCTTTGGGGGAGGCCTATGTCCAGCAGTGGACGTCTTTCGGCTGATATGATGATGATGATGATGATGACTCGTACTCGATATTTATGTTTTTATAAGCTAGGCGTTATCGTATTAACGATTTTACGTTCATGCTAATTAGTCGAAATAGGTGCCGGTTGATTCACATTCATTAAGTAGGTACGCTGAAAGTCCTCAGCATAGCAATTATTAGCATATACTTACTAGCAATTTTGTTTACGTTTTTGCCTAATCTTTTAGGATTTGCCAAACAAAAAAGAAACATAATACGACACATAAAGCAATCAAAAGAACTATAATAGTACATTGTGATACAAGTGAGGTATGTTGATAATTACATCAGAGGCGGAATTATCACGCGAGCCGCAGGTGAGCGTGATAAGAGAGCAGAGGATGTAATTATCAAAGCTCACGCGTTTCATACGACATTTTTCAACACATTTTGCGAGGAAAAAATCCTTTTCATAAGATGAAAATTTTGGCAACAGGTTTTTACTCACATGTTGTATACATCGCCAAGAATTTCCAGTGGCGTCCATTCTTTTTATCACTTTTCTAGTCACCCCGAGTCAACATTTTTGTTAATAACCAAACACTTATTAACAATGTTTACAAATATCTGTGAAATAACCTCAAATTGCGCGCAACAGTTTTTTTTCGTGAAGTTTGCGCAGTGCTCGCGCATGAGATGAAATCTCTAAACAGCCAATACAAAATTAAATAAATATTTTCGTTTTAAAATGTTATCTTTATTAATTCATGTTAAGATGTTATCAAAAGTGAATAGTTTTACTAAATTAAACGTTTCTATATCATATCCAAAAAGAAATAGTCAATTAATTAACAAAAAGGATTAATTTGTTTAGTCGAGTAAGAATCCATTTGCCGAGAATTAAAAAAAAGCTGTACAATCTGTACAACCCGGTTAATTTAAGAATGCACCGTGTGCACGCATACATCTTGCTGCAAGGTGCTAATCTGACTTAATCGGGATATAACCATAAGATATAACCAACAAGTGTCGTAATGTTATAAAACACGCGTGTTTAATATCCAGGATTATAAGCCTAAAAGCGACACAATAAGAGGTACGTTACGAGCAATTGTGTTGAAAAATATTTAGCAGCACGTTCAAAATACTGACATATGGATCCAATAAAAACTACTAAAATTTAAATTGATACTGAAAAATAGATTGTTTTTATTTTTAATCAATGCCTCAAGCGAATGCAAAAGCTTTTTCAATTTTCAATGTAATTTCGCTAGTGAGCATAGCGAGCATACCAAATACAAACAATGTCGTAATTTAGATTGTCGTAATATTAGGTGATGTTCCACGAATTGAAAAATCCGGTATATATGACAAAACCTTATTTTTTACAAAAAAAAATATTCAGCGTGAGATTTGGTAACGGGTTGACATCTCTTGTCACTGGCATTTAAATGTCTCTCAGAAGTGTCAAAATACTACTCAACTACTACTGTATGTAGTTAAATGTTATGTGTGTGTGTGTGCCCATGCTGGCGTCCAGACCCGTATCATGGTCGGCCTTATCACACGATAAGTGACAGGATAGACCGTCCGTCACTGGCTGTCACCGTTCCATAGAACGAGACGGCGCTCCTACCTATCTTGTCCCTTATTGCGTGATGAGGCTGACCATGATACGGGGTCTGGTGCCTCTCTTATTGTGAGAATGCATGATTAATAAGATGATGAATGATTACTGAGTACATAACTCATTATAAGACTTTAAGAGAGGTTTAAGACTTCTTGTACATGTACGCATGAATGTGCCGTTCCCAGGAATATTCCCATACAAGGGAACATACGGGAATATTGAAATTGTGTATGTTTATATATCTTGCTATTAGGGATTCCATGATAACATGGGCCCTTGATTTTTTTACCAAGACATTAACCAGTGTAATTTACCCGCAAAAGTAAATTCCCAATGTTCCCGGGAATATTCCCCGGAACAATGGGAATATTCCCAGTTATTGGGAATATCCCCAGGAACAATGGGAATATTCCCAGTTATTGGGAATATTCCCCCATCAGAAAAAAACAAATTTTACAAAAGTACTTCTGAAAGTAACAAAAACGATACAAAGTTAATAAAAAAACCACAATAAAATATTATACAATTACAAAATATGAAAATATTTACATATTAAATGGTAATTGAGATAAAAAGTCAGAACTACTACAATAATGCAGTTTTTGGCGAATGGCACTTTATTTGTCGGGGCACTATTCATTTTATTTTCTTTTATTACAACTGTAATTTTCCTAATTTGTATTTCAATATTCCCCTGTTTGGGGAATATTCCCGGGAACAAGGGAATATTCCCGGGAAATTCCCATACGGAAATATTCCCGTTCCCGGGAATATTCCCCGGCACATCACTACATGTACGTAATATATTTAAGTAAATACCTTTTATGTACTTAATCCATATATTTAAGAATCTTTTGCACAAGTGTAATTGGTTTTAACCGTTCTTGTGAAATAAATAAATAAATGACATTGCTGCTTGAGAAAGCCTTAAAAATTACGCTCTGTCATCATAATTTCGGGGACACGCTGTATACTTTGGTTGCTCTGTCAATCGGATTTCGAAAGAAAGATATACATAGACATACATACATAGATATAGATAGGGGTAGGCAGAGCACATGAAACTTATATTCCAGTGCCACTTTTAACATAAATGTACCCACATATCACAGAAGATGGAAAAAATCAGATATTGCAGTAATAGGTTGCTAGTCCATCGCCCACAACACACTTCAACCCTGCTCCCTGAGTCGACTTTTACGACACCCACGGGAAGAAAGGGGTAGATGAAATTCCAACCCGAAATCACACGGGGCGGAGAGACGACTCAACTTTGACAAATTTTGACAAAAATGGATAGAATACGGACCCCGTTCTTGTTTATATACGACTACGTCTGTCAAACCAGTAGATTTTATTGTGTAGACGTTCGGTTTTATACCCATTAGTATTTTACAACTAATTCAAATATTCGTTTCGTTTTATTTTCTCTCTTCATATGTCAATAAACTTGTGCGTCTGTTTGAAAGATACAGCATTAAAGTTCAACTAACAGAAGCATGTTAGATTTTATAAATAAGGGGGTCTCTTTTCATCACTGTCGAAAATACGGCCTAGAATCATTAATAAACGATGTGATGTTAGAGCTACGTTCCAATAGCACTTTCTCGCAGGATTGTACTGTTTATCCACGAATCTACCCTGAAGCTATCCGGTCTAGCCGCGACGAATGAGTAACAGCGATCCACATGAGGGAATATTAAACACTAGTCTTGCCCCGCGGGGTCGCGTGTACGATAACTGGGGATTCACTGAACGGCGAATAATGTATGACTTTCGGTACCGTCAGTTTTGTAGTACAGTCGAGTTCATAATTGAAAGGGTTAATATAATTGTACAAGTAAGAACATAAATGTTACAAGACATAAAATAACAAAGCTTGACTTGTGTCATATTCAATTAAGTGAGTTTTTAGTAAAGAACCTCCTTGTTTTTGAATTCGGTTAATAAGTAAACTACTGAAAACCTACAACTTTTTGTACTGAAGAGATTCAAATATATCATCTATCACGTTAATGTCTGTATTTGACACCGAACCCTTACTTGGCACTATCAATCTTAATTCATAGCAATAGAGGTGAACAGCAGGGTGTCAATTGTTGGAATTAAAGTGTCAAACAATACAATACAATACAAATACTCTTTATTGCACACCTCACACAAACAAAGCAGTTAAAAAGAAAAACAATACAATAACATGTAGGTAGAGGTAGACAACAGGCGGTCTTATCGCTGAAGAGCGATCTCTTCCAGACAACCTTTGGGTATCGGAGAAAGAGATAAAACTAGATTATGTAGTAGGTGGTGCGGAGATTATAATAAGCCAAAAATCAAAATAATTATATTAATGCACGTACATAAATATCTCTATATATAAACATACATACACAATCATACATATATACAAATAACACAAATAAAAAAATATAAAACATAAACAGTCAGCCAATAATAATAATAGTAGGACAATCAGGGTAAGGGGAAAGACAAATAATGTTCTTTAAGAAGAGATTTGAAGTTGCCGATAGATTTAGCTTGGTTATATGAAGAGGGAGAGAGTTCCACAGTCGAATAGCCTTAAAGGTGAACGAACTACTGTAAAATTGGTGTTTGGAAGGTCCTTTTTTATTTAAAACAAAGAAAAATTGAACCTGGTCAAACTGAATCGACAAAAACAAAAAAACAAAAAATTGAACCTGGTCAAGAAATTTATTTCGAAACCAATCGAGTTTCGTACATAACTAGGTTGCTGGTTGCGCTGGATGCGGGTGGCGCAGAACCAGTCACTTTGGCACTCTTTGGGGGAGGCCTATGTCCAGCAGTGGACGTCTTTCGGCTGATATGATGATGATGGTGAGCTTACGCCCGCGACTTCGTCTGCGTGGATGTATTAGCCCAGGCTATAAAACTTCGTGCAAAATTTCATCCAAATCGATAGAGCCATTTAAGCGTGAATTAGTAACAAACATCTAAAAATCCAAGCAACCAAACTTTCGCATGTATAATATTATAGTAGGATTATTATTATTAAGACTATTCCTATTATAGAATCTGAACTTTAGAGACAAATACAAAACTAAACCAAAATAAACTATCGAAGTTGTACGGTCAAGGACTTTAACTGTTGGGCCATTTAGGTGTCAACTAATTTTGGTTTTTATAGTAACTTTGAAGTGTCCAGTATAAAGTGAGCTCTAAATAACTCAACAATTAAAACCCTTGACTGTACTTCAGACTCAACTATTTATATTTCGAGGGTGCTATTATTCATTACTACCAGCAGTCAGCAATGTACATATATCATCACTAAACCGCGTATTGTAGACTTTCATTTGTCTTAACTCCCACGCAAGAGACAATTTTAGTATTTAGGTAGATTCCAAATTTAAAAATTAAAGTTGTCATTACGACAAAATGCCAGAATATACGATTTCCAGTGAGTTATTTATTTCGTCTAGACAAGAAGTAGAACGGTCTAACAAGTAGCTTCAGATTTGTGACTACGTTCAGTCAAGGCTACATAAGCTTGGGCCTAGAAATGGCTGATTATAGACGCCTGTATGTGTCGTAACATTTTACTAGTGATGAATAGCAATGAAAAGATAAGTTCCAGCTATTTGATGGGGAAATTAAACATAAGGTATCACATACTGTCGAAACAACTCGGCTTGTTAAATCTCCCCGAAAACAATTTTCGTATGTATCCTACCGTGCAGACAGCCAAAGCAACATTGCATTCAAATTCCATACAAGATTATTCATGCTTCCGTTACATAATGAAGTAATACAACGAAATACACGACAAACCCTCACATTACAAATGCCAGGGAAACATGAGACTAGATACTAACGCATATGGTTCAAATTACAGAAGCAGGAGTAGTCGTAAAAGGGTATGTTACATGACGCAACCAAACCAAGACGCATGGTTTTATTGGAAGAAAGATGGGGATGGTAAAATCAGTTAAGTAGTGTTCCGCTGAAAGGGCTTTCAGCTGTTGATTTACAAGGGAGATAATAGGATTTGGGAAAGACAATGTAACTTGTTTCTATCGAATACGAGTCGTGACTCGACACAATAAGAGGTTCTGGAGACACGGGCGTGGAGTCATGAAAAGATGTAGGTGTAGTTTTTTTGGCAAGGAAATTCATATTGAAACCTGTGGCGAAGCAATAACAATTTTTATTTCTTGTTTTTGAACCCGTATGTATTAATTTTCCTCATTTTATGTTTACTTATTTAAAGTAGTATGTATGTTTCAGCGTTCTTTCTTGATTGAGGTCTCGTTTTTAAAAGCGCTGGTAGATTTTGACCAGTAAAACTGCAATTTCGAACTACATGCAGTTTAATCACGGTCGTAAAATTTACAATTTTTCTGTTCATTCTTTGATACAATTCATGATTTGAAATGAAGCCATAGTATTTAAACGAAAACATTGCTGAAAAGGTAACAATACCACAAGAGAATACCCAGCTAATATTTTCACAACTCAGTAAATTCAGTATGCGCAAACCTCTAGTAAGCTCACCGAGCCTTCAGAATATCTCTTCCGTACTTTGAGATTCATGAAAAATTCAAAACCTCCGCTGAATGCCATTTAACACCACTGAAGGGAGCAAAAGGCTAAATTGAAATTCCAACTGGAGTGACTTGCAAGATGCAGCTGCGAGCATAACTAAGATGGCAGCTGATGAGTTTAATAAAGTTGTAGGCTTGCGACTGAAAATCGCAGTGATCTGTCGCAGCGACAGCCGTCGATCGATTTTTCTGGATGGTTTATGCCACCGGCAGATGGCGCTGTGGAAAGGGTTTTTTGGCAGCCGCTTTCAGAATGCACGTATGAAACGAATGATGGTTAACCGTGCATAAGGGATTTTTACACCTTTTTGGGCGTAGAGTAAACCTGCGATTCAGGTACCCAGCCACCGGAGGATAATCTATGAACTAAAAACACCATCTGCGCTCTCATCCAGCGGTTTATGGTACCTACATCTCTCGCCATAGTGCTGCGAGTGGTCAGCTACCCCGAACGCCCGAAAATAACAATTCCTATTCCTATATTCATCACTCGAATGATGCAATTGCGTTTAGAAGAGGTGATTTGAAAGAGTTCCGAAATTATAGCCCAAGTGTGACAAGCCTCTCTAAAACTTTCCCTGTATAACCATAGATAAATAGTTTATGACGTAAGCAGATAAATAAAAACGATTATTTTCCCATGAGGGATATCCACTTAAACTTGGAGTGATCGAGTGGCATTCGTATTGAAGGTCATCTCAGCAGGGATTTAGGGAATTACTGGAGTTATTGATAAGTCATTACTGTCTTTCTTGTGGCTTTCTATTTGGCGAGTAATATAACTTATTTTATTGACGCTTTTATTCGTTAGCGACTTGATATAACTACTTATTTGCACAATAATTCCCTCAATGCGAATGATATCAACCGCTGAGAGTAATTTGTCTCTGCATTGTCATATCATCTCTCTCTGTGTTTCTATTAACGATCCATTTATGTCCGGTATAAAGGCATCTCTGATCAAAATCCAATGCTTGATGTTGGTCATAAACAAGGTTCTCGATTTGAGCGAGCGATTGCTGTGCGGGGTGCCACTAACATTAGTCGATCGTTTTAAGTATCTGGGACACATGCTCTCAGGTGACTTCATCATTCAAGTCATTATATAGTCATACATTTTTTATTCCTTTACTTTAGTTACTTTTTTTATTTCTAATCCTAACATATTTCGTAAGACTGTACCTGTGTACCAACACAAAAGAGCACGGTCTGAATTAAATTATTTTTATTTATTGCGACTAAAAATATATGCGACCAACGGATATAAGTCGTCAGTCAGAGGCTGCGTGGACGTCGTTTAGCGAGTTAAATTATGCAAAGCCGGGAGGCGGTAAGTGCCGTTGATGGCGTAACAACATTCGGATGAACCTTGTCAGGCATACGCGTCTAATGCACACCTAAGAATAGCTGAGGCAAGCTCTTTCTTTCTACCAACGATTCCACGAATTCTAAACTTAAAAACAATTGAGTAAAGTTGATAGTTAACTGAATTATCGATGGAGAAAAGAGTTTGCGAAAGTCTAGCGCGGTAATCTTTTTAAATTAGACGCTTTTTTGTATTTTTCCTCGCATGTAAATTGCTCGGAATGATGTGGGTACTGTATTTCGTTATGGAATTCCTTTGAAGATGAAGGCACAGCCGGCGGAACAAATTGGAACGTTTATGGGGTAGATTGAGCCGATTTATCCTGAATAAACTGGGATCCTGATTGTTGGGCGGATTTTGTAAGCTGTCTGAAACTATATGTTAAACGAAGTATTTTCAAATCTTTGTATATAGGGCAGTTTCAGGTGATAATGTGGCCACGCTGGACAAAAGCACCATTTTTTTTTCAGGTACTCGTTAGGTCCTTAGTTTTAAGTTTTTGATAGGAACCAACTCCTCCGTCGGCCATCTTTAATTTTGTGGCGGCAATTTTGAATAATATCATTAATAATTAAACTACGTGGTGGATTGTAACGAAACCTCATGTCATTGTATATGCAAAGTTTCGTTACAATCCAACAGGTAGCTTTAAAATGAGAGCGTAACTACGTTTGTATGGGAATGTGAAATTCGGCCGAGCTTAACTGCGGACCCGCATTGGAAATTATCACTTGCATTGAAACACCGTTCAGAGTAGATTAAGGTACAATAAGGTCTGTTTTAATCGATACATGATTGCCTAAATATTCCTCTATGAAAAAAACCAGTTGGGTCTTTATTTTCCTTTTTTTTACTCAGCCTACTCAAACAATAAAATATTTTACGACACAATCAAGTAAATACTATAATGTTTTATCTCATCTAAAATCTCACTTAATGGACTATAAATAAAACTTCAGTAAGTTAGTTATTTATCGAAGATCGACTTCGGAATACAATTTGTACTTCAATGACATTTCTAACATTCAAGTAAATAGTCTAATCAAAAAGTAAAGCTCTTAACTCGGGTCAATTAGAGCCACTGATAGGATCGTTAAAAATAAACACATTGATTGGTTTTTAACGATCGAGCTACGCTAGACCGTATGGCGTCAGTCTTACCTACAGGTCAGTCTATATTTATTATTTTAATTTTGTTTTCAATTCTCATACATGTTAGGCTTATCAATTAGAAAGGAAAGTAGTACATTTCCCTAGAAAAAAAAAAATCATACGTAGTTATGATTTTGACCAATCAAATCACGTCACCGTATTCAATCGAATCACAACACACATCCACAATCAATCGGAACGTTACGTTCTTTTTTGGAGGTTATACTGTTTAACTGTTCTGTCATTTAAATTGTATTACGACATTATTAAATTATACAATAGATTACAAATATGTATAATTGTATATGAAACTAGGCACTAAAATTACTAAATCTAACCTATTTAACTTGACTTATAATAATAAAAATATTCTTTATTGCACCAAAACAAACAATTGCAGAACAATATAAGATATAAGACACTGACTGTATAACAGGTAGCAACAGGCGGTCTTATCGCTATAGAGCTATCTCTTCCAGACAACTTTTGGGTAGCAGGAAATGAACAAAAATTAGGAACAGGTAAATTCAAAAATTCAAAATTTCTTTATTTGCCGGAATATGGTTACAGGTAAGGTCTTAAAGCTATTTTTGTTTCTCATATCCTACCTGCATGCAGGTGTGCAAAGTATTACTATGTCATAAAACTAAATTTTCGTACATGTCATTTCATCAGATTATTCTATAATTAATAATTCCCTAAATTTCTATGTCAGTATGTCAAAGAATTAACTTAATTACTTATGTCAGTTGCTAAATACTCATTTACACTATAAAAACTCTTCTCCTGCAGCCATTTTGTCAACTTACTTTTAAAAGAATTCTTATTTTCTAATTTAAGGTCATCAGGCAAGTTGTTATAAATGACTATACACATATTGTAGCAGTTTTTTTTATAGATAACTGTTTGGCAGCGAGGTTGGTATAACAGGTTTTGGTACTGGGCCCTTGTATGTCTAGCACTGGTGTCATACCGATTTATAAAGTGACTAGGGTTGTCCTTGACGAAGAGACATGCGTCTCTAATGTACAGGCAAGGCAGCGGGAGTATATTAAGTTTCACAAATAAAGGCTTACAGCTTTGCAAAAACCACGCGTTGTCCAAGGCCCTAATGCACCGTTTCTGAAGTTTAAATGCTTTATCCGACTCTACGGAATTTCCCCACAGTAATATTCCATAGTTTAAGACCGAGGAGACGTAACCGTGGTACGCAGTTAGAGCTGCATCTAGTGACACTGTTTGTCTCACTCTTCTGAGTGCAAAGACAAACCTGTCTAGTTTTTTGCAAACAGTGTCAACATGAAGCTTCCAATTTAAATTGATGTCAATATTAAAACCTAAAAATTTTACAAAGTCAACTAATTCTACATTTAAATTGCCATAATTAATTTGTACAGGCAGTGGGTTTGAATTGTATGAACAGAATTGCATTGCTTTAGTTTTTGTCATGTTTATTTTCAATTTGTTATTTTCGAACCATTCAACCGCTTCTGCTAATGTAATGTTAACTTTTGATTCAAAGGCAGCATGACAATTGCCATCCCCTTGTATTATAAGTGTTGTGTCGTCTGCGAAAATAATGCAATCCTGTTTTTCTTTTAGACAATGTGGGAAATCATTGATTGCTATTAAAAATAGCAATGGTCCCAGTATGCTTCCTTGTGGAACGCCGGTTTTATTAACTAATAGATGGGACTTATATTTTTCTTTTAAAACGGTGTTATTTTTTCTTTTTACAATTTTTTCAATTTCTGTATACTGCGTTCTTTCCGTTAGATAACTTTGCACCCAGTCACATGCTTTACCTCTTATTCCATACATTTCCAATTTTTTCAAAAGGATTGAATGGTCGATAAGATCAAATGCTTTACTCAAGTCTAAATAAATTGCCAAGAGAGGATTTCTCCTATTTAAACCCTCTGTGACTGTTTTTACTAAGTGAAAGCCGGCTAGTGTAGTAGATCTTCCTTTGCGAAACCCAAATTGTTTTGATGTTAAGGTGTTATACTTATCTAAGAACTCATTTATTCTACATAATATAGATTTTTCAAATACTTTTGACAAAATTGGGATTATGGTTATGGGCCGGTAATTACCTGGGTCTGTTTTTTCCCCTTTTTTGAAGAGTGGTTTGACAATAGAGAGCTTCAGTTCAGTTGGAAAGACTCCATCCATAAAAGATAGGTTGATTATGTGAGAAAGGGGGCGACAGATAATATTAGCACATAACTTAAGAACCGTTGTTGTGATTTCGTCATGTCCAGCTGTTCTGGTATTGTTTAATGACATGAGTATTTTATACGTTTCGTGTTCGTCTGTAGGTTTCAAAAAGATCGACTGAGTGTTGTATAATGATCTCTCCAGTTTTATAACTGGCGGTTTGGATATATTGTCATGAATGGCTTGACTTATCAGATACTTATTCAAAAAATTACATATTTCATTAGGATCTGTATAGGATTTATTTTCAAAAATTAAATGATCAATATCTTGTTTGAGAAACTCATTGGATAATGTTGTTGAAATGGTTTTCCAAGTGGCTTTACATACATTTTTACTACATTTGATAAACTTATTGTTAGTTATTTGCTGGGCTTTTTGTAGGCACGATTTAAAAACACGGTTATACCGCTTATATTTAGTTTTGCTTCTTATACTGTTTGCACCAGATGACCTATATTTAAAATACAAGTTGCGTTTTGTTTTGCTAGATTTTTTTAACCCAAATGATAGCCACTTGACTTTCTTAGGTCGATTATTTCTTTTGACTTTAATAATGGGAAAGCATAATTTATAGAATAAATAGAAAATGTCATAAAAATGATTGAACGGTAGTGCAAGAATAAAAAAAAGGAGTAAGATAACACATACAATCAAATGGGATATGACAAGTAGATAAATTACATAAGCTTTTATTTTATATTATAAACAATTAAGTTTCAAAATATATATTTCCAACAATACAAAATATACCTACGCAAATTAATATAAATACATAATACTACATATAATATATATACCTACAAAATATATAAATACCAATTAAGAGAGTGACAAGTAATGACGATATGATGGCTTATCTTCTTTTAGAAAAAAAACTGTGTACCTACTTAATATCAATATCCACTAACCAGAACATAGCCTATATTAATACCTATCCATTTGATAGATATCCATTTGACACACAGACCGACGTAAGAGGTACGTATACATTTTTCGTCCTTTATTAACATATCTTTGACCTTGTCTGTACCTATACATTAGGTACCCTTTGGGCACCGAAGGTAACTAAATAAAAAAGGTAACTAAACCTTTGGGCACCGAAGGTAAATACAGTCGCCTCTTTTAAAATGTCCTTCAGAAATTTTTTGATTGCCAAGCAGAAACGTAATACTCGTACTTAGGCCATCTTGCATAGTTACACTCATACTCTTGCGCAGTCACATCCCCTCAGATACTCTGGAACTCTGGAATGAATTGTCGCCTGCGGTATTTCCGGACCGTTACAACCTTCAAGCCTTCAAGAAAAGAGCGTACTCCCATCTTAAAGGCCGGCAATGCACCTGCAACTCTTCTGGTGTTGTAAGTGTCCATGGGCGTCGATTATCGCTTACCATCAGGTGATTCGACTGCTCGTTTGCCTCCTATATTATAAAAAAAAATAACACAATAGGAAAGTTCAAAAATGTATGGACACTTTGGGACACTGTTTTTCTCCTATTGGGATGAAAAGACATCGTGATTTTGAGTAGAAATAACACAATAGTTGCAGAAAATGTCGGAAAAAATGTAGTGGCATTTTTTTTGCGAAACGCGCATTTGGTGTCGACATAAAAGATAAAACAATATCATCATTAAAATCATCATATCAACCGAAGGACGTCCACGGGACTCCCCCAAAGAGTGCCGCAATGAGTGTTGCAGTCACATCCCCTCAGATACTCTGGAACTCTGGAATGAATTGTCGCCTGCGGTATTTCCGGACCGTTACAACCTTCAAGCCTTCAAGAAAAGAGCGTACTCCCATCTTAAAGGCCGGCAACGCACCTGCAACTCTTCTGGTGTTGTAAGTGTCCATGGGCGTCGATTATCGCTTACCATCAGGTAATTCGACTGTTCGTTTGCCTCCTATATTATAAAAAAAAAAAAAAAACTTAAGCCAAACACAGAATATGTTTAAAATGGTAATGGAGTTATATAATATTAGCTCAAAAGAGATTCTAATAATAATTATTTTGTTTCAAATTTTTGTTGTGCTTAATTTGATGAGTTTATGTCTATATTGTATAGTATGTATGTATTGTACACAATAACAGGTTATAGTATGTTGTATTCTTTCAGTGCCATCTTGCTTCTTAATGGCCTCACTGAAAATCAGCGTCACGGAGCGCGTCTTGTGGCTCGCTCCGTGACACCAAGCTGAGTGAGGACCTTTTAGCGTAATGTTGTGGTTAAATTGTTTGCAGTTATTTTTGCTTTTATGTACCGAAATCTTTACGCTAATAAATTATTTTCTTTCTTTCTAAATAACTCGTCAACCAAAATTCACAATTATTCGGACATGTGTACTTATTAACACTTCTCCAATTTGTCGTATTACGTCAACCCTCTTCTATATGCACACCGTTAGGATTATCCGTCCGACGTCCTGTCAAGGCTTTGTAAAAGTGGGCATCAAAACGAGTGACTTTGCGACCCTTCACGTTGATAAATATACTGTGAAATTATATAACAATACCTACTCACGCCGCTCCGCTCGGGTACTGCAAAGAACGCAAGTAAACCCGTGGAGAAAACTATAGCCTATGTCCAAATACAAAGTCCATTCTATACGCAAGGGAAATATATTTTGGAATCAGATAAGTGATTCCGGAGATAACATCTACATGTTAGAAACGTACAACCTCACAGACGTCCTCGTTATTATAATAGTATAGATAGATTGTATTAGAAAAAACGAAGTTGAGTAATGATAGGACATCTGCTAAGAAAGTTTGTCTATCATTTTATCGAAATGCATAACGTCGATTTACATGTCGCCGAAATCTATTCCACGAATTGCATTACGTTGTTTTTCCTAATCACATAACATCAATTCATTGTTTTTTTATTTAATCGAACAACTTTTCATCGTTAATCGTTTCGAATTTGTCTCAAATCGTAGCGTAACGAGTCATCGAATTTATTTTTCGTAGAATAGTCAGTTGTGTCTATATTCATTTATCGAAACACGGTTCACAGTTGGTATTGTTGGTTGGTATGGTTGGTTAGTTTGGCATTTTAACCTAACCTAAACCTAACCTAACCGCCAGCGTGTCGACGTCATCCCGCTTCGCGGGGTGCCTATTTCCGCTCTAAGGGACACACGCTAACCCTAACCTAACCTACAAATAATACCGTTGTTACGTTTATGTGTTGTGTTTTACTCAGGGAGGCTTCGCCCCCCGAGCCCCCGTCCTCTAGCTGCCCTGACCTAATCTACTATATTATAATCCTCATACGAAAATAGAAGAATATGGGAACTGAAACTTATGTTAAACCGAAATTATAGTTAAGGCGATTCGATGAACGACTATGTCGATTGACAAATAAAATAATGAAGTAAAATTCGATGAGTTGATTCTCGTGTAAAAGGTAATTCGAGCAAATGTATGAGCGATCTAAGGCAGTTCGATGAATGATTCCTGTGTGATGATGAAATTCTGCGAATAGTGTTATGCAGGGAAACGATAATCGATGAAACTATTTTCAGTAAAATGATGGATTCCCGCTAAGAAACGACCTTTTCTTTAGGACTGTTATGGAAGGGAACAATGAACGAACGAGAGACAGAAAAAGGCCAAGGAGAAACGATTTCATACAAATAAAGCAGAAAGTTAAGGTCGGGTCATATCAGGGGGTAAAGGAAATGGCAGAGGACAGAAACGGCTGGCAATAGGGATGATGAAATTTTTTATATGATGTTTGATGATGATTCGAACCAGTTTTTGGACAGGAGCAAATATTTGTATGGGAGCAACTACAATTTAGGAACATAAATACTCAAAAATTTGAGACAAAGATTGACCTCGCTGGCGGCAGCGTAAAACGCTTCATACTGATAGGCAGACAGAGGCTCTAGTATAAGTTTTACCGAAACAAAACTTTACGATCGCGTTTGCGTTTTACCCCTAATTTGTATGGGATTTGACAGCTAAACGCAAACGCGGTCGTAACGTTTTGTTTCGGTAAAACTTATACTAGAGCCTCAGATATGACGTCACAACCGACATTTGTTAGTACAAACTATAAGTATGTACATGTATCGTTGTATGGAAAATCAGATTAATTGTTAATTCGGTCGTGAAATACTGAGTTTAAGTACATAGTTGTCATACAATTTTGTTTCTATAAAAGCGTAAGGATTCTATTGGTAACTTTAAATTTACTATTGGGCAATAAAAAAAAATGCATATATTTTCTAAACTTTTAAGGTTCATATCTTTTTTTAGTGAGCTACTCTTAAGTTAAAGAAGGAGATAGATTGATCGCTCGTTGTTTAAAATAAATAAATATTAAGGGACAATCTTACACAAATCGACCTAGTCCCAAACTATGCAAAGCTGTACCAAATGTTCGTGCTCATCACACAAGTAAATGCCCTTACTGGGATCCGAACCCCGGACCTCTTGCTCTGTAGGCAGGGTCACTACCAGTACCAACCAACTAGGCTAAAGCGGTCGGCGGCAGTTACCTCTACTACTTGATATTTGTTGTTGTGTTGTTTCTATAAATTGAGGTATGCAATAAAAAGTATTTGTATTGTTGTATTGACACATTTTACTTTCACCTTTCCACATTTCATTTCACGCCTTATGGGGTGGGGTGATTTCCGGATAAAACGTATCCTATATCCTTCCACGAGACCCAAGATATCCATGCAAATCTCATTAAAATTCAAGGGTTTACACGTGAGAAGCTGACAGACATACTAGACTTCGATCTAGGGATAGTTCTCCTATCGTGTTGAGTATAGAATCCTCATGACGACGGGTCATAACTTGGTAAGACAGTGACTAAAATGGATGACCAACCTATATAAAATTAATACCAATGGAGACCAGACCTAGAAACTAGACTATTGAATGGAAATGAATTATTTCCTGTGCCATGACTATGAAATCGAAACACGATAAATCAACGTATTCATGCACACACACAAATTAGCTTTACAGTTGATAAAAATCATTAAAGCGGGCAACACCAAGGAACGGTCGTTTTCCGACGGCAAAATTATCTGTGTTGTTTTCAACATTTCATAATATCGGTCATTATCATACTAGAGACAACAAAGCGAATCGTAATCGACTAAAAATCAAGTAATGACGGTATTAATACTATCCGAATGTTCCGGCTCAAATTATTGTGGTTAGACACGATAATATCGTGACATAATGTGTATATTCACATTATCCCCATGTAAAGTTATATAAACGAGTAGGTTACAGATTGTATCAAATGAATTAACTTTCGAAGAACATGATTTGTAAAATATACAATGAACGAGTAGGTACATTACATTTAATAGTATAAAGTAGGTATGTATGCATAAGAAAATAAACCATATTATTATATTATACTATTATTATACAGCCTTTTATTCAACTATCTTTCCTGAAATATTTACATTTCACTGTGTTAGTTTTGTGTTTATTCTATATTATGTTAGTTGTTTACCTGTTATTGTTAGTACTCGTTAGGTTCGGACAGAGACCCCCTTTTTTGGGTAAAGGCCTCCCCCAGTTTGGCCCACTCTTCTCTATTAAGGCCCTTGCTTGGCCATTGTTTTCCTGCTGTTGACACTATGTCTTCTAGCCATCTTTTGCGTGGTCTACCGACTCTTCTTTTGCCTAAAGGTCCATTCCATATAGTAGACTCTATGGTCCATCTCTTTTCTTTATAGCTTGTGTTAATTGTGTTAATACTCTCCGTTCATGAGTATTCATGACATTTTCATCTTAATATTTTTTGGAGCCGTCAGTAATCTCGGCATAAATGTTGGTTAGTTGATAGACTACAGTGACAACCGTTTCGTGGGTAGAATGTTTAAATTGGTAATTATTATCTCAGCAAATACGGTTAAAATAAATGATGATTTAAATAAACTTTTGTTAAAAACGTATAACAATACCGGCGTTTTATTTGATCAAAATTCTGGCGTTTTGTCAGACTTTTACGCGATAATCTTGGCCTGATAATGACTTTACAGCCAAGCGATACATATCGCCGAAGATTCAATAAAAAAGCCTTTTATTCCGCCTCATCAGCTAAAAGTTACATTACTAAATTGGAATAATCTAGTTATATATATCTATTTTTACTTGTTCTTATCCAGTTAATATTTGTTTACTAACTTCAATTGAATGCGGGTGGCGCAGGCCCGGTCACTTTGGCACTCTTTTGGGGAGGCATATGTCCAGCAGTGGACGTCTTTCGGCTGATATGATGATGATGATGACTTCAATTAAACTTAATCTAATGAGTTAAAGGCCTCTCCCAGTTTTCGCCAATCCTCTCGGTTCTGCGCTTTCATGTGCCAATTATCAGCACGGCTATCATGAGACGGTCGCGACATACTCTCGATTTTGCTCGCACTACACCTCTAATAATAAGAGAGAGACAGATAGTGCGAGAAAAATCGAGAGAGCTCGCGCGCGCCGTCGCGTGATAGCCGTGCTGGTCTTCCTTTTTTGATATCGTCCATCCATCTCGACAGTGGCCGTCCACAACTTCGTTTGCCTGTTAGAGAGCCAGAGTGTGGCTAGTTTTGTCCTCCTGAAAACAGGAGGTCCAGTCTAGCGATATGTCCGATTCGTAATATTACTGTTTTTTTATTAGCCTATATTATGTCTTCCTGCTGGGCATTACTGTTTTAAAATACAATTTAGCTAAAGAGCTGTATTAATAAGTTAGAAAAGAAAAAGTGAAATACCTACTATTAATTTTTTTTAATGTCACTAAGACTCCAAGGGAATCGTGTTACGCGTAATTCCCTAGATGCTTTTGACATCACCAGTTTCAATCATGAATTATATAACACCCCGATTTTATCTGAATCCCTGCAGACAAAGACTCTTTATACAAATACGGGAATACGTTGCTGATCATTTGTTAAATGCCTGTCTATTGTCGAACAGTCGTTCCTTTAATACGTTGAGTTCGTTGTAATTAGAGCTCTTTGTGCGGCACGGTTTCGTGGCGGAAAGAACAGCTCAGATACAATTCAACCATGCTTAAGAGTCGCCAGGACGGTTGACTCTCCGTAAAAACGTAGTTTGGTTCTCTTGACACTATATACACAGTGGGATTTAGGTGTGAACTGGTTGCTGTTCCTAGAAATTAAAATAGAAAAAAAGCGAGTAACAACTACTACATAGTCTTAAACGCTTATTTTTTTCTAGTTGTCAGAGAGGTCAGTTTGTCCTCGCTAGTAGGAAGAACCTGTTCGTTTGACGTTGTGCTAGTAGGAAGAACCTGTTCGTTTGACATTGTGCTACTGCTAGTAAATTTAAGGCATTACGGGACTGTTTTTGGCTGTCCCACGACATCGCTAATCTTTAACATCGCCTGGGCGAAACTTCTCGGCTATACATCTCAGTCCTACTACTAAATTAGACACTTGCCAGAAACAAGCTGAACCACTTATTTTCCGATCGCTGGTTTTTATTCTCAGTGTCACACTTACAAGAGTATTCTCCTTCCCAAATTTCGTCGCATAACTCACCACCAAACGCCCGATTTGGGAATAGAGAGCATTTATGATTTACCGAGGGATAGTAGATTGCGCCTATGAGAATCCATCCTCGATGCAAAGAATATTTCATCGTCCGATGAGGAGAGGGAAGGAACAAGACAATGATACCCTGCTCTATCAATAAAGTACTGCCATCTTGGCAAAAAAAGAGCGTAAATCACATGAATTTCTTACCACACCACGCCATTATCTGCTAGCAGTACTCCCCTACGTACATACAAAAGAACGATGGAATCAGTCTGTGTATAAATATAGTCGGTCTAATTCCATTCGGTGAGTGAATGGGAATCGAATATTTGCGCTGTCAGGAGCGAATTAATCTGAGTCTTTGACGGTAGTTCTCGCGGATCATATTTCAAGCTAGGATTACGTTTCGCGAAAAAACGCTTTCACTTCCATATGCTCTCGTATCGCGTTCATTTTGTTCGATATCATCTAGACTAATATTATAAAGAGGAAAAAACTGCAGATTCTACAATCTCCAGCTTTTTCCTCTTTATTATATTAATTACAAGGCTAACCTTGTAATCCATTCTAATATTATAAATGCGAAAGTGTGTCTGTCTGTCTGTTACCTATTCAAGCTTAAACCGCTGAACCGATTTAGATGAATTTTGGTGCAGAGATAGTTTGAGTCCCGGGGAAGGACATAGGAATCGGCGGGTTTGCATTACGCCCTAGTGTAATATAAACATATTTAAAAAATACGATTGGCTACGTGTAACTTCTACTAACGCAAAAGGCGATTAATTACCCAAACCCGTAGCACTAATTAACATGTCTGGATTTTAGTCTAGCAAAAATGTGTAGGTTGGTATACCTACTGCCAACCAAGAAAACCAAACGCAACTTCTAGTTCGCGATGCGCATACAAATGCCGTGAGTAGATTGACAGTGCTTGCGTATAAATTGCCAATGTCATTTAGACTACTGTCTTATAAATAAACTAGATTCTAAGTCACTTATGTCAGCTTTGTGAGTGATTTTTGTCACGAGTCTGTGGAGGTTTTCGGCGTTTATCGTACGGCTAGTTTAGGACTAGGTCGATTTGTGTACAGTCACACAGTACACCTTAATGCTTTGTAATAATGTGCATAAAAGGACTGACGTTGACTTTACGATTGTTTTACTAAATACAATCCTACACAACTCTACCCTATTGATTTAATAAATATTTCCCAGTGTAGAACCTACTGATACCATATTTTTTGTGAATTGCGTAAAACTTAGGATGACTGAAGCGAGAATATTAGCAAGGAAGAGCGTCAAGCGTAAAATACCACGATATAATCCATACTAATATTATAAATGCGAAAGTGTGTCTGTCTGTCTGTCTGTTACCTCTTCGCGCTTAAGCCGCTGAACCGATTTAGATGAAATTTGGTATGGAGATAGTTGGAATCCCGGGCAAGGATATTATGATAGTTTTTATCCCGGAAATTATCGCCTGAGGAGGTGAAATGGGAGGTCAAAGTTTGTAGCTAGCTACGATATTAACGAGTTCCAAGCGGACGGAGTTGCAGGTAGAAGCTAGTTAATAATAAATTAGCCTTTAAACTTCCCACTGCTGGGCACCGGTCTCCTTTCACGGATGAGAGGGAACGGGCAGTCACGATCGCCCAGTGCGTAGCTAGTAACTCGTATATTCCAATAACTGATACTTAGATGAAACTAATGACGGACCTAATCAAACATTATACCTCTCTTCAAAGTGATCTATACACCCGACTAAGGTATGAGGCACGTCTGACAACGAGAGGGTACATACGAGTATAAATACTTGGGGTCGGCCCCTCTTTGCGCAGGACTTGACTTATAGTGAGGGACCCTTAAGTGGGCGATGTTGTACAAAGCGAGGGTAGATTCAAATTTATCGGCAATGCGTGCGTATTTATGCGGCACTTAGATGGGTGTGTTGGAGGGCGGCAGCCCTACAAACTGTTGGTTGTGCAGCTTGCATATATCACCTTGATAAACGTTCAGATTTTTTTCTAAACTTTAGCCCTAGTTTGATCGATATTTCGCCTTGGTATACCTTTACTATACATAAATATAATTAATCCCACTTTTAGAAAGAGATTACAATCTCATATTAAGTGCAAGCTGTTCCTGGGGCTTCGTTTGAGTTTTACAAAGAAATAATGAATTTAACAAAAAATGAGTATCAGAGATTAAACTTTGCTTACAAAACGAAAAAAAAATCCTAAGATTAGAAAAGTCGTGCGTAAAATCGCATGACTGTTAATGCGATTTCAAGGAAAACCATTTTTAAACGCAAACACATTCAGTATTGCTATGTTTGAGTTGAGAACGCCACTGTTTCGGCGGAGCGCCCATACAAGCCGATTCCCATCGGCTTGCTAGATAAATATTTTTAGACAAGGCTATTAGTTCTATTCTTTCAAAACTTTTTTGTTCTGGGCACTTAATAATCGAAACTAAACATTTTTCTTTTTGATATCCGAGATAAACGTAAATAGACGGATTTGTCCGTGAAAATTCTAATGTTTCTTGGCATGAGATATAAATAAGTTGTGTTGTGTGAGCTAGCGGCGCCGGCCTATCCTCCTCGATATTGCGAGAACGCTGTGTGGATTTCACGGTGCGTAATTATTCATTTTTCTGAGGACTATGGCAGCTCGTTACGCTGTCGGCAAACCCCGCATTTGGCCAAAATAATTATAGATACAGGTAGGTTATATTATATATACACTTGATTTATATAAAATATAGGGGAGATTTCAATAGAAGATCGCGCCCTAATCATTTCGTTCTAATGAGAAAGATACCTATAGTCACTACAGGGTTTACTCCCGGGACTGGATTTGTATGGCCATTGGCCAGTACCGAAATTTCCCGGAAATTTCAGGACTGGCCATGCAAAATGCCAGTCCCGGGAGCAAACCCTAATAGTCACTGCATAATATTGAAGAGGGATGCAATGATGCAATTCGATATGTTTTGTCAATTCGTGACATCACCGTTGTATCACGAAATTGGCCACGTGTCCACGTATATTTTCCATGACATATGGGACATTTGTGACATCCGTGATATTTTACAGAAGGTGTCTCCTTAAACCTTAAACCTGGTCTCATATCTATGTCTATATAAATTAGAATGACAGAAGCTTGAAAGTGAAAGTTTCGGATACCCGTTTTTCACATAAAGTCCATTATAGAATAGAATACCAATTAATACGAACTTGCAATTAAACCTAACCAGATTGGGTCTCTAAAATTTCGATGATTAAAATATTTCTTTCATTTCAATAGACTAGACTTTAGCCTAAGAATTTCGGAGCTTTCATTAAAAAGTAATTCGATGAAGTAAATGAAATGAAATCAATTTTGTCATGTGAGGCTGAGCACCGATCTTGAGAAATGTGATTTAAAATTATTTGAGCAAAGCGCCCTATTATATCTATTACCCTTTGGTAATACTTACGAGCTCACGAATTCTGACGTAATACATTGTATGACTAACAATTAAATCACACAATTGTAATTAAGATATTTTCTTCTAAGATTTTGAGCTGTTCTTGCATTAGGTACAATAAAATTAAAAAATAATAATAATAGAAGATGTCAATCACTTGAGCACAAGAAAGCTAAGGAAATGAAATTTCAAGCTCTCCCTAACGCCCCTACAGAGCCAATACAGAGCTATTACAATGAAATTTAGATCTGCACAAAAAGGAAAATGTTGATCTTTTTGTTCTTAAATTGAATGCGGCAAGACTCGTGCAATACGTTTCCTAGAAGTGTTAAAGGAATCATTGAAACCAAAACATACCTACACAGGTGACATTTATAACCGTTATAATTTTAGGGGCAAAATCACATCATACCTTTATGTACTATTGGGTAAGCTGCCGAGTATATGTACTATTCGGTATGCCAATGTGTTGAGCGAACTCATTCTGATACGTTAGCTTGCCGCGCAACACAATGAAATGACATTGGCATGCAAAGTGCCAAACTAAATTGATCTCCTGTTAATCAATCAATTTTCTAAAGAATGTTTTCTAGCTAGATCACTCCTACACTTGTGCGCAAGAAAAAGGGCCTTGAAAGACGAATGGTGACGGATTTTCAAGCTAGCCATTAAACCGACATAACGCTATTGGCAAAGTGGTCACGAATATCTAGTGAAGCTACAAAGAAGCAAGTTCGATTTTCCCTTACAGTATTGTATTCCAGGGTCGCTTTAGAAATAGATCATTACTAATTTACTTGAATAAAACTGAAAACAAAACTACTCCACCGTGAAGTTGAAAAGAATGGTTCGCTAGAACGTTTTATGTGAGAATTGCTGTCCTCCCCAAATGAGATTACTCTTTGTTTGATCTTCGCATCAATGTACTTAAGTATTCCTTTTGTCCTTTTGAAAATCATGTAAAATACAAAAATTATCCACGTCATGAGATTTTAAGTTAAAGCTTATTTATACTTGACTCGCTGACAGAATAATCAGTCATTGCCGAGGGCAGGGAATCATTACGACAATATCCTTGGAGGTACGATAGGGCATTGTAAAGTAAGGAGTAGACTGTTTCTTTGTTGGAAATAGGGACGGCAACGATATGATACTGAGGGAAAAATATGGTTCGGTGTATCTTTGTGTCAATCATCGATTTTTATGTCACCTTTAACACAATAATTCTTGCATTCTCACCTACAGTGGAATAAGCTGCAATAGTTATTTATGATAATTATGATACAAGTGCGGAAAGTAGGTAACTCCCGACGAGTGACGATCACCAAAAACAGGACCGTCAGGGAGTGTTTTTGATAGACACGAGTTGGGAATTACCAATCCGCACGTGTATCGTACAACATTTTACAAGGCATCATGCGAGGAAATTAAAAATTATACATAACAGGTGAAATTTGAATTGTCATGAAATCTCATTCTCGCACGCGTGTGGAATATTGGCCCGAAATCCATTCCCGCACGGCCGCCCCCCGACCCACCCCGCCGTGCAGGCATGGAGGGCTTCCCGTGTTCATGTTGACCCATATAAAGGCGCACTTTCAGAGCAAGTGCATTGTAAAATTGTAAACATATCTTTGAAGGCTGACTGTACTAGAAAATAATAGAATAGAATAAACCCCACACGGACACATTGTGCAGAAAAGGTTCCATCCCAGCAGTATTACTGGCGTTGTTGTGTTGGCGCAAGTTGGGTTATAAACTGACTGTATCGAAAAAAAACAGATAAGTAAAATTAAACAATTGGAAAATTTAAATATCGTTATTACAAGGAAAATAAATATTGGCGGAAATCGCAAAACCTCTGGTTGATGTCTATCTATCTATAGGTAGTCCTTCTTGTCGTGTCCGACGTCGCCGACCCTTACAATTTTCTCTGATGAGCACGTATATGGCTCGCAAAGCCGAACTTAGTAACTGGTGACCGAAGAGCTGGCAGCTTTCTCGCGCAATGCATCAGCGTTCCAATTCAGCGAGGAAATGCTGCCTGCATTTTCGGCCTCGAGGGCCCTTTTTACAAGCTTTTAGCTGGCAGCTTTCTCGCACAATGCATCAGCGTTCCAATTCAGCGAGGAAATGCTGCCAGCATTTTCGGCCTCGAGGGCCCTTTTTACAAGCTTTTATTTATTTAGTTTCACCTGTCCCGTTGTCTGTCTGTCTGTCTGTAATCAAATCTTGCAAGTTAAATTTGATCCACTTCCCGGTTTCCGATTTAGTTGAAATTTCGCACGAATATGCAAATCGCGTGACAATGCAATATTATGATTATGTGGAGCTGATCTGATGATGGAGCTGGAAGGTGGCCATAGGAACTCCGTAATAAAAATCACATAACCCCATCGAGTTTTGGCTCGTTAGAATCGTCACGATGAGCAGTTGATGATGGCATACAGAAAAGAACAGTCGGCAATAAAAGCTTATACCAAAAATAATTTTTTTGACAGAAACTTGTTTATACATAACTTAGTTTTAATTTAATTTAGTTCATGTAAATTATAATATTGTATCATCATCATCATTATCAGCCTGCAGTCGCGCACTGCTAAGCACGTGCCTCTTCGAGTAATTATAATATTGTATATACTATAGAAAACCGGCCAAGTGTGAGTCGGACTCACGCACCGAGTGTTCCGTACAAACCTGTAGGTATATAAGTAATAACTTTAAAATTATTAAAAATATTTTTATTATATGATGTAACTACTTAACTAAAAATTTACGGTTTTCGCAATTTTTCCTTTATCTGTGCTATAAGATGTTGCTTCGTACCAAATTTCAAGATTCTGAGTTCACGGGAAGTACCCTGTAAGTTTTGATTCCAAAATTTGCGGCATAAACGGCTGTATTTTTTGATTGCGTTGGCTTAGAAGTTTTATTTTTTGACAACTCCAAGGGACAGTAGACCTGAGTATTTGGTATAAATTTTATCTTGATACCTCCACGCGTTCCTGAGAAAAAGGGTCTTGACAGACAGACGGACGGACGGACGGATAACAAAGTGATCCTATAAGGGTCCGTTTTTTCCTTTTGAGGTACGGAACCCTAAAAATGGATAAAAACCAATTTCAAATACTTTAAATATAAGGACTCCTCTGTGAATTCTAGTTACAAATAAACATTACCAGACGGATTTCCACGGAACCATAATACAAAATTGTTTACTTCAGAGTAACTCAAAGGGTATATTTATACTTGTACGAAGTCGCGGCTAGACGATAGTATGTTATAACATAGTTAATCAAGCCCTGTTCACTGAGACGTACAGTCAGTCACGCATGACTTGCTATCTGGTATCAGATATACGCTTTATAACATAATTATGTAAATACCTGAGCGTTTAGACTTCGTTGTAATACTCAATTTAGAACATAATATTATAATGACGAATAACAGCGACGTTGATCGAATAAATTCAGAATGTTATCAATTGATAACAAAACAATTGTACTAACTGAGTCAGAAAACAAATCGTTTTCCTGTAGTCCGTAGTAAAGTATAATTCCGTGCATTGCGGCCGAGCGTAGCCGTCCGCGATCGATCGCGTGCGACTGTCGCGCACGGCTGATGCCGCAATAGTCAGTGTATGAAAACGCCGCACGCGTCCGTCGCTGACTTCGGCAGCAGCCAGCGCCATACATTAAAACATTTTCATACACTGACTATTGCCGCTATAACAACAAATACTAAAAACAAAATAAAATAAAATATTATAAATTAAAAATAAACAAAATATTTAAGGGGGCCTCCCATACAACAAACTTTTTTCTTTTACTGTTTTTATAGATAATGGTATGGAACTCTTCGTGCACGAGTCCGACTCGCACTTGGCCGGTTTTTTTTGCGACGCCGGTTGTCTCAGCACCGCGATGGTAGTATCAAACAAAATGGACAAATGATATACTATTCGCTACACTACCCTACTACATTTAAACTTCAGTTGTCCGTCTCTTGTCATGATAAATTTCTTAGTCATCCTCCTGTCGGTGGAGTATTTTCCATTTCTCTCCGTCGTACGCCAGCCTATGTATTTGCTGATACATAACATACGTCTCTCTTGTGACATACTGAATAAAAAGAGATGCGACACACACTAGAGCTGCAGAAGTCGCGAGCCTGTCTCTTTTAGAATTTTTCACTTTGATTATTTTATTTGGAGAAAGTGAATCGACAAAAAAATCTATACATAACTAACGCACCTGCTCACAAAATTTCACGAGAAGTGCGACCTGAGGCTCTAGTATAAGTTTTACCGAAACAAAACGCTACGATCGCGTTCGCGTTTAGCTGACAAATCCCATACAAATTGAGGGTAAAACGTAAACGCGATCGTAAAGTTTTGTTTCGGTAGAGGAGAAGTGCAGCGGGACATCCACTCACTCGTTCGATAATGGTTGATTCATAAATCCGTATTTAACAGTTTGTAATTAGAACCCAAAATATATGAGACCTTTATAGAAGATCAACGTTATTAACTCTTACAATGGTAGAAAGAACTAGAATAGTTGTTACGGTTCCGGGGATCAATTTGTGACAAGAATCCTTCATCCTTTCACTGCTCCTTATAGCACGCTATCCCGTACCGCGTAAGGCGAAACGCACCGACGGCGGTGGCGCAGCGGCACGGCACGGCGCGGCGCGGAGGCGGTACCGGTTGTAACGTTCGAGCTAATAGTTATGAAAGGGTCCGCACAGAATACTGCGCCGCATCGCGCCGCTCAGTGCGTTTCGGCTTTAAGGGGATGCCTTGATTCGAGTCCCCCTAGACAAGACACTCCTATGCCTTCCGCGCACAAGAAAAAGAGATGGAACACTCTTCGGGAATGGCTTTTTTGGACAAATTTCGATAAAACTTAGAGAAGTTTTATAAAAATTTTATAAAGTGAGATTTTAGATGAGATAAAATACTATAGTATTAACTTGATTGTGTCGTAAAATAATGTATCGTTTGAGTAGGCTGAGTAAAAAAAGGAAAATACAGACCCAACTTTGGATTTTTTATCTATCGAGGAAATTTTAAGCCATCATGTATCGGTAAAATCAGAAAAAGAATCATATAGTCAAGGACTAGAATCATATATCTGAAAATCAGACCTTATTGTTTCTTAATCTAGTCAGAACGGCGTTACAAAGCACGCGATAATTTCCAATGCACCACCTTACAACCTTTAACAAAACACAAGGATAGCACGAACGCTGGACGCGGCCTACACGGATATAACAGGACGTATCACGAGATACACTATCCGTCTCTTTCTAAGCGTTCTAATTAGAAAGCGACGGTTAATCTATCTCGCCGCGACACAGTTCGCGGGCCGTCCCGTGATAGCCGTGCTGTAACGACCAGTGAAAATGAGCCCTGAGAAGCTGTTTGGGGTGTACAGATTAAAATACTGAGAGAAGAGTACTAAAGTCTCTGGAATCCACTTCGATATTACGAATTGGTGCTTCACATAAGTCTACCTCAGGCCCATATATCATATTGAAACCACTTCCACGTCCCACTAACCCTGGAACCAATATACAGTGACCCCTCGCTCCCGACGCCGCTGAGTTATAGCCAAGATAACACCGACAGCGAGAGCTCTAGACGAGTGGTCGCGATAGCCAAGTCACGACTCAACACGGTTTTGTGTCACGATGCTATCATTCTGAATTTACATTAGTAGCTTTCTGATAACTAAGTACTATTGAAGTACAGTTTTTGCATATGGGGTCTTTTAGTTAAACAGTCAAAGTCTTCCCCGTGTCTTGTTAGGTTAGAACAGTAATAACACCGCGCGCTTTTCTACACATGGATTTTTTATACAAACTTACCTCGACCCAAGCTAATCAAGGCTGGTACTATTATATGGGTACTACACGACGATATATATATATATATATACATAAACAAATATGTAAATACATAGAAAACACCCATGACTCAACGAGCAAATAATCGTGCTCATCACACAAATTAAATGCCCTTACTGGGATCCGAACCCGGGACCTCCAGGTTCGTAGGCAGGTTCACTACCGAATAAAAATTCAAATAGAGCAGTCATCTTGTGATACTATGCTAGCCTCGCGAACGTGCCGACCGAAGCGGGTACCCTGTAGTATTAAAACCCAATGCACCTTCGTCGTTATAAAAAAAATGTAAGCGAAAGTTATTATATAGATTCATACGGTCGCTTTGAACGGAATAACTTGGAGAGAGCACCACCTTAAGAGTCAGCGTAAGCTCGATTCTCCATACAAACTTACGGTCTCATTTTAAAACTATGTGTTGGATTGTAACGAAACTGCATATAGAATGACATGAGGTATATCTATGTCTGTAATTAGTTTACGTAGCTTCAGATACCACAATAAAAAAAATACAGCGAATTTAAGTTTTTCATACAAAACTTGTTCTTGCTGTATTTCGTTTGTTTTATAAACTGGAACCATATAAACTAATTACAGATATAGATATACAATACAATACAAATACTCTTTATTGCACACCTCACACAAACAAAGCAGTCAATGTATATGCAAAGTTTCGTCACAATCCAACACGTAGTTTTAAAATGAGAGCGTAACTACGTTTGTATGGGAAGGTGAAATTCGGCCGAGCTTACTGCCGACTCTTAGGCCAAGAAATTTTCTGTCTCTATCCCAATAGATTCTTGGACTACTCAGAAAATGTCATGCCATTGGATATTTATAAATACAACTTTAATTCCGTAGCATCCAAAATGCTAACCGACAAATTCATCGTCTAATTCCATTGTGTGTGCGTCGTAGAAAATGTATGGAAAGAGAGTGCGTTTGGAATTCATAATCTTATTTTATTTGTTTCTATTGCATGTTTATATCATCCTGACGAATACATCGATCTAACAAATACATGATATAACGTAAAATTACGAACTAATCTAACGTAAAATAATAGTGACATTGCGATTCCTTATTAACTAAGTTAACACGAATCCGACTGTGTGAGCTCAGCAAAACTTTGCCCTCCATTTATGATATTAATGAGGGCGATCAAGAGCATACATTTAGCATTTCAATTTTTTATCAACGAGTTTCGCGCGCGTTTGCATCCTCACGCGTCGAGCCAAAATGCCACAAAGATAACACGAATATCTTTGATATGTGAATTAAATTGGAATGCGAAATGTAAGTCTCTCATCGACTCCCTGGCAAGGTTACAGTTAGAGCCCATAGGGTACTTGAAAACAAGGCACAGACATGTTTACCAGATACCGTAATGTGTAATGTCCCTTAATTCGTGTTCATGAACTTCTTCCTGCCTTTCCTTGAGATGATTTATTTCAAAAGTGCTGGATTATTCAGTTTTCTATGAAAAACCTACGCTTAGCAAGAAAGAAATTGGAACGATTAGGGGCTTTTCATCAATTTTATTTCCATGCTCACCTTACTTTTTTGTTGTTATTTCGTTGTCATTAGAGCAGTCAATTACCTGAAACAGATAATAATCATTAGTACGCTGCTGTTGAATCTGCAAAGCGCCGTAAATACGCATCTTTAGATGACAGTTACGTATTTGCGGCGTTTGCCGTGGAGACCGGAGGCCATAAAATTGTTTAATCAGATTTCCAAAATTTTCATCCACTGCACTGGTGACCATAGGGGCTGGCTCGTACCTCGCTCAACGCATTGGCATTGCCATTCAGCGAGGTAATGCAGCCAGCCTTATTATGGGCACCAGGGCACCACCCTACCAGGAGTTATTGATCTAGGGAACATATGTAAATAAAGTGTCATACCCCATAGGTTAAGTTAGTTTATTAATAAACAAATTGTATATACAAGATGATAACTAACATTAACTAAATTAAAACTGTTTGTCTCATTAGCTAGAGAGATATATTTATTTGGGAAACCTATTTACAATGACAACAGTAAATAGTACCTATAAAATAAAACTTAACTAACTCTTAAATCTATTTAACTACTAGTATATGCACTCTCCGAGGTCGCTGCCCCTGGGAACGGTGCCCATAAGGCTGGCCACATTTCCTCGTTGGATAGCAATTCCAATCCGTTGGCCGAGGAAGTAGCCAGCTCTATGGTCAGCCGTATTTTCGCCATTTTATTTATTTATTTCTTTATAAAGACTGTGGGCATCCAAACTTCACGGTCCGAGAGTTTCTACAGCGAAGGCCGCAAATATGTAGCAATTAATACTTAAGTTAAATCTAAAAAAGGCCCTCGAGGCATTGTATCGAGGATGCTGGCGTTTCCTCGCTGAATTGCAATGCTGATGCGTTACGCGACAAAGCCGCCGCTCTTCGGTCAACAGTTACGTCAACCAGACGTTTCGCGATTTCCGCAAATAAGTAGTTCGTTATAGTCAGCTAGTTTCATTTGTAATATATTGTATAGTTTAATAATTTCGTATTAAATAAATTCATGTCATTTAGTACGATGGAAGTATATATTTTAAATATAAGGTTACCTGGACAAATTCCGGCATTGTATGTAAACAGGTAGAAGGATCCGACGTTGGTCAATTCAGAAGATTAAAACCAAAATCTTATTTGAAATGGTGTCGTCTTGTCAGTTACAAAATGAGAGTCGTCAGTTACAATGTTCCGCAAGCGACTTGCAAGTTAATAGCAACATTGTAGCGAATAACAAAGAAATAACAGCACGAATATGACAGAAAACACCCCGTCTGATAGTAAATATGCTATTATTACCTCGATCCACAGTATAGTGTCAGTCAGTAGAGGATCTTTATATTGCTGCAAAAATCTGAATCAGATGGGAACGCAAAATACTTCCAGTATTTGTCTTGAGATGTGAGCAGTGTAAAATAACATTATTATTTTATAACTAGACATCTTGTTAAAAGTTTGCGAACAAAGAGCCATTTTATTGAAACTGGACGCAAAGAGACGTTTGACGTGTCTGTATATCTGTGTCTGGGTTTGTCTGTGGCATCGATCGCTCCTAAGGGAATGAACCGATTTTATTGCGGTTTTTTGTTCGAAAGCTGACGTGATCGAGATGGAGTTCAATAGAATCAGTTCAGCCAGTTTTCAGATATTGATCTTCTAAATGAAAATGTCGGAGTTTTTCTACATTTCTAAGTTGTTAACAATCAATTTTAGAAGTCTAAATCTACCCGCGCTTGAGATAAAAACACTTTTAAGAAGATACTCCGAAACAAACTCAACTTTAAAGAAGTAACAGACATGCAGATTAATAACGAATTTCATTGCATTTTGGAATTCAATAAAATCCGATAGTTAGAACATCATCATATCAGCCGAAAGACATCCACTGCTGGACATAGGCCTCCCCCAAAGAGTGCCAAAGTGACCGGTCCTGCGCCACCCGCATCCAGGGGACTCCAGCAACCTTTACCAGGTCATCAGTCCACCTTGCGGAAGCCTACCCACGCCGCGCCTTCCGGTTCGTGGTCGCCACTCGAGAACCTTTCCGCCCCAACGGCCATCGGTTCTACGTGCTATGTGCCCCGCCCACTGCCACTTAAGTTTAGCGATTCGGAGGGCTATATCGGTTACCTTGGTTTTGCTGCGGATAGCCTCATTTCTGATGCGAGTTAGAACATAGAAAACAAAAATAAAAAATAATAAGCGCGATACCGAAATTAAATACCGGTATTTTCAGACGAGTGAGCGAAGCGAATGAAGTTCTATATGCTTCAGCCTGATGGGCCGAAAATCGTTTGTATGTCCAGTTGCCCCGCTTTCCCGGTGTTCTCCTCTACAGGTCGCATTTCTCAACCGATTCTCAGGAAATGTTTTGATCAGGTTCCTTAATACTTTTTTTGACCGAGCCACTTTAAAAAAAAATATATATATACGGTTCATGCATGTTATTCTACTGCTAACCGCGATACTAGCAGGGAAATACCACCTGAAATTGGTCTTTATTATTGCCATTCCAGGACGCTTCATTCCTTCATTACGTTCCATTAGCGCAACAACCGCGAGTCGAGCCTCTGTAATTGTTGTCTGTGGATCTCTTGTAAATAAATACGAAATGAGATTTTTTTATGTGGAATATTTTCGTGCGTTTGTCAAATAAATTGATTGGTGAAGTGGATGAAATTGGTTTCGGGCTTAGTATTAGCTAGGTAATTGGCAAACGTGTTTGTTTGTAATGTTTTTTTTTGTATTTAGAGTACCTATTAAAGAAATATGGTTCAGATAAATTATGAAACAATTGGAGCTCTTATTTTATTTTATTTTTATTTATTTTGTTAAGCTTTTAAAAATAAGTAGGTATAAAGTTGAACTTGTCCAAATACCTATCGATTGTCTGTCACTTGACATATGTCTTGGTTTGGTATTAAAATAAAAGCGGCCATTTTGGTTTTACAATAATACTGAAAACACGTAACTTTATTGTCATCGGAACTAAAAGTGTGTACCAAATTTCAGGCCAGTCGGTCAACTTTGAATTCTACAAAACTTCCAATTCCTAGATTCAACCCATGAAAGTCGATCTAAATAAAACCGTTTAAAAACAAAACACATATAAAGCAAGTTATTATGTTAAATCTATTTAAAAAAAAGCGAAAAGTGACTCGACATAAAATTCAGGCACAGACTTCTGGACGGTCCGACATACTATTTTCGGCCCCAGCTGAAGTCGATTAGGAGATGATCATTAATGAATACCTTAATTATGGTAACACTTCCCTTACCCCACTATAATTTTGATAAACAGGCGTTAATAGAGGGAAAAATTTGGTTTATAAAATCACCGGACTCTCAATCATTATCATCATTATATCAGCCGAAAGACCACTGCTGGACAATGCCTCCCCCAAAAAGAGTACCATAATGACCGGTCCCGACCAGTTACTGCCTGATTTTAATAAATTAATAGAAATATAATACTATACAGACGTTCCACAATGCCTAAAGACTCGTCTCTATAATCAGTGTGTCCTGCCCACAATGACGTATGGTGCTGAGACATGGACGCTCACAAAGGAGGCTGTGCATAAAGTAAGGGTGGCACAGAGAGCCATGGAGCGCGCCATGCTCGGTATTAACCTACAAGACCGAGTGAGGAATACTGAGATCCGACGTCGCACTAAGGTGCGTGACGTCGGAGAAGTCATAACTAAACTCAAATGGAGTTGGGCAGGACATATTGCCAGGCAGCGTGACGGTAGGTGGACCAAAACGTTAACTGATTGGTGGCCACTAACAGGAAAAAGAAGCGTCGGTCGTCCACCAGCACGATGGGATGACGACGTAAACAAGACCGCGGGTCATCTCTGGATGAGACTAGCACGGGACCGGGATAAGTGGCGTACTCGAAGAGAGGCTTATGCTCAGCAGTGGGCGATTAAAGGCTGAAAATGATGATGATGATGATGAACATCTTTTAGTTGAAGAGTAACAACGAAAACAAGACATTGGCGTCAGACATTACGTAATACGGTTTCGGATACATGGCATGTCAGAATTAAATATGAAATAACGGAAGAATTTACACGATCCGTTAGTCTCATTTTCCTTTCTTATCAGCTTCTATATAAGCTAAATTACTTCCACCAAACCAATAGAGCCGGAATATTTACGGAGCGCCAGCAGCGATATCATTTCATTTCCAACCCCGTAATTGAATAAGGCCAAGTTGTTTTTAAACGCGATCACGTCCTTTTATTTATTAACTTGTGAGCCCAGATACTTGTGAACTTAAGGTAGAATACTAGCGAGTAAAATACTGAGGCGGGTCGCGTGAAAACTGGAACAGGGAACAATCATCCCAGTTAGTATTTGTTTGCTATTGGACAAAGCAGTTGGTTAGCGATTATTTTTACGCCACAGCTGGCCATAGAACAGCAATTACACCACATCCAGGCTAGAGAGATGCGTAAAATTGTGTAGGTACTCACCACGGGCAGTTACAAAGAAAGCTTCCGATAGCATGTTTATCACCCTTGCTTTCGGCTCGGGCGCCAAATACCTGTGATTTGGGACATTCTTTGTTTTACCGCCCTAGGTAAGTCATCATCATTAATTTAAGAGTTATCCTCTTGTCGGTGGAGTATTTTCCATTTATCTCTGTCGTACGCCAGCCCTTTGACTTGCTGATACGACACGCCACCAGCTTTTTCCTTTATTTGGTCTATATAAACTGCGTCGTGGTCTTCCCCTGCCTCTCCCTGGTAAGTAACGTACTAAAATTGCTATTAGTCAGATACGTAATTAGATTTTATTTTCCGTTCAAGTAATTAATTCAGCAATAATTTGGGTGTACCAAACAAGATATCTAGAAGTTGACTAACTAGGTACGTCGATAGCCATATGCCATACTAGCATGTTCCTGCTAATTCGTCCGCATAATCTCCCGTATCAACTTTAATCTCCAACTTCATCCCTTTGCAAGATGACTTCCAGGATAAAAGTATCCTGTTTTCATTTACATTATGAATTCTCTATGTCAAATTGTATTTAAGTCAATTAGGCTGTTTTTGCTAGATTGAGTAACAACATTTTTTAAGTATATAAACATTCTAACTTGGATGTTTCTAGCATTAGTAGGATTTAGAAGTGACTTTATTTATTTGACAGGCCGATTATGACCCTTTTAATGAGCTCAGTGAATCAGCTAGTTATAGATAAAACAAAACATTATGAAACGAATTATCAATTTGGTAAACCACTTCCTCAAATGACCACAATCCGACACAAATACCACAAACAAAGCATTAAAATAATGATAATTACTCAATCCAATTAGTGAGTAATGGCATTATTTATATTCATATGTACATTTCTCATCAATTGTGTCATTTGCTGGACATATTATATTACCCATAAAATGTGTTTATTCGATCAAATAAATATTTAAAAAGTGCTAAGCAATATTTAACCCGTGTGGTGTCAGGTTAGAAGAGCACCAACCCCTTTCTACCTGTGGGTGTCGTAAGAGTCGTACGTACTAAGGGAACAGTGTTGAAGTGTGGGCTAGCAACACATCACTGCGGTATCGCATTAGTGGCACTGGAACATACGTTTTATGTGCGCTGCCTACCCCTTTTGGGAATTAAGACGTGAATGTACATATGTATGTATGTAATGTTTAAAAAGTCTTCGAGTTGACTGTTAAAAAGTTACCAAGTTACCCAGGAGGCGTAGCCATGGCATCCAGCGGCAGAAAATAAAAATTGATTGGCGCCGAATAATGCAATGATGTCAACTATACTAAGGTCCCTTTTTTCTGGGATCGACACATTCACGTAGCGCAATAACAGTGAGCAACATACCTACATATTGGATTTAGCGTTATTAGGTAGATTTCTTGCTTACTTGTAAATTGAGTTAGGTTAATTACAGAGATCAATTAAATAGCTGTTAATAGGATTTAAGAAATCCGTGTCAATGAGGGATTACATTAGTACACCCTCCTTATTCATAAACGACCTTCAAACCTATTTAATATAATTAACATAGTTTAAAAGTCGTAATCACGGTCAAAAACATTTATTTTTAAGAGAGAAAATGGCAGGAGGTTGGCAGGTAAATAGAAAAAATTGTGAAAAAACACCTTACAATTAAATTTTGCTGAGGACGCAAACACGTGTAAGAGCGAGTTGCGCTTATACAAAAAAACCGGCCAAGTGCGAGTCGGACTCGCACACGGAGGGTTCCGTACCATTATCTATCAAAAGGGGAAAAAAAACACGTTTTTTGTATGGGAACCCCCCCCCCCCCCCCCTTAAATATTTATTTTATTTTGTTTTTAGGATTTGTAGTTATAGCGGCAACAGAAATACATAATTTGTGAAAATTTCAACTGTCTAGCTATCGCGGTTCTTGAGTTACAGCCTGGTGACAGACAGACGGACGGACGGACAGACAGCGAAGTCTTAGTAATAAGGTGCCGTTTTCACCCTTTGGGTACGGAACCTCACTAGCTTCTGCCCGCGAATCTGTCTGTCTGCGTGGAACTCGTTTCAATCGTAGCTCCATACCAACTTTCAGCCCCATTTAACCTCATTAAGGGATGATTTCCGGGATAAAACCTTCCTACATTCTTCCCGGGAAATCCCGGGATTCAGTAGCTTGATATCTATCTCCGTACCAAATTGCATATCAATCTGTACAGCGATTTAAGCGTGAAGCAAGAAGAATCTGCTCTAGGGCGTCAATCTCATAACAACACGGTTCGCACGTTCGTTTGCAAAACAAACTGGAATGTGAAATGATTGTCTCAGCTTGGGTCGAGACTCGGATACCTATAAAATACTACATCAGGCAGATCGAGTCGAACGCATCGAAAAATACTTGCTACATACTCAAGTACCAAGTATTTCTCGTATCTATTAACTCTTTACTTTTCTAGGTCTCCGTGTAATTAGTGTAGACGGTTAATTAAGTTCAATTTGTAACATCTGCCGGATGGACTTTGCATTCAGCGTCGTGATAAGATCCCTCTTAGTTTATTTCACTCGGTTAGGATCCTTTGACTGTACACTTAGCGTTGAAAGCGGGGATTAACTTGAATGGGTAAAATATTTGCCATTTTAAATGTTAGTGTAACTGTGGATAGCTTTTATAGAAATCTGGGGCGGACACAAACAGCGAAAGATTACTGTTTTCAGAACATTATTAAGGTATTCCAACAACTTTACGTGAAAGTTTTAAAACGAGGTAGATAATAGGTAGGTATATAACAAGAATAGGCAGTAACGAAGAAGAGGTAGATCGAAAAATAACAAAGAGCAGGAATTCATTCTAGTCTCAAAAAGAAATACCTAGCCATTACCCCTATAGGAAATCGTACTAGACACCTGCCCCCCTATTCTGTAACTTGTTTTAAGCTCACCTCAACGCTCACCCATAAATATATCTTGACACCGCTATGCGTAGTAACTAACCGCAGGTAGAGGTCTAGTTTCGTGACGGGTGACCAGCGGAGTGAGCCGTATTAGCGCTTAGCGAATAACAGCCCTGTATTCTACCAACTCTTACTTACGCGAGTCAGACATAGGTGTTCACAGAGAAGGTAAAAGATAAAATAGTGTCATGTCAAAGAGCAATAGCAGGAGCATATTAAAAATAAGAAAAATACATAACGTTAGGAGCGAGCACATATAAGAGAGCAAAATAACAGATGCACTCAATTTTGCTCTTCGACAAAAATGGAACTGGCCAGGAAACGTCGCGCGCTACAAAGACAAGAGATGGACCATAGAGTCCACTATATGGAATGGACCTTTAGGCAAAAGAAGAGTCGGTAGACCACGCAAAAGATGGCAAGATGACATAGTGTCAACAGCAGGAAAACAATGGTCAAGCCAAGGGCCTTAATAGAGCCTTAATATATTCATACCTAAACCGCTAGTTTAGGTATGAATATGTTGACTTCATGTTTTAATTGCAGACCCATACGTCAAAAAAATAAAGACATAGAATCGCGCGTTTAATGATGATTTTAAGACTAATGTTTGCAATTATTTTCTATCGAGCCGCTTTCGTCCAATTATGTATTGAGTCCGTCCACGGTCTTTGGAATATGATGAATTTAACATATTTTTTTATGTGCTAGAAAAAATAGTTTTTCTTAAAAAAACTGCTTAAATAACATCAATTTCAACAAAATTAGGTCTTGTCAGCCTCTTAAATATAGGATAGATTTTATCGAGGGTCCACGCAGACGAAGTCGCGGGCTAGAGAACATTCAAACCACGACGATGCGCCTATCTTCTAATTCTGTTTTGTGAACATCAGAACAGTGAACATAGTAGGTATTTGAGTGGAGAAAACTTATTAAAACGACCAGACCCGAACTAATTACCATGTGAAATGACCGACCTTGTTGGACAATGTCAAATTGAAAACTGTTCGTTTCTAGTTCTACATCTGATGGTAGGAATGGGACGCTGATTGAAGGATCTATTAATAAGACAATCAAGAAACAACGGTGGAATGAGAACATTATTTAATTACGAATTAGCATACATAGCATTGCACGATGACCACTTTAGCCTTAGTTGGTAGCCCTGCCTACGAAGCAGTTGGGATCCTGAGTTCGAATCCCGGTAAGAACATTTATTTGTGAGATGAGTACGAATACTTGTTCCCGAGTCATGGATGTTTTCTGTATTTATTTAATTTTATGCATCGTGTCCACGTAACCATCATAAGCTTTGCTTAGTTTGGGACTAGGTCGATTTGTATAAGTGTCCCCGAATTTGTATTACTTCTTTATTTTATTTTAAAATGCCTGGACTTGATAACGGCTTTGAATTTCACAAAACGCGTTCGTTTTGTGACATTCAAAGCCTTTATCTTTCCTAGATCATGGATTAGTATAGATACAATTTCGAGTTTTATATAATATAATATAAAACGTACATTGACCTAAGATGTTCATTGTGTTGTGATTACATTGTGCAATTATGTTATCGTTCCTAGATCACATTGTCACTCAGAGCAACCCGGCCAAAGATAACACAGCTGTTATTTATTGTACTGCTTGTGGACAATATAACGTGTTAACGTGGTACCTGACAATGAGCGGGGCTGGAACTTCGTTACGTGTAGTGTGTACAGTCATGCTAGACCTCATTTCTGCAACAATAAGGTTGTAGTATACATATTTATGAAACTTTGAGTGAATACGTATTGGTGCTCTTGACTGTACAACACATGCTGTGAATGGCGTACTCGTTCGTAGTATTCATTGGTTACGACTTACGAGAGTGTTAAGACGCGTAAAATTATTGTAAAGTGTGTTTAGAGCCACTGAGGCCGAGCGGCAAGGCGCGCAACTCCCAATCTAGCTGGAGGGCCTGAGTTCGAAGTTTCGAACCTCATCTCATACCACAGGGTTAAAATAAAAGACCCGGTTGCACTCCGGGAGCGCCGGCAGAAGTGAAAACTTGAATATTAACGTTGTGCATTTTTGATATTTGATGGTGATGAGCTGACATCATCAACTATCGATAATCGTTTGCAAAGTGAACGTGAACGCATTGAATCGATTCAAATAATAGCGGTAACAACCGATGTGTCTCGCAACTAGAAAGAGGTCAAACCGTTTCATTTTTAATCCAGATTTAATCGTGAAATTTAGTCGATTAGTATGACGACTGATCAATCGTCAATCGAACTCTGCGACGATGAATTCAATCTTGATTAAATTTAATTAGTTAGTTGATTAAAAAAATTATCGATTAATGCCCATCTCTGTTCTTGGTAGTGAATGTGTTAAGTATAACATTAGCTTTTCGGTGAAGGAAAACATCGCGAGGAAACCGGTCTAATCCCAATACGGTCTAGTTTTCTCTCTGGGTAGGAAGGTCAGATGGCAGTCGCTTACGTTAAACTGATGCCTATGCCAAATCTTGGGATTAGGTGTAAGAGCGGACCCCGCGCTCCATTAGGGCACAACCAGAAGGCGTTCTGACATGTGTGCGAGTGCGAGAGTGGCGGATGTCTTGTCCACAGCGATAAGTGATAAAATAGCAATCATGCTACGCTCGCAGGAATAACTAGGAGGATGATGAGATAGAGCCAATTAGTGCTTGTTTATTTATGCGATTAGTTTACCAAGTACCGAAAGAAGTTGAACATGTTAATGTTACACAATTACTAACTAGTTCATAATTAGCCTGTTGTTAATGTACCAATCAATCAGGTCAGATATTATTATTAGAGTAAGTATTATAAAGTTATTTGGATTAATGGAATAAATTCATGACTCATTTGCATCAATGAGGTCGTCTAATATCTTGTCGCTTCAAATGCGACGTTGAAGCGTTAGCTTAAAATTAAAAAGTCAATGAGAGAAAAACCGAAAATTTGCATGAAAAATTTGCATTAAAAAATCTTATGGTCGGAAAAGGTTCTGGGGATCTTAAATATACAGCAACTGAGGATCGGCTTGATACTTACATTTTATAATCAGGGTCAGCGCGCTGAGCTGTATACTTGGGACTTGGACTTCGGCAGAAATAAAATACGTAGTAACGTTTCAACAATAGTATATCGTTTATTTAAACGTTTTATGTAAGCACTCGGAAGCCATCACGTCTGGCACCTGTCACATAGTAAACAGCTAAAGAAAATAATAAGGAGGTGAAGTTTAAGGTGGAATACAATTAAGGTTAGATACCTCAATGTATTAGATTAATGTTTGCATTACAAGTTCAATTCAATAATCTAACGGGTGCAACGAACATGCGAACCCCATTGAAATGCGAATGCGCTAAAATATTCATTCCCTGTATTCATCGTCACCCTCCTAGATTGTTTTCCAGGCTGGGCCATATTTAAAGCAGCCCGCGGTCCGTTTTGACACCTAATCCCAGGATTTTGGCGTAGGCACTAGTTTTATGAAAGCGATTACCATCTGACCTGCCCTGAATCCTGAGGGAAAACTAGACCGTGTTGAGATTAGATCGGTTTCCTCACAAAGTGTTACTTCACCGAAAAGCTACTGGTATAGCTGAAATTTTCTAAACTAAGCTCATGAATGGTCATTGTACTGAGCTCATGAATGCCTTTGTTTGCGGTCCGAACGAAAGCTATTCAAGACGCGCGCGTAGCAAATTTGCAAAAAAAAATTAGCGCCACATAAAATGTTAATTGTATAATGAACTCTATCGTCTTATTCAATAGATTTAAAATGGACTAAAAGATAACAAAAACCTGCTCCCAGCGAGCCAGGTACAAGTCGCTATGGTAATTAGGAATCTATTGTTAAAGAAGATATAGAGTTCATTATTCAAAGAACATTTTATGTGGCGCTAAATTTTTTTTGCAAATTTGGTACGCGCGCGTTTCGAATAGCCTTTGTTCGGACCACAAACAAAGGCATTCATGAGCTCAGTACAATGGCCATTCATGAGCTTAGTTTAGAAAATTTCAATTATAAATATCAAATGATATGTCGGAGGCATATAAAGTTTTTTGAAAAACCCAGTTGTACGTGCCGGGGGTTCGAACTCAACTGCCTCTAGGTTGAAAATCGCGTGTATTACCTATATAAAAAGTGGACTCGGGCTAGACCAAAAACCTCTGGAAAGCCAGCAGGAAGCATCTCAGAAATATATCTGGGGTGTTCACTTCGGGGTCAAGAATCTCTTGGCCAGGATGGGACTATCGGATAGTTTCGACTGTAGAATGTGTGGCGAGGAGGATGATGCTATGTAACACTTATTGTGTGAATGTCGTGCCCTTGCCAGACAAAGAATTACTTTGGTAACGGCTATCGACAATCAGAGGAATTCAAGGTACTTCCGCTGAGCTGCATCATCTGCTTTGTGGAAATGATGGAGCGAGCTTGGGAGTAGGCATAAAGGAGAGGGCAAATGCACAAAAGATCCCATTGGGTCGAAGTGTATCTTGAATGTGTAAGGGCCCTCACGTACATAAGATAAGAAATTGAGAATCTAAATTATCCGTTTTATTATGTTAATATAATATTTCCATAAAACTTGGTATTCCTACTAATTATCTCATATTGTGAAGGAAAACTTTCCAGTTTCAGTTTGAAATTTAAGTTTTTGTTTTGATTTTAAACAAGTTTGGACTATGCTATCCAACAATGAGAAAATGCCGTATTGTTCTGGAAAATTAATAAGCATACCTAGAAAACAATTTTTAAGTGTTGAAAAAAACTACATACTTAGAGCTAGCTGGAAAAAGGTTTAACTGACATCGACAATCGATCGCTGACATTAGAGTATTGATATTTTAATCATCATCCTACTTATAAACACATGCCTGAGCTTCCGTGAGACTAGATCGATTTGAGTAACCCAACATGTTGATATTTGGCTGAATCAAGTTTTTCCTGTTACTAGTTGCCATGGTCATGACTCCTGACTCACTGTTTAAATCTGCTATTTTATGGGTTTAAATCCACTAAAGGTGTGGTTGGACCATGTTCTTAGCATGCTAGAAGTCCATGTTGTTACAATTTGTTAATATTTGTAACTCTGTTATATTGTCTTCTAGCTAACGGGACAGAATCGATTTTGCAACTTATTTTTAACAAGAAATTGTTGATTGACTCGTTTATATCTATACACTTAGTTTAGAGATATTTTACCGGGGTAACTACTACTAGGTCGGGACCTAGTCTCATTTTTTGCTTTTCTTACTTACACGTTTCATTTCTTGAGGTCCTCATTATATTTGCGCTAAAACTCCGTTTCTATGCTGAGTATAAGATAAATATTATAAATATCTAGGTACGTAAAATAATTAATTCATCACACGTCCAGCTGACTCACTCCTTCCAGTATCGTGTGATCTTTGTCATGCTCACGCGCAGCCGCAATTGGAATATTATTGACAGTATTTGTACTAGTTTTATTCACAGAACTTGACAGACTGCTGTTAACTATAAATTAAGGTAACTCCTCACTCACAAATACAAATGTCACAATGATAGATAAAACCAAACGAATTTAAATTGTATTTTAGCTGAAGTATTCAATGAACGTCTATGAATAAGAGCAACAGAATAATGCATTTTCATTAAAAAAATATTAAGCCGTGACCAGAACAAATTCTCAAATCAATAAAGGGTCAGCAACGCGTTTGTGTCCCATGGAGTCACATCCACCACCTTAAAATGCTTTCATATGCTGAACTATCTGTAACGGAAAAGACCTAGATCGTCTACATTTTTATATCACCAACAATCTGATAGTATGAAGCTTATTACCATTGAACATAGAATAATTTACTTTAAAAACAAAGTTTTAACCGACTTCAATCTAGTACTCCGCCAAGCCACGAGAACATTTCCACATTTATTTTCCAATTTACTACATGAACTGATTTCCGAGAACAAATGCGTTGATTATTAGGGAAAATAATAGGGCTTTAAAATTCTTTATATTGAATAATATTAAGGAACACACTAGTCGGAAAGACTAGTGTGTTTTTTCGAGAGTTTCCCTCAATTTCTTCAGGATTCCACCATCAGATCGTGGTTTCCTTACCATGGGACCACCCTTGGGATACTCTCTTTCCAACAAAAAAGAATAATCAAAATCGGTTCATAAACGACGAAGTTATCCGCGGACATACATAAAAATATATATATATATACGGTCGAATTGAGAAACCTCCTCCTTTTTTGAAGTCGGTTAAAAAGAAAACGGTTCAACTGAAAAAATCATAATACGCGCCTTTTCCGTTTCTGCAGTTTTTGCATGTCAATAAACTGCCAATAATAGTTACACTGTGCGTGCCAGGTGTAATGACATCTGGCGAAAGTGATACGTGTTGATTGGAATAATGTTATGGTGTCGGGGATAGCTCGGGTCTGTGTCGGTGAACAATGTGGGATTTTGTAACATAGGTGTCACCTGGGGGCATTTGGGGGAATTCTGAGGTGTAAATAATAATTAACTCAAATAGTCCTACTAATATTCAATCCAGAACAAGATGGAAGGATTTAGGGCTAAGTGTAATACCTGAATTTACGCCCCGTTAGAGCGGGGCGTCAAGCATCCATATAAATTGCTTTTGTTTTATATGGACGCTACACGCCCCGCTCTGAGCGGAGCGTCCACTTAGGACTTACACTAAGAGACATAAGAGAGTCAAGAGAGTGCAAGTTATCCGAAACAGATGTCGAGGACAGAGCAAAGTGGAGAAATAAGGCGAGGAAAGCTGACCCCACCACCATGTGGGATACATAGCTAGTAGTTCTAGCGGTTACACCCCGTAATTCAGTAAAAAGCTGCAAATGGTGTTAAAAGCATGAAAATCGGAACGATTGATCTTTACTCAATCACGCTAAAACGGCTCAACCGATTTGGGTGAAATTTAGCACGAATATAGTTTATAGCGTGGGTAATTTTTTTTTTTTCGTCACGTGTCCACGCATATGAAGTCGCGGGCGGAAGCCAGTATTAAATAAGGTATTCATTTACCTTATTGATGTCATTTTACGGCATTTCCTCCCTACGTAATTTAGAATAAAATAATTATAATCTTACACCATAATCATTTAAAATTTGCAGATTAAGGACAGATACAGTCACGAACTTTAATTAGGAGGAGGTTCACAATCCTGTCAAATTGTATAAGAATACAAAGAATATTTTAGCAAAAAGGGTCATAAATTAAAGAACGCGACCGTACCGTAACGGTTAACAAACTAAATGTCACTAAATAAAAAACTCAGTTTAGGAAGACAACCAGCAGATCTGTAGAAATTCGAGCATTATCATTGCCAAAAGTTTACCAACTAACCACAAAATAACCTCACGTTACTTAAGTAACCTTTTAAAAATACATTTTTTTAAGTACCTTCTACACAACGTACCAGCAAAAGCCAGAAGGATAATTATAAAGTATGAAACCTTAATGGATTGAGGCAACTTAGAAATAGCGCAGCGTGCAACTTTAAAAGAACTTTTGAGTATAAGCTGGAAAGCTAGTGCTTAAGCTATATGATGTAAAGTTATTGCAGGGTTTAAAAGTCGCAGGTTTTATTTAATATGGTTTTATTGTTCCTACTTACAAACTGCGATGCCTTACAGAAAACCCAGGAAGAGCTGCTAGATAAAATAGGTACTTATAGCGTATGTCTCTCGGCCCTATTTCACCACCTTGACAATCGTCACCGGACAATGATAATTCCACGTACATTGCTGGGTCAATAAGCTGTCCAGCAACCAACTTAACCTGTCGACGCTGCAATGTTAAGCGAATAGTCATTGTCAGGCGACAATTGTCGATTTGGTGAAATAGGGGCCTAATAGTTCCGGAGACTACCCCCCTACGCACACACTTTCAAAACTACAGTCACATTTCACACTTTTTTCTTAAATTAATTAATTAATGGAAAACCAACAGTGCAACATATTCATAGACATAATAGTAAAACCATATAGCCAATTACAGGTTCTCACTAATAGAAATAAACAAATGATTATATTATTAGTACAGTTAAACTGGCCCACACAGTCTTGAATCTGTTACTGAATTCAGTATCTGGACTATTCAAGAGCAAAAGTAGGTAGGAAGTTTGCGGTACCGTTTTATATGCTCTTGAGAGAATCAGATTATAATTCAGTGAAAGCAGCCTTATAGATTTCATCATCATAGGTCATCTACTATTACCAAGTTAGGTAAAATATATTTCATAAAACTGTTCCGCGAACTCCTACTTGATCTTGTTTAGCCCTGCTTGTTTGTACCTCGGTACATCACGAACACAGTATATGAACAGTAGGTAAACTTCGAACAAAGGTACATCGCACGGCTGCACACATGCGCGCGTGTTCGGTACGCACACACACATAGCCTTCGGGAATGATGGAGAATGCTTCAATTGGGGCCGCGCCGTTGCAGTGTTCGCTCGTTCTCACTCGCTACGTCAAAGGAAGCCGCCTCGTAGGTATGAAGACAGCGAGCCGCCAGTGCCACGATATCAAAAGGAGCCGAATAGGCTTGTAACTAAGCACCTACCAACCTAGTGCAGTTTAGCAACTATTATACTTACTAGGAAATATTTTAGGCATAGTATAGTGGTATTAAAATATTCCATGAAGTGGGAAACTAAAAACACATACCCAACTATCTATATAATTATTACTTTGTGTATACAATATTGTCTATTAAACTGTAACAGAAATACTTTGCATACTTAAAAGCAAACTTAGTATTATAGGTATGCCAAGCCACAAACTTGACACAGCCCTGTGCGCATCGAGCGAAAGTAGGCAACGAACGCTCCTAAACGGCCTCAGATTACCTACTGTATTATTCTTCTATACTGTGTGACGAACAATCGATTCGAGTTTGAACCCGGTTCGAAATACACCACTGTACAGAATAGCCTCAGGCCAGCGATTACCCTTCCACATTCAAAAATGAACCCTAACAATTCACATGTAAGTTTCAAAATCCAACGTAGTTTTAGTATGACACGTAAACTTGAACTCTAAGCGGGTGTTGTTAAGGTTGATTTTGCCTTTTCGAGATTACGGAGTTTAGCTGCTTGGGTTTTCAAGTAGACAAACCGGTGAGACGGGTGTCTGTCGGTCCGAGGTAGTTGATCCGTATAGCAAAAAATAACCACGGTAATGTCAATGTATACGTTTGGTTAAATTCTTGTAGTATCCCGTGGGAGAACAAGACATAAAATACCAGGGAACGAAAAAACCATAGAAGTCTAAGTAACGCCGCAAAATTGCCCCCACAGAATGGGTGCCATTGCCATTATGCGGGGATGGGGGCGGGGTGTCAAAACGATGCCAGGCAACTGTCTAGTTAGAACATGCGCTTGGTTGCTTGGTTTTAGGCATGTGTTTGGGTAGAAATTTGTAAGTAGCTCGCATTCTATGGTTCTATCGTTCGCTGTAAAAAACATAAACGCAAATATAAGTAAGTGCGTTGTTAACGCACTTATAAATACCTATCTGGACGCCGCGCCGGCTATAAGAATGAGGTGAAATAAAATGAAGGTGGGAGTCGGTGTAAAGACGTTTTCGAATGCTCTATTAGTCTAGATATTTATGCAGCAGAACGCATTTTATCCTTGAAATAAATTGTTATTGGCGCAGCATACTGTGTAAACAAATCTTGCATTGAATCGATTGTATCATCCCTCAATTCAGATCTAAAGTTTGCCAAGCAAGGTACTTCGGCCAAAAGTATAAATGGGTAAGTTATTAAATGTGCCTATATTTTCTAAGAATGCTGCCAGTAAAATGGAACGAAGTATAAGGTCACGAACTTTACGAAGGACATTCCTGAGTGACCACTTTACTTGCTAAGAGCATCACGAAATGAAGTTATAGCGGCAACAGACTCGTCCATTAAAAATCGTGAGGTCAATGGGAGACTTAATTTTTTTATTCAATTTGATTTCAATGTTTTGCGCGCTCGTTCCACGAGCTAATGGGCCTGTCTCTCTTGCCACGTCGGCTAAACTAGGCTCTCGCACACCTCCAATCAATCACATCAGAAATGAGGATATCCGCAGCAGAAACAAGGTAACCGATATACTTATAGCCCTCCGAATCGCTAAACTTTAGCGGCAGTGGGCGGGGCACATTGCCCGAATAACCGATGGCCGTTGGGGCGGAAAGGTTCTCGGGTGGCGACAACGTACCGGTGGTGACCCACGCTGCACCTGGGCGTGGATCTCCCCATCAGGTGGACTGACGACCTGGTAAAGGTCGCGGGAGTCCCCTGGATGCGGGTGCGCAGGACCGGTCATTGTGGCTATTTGGGGGAGGCCTATGTCCAGCGGTGGACGTCTTTCGGCCGATGTGATGATGGTGATCACGATCTAAGAGATTTGAAAAGGGAGACGGAAGAAAAGATGGGAAGATGAACTTAAAGACATAGCCGGAGCCATGTGGCGAAGACAAGCTCTCTATAGAATTACATGGAGGTCTCTGGGGGAGGCCTATGGCAAAGGCAACAATGTCTGAGAAAAAAGAATATCAGTTATCAGTAACGTACGTACGGAGCGTTACGCAATCGACCAGCTGATGGCCACATTAATCATACGACTCCAAAACCCATCCATTCAGTACTTTACAGCCTCCATACGTTAAGGGAAAGATTCAGCAAGTGAACGAGTTCACGTAAACTTGGCAAGTTTTATACGGGACTGTACCATCGTTAGTAATGACATAAGTTGTGTCGAAACCCATATGTACATATGATATTCTTATATTGAGACGGCATACAAAGTTGGTCCACATGAAATCAGCAGAGCGAAGTTGGAGATTGATATGGCGGAGTTTGATTGAGAACTTTTAGGACTGCATTGCATTACAAATTGCTGACATCAGCTAACATGTTAGGTTGGTCTGGGTAGTGTGTTATTTCATGAGTGTAAATTTAATTATATGTTTGTTTGGGTCAAATATTGGAACAGAATTTTAAAGAAATAATCCTTTACCGAGCTTTTTATAATTTAGAATACGCATTTAGTTGGGATGACAATGGAATATCGGCATGCAAGCAGTATACTGCCCTACACTCATAACGTTTGGGCTCATTGGAATTACTTAAATTAAACATCACGATTCCAAGCTCAATATGAATAAATATCTTCGGACCATCTTACACAAATCAACCTAGTCCCAAAATAAGCAAAGCTTGGACTATGGGTACGAGACGACGATTTACATATTTATATAGATAAATGAAAACATAGAAAACATCCATGACTCAGGAAAAAATATTCGTGCCCATCACACAAATAAATGCTTTCTGTATATGTCCCAGCATTGTAATTCGTCCAGAGGGGTACTCACATAACGTTACGAACGCGCGTTAAGACAATGTAAATGTCATTTTTACGTATAAAAATTGACATTTAGATCTACCTAACGTACGTTCTGTCGGCTGCAATAATGCATGGACACCTTACGGCCCAGTTTCGCTTGAATCGTTTGAGGTCTGCAGCTCACATTGTTGCACGTCGTCGGCAATAAATAAACTAGATGGCATTGCTGGCGAATCTATTTGGCCATACAGCGGGGGACATAAGCACGATACTATAGGCACAGATAAAATACCACACACAGACACAGGGCCTTGTACCTGGCTCGCTGGGAGCAGGTTATTTTATATTTTAGTCAATTTTGAATCTACTGGATAAGACTATAGAGTTCATTATACAATGAACATTTTATGTGGCGCTAACATTTTTCTTGCAAAAAATGGCACGCGTCCGACCACACAGTCGTATTGTTAGACTTGAATTCTATTGTTCTGAAGATCAGAAGATCAGTCCAGTTCAGAAAATCTCAACTATACCTATAAATTGACACCTGTAAACACCAGAAATATTCTCCTATTATTATATATATTAACAAGGCTAGCAAATTCTAGTTTACAATAGCGTATTTAAGTACGATATCACATTTTAAATAGTAAAGGAATACCTATAAAAGTTTGCAAACGGCATATTAAGCCCTAGGTACCTACTGAAACAATATTTATCTTTTTAATTTATCTAGCATAACCCGGTTTTTATCCGCAATGCCATCTAGTGAAATCTACTAATCCTCTGAGGTTTACATAAACATCGATAATGATATTACACGTCATGCTAATAGATGGCGTAGGATTCGGCGGACAAGCGAAACGGTTTCTGAAATGACCACGCACTTTTGCTGTCTTCTGTACATAGGTACGTACTCATACAATGCGTTACGTGATCGACTGCAAGACCACTTCTCCGCAGTCGAGAAAGTCCTGAATCCATGATAAGTAAAGTTGTTACAACCAGAGATAAAAATAAACTAGGAATACTCAGAGCAGCTCACTTTTGTACTCGTTTTGTGAATAGCCAGTCGAATTTATACATTCTCAGTGTGCACTGTGCAGTAAACTATTCCAATAGTCCAGTTTTTCACTATTTTAATCAGTGAACACAACTAACTGTATTAAGGCGATGCCTTGATTTGAGTCGAACACGCCCCCTGGACAGACACGCTGATGCCTTCCGCGCACGAGGAAAAGAGATGTAACACTCTTCGGGAATGGCTTTTTGGACAAATTTCGATAAATACCTAACTTAGAGACGTTTTATTTAAATTTCATAAAGTGAGATTTTAGATGAGATAAAATACTATAATAACTTGATTGTGTCTTAAAATAATGTGTCGTTTGAGTAGGCTGAGTAAAAAAAGGAAAATACAGACCCAACTTTGGTTTTTTATTCTATAAAGGAAATTTTAAGCAATCATGTATTTTCCAATGCACAGCCTTAACGGCAGAATAGTACCTACTCTCTTTAGACAGACTACCATCGTTCGGTATATGTACGAGTAGATAGCCATAGCCAGTACAGCTGCCTAACTTATTTATCTCCTTTGTTGGTTAAACAATGGTGGAATGGAATGTTTGGTGTAAAGATTTGCTCGCTTTACGGGGCAACTTGAGCCAAGAAAGTTCGAGATCGTCTTGCCAAGATTTGCCAAGATTGGAGGGAAGCACGAGATTAATCACTTCTGTGTAAACGGCCCAGTTCTGCCCATAGTTGGGCTTCCGCTAAATTAAATTAATTGCTGGGATCGAGTGACCATTTCATCAATTAATACTTGGGGACTCTTAAGGGACTTAAGGCAACTCTCCGTAAAAATGTATTTTGGTTCTCATTTTAAAACGGCATTCTGGAATAACATTAAGCTTTTTATACACAATTGGATCCACCATATCTAGGTCAGAAACCATTTTCTGTTGCTACACATTTATACTACAAATACTAAAGAAAACAATTAAGCGATCAGAATTTATGGAAAACATTCAACTCGCACTTTTTTGTATTTTAATTTCTAGCAACACAAACTAGTTTCCGACCTACATAAAGGGTGTATCTAAAATGGGGTGTGAACCGAGCAAGGGCATATTCGGTAGCGCATTGCGATTCCAAATATGCATTTCTTTATGTTTTTTATTTTTAGTTTTTTTGTATACATTGATATTTTTGTTTTGGTTTAGGTACATTACAGGCTTTATTTTGTCGACATTGCTTGGGTATGACAACATTCCCCGCGAGGGTGAAGGATTTATTTAATTTCAACCGCTGCGCGCACAGCTGTGCTATAAAAAAAAATGTTTTGTATATGTTTTTATGACACAAGCAATTACAACAAAAACAAATATTTTAATGTAAACAAAAACAAATAAAAAAATAACAAATGCATTTTTGGAATCGCAATACGCTACCGAACATGCCCTTGATCGGTTCACACCCCATTTTTGATACACCCTGTATGACGGGTCCCATTTTGTAAACAAAGCTTCATGTTTTTCTAGTATGTCTTTTTAAATTGAGCACCAAACTACGTTTGTATTGTGAGTCGAGCGTCCAGCCAACCCTTAAAGAGGTTCGACTTGTTTGGTCGAATTGACACTACAGAGCTAACTAATTTCATCATTGATATAAAATTACTCACCGATTAATCTTTAATCGACAGTTTACCGATCGATGCCACGGAAGTATTTACCTGCAAGAAATAAAATTGACATTAACATTTGGTCGAAGCAAATAGAGTGCATAATAGAAAAAAAACATTTTAATATTTCTAAACACTTGATCTAAACAAAAACAAAAAGAAACATTACTACGAGTGAAATACATTCACAATCTACATATCAACACGATTTAGCATAGGTTTTCGCAGAAGAAACGTTGCGGGCCCCCATAATAAATTCAATAGGAAGGTTAGAATGGGCTATGCTCAAATCGTCATTTAGCAATAAAAAAACAAAAGGCCACGAAAATTCAAGTTGAAGTCGCTAATAAGGCAGGAAAATTGAACTGACTGATGCATTTATTTTGTGACATATTTATATTTGTCCATAATAATCGAGTCAGTCGAAAGCAGTCCGTGTTGCATTGGATTTGAACTCATTTTCCTCTATCTATAATCCAAATAACGTATTCAGAACGCAATGGTGTATGAAATTACTGTTCAATAAATATACATATAGGCATGAATAATGTATACGTCATCGGTGTAAATATTGTTATTTAACCTCATAAGACTATCAAAGCGGTACTGATAAATTATGATTTCTTAAAATTTCAGTCATCAACGGAAAGAGCGTAAGATATATCAAATCAAAGATTACTCACAATGATGTTTATATATAGGTTATCAGTATAATATTGCCTTTATTGTAACCAGATTTGCATTGCATTTCTCTAACTAGGTAGGTAAATACAATCGATAGCCAACAACCTACCAGTTTGTATTGAAATTCCATACAATGTGTACCCTTATTTTTGCTACAGAGTTTATTATAGGGTAAGAAAAGCTTTGACATTGATATGTTAAAGTCCAGAAAAAGTACCTAAATATTACTTGATATTGGCATACATTTTAATTTCTCAATCTGCAGCCGGTGGCTAAGGTTTTAGGCAGACTAAAGCGGGCGTAGCACGGTTGCCATTTTATCACTTATCGTTGTGGATAAGGCATCCGTCACACTCGCACACGCATACTTGTCAGAGCGTGATGGGCGTCTTTACCACAACGATAAGTGATAAAATGGCAACCATGCTACGCCCACTGGTGACGGATCTTTATACTGTAACTTCACTTCGATGTTAAAGTGGCAATTATTACTCTATTTTTACAAACAAGTCTCAAATATACTCCTGTGTACACACTTTCTTGCATTTCCAAAAGAAATCTTCCATTGATTCCACTTGCTACGGTTTAGTTACGCCACTTTCCCTTTCTACAGACGCAGTGAGTATCATGGATATGCACTCTAGCACGTTCGTTTGGTATTATCATGTAGGGATATTACGATTTCTTTTTTAACCTCCGACGCAAATGAGGGTGTTATCATTTTAACATTTGTATCCGTATATGTATTTATGTGTCAGTCTGTGGCATTGTAGCTCCGAAACAGTGAACCAATTAGAGTGTTTTATTTCATCGGAATTCTTTTCCATCGAGGTTTTGGTAATTTTTAATTATTCAAAAATAACACCATGATTTAATAAAACCTAGTAAGGTCAAAATTGTGAGGGAGCGCCAAATAGAAATTTCAATCAATATTTTGCGTAAACTGTCCTAAATACAAAGGATGTTTTTAAACAGTTAGAGACGGAACAAAAGTCCAATGCCGAAAATATACACAACTTTTTAAGTAGAATTTGGAAGAACCCCAACTGAATGTTTCACAAAGAAAACGCAGAGCAAAGAATACGCCCAAATAATAATGAAACAATACAACGAAATCATTCTAACTGGTGTGTATTTGAAACTTTTAGGGTCCTGTAGTCTCAGGAATTTTATAAACATTTAATAACTTTTGTCTAGGAGTAATAACAATAACGTAACTTTTCGATGCGCGAACATACCAACCAGCTGTCAGGTTCAGCTGCAATGATAATTGATATGTCTTTACGCGCGTTCGAATCGTTACGTAATTATCCTGATCGTCTATGACTTACTAGTCTCTACCATTCGAACTATTTCTCCATGGGTTGGCTACTTCTAAAATGAGGTTTCATGGGCAATTAAATCAAACTTGTTTATACAGAAATTCGGTGTTCCCATTTTTATTGCTGTTGACAACGTTAAAAATACAAGTTAAAACAAACACCACCATACCACAGTGAGACTACCATTCCCCTACTAGCAAAAAGAAGCGGAACAATTTGGCAAAGCTAATGAGAACACGCGATAATTACTACAGTAATTAAGATAATAAAGCCACACAACATTATTCATCCTAATCCTTGATAAGGAGCAGAAACGTCTGTTTAATCTTCGGTGTAATAAAAACAGGGGTTAGCAAAATATACGATAAAATGAGGAGCAGAGCCGCAGAAGTTCAAAAACATTTACCTCATATCATATTGAGCCTGTGTAAGGTCTGAGGGAACGCCCCGCTCAAAGCGGGGCGTGCAGCGTCCATATAAAACAACTACAATTAATATGGACGCTCCACGCCCCGCTCTGAGCGGGGCGCGGGGCGTCCACTCAGGCCTTACACTAATGGGTCATACTCAGATTTAGGTTCGCGGCTTTCCTGTGGACATTATCAAAGTTAAGGGCTACGAAGCCTAATTTTTGTTTCGAATCCGCATAAACGGCGTCTCCTCTTCTATATTACTATTCGATAAAAACATTATTTATATGCACGTGAGCTCTTAATTATTGACACAGGAGAGACAAATTTTGTTTTATACACTGTGTAGAAACACACTTAGGCTCTAGAACAATAATACCTAACGCTACAGTAGGATGATGATGATGTGAAAATTAGTCCGACTTTCAGGTTTAATCCCTTTAAACTATGAATAACCTGTAATCGAAACTACAGTCGAAATATAATCCAATCTCGGGAAGCTGAGAATAAGGAAACAGAACCCTTCGTTTCTCACCCACGTTTATCATAAAAGGATAGGTTTCGAGATAACAGAAAAAGGTTCGATTGAAGTCCCGACATTTTGCCTAAGTACAATAAAGCAAGGTAAGAATTATTTTCATTGTATATAATTTGAAGGATTCAGTCATTTCGGTTTTCCACAAAGAATCGATTTTTTATTGCGTAAAAACGGACAATTACACACAGTACAGTAGACAATTACACAAGTACAATACAGTCGATTTCTTAAAGAACTTACACAAACAACCGAGTTTTCCAATATTGACATAAAAATAATGTTCATAATATTTTCGCTTCCAGAACGCTTGATTGAGAAATTGACCTGCACAGGTTTTTCCCCTCTTCACAAACTATAAACGTACAGCAGGGCAATTTGCGTACCGATTGAACGTAAATGTCGTGGTATGCAATTAAATGAACAATTTGAATATGCCTGATCGGTTGTAAAATTATCGTTTTAGCACACAAGCGCCGTTTAAAAGTGACTCAAGCACCTTGCTAAACACGGCAGGTCCAATCAACTGATGAATGTAGTCAAGTAAAAATATGGGTGCATACCACTTACTCATTCGCTCTTTTGTCAACGGATTAACGTTTCAGTGCATATTTGGTATTTACGGTTTTCGGTACACGACGATTACACGAAAACCATAATAGAAGGGAGGATGGAAGGGAAGAGGAAGTGAGGGAAACCACGACGATCTTTTAAGACCAAATCAAGGAAAAAGTAAACAGCGTGTTGTGTCAGGTTGTCAGGGTCCTGGCAGAATAACAGCGATGTGGCTTGCCACATCATAACGCTGAGCCAGCGCCATTTCACTTTTTAACCCACTTCAAATAAAAGGAGGAGGTTCTCAATTCGGTTGTAAAAAGTAATAAATAACGAACCTTCACAAAATTTCACGAGAATCGGTTGAGAAATGCAACTTGTAGTCCTGCAGGTCGATCACGTAACGCATTGTACGTACGTCAGGTATATTTAAATGTGGGGAAAATTACAGTTAAACTGTCCTAACGCTCGTTCAAAAATGTTACGTTATTACCCCTCTGGAGAACAGCGGGACAGACACTGTACACCAGACACCGGACAGACAAACGACTTTCGGCTCAAGCTGAAGCATAGAAGAGGTTCACTCATTCGATAAGTCATGGTTGATCTTAGAAACAATCGCCTTTAGTCTCGGTACGATAATTGAAAAGAAGGAAAATATCCAAATTTAATCAAATTAGTTTAACAGCAAAACAGAATTAAAACGCTTGCAAAGTGCCGTTAAAACTGCTAATAGGATTATCACAATCCAACGAAAAAGCGAGGGCAAGGCGCAAACCTTAGGGTTGACAAATGTGTAAGGACTCACTGCTAGGGGATAATCCGCAAATGGAGACAAATCTTCGACGCGTTGCGAAAACCGTGTCTTCCAGGGCTTTTGATGTAGGTACGTCAAAGATTAAGCGGCGAAACTGGAAGAGGTTTAATACACGAGTAGGTATTCAGTGAGAGCCACTATAGCAGAGGTAAGGAATGCGACTTTTAATCTGGAGGTCGCGGGTTCGAACTCCGGCTCCACCACTGGGTTTTATCCAAAAATTATCATCATCATATCAAGGAAAACGTCGTGAGGACTCCGGTCTAATCCCAATAGGGTCTAGTTTTCCCTCTGAGTTGGAAGGTCAGATGGCAGACGCATTCGTAAAACTAGTGTCTATGAGACATCTGGACATAGGAACCGGGAATAACGCTAGGATATGGGATAGGGAATAATGAATGTCATGAAAAGATTATTGCAAGATTAGGCCATACAGATTTGAGATATAATTTCATATTGCGTCCTTAGTGACTAAGGATCCGGTTTTAACAACATTCAGGTCACAATCAACCAACAGGACTAAGGCTTAGTCCTGTTGGTTGATTGTGACCTGAATGTTGTTAAAACCGGAACTATTACAATATGATACAGGTATGATCGATGAGGATCTGTATGTTTTTCTTGCGATCTAATGTTTAAAACTCAGTTGACAAGACTATCCCAATCATTGATTCAATTGAATAGATCATTTAGTAAAATGTATTTCACGATTGGATGGACAATTCACAGATAATATTCAAGTCGGCCATATTTGTTCTTTTACGGTTTGTGACAGCCCTGCAAAAATCCCATTATTCCATCCAGATTATATCACATGACAGAACAAAGCTGCAAACATCTACTATTTTACATTTCCCGCGTTCTAACGAGATCTACCTTTGGGGGGATAACGGCTGCTCATGATTTTGCAGAGAGTAATTGGATGTCATATAAACCAGAAAAAAATTACAAAAATATCGTCTCATTTCTCTGAGAATTTCTTGAGGAATACAGGTAGCGTGGGAAACGAAGCTATTCTAAACGAACGACAACCAGTCATTTTTAAGTGTTGCTTAAGTATGACGCGTATGTCTATTCAGTATACCTACACAATCATCACATAACCCTTTAAAGGAACTATTAAAGTAAATGAGCTGTTTTATGTCGGATATGCGACGGAGCCCGCAGACATTTTATAGCTAAGCTATTACGGTCAAATAATCAAGTATGATGCAGAAAGTATGCGACTTTAATTTCATACTAGCTTCCGCCCTCGACTTCGTCTGCGTGGACTCGGGATAAAAACTATCCTATCTTTTAATCCAGGCTATAAACTATCTTCGTACAAAATTTCATTCAAATCGGTTCAGCCGTTTAAGCGTGATTGAGTAACAAAATTCCAAACATCTAAACTTTCGCATTTATAATATTAGTAGGATTACTTTTATGAAAGACTAGCTTCCGCCCGAGACTTCGTCTCCGTGGACTCGCGATAAAAACTATGCTATCTTTTAATCCAGGCTATAAACTACCTTAGTGCAAAATTTCATTCAAATCGGTTCAGCCGTTTAAGCGTGATTGAGTAACAAACATCCAAACATCTAAACTTTTGCATTTATAATATTAGTAGGATGTAACAAAGACTAGAACATTGTCTGGAATTACGTACGTGAATATGTGTTGTAATTAGAGAGAAATATTTGTGAGTGACTTAAATATCACCAAGCACGCCTTGACAAATGTGGGTTGCCAAAGGAAGTAATAAAAGCAGAAAACTAAACTCCAGACCCAGTTATTTAATTGGATGCGTAAAGCAAGCGCTTGTAAAGTGAAATCCACATTTTTTTCTTCAATATTTTTTTTGCAAATAAGTACCCCTGCTTTTGAAATACTGGCAGCAGACATCGAAGTTAATGTTAGTCCATCGGAATTGTCACGTTATCCTAGCACATAAGTCGATTGTAAAAAAGTATTACATCGCACAACAATGCACGCAAGACTTTCAGGCACGGATTTATACGATGAGGTATCATATAATCAGTAAGACACGTGGGGTCAGATGTCGTGCAAAGCATTGTTTGTCTAATCAATTGTTTGCTCATACGTGAATGTGCTTTCGTTCGTTGCTTATAATCCGTACAAACGAAACAGCGCCATTAGCACACAAGCACGTACGTGAGTGAGTGATCATGTTCCTGAGGCTCTAGTATAAGTTTTACCGAAACAAAAAGTTACGACCGCGTTCGCGTTTAGCTGTCAAATCCCATACAAATTGAGGGTAAAACGCAAACGCGATCGTAAAGTTTTGTTTCGGTAAAACTTATAATAGAGCCTCTGTGGCTCTAGTATAAGTTTTACCGAAACAAAACGTTACGACCGCGTTCGCGTTTAGCTGTCAAATCCCATAAAAATTGAGGGTAAAACGCAAACGCGATCGTAAAGTTTTGTTTCGGTAAAACTTATACTAGAGCCTCTGACCCTATTCTATACTTCCACCTAAATGTCTGATACTGTGTACACGACGGCATTTAGTATTTCTGTTTTAGTAGAATCTGTAAATGCCCGTTTTTTCGTGTTTTTTTATGGTTTATCGTATTAACAACAACGAGGTTTACCGAAATATCCCGTATTTCCTTTAAAACTCATGGTGCTCCTACACTGGCTGTTATAAATGTTATATAACATCAACTATTTCCTTTTAACATCTTAGTGTTACATAGCGTTATCCTTGTTACACTATGTTATATAACATTTATAGTACATATGGTGCTACTTTCCCGCACTAGTGCGGAAAAGAGCACTTTCCGTGCATATGTCGAAACTTTAAAGAGCCATATTGTACAGTAAAACGTTGTACGATAGGTAATTCGCAACTCGTGTCGATTTAAAACGCTCCCTTCGGTCGTGTTTTAATTTATCACCACTCGTTGCGAATTTCCCATTTTTGGCACTTGTATAGTAAATAACTATTATAACAGCCAGTGTAGGAGCACCATCACAGTTTTCGAGATACATGGCACCAAAGCTTTGGCAATTTCAGGCAAAAAACCAGCCATATGTAGCCTTCATATATAAAAATGCATAAACAACATACTAATATCGAAAACAGAGCTTTTCTAGACTATGTGGGGTACGGGTAGGCTACGGTAACCACTTACCATCAGGTGGGCCGTAAGGTTGTTTGCCACCGACGTAGTATAAAAAAAAAGTTTGAACAAGTACTTTAAAAAAATGCTATAACGATAATTAATGCACCTTTTGCATGCTTTTTAGCAGGAGTTCAATGCCTTCTGTATTTATTTGCGTGTTTGTTCGTGCGCAGGGAGCGTGGCAACATTAACTGCATACTAAAATACGCAAATATAGCATGGTGCATCTCCAAGAGCCCTGCACATTCTGCGGAAAAGTAGAAGAATATTCTTCTAGTAACAGTGATAACTTAATATTTTAGCTTGTTCCTTCGCAAATAAGGCAATTTATTATTCAACAATGCGAAGGAAGATGAAGTATTGCACAATTTGCACAATAGATCGTTACTGCGGATGCGGTGAATTGTAATGTAGGGATGGGGAATAGCAATAGAATTCGATACAGGGGTGATCCCCGAAAGACCCCCTTATACTTTAACTCCCGAGTCATTGCTGCGCAATTCGCGCAGTATGTCATTAGTATTGGATTACACGATTTACAAGGTTGGCTTTTGCTGCTCTGTAATTTTTTGTAATGCAAATTAGGTATATGTCACTGGTGGTGTTATTTTTATTTTGCAATTTTGCACTTGTTAATGGCATTATACGGGTACAAAAAAGGAACAGCTAAATGTTAGTCTCAAAAGATTGAGTGCTGTTAAATACTTACTTGTAGTTTTTTTTCATAATGTTATTTATTTATGACTGTAATGCTTTATATATTTACAGCAGGTTGGTCATAGTTGTGTGAGGACTTAGGGAGATCATGCATTGTGTATCCGTGATTTACACACATAGAAACATCGTGTAGATATGAACAATTGGAATATGATGAAGCCTGATGAATGAAAATGATGAACATTGGGTTTCTTCAATAGTAAAATTGTGGAAAAAATATTTCATTTATGACACGGCTGCAGTTACACATGCTTCACTAATAGGGGTGTAGACACTAAATAAAATAATCAATTATCTCATATTTTCTCGAAAAAGGATTAAAAATGTAGTCAAGTGGAGAAAAAAATAAATTAAATAATCACGAATATATTATAATAAATTAAGTGTCCAAAGTTTTAACAAGGGGTATGTTCTGTCCCTTTTTCGCAAAACGCAACTCCATATGAAACGATGACGCTGGAAGACTGTGACGCCACACTATTAGACGGCAACGTGCCGCGCCCCATCGTGTTCGACGCCCCCTTCATTTTCTGCCTCAGACCAAGAAAAAAATACAGACGGAGCGTTACGAACAGTCAAGTGAAGCCAAATCACAACCAAACAAAACCAAGCTACACCTAGTTTAACTGCACTCTCACGCACACATATACAAACAAAATTGCACAAAACTCTTCAGCACGTGTCGCAATGCTGTCGAGATCATCTATTTCGAGTTTTGAGCGATTTCATTTGTTTAGCGTGTGCTAAACTTGTGGGGCTTGGTTGAAAACCGGTTGGCTTCACTAGACTGTTCGTAACGCTCCGTCTGTATTGCATTTTTTTTTCTTGGTCTGAGATTTTCTGCCTTCTTTCATTTGGAGTAATAATAATTTTCGAGCCTACACCCCTATTGTTTAATAAAACGCACGAGCAAAACGCTCGTATCCCATGACAGCGATGGAGAAAGCCTGTATTAACAGCAATACCGTTAGCCTAATATGGCACAACCTCATCAGTCCGACACATCGCGAACCCTCTTGTTAAGAACATACAAAATGATAAATTACATTAGTCGTGAAGGCATGCAGCGATAAACTTTATCATTAAAACTGACCTTATGTTATACGGTTCTTACGTCGATTAGGAATGAGCTGTCATATGAATAAGTAAAGGAACAATAGAAGAAAGGGTGTAAGCGACTGTTACGTTATGGGGCACGCATGTTGGCTATGCCTAAGCTCGGTTTCCCATTTGTACATTTCAGCAGGGCTTGTTTATTTATTCTGCGTTTCTGATTTTGCCGACCAATTCTATGTTTCGCGGTTGCGCAGTCAAATCTCAGTTTACTGGCTCACTCTAGGTTTAATTCATGGTAAAATCATGAAATGTGGTAAAGTGTACAGTTACGCTCTCATCTTAAAACTACGTGTTGGATTGTGACGAAACTCTGCATATACAATGACATGAGGTATATCTATGTCTGTAATTAGTTATAAAAGTTTATAAAACAAACGAAATACAGCAAAAACAAGTTTTGTATGGAAAATTTAAATTCGCTGTATTTTTTTTACTATGGTATCTGAAGCTACGTAAACTAATTACAGACATAGATATACCTCATGTCACTGTACATGCAAAGTTTCGTTACACTCCAACGCGTAGTTTTAAAATGAGAGCGTAACTACGCTTGTATGGAGAACCGAGCTTAGTGCGGACTCTTAACTGTCATTCTTCCATATAAAAAGTGACATTTAGATCTAACTTACGCGCGTACGTACAAAAGCGTTACGTGATCGACCTGCTGGTCATTAGTCCACCTTGTGGGGGGGGGGGCTACCCTCGCCGCGACTTCAGGTACGTGGTCGCCACTCGAGAACCTTTCCGCCCCAACGGCCATCGGCCGTGATGCTAAAACCACGTCCATAACAATGTTGAACCAATGATGTTGTAGGTTTGTTTTTATATCTTGTGCGGGTATATATTAAGTACAATACTACGTATTAAGATCTATCACATATATTATGTGGTCTAGTATCCATGTCACTCGCCTGATTTTTTGTCCATGGTTCGTCCCTGGATGTCATAGAGTTGTGCCTAAGTTTTGACATTTGACAGGAGTGACGTCACCAGACGCTGATTGTTGGATTAAAACACGTTCCGTTTCACATTATGTCAAATCGTAATTATTGTTTGAAATTAGTATAAACTAAAGTAAAAACGTTTCTGTAGCTATTATTTTACGTTTTTTCAACATTTTACTCACAAAATAATAGTAAATATTATAGCTGCTAATCTGCTGCTTTCAAAAATTGCTCAATTTATTAAATCTGTTTATTTAGCCACAAATAATTAGTTTTAACTCTTGTCAATAACTGTTAAGTGTACGAGTGTTTGTTTTACCTTTTGTTATCACTTTCGTTTCATTGTACCTACATAATTACAATTTATTCAAAATTAAATTCCTATGTAAAAAAAACTTTTTCTAAATTATAACTCATAGCCATGATGTGTACATAACTACATATACTTTTGGACTGTAATCTAGTCATAAGTGTCTATTCGTATGTATTTCTTTGTTTAATCGGATTACTGTTTTATGTAACTTTTGAAAAAAAAAAGCTGCATCTTAGTAATCATACATAGTTTTATAAAAAGTCGGTCATATTATATAATCTGAACTATATCTACTCTTATCTATGCAAATAGGTCCTTATTCTCGTTCTGCTGCTAGCGAATGCCTTAAGGAATTAATTTCGCCTCCTGCACTAAGTTTGTCTTTTCCGCAATAAAGATTAGATCCTACTAATATTATAAATACGAAAGTTGAAGATGTTTGTTACTCAATTACGCTTAAACGGCTGAACCGATTTGAATGAAATTTTGCGCGAAGACAGTTTACAGAATCCTACTAATTATTATAAATGCGAAAGTTTAGATGTTTGGATGTTTGTTACTCAATCACGCTTAAACGGCTGAACCGATTTGAATGAAATTTTGCACGAATCTAGTTTATAACCTGGATTCAAATATAGGATAGTTTTTATCCCGGGTACACGCAGACGAAGTCGCAGGCGGAAGCTAGTATATTATAAAATAAAGGATAGTTTTTTATCTCGGGCCCACGCAGACGAAGTCTGAGAAGCTAGTAAATAAATAAGAGCAAAAACCAACAAATAACTTTACGACGATATAAACAACTGGTATGTCCAGGCCTATATATAGTCCGAATGGGTATCGTTCAGTTTATCGACATGCTGTTTAATAAACATACTTCCGATATAACTGAAAGCAGATTTTCATCATGCTCCAGATTCTTTATAGGAAGTCGTAAAAGCTTATGGTGATCGGAGACAGACGCTGTTAACGTTCCTTGGGTGGACCTTAATGGTAATGTGGTGTTACGAGAGATGGTCGTATTGTAAATTATTGTTTATGATTTTAAATTAGGTTCAGAGTAGATTAAGGGGATGCCTTGATTCGAGTCGACCACGCCCCCTTGACAGAGACAAGGGGGCATGCCTTCCGCGCACGAGAAAAAGAGATGCAACACTCTTCGGGAATGGCTTTTTTGGACAAATTTCGATAAATACCTAAGTTAGTGAAGTTTTATTTATATTTCAGTAAGTGAGATTTTAGATGAGATAAAATACTATACTATTAATTTGATTGCGTCGTACAATAATGTATTGTTTGAGCAGGCTGAGTAAAAAAAGGAAAATATTTTATTTTCTGTAAAGGAAATTTTAGGCAATCATGTATCGATTAAATCAGATAAACAATCATATAGTCAAGAATCATAAATCTGAAAATCAGACTTTGTTGTTTCTTAATCTAGTCAGAACGGCGTTTCAATGCACGCGATAATTTCCAACGCACCCCCTTAACATGAAGTTCTTACTGTTCCAAGACCAATATTTAAGGCAAATGGCATTATATAATGAGCTATAGAATTTAACCCCCGACGCTAAAAGAGGGGTGTTATAAGTTTCACGTGTCTGTGTGTCTGTCTGTGGCATCGTAGCTCCGAAACGGATGGACCGATTTTAATGCGATTTTTGTTGTTCGAAATCTGAAGTGATCGAGATGGTTCTCAACTACAAAATCGGTTAAGCAGTTTTTGAGATTTTACACTTTGAAATGCAAATGTCAGGGGTTTTACAAATTTGCGAAGTTGTTTCTGGGTGTATTATACTCGTACTCGCTGATACTAGACTACAAAAAATAGTATTAAATGGGTTTTAACTATAGGTATTTCCAACCAGAGAAAATGTTGATTTCAATCTATCAACCCGTAGCCTCTTTACGTCTGGGTTACGCAAGAGTTTTATATTAGAATCTAGCCTATTTGTGTATATATATAACAATAGTTAAAGCCCAATGTTGGTTATGCCCGCGACTTCGTCCGCGTGGAACTCGTTTATATCGTAGCTCCATACAAACTTTCGCCCCCTTAAGGGGATGATGGCCGGGACAAAAAGTATCCAAAACTCCAGGCTGTACCTACACTACATGTACATACATACCAAAATTCATCTTAATCCGTTTTTGCGTGATTGAGTAACAAACATCCAAAAATCTAAACTTTCGTATTAGTAGAACACTGATAACAACATTTCTTGCATGCAGTACCTGCCTCAGGAGAGATGGCTTCGTATGAAGGTCAAATAACGAATTCCTATTGTTAAAACACATTACGAGAAGAAGGAGAGAGAATAATAAAAGACTACTCACACCAACAACGTAATTCTCCCTTTCCTTCGACACATAGGTACATACTTTAAGACGTGCTCACAAAACTTTAGCTAATAGTAGCTACTCTCGTATCCAATTTGTAACAAAGAATTCCATTCGAAACCCTCAAGGGACACCTACAGACTAACTAAACAGCACAAATTTACAACCGATAAAAAAGCCCCTAAATCGAAACGCTTTGTTAAAAATTGATAACGCCGAACGCAATCTGAACGATACAAAAACAGCTAAAAAAATTTATCGCGAATAAAACTGTGTTTGCGTGGAATCTTATTTTATAGGTTGCGCTCGGGCTATTTATTATCCATTGTATGGTGAGAGCATTACTCGGTGGTCATTGTGGCGTCTTTTCAGAGATATTGGACCAATAACTTACTGAGTGTATTGTTGGTGGACCGAGTAATTCCGTGGATTTAACGTGGATCGAGCGTGTAAGTCAGACGAGGCCCAAGGCCTTTTCGTTGTCGGTTGCTGACTGTTGTTGCTTTGGACAGTACGTATTCACTATAGCTACGAATATCATACTAATATTTTAATTGCGACAGTTTGGATGTTTGTTACTCAATCACGCTTAAACGGCTCAACGTAAGTTAGTTTATAGCCTAGATTGAAATATAGGTACGTAATATACCTAAATTTTTCGTGTTATGTTATTGTTATAGGACGTTTCGGATTAGGTCGGTTCGTGTAAATCTTCCTCCAAATATTTATTACTAACTACAATATAGCCTACATTTATACCTTTGGCCTCGACTCTCGAAGATTAGGTGGAATGAATGTATATTACAACGATCACGTAGGTGTTTTTTCTCGCCAGTATTATCTTGTGTAGGAATATAATACTTTAAAGTATTTTCCGTAGACTATCCAGTTTCATAAACTACATATAATAGTTTTCTAGCAGAATGAGAACGTTTTCAGATAGGAATATAATTTCCAATAAGGAGTCGTCTCCTCTTGGGAGCACGTGTTATGCGACATAAAAGCTATTGCTCGAATGACACCTGTATTACCACACACATTATTGTTGATGTGGGTTTCATTTTGAAAGCACACAATATTGATAAAACAAATAGTTGCTGTTATGTTAATAACTCATTGACTTGCAATCTATTTCTAGAAGTAAGTTTAGATCGTTGACGAAGACACGCTAAAGAGTGACGCGAACTAGGACACAATGAAGAATTTATATGTGTAGTAAAAAAAACCTTTTGTTACTTTACTTACCTACTAATAAAGGTCAACCTCTTTCTACCACATAGGTATGTGGTAGAAAGCTACTATTATAGGTATTTATGTGCATACATAGGTATGTATGTGCTTCTAACTGTGTGTCACTACGACTACTTCCCCCCTATCCCGTAACTTGTTTTAAGCTCACCTTAACGCTCACCCATAAATATACTATTGACAACGCGATGCGTAGTAACTAAGCGTAGGTAGAGGTCAACTTTCGTGACGGGTGACCGGCGGGGTGAGCCGCATTAGCGCGTAACGAATAACAGACGTTGTCTCTGCCTGAACAGCGTGTTGTCAAATATACTCGCACACAAGCAGGCACACGCACAAACATAAACCTTTTCAGGTATTTTTAATTTACTAAACATAAAATGTTAACGTACTGTTCTTCGTAAAAAAACGAAGTAAATCGTATAGTCAAATATTAATATGTCACCGAATAAATAATATGCTTAATTACACCAAAAGTCTGGCGCAACTCGAACAAGGCTCAAGGGAACCTTCGATAGAGCCACAGAGCAGTGTGTGTTAAGGCTTGTATACCCGCTAAAGTCCTTGAGCGTATGGGCGGAGCCTCGACCCTCTCCCCGCGCAAGTCGCACAACCCGCCGTCGTTTATTAAGCGTTACATAGATTAAGTTACAGACGCGTCATCGCACATCGTTACCAATGCAAGGGTGGACGTGGGTGGGTGACATTCGTCATGCTTAATTGAAACGTGATATTTGTCATACATAAATTACATAATTGATTAAGTTCAAAAATTATGTCCCTACTATTATAATACTATTTACTTACGATTAGTGTAGTTCCGTCAGCACGGCTAGCACGAGACGGCCGCGACATACACTCGATTTTTCTCGCACTATCGGTCTCTCTCTTATAAGAACATTAGGAAAGAGAGGTATAGTGTGAGAAAAATCGAGAGTATGGCCATCTCGTGCTAGCCGTGCTAGTGAAAACGAAATTCGTTCGAATAACTCTCATTGTCGCTCGAACTAGCAAGCGCGACAGAGAGGGAGATACACGAACGAAGTTCGGTTTCGTTTCGCGGTAGGCCCTCAGCACGCCTAGCACTAGACGGCCGCCACATACTTTCGATTTTTCTCGCACTATACCTCTGTTACTAAATATTCTAATAAGAGAGAGACGGATAGTGCGAAAAAATATAAAGGTAATAATAATAATCCATACCTACTGTTGCCCTTAGGCCATTTTTTAATGTCGCTATTAATAGGGGCCCATCTAGCAGTTAGCGAGTCACCGTCTGCCAGAGATAAAATGTGAAACAGTTTTAATGGGCAGGCGTCCGATGTTTCATCCAATAGCCCAGGTACTAGTCCATCATTTTCACCCAATAACCCGTTTTATTTAGATTCCATCAACCAGCAATAGACTCTTACACCCCAGCGGGTGCTGTTTCTGTGTGCGTCCCATGACACGGGCAGAGACAGCATCCGCTTGGTGTACTCCTTGCATTTCATTAAATTGTCAAAAGGGCCTCTACGTGTTGGCTCAGAGCTCCACGCACGCGTCCCAAAGGTCCGGGACATCATTGTCCCGTGAGCGGGAAAGACATATAATCCATACTATCCATACTTCCATATCCATATTCCATACTAATATTATAAATGCGAAAGTGTGTCTGTCTGTCCGTTACCTTTTGTGTAAGTGTAAGGTTGTTAAGTTTTAAACTAATTTTCGGTATATTTATTACGTTCTACTTCCTTGATTTGATGATGATGGCGTGTACAGTCAGCATCAGATAGTTAGTAGCATCCAAAGTAGCCAAATATATCGTAACACATTCCTTACTCCTACTTATAGTAACAAAGACTATTTCGATTAATGTACCTACGTTCCGATATATTTGGCTAACTTGGCTGCTACTAACTATATTATGCTGACTGTACAGAAATCGGCCTCGGGTAAATATATACTTATAGATTAGTTTTACGTTAACCATACTTTGTTTCATATCAAATAATAACTCTGTATCTAACTTGGAGTTGGCATGCAACCCATAGGTAGGCACTTACAATATTTGCCAAGCCCACTATTTTTATTAGAACTTGTTCTATTAACACTTGACAGTAATTAATACGAGCAGATAAAACAATATTGTTTCTATAATTGTTCATGCTCCTAAGCAATAGATATTCTAAATATATTTACTAATAAAATGTCTGGTTTTAGCGATTTCCCAATTTTGATACTGTTTAGATATTTGATACTTTGATAGAATAGGTATTTACTTGTGTATTCTTTTTCCTCTTCTCTTGTAAAATTTCTTGATATTACGTATTTTCCTCTTGCGCTTATTTAACCCCAAAGACCCAAAATAATTATTGAAAAATTTGTGAGACCTAAGCTAAGACGTACTGACTCTAGTATCGTAAGTTTGTATGTTACTAACAATCTATGGGCAAACTGGCCCGAAATAAAGAATTTATTGTTATTATTTCCCATCTTGAACTAAAAACAAAATCTAAACTATACCTACGTAAATGTTAATTAGGTACAAACGCCAACACAGTTAACTGACCATCCTGTATTTATACAAGAACCTTATTGCAATGCACATAAAGTGCACGGATGGTCAGTCAGCTGTCTTGTCTATAGTACCTACTACTTTACAAACCACGAAATAGATTGTCCACTCTATGCAACAAAATTATCTGTCACTAAAAACTAAACTATACGCAAATGTTTATTAGTTACCTACTATACGAATCACAAAACGGATTGTCCACTCTATGCAACAAATATAGTCCACAATTTCCACAAATATTTAAAAATTTCGGCGCAGCGCAAATTGACACAGGTCCGTCATGCAACGTGTCTCGTCCCGCACTGACCATATGGACGAAAACGGGGAGGCGTAGGAACTTTGGCGGAATATTTCAGAAAACGAGATATTTTTTTAAGAAAATAAAGAAAGTAAGAAAATGATGCCCTTGTTCATTATTTTATGAAGAAAGTTATAAAATTTCATATTATTCTGATAAAAAATGGAGCAGTAAAACGGTTACAAGTTAAAAAATAGGGGTGACTTTAGATTTCTTTTTCTCTAATTTTTATTGTTAAAATGGATTTCTACGAAAACTATGACCCTTCGCATATCTTGCAGATTATGATATATTTTTTCCGACGGCAAAAATGTTACGTTATAATGTATAAAACGGTTACAAAACAACTCATTTTCACGAAAATTTCGAATGTGGAGCCTTAAGTTTAGGGCAGTGTGTTTGAGTGGTATATATTACCATACAAATCAAACCAGCACGTCTATCATGGGACGGCCGCGACATACGCCCGATTTTTCTCACACTATACCTCTTGTCCGAAGTATTCTAATAAGAGAGAGACGGATAGTGCTCGCAAAGAGGAACTCCTCTCCATAGTTCAACTAACTATGTACCTTCTTCGTCGTTTTTACACTTGACAGAGATGTCTTGGTCATAATTTCAGGTGTTGGTAGCAGGCTTTACAACAACGTCAATCTCCTCTGATTGCTGCCTTCCTTGTGCTGCGTGTAGTGCAGTTTCTACTACTGCAACTTGTAACTACGTAATTACGTATTAACTACGTAAGTATTACTTAATATTAACCAGAACTTCGAGCTGTTCCAAGGAGTTCCATTTTTAATTATTTGTAGTTTAAGTACCTACACGACGCACAGCTACACGCCGCAGTCGAATAGCATCTGTTTTATAATTACACAATTATTTGTCTCCAGCCATACCTTAGTAAATAAAACGACCATCTAACACTGTCCAGGGCACAAACTAAAATAGCCTTTCCCTTCTTCACTTAAAGTCCTTGATTAACGCATTAATCTTTGTTTTTACTCGACAATGGAAACAAATTGCAAAATAAAACCACCAACACGGTGTAAAGCAAGAAAACCAATTACGGTATCGCTTAAGTAATTGCTGGTTATAACCTCGGGCGGAAAAAAAAGCAGTTGTACCCTGGGAAGAAAAGGAGGATAAGGAGGAAATCCTAAATTGGGATTTTTTTGGTACTGTGTTTAAAATTCCTTATAACCCAACGTTGGGGCAAAATTGCGCACTTTTGTTAACGGTATGGCTTCGCGTATCGCACGGTTATTATGTATCAATATCAAACTAAGTATTCAATACACGAAAATGTACCCCATTCGTACCTACACCATGGCCAAAATCTAAACTTATTGTAAAGAGATAAAATTGGTTTTGTTTAATTTGAGATAAAGAGTTTGTAAGTTGGTGATGTAGCTTTGTAAGTTGTTATGTAGCGGGTAAACTCCAAAGCTTCTCTCCGATTTCAAAAATCTTTTACTAGTAGGCATCAGGGACCTTCGGAAAATATACTAATGGCCGTATTCATAAACGTTCAACAAGCCTATTTTAACTGAAATGCCGTTAAAATTTGTTTGTTTTCATCTGTCACTTTGACATTTGTGTTCGTAAGAAAGGGACAAAAGACATTTTATTTAGCATATGCATTTTAAGTTTTATGAATAAGGCGGTTAGGCTATATTTATATTTTAACCCGCGGCTTCGCGCGTGTACTTTGTAATACACGGGCGGAACAGCGCGGACAGGCAGTTTTAACTATATAGATCTGCACATTCAGAAATCGCCGACACGAGCTGCGAGTCAGAGACAAGTGGAATACACAAATCTTCCCGTATCAGGCCCAAGCAAAATCGTATGGATGGAGAAGGGCTTAAAGTTAACCATTTCACCAAAACACTTATCCCTTTTGGTAACATCTGTGGCAAGCGAAAGTTTGGTCTAAAGTTTTAAGTCAACCTCATAGGGAGGCTAAGTAGTTTACAATGAAATTATAGGAAATTTAACACTGTCAGATTTCGTTGACGGGTTTCGACCCTGTTTCGCCTCTACCTACATAATATGTTATTGTATTGTTTCCATTCTTACTGCTTTGTTTGTGTGAGGTGTGCAATAAATAGTATTTGTATTGTATTGTATATCTCCGGTCGAATTATACTGTTTGTCGAATTATGATGATCGATTGCTTGTATAGATTTTCGAAATAGCGCCATTAAAATGCCTTACACGGTATAGAGTGCATTTATTCCTTACAGACAACCATCGACATGGTATGTATGTATACAATGTGAAACTGTATCACAGTATTGTAAATCACAACATTGTTTCACAAAGTACATAAGTAAATAGCGTTAAGAAATTGCGTGATTCAAAACATAAATAATTAATATCAATTTTAAACCATCGCAGAAATCTATATCAAACTCAAACATTTATTCGTGACATGCAATTAGATAAGTACAGAAATTAAAACAAAAAATAATAGGGTTAATTAAAAAGTATCACAGGTATTCGCTTAAAATGCCGCTTTCCCAGGTCTACCCCAACACTTACAATACAACGACCCGAAATTGTAGATAAATATTATAATTGAAATTCTTTTTTTTTTACCCATACTAACTTTGTGAAAACTAAACGAGCGAGCGAAGCGAACGAAGTTCTAGGTCTCAGTTTGGGCAAAAAATCTTGTCGTATGTCTACAGCACGGCTATCACAAGACGGCGCGCGAGCTCTCTCGATTTTTCTCGCACTATCCGTTTCTCTCTTATTAGAAAACTTAGAAAGAGACGTATAGCTGCTCGACCTACATTATGTAGTTTATTCTAGGTCTTCCTCTTCCTCGCTTCCCCTTTATCTTTCCTTCAATTATATTGAATATGAACTTGTCATGTCGTGTGAGGTGCCCTATCGTCTTCTCTCTTCTATTTTCAAAGTTTCTCATTAACAGCCTGGTTTGCCTCACTGTATTCAGCACTAACTAACTTTAACTTGTACTTTGCAATAAGATTTAAATAAATAAAATAAGTAAAGATAGCTTTTTGTTCGTTAAGGTACCTATTATAAAACAGCTATTTTCGTATTGATATTCAACCATTTGCTATTCAAATATCTATTTGTTCCTCTAAGCTCCGCCAATTTGCAAATGTTAAATATAGCCTCAATATCAAACTGACACCAATAACTTGAGATTCCCTCGAATGATTTAATTAAATTTTGAACTTCGGACCGTAGCTCAACCGATGAAAAGTCGTGACCACAGTCAAAAAAGAAAAGTACAAAAACGTAACGTTATACTTTTGTATGAATTACGTTGTGTAAAGTAAGACCTACCCATGAAGATTAAAATAACCTGCGAATTCTCAAAACAATAAAGGGTCGGCAACGACCTTGTGATACTTCTGGAACCCTTCCCCTGACGAGTAGCATGCTTGTTGGACGTCGTCGTTGTAGTATAAGAGCGTTTCTCAAAAAAAATGCCACTACATTTTTTCGGAGATTTTCCGCAACTCTTTTGTTATTTCTACTCAAAATCACGATGTCTTTCCATCCCAGTAGGAGAAAAAAAGTGGCCCAAAATGTCCATACATTTTTGAACTTTCCTATTGTGTTACCACCATACAAAGTATAAGGTAAATGGTAACACAATAGGAAAAATATCTCTGGGACAGTTATTGTCCTACCAGGGTCGAAAGAGCTCCTGATTCTGAGTGGAAATAGTTAACATAAAATTCCTATAAGTACAATTAATAATAGTGGCATTTTTTTGAGAAACGCTCATAAAATAAAACCAAAACAAAAGTTAGTCGTTTTGTTTTTTCATCAGAAACAAATGAAATTATAGAAAAAATACTATGTTATACGTCAAAGTGGCACTGGAACACAAGTTTCATGTGCTCTGCCAGCTGCCCCTTTTTGGATAAAAGCGTCAATATGTATTGTATTGTATATATACAGCGATCCTCATATTCCTAAGAGCAAAGAGTACATAAGCCATTAAGAAAACAGTACGACGCATCGTCATTATTAGGTGCCAATAGTAAGGTTGGTAAAAGATCTTTCAACACAAAATTTATTCGTTCCACTAAGGGTGGGTCTCACCAAACCGTCTGTTTTCGTAAAAGCGGTGTTCGTTAAAATGGTAATGTATGGAATGTTTGTCCAGTTTCTATAGAATAACACGACAGCTGCCGGCGCCATATTTAACGTTGGTCCGTCTGTAACCGTAAGTAGGTGCAACCTGCCCTAAGTTACCAAACTTGGCTATACAATATTTATGGGTTTCAATAATGAAACTTCTTAGCAATGTGTACTTTTTTGGGAAAAGCTCAAAAAAAAATGGGTCTAATAGATTCCATTGAAATAAGGTAAAAGTGTAAAAATATTTTTGACGTCGACTGTACCACGATTATGTTTTGACTATGCCCGAACCGCTACAAGAATCTGAATCCATTATAGTTGATTATCAACTTGTTAAGCAAGGACTTCATAACAACTTCATTATTTACGGCCGAACAACTGAACGGTCAACGTTTCACTCGAAATACGGAGCGGGAATTTCAATAATTTGAGTGTATATTATTAATTTCACCGCTTTAGCCCAGTGGGCGCGGGCAGGGTGCCTGCGAATCTGACGGTCTTGGGTTCAAAACCCGCAGGTCGATCACATGAGGGCTAATATTTGTGTGACGAGCGTGAATAATATGTTTTTCTATGTATTTCCCCTATGTCACACAAATGTTGCCATTGACTGCTCTTCAACACAAACAATTAGTTTTGTTAATGCACGATTAATCATCATCCTCCTAGCGTTATTCCCGGTTGTGCCCCTAAAGGAGCCCTGGGTCCGCTTTGACACCTAATCCCAAGATTTGGCATAGGCACTAGTTTTACGAAAGCGACTGCCATCTGACCTTCCAACCCAGAGGGAAAACTAGACCTTATTGGGATTAGACCGGTTTCCTCGCGATGTCTTCCTTCACCGAAAAGCTAACGGTAAATATTAATATACGAGCCGGGATTCGAACCCATGATCACCGCTTGACAGCCGCATGCCTGAACCACTAGGCTACCGTAGCTCTCCAATGCACGATTAATATTTGTTTAAATATTGGCTAATTTAACTATTTATTTGAGGTTAAAAGACAACTGTATACAATGAGTAATTAAGAAGCACGGCAGTGAAGTAATGCAATTTACTCGGGTAATTTACTTTCACACAGTGGCAACACACTGACAGTCCGCCATTTTTAAGATGCTGGTGACGTAGGCAAGGTACGCTGTCGTCACGAGCTATCACTTGAACGACTTACCTTGTTTTATTGTGCGCTAATGCGCATAATGACAGCACATCACTTAACCAGGATGAAATGAATAATGTGGTCGAAAGAATCTAAAAGCTATAGGATGAAGAATGTTGTACTAAATAGAGAGCTCTTAAGGTAAATTCTCATTTTACTGCAAGTAGGCCGAAATGGCATCATTACAACTTGGCGCTTGAAACGTAGACACTGATTAGGACAGACCACGGGCAGACAATGCTACTTCTAACCAATGTTGCACTCAACCGCATCGATTTTATATCAAAGGGTATTGAGACTATTCAGTCACTTGTTTTGTTCCATAAGAGCAAGCGACATTCAACACTATAGACTATACTCTAAATAGCATAACTTTAAATCCCCTGGCATTCTGTTGAATGGTGTTAGGTTAGAATTACGAGTACGCTTCAGTTTTGCCAAGTTTATTCGTTGTTATTTCTGATAATTAATTGACCAAGCTCTTTTTCCTCGAGGTCCTGTTGAAGGTTGTCATAATATTGTTAGGAGCGAAACTTTTAGCAGTTCCTTAGTATTTTTACTGAGTAAATTACTGTTGAAATCTATCACTCCCGTGTATTTATATAACTTTTCGAACGAGCGTATAGGTGCAATTCCGTCCATCGCGGTCGATCGCAGCCGTGCGCGATCTCTCGCGTGCATGAAAATGCCGCACGCGTCCGTCGCAGACTTCGGAAGCGGCGCCATACATTTTCATACACTGACTAGAATTTTCAATCTCTCGCATCTTACGGTGACTTGATATCTTACGGTCACGTGACCTAACGCGAGTTTAACATTTTTTCCCCATTCCAAAAATCATTTTCCACCCATAAGTACGTCTTACGAATCTGACGGTCACGTGACCTGACGCGAGTTTAACATCTTTTCCCTATCCCAAAAAGTGCGCAGCGCCGCTAAAGAAGTTTTCACTTCAAAGGTCCACCGACGTCCATATAAAGGACACAGCTCATTGGAGCCACTCGGCGCCCGACCCGCACCGCCTCGCCTCGTAAATGTACCAACTACGGAGTTGATGTAGTGAGCGCATGCCCGTACAAATCCATATAAAGAATACTAACCGCTCGAGGCGAGGCGGTGCGGGTCGGGCGCCGGGTGGTTCTAATGACTCTAATGAGCAGTGACCTTGAAAGCGTTACGTGATCAACCAGCATTTATGCTCATTCCCAATGCTTGATATTCAGAGACCAAATGGCGTGACAGTCGCTGTTTTCGGATATCCTCCTCAGCAACAGGTATTTGATGGTACGCCTACACAAGATCGATAGTTGTAAAAAAATGATATTTTTTTGTTATTGCGTTCATGTTGTAACAAAATAGATCTTAAGACTAGGCGTAATTCTAAGATTAGCTCTGTCAACCATTGCAATACTACACCTACCTAACATATAAAACGTAAGAAAAAGTTAGAATTGATTTTTCACATAAATTATGATTTACTTCATGAATTTAGTTCTCTATTGGTATTGGTACACATTTCTCACATTACCTACTCTGGACAGCGATGTCTTTCTTTATATATTTTTAATGCTATTTCTTCTCAATACGAGTCAGTGCAAGTTTAATAAAACACAAAAACACTTAGTTGATTTTCGAAAATTAAATCGTCAAAAAAAACTACATAATTATCAGAGCTGACCCCGTATCATGGTCGGTCTTATCATACGATAACTGACAGGATAGGGCGTCCGTCACTGGCTGACACGATTCGTTAGAGCTTGACGACGCTCTTATCTTGTCATTTATCGCGTGATAAGGCCGACCATGATACGGGGTCTGCTCACAATTTTTCACGAGAATCGGTTGAGAAATGCAACCTGTGGAGAACAGCTGGACATACGAAAGAGTATTGCCCCTAGTTGAAACGGAGGTAGAACTTCGTTCGCTGCGCACGCTCCTTCAATAAACTGGGAACCTATTGCCGGACTGTATAACTTGCGATCGTCGCGTTGCGAAATTGCACTTTTAATCTTAAACCAACAGACCGTAATCCTCGATAACCACACCCTCGGTTATCACTGGAGTCGTTATCATCCTGCGTTTCATTTCGAAACGATAACACAACGCACCTTAATCGAGTTTATGCTTATCACTGCTTGTCCATCGACGGCGATGTCCCTAACCATTACACGTTTATTGATTACATGTGGATTTGGCCAGGCTTTGCATTAGATATCCCTTCGGCATTTTTATAGAACACGGTGACAAACAAGCGTACGACTCGTCTGATAGTAATCTGTATACCATGTATGCTTTCTTCCAATAGTTTTTCATTCACGTTGCCGAAGTTCTAAAAGCTTTCTCGAATACGAGTATGCAGTGAGGCAATACATAAAACCTCCCAACTTTGCGTAGATGACCAGTACCTATAAATCTGACCCCCGTCCACGCATAGTTACTAGCGAAACAAGGGTCAAATTTAATAGTTAGGCAGCTCAAAACGGCTTCTTGGCGACTCCAGTGAGAAATGACGCGGGGTAACGCATGAATCATGATCAAGAGAGAAAACTTGGATTTTAACGTAACAATATACTGATTGCAGAACACTTTGAGAGTCAACAGTGCAACAGTGATATAATCTGTCTTTGTCATGACATAATATAAGCATATAAAGCCGAATAGATCGGCCAGTCCTTGCTTTTGAAGACCAACTTCACCCTAAGGGTCGAGCGGTTGGAGTCCCACCACAAAGTGAATTTCAATTGATTTGTGGTGAGAGTGCCAACTGATAAGCTGTCGACCTTCATGAAGAATGAGATCTGGCCAAAAGGTTTACTTTTTCGGCGATTTCGTGGCCGGTTATTTGTCATTGACAACCAGAACATGCGCCGCGCGTCGCCGTCTTAGCGTCTTGTTTTGCTACTTATAAATTTTGTATATTGATATGTATGTTAGTCCCTAAGGTATTTGTAAATATGGGCCTCGTTGCCCATATTTACAAATACCTCAAAAAAAATGTTGCCCAGTCTATATATGACTCCCACTTCCTGATAATGTTATTATACCTGTTTATCCCTGTCTGCCAGTCACGATTCATTAACCATGGCCCATGATCCAAAACCTAATTTCTCCAATACGAACGTTGTTATGCTGCTATTGCTGCTTATGACCCGACCAAGCACGAAAACTAAACCCACTGGAGTATTTTAAGTACATTAATTCCGCCTACGGAAGACAACATTAGAGCAAAGGCTCTAATGTCTAAAGAGACATTTAATCTTTCACCCTCGTCCGTCACAAAGATGTGGGCGGTCATTATTTGCTCCAAGAGTTTCGTAATTAGGCAGACACTTTTCTCCTTAGAGTTCGCTAGCCGAATACACATTAGTGCGTTATGGTCGGACTACATGACTACGAGTGGCGGTCTTTTTAGGCAAGCCTATACTTACATAGTCTAAACTCTTTTATAACTTTTGTTTGTTCCTGGTTACCCACCGAAAATTTTCACGCGCCGCCACTGATGACTACAGACGGTTCCGTCTGACCGACAAGGCTGACATGTTTTCAACACAAGGACGTTAATAAGACGTGTGCAAGTGGCGATATCCAAGCGGCAAATTATAGAAATCCGACTCCATTAATAAGGATTTTTTTTTTATTAGCGTATGTTGTGTCCCCCTGTGGGCAAAGCCCCCCCCCCCTAGGCTTCCAACTTTCTTAACTCATTGCCAATTCTGAGCAGCTACTGAATATTTTGATAAGCCTACAATCCAATCATATTGACACAATCGTTCCGGCAATGTCATAGTGGCATTTCCCGGCTACCCGCCTGACCTTCATTTTAGAGATCGCCACGGTAGCCTAGTGGTTCAGGCATGCGGCTGTCAAGCGGCGGTCGTGGGTTCGAATCCTGGCTCGTACCAATGAGTTTTTCGGAAATTATGTACGGAATATTTAAGCTTTTCGGTGAAGGAAAACATCGTGAGGAAACAGGTCTAACCCCAGTAATGTCAGTTTTCCCCCTGGGTTGGAAGGTCAGTCTTTCGTAAAACTCGCCAAATCTTGGGATTAGGTGTCAAAGCGGACCCTGGGCTCCTATGGCGCACAATCGGGAAATCGCTAGGACGATGATGGCTACCTTCTTCCAACAATGCCAACAAGCCTTACGAATTTTTTTTTTTAATGATATAGGAGGCAAACGAGCAGTCGAATCACCTGATGTTAAGCGATAATCTATAAACCTTTTCTTGAAGGCTTGAAGGTTATAACGGTCCGGAAATACCGCAGGCGACAATTCATTCCAGAGTTTGGCTGTGCGAGGCAGAAAGTTTCGGGAGAAATGCACAGTTGAGGACTGCCAACCATCTACGTGGTGAGAGTGGAAAAGCTGTCGCGTAGGGAGATGGTGGAAGGAAGCGGCGGGGATTAATCCGAACAATTCTTCGGAACACTCCCCATTGTACATGCGGTAGAAAATGCAAAGCGAGGCTACATCTCTACGCAGTGCTAAGGGATCAAGCCGATCGGAAACACGCTGGCAGCCGACAATTCGAATCGCTCTAGAGGAAGGAGTTGGTACTGAGGAGCCCCTGCCCACAGATGACAACAGTATTCCATATGTGGACGGACCTGCGCCTTATAGAGCTGTAGGCGGTGAGCTGGCGTGAAATACTGTCTCGATCTTGATCTTACGATCACCATACCAAAGTACGACTTTATCCTTGTCTGACGCATCATTATCACAATCTACTTCCCTTTCTTAGGCAATTCTATCGGGTCTCGAATACTTTTCTGACAATGAGACAACAAAGCGGATGATGACGTTAGCATGTTGTTGCCAACTCCCATAGCAGATGAATAACTAGTTCGTCATCCGTACGAGAGTTTAGCCAATCTTATTCCAATTAGGCTGAGTCCGAACATAATACTATACATATACCACCAAGACGTGGCATGTAACACAGTTTCTTGGGTATACGATAACGTGACCTCTCAGGGGTTTGCCAAGTCGCGACCTTTTGATAAGCATATCGAATATCACAAAGGAAATATGAACAGTAGAAACTCGTACACTTACGCTTTTTAAGGACTCCACGGCGTTTTCGAAAGAGGTATTTATACGGACGTTGCTGGAGCGCTTATTATTTATTGAATTCAAGAAAATAAAATGGAACCAGTGTGGTCTTGTTTTCCGTTAAAATCGTGTAACAACGGAATATAGGTTTGTAGAATGATATACATGGTAGGAAATGTACTCGGTGGATTGCTCACTGCCCAGAAGCAGTTGATTCGGTTGCTACTTTGTATATACTCTGAAAGGTCAAATATCCGCACAAAAATAAATAACCCAACAACCCATCCAGGTAACAGCTGCCCGTCCTACAGCAGTCTCGATACAAGTTACACAACTAATAAAAAAGTTGGACGCGGTCCCTTTGTGTAAAAATTTAATCGTATTTTAATTGAAAATTAACTGAACGCTCGTACTTTGGAAAGCGGAATAAATATACCACGTAATACGGGTAGGTAAGTACTGAGGTAGAATGGCCATTAAAAAGTTATAATCCGACCAGCAACTTTTATACTGCGTCATTGGCGCCCATTGGATCCGAATTATACTAAGTCGCTGGATTATGTTATTAGTAACCTTTTTGTTATTAATAACAATTACTTTGACTCGGTTTATAATTTAAACTATTAGAATGAGCGTAGGTAATGAAGGCAAATTGGCAAACCTAGCAAACAATGAAAAGAACAAGTCATATATAATCTACAAACATATATATAATTCCCTGCCTCTAAACTTAGGTCTCTTGATTCCTTAAACCTACAGAAGTACCTACCGCATTTCTTCATAGGATTGTATCAAATTATTTGTTTCAATTCAACCTCGTGAGGGAATTTACGCGGGACTTTCAAAGCAGCGGGGGACCATGCTCGTTTATTAACCTTTAGCTTAACGAATACATCAATTGCATGCATATTTGTTTGTCTTTTCTTTATACCAATAGCGAGAACGGGTGCTCCTGCTACCTGATGGGAACATAAATATATACAAAAGACCTTACTATTTACGAGGCTGAACTTTGAGTAACTGGAATATCTGTCGTAACTCCAGGGAAAACAAGTATATATGTTACGTTACATTACTTGACATCAACAGGCACCAGGCAAGCATGACATTTCAAGCCACTGGACTATTAGCTGTATGTATGCTGGTTATTTGATATTCGGACGGCAAATTTAAGTAGATACCCAACTTGAGTCACGCTTTACGTTTGCGAGGAAACGGTACCCGATTCTGATACTAGATACAACAAGTACCTGACTTAACTAACCTTTTCTTCAATATTAACTCTCCAAGATAATGATGTTCCAACGTTCAAATATTGACGTACCTACAACGGACGCTATTAATTCAAGTCTAGGTACTGCAGTTCTTGACCGTGACCACATATAGCGTAACATCTATCACAGAAGACAAAGCACTCGATATCCGAACACGTTCCAATCCAATACCTTTTACAATAGGTTCGTGTTCACATGCAACCTGCTCGATTTAAACGGGCGTATCTTTCTTGATAATCGAAGGAAACGGCTGGTACTTACGTCCCTTTGGGTTCAGACAACCCAAAACACAGCTGATGCTTTAAACGACTTCCTATCCTACTCGTTAAGGGAAGACTATGATCTCGTTTTCATTTACACAATTGAGCATTTTAAAAGTAGACCAACATTAACATAATACGGCTTGACATGCAAACCGCGCTGAATTGTAAAGCAAACAGCAGAAGTTGTAGTGAATTTTAACTTGTTCCCAAATGATAATTTTAATATCTCTTAATACTGAACATTCAACTGTACTAATATGATAAAGTTATTTCTTTCTTTCATGTTTGCATGGTCTTAATACTGAACATTCAACTGTATACTAATATGATAAAGTTATTTCTTTCTTTCATGTTTGCGTGGTGTTAATAAGGAATCTTCTCACGTGTCGTTTATGACCAAGTCATTAGTTTATAATGTGAACTCTTGTTACTCGTTTGGTTTCAGCAAATCCACTACTGAAGTTTATTTATCTAATTTATTGCTAAATATTTCCTGTTGCCATGTCCGTTTCCCTTTAGATCAAAATCTCCTAACCGTAGGTAATTAAAAAAATTCCAGGCTTTTGTTTGCATGGCATTCCATTTTAACGCGCTCCGGTAAAAAACCCAGGAACGAATAATAACTCGCTATGAAAAAGTTCCGTAGAATTTCAGTCTCAGTTTCGTTATAAGAATTAGAATTTTTTAAATTATTAATTATAGTCATTATCACAAGCCCGGTGGTATATTAAAATCGAAAAAAAAAAGACCGAGTTAAGTAAACTTGTATCCGAAGTAATTACAATAGTTATGATGAAGAACTACGAAAAAACGACGTTTTCTTAAATCGACAATTTTTTTATCTCTTTGTTAACTTGAACACCCTGTAGCTCCCAAAGTATTGATCGTAGAGTAAAAATAATTATGACCAATTTTGTAGGAAATATTATGTAGAATCTTTTGTCTGAAGTTATTATAACGCTATTCGTACATATATTCGAGATATGTACGAAAATCTGAAAAAGGTACCTTCAACCACCCCTTACAACCTCAGCACAGCCCCCACCCTCGAGGACTTTTAGTATGTTTATCTGGACACCACAAGGTATAATTGTACCAATTTACAAAACTACACGAATTATTTCCCATGATTTTATTAATTTTCTTATGCTAGTAACCAGTTTTTCGATCAGGTCACGTGTTCGTCTTACGGTCACGTGACCTGTCTCGAATCTCACGTCTTGCTAATCTTAGGATCACGTGACCTGTGGCAAGTTTAACAATTTTTTCCCATCTCAAAAAGTGCACAGCGACGCTAAAAAAGTTTTCACTTCAATAGGTAGAACCAGATTCCACAAATAATATTAATACAATTTTTTTTTATATTACTTATCGTAAATGTGATGACACGCAATGTCTTCATATTTGAATGGTCAACATGTTGACTATCATGAAATCGTAAATTTTTGCAATTAAGGGCATATTTGTCCACCGCGCAAACCCCTCCAGGGCCAAATAATCGCTATTAAACGGTTATTTTATCAAAGCGTGTATAAACCGTATTCTTTAAAGAGAAAACTTCATTAGCGGCGCTGTGCACTTTTTTAGATGGGGAAAAATTGTTAAACTCGCCACAGGTCACGTGACCGTAAGATTCGTAAGACGTGAGATTAGAGAGAGGTCACGTGTCCGTCTTACGGTAAGGTCGGAACACTGTTACAATGTCATTAAGTTTTCAATTCTGCCGGCACTCCCGGAGTGTTTCATAACTGTTATCTATTCAATATTTCTCAGTGAACATTATGAATGCAACATGCAACAACACACCACAAGAGCAAACATTGGAATGTAACAAGACAATATTTCAGGTTTGTGTTAAAAAAAAATGGTATACAGATACACATTCCATCTTATTGAGGACCCCTCCTCCCCTTACGAGTCCTAGAACCTGAAACAACCTTTCTAATAAAACCCGGCTTTAATATTTAGTTACCCACACGCCGCCATCCTTGTTTCAAAACTCTTTTATCTGGCAAAAGGAGGGTAATGGCTTTTTAACAAAGGCGCTAACAAGACTGTGCCTGTGCGGTTATTGGACAGCGGTTCCAGTGTTCAGCTCAGCAATACTAGTCTAAGTACACCAAATGACTTACTTCAGTGCGAAATAGTCGTCGATATGTCCTTATGTCAGTAGAGGAAGAACAAAGATCAGTCGAGTGAGACGACTTTAGTCTTCTATAAGTCCGTTTGCATAAGACTAAGTTACATTGATAGCGTCCTCATACACATTATATTTTCTGTAAATTTTTCCAAGCAGACGAATCTGCTAGCAAAGTTATAACTTTCAATCAATATGAAAAATGGGAAAAAATTTCGGCACGAGGGATCTAACCATTTCTATACTATTCTAATCTAACATAAAAAATACTGATTTATCCTATCAGCCAAATGCCGTATTCCGCCGTTAGATAGGTACTTTAATGGACAAAATATTGCCTCTTCAGAATTCTTCTGTCTCATTTAGGGAATTCTCTGCAACATCTTTATATCCTACTTAGGCTGTATGTTAACTTTATACTGGAAACCATTTTTAGTTAGCAACAAAGATTTGTACATCATAGCCCCACAATAATACAAAGGATTTAATCATCCCAGCAGGATTCATAATGCTCTTAACTCTAAATAAAATACCTTTGGGTCCCTTACCTTCAAATATAATCTGTAATTTCAACCGAGAATATTAATTGACCCTCCGATTTTGAACTGGGTGTTTAATGAAAATTGTTTAAAATTGAGATTATAGTTTCACTTGTAAACTACAAGCAACTAAAACGAATAGAAGATCGTGTGACACTATATTAGTAACCTAGTCGGCATTTATAAAAACATTTATAAAAAACTAGCTTCTGCCCGCGAATCCGTCCGCTTGGAACTCGTTTATATCGTAGCTCCATACAAACTTTCACCCCCCATTTAGGGGATGATTTCTGGGATAAAAGCTGTCCTTTGTCCTTCCTCGAGACTCAAACTATATCTATACCACATTTCATCTAAATCGGTTCAGCCGTTTAAGCGTGAAGAGAACAGCCGGACAGACAGACACACTTTCGCATTTACAATATTAGTAAGGATGGTATGGAAGTATGGACACGGTATGGATAAAAAATATTCGTATGATTATCCCGAAAGAAGATCACACCTGGCCATAAAATGGGAATTACCGCCCGCTACGTGTGGCAAAAACCCCACTTCCACGCCCAGGGGAAATCGTAAACGAAAAAAAAAGGTACAGTGAGAAGTACTAAGTAAGTAGCTGGTAAAAAAAAGCCACGCCTTAGGCTCGGGCGTAAAATGTCTTCAAACATTCTGAGATATTGCTGGTTTCACCACCCTAGGTGGGTAACAGACTTATGGTTGAATGAAATTTTTTCACATTTATTAGATTTTATTTTTTGGAAATATTTCACGATTAAACCTTTACAGGAGGGTTTTAAAAATACATGAATTGAAATATGTTGGTTGATATTCAAAACAATAAACCGAAAAACTAATAAATAAACGGCATTCTTCCCGCTTTACCCCAAAAAAGTCGTAACCAGCTTATGGTGACAAGGCAATACGTTAAAAAATCCGTTTGTTCCTTTGATATTATCATGTATTAGGTACATAATATAATCTAAACTGCTATAAAAAAGAATATGTCTTTTAAAGCGTACAATGCCCTCTCACGTGCGCTACACGTACCCAACTTATGGTGACAAGGCAATCGTTTCGAAATCCGTTGGTTCCTTTAATATTATTATTATTCTCTTTATTCACTTTTCGTCTTAGGCTAGGTTTTTACAATAACTATATAAAAAGTAAAATATAAAACTATACATACAAAACATAAAATCATTATAAAAACCTAACCTAGGGTACCTCCGGCAGCGAGGCGGGGCCTAAGCTGCCGGTGGTCAGGGCGCCAGAGACAGGAACCTCCTGACTATCCGCGCAGTATCCAGGAGTACCGCCTTCTGGACCCTTGATCCAGCCATCTAGCGAGAGTCTCTTGAGGTGATGGTCGAGACTCTTCGCTATTAAACCGTTCGCTGAAACGACTATCGGGACGATGATCGTCGAATCAACATCCCACATGGCGGTTACCTCGTGAGCCAGGTCTAGGTACTTGTTATTAAGAAACAAACAGTCATACATAAATCTAGTAAGATGAAAATAACATAAAAACAGACCTATAGTTTCCTGAAAGTACGAGATAAAAATACGTGGCTAATATATTAAGTGTAAGTAATATGACAACATAGCAAACATAAACAGTGTTATAAGTAATTTAACAAATAAAATAAGAGTTTTAAGTGTACAGTAGCAGGTGTTTGATAAAATTAGGAGAAAAAAATAAATAAAAAAATCTGATTAAGGGAATCCCATACGCCAGTGACCTTCAATCTGAATCCCATTAGCTTTCTAATGTTTTTGTAGCTTATTATATTAACAAGCTACAAAAAACATTAGAAAACTAATGGCTGAATCCTATCGAATATCATGTTCTAAAATTAAAATAATATTATCCTTTAATATTTTCTAGCCTGCTAAAGAAAAGAATATGTCCTTTATAGCGTAGAATGTCCTCTAGCATGAGGTACAGACACGTCGTCCGCGCTTGGCATTTCGCCCGGATTATTTGACACCCATTTCTCAAAATCGATTCAGTGGTTTAGATAGTGACTACGTTCTAAGTCGTGTCTGCTGCTATAGTGCAGATTTTTTAATTAAAGAGATGTTATGAATGTGATACTCTTTGAATGCATAGCTTACTAGTATTATCAATCATTTCATTTTCCCCAACATCGATTTTCTCACAAACTTTCTTTTCTATTATTTTCAGGATTGTGATAAAAGAAACTAAACCTTCAGGGTTACATTATTTTAAATTATCCAGAACATTTTACGGTTCCAGAGAAAATCGCTTTTATAGCATTACTGTTACCGCAAATGAAATTATGGAAATCGAAAGGATCCCCTTTGGGTGAGAAATTTAAGGACAGTCAGTTGGTTCGCCTCTTGTCATCCTCGAGCTAATGATATTTTTGTAGGTAATGTAGCATTATCTATTGTGCCTGGTTAGAAAAATTTGCAGACTTCTTAACGTTAATCAGGTTTCCCAATTTAGCCCCCATCGCTGATAAGTTGAAGTCTTGTCTTCCGAAAGCTCAAGGGGCTCTCAGACGTGCCCAAGTGCCAATAGGGATTTTTGAAGTAGACACCCTTCAAATTTGCTTCCACCGAAAAACTTGACTTAATCTCGAATATGGAGGCAAAATTTGCATGGAAGCTAAAAACTTTTCCGAATTCCAGCGGAGTTTGACGCCGTTTAAAAGTTGGGGATGAAATGTCGCGATATAAAACAGTTTAGTAGTCGCTAAGGACTGCTATACGGAACCTACTAGGCAGTAATTCACGCTCACTGAGAAATCGCCTTGGGCGAACCATGATAAATTTAACCTCAGATTGCGCCTAGTCTTTACGAATATCGGAAACGAGTTATTTTAGGACCATTGTTGAGGTGTCTTGAGATAGGCTTAGGCTGTAAACTTGTTTACGCTTTTAGCTGTGGTTGTTAGCGCCGGTGGTGAAGGGTGTGCGTCCAAGCGAGAACCAGTAGAGAGAATTTGTAGTTCGCATTTAAAGGAAAATCAACAATTCCTCGTCAAAATATATATAGTTAGTCATGCAACGGATCGAATGTTTGCTATGATCTGTTTATATACTTACAGAAAAATAGACCAATATGAGCAGAGACGTCTAGAAGACATGGAAGCTAAGCGGCATATCTGAAAGACTCAGCCGCACTTTGATTCGATTGCGCACCGCTTTTTTAAAACAAAATTGGGTTTTGCGAGGCAAATTAGGGCCTATGTAGACTGCGTTTTCTTCAAGGGCCGTCGACGCGCGATTAGGGGATACTACGTAGCGGATGGTAGTAGAAAAATGCGCGTCGTTCGTGCGTGAGAAATTCAATAATTGACGGAGTTGCTGTCCCCCGACACGGCGAAGAGGACTTTATTTATATACTTACCTATTGTAAAAGAGTACCAATTCCATATTTATAAAGCTGCACAAACCGTACAATGTGCTGAATGCACCGAAATATGCCTGACAAAACATTTCGCTGAGTACTTGAAGACTCTTGACCTTACGACCTACATTCACTGTCTATCGGCACTTTCATGTGTTTTACATCAGTTAAAACGCGAGTGACACAAATAAAGGTCACCTAAACAACCTATTAGCAAGAAGTTGCCGCCGCCTTGCTCGGAATACTTAAGAGTTTTTGTTTGGACTATTGTGAAAACGCCTGTGATGAAACCTTTAGCCATTCGGTTAACGCCTCCTTTACGTTACACGTGCGGTATTTTAACTGAGCTTTTGAGGGCCGCTTGCCATTTAAGATCGTTCTGGATTTGGTATTTAATCTGCGAATGTCGTATGTCGATTCATTCTTAATTAAGGATTCTGTCAAACTAGAATAAGGAATTAATTTAAGGTATACAACTCAAATCAGTATGGATCTTGGATTAAACCTTAATCTTCCTTGGTAGGATCAGGCCCGAGTGATTTAATTCTAGGTCTGTTAAACTACCTAACCGATGCCCTGAGCTTATTGTGTCGTTCCCAAGGAAATAGTAACCGTTTTGTCGATAACGACATAATTGAAAACCATCCTTAATAACAAGCGACAAAGCGGCACTTTTTGCCTGAAATTCTGAATTACTTATGCGTTAGTCCGGTCCGGAACTTTGGACTAAACTATTGATTGCGACTCGAGTTTTACTTACCATTCGGAAAGGAAATATAGTTAGCAGGAATACTTAAAGAGAAATGAAAACGTGTAGTTTTTGATAAAGGGATAATGTAAGTTCAAACTTACCTACAGATATCCAGATTCCAGATGCCAATTTGTGTGCCCTAATTTTCGTGAAAATGAGTTGTTTTGTAACCGTTTTATACATTATAACGTAACATTTTTGGTGTCGGAAATAATATATCATAATCTGCAAGATATGCGACGGGTCATCGTTTTCGTAGAAATCCATTTTAACAATAAAAATTAGAGAAAAAGAAATCTATAGTCACCCCTATTTTTTCACTTGTAACCATTTTACTGCTCCATTTTTTATCAGAATAATATGAAATTTTATAACTTTCTTCATACAATAATGAACAAGGGCATCATTTTCTTACTTTCTTAATTTTCTTAAAAATTTATCTCGTTTTCTGAAATATTCCGCCAAAGTTCCTACGCCACCCCGTTTTCGTCCATACGGTCAGTGCGGGACGAGACACGTTGCGTGACGGACCTGTGTCAATTTGCGCTGCGCAGAAATTTTTAAATATTTATGGTAATTGTGGACTATATTTGTTGCATAGAGTGGACAATCCGTTTTGTGATTCGTATAGTAGGTAACTAATAAACATTTGCGTATAGTTTAGTTTTTAGTGACAGATAATTTTGTTGCATAGTGTGGACAATCTATTTCGTGGTTTGTAAAGTAGTAGGTACTATAAACAAGACAGCTGACTGACCATCCGTGACTTTATGTGCATTGTAATAAGGTTCTTGTATAAATACAGGATGGTCAGTTAACTGTGTTGGCGTTTGTACCTAATTAACATTTACGTAGGTATAGTTTAGATTTGGTTTTTTAGTTCAAGATGGGAAATAAGCTCAGGAGGAAAACACGTAATATCAAGTAATTTTACAAGAGAAGAGGAAAAAGAATACACAAGTAAATACCCATTCTATCAAAGTATCAAATATCTAAACAGTATCAAAATTGGGAAATCGCTAAAACCAGTCATTTTATTAGTAAATATATTTACAATATATTTTGCTTAGGAGCATGAACAATTATAGAAACAATATTGTTTTATCTGCTCGTATTAATGACTGTCAAGTGTTAATAGAATAAGTTCTAATAAAAATAGTGGGCTTGGCAAATATTGTAAGTGCCTACCTATGGGTTGCATGCCAACTCCAAGTTAGATACAGAGTTATTATTTGATATGAAACAAAGTATGGTTAACGTACAACTAATCTATAAGTATATATTTACCCGAGGCCGATTTCTGTACAGTCAGCATAATATAGTTAGTAGCAGCCAAGTTAGCCAAATATATCGGAACGTACATTCATCGAAATAGTCTTTGTTACTATAAGTAGGAGTAAGGAATGTGTTACGATATATTTGGCTACTTTGGATGCTACTAACTATCTGATGCTGACTGTACACACCATCATCGTCAAAATCAAGGAAGTAGAACGTAATAAATATACCGAAAATTAGTTTAAAACTTAACAACCTTACACAAAAGGTAACGGACAGACACACACTTTCGCATTTATAATATTAGTATGGAGTATGGATATGGAAGTATGGATAGTATGGATTATATGTCTTTCCCGCTCACGGGACAATGATGTCCCGGACCTTTGGGAGGCGTGCGTGGAGATCTGAGCCAACACGTAGAGGCCCTTTTGACAATTTAATGAAATGCAAGGAGTACACCAAGCGGATGCTGTCTCTGCCCGTGTCATGGGACGCACACAGAAACAGCACCCGCTGGGGTGTAAAAGTCTATTGCTAGTTGATGGAATCTAAATAAAACGGGTTATTGGGTGAAAATGATGGACTAGTAGCTGGGCTATTGGATGAAACATCGGACGCCTGCCCAATAAAACTGTTTCACATTTTATCTCTGGCAGACGGTGACTCGCTAACTGCTAGATGGGCCCCTATTAATAGCGACATTAAAAAATGGCCTAAAGGCAACAGTAGGTATGGATTATTGTTATTACCTTTATATTTTTTTCGCACTATCCGTCTCTCTCTCTTATTAGAATATTTAGTAACAGAGGTATAGTGCGAGAAAAATCGAAAGTATGTAGCGGCCGTCTAGTGCTAGGCGTGCTGATGGCCTACCGCGAAACGAAACCGAACTTCGTTCGTGTATCTCCCTCTCTGTCACGCTTGCTAGTTCGAGCGACAATGAGAGTTATTCAAACGAATTTCGTTTTCACTAGCACGGCTAGCACGAGACAGCCGCGGCATATTCTCGACTTTTCTCACACTTTACCTCTCTTTCCTAATGTTCTAATAAGAGAGAGACCGATAGTGCGAGAAAAATCGAGAGTATGTCGCGGCCGTCTCGTGCTAGCCGTGCTGACGGAACTACACTAATCGTAAGTAAATAGTATTATGGACATCAGGGACATCATTTTTGAACTTAATCAATTATGTAATTTATGTATGACAAATATCACGTTTCAATTAAGCATGACGAATGTCACCCACCCACGTCCGCCCTTGCATCGGTAACGATGCGCGATGACGCGTCTGTAATCTTAATCTATGTAACGCTTAATAAACGACGGCGGGTTGTGCGACTTGCGCGGGGAGAGGGTCGAGGCTCCGCCCATACGCTCAAGGACTTTAGCGGGTGTACAAGCCTTAATTTGGGTCGCCCATAGATGGACATTTCGGTTCGCCCATATACAATTACTCGCCTGGCCTCACCGTGGGACATGCGTCAAGTCAAAGTTATTTATGCTTCAATAGGCTATTCTACGATTTTTTTATTATATATTTTAATATTGTCGTATAGATTAGATACTCAACTGGTATTTTTATTTCCTCAAAATAATATCGCTTTATGCAAATAAATAAAGGTTTTTAAACGTTATATATTCGCGCGGCGCGCCGAAAAGGCAGCTGCCATTATCGTGACGACATAACTGCAACACTCAAAGACCACATACTATTAAGAAAATAAATGAAGGACACAAATGCATGTCCTTTTTATCTCACTTTTACTATGGAAAAATTACAGTTGAGGTGTCCTAACGAACGTTCGGAATGTTACTTAATTGCCCCTCTGATTTTTGCATTTGCTGTTTGACGTCATTCACAGAAGACAAAATGGCGGTCGGCGTTTTCGGTCACGTAACATAGGTACAGATAATAAAACTACGGTTTTAATTATCAAATTAAAAATAAATCTAATGATTATCTAATGTGTTATCGTCGCATTTATTATGGTAAAAATATATACAAAAAACTACTTTGATAATTTAATTTTCATAGATCAAAATACCCTGTTCAGCCAAATTATATTACATGGACCTATAAACCCTGTGCTGGTGTTCACTGTATCCTTAACTTTCGTATCAGCACGGTTATCAAAAGACGGTGCGCGAGCTGTGTCGCGGCGAAATAAACTATCCACCTCTTTCTAAGTGTATTAATTAGATAGAGACGGAAATTCTATCTCGCCGCGACACAGCTCTCTCGTGGTCTTTTTATAACCGTGCAGAAGATAATACTTTTTTTCCCATAACCTATCACATTTTAAGTTAGTTCACAATACGATGAGGTTTTGCTGTAATTAGCATATTTTTTCATGCTTATTTATAAACATGTTATTTGCCACCGTTCTGTGTAGGTACACTAGATACAAACTAAAGAAGAAAGAAAATATGTTTATTTAGCATATAATAAAAGACACAAGATATTACAGACATAATCAAAACATGCTAAAATGGTCGCTACTCAGCTTTGTGCCACGAAATAAGCCGTAATAAGGTTATATTTCGGAGTGCTGATTTTCAGTGGCGCCTGGCTACCGGGGTAATTGTCACTTTCTGGTTTGTGTTGATTTCATCTACAAATACAAATACAATTTTATATAATTTAAATAAGACATGCAGTAAAATAAAACATTAGGGAGTGTATAAGTGTGCGTATGTGTTTGTTTGTGTAAGGGAATGTTTAAACGATACTACGCTATTAGAATTAGTGGATCTTTTACAAACTGTGGATCTTTTACATTTTCTAAACAAAAAAATGAATTTAAGTCAAGACCAGCAAGTCCCATTGCCATCAACCATTTACAAAACCTTTAAAAACGGGCGCATTGATACAGAGTAGTTAGTTGAATGGTCCCAATGCGACAAAAGGCAGCCACTCGTTAAATCAGTCCAGCTATGCCATTCACAACCTCGCCACTCTACCAGTCTAACCTGATACGGGATACAGAACTATTACCCTTAATCAGAAGTCACATTTAGGGTGGCTGGTGTCGAGCGTTGCGCGTCCTGGCAGTTTGTATCAGGCCGGTCAAACTACTATTAGCTCTGCAAATAATTGCAGCTTTGTTTTCCTAAACAATCCTGTTTGACCCCAATTGGTTCAATTTGCGTGCATTGCGTCGCGTACAGAGTGAACTAGATGCATGAGAAATCAAGTTTTAATACTGCAGAAAAGTGGTATAAGGCCTGGAATCGGCAATCCTGAATGAGTCTGGATTTGGAGGACGAATCGCTGTGTTCCTCGATAGATACGAATCTACGACTTGCCATTTCCGCCGAGACACAACTGTGGATTTGAAAGACGCAGTGCAACGAAGCCCTTCAATCGCCATTTCTTCCAAGACATATATAGTGCTTTCCTCCAATAATGCGAGTCTTATTTTTTTATTTATGTTAGCATCAACTTCCCGGTTTGTTGCTGTTGAACAACTCTTCTACCATATGTATTTACAAACAACACATAACCGATCACATAACGATTGTACGTACGTTAGGTCAAATGTCAATTTTTATATGGAAAAACGACAGACTGTCCTAAAGCGCATTAGAAACGTTACGTGACTACCCCTCAGAAACAAACGTAATTTTAATAAATTAGATTTAAGTTGAAGTTTTGAATGTCATGTTACTATAACAGAGACGTAAGAGAAATTAATTCATCCGGAGTAAATAATTAGTTTTTCCTGTGATCAATATGTTTCGTCCTGTAGTCAATCGGTATACGTGCATATTCAAAATGTTCCATTAAGTGCGACTAGGACCAATCGCTGGGCAGTGGTTCAGAAAGTGAAAAAATATAGGGTTGTCCCTATATTCTTTATTGTTCCTTTTATGAAAACGCGTACGCGTGCACGCATCACGCAAGCGGTGTGATATATGACAATCCATACTTTACAGCACAGCTGAACGCTTAACGCATCTGGCGTGACCTGTCAAAGAGACCATTTTAATAAAGTACGGTTTCGACTAGAGTAGATAGTTACTGAATATTCAGTTAAACATGTAGTAATGGACAAAACCAGATTTAAGTGACGAAGCCGAACTCATATAATTTTCTAGACGTATATTAAGCATGAAACCAATTAAAATGATTACTTCAAAAATATCAAATAATATAATTTTGAGTGAAAGCATGTCTCTCCAAAAACAAGGATGGATGCGAAAATGTCAAGTGTCATTGGAACTCGACAACAACAACTCGTGGGAGGTTGATTACATTAATTTTTAATCTTATTTAATAGACAAGCTAAAATTTTCTTTGGGCTGAAACCTAAACAACTAATGTGCTTGACTCTCTAATCGTAAGTCCGAAACTGTATGTACCGATATTTACAGACTACCTGCCCGCGCGGCGTCGCCCGCACATTAAAAAGACCAAATATACCTAGCCTATGTCCAATTTTTAGGGTTCCGTAGTCAACAAGTAGTAGTAGCGCCATGTCCGTCTGTCAGGTTTATCATCAAATTGTTGAATTTCACTTCAAAGTCAACGTTTCATGTATTTTCATTTCGTCGACAATTCATTTCGTGGAATGGTCATTACAAATAATTTTAAATCGTGTATTTTTACTTGTCGGATGATTAATTAAATAGTTGAATTATGTCATGGAAAACGTTTTGTGATTTATTGTTTCAAGTATTTTTAATTAACATACAAATTATCACAAGGATTATTATTTAAAACTTAAATAGTTGGCATACAGTTATCTATGGCAATTATTTTAACCTAACCCAAACCTAAGCTAACCGCCAGCGTGTCGACGTCACCCCGCTTCGCGGGGTGTCTATTTCCGCTCCGAGGGACACAAGTGAACCCTAACCTAAACTACTTAACAACACTTCTGGAATACTTATAATACAATTGTTACGGTTGTTTGTTTTTTTACTGCGGGGTGCCTTCGCCCCCGGGCCCCCGCTTTCTGGCTGCCCTAATCTGGTTAAACCCCTGTAATCAGTTGTTGTTTGTTTTTGTAATGTTGTAATAAAATTTCAAACAAATTAAATTCGTTGTTTTGTTATTCTGCCATTTAAAATTCATACAAAATGAATCATTTGCCAAATAATATTCCCTGAACAGTTATCCTATGAAATAATAAAAATTGGAATGATCTGGTCATGAAATAAAATTACACTAAACAATAATTCGAGAACTAAATGTTACTTGAAACGTTTTCGATGTAATAAAATTCGATGAAAAGATAGTCGACAAAACAAGGGACACCCCCGTCTGTCCGTTCGTCCGTCCGTCCGACCATCTTCGGCTTAGCTCAGTAACCATTACTACTAGAAAACTGTAATTCGGCATGGATATATAAATCAATCACGCCGACAAAACAGTGCAACAAAATATCGAAAAAAAATTTTTTTAGGGTACCTCCCCTACACCTAAAGCGGAGATGTAATTTTTTTCTCGTTAAACACATAGTGTGGGATATCGTTGGATAGCTCGTTCAAAAATATTATGGGAGGAAAAACCATTTTTCAAACCAGTGATTCGTTTGCGAGAGAGATTTTTGTTCAAGTCACGTGTGTGTCCCCCCCCCCCCCCCTGCCGGATATGGCTACTACTGGGGATGTGAAAAAATTCGTGATAGTAGGACATATAATGAATTTAAAAGGAAAACTATCACGGACATGTAGGCATAAGTAGTTACCGAGTAATAGTCGACCAACTTAATATGTACTTGGTATTTTAATCGGAAGCGTAGTATTTCCGGTGTTTACCTACATACAAACTTAAAAAGCTACAACTGCACCCCTCTTTATTACCTACAACTATAGTATATCGTACCAATCTTGTCGGCACGTTTTTAAGATGCTAACGTGTCAATTTTTAAAAAGAAATACGAATACCTATGAGAAAAAAATCACACTATATTGCTATTCTATTATATTCGAAGCATTATTTGTGATAATGCCGGGATCTTCCCTTATTGTCTACTTCTAGCCACAGACAAATGGAATCTACGTGACGTGATGTATGTAATACGTGAATTTGAAATGACGAGACGACTTACCAGAACTGTTATTACAATATCTTTGTATGGAAATTGTTAGTTTGAATCGATTATAGTGCGGATTCTTTCTCTAGACCGGATCTTATCTAAGACCCATCGGTCTAACGAAGAAATTGTTGAGCCGCAATAGCCAAATGCCGCAAACGCTTCGACATGTTTTACATACAAAATAGTCAACATTGCTAAGTACATAGTATTTTTTAATGTAGACCGCCTTTATAGACATAAAGCTTCCATTTGGTTGAACAAGTGTTGAATTGCCCCGTGTGGTGTCGGGTCATAATACCACCACCCCTTTTGTTCCCGCGGGTGTCGTAAGGGTCGACTAAGGGAACAGGGTTGAAGTGTGTTGTGGGCGATGGGCTAGCAACCTATCACTGCGATACCACATATTGTCGATCTTTTGTACCCACATTTATGCTAAAATTGGCACTGGAATACAAGTTTCATGTGCTCTGCAGCCCTTTTAGGAATAAAGGCGTGAATGTATGTATGTCAGTGTTAAATTATCGTTACTGATAACCGACACAGCGGTACTTTTTGGCGAGAGATTTTCATCCTTAACCCATCGGATGCTTTGACGCTGACATTGCTGAAGGATTATACATTTTTCGCTAATGTCATAGAGTCAATTTTCAATAGCACTGATCAGAGACATCATTACAAGACATCTCATTATCATAAACTTAAGAGCCGGGCTCTTGTCGGTGGAGTCAATCGCCACTCTGATCTTCTCTCTGCCACCGTTTTGAGCTCTTGATACGAACATTACATTAACTTTCTCTTTATAGCTTGGTCCATAAACGCACATGTTGGTGTTTCCCTGCCAGGAGAGGCAAGGTTGCTAAGACATACGAAGGGTTAATTGGTATATAATTACCAAGTTACCACACGGTGTGACGTAAAATAAATTACAAGTCTCCTATTAATTCAGTATCGTAACCCAATTTAAGATGTACTAATGCAACCCTTCGGGCCCCGATTATGGGAAAGGGCTACTATCGCAATTAGTAGATTCTTATCGCGAAAGTGGTTTCACGGTTGACACGCAATATTTGGCGTGTTTGTTTGTACATTTAACCTATTTTTCCGTGTCACACGTGTACAAGTATGGTAATTGTATCGACAGGCGATGTTTTTATTAATATGTATGTTTGTACGTTGACGGGTACAGCTTAGCGTAACATTTAGTTATTATTATTACAAGTCACCTACCTTTTATCACGCGACAGTTACAGATAATCTGAAAAAGCGTGACACTCATGAAATAGTATATTACGTACCTAGGGCGGGTAATTCGTGAATGCCACAGACCATAAATATGCGATCTGGGACTTTTCTGGGGCGAAGCTAAAGGTCCTGGGTTCGAATCCCGGTAAGGGCAAATATTTGTTTGATGAGCATGAATATATTTTGTTTCTGAGTCATGGATGTTTTTCTATGTATTTAAGTATTTATATCTATTATATATATCGTCGTCTAGTACCCATAACACAAGCCTTACTGAGCTTACTATGGGACTAGGTCGATTTGTGTAAGATTGTCCCCTTATATTTATTTATTTATTTACGAATAAAGTGGTGCGTACACAATTTTACGTCTTCTCCTGGGTGTGAAGTGAATTTTGCCGCTGCGCCCGTGGGCGGTAAATCTCACTTACCGCCCATAGTGACGTTAACATGATTAGGTACGTTAAAACAATTGATTTGATCATGTTTGAATTTACTACAACTTATTTGCAATTCCGCAAAATATCAAGTACCTAGGTACAATACATCTCATAAAATCTTAATTAAACAATAATACGTCAATTTGCATTAAAGCATAATTTTATGGAGACGTTAACATTTTATTCTTGCCTTGTCTCTGAACTACTAATACTGCAGTATGATGTCAATTTTATCGTCGTGGATAAAAGCAGGGATGTTGCAAACATTCGCATCCGCATCCGCAACCGCGGATGTTCCGCATGATTTTCAACATCCGGAGGCGCATCCGCAAAAATTGATGCGGAGTCTTTGCGGATGCGGATGTAGTACAGTTCGCGACCAGATAGGGCCCAACACGGCGCGTGCCACGCGCGTGTTCAGTATTTTCGTGATTAGTCAATAAGAATCTTCATTTCGTTTCTGTAATCTGACGATTCGCCGTATTCGCTATTGGTGATGCGTTAGCTTTGCAACGCTTGTAAATCTGCGACTGATTTACAATCGTGTTCGAGTACTGCGTGACCTTAAAGACGTTGCGTATTTATGTTTTGAGTCTTTTCCTCAAGATCCGCATCCGCATCCGCGGATGTGAGCCTAGAAATATCTGCATCCGCGGATGTCTAAAAGGTCGCATCCGCGACCTCCCTAGATAAAAGCTTATGTGGAACCCGTTTATCGCGGGATCAAGACAAGATACAGTTTTCGTCGATGTTTGACAACTAAGTACGAGGGCCAACTGAAAGTTTTGCGTAACTTTTAAATAAAACAATTTAAAACAAAACTAATACATTTACTGCTTCTCAAAATATTCTCCCTTGCATTTTATACATTTATTCATCCGCTCGAACCATTTTTCAAAGCATGATACCCAGTCGCTTGACTGCATGTTTTCGACGTGTTGGTGTCGAAATGTTAAACCTCTCATCAAATCCTTGATTTTCGGGAAAAGGTAAAAGTCACAGGGTGCAAGATCTGGACTATAAGGCGGATGAGCCACGGTCTCCACATTTTCGGAACTCAAAAACGCTTTTGTTTTTTTGCAGTGTGGGGGGACGCATTATCATGATGCAGGAGTATGCGGCTTCGTGGTCGTGTCTCGCGAACTTTTTCAAAGACTGTGGGCAAACAAGTTGTGGTGTACCACTCGGCATTTACAGTTCTTTTATTATTTAGAAGGACTGTGCAGACATGGCCACTTTTTGAAAAAAAACAAGCGATCATTTGTTTGGCAACGCTTTTGGCTTGTTGAATTTTTGTTGGCCTACTGTCACCTTCAAAGACCCATTCACTAGACTGTTGTTTCTTTTCTGGATCGTAACAATAAATCCATGTTTCATCTCCTGTTACGATGTTATATACACCATTTGAACATCCGTTCTTATATTTCCGCAGCATTTCTTGGCACCAGTCGACACGTGCCCGTTTTTGGCCTGAAGTTAGTTCATGAGGAATCCACCGACAACAAAGTTTCCTGACTTTTAAATTTTCGTGTAAAATCTTTTGTATTTGACTCATACCAATCCCTAATTGTCCTCGAATTTCGTCGTAAGTGATTCGTCGGTTTTCTTCTATCAGTCGTCTCACAGCAGCAACGTTTTCTTCAGTGACCGCGGTTGACGGTCGACCTTCACGAAACTCGTCATCGAGACTAACACGGCCCCTATTAAATTCAGCGTACCAACGTCTTACGGTGCTCAGATGTGGTGCTTCAACACCAAATGCATTTTGAAGGCGAGTACTACACTCATGCGGAGAAAGAGAACTTTTAAAATCATAAAAAATCATTGCTCTAAAATCTTTACGCGTCAAATCCATTTTGAATGCAATCGGTTTATTTCGAACTGACAAAAAAAACAAATGACTATCGATTTCCCGCCAATATTTAGTACATTCCATAAACAAAGGTCTATATTTTTTAAAAATAATCAATTCGAAATTGGAATGAGTACGAATAGCCAGGAGTGCAAAACTTTCAGTGTGGCCTATGTACCTACTGTAAACACGAGTAGGTATGTTATTTATTGTGCTCTGCCTACCCCTTTTACGGATAGAGGCGTGAATGTATGTATGTATGTTATACCTGTTCCTGACGAAAGTGAAATATGCCTTAGTTTACTTTGAAATATGCGACTCAGTTGGAACAATTTCAACTATACTTAACGTTTGACATCATTCATAAAAGAAAAGTAGATAAAATATGAACTGAGTAATCAGTCAGTCCTATCAAATCCAGATTATAGTATCCGCAAAACCAAGTGGCGAGTCACGCAATTAAAGTCAATACTATTGTTGCACAGCCCGCTCCATAAGGCAGTGCAGGTGCGAAAGATAGCATGGATCAATTATTTTTTGACCTGACTCGCCACTTAGTTTTGCGGATACCATAGCTAATGTGATCCCATTTATTTTCGACAAAGCATCCGTCCTTTACTCGATGTTAGTGTGAGGGGGATGATTGCTTTATGATGGACGTAACGAGATTGTGCTAGAGAGGAAGCCGTGGAGACGAAACATTAAAGTTAATTTCAAATTATACAGAAAAGCCCAGTTAAGGAGCGTTTTAAACCTCATAAACCCCAGGAGCTAATCGCTTTATTTGCCCCATTTGCAATAGTAATAAGTCGTTTTATGGCATTTTTATCGAATTACAGCTAATGAGTGATAAACAGTAATTATTAATTACTTGTTTGGATTCATTGTTTCGTTATCTAAACTGCTGCCGTTTAATTGAATGCATGGGTTTATTTAGAACGCATATTACATTATAGATACCTCCATTTTAATTTTATTGAAATTAAACGGTTATCAGAATCGTCGGCAGTAGGTATTTAATAAATAAATAAATAATAGATAAATAAATATTAGGGGGCAATCTTAGAAAAATCGACCCAGTAGATAAATATTTATTTACTTAAATACATAGAAAACATCCATGACTCAGGAACAAATGTTCGTGCTCATCACACAAATAAATGCCCTTACCGGGATTCGAACCCGGGACCTCTTGCTTCGTAGGCAGCGTCACTACCAACTAGACTAAAGCGGTCGTCGAATTCAATTATATTCATTTTATCAGCTTCAACGGGAATTGATGTTGTAAATAGTATAACACTAAAAAAGAAAAGGGAAAAGAAAAGGAATTGAGGGGTTTTTCAACTTTTAAATAAATTAAAATGCTCGTAGCATCGTTATACCGTTTGGTTTGTCTGGCAGCGCCAGTGACTTACTGCTAACAGGAAAATAAATTAGTATCATTTAGTTTTTTCACTTAAATATCTAATCTTAACTTATTATCAAAAATCATGAATTAAAACAAGTTATCAATAGCGGGGCTGATTACACTTACCTATAGTTACTACGAATTGCGGCGTCAAAATATTATATTTGTGGGTGGGTGAGGTGAGGTTAAAACAAGTTACAGAATAGCGGGGCAGGAGGTCACTCATTCTGAAGATTCTTCTCTCTCTTAGTGTTCGAAACATGTCGCTTGTAATAACAATGAATCCGTAAGTTATTTACCGTAATTATTCGTATTAATAACAGCCATTTTTTTACTAATTACAATGCAAATGTCACTCTTACATACATAGTTCACAAGATTATTTCACCGCGCGTTCCCAAAATGCAATACACTGTATAATATTTCAAGTCATTATAAATTTACGCTATACCCATCAATGCATAAAGAACCAATCCGGCCTTTCCATTCGCGTAACATTCTAAATCGACAGCGTTAAGTCTAATATAACTTCATCGCTCATTCAAATAAAACTATGTGCAAGCGGAGCTCAGACTAAACTGGTTCCCTAATACGCAATCGATAAGCGTTGTAAATACCAGCCCAGCATGCTGCTCGCTCGGTCTCTCTCTAATAACAGGTAACTGTAATTAGAGAGTGAAACGGGTGATCTTGCAGCCATTATCCACAGTTCACAGAATCTGGCTTAAAATAACACGTTGCACCCAGAAAAGCTTACCTGCAGAACTATAGACCTTTCTACCCGTAGACTACCTAACTGTATTCTATTTGTTGTGAGTGAGTTGCGAGTCTCGGTGAGCACTACGAGGTTCAGAAATGATATAACCATGCCGGACTTAAAGCCCGTCACAGACTTGGCTATAATATAAACATACCAAACATACCAAAAATACCATACCAACAACAGAGAACATACCAAAAATACCAAAATATATTTGTAGCAAATCTTACGTTACATAATATTACTATATATTTTATGGTCAACTGTTATTTGCTCATACAAAACAGGCCATTTAGATTTAGCTGGCATACGTACAAAACGTTGCGCGATCCACCAGCAGATCATGACGCGAACGAAGTTCTATGCTTCAGCCCCCCTGTTCTGTAACTTATTTTAACTTACTGATCGAAGATCCCATTGGGCCGATGTGCGTCCGAAAGGGCCCCAAAGGTAATAATAACCACGAAGTTCCACCAAAACGATTAGATTTTATGGAACCACATGGGATTCGACATCACTAGGGATGCAATCGATATGTATTACGAGACTGAGACTCGTACAATTTTCGTATGACATCTCGCGAGATAGCGAGACTGAACTTTCCATATAAAACACATGACAAAAGTTTCACCCGACTGAAAAAGTAACCTACCATTATTTATAATTATATTAAATAATATATACTTGATGAGTTTTACTTTGGAATAAAACGGATATTATAATATAAATTATAAAGCCCTACACGCTATTTTTATTTTTATTGTAAGTACATGTTGATAATAATAGAACTCATAGCATTCACATACGTTTTCAGTGTCTCGTAGTGTAGTGCTGGGGGCCTAGACAAGGTTACAATCGACAAGCGCTAACGCCAATAGAAAACGAATAAAATGTATGGGAATGACAGATGTTAACGAAAAGTGTTTCGTCGGCATCTGTCATTCCCCTACATTTTATTATTTTCTATTGGCGTTAGCGCTTGTCGATTGTAACCTTGTCTACGGCCCCTGTAATGATATCCCTCCTCGAATCCAAGGGACGCTTAGCAGATACACCCTTAAGGGTAAAGGCTATTTGTTGACGCTCCAAAAATCAAAATCCTAATCCCCAGCACTGAGACCGCAAAAAATATGCCAATTGCTATTTTTTAACTGGTTTATGTTTTCAGTGTGTAATGTAAATATTATTTTATAGAAGCTGCATCTAGATAGGGTGTGTGTATTATTTTATTTTGTATTTATGTTTATTTCTCTTTCGCCTGTCCCCATAATGTAGGTAGTTTATACATTAAGTACAATAGGAAAGATGGAGCTATAATATTTACCATTATTTTGTGACCAAAATGTTGAACAACCATAAAATAATAGCAACTGAAGCGTTTTTAATTTAGTATACTACTTTCAAACAATAATTACGATTTGAAGTAATGTGAAACAGAACGTGTTTTAATCCAACAATTAGCGTCTGGTGACGTCACTCCTGTCAAAAGTCAAGACTTAGGCAACTCTATGACATCTAGGCTGTTATTCGCTAAGCGTTAATGCGGCTCACCCCGCCGTTCACCCGTCACGAAACTAGACCTCTACCTACGCTTGGTTACTACGCATCGCAGTGTCAAGATATCGTTGTGGGTGAGCGTTGAGGTGAGCTTAAAATAAGTTAGAGAATAGGGGGGCTAGGGGCGAACCACGGACAAACAAATATAGCGAGTGACACACATTGAGTGACGTCACAGGAAAAGTAGATCTGTTTAGGCGCGAAAGTTTAAACTGTCAGTTTGTAACAGGAATTTTTTACTAAGTATAAATTATATTTTTTTTTATACTATCGTGGTCATGCGATTCTTTCAAGTGAAAGCAAAATTGAAAATATTGCATCTTCCCTATTGTATGCCGTTTCCGTGAGTCACTAATGGTGCTGGCTGAAAATCAGCGCTGTAGGTGTCCGACATATAGGTAACACCTCAGCATAATGCTGAGCCAGTGTCCGGTTCACTGCCGCAGAGACACACTTGTTTCATGTTTTATCTGTTTTTTGTTTATCATATTGTTTAATATGTGTGTTTGTGAATAAATGTATGTCTTTCTTTCTTTCGTAAATCTCGAAATCTCGCGAGACTGGCTTTGTTGTCTCACGAGATTGTATTGCCTAGACATCACAATTATAATGACAGAATAGTACATGACGTACAGTACGATTACTGTTAGTTAACCACTGACAGATGGATTGCCTTTATTTAATTTTCAACTTTAATTTCATACAGATAAAGCATTTTTCAGAATACTGTTTACCTACATCTACCAATTTAGTAACAACTATTTTGTTTGTATAAGATTAAAGTTAAAAATTAAATGAAGGCAATCCATCTGTCAGTGGTTAACTAACAGTAATAGAGTACGATGACAGTCGAGTTCTCCAATATCTATACAGACAACCTTTCAAAAATATCTATACACAGTCTTTATTGCCACTGACATAAGAAGTGTGTGTAGATATTTTTTAAAGGTTGTCTGTATAGATATTGGAGAACTCGACTGTACCTAGGGCGATGAATTCGTGAATGCCCCAGATCGTAGGTGTTTGTGGCCCGAACCGAAAGTGAGGGCCATAAATATGCGATCTGGGTCTACGAATTACCGCCCGTGGTGCGTACACAATTTTACGTCTTCTCCTGGGTGTGAAGTGAGATTTGCCGCAGCGCCCGTGGGCGGTAAATCTCACTTACCGCCCAGTGACGTAAAAATATATACCTACTTGACTGGCGTGATGGGCGATCTCAGTATCACGTAGGTTACAATACATTATGTAAAGTTATGTACTTAACTACTATGATGACATGCTGATTTCTGCTAAACTAGTCAACTATTATTATCTCTAATTATTACACTACTATTACGACGAGAGACTGACGAACCCATACTTCAAGGCAAACCTAATCTCGATTGTAATATTCAACATTTCGAAATAAGGCAATTTACGTCACACCCGGCCATAATGCGAGTTTTACTGCACGCTGCGCGTACGGTAAAACTTGCATTGTGGCCAGATGAAGACGTAAAATTGTGTACTTACCACGGGCGGTAATTCGTAAAGCCCCAGATCGCATATTTATGGCCCTCACCTTCGGTTCGGGCCACAAACACCTGCGATCTGGGCCATTGACGAATTCACCGCCCTAGGTACGTAATGTACTATAAGCTAGTGGCTCTGTGAGCTGTAAAACTCGCAGGCCTTTTTTCAGTTTGCTTTTGTGAATTGGCAAAAAATAACTGCATAAATATTGAACCTGCTCACAGAATTTCACGAGAATCGGTTGAGAAATACGACCCTGTAGCGGAGAACAGCCGGACATGTGAAATAATTTGGCCCAAGCTGAAAGAACTTACGTTTCGCTCGCCTACATTTTGTCCCTGTGTCACCATCACTATCCTAGAGCGTCACCGGCAGGACTAACTAGTGTAGTATTGAATCAACTGACCAAGCAAGAAAGCAGCATCACCAAGTCGGGCTGTCCTAAGCATTCTAATGATTCTAAGCAAGTATTTTCAATAAGGCACAGCAAACCAAGTTCCATATTTAAATTTTATGACCAGTTTCGCAGACCGGTACGGCGCTAACTTTTTTATACCTAACGTGGCATGGGCTGAATCGGCTCACGGCCAGCGTGTACTCGACGTACCTAAGTACTCTATGGTCCGATTAGTTTTAAATTGCCTTGGACCATGGCAGCGGTATTTCTGGCTGTGTTCGCTCATTGTGACAAAGGTTTATGAAGGCAAATTTTAATAGAGGTTGTATTTTCCTTTTATTTGAATAGTGTGCGCGAATATGTACACAAGCGGAGTTTGTTTTGAAGGCATAATGTCAATACGTGATAACTAAACTATTTTAAAACAGAACGTGTTGCAGATAAGATCCAATCGATAATAAAAATACGAACACAATGTCATTCGGCATGCTACTAGCTAGATACCACCAGATAAAATACCATAAATAACAAAGCAACATACCTTTTTTGTAACGGATCAGCCAAACAGCTTAACTCCAAAAAGTGACCATTTCACCAACTTAGTTTAGCTACAGCAGTTGGCTACACAAATACCTATAACTATAAACTATGATATGACACAGAGATTTCTTGTTTCTCGAGATGAATCACCGAAGAATGCACTTTGTATCACTACAATATAACCAGCACAGACACACTCTAACACTCGTCCGGAACACTTTTTCGTAATTTTATCGGAATTCGTTTCGTTATTTCATACATCAACACTCCTTTTAATTCGTTTATAAACTTTTTCGACGGCTCGCCGCGGGACACGATATCACGTCTTAGAACGCAATGAATGACTGCTTGCTCCGATCGCAAAGTATAACCGTACAAAATAAAATACCCCACGCGCCGAAAGTCGAGCAACAAACTGTTGCGCTCTCTAATTCCGCCAGGTTACTGCGACTGGAACTATAAACAACACTCGAAAAACTTCGCACGGTTGCTATGTTAAATTTTCTTGTTATACTGGGTTGTTTGGGGTTTGCTTGTAAAATAATGGTGTAGTTCGTGTTCAAAACTAAGTTTTAAGCGTAAATAGGGTTTTGTTTAGTTAAAAGTCACGGATCCGAGAACAAAACTGAGTGAATGCAGGAGCGAACGCCGCAGCTGCCGAAGCGTTGCTAACTTCGCGGTGTTTAGGGAGGGGACACTACACTACCTGCTGGCCGGTTTTTTTGCGGCTATCGTTTTTATTGTAGGTTACAAATTTTTAACTTGCATTTCGCTAATATAACGACTTCGTTGGTAATTTTATTCATTATGCATGCCACGATTGAGCTTTGTTGCGCGCTTATTTAGAAAGTTGAGCATATTCTAGCAATTCATTTTTATGAAATGGTTGAGGCAACTTTTCAGTAATATTATGGAATAAAATTGCCTGTTTAAGACCGTTTGTTGTGACTCGCCCCGGGATTTCGAGTTAAATTGTTGGATAAAGTTTTATTATTGTACCTACATGGAATATTTTATGAATCTCTTTGTAATATTGTAGTTAGGTATGTTTAAAGGTAAAATAAAACCAGGTACCTACTAGGTACCTGCAGACTTCAGTTTGGAATGAATAAGTTACCTAGATTAGTAAGGTCCTGCAGTATTGTTGTTTAAATTAGTTTTAAAAAACTTTCATGGCTTAATACATCCTACTAATATTATAAATGTGAAAGTTTGGATGTTTAGATGTTTGTTACTCAATCACGCTTAAACGGCTTAACCGATTTGGATGAAATTTTGCACAAAGATAGCTTATTGCCTGGATTAAAATATAGAATAATTTATATCCCGGTTTCACGCAGACGAAGTCGCGGGCGGAAGCTAGTATTATAATAAAGGTGACAACACCCTGCTTGTTAATTGTTAAATATTAAAATTAAGTTGTTATTTAGGACGTTTACCTTATTTATTTATTCATTGATTTGTCTGTCAAAAGGCACATATATGTACTTATTAACAAATACCTTATAGACTAACATACAGGTAAATAAATATAGCGTTAGACCTGTCAAAAATCATTAAATAGACGCTACGATAGCCTAGTGGTTCAGGCATGCGGCTGTCAAGCGGCGGTCGTGGGTTCGAATCCCGGCTCGTACCAATGAGTTTTTCGGAACTTATGTACGGACTAGCTGCCCGCGACCCCGTCCGCGTGGAACTCGTTTATATCGTAGCTCCATACAAACTTTCACCCCCCCTTTTCACCCCCTTAGGGGATGATATCCGGGACAAACTTCCTTCTCCGGGACTCGATTCATAAAATTTTAATTTTGTAAGTAGATCAAAAAAAGAGTTTCCTCCATACAAATTTTGCACCCCTATTTAAGCCGTAAGATCAATGGCTAAGTACTAGCTACCTTAGATCTTTTTAACAGGTCTGTCCCATTTGCCTTACACTTGCACTTGTACAAATACTTGACTGTCACGCTGCTTCGAGCAGACAATTTCTTGTCTTTACTAGCTACAAAGGTGCCGTGGCCCCGTTATCGTAATACCCCTGCACCCGCGCGCCGCGCAGGCTAGAACTGAGTGGAGCGGTCGGACTATAGGCATGATTCGGGGTTATTTGTACTGTCAAAGATCGCGCTAGTCTACAGCGGTCTACAAGCGAAGAAACTGAAAAGTAAAAAACTAGTTGTTTTATATTTGGCGAGTGGGCAATATAAGTGAGTCGACGGAGGGATGCTACCATGTCGCTACAATGCTTGATTATACTGTACAGGGTGTACCAAAAATGGGGTGTGAAACGATCAAGGGCTCAACAGGTATCGTGTTCTGATAAGAAAAAACAAAAAAAAATTTTTTTGACGCAATTTTTTTTTACCTTGGAGCGTTGGCCGACTGGGGCGACAAGCTCCATAGAAATGTAAAAAAATAAATCGCATCAAAATTTTTTTGGTTTTTTCTTATCTGAACACGATGTCTGTTAAGCCCTTGATCGGTTCATACCCCATTTTTGTTACACCTTGTATAATAATTTAAGTTTTTATTAGTGAAGAATCCGTTTGACTTTTTTATATGCTAATAATGTATATACCTACCTAATAAGGGCTTGTACATATATTACGTCATCGTTTTTCGAAGATTTTTGACCCCCCCCCCCCCCCCCCTTCATCATCATACCGTTAATTCCTTAAATGGATCCTCCCTGTGGTCAGATCCCCCCCCCATGTTTTAGTATTGACAGCCCCTAAGTATCGTACGAAAAGAACCAACTTATCAATAGCTTAGTGGCATTCTCTATTTAGTTCATTTTAGTTATACACTTTATATTTTTTCAACACAATTGCTCGTAACGTACCTCTTATTGTGTCGCTTTTATGCTCATAATCCTGGATATTAAACACGCGTGTTTAATAACATTACGATACTTGTGTGTTATGGTTATATCCCGATTAAGTCACGTTGCCACCTTGCAGCAAGATGTATGCATGCACACGGTGCATTCCTTAACTAACCGGGTTGTACAGAATGTACAGCTCTTTTTTAAATTCTGGGCAAATGGATTCTTACTCGACTAAACAAATGAAATCGTTTTTGTTAATTCATTGTTTATTTCTTTGTGGATATGATATACAAACTGTTAATTTAGTAATACTATTCACTTTTGATAACATTTTACATGAATTAATAAAGATAACATTTTAAAACGAAATCATTTATATTATATTGTATTGGCTGTTTAGAGATTTCATCTAATGTACTCGCACTGCGCAAACTACACAAAAAAAAATGATGCGCGGCATTATAGGTTATTTCACAGATATTTGTAAACATTGTTAATGCGTATTTGGTTATTAACAAAAATGTTGATTCGTGGTGACTAGAAAAGTGATAAAAAGAATGGACGCGACTAGAAATTCTTGACGATGTCAACAACATGTGAGTAAAAACCTGTTGACATCAATAAGTAAGGAAAATAACTTGGCAGGCCTAACAAATTTTCATCTCATGAAAAGGATTTTTCCTCACAAAATGTGTTGAAAAACGTCGTATGAAACGCGTGAGCTTTGATAATTACATCCTCGGCTCTAATCACGCTCACCTGCGGCTCGCGTGATAATTCCGCCTCTGATGTAGTTATCAACATACCTCACTTGTATCACAATGTACTATTATTTGCTAATAATGTACGTAGTAGTAATACCTAGTTACCTCTTTTGAATACCCAATGATTGTCATGCGACAATCTAAATCGAGTATCGACTCCACTGCTTGGCTTTGTTCGGTCGGTGTAATTTTCGTGGTTTTGTTTGTGCTAAAAAGTAACAAAACATTATGAAGATATAGTTCTTGCATTTCACTAATGCGAGTAGATTAGGCGAAACTAGACTTAAATTACATAATAATAGCAATCACACTACTCGCCTTTGTGAAATGCAAGAACTGGTAGTTGATTTGATTTGATACCAATATTTTAAAATAAAACTTACGAACTATTTTTATTTATTAACATTCTATTACAAACTTACCTTTTCTTTGCCTCAGACATTTTAGGAAGTAATTCTTTATACCGTTGTTTTCTTTTCATTTTAGACTTCAAGACTTTCTTTGTTCCCATGATTGATGTTTACAAAACAATTTAAGTATTAGAATTGGATTGTTTTACTTTATTTACCATTGTGTTCAAAATTTACACGTAGATATATGCGTAGGGGTAATATTATTGGCGACTTGCGATGTAGGTAGCGATTAGAACAAACTGACACAGGTCCTACGTCGAAGAGATTCGTCACCCCACTGGCGCTGCGAGCCCACGGCTGTACGGCTATACTCAATTACTACGGCCATACGGTCGGAAATGTACTGCGCTCACGCGTACTCCGTGCGTTAGAAATATTGACGTAAGCGACAAAACAGATTTAATTCATTAAAAAAATAACCGTTACGATTAGGAAAAAAAAGCTTCTCTACGATCGTTAATATTGTTGATACCTATATACTAAAGCAATTTTGACGTGCATACCTTATGTATTTTAATAATAATCTGAACATTTAGGACTTTTTAGAGGTCTCTTCGAAATTAAAATCTATCGGGCCAAAATCATCCAATTGCGTTTCCGCTTCATGCTAAGTCAAGATAAAGATATGAACTAATATATACCTTTCTTTGAGATTTTTAGGATCTTTGAGCTACATATGGCAATACACCAAAAAGAGCATTTTTTTTCAGAATGTCATCTTAACGTTGTTTTTTTTCATGGGTTTTTACGAGTCTGATTTAAACCTGGTAACGTTATATTTTTTACTGTTATTAGCAGTTTATATGTACAATTAAATAAAGATCATGACAGGATTAACTGTACAACCTCTTACGCACTATTTTAGGAAATATGACGGTATTTTACCGACCCGTATTCTTTGCCCGCGAGTGTAGTTAGTAGCAGCCAAGGTAGCCAAATAATCCGGTACACGTCTTTATTACTGTAAGAATAAGGGTGTGTTACGAAACATTTGGCTACTCTGGCTGCTACTGTCTATATGACGCTCACTGTACAGTAAAGCCTAGCTAGCATGAAAGATACCTGGGTTACATGGGTACCTTTGAGATAGCATGTACCTTTACCTGCACTTAGTTACTACGAATCGCGGCGTCAGGATACATTTCTGGGTGAAGTGGGGTGGGGTTAAAACAAGTTATCAATAGCGGGACGGAGATCTAGTTACGTTAAGCATAACTGGTGAGGTGAGGCGAATTAGCCCAAGTGCCTCAAAATAATATCACCAGTGGGGTGGGACTACCGCGAAGTGAAAACGAACTTCGTTCGAATATCTCCCTCTCTGTCGCTCGAACTAGCAAGTGCCACAGACAGGGAGATACACGAACGAAATTCGTTTTCGTTTCGCGGTAGGGCCTCAGTTCTCAATCGTCCTCAACAACAGTGTCTTCTATACCAAATTCAAAATCTCTTCATTTGTTCATGTGTTACTTATTGATAATTGGCTTTATAAAATTGGCTTTATGAAAATTGAGCCAGAAAATTTGGCCATGTGAAAATTTATTTTAAATCCAGGGTTGATCAAACATCGTCGTCTCTATAAGTAGTTAGCCACATTGGAACTTAAGAGTCCGCAGTAAGCTCGGCCGAATTTCACCTTCCCATACAAACGTAGTTACGCTCTCATTTTAAAACTAGATATACCTCATGTCATTGTACATGCAAAGTTTAGTTACAATCCGACACGAAGTTTTTAAATGAGACCGTAACTACGTTTGTATGGAGAATCGAGCTTACTGCGGACTCTTAACAATAACATTGAATTTGATTTCAAATGATTGAGTTAGCAATTTTACAAAATAGTTTTAGGCTTTATTTTCAGAGAATCCCAATGTAAACACTTGATAAGTAAATGTTTATCTATTTCAAAATATCGTAAGTGCATTAAGAAGCGTATGTTCATACATACACAAATCTTCTGTCTCGCAGTTTGTGGCAAATTCACTCTAAACACTCCCTACCACTACCTTCTGGTGTAATACAATAAAGAAAAAAAAAATCAATAAAAAACCGTAGATGAGCGGCGAGGCAAGCGAGCCCTCACGGACACATACTATCCCGTGTAGGTAAGTGGCGAGGCGAGGTAAGTCCCGTAGGTGAGTGGAGAGGCAAGCGAGGTCAAAAGCCGTGTTTTTCTTTGGAATGAAAGACTAGAAGCATTCCTTCAGAAAACGCTCTAAACGGACGGACACTCATTATCTCGCTGTGTCTTGCAAGCGAAACCTGAGGGCGAGTCCCCACATACATTAATATCGCCCGGGGTCTTGCAAGTGAAACCCCAGGCCAAAGGTGAGCAGCGTGGCAAGCAAAACGTTTTCGTTGGAATGAAAGAATTGGGCCCTTCGCAACCCTTCTGAGAGCGGTCTCAATGCGAGCAATGACCCCTAACGACACTCGTTATCTTCCGGTGTCTTGCAAGCGAAACTTGAGGGCCGAAATCCTAAAAGTAAACAGGGAGGCAAGCGAAGAAGAAGCGAAGCGAAGGCTGAGATTTTCGTAGAAATTAAACACCCAATAATATTTCAGAAAGTCACGGGAGTTTTGTACGCGGAAATATGTCTAGGCGCCTAGCACTATTTTACCTCCCGTGTTTTTTCACGTTGTATCTATATTTTGCAAAAAGTTTGAATGGGGTTCTTTTTAATTTCTAGTCAAATATAAGCTTGCCAATTTTCAAGTCTCTAGCTCATAGATGCAAGGAGTTCCCATACAAAGTTCAACCCCAGTTTTTGACCCCTTTGCACCCTTATTTTTATAATTTATATAGCCGAAAATCTGGCCGGGGATTTTCTTAAAGTAAAGTTTGCATCAAAATACATCCAGCCGTTTTCACGTGATGCGCGGCGCGGTCACATAAACAGACAAACAGATAAACAGAAAAATTCTAAAAACTTTTGGATCGTGTTCTGTTATCGATTCTAAATATCCCCAGCCAATTTTTTTTCGAGTATCTTCCATATACAGACTTTTGACCCTCTTCGGTTTTATTATATGTACAGATATAGATTGACTATACGTAGGTATAATACGTCCGAAATTATAAGGTCCTGTCGAAAAACGCAAGCAGATAACTACTTTATTAGGAGAGCACAGTCGTTTTTTGTTTGCGTTCGTTTGACAGAATTTAGTCAGAGTTTCGGATAGAGTATACCTACAGGAAAAGGATCTCGAAATGTGAACATTTTGATAACGTTCGCATAATTAAGGAAACAATGAGTAATTTAGAACACAAAACACTTATTAGCCACGTAAATTACTCTCAGTAGACGAATATAATAACTGGACCTAGGCGGCAGTGGAGACAGTATATGTTGAAGAGTTAGGGCCGGGATGTCGGCGCCCATTACGGTGATCTGGATTTTGTCGGTCATCCTGTCGGCTTGGCTGGCGCAGTGGAGCTGCTTGATGCTGGTTGGCTGCCGCAGTGAAGCTGGTTGGGTAGCGGCGGCGTCTATGGTTTGCTGCTGAGCAAGGCTGTCTGGTGCAGCCGTCTGGCAAGGATCGCCATGAAGAGTTAGGGCTTCTCGGTAGGTATTGACAAGTCAAGACTCGGGTAATAACTGTGTTTATTCAGAGAAAATGTATGCCTTATATACTATTGCATTTCCTTGTGTTCCCGTGAGTGGAAACTACTATCAAGGTTACAGTACAAAGTCCAGGCATGTGCAGGCGGCTATGCCGAGGTCGAGGTATTATGTTACAGTTTGTATGATTAATTACTAATGGAAAATAGGTAGGAACTTTCCATCAGGTGTGCCGTGTGCCCTCACTACAATGTGACTATGGCCCTGCCAGCATTACGCCTACTCGTGACCGTATCGTGACAAATATGTATCTGTATTTGTGTGTCTACAATTTGTTGTGATGTTTCTTGTCACTACTAAATACTTTCTTTCTTTCTTTTCTTTCTTTAATCCGACACGCATAGTTAACATAGTTCTGTGAACCATGCTTTGCACAAGAGCTAAGCGCGCATTTTGTATGGCAATAGATTTACTATGGCCACACTAATAACTAGATATGATAGGGGAATTGCACGAGGGTGAGCTATAATCAATAAATCCCTTAAGGAAGTTACACACCTCGTATTTTCCCGCCCCCGAGTTAAATTCAATAATTAATTCAGTAAGTTGGTTTGCTAGTTTTCCTGGGGCTTAATTTCCTGATTATTTCCTCTTTTATCACAGACGCTATTTAGCTTTTTGACGTTGATTGATTGACTAGCTTCTGTCCACGACTTCGTCCGCGTGGAACTCGTATATATCGAAGCTCCATAAGAATTTTCGTCCCCCATTTCTCCCCATTTCAGTTTCCCGGGACAAAAAGTATTTTATATGTTAATTCAGGTTTTCCACTATATGCATACCAAAATTCATCTTAATCCGTTCAGCCGTTTTTGCGTGAATGAGTAACAAACATCCAAACATCCTTATTCGCGCATTTATGATAACGTTTATCTAGGTCTAGCTTCCGCCCGCGACTTCGTCTGCGTGGACCCGGTATAAAAACTACCCTATATTTTAACATACATACATACATATACTCACGCCCGTATCCCATTAGGCAGAGACTAAGGAACGCCAAATACTACGGTCCTTACATACTTCTTTCGCTTCGATCACATCCATACATCTCCTCATACAGGCTCGTCGGTTGCGGGAACTCCTGACCTGGCCTTTTAACAGTATCGCTGAAATTTGGTCATGATACCCTCGCCTAGGCCGCCCCCTACCGACCCTTCCATCCATCTCCTGGACGTAAATCCTCTTAGTCAGTCTCCTTTCACACATCCTCTCAACATGCCCAAACCACCGAAGCATACCTTGGTCAATACTGGACTACATCGTCTTCTATTCCACATTTTTCTCTTATTACACTATTTTTTATTCGATCATTCAAACGAGCTCCACACATACTTCTTAACGCTCTCATTTCAACTGCATTCAGTCTACTCTCATGCTTTTTCTGAAATACCCAAGTTTCACTTCCGTACATGCTCACAAACGCGTGCAATGCTCCATTCACCTGATTTCCCGCTTTCACTCTTCTTTCAATGTCACCATCACACTTTCCATCTCTCGTAAATAAAGAACCCAAGTACACAAATTCATTCACTTGCTCCACTCTCTCACTGTCAATCAGAATATTGCACACAGTCACACGTTCTTCTTTCTCAAAAACCATCACTTTTGTCTTACTCACATTGACTTTCATAACCATCCGCTTCAGTGAGTCATCCATACAAGTTACCATCTCTTGCAGCTCCTTCTCTGATGACGCAATGAGCACCTGGTCATCAGCGTATAGGAGGCATTTGACGACCTATATTTTAATCCAGGCTATAAACTATTTTCGTAAAAAGTTCGCCCAAATCGGTTGAGCCGTTTAAGCGTAGGTAATTGAGTAACAAACATCTAAACTTTCGCATTTATAATCCGGCCATCAACGTATATTAGGGGTAGATGAGAAGTAACTAGTTTTGAATAGGGGCAGCGCTTAACCTCACCAGTATAATAGACTTTCGATTACGCGTGGTGGTGAGTGGTGAGACGATGTGAAAGAAGTCGTGAATAGCATAGCTACTGTTGCTTTAATGACAGAAGTCTGGACTGGAATACAGCGAGATTAGTTAACGGTAGACAGATGTTCAGGCTTCCCTGGTTTGGCTCGCCGGACGGCAAAGTTCAGTTTCGGAATTAATTTGTTTCTGCTGATAAATAGTATTTTCATCCTTACGTGTCCTATCATGTAAACCAATATTAAGTCACAGATGATAATAGTCAGTGACTATTGGAAATGACGATAAAATATACATGAAGTGTGATTCATAGACAATCAATCGTTATGTCAGATAATTTGAGGTCATTCGTTCGTTATTGCGATGATAGAAGAAAATCCTATTAGAAATAATATTTTTCATTGGTTACTTGGTTGATTATACTTTGTGAGTTTCTTTATTGGGTAATGCCAGTGAAAAATGTGATAGTCTTCGAGAAGTGTTTTGTTTACATGATCAGACACGTAAGTATGAATAGACTTTATTGCTGGGGGAGATGTGATTGCAAAAGTAAAGCCGGGGTTATATTAGAGCCACGCCGCGTGTCGCAACGCAATCGGTTACATACATTTTGTATGAACGTGGTTACATTAGCTGAGTCCCGCGTGTCGCCACGTTCAATACAAAGCAGGGATGCCGCGGATGCGACTTTTTAGACATCCGCGAATGCGGAAGCGGATGCGGATATTTCTAGGCTCACGTCCGCGGATGCGGATGAGGATGCGGATCTTGAGGAAAAGACTCAAAAACATAAATACGCAACGTCTTTAGGGTCACGCAGCACTCGAAAACGTTGCGACTGATTTACAATCGTTGCAAACCTAAAGCATCACCAATAGCGAATAAGTACGGCGAATCGTCAGATTACAGAAACGAAATGAAGATTCTTATTGACTTAATCACGAAAATACTGAACACGCGCGTGGCACGCGCCGTGTTGGGCCCTATCTGGTCGCGAACTGTACTACATCCGCATCCGCAAAAACTCCGCATACATTTTAGCGGATGCGGAGGCGGATGCGGATGTTGAAATCATGCGAAACATCCGCGGTTGCGGATGCGAATGTCTGCAACATCCCTGATTCAAAATACGCGTTGCGACACGCGGCGTGGCTCTTATATAACCCCGGCTTGAATTGTGTTTTGTAGTGTTGTTCCTACGCTTCCGAGTGATATTTGGAAAAATCTTATCACTCGTTGCATTGGCCAATTGGCGCAAAACCATCTTAGTGCATTATTCGTCGTCCGTCGTTCCGAAACATCTATTGTTTGAGTAAAATATGCATTAGGTCAAAATATTTCATGAATGCATACCGAATAAACATTTGATGGGTTGTAGGTACAGTCGCCATCAGATATATCGGTGCGGCCAAAGTGCTCACAAATATCTGAACACGTCTTTGTTGTCGAGGCGTTAGAGACGTGTTCAGATATTTGTAAGCACTTTGGCCGCTCCGATATATCTGATGGCGACTGTACAGTAGAGGAAATTGAATATTCAGCACTTTGGACCTTAACGTCATTCAAATAGAGTTGACATGTGCTAAACTTTCATTTTCCTCGACCGTGTATAAAATATTAGGGGACAATCTTACACAAATCGACCTAGTCCCAAAGTAAGTAAAGCTTGTACTATGGATACTAGACGACGATAAACATACTTATATAGATAAATACATAGAAAACATCCATGACTCGGGAGCAAATATTCGTGCTCATCACACAAATAAATGCGCTGCCACCGGGATTCGAACCCAGGACCTCTTGCTTCGTAGGCAGGGTCACTACCAATAACTAGGCTAAACGGTCGTCTGTATACTTGAGGTTATTTGAGTTAGCCGAATTGCATTATAGCAGTCCATTCAAAAAGCAACTCTACCGACGAAGGAAGAAGACTCCAATGACAGTTTTATAATAACTACAACTAGAAAAGTTGAAGAACCCCCGACATTTTCATTTCAAAGTCCAATATCTCAAAAACGGCAGAACAGATTTTCATGAAACATGGCTAAGAACACTCAGGATAAAATGATCTACGACACATAAAAAACCGCATTCAAATCGGTCCATCCGTTTGGGAGCTACGATATCACAGTCAGATACACAAATAGACAGACAGACACGTTAAACTTATTACACCCCTGTCTTTGCGTCGGGGGTTAAAAAGTCGGCCAGATTCAATACCTAATCTCAACCATACAATCGGAGATTATTCTACAATGTGTGGTATTTCTACGAACTGAAAACTTTATGCCGACATCTGGGACCCGTTTACGAAACTCCAAGGTACAAACGGAAGTCTCTTTCTATCAAAAGGTATTGAAAAGAGACTGCCGCTTGTAACTTGTAACTTGGCCCCTCATCATCATCATATCAGCCGAAAGATAGCCACTGCTGGACATAGGTCTCCCCCAAAGAGTGCCACAATGATCAGTCCTGCGCCACCCGCATACAGCGGCTATGGGCTCTCCCACGTGTCCACAGACACCCGTGCTTGTCGGTTGATAAACACGGGTTTCTGCGCGGACGTCGCCGAGCCTTACGCCTTGGCCACGACTTTGGTCTTAAGCGACCTGCGACAGCGGTTTTTCTAATTCATTGCGCGTGACCCCAACTAACCACAGTGCGTGGCGCGTCTCGACCGCGCAATGAACAGATAAAACGCTGCTGCAGGTCGCTTAAGACCTAAGTCGTGGCCAAGACGTTACGGCGCGTGGCTAGGCTAGAAGCTGGTACGACTGCAATACATCCGAACGACAAAGAGAATACATAAATATCTTGCACTTTCAAAAATTTAAGGCAAATAAAAGACTATACCATATAAGTATATATCTGTAACACCTGAAACAAATCCTTTTAAATTAAAAGTAAAACACAATCCGCATAAATTTTGTTCAAAAACAAAACACCTACGTGTTCAACTCACAAAATGGGCACTTTTGACGAGATGCCGTCAACCGTTCGTTTGACAAATGGTTAAACCGGGATCCTTTTTAGCCTTTCTGTTTTGCATTTGAAGCAGGTGGGGACAAGATAATCCTATCTTTCATGTGTGTAGGTATAAAATATAGCCTGTATCTGGGTTCCAAAATTTAATGCAATGTGGTCGTTTGTTGTTAAAATTGTGTTACCAATTTTGTTTCCCTCTTAGGCCAAGCGCGCACTACGATTTTTTGTCGTGCGATAATCGCGTCGCAACAATGCAACGTACGTGTTTATATGTCAGTGCGCGCATATGGCATATTTCGTGCTCATATGTCACGATGATCGGAGTGGAACCGGGGATCAGTAGTGGTCCGACCGTTGCTAGAGTGATGGTGTGTTGTCGAGCTAAATATCGTGTACAATACAATACAATACAATACAAATACTCTTTATTGCACACCTCACACACACAAAGCAGTTAAAAAGAAAAATAATACAATAACATGTAGGTACAGGTAGACAACAGGCGGTCTTATCGCTGAAGAGCGATCTCTTCCAGACAACCTTTGGGTATCGGAGAAAGAGATAAAACTAGATTATTAGTAGGTGGTGCAGAGATTATAATTGCGTGCATGATTGCGTGTAGTAACGCATATACCTATAAAATGTGCCGATTAAGAGTCCGCAATAAGCTCGGCCGAATTTCACCTTCCCATACAAACGTAGTTACGCTCTCATTTTAAAACTACGTGTTGGATTGTGACGAAACTGTGCATATACAATGACATGAGGTATATCTATGTCTGTAATTAGTTTATATGGTTCCAGTTTATAAAACAAACGAAATACAGCAAAAACCAGTTTTGTATGGAAAATTTAAATTCGCTGTATTTTTTTACTATGGTATCTGAAGCTACATAAACTAATTACAGACATAGATATACCTCATGTCATTGTCCATGCAAAGTTTCGTTACACTCCAACGCGTAGTTTGAAATGAGAGCGTAACTACGTTTGTATGGAGAACCGAGCTTACTGCGGACTCTTAAGTGAACAGTACAGATCTTATTATCCAATATCTGTGACGATTCACGAAAGAGCTAGTTTGGAAGAACAGTCAAAAACATTTTATATCTGAGTACTCTCGTGAAACTAATTACAACTCTATTGTGAAAGGTAGAAAGGAGTGTTAAAATATATTCTCTCAAACATGCAATGAAATATTGACGTTGTGTTCTTCATAATGGGCTACGAAGTTTCGTTTCGGGCGGAGCGAGACGAGATATCCGTAATGGCATTTCATACAAAATTGGTGGTCTAGGCCTGCAAGATGGTTTTTTTTTAATTTCCATTCCACAATATGTCGCACAGGATCACGGCGTTCAGCCATGAAAATTAAAGTTTGATTACTTGGAGTTTCTTTAAAATTTATTTCATTGCATGTTTGAGAAAAGCACTATACATACCTCGGCGTGAAAAGGGATTGCCAGCCTCATAACTATCCGACCTCGCTACGCTCGGCCGTCTATATGTACTCGGCCGGCAACCCCTTACTTCCCTGCCTCTGTAGTAATGTACTATTGAGGCGAATTTTGTAGAGATTTAAATAAAGTAGGTACCTACTCGCCTGTAACTATATGAAAAGCCACAGTCGAATAGAGACCCTTCTTATTTGGCGTTGGTTACGTTCTTACTAGTTGATAACTACTCGTGAAATATTAACGACTTCAACTGAAAACATCATCATCACTTCAGCCGGAAGACGTCCACTGCTGGAAATAGGCCTCCCCCAAAGAGTGCCACAATGACAGTCATCTAGTTCAGTCGATCTTTGTAAAATATTATTGCGTACCTATTATTCAGAGAAACAAGCTCTCATGCAGTTTATCATAAGTTTCCGAATCGTTGACCTTTATTTTTCGTTTGAAATAACAGAAACGCTCTCTCTCATTTCTAGGTCTGTCACCGGCAATAATGCCAGGAAATTGCCTCCGTTGTCTGTAGACTCAAGAAGTTGTTTGCAAGCTTACTTAATATGTTCCCTACAGTATAAATAAGTTTATGTCAAACATGCAACTTTTCAGCATCATATAGTAGCAGCCAAAATAGCCAAATATAGCCTTACTTCCACAGTAATACTACAACGTTGACTGTTTTTTTCTGAACACGATGAATTTTAGATTAGTATGACCTTCTGTCTCCATCTACCGATTAGCTCAGTGGTGCCATAATATTGCGTTGCCACCGAACATATTAGTATCGCAGAACAGTATAATAGTATTACGTAATAAGTATGCCAAATTGGGATGCTGGCAGGTGGCTACATTACATATGGATACAAATTTTGAAAGATGATACTTAATAATATATAGCTCGTTAAAACGCTTGAAAGTGGTCGGTTGTTGCCGTAAATATTCCAATGTTCCCGGCGACGGTATATTAAATTATCCGGTTAAAGTAATACATACCTTGGTTTCATTGCCTGAAATTCAATTTCCAATAGTACCGAATTGTAGCTTTGACAGTATAGTTGTAGCTAACTGAATTATTTTACGCCTGTAGTTTAGAAATAGCAAGGCCGCAGCGGGTCCGTTTGCGGTTTTGCTATTAAATTGCGGTAGGACAATAATGGGATTATGTGCATTGTTATTACAATGTGTTTCAGGGATAACGGATAGTTATTTTTGCTATGCGAACGATGCGATAAGTTCGTTGTGAAAATAACAGCCAAAGTTAATAATACGTTGTTGTGACACACATATGAACTTGATTAATTTGTTATCACAAAGATAAACTTTAAAGTAATGTCACGCATGAGTTTGATATTTTATTAGGTATAATGAAATTAATAAGACTCATTGAAAATATGTTTATTTTTTATATTTTCCTTTTATTTGTGTATCCAATAGGTAGGTCCGGGCGACATCAAATATATGTATTAGGTAAGTACCTACTTCTACACTGGCATGTTGTTCCTGGAAACTACAGACTGGAAATACAGCAAAAACCAGTTTTGTATGGAAAATTTAAATTCGCTGTATTTTTTTACTATGGTATCTGAAGCTACATAAACTAATTACAGACATAGATATACCTCATGTCATTGTCCATGCAAAGTTTCGTTACACTCCAACGCGTAGTTTGAAATGAGAGCGTAACTACGTTTGTATGGAGAACCGAGCTTACTGCGGACTCTTAAGTGAACAGTACAGATCTTATTATCCAATATCTGTGACGATTCACGAAAGAGCTAGTTTGGAAGAACAGTCAAAAACATTTTATATCTGAGTACTCTCGTGAAACTAATTACAACTCTATTGTGAAAGGTAGAAAGGAGTGTTAAAATATATTCTCTCAAACATGCAATGAAATATTGACGTTGTGTTCTTCATAATGGGCTACGAAGTTTCGTTTCGGGCGGAGCGAGACGAGATATCCGTAATGGCATTTCATACAAAATTGGTGGTCTAGGCCTGCAAGATGGTTTTTTTTTAATTTCCATTCCACAATATGTCGCACAGGATCACGGCGTTCAGCCATGAAAATTAAAGTTTGATTACTTGGAGTTTCTTTAAAATTTATTTCATTGCATGTTTGAGAAAAGCACTATACATACCTCGGCGTGAAAAGGGATTGCCAGCCTCATAACTATCCGACCTCGCTACGCTCGGCCGTCTATATGTACTCGGCCGGCAACCCCTTACTTCCCTGCCTCTGTAGTAATGTACTATTGAGGCGAATTTTGTAGAGATTTAAATAAAGTAGGTACCTACTCGCCTGTAACTATATGAAAAGCCACAGTCGAATAGAGACCCTTCTTATTTGGCGTTGGTTACGTTCTTACTAGTTGATAACTACTCGTGAAATATTAACGACTTCAACTGAAAACATCATCATCACTTCAGCCGGAAGACGTCCACTGCTGGAAATAGGCCTCCCCCAAAGAGTGCCACAATGACAGTCATCTAGTTCAGTCGATCTTTGTAAAATATTATTGCGTACCTATTATTCAGAGAAACAAGCTCTCATGCAGTTTATCATAAGTTTCCGAATCGTTGACCTTTATTTTTCGTTTGAAATAACAGAAACGCTCTCTCTCATTTCTAGGTCTGTCACCGGCAATAATGCCAGGAAATTGCCTCCGTTGTCTGTAGACTCAAGAAGTTGTTTGCAAGCTTACTTAATATGTTCCCTACAGTATAAATAAGTTTATGTCAAACATGCAACTTTTCAGCATCATATAGTAGCAGCCAAAATAGCCAAATATAGCCTTACTTCCACAGTAATACTACAACGTTGACTGTTTTTTTCTGAACACGATGAATTTTAGATTAGTATGACCTTCTGTCTCCATCTACCGATTAGCTCAGTGGTGCCATAATATTGCGTTGCCACCGAACATATTAGTATCGCAGAACAGTATAATAGTATTACGTAATAAGTATGCCAAATTGGGATGCTGGCAGGTGGCTACATTACATATGGATACAAATTTTGAAAGATGATACTTAATAATATATAGCTCGTTAAAACGCTTGAAAGTGGTCGGTTGTTGCCGTAAATATTCCAATGTTCCCGGCGACGGTATATTAAATTATCCGGTTAAAGTAATACATACCTTGGTTTCATTGCCTGAAATTCAATTTCCAATAGTACCGAATTGTAGCTTTGACAGTATAGTTGTAGCTAACTGAATTATTTTACGCCTGTAGTTTAGAAATAGCAAGGCCGCAGCGGGTCCGTTTGCGGTTTTGCTATTAAATTGCGGTAGGACAATAATGGGATTATGTGCATTGTTATTACAATGTGTTTCAGGGATAACGGATAGTTATTTTTGCTATGCGAACGATGCGATAAGTTCGTTGTGAAAATAACAGCCAAAGTTAATAATACGTTGTTGTGACACACATATGAACTTGATTAATTTGTTATCACAAAGATAAACTTTAAAGTAATGTCACGCATGAGTTTGATATTTTATTAGGTATAATGAAATTAATAAGACTCATTGAAAATATGTTTATTTTTTATATTTTCCTTTTATTTGTGTATCCAATAGGTAGGTCCGGGCGACATCAAATATATGTATTAGGTAAGTACCTACTTCTACACTGGCATGTTGTTCCATTGTAATAAGGTGAAACCATGAATACATATATTATCTTTGTCTCGACTATACGTATGCCAATGTAATGTAGTAACTAAATAAATGCCTAAGTACATTTAAGATTCCTTCAATAACAGATCGTTCGAAAGACGAGACACCCCACGCCTCATTTGTTTATGTCAACTTTATAGGTAGCACAACTAGCTTTTTCCCGCGACTCCATCCTACGTCCGAGTGTAACTCGTTTCCCTAGTAGCATTTTAAGTTGGCTTCACGTTGGGCCATTGATCACCGAGTTGGCCCAACGAAATGCCAACGAAAATGCTGCTAGGGTTATATCGTAGTTCCATACAAACTTTCACCCGCCATTTCACCCCCTTTGGGGATGATTTCCGGGCCAAATCCGGACACTATGTCCTTGCCCGGGACTCAAACTATCTCTAAGTACCTATACCTCATCTACATCAGATCGGCGGTTTAAGCGTGAAGAAGTAACAGACAGACAGAGGCACTTTCGCATTTATAATATAATAGTATGGATATCTAGTAACAGATACAAAAGGTGAACTGAATGCCATAAGGCATTCTCTACCAACTTTTACACCAAACAAATAAGAATTGCGTAAAGTTTAACGTCTTGTTCATAAGGCAGGTAGAAGTGGGGCGGTTATTTCTTGGTAGAACATTTTATACTTATATTAACTGCTGGCCATTAGGGCGGAAAGTTTCCCGAGTGGCGATCACGTACCGGCAGGCGCAGCGTGGGTAGACCCTAACAAGGTGGACTGATGACCTGGTATAGGTCGTGGGAGTCCTCTGGGCGCGGGGAGCCCAGGACCGCCTTGTTGCCCTCTTTGGGTGCCCTATGTCCAGCAGTGGACGTCTTTCGGCTGATATGATGATGATTAAGTATTGTTCTAGAGGCAGCGGCAGCGGTGCATGCATGAAAGCGAGAGATCGGAGCGAGCTTTCTTGCTCACACGTATGGCGATTAGCGCGCCGCCGCCGCTTGTAGTCGTGGCCTCATCGCAAAGACGGTTTGCATCAACAACACTTTCTAGGCCGCTAAACGTTAAATATGGCGTCGGCAACTGTTTTCCCATAGAAAACTGTCAAACTTGCTATTAAATCAGATTTCAACGGTCGTAACTTACGGTTACTGATGTTTTTAAACAACCTACCTAGAATGTAATCAAATTAAAGCCAATTCTTACAATTTTATTATACATTTAATATCACAGATAGTGACGCAATCATAAATAAAATATTGTTAGTACGTATCTAGATATAACTCATTTATCCGATGGTAACTTGCTCTATTTTCATTTGATATAGCATATAATTTAATTTGATATTTATCGTTAGCTTTTCAGTAAAGTAACATCGTGAGGAAACCTGCATACATTTGAGAAGAAATTAAAAGATGCATGCGAAGTCCCCAACCCGCACTAGGCCGGCGTGGGGACTACTCTCCGTTACTTCTTATTCATGGGAGGAGGTCTGTACCCAGCAGTCGGACTCTATTGTAAGAAAAGTTATTTGTCGTCATCTAAAGTCTAACTAGAGTCTAGAAGACAGCTTATTATTATTATTATTATCCTTTATTTCAGGCATTGCCCATATCACGATACAAAAAACATATAACATAATACAATATAACTCAATTAAAAATAGAAACATGTCAAATAAGAATGAAATTGAAATTAATAATAAATAAAACAATAAAATTTAATTAATTAATTGAAAAACATTTGTCTCGACTCCATGTGGATGGAGTTTCAGTGCCTCCATAGTGGGCTATTCACATTATCGGCAATGGCTCTAAGGAGGCTGTTGGGACTGTCACAAAGGCGGCGCATCCGTGAGGCCACGCGCTTGCGTATTCTTGCACAGAAACCGTCCGTGCGCTCCTCACAGAACATACCGGACGAGCTACAATGTCGTGGGAGTCACAAGAACATCCTGAACCCATTATTATACTGGACGCGCAGGGAGTCATAGGTTTTTCGGGTATACTTGGTCTATAGGCTGCAGGTATAAAACGTTTGACAGAAGGTCCTAAAGAGCGTCTTCTTAACCGCTTTCTCACACCTAGCAAACCTACGGACCAGCATATTGCACCCTCCTCCTCTTATGCCTCCTCTACACGTCAACAGATGCGTCCGCGGACGCTGACAGATGCATCCGCAGATGGATCACCCCGAGTTGTACATACGTCGGGAGGTCGATCAGTCTATGTTCATTCTTTCAGTTCAAAACTATTTGATTCGTGCCACAAAAACCGACAACAAGCGGATAAGTGACAGACGCATCTGCGGACGTCTGCGGACATTAAATACCTACAACAGACTCGCAAATTACCCCCTCTACACGTCGGCGGACGCACCCGCAGATGAAGTCTGCAGATGCGTCTGCAGACGTGTAGTGGAGGCTTTAGTGACATCACTTAACATCATCAGAGTCGAGTGGAACCTGGACCTTAAAGGCATATAAATAAAGTTGGAATGTGGCGAACCTTTTCTTTCCTCGACTACACAAAGTAAATACCATGCGACAGTTGCGTAGTATTTCTATAGAAAACAGTTTCTTATGTACACATAGATAGGTCGGGACATATATATATATATTCGAGGACTCTAGGTGTAAGTAGTTTTGAGAAGGGCAGACCACAGTCGAATGTACCTAATCTGGCTTCTGAGCAGCTCGCCTAAAGAAGTATCCATACAGAAGATCGCGACCATAATATAACTCCACTACATTATCTGGATATAAGTGTAGGTAATGTAAACTTGTCTTCCTTCCATTTACTTAAAATTACTTAAATGATAGTGACCCATCTATAAGATGAGCTCCTAGAAATCCTTGACTAAATCACAAAACCATTCATAAAGGCAGATTCATACTAAATTTTTGTGATGCTCTCGTTCTGACGCCGGACCCAAAAGGAGACGTCACGACACAGCGGTTGATATGAGTCTGAATCTGACATGATATCGTTCTGTGTACACGTCACGACACGACACTTCAGATAAGTATGAATCCGGCTCTCTCATCTCTTCCAGAAGATTCCTTGTACGACTATAATTCAGTTTTAGTCTTGCAGACCGTGTGGTACTGCGCTTCTGGCATCACGTATTGTTGGGTCAAGTCTTTGAACTTGACGAGCTCGCAGTACGGGTCGGGACAGCTATGGAAACGCAGGTGGGCCGCTGCGCCCTGTCCCGCTTGCTCTAAATAGACCGGCTGAAAGAGAAAACTTTGTTATATAACACACGGAGAAAAAAATATTTTACAATATTACCAGATTGTATAGTAGTTATGATTCTGGTGTTGGAAACAAGATTTCAGCTATGGTTAACAGTTGTTTTTTTATAACAACAAGTCATATTTTTGTTAATACTATAATATTCTAGTTAGAATATTCTAGTACACGTAAACTTTGATATCGTTTTGGTAACCATTTCATCGTTACAGAGTAAAATATGCATTTAGCTTAGAACACTTTGCGATAATTGCGATATTTACAATATTTATTTATTCTGTTCACCATCACCATAGTTTAACACACCAATAATAAATTTGTGTTTAAATAATCTTTGTGTAAGCTCCAACTTATGTAATCAATTTATAGGTACTAGATAACCTCGTACCTTTTAGCGGATTTTTAATACCCATTACCTACTCGAAATTTCTTGATTACTAGGAATACGTTCTCTTTTGTCTAACATACTCTTTCTAATGATAACAAAAAAAGTAGTACCAGCAACAATAAAAAAATGTTGGCATTACAATATTATCGCACACTAAACAAAACATAATTTACGTGGAACGAAAAACTGTTCTGTCCACAAGATACGACGACTGAGGCCCCCCGCGCCCCTCCGCCGCCGTCCGCAGCGCCCAGCGCACGCACAGTGTATAATTTTCACCGAACCGACTTCATTGCCAGTGTCGTCCATAAATGAATCAGGGTGCATAAAAATCATAAAAAATCAGTCTCAAACGAGATAAGACAAAAAATGATGAGTGTTACAATTAAAACTGTATTACTAGTGTAGTGTGTGTGTAGTGTGTGTGTGTGTTGCTTCATGTAATTAAGGTAAATGTCCCAATGCCTGGCGTTGCCCTATAGTGGAGACTAAAGGGTCTGTCATTTATGTTGTTACTAGCTTCCGCCCGCGACTTCGTCTGCATGGGCTCGGGATAAAAACTATCCTATATTTTGATCCAGGCTATAGACTGTCTTCGTGCAAAGTTTCATTCAAATCGGTTCAGCCGTTTAAGCGTGATTGAGGAACAAACATCCGAACATCTACACTATCGCATTTATAATATTAGTAGGATTGGGAGTTAAGATTGTAGTGCAATCTGTAGGTGCGGTGAAAGGCACGGGGACGTTTAACATAAGTATAGATGTACAAATTTAGTTCTTAGTAATAGCATAGTTAGTATAAAAAATATAAAAAGAGTGCTGTCTTCGCCAACAAACTGCTTTGCAGTTTGGCGAAATTAATTCATGTATTTGTAACAATGGCTCTTGTGAAATAAATTAAAAAAAAAAAAAAAAAAAAAAAGGTACGCACTATACTAAAAACGTGATTGTTATTTTTAGATGTAGAACTTGATTGTTTACCAAAGTTCGGTTTAATTGAAAATTTATATGTTGTTGATAGTGATAAGGTTATATTGGAGTGTTCTGTTTTTGAAACTATGTTTTAATGAAAAAAAAATACTGTTACGAAGTTGCATGTACAAACGACAACACTGTTAACTGACCATCCTGTGTTTATATAGTACCTAATTTCAATGCGCTTAAGGTGCACCGATGGTCAGTTAGCTGTGTTGTCGATGGTACACAAATAATAAATGTTTTGCTACCAAAATGATCTCTGTAATTATAAGTGCAATACGCTTACTATAGTACCGCCGATAATGTATGTTATGTAACATTAATGGTGCCAATTTAAAAATAAAACGATTTTTTTTTTAAGTTTTTTTTATCCATTGTAATTATTCAAGATTCAGATTTTTCTGTCTTTGTTTCAGGCCACCAGCCACACTATTGAGGACTAAACCAATATACTGCCGAGTTAAACACCTTGAGTACCCAAGTCTTCGCCGCAACCAAAGCATGTTAAAACGAAAACATGGAGCGTGAATGTCAAAGAGCTGTATGAGATAGGAGTTGAAGAGAGCAATTTGATCATTCACTGAACCAGCTCCAGCGATGGCACCCCAGTCAATTTGAGACGCATCTTCCCGCAACTTATCCACGTCTAGCCGACCAAAATTGCGCTGCATAACAATTTTTGATTTGGACTTGGGTGGACGAATTTTGTAGGACATAAAAAGCAAGTCATGATAAGAAAAGGCAGTTGCAGAGTATTGACCAAATTTGGCTACATGAGAAGTGGAAGAAACCATAGCTAAATCAAGAAGAGATGGAACACAATTTGGAAAAAGATGAGTTGAATTAGAAGGAAGGATGCTCAAGTTACAAGCGACAACCAGAGACTTAAGACGCCTAGCCCAGTGATCATCCTTGAGGAGACACGTATTGAAGTCTCCCATGACAATGTGATGAGAAAATGAAGGCATAAGATCTTCAAGGAGTTTTTCAAAATAATCAAAGTAATTTACTCGAAGAGACGGCGAATAAAAAACACCAAGAAGCAGTTTAGAGTGGGATAAGGTTAAATCTAGAAAAATATACTCTGCAGTGTCCGTGCCAGAAGATATGGGAGACAGATTAATAATCGAGTAGGGAATATAAGTACGAACATAAATTGCAACTCCACCTCCACCTCTTCCAGAGCGATCATGACGAATTAAATTAAAACCGGGTAAAGAGTATGAATTTGAAGGTAAGACTGGTTTAAGCCATGATTCGGAAACTAATACAGCGTGTATATTTTGCAAATCAAAAGATAGCACTAAGTCATTGAAATGGGCCGGAATACTTTGATATATTATAGTTTTAGTCCGCAATAATGATTGAACACTAATATAAAACCAGTTAAACTCTACAATATGTATAGTAAACAGAACATATTGTAAATTTCATGCCACAGTAATTATTTTTAACACAAACAAAAATCTGGTAGGTATCCCCCAATACTGCATATAGTACACGGAAATTGTTGATTATTGCAGTCCGCTAAAATTATATTGAACACTAATAAAAAATCTGGTATTCTTAATAGTACACATAGTAAACAGAGACTATTGGGCGTTTCAAGTCCGCAGTAATGATATTGAACACTACTACAATATCTGATAAACTCTACCCTGTCCTATAATGATGGCTACAGATAGGTTTTGTATACTACACACAATTTGTTTTCTACGATACTAGGTAAGTGGGTAATAGGAACTAGAAATGATTTGGTAAAGAAGTAGATTTTTCTAGTAATGTGTAAAAAAGGTATATAATACAATAAAATCAAGTCGAATTTACAATATTCTGTTAAAGGAAGCTAGTTTTTTTTCTCCGTAGTGACAGATAATAAGTAAGGGTCTAGAGTGGCGGCCGCGCCCCGGGACGTAGTGTGGGAAGCCCCCTACCGAGTAAGCTTGTGTAGTACATGTACTAAGAACTAAGAAGACCTAATTCCCGACACTACTAGACCGATCTATCCCGCAACGTATCTGCTCTTTAGTACGTTTAGTTCACCCGGAGCGAGAACCAAGCGGAAGAGCGAGCAGTGACACTGACAGCAAAACGATATCTGGTTCAATTCATTCGGTCAAAGGAGCAATAGCCTAATACTACCTAGGCAGACCAATGATCTGGGCAAGATCCTTGATATACTTGGGGGAGGTCTTTGTCCAGCAATGAACGTCGTCCAGCTCAAATGATGATGATGTCAATAAAATACGAATGCAGGTCTTGAGATTTCGTTCTGTATGTTGGATCTAGGAAGAGGAAGACCTAGAATAAACTACATAGAGCAGCTCAAAAAAAGAGTTGATGTTAGGTCGTATCGAGATGCCAAAGAGGTTGCCTGGGATCGGAGTAGATGATGGAGGGCCTACTTTGAGCTACACCGACAAGAGCTTAGCTCTTAAATACGCAGAAGAAGAAGATGTTGGGTCTAGAGGGAGAGGCCAATAGAGATTCCACAGTGATATAACCTTGTCATGATGTGTCTGTCAAATCGACTGGACACAATAACATGTTAAGGCGAGTAGATATGCAAAACGACAAGATCCAAAGACTCACTTATAGACCCATCAAAGAGGAATGACGAATGTTGTCTAACAACTGATAACAGGTGAAATAGGGGTCTGTGTAACTCTGGGGAAGTGACCGGCCTCCGTATAGCTACTAAGTGTTACATCAGATTCTTACCAATACACTGTACACTCCACCCCTGGACTTGTAGAGTTCCAAGCCAAAGAGCGACGCGTAGGCTGGCATGATGCGTTCGTCACCCACCACCCTGGATACTGCCATCAGCCCTCCCAAGTTGTAGTCGTGGGCAGAAACCATTGTAAGCTTCTTGTAGGCTTTGCCGGTCGTGGCCGCGGTGGCAGCTTCCAGGAACTTGTGAAGCAGCACACCTGGACAAATGATTGATGTTTATATTAACCATTTTATTCTGAGAACTTTCCAAATAAAAAGTATGCTGTGGCTCCCATGATCCCGAACATAAAAATGCCAAAGCACGTTTTTTTAGGAGAATTAGTTAGAAGAGCTTGAAATAGTGTTTTTCAAATCAAAAGTTTTCATTGTTAGATAAGTGCCTAGGGGATTTGTATTTGTACGCAATTGACGAAGATGAACTCGATACGGCCCAAGTTACAAAAATATGTATACACGACTATAGGTATTGCCTTAACATTAAGGTCGTTTATGCATAATTTTGTAACTTTGACCGTATCGATCTCTTTGTAGTCGACTGCTTAAACATTCTTAATTCTTAAATAAATACATGTCAGTTTCAGTTATCTTCAGTTAAACTAATTAATAAGCTTTAAATTAATGACTTTGTCATCAGCTTTGGTTCAGCAGTAAGATCTAGTTCATGTTTTCAAATCTAATTTAAATAAATTCCCATAGAAGCTTTACTTAATTGGACGGAATACATGCAAAAGTATTACTGTTCTTTTGAGGCATTGTATAAGTCCTGCAGTTGGTAATTAATGATCAATTATTTACCTCCTCCAATCGTTTTCATTTCCTTAGTCCTAAAGAATACCCTGTATGCCAGTAGTGAGGCTTCCGTCAGTCTTGGCAGAATAGGCTTCGCCCACTCCGGGATATCCACGTCCAAGCTCAGCTGAAATCCAAAAGACTTGGACATTAGTAAAATAAAGAAGGCGAGTTCCTATTGTTTTCTCTACTACGCAAAGGTTGCCGGAAGGGATCGCTCTTTAGCGATATGATCGCCGGTTGTTACATCTCTTCAGTCTTCCTGTATCTCTGTGTTTTCTTTTGTAACAGCTTTATCTGTGTGAGTTGTCCATTCAAGAGTATTTAGTTTGTATTGTACCTACTTATGGTGTCGGAGATAGAAAAAAGAAAAAAAAATGCCTCGTTCTTAATGTCATATTTAACTCAAGTAGGTTTCCTGATATCTCTTGTACTCAGAGTATCTTGAATTTAAATAGTGAAATATTAATTAATGACGGTAAATTATACACCATTTAACAACCATTTACGATTTAGAACATAGGCTACCGCAAAACGAAAACGAAGTTCGTTCGTGTGTCTCCGTCTTTGTCGCTCGAACCAGCAAGTGCAACAGTGAGGGAGACACACGAACGAAGTTCGTTTTCGTTTCGCGGTGGGCCCTCAGGAAGAAAACTGTGTACCTACCTACTAACCAAATTCAGGAGATTCTCAAACAAACGTTCAATTATTTGCCACAGAACTTAAGGAGAACTTTGCGAGCAAGAATACGAAAAGTCAACAAAGTTTCCTTCTACAGGCTAAAATCAAATATAAATTGGCTCTTTCCGGCAAGTCGGGAACGCCGGCAGTGCAGTCCGGACAATACAAATAGTTAAAATGAATCGGTTTGCTACGGTAGGGGCCGGCGAATTAAACTGTTTCCATTATTGTACCAAGCTTTTGTCGCTGTTTGTTCTCTTTTAAGGGAGGCACGGATTTCCCGTTGGTCTATGTGAACTTTGACTTTGGTACGGTGGCAGATGAGGATATTTTTCTGTGAAAATCGCACTAGCAATGATACATTTCTATCACATTGCGCATACAAATAAAAGATTACGTAGTTCTTCATGCGGAGAACACGCAACGGAGTAGGTACCCTCCGTTGCGTGTTGATTATTATTATTATTAAGCCATTTATTCCAAGTAGTATACATTCATTACATACATTCAATTTATAACATTTCCAATCCTAATCCTAAGCTGGCAATTTTAATAAACAATATTCTATAATAAATCTAGGTAAAAGTTAATAAAACATTTAGTTTTCAGGTACATGCTGTTACTTATGTCTAATTTATTAATTAATGTTTATGTTATTATGACGTGTTTGACTTGGGTACCCATCTTTGCGTGTTGATAGGAACATTAAAATTGACCTGGCCGGTATTAATATGGTTCTCGAATTTACACTTGTGTGAGACGTGTTGAAATAATGCTAATAATTACGCGGTTAAACTCACGTATTAATTGTCACGACGGGCGACATGTTCTCAGGATGAGTATTTTCAAGCAGTTTGTGGGCGGTAATTCAAGCGACACCGCCGCGAAACACTCATCCTGAAAAAGAACTACCAAAGAATTCGAAATATGTCGCCCGTAGTGAAATTTAATACGTGAGTTGAACAATGTAATTATTATCATTATTTGAATATGGTTCTAGTAATTTTGTCACGGATTTCCGCTAAGTAATAACGCCTGATTCTATCAATTACGATGAGCCTTTGAAAGGTTTCACTCCGACAAGATGTTAATTACCAATTCGATTTTAATTTTACTATTTGTTTTCTTAATTAGATGACGTTGTCGTGAGTGGGAATATTTACAAAGTCAAGTGTAAGGCTTAGGTTAAACTGAGGAAAAACTGCAAAAGCAGAGTAAGGCTGCGTTTCCACCAGAGCTGTGCGAGGATGCGTTGCGAGATTTCTTCATACATTTGAACTTCGCAAGGCCTAGCTTACGACGTTCAAATGTATGAAGAAACCTCGCAACGCATCCTCGCACAGCTCTGGAGGAAACGCAGCCTAAGGGGAAACAAAAATGTTGTCTCGTTTGAGAATCAATTCTAAACAGGAAAACACAAAACTCGCAACTCGAACTTACCTGACTTTTGAACAAATCGACTAGTGTTTGGAACAGAACTGGGTTCTCAGTGAAGTTTTGCCCGGTTTCTTTCGCCAGAAGCGGGATCAGATCGGAAAATGGCGCGAATTCCGCGTCGGCGGCGGCCATTTTTGCGTCCGCCATTAAAGAGGTGTAGTGCGGACAGCTTGAATAGAAGCGTAACTGGAAAAGACAAGGAAATCTTATACATAATAGTGAATCTAATAAAGCTCTCTATGTTTAGAATAGGGCTGTAGACTCACGTTTACATGAATCTATAGCGCTATGAATTTTAAAATTGATAACGTAGTGTTGCTAAATGGATAGTAAACCATCAAATTATTGTAATAAAGTGTAAGTAAAACAAAAAAATCATACAAAGATATTGGACCTTAAAAGTTTAGAAAAAATATGTTTTTTTAATTTTTCAAGAGTAGGTAAAACTACCAATCCTTCCTAAGAATCTTTACAAAAACAAAATTGTGTGGCAACAATGGACCTGAACGCAGTATTTTGAGACCGAAACATCAATTGACTTGATTTTCCACTCAACTATTAGTACAAATAGCTGACTGTGACGTCGTACTTTTATGTCAATTAGTATTAAGCGTTTCAGCTGCCGCCAGCGAGGTCCGTCTTTAACTAAATTTGTTGGTTGTTGTTGTTGGTTGTTGTTCTTTAATCGTAGTTCTCCCATACAAACATTTGTTGCTCTCCAAAAACGGGTTCGAATGGCCAATTAAAACAATTTTAGGTCACACCCCTATTGCGATCTTCGATTATTCGTGGTCCCAAGGCATTCCGCCTTAACCATCTCAACAAAGTTTGTCAGAATAAGTCCTCAAACATTTTATGGATTTCCAAGGAAGTTTTTATAGATTTAAAATTTAGATTCCACGTGTTCGATACATACCGTATCAATCAGTTTCAAATAAAAACATTTAAACTAATACTTAGTGGCTCTGTCAGCTGTAGAAATGACGAGCCTGTTTGTTTTTGAAATAAAACGAAAAAGTGACTCGTCAAAACTATTCTATATATATAAAATCGGTTGAGAAATGCGACCTTTAGAGGAGGACAGCGGGACGGGACAGACCCCGGACACCGGGACACTGGACGCCGGCCGGACAGACAAACGATGCTCGGCCCAAGATGAGGCATAGAACTTCGTTCGCTGCGCACGCTCGTTCGAAAATAATTAAAATATTAGTGATGATATTACATAGGATAAAACAAAGTCGCTTCCCGCTGTCTGTCCCTATGTATGCTTAGATCTTTAAAACTACGCAACGGATTTCGATGCGGTTTTTTTAATAGATAGAGTGATTAAGGAGTAATAATATAGTACCGCCTATTTTTACTTTTATTCTTATTACATTTATTTATTTGAATGGTTTATTAGTCCTGTTTACTTATTTTATTTTTTATTTTTAGTTTCATTTGTTAAGGTTCCGTTGGCAAGCGATTAAAAACAATATATAAATAGTGGCAGTAATGTCCAGATATTTATATGGATACGATAACTGATTTCAAATGCGACCGTCCTCCTCTTCTGAGGGACCAATCTGAAAACCAGCGCTGGCCACTTAAGCCTATATCATATCATTTATTCAGTAATAATCATACATTGTCATTGTTCATATACATTTCACTTAAAGAAAAATTAAGGATAAAAAATACAGGGATTCAATTAAATAGTAATTACAATATTTAGAAATGTCAATTTGGATAATTTAGAATGTATGGAATACAAAACAAAATAAAATAACCGTTAGGTCTCATTATTTACAACGATGAACCTAGCACATGCTGAGATCGGGTCAATGTTAACTAGATTTAAGTTATGTGACTTTTTCTTTTTTTTCATGTACTTTTTCTTTTGTTTCATATTTTAACGTGATGGTAATATGTGTTTATTACCATGGATGGATGCGCGTGGCGCAGGTCCGGTCACTTTGGCACTCTTTGGGGGAGGCCTATGTCCAGCAGTGGACGTCTTTCGGCTGATATGATGATGATGATGATGATGAATAAACACATTCTTATTCTTCTTATTCTTAGCCGTGCGAAGCAGGGGCGGGTCGCTTCGCTAGTACACTCTATATTGTAATATGTAGCGTTAGTTTTGTGATTGTAAAATTTGGTCCCCGATATAAGAAGGTTTGTGGATAATACAAGTAAGGGAGCAATCTCTTCTGTTTGTGTTTGTTCAGGACTCTGGAAACTAATTTCGGGTTTAGGTTTCGGATTTAGGTATAATGGGCCGCAGTGAAGTGCGACCCCCCTCTATTTTAATAAAAAAAAACGGCTTTTATTTGGCAGTATTTTTTTATAGCTACTTCCGGGTAAAAAGTTTGTAGGATTCGTAAATATAGTCAGGTATCATAAAATACGTATTTATGACGGACAAAAAAAAGACAGGCATAAATTAATGTTTGGCGAAACCGTAAAATGACTGGACTATTTTGGCTTATTAGCGATTTGAATATTTGAATGTGGTGATGACCAAATTCTTAATAACCTATCTGAGTGAGGACCGAACTCTTGGCCATCTTCAGTTACATAATATTTAACTTATGTAACAAATGATTTATGCTGAATTACATGTCGTTAAAGACGCACACTTGCACTTAGACTGACTACAAAGTAAGATATTCAGCAAAGAATCAGTTGAAATCGAGGTAAATGTATTTATTTGAGATCAAACCAAGTCACGTCCAGTTAAAGTTGTGCATCAAGCTGTCAGTCAGTAGTCTGTCTAAGCTTAAGATGTGTGTTTGACCTTAATACCTGCACAAGACATGTTCAGTTAACGTAGAAAATACTCGTATTTATTTGACGGCCGATAAGCCTAGCTAGTTCTTTATCCTCCTTGCGTTTTTCCCGGTTTTAACCTCCTGTGAGGACCTATTAATACGGGTATACACAACTATACATATAGCCATATTTTGTTGAAGTTGTGATTCACTATGTCAATTTTTGAAGGCCAAGCCCCAGGAGGTTAAACGAGCCAGGAGTCCGCTTTGGTACCTAAACACAAGTTTTGGAGCCGCTGACCTTCCCACCCATGCAGAAGGAAAACCAGACCCGATCTGTTGGAGTTACCGGTTAGTAACTAGTTGTAACGGTTTCCTCACGACGCCAATGCCCAAGTAAAGTTAGTTGCCCAATGAAGTATATGTTATGTAAGAGATACTACAATTTAAGTCTTTCAAATGCACGGTACAAGTCTATCCAATTCGCCTTCGATTCTAGATATAGCTACAAATAAAGCCCTCACCTTTTAACAGAATTAGTTCAATGTTGACATTTATCCTTATTTTATCAAAGGCCACGACTTCTAATCAATTCGTTTCAGAGCAAGTTACATTTCTAATATCTTGTAAACAGAGTTGAAATCAGGATAACTATTGTAATGAGGAAAATGTATTCGTCAAGATGTGGAAATCTAAAAGAAAAAGTATTTGCATTTTATTTCCTTTGTAATGGCATAATTCTATTGTGCTACTCCGAGGTATATTCTGTACCTACGAGGTAAATAAGGACAATCTTAAGCCCGCTCCACACAATGGGCCATCATGGCCCATCATACTGGACGCGGATATGCGGTTGCGGTAGAACGAGACGTAAATATGTCTTACTTATTTTAACGCATAGTTGCGACCTGTATAATGGGCCATGATAACCCATTGTGTGGAGCGGGCTTTAAACTATGCAAGTATCTACAATAAATGTCTCCAAAAATCCTTATACCATCAATTATCATAATGTTCCACCGTTCTACATTCTCAACCCACAAAGGAGCCTACACAGAACGATCAATTGGTCAAGCTAATCAAATATACACCAGGATTCTCTGATTCTGTCTAAAGCCTGCATCACACTGGTGCGGCCTGCGGTGGCGGATAATAGTAATTTTAACAGCTAATGAAAAGTTCACTATTGACCGCTGCGGCCAGGCCGCACCAGTCTGTGAGAGGCCTCAAAGGTCATCGGGCCAACAACAAGAAAGAACAAGAGGGTACCTGATACCGCGCATTTATAATAGAATCATATCAGAGAACGAGAGTGAAACGAAAAATATATTTAAATCTAAAGTAAAGGCGTGTTTGATACCTTCATTAAAGAAAATGAAAGTAGTTAAGTTGCAAAAATACCTATAATGTTTATGTTTATCTTTGCTTCATATAATTAAGGTAAATGTCCCAGTGCCTGGCGTTGCCCTATAGTTGACACTAAAGGGTCTGTCATTTATTTAGTTGTTACTAGCTTCCGCCCGCGACTTCGTCTGCATGGGCTCGGGATAAAAACTATCCTATATTTTAATCCAGGCTATAGACTGTCTTCGTGCAAAGTTTCATTCAAATCGGTTCAGCCGTTTAAGCGTGATTGAGTAACAAGTAACAATAAAAAGAGTGCTGTCTTCGCCAACAAACTGCTTTGCAGTTTGGCGAAATTAATTCATGTATTTGTAACAATGGCTCTTGTGAAATAAATTAAAAAAAAAACCCCATAATCATAGACAAAATGTACTTTAGTGACATCTGGAGTCGACGGGTGTAGGATGGTTGCAACTTTATCACTTATCGCTGTGGATAAGACGTATCCGTCACGTTCTGACAAGTGACAACTATGCGAGTGCGAGAGTGGCGGATGTCTTAATCACAATGATAAATGATAATATAGCAACCATACCACTACATACCAACCTACGCCCGCTGGACAGCCAACTAAAAGCTTAGGACTCATCTGATTATTGAACGATACATCGCAAAAGCGTAATAAAGCTTTTTGAGGTGACTTGTATGTATTATATCCTTGCAATCATTACTCATAGAGTACATCTGAATGTCTATCTAATTAGACCAGCTAGACAGTACTGGCTTACCACGAGGCAACTTAGAATAGAATAGAATAGAATATCATTTATTCATGACAACAACACATACATACACATAGATCACAAATACAAAAGAGTTGAGCGTGACATATGTACTTGACCCAGCGTTTTGAGGCACAATCACACTGCCCCAGACTGATCAGACGCTATCAACACTACTCCAGGCAAAATACGGTTTTGAAAAACATTAATTTATAATAGCGTTTTTTTTGTTGATTTCATTTGAAAATGTTATTCTAAGATGATATATTCAAGAATCCGACAAACTTTCCACCCGGAAGTAATTATGTAGATTTCAATGAAGCATGCATTGTCTTTTTTTATACGATTTATCTTGAATATTATAAAGCAAATGTAAATAAACCAAAATAAAGACAAAAATATTTATTAATATTTTTTCTGACTTTTCAGAAGTTAGTTCATTTATCATTTTTTTGATGTCTGAAATTTTGTCGGATTTTGTCGCTGGGTAACTATTTAATTGATAATATATCCGTTACACATAAAAAGTAAGCTATTATAAATTATTTCCAAAATTGTCATTTTTTCCATACGTTCATTTACTGGATGGACTACACGCTAACATGGTCGCGTTTTTGACGGACTTACGACGCTTCTAAAGCATTACCTGTCTCACTTAATGCTTACTCGTAAGGGGCGAATGCTGTGTGCGACATTAATTAATGACGAAAATCACATCACCTCAAACTGAACAATATTCTCGCTTAGGACGTTATACACTACGCACGCAGTCGAGTGCGGAAAGCGATCCCGCGGCGCCCCTCCCTTAAGACGGAGCTGGCACTCGTTGGGTTTTTAGACGGTACGCGTAGTACAAGGCTTTTGCCGCGGTTAGTCCGTCATACCCGCCCTGCCCCCCTCCCCGTGGCGGGCGCAAAAGAGGCGTAAGGAAACTCAGAGGAAATAATTTTAAGACCGAATTATCTTCAAATTCACCTTAAGTCATTCGCTTCATTCCACAGCCAGACGCCTCCTTCCACGCATAAGCACTGATGATAATAATCCGCTCAGTTGATTTCAAAGGATATTGTGTTTTAAAGAAACTTACATAGTCTTCCTCCAAAGGCACTGTGGTGTACGGCACGGGCTGCCACACCTTGCCTATCCCCTCCTCCCATTGCTGCTCGATCTCTGGTGGATAAGTAGCAGACATCGCCACCAGGGCTGTCATCTTCGTCCGCTCCTTATCCGTGCAACGAACTGCCAGCTCGTCTCCAAGGTACAGGTTAGAGATGATGTTGTGACCCTGGGAGCCGTAGCGTTGCCGGAGGAACTTCCCTAGCTGGTAGGCGCGGCGTTTGCCTTTCTGTTAACAGATATGTATTTGTTCAATCGAGTTCAGAAAGGCTTCTGTTTAAGCGACTGTCATCTGACACAGAATCTAATTTAAGACAACTACTCCTCCATCAACGACTTAAAGATCCCTTTAGCGAAAAGGTAAATTCAGTGAGTCACAACGCAACTGTTGATCTACTGGACTGGCAGAATGTTCTGGACTCGGTACTTAAAAATATGAAGTTGTTGAACGTACCATTTTCATAAGTAGATAATTTGATTCAAATTGTCATTGTGTTTACATACAAACACACGAACACAGACGTATATATGTCACGCTCAAAGAACCAAATAATATAAATACTTATACAAATGCATTATCACAGTGTTTTCATATGATGTCCATAAAATGATCTTTAAATTACATCACGAGGTAACTATGTAACGATTACATAAATCGTTATCAGACACGTAATTGTTTAATTTATTTTCTTAACATATAGTGATTATATTTTTTAGTTGCGCTAAATATAACTGGTTCAATGACGTTCTTAATTGGTATCGACACATGTGGATAACTTAAATTATGATAATATTATGAAAATAACTCTGATGATGCTAAACTAACTGTAAACACTGAAAAATAATGAAATACTGTTTCCTCCCGCGACTTTATCTGCGTGGACCCGGGATGAAAACTATCCTATATTTTAATCCAGGCTGTAAACCATCCTCGTGCAAAATTTCATTCAAATCGGTTGAGCCGTTTAAGCTTGATTGTAACAAACATCCAAACATCTAAACATCCAAACTTTCGCATATATAATATTAGTAGGATTACGAGTATCTCTTATGTGTGTGTTAAAATATAGGGGAATGAAACAAAAATGCAATTATTAAAACACAGGTACAAAATGAGCTGTGATACCTACTTGATCGGGAGGTAGGACTTGAACCCAATATCTGCTGTAATATAAGAAGAATTTTGAAGAAGGATGTAGTCTTTACCTACTTCAAAATAGTTATTGTAAAACTGTATTAAAATTCCAAAAAAAAAATGAAATGTAAGGTTAGGTCATTCTCACAACACTTGTTAAAAATCAAAGAGTGCTGAATATAGATTTTGCTTACATTGGTCAACCCCTCCAGACCTTCTATATAGGTGATGTTCTTCAGCTTGGCGGCAATGTTTGATAATGACAGCTCATCTTCATCGGGCGTCCGGTCGCCATGCCGGTTAACCTAAAAAATAGGTTGTTATTAATAAATCAATCAATTAAGAATTAAGAGGATAAGAAACGTTCTACACCTACGCGATTGACGAAACACAAAATCGTACAATTCAAGTTCATACATAATTTCATTTATAATTGACGACCCGTTTAACCCAGTTGGTAGTGACCCTACCCACAAAGATAGACGTTCGAATGCCGGTAATTGAGCATTATTTGTGCGAGCACGAATATTTATTCGTGAGTTATGGATGTCTTCTTTGCATTTAAGTAACATTTGTTTATCTATATATGTTTATCGTCGTTTAGTACCCGTTGTGTACAACGAATGATATTGCCCTTTCTCACTTATTGAGTTTGCATGCTGCCATCTCGCTCGTTCGAGTCTTCGTAGTACGCATAAATATGGAGTGGGGAGCGTCATCTCGGATGTTCGTGAAACCACAATACAATTGTTATCCTGTATTATACACGTGGTACTGATAACCTCTTATTGTAACGATAAAAGGTTCCCGTTAGACTGACGTAAATTAGAACAAAACTATAGCTATTTAAGACATAATTTTATGCGCTACATTTATATGTACAGGCCAGATACCTTCGATATCCTGAATTTAATTTGCCAAAACACTAGTTTGCCATAATCGTTATCCTATTAATATTATACTTACATGAGAAAGTTTAGATATTTAGATGTTTCATCAATGAAGCTTAGACGGCTCCACCGATTTGGATGAAATTTTGCACGAAGGTAGTTTATAACCTGGATTAAAATATAGGATAGTTTGTAGGACGAAACCACGGGCGGAAGTTAATAGTTTGTCGTAAAAGATTTTCTTTGAAACCGTAACATTGTCAGGACAACCTAAATAAACTTTGAATAGAGCCCCTGTGGGTTAGGTTAGGTTTGTTTTATAACGATGCTGAAAAGTTTACTGTTTCTGAGAAAAACTTCTTAGGGCAAATTTTGGCAAACGTTACATAATGGCAAATGAAATTATGGATTTCATTAGTAACCTAAATAATGATAAAACTACTTAATATTGCCGATAGGGTGGTACAGGTAGCATTGGTTGTTTTAGTTCGACCTCAAGACATGAATAAACAAATAAAGGTCCATAAAAAAGGTCCTGTCCGAATTCCGGCTCTCGTCTGTTTCTGTCTCAAAAACTTAACCAATTTATTCATATACAGAATAATGAAGTATTTGTTTTGTGGCTCTCCGTATTTTTTATTGATATTTAGGTAATTTTATTATAGAATTAATAGGCATAAATTTTGAAAACAAAAAACCAACTACTTTTTTCCTCTTTACTCGTATATGGACGGAAAGAACCATTTAGGTACGTTCAGTCGGCACCAAAAGTAGCTACGCGGGTCAAGTGCTCAAAGTGACCTACACACGAGTCTAATGTCAAGAGGATAAGGACTGTCTAGATCACTTTGAGCGTGTTATTTTGCGTAGCTACTTTTGCTGCTAACTGTACTTATGAAACTGTAGTTTTTACATAATTACCTATTGACGCTTTAAGTATCTCGATTTTTGATTCTCTTTCTTAGCGTTACGGTAGACCCGTAGAGCCCCTAAGAATGAAAATTAGTAGGTAGTCTTATAATTGAACGAGCGAGCGAAGCGAACGAAGTTCTCCATTTCAGCTTGGGCCAAAAGTCTTTCGTATGTCCGGATATCCGGCTGTTCTCCACTACACGTCGCATTTCACTACCGATTCTCGTGAAATTTTATGTACTGGTTCAAAAATTATATTGCTTTTTTTTCGTCGATTCAGTTTTCGAAATAAAATATAAAATATATATTTGCAAAGAAAGACATGCTCGCGAGTTCCACAGCTGAAAGCACATTTTAAATTTTTTTTTACAATTTTTAAAGGCCATTAACATTGAATCATAAAATACATCGTAAAATACATCGTTGAAAATAAATTGCCTTCCAAATTTAAAGCCGAATTAGGGTATACACGATATAAAATGAGCGTCAATTCAATGGTGTGTTAATTCTTCCGTGATTTCTATCAAGACGTAGGTCTGATTGGTCCTATAAGGTTATGTTGCTGAAATAAGGATTAATTAGAAAACTATTTAATCAGCGAATGAATGTCTGCTTGCAATTTAATTAACTTATGTCTACTTTCGTATCGTTCCAATTGACTGAAATGGCAATATGCACTTTAAATTACCTATTTTGGTAACTAGTAATACGCCTTTTAACTACTTACACGAAATACATAAAACAGTTATAGTTAGGATAGCCAAATGATATAATAAAATTCATGAAACAAATTGCCTAAACATTAAATAAATGTAAATAAATAAAATCTAGTCGTCAAATCGATCTAGTCCCAAACTAAGCGAAGCTTGGACAGTCGAGTTCTCCAATATCTACACAGACAACCTTTCAAAAATATCTATACAGAGACTTTAATGTTACTGACATAAGAGTAGATATTTTTGAAAGGTTGTCTGTATAGATATTGGAGAACTCGACTGTACTATGGATACTAGATGACTATAAACATACATAAAAATACTTATATAGATAAATAAATACTTAAAATAAATAGAACACATCCATGACTCAAGAACAAATATTCGTGCTCATCACACAAATAAAATGCCCTTACCGGGATTCGAACCCGGGTCCTCCGGCTTTGTAGGCAGGGTCACAACCAACTCGGCTAAAAAAGGAGGTCATCGTATATCTATTTATAGGTACTAATATTAATAGAAAAAGTCTGTGAGATTGTACCTTTTCGTTGTAACTATGTTTTTGGTTGTTTACCCGATTTTTTTTCACCTGTTTTAGAATAGACTTTCTGGATGGACATACGAGTATGCTATGATTTATCCCGCGGCTTTGCCTGCAGTCTTTGCAACACACGGGCGAACCCGCGCGGGCAGTTAGTAAGTGATAAAAGGCAACCAGCACAGAAAGAACATGGAAATCTAATAGAAGCACTAGCTAGTTAAGACATTGCAGTGATTTCTCAGTAAATTGAGTAAGTATTATAGTGTTTTATACCAACAGCATGCCAGAAAAAGTCGACAAGATAAAAGAGCAATCGAGGTAACCAAGCAGACGAACCATAAAAAGTGACAAAAAATACTACAAAACTAATCGACTCTTAGATGCCCTTGACCGCTCAACAGTTTGTAATTTATTAGTATTCTGCCTCGCTTGAGGATCATTGATCTAACGACAGTCATATCAGCCGAAAGACGTCCACTGCTGGACAAAGCCTCCCCAAAGAGTGCCACCATTACCGGGCCTGCGCTACCCGCATCCAGCGGACTCCCGCGACCATGTCATCAGTCCACCTTGTCCGGTGTATCCACGCTGGGCCTTCCGGTACTTGCTCGCCACCCCAACGTCCACTGCCAATCACGTTTAGCGATTTGGAGGGATATATCGTTTACCTTAGTTCTGCTGCGGATTAACGTCACGTTGCACTTTTATAAGGTTCGCCAAATTTCACGAGATTCGACGGAGAAATGCGCCCTGTAAAGGAGAGCAGCCGGCAGCCGGACATCCGGCAATCTAGACATACGACAGAATTTCGGCCCAAGCTAAAACAGTGAACTTTGTTCGCTTTGCTCGTTCGTTCAAAAAGCGAGGTAAGTAATGTAAGTGTAAGGAATTGAGTTTTTCGCTGCAATACGGAGGCCGCTTTAGCACGGAGCTAGTGATTTAAGGGGCTCCCATACGCCAATGACCTTCGATCTGAATCCTTTTGTTTTCTAATGTTTTTTGTAGCTTATTATATTAAGATCAACGGCTTCAAGCAATATAGTATATATATTTACTTCAAAGTTCATTGTTTTCGAGATATTTGGCATCAAAGTTGAACAATTTTAGGCCAAAAACTGGTTTTCTGGCCATCCATAACTCTTGTGTTAATTAGTTTAAAATGAAAACCCTAGATACGTTTTTAGAGACGTCATAGACGAACCCAAATATGTAGATTTCGTATATGTTAGATCTTTCACGTCAATAGAGATACGAAATAAGTGTTTTTTTAGACAATGTTTAAAAAAATCATACAAAATTAAGTATGCGTTTCTTTCAAAATCCGGTAGACCATTGTTAAGATAAAAGATTGAAGAACCGTTTGATTTGTAATTCTATCTGTAGTGGAAAAGTAGGAGATACGATTCAAAACTCGTCAAAAATCGATGAAAACCTCGGGTAGCCCCTTAAGTTTAACATTATCATATGGTTCGTGTTTTGCTAAGATCTGACCCAGTATCTTCAGCCACTACTCGACTATAAGGTTGAGAGAAGCTGTCATTGGATTTAGAATCTTTTATCTTGGACATTAAAGTTGCTTATTGAATTGACAATTTTGATGCCATTCGGCCAACTCAAATAATCTCAAGTATTCGTTATTGCTTAATCCTTTAGGTCACGATAGATGTTAATATTAAGTACCCAAGTAATATTTTAGTTGAAAGTTTATAAAACGAGAGGTTTTTGATTAAATACCAATGACCTGGTTAATGTCGCGGGAGTCCGCTGGATGCGGGTGTCCCAGTACCCATCACTTTGGCACTCTTTGGGGGAGGCCTATGCCCAGTAGTGGATGTCTCTCGGCTGATATGATGTGATGACGATGATGAGGGCAACTTTAACTCTTCCTACTATTTAAAGGGGTGCATTGGAAATTATCGCTTGCTGTCAAACGCCATCCTGACTAGATTAAGAAACAATAAGGTCTGATTTTCAGATATATGATTCTTGACTATGATTGTTTATCTGATTTAATCGATACATGATTGTCTAAAGTTTCCTCGATAGAAAAAAAATCCAAAGTTGGGTCTTTGTTTTCCTTTTTTTACTGAGCCTACTCAAACAATACATTATTTTACGACTCAATCAAGTTAATATTTATAGTATTTTATCTCATCTAAAACTCACTTAATGAAATATAAATAAAACTTCACAAGTTAGGTATTTATCGAAATTTGTCCAAAAAAGCCATTCCCGAAGAGTGTTGCATCTCTTTTTCTCGTGCGTGAAAGGCATAAGCGTGTCTCTGTCAACGGGGTGTGGTCGACTCGAATCAAGGCATCCCCTTAATAAGAACGGCGGGATCCGCATTTGCCTGAACCCGCGCGAGTTGAACGTGGCGGTGCGGCGCGCGCCATCTGCCCTCGCTGACCGAGCTGGCCCCGCGCTAACACGGCGCCATCTCGGTACTTGATGCTTCGGGCTTTTAGTTTGTCCAGCTCGATGATATCCTACGTTCTACGTCCAGCAGCTTGGACTGGAATCCCCAAGGCAAGCGCAAGCCGTCTTAAGACCTGGCGGCGGACGATCATTACAGAAGCGAAAGCCACAAAGAAGACCTGGAGCAAAATGAAGCGTGACGCTCAAGACCGATCGGGTGGGCACATAGTGCCCTCTGCCCCTTCCAGGGGACTTAGGAACTTAAGTCAAGACGTCCAGCAGTAGACGCCTTTCGGCTGATATAAAAATGATAATGTTGTTATTTGACATTGGGTAAAAGGAGAGAAGCAATACAGAGCTCCCGATGCGTTGTGTTGATAGCGAGGAAAAATTCCCTCCTTTAGCTGTCAACACAACGTCGGCAACGCCCATGTTACTCCTTCGGAGTTGCATGCGCCTATATGCTGCGGTGTCCGCTTACCATCAGGCGGGCCGTACGCTTGTTTGCCACCGTCGTTGTATAAAAAAAACTTACAACAAACGCCAGTATCAGCTCCGGCTCGCTGACCACCTCGTTGCCCACGCCGTAGCTGGATACCTCCAGCTGAAGGCACGCCAGTACTAGGACTAGATACCGGTACATTGTCTGTAAGAGAAAACTGTGGTTATGCTGTGCCCAAACACCCTAAACCGTAGTATACAGTGTACGTAGTAACACTCGTTGTATATAATTGATCAAAACATTAATTATTACACTAGGTATCATATTATAGATTGTGAGATCTTACTTCGAACATTTGACAGCTGTCATCCCGGTACAATAAACCTCTCCTTTTAGCGCAAGTTGCGTGCATCGATGATCCTCATGATATCTTTGTTCGGGTACATATAATTGTATGTATTTATATATGTATAAGTAAGTTTATATTGTATGCATTGTATACGTATGTATATTAATGAAATTAATTGATTTGTGTTTCCATTCGAGTCTCTGTATTTATGTGTATGTTTGACTGGTAGAGAATGCCTTAAGGCATTAAGTCCGCCAATTGTACCTTTATTTTTATACTAGCTGATGCCCGCGGCTTCGCCCGCGTGGTTATAGGAAAATGTAACATATTGAATATTCCCGTGGGAATTATATGTTTTCCCGCTGGAAAAAGTAGCCTATGTCACTTTCCAGCCTCTAAAATATCTCCATACAAAAAATCACATTAATACGATGCTCCGTTGCAACGTGAAAGAAGGACAAACAAACACACACACTTTCGCATTTATAATACTAGCTTCCGCCCGCGACTTCGTCCGCGTGGATGTTTGAATGTTTGGATGTTTGTTACTCAATCACGCTTAAACGGCTGAACCGATTTGAATGAAATTTTGCACGAAAATTGTTTATAGCCTGGATTAAAATATAGGATAGTTTTTATCCCGGGTCCACGCGGACGAAGTCGCGGGCGGAAGCTAGTGGTAAATTAATAGTAGCGCTCAATTTTCTTTAAATCGCAAATTCTGATACTCTGCTTGTTCTTAAGAGTCCGCAGTAAGCTCGATTCTCCATACAAACGTAGTTACGCTCTCATTTTAAAACTACGTGTTAGATTGTAACGAAACTTTGCATATACAATGACGTGAGGTATATCTATGTCTATAATTAGTTTATGTAGCTTTAGATACCATAGTAAAAAAATACAGCGAATTTAAGTTTTGCATACAAAACTTGTTTTTGCTGTTTTTCTTTTGTTATATAAACTGGAATCATATAAACTAATTTCAGACATAGATATACCTCATGCCATTGTCTACGCAAAGTTTCGTCACAATCCAACACGTAGTTTTAAAATGAGAGCGGAACTACGTTTGTATGGGAAGGTGAAATTCGGCCGAGCTTACTGCGGACTCTTAAGTCTGGTAAGGTCTAAGGGTGTGTTCTCCTTATCTCTTTAATTACTATCACACGCATACAACTTTCATGTAAATAACTCGTACACTAATTTTATTATTAAGTTACGTAAACTAAGTATGCTTAGAGTTATCTGAAGACAATGGTCAATATTGTTGTAGTAATTAGTAATAAGAACTTCTGGCAGTTATATCATTACACGAATCATTACAGTACGATTACTGTTAGTTAAGACCTGACAGATGGATTGCCTTCATTTAATTTTCAACTTTAATCTTATACAAATAAAATAGTTATTACTAAATCGGTAGATGTGGGTAACAGTATTCTGAAAAATGCTTTATTTGTATAAGATTAAAGTTGAAAATGAAATGAAGGCAATCCATCTGTCAGGTCTTAACTAACAGTAATCGTACTGGTATCTCAATATGTTCTTAGGTACATTCAACACAAAAAGATTTACATATATTTGTCATGTACATGTCAATCACAATTATCGCAATTGTAATATATACACCTGCTTTGCAACAATTGTGACATTCCACTTAAATTACTAATATTAATTTAGGTATAAGTAATTCCTTAAAATTAAATTCTTGTTGTGTTTCGCTCACTTTGTAATGTCTGTGTGTAGGTATAGTTTATTTTATTTCATTAAATAATTTATTATTTATGGACATATAATTGACGATTAGCTATTTTATATTGTTATTACTTACTACTATTAATGTTAAATAATAATATTAATAATAAAAGAAAATCGTTTCACAAAGTAAATTCGCACTTAACAATATTTTCTATTTAAGTCTCTGCTATCGCTATGTACTCCCTATTAGTCAATGCTATGTACTCCCTATTAGTCAATGCTATGTACTCCCTATTAGTCAATGCTATGTACTCCGTAATTGTCGCATATATCTGTAGTGTAGTAATATATGTGATGTGGCTGTACTAGTACGTATATAAATAAATAAATAAAACTAAATTAGTAATATCTACATAGGTAGGCACATAGATATTGCTAATATTTGTTATTTTTTAACCCCCGACACATAGTATCTGTCTGTGGTATCGTAGTTCCCAAACGGATGAACCGATTATCGTTTAGTTTTTTTGTGTCATAGATGATTTTATCCCGAGTGTTCTGAGCTATGTTTCATGAAAATCTGTTCAGCCGGTTTTGAGATATTGGACTTTGATCTAGTTGATGAAGGGATCTGACTTACCAAATTTCAAATCACACATACTTATGTCCGATCGATTTGAAATTTGGTACCGTGTTATTTCAATGATATTGAAAGTATTTGGTAAGATGACCTGATCAGCCGTTTGAAGATCATCACTTTAAAAAGGACAAAATAAAAGTAAAATTAAAAAAAATTAAAACCGCTTCATTCGCCCGACGGTCCCCCGACGCGACGACGCTTGGAAAATAAATATATTTGAACTTCCATAATATATGTGACGATAATAATTATAATAGGTTTAAAATATTATTTGTTAGTTTTTAGTTTATTTTTTGTGTCGGGGGCTTTTTAATTTGTTTAATTACGTATAAAGAAAAAACGTGATTCATTTGATTACGAGTATGCCATCAGTTAAATGATTTTACGCGGACGCTTGTCAATTTACTTGCTTCGACATTTAATAAATAACGCTATAAGTAGGTACTTATATGTAATTATAATTCGTTTAGTCTTGTCTTGACATTGAAACGGAATAAAAGAGGCAGACAAGAGGAAAAACAAAAGTAGGCGGCAGACAGCGGCTGAATTTATTTAAAAACAAATGCATGCGAATAGCTTAGACTACTATACCCTATTTGGATAGGTGAAATGTAAACAAAAGAAACCACGTGACTTGGTCATTCAGCCAATAAGATAATACCATAGACACAAAAGGTTGCTATGATTGGTTGAATGACCAAGCCACGTGGTTTTTTGTTTACATTTAGTTAAATAAAAATTGAGTCTAGCTACCTATAGAGTCTAGTTAGTGAAAGATAAGTCTGAGATTTATTTCAAACTTTTGATATAGCAACAGCAATGTCATTGTCAAATGTGTCAAACGTCTTAAATTAATATGATGTCCTAATGTTGATATTTGTTATGCTATTTTAAGAAAGTAATTGTTCCATAATAAATTTGATGGTTTTTGCTCTTTAAGAGAAAGAAAATTCACATAACATGATATCGCACCTTTAGAACGGAACCGACCTAATCCAAAAACATAACTATTTGGGAAAACGCAAGTAAAGATTTTAAGTCGCAATAGGTCGTTTAGAATAGATAAAGTCAAATCGAGTTATATATGTATATAACTCGATTTGACTTTTTTTGAGTTGGGTCTGTTCCGTTCTAAAGGTGCGATATATCATAATACAATAATATCACAATGAGTTCAATTAGTCCAAATTGAAATTTCGGACGGTGGTTTTTATTATATTTCTTAAATATAAAGTAGAATGAAGAGTTTAATTTCATATAGCTTTACTGATCAGTTCTTCTGATCAGTAAAGCTATATGAAATAAAATCTTCTTTTTTATTGATCAGTTGCATTTTGTGTGAATTGAAGAAACAAAAATTGACAAAGTATGATTATTATTTTATACACGGTGTATTAACGTTCTGTTTTTATATATCCCATAATTAAGTAACCGCAATAGGTTTTTTTTAAATATTTAACACTAGTTTTATTTAAATATTATTCCTTTTTTTATTAGCACTTTCCAGGATCCTCTCATTGTTACATAAGTTACTTAAAATATTACGCCGTTAATGGTGTATGGTCGGCGAAGACGGCGAACCACCTTAACGTTGTTTTTTTCACGGGTTTTTACGAGTTCGATTTAAACCCGGTAACGTAATTTTTTTACCGTTATTTTTGCAGTTTACATGTAAAATTAAATAAAGATCATGACAGAATTAAAAAAAACTGTACAACCTTGCACTATTTTAGGAAATATTACCTACGGTATTTAACAGACCCATATTCTTTGCTCGCTAGTGTATTAAAGCCATACATGCGTTTTATTTAAAAAAATCAACAATTTGGCATACATTACTTAATACAAATAACTAATAATAATCTTGTTATTGTGTTTTAAGAGCAACGTTCAATCCGATATCGGAAAGAGGTCGTTTCCTAGACGTGAACTGCACGTGCTAGATAACAACTAAAATTAGGCTTTATCACGATGCAACAAATATCATATTTCTATGAATATATAATTGCACTGTTCAATTATTTCGTGAAGAGCGCTGATAGAAGAAATTATCGCATTTTCTGCCTTAACAGCGATAAAACAATTTGTTTAGGTATTAAACAGACTACTTATACTGAGAGGTGATATCTTTTTTTAAAGGTTATACATGGATATAAATGTTTTAAGTCATTATTAATATATTATCAGAAATTAGATAATACTTAATTTGACTCCACAGTCAAACTGGTCATTTAGTCTTGTCTAGCTGTTGTACCATTAGTTTTGGTTCATTTAAGTTACCAAGCCAACTTACCAAATTTCACGAGAATCGGTTGAGAAATGCGACCTAAAGAGGAGAAGCATACAGCATAGCAGCCGGGCATACGAAAGAATGTTTGCCCTTGAGATTCCACGGGGAACTTCGTCCGCTTCGCTCGCTCGTCCAAAAAATTTTAAATTCGAAAACGTATCCAGAAAGGCAGTAATTGTTTATATTCTAGATATATATATTATTGTTTAAGATATATAATTACTTAAATAAGACCTGTTAGCGAGGTCGCACATATGGCGACTTCTTGCGGTGAACGCGCGACTGCATCGCGGCATGTGGCCCCTTGTCGCATTGGCAACGCGCGACAGAAGTGATGCAGTAGCGATACAAACGCGCGACTGCCGCAATGGAGTCGCGCTGTTTTAATACAGCATTTATTCAAACGCGCGACTGTTTTGATTCAACATTGCTACTAACGCGCGGCTGTTTCGCACGACATCGGTTATAGGAAGAGTGGGGAGAGGAGCTTACGACTGCATCGATGGTAGCATCGCGACTGTAGCGATGCTGTATCGCGTCTGTAGCAAAATGAAAAAACCCATTCGAATATCTCAAAAAATTACGAACAATCGTTTTAATGTTGCTTGTTAGAGAGAGAAATCTCTAGCAGATCTGATCTGCTAGAGATTTCGATCCTCGAGCGTCATAGTAAAAGACGAATATTTCATATGAAGGTGCGTTTTGCGGAAAAGGGACAGAACATACTTCTTAAAACTTTGGATACTTATAACTTTGTGGTAATTTAACCTCTTGCGTTGCTTTTTCCTCCATTTGACTACATTCTTAATCCTTTTTCAAGAAAACAAATTATTATTGAATTTATTCCGTGTCTACACCCCTATTGAACAAGCGAGTGAAGTGAACGGATTGCTCTCAAAATTATTATGTCCCGCTGTTTGGCTGTTCTCCTCTTCAAAAAGTCGCATTTCTCAACGGATTCTCTTGAAATAATGTTAGCAGGTTCAATAATGAATGATTATAGCTTTTTTTGTAGTTTCAGCATTTATTAAAAAACTAGCGACCCGCCCCGGCTTTGCACGGATACTTATAATACATATAACCTTCCTCTTGAATCACTCCATGTATTAAAAGAAATCGCATCATAGATATATCTCATGTCATTGTATATGCAAAGTTTCGTCACAATCCAACACGTAGTTTTAAAATGAGAGCGTAATTACGTTTGTATGGAGAATCGAGCTTACTGCGGACTCTTAAAATAGCGTTTGTAACTCCTACAGCTCACAGTAGTGCTTTGTGTTTTTTTAACCATGTAGTTCTTTTTTCACTTGTAGGTATTTATTTAGGTATATAGGTACTTTAAGCATGTTACATAAACATAATAAGTATTTATATGTATCCCTAGTTGAATTAATAATTGGTTATACTCTCGACTGCTATGGATTAACGACTAAAACGAACATAAACAATTTAGAATGTATGCAAGTAAGATTCCTAAAACTCTTAGTTAATAATAAAACTAAAGATAAGAATGAAAAAGATTATAGAAATTGGTTCAAAATTAGTAATATTCTACCGGTGAGCCTTAAGCATAAATATTTATTAGTATTAAATAATCATGGCAGTCATGAAATGATCACATGTTTGTGAAACCAGTACGGCTGTCACAAGACGGCGCGCGAGCTGTCTCGATTTTTCTCGCAATATCCGTCTCTCTCTTATTAGATCACTTAGAAAGAGAGGTATAGTGCGAGAAAAATCGAGACAGCTCGCGCGCCGTCTTGTGATAGCCGTGCCTGTGTGATGGTCGATGTCGGCGGGCAAGTTTGTCGTGCCGAGGGTCACTAATTACTACGGCGATAGGTATCTCCGGAAACGCCTACCCAACATACTCAACAGCCTGCGCTCTGACATCAGGCAGGCAGCCAATAAAGCTAATCTTGGTAAAAAGCTGCGTAGTTATCTTGTCAAACGCATATAAAATAATTGTTGTACCCATAGACGAAGAGAAATATCCTACTAATATTATAAATGCGAAAGTTTGGATGTTTGGATGTTTAGATGTTTGTTACTCAATCACGCCTAAACGGCTTAACCGATTTGGATGAAATTTTGCACGTAGATAGTTTATAGCCTGGATTAAAATATAGGATAGTTTTTATCCCGGGCCCACGCAGACGAAGTCGCGGGCGGAAGCTAGTTATAAATAAAAGAGAGTAGAGACGGCTCGATCCCACAGTCAAACTGTTCATACGGTTTTGCGGGAACCTGTGCTGGTTTATGATGTGTTATTGTTTCTTTCTTAATAAATAAATTATAATAAAATAATAAGGGCTGATTGTTACAGACCGTCGGTAAGTGTAAATATATAACAATATAACATCCGTTGAAATATGATCGTATGGGAATTTTAAGTGCTTCTGAGTCTGACTGGCAGATAATTCCATTAGGCATTATGTCCGCCTTTGAGAAAAATAATAACAAAAACCGGCCAAGTGCGAGTCGGACTCGTGCACCGAGCTAGGGTTCCGTACAAACCTGTAGGTATATAAGTCATCATCATCATCATCATATCAGCCGAAAGACGTCCACTGCTGGACATAGGCCTCCCCCAAAGAGTGCCAAAGTGACTGGTCCTGCGCCACCCGCATCCAGCGGACTCCAGCAATCTTTACCAGGTCATCAGTCCACCTTGCGGGGGGCCTACCCACGCCGCACTGGAGGACGTTTTCAAAACTCTGGACTGGAGAAGGCTAGGCATCAACATCAACGGCGAGTACATCACTCACCTTCGGTTTGCTGACGATATAGTAGTCTTGGCTGAGTCCGTGGAGGATTTAAGTACGATGCTCGATGACCTCAATAAAGCTCCCGAACGAGTTGGTCTAAGAATGAACATGGATAAGACGAAGATCATGTCAAATACCCATGTAGTACCAACTCCCATTACAATCGGACACTTTACACTCGAAGTTGTAGACGATTATAGGACGATTGTAGGTAGGTCCAACTTCGAGAAAGAGGTCAATCGTCGAATCCAACTCGGCTGGGCAGCGTTCGGAAAGCTACGGCACTTGAGACACTGCGGAATATTGGACGAAAAGATGTCCAATATTCCGCAGTGTCTCAAGACGATAGTCTTTGACCAGTGTGTGTTGCCACTGATGACATATGGCACTGAAACGTGGTCGCTTACTATGGGCCTCATAAGAAGGCTCAAAGTCACCCAAAGGGCTATGGAGAGGGTCTTCTAGCCGTGTTGACAATTCTACCGGCACAATGCTGTCGGAGTGTTGTGCAGAATTACCCACTGTTTATGTATTTACCCTTTTTATCATTTTTATACTTTCTAACATGTTTAATTTTAAGTTCTCATAATAAGTGAATTGTAAAATTCTTAATGAGAATAAATGATCTTTAAACCTAAATGTTGGGGGTGTCTCTGCGTGATCGCATCAGAAATGAGGCTATCCGCAGCAGAACCAAGGTAACCGATATAGCCCTCCGAATCGCTAAATTTAAGTGGCAGTGGGCGGGGCACATAGCACGTAGAACCGATGGCCATTGGGGCGGAAAGGTTCTCGAGTGGCGACCACGAACCGGAAGGCGCGGTATATAAGTAATAACTTTAAAATTATTAAAAATATTTTTATTATATGATGTAACTAAAAATATACGGTTTTCGCCATTTTTCCTTTATCTGTGCTATAAGAAGTTGCTTCGTACCAAATTTCAAGATTGTATTTCTTGCGAACCAAGGTGCGTGTGATATAGCCCTTAAGGCATTATTCTGGAACCTTTGCAGTATCTCAAGGTTCGAGTTACTGGCTGTTCCCCATAATTCGATCCCATATGTCCATATCGGTTTTATGATGCACTTGTACACTAATAATTTATTAGCTAGTGTGAGGGGTGATTGTCGTCCGATCAGCCAATACAAGCGCTTGTAGTGTAGATCTGCTTCTTTTCTCTTTGTTTTGATGTGTTTGGCCCACGTTAACCTTCTATCTATGTGAAGCCCAAGATATCTAACACTTGTTTCTTGTAGCAGTTGTTCTCCTCTCAGGTTAATAGTTGGGCATTCTCCTCTTCGAAGTGTGAATATTATTTGTGCTGATTTTCCAACATTTGGTTTTATTCTCCACTTCTCTAACCATTCGTCTATTTTGTACAAATGCCTTTGTAGTTTTTCAGCCGCTATGGTTGGATTCACATGACTTGAGAGGCAGGCAGTATCGTCGGCATATGTGGCAGTAACTACATCATCACTACACGGTAGGTCTGCTGTATAAATGGAGTACAGAACCGGACCAAGGACAGAGCCCTGTGGTACGGAGGCTTTGATACTGTACAATTGGGATACCTCTTCTCCAAGTTTAACCTGAAATTTTCTGTCCAGCAGGTAAGATTTCAGAACCATGTAGAATGAATTTGATAGCAATGTTTTAAGCTTATGTAACAGACCATTGTGCCAAACCCGGTCAAATGCTTGTTGAATATCCAGGAACACAGCGGCGCAGTATTCCTTTTGTTCTAGAGATTGTTTTATCTTGTTCACCACGCGATGTACTTGCTCTACAGTTGAGTGCTGTTCCCGGAATCCAAATTGGTGGTTGGGTATGATGGCTTCTTCTTCTAAGATTGGCTTGAGTCTCAGCAAGAATAGCTTTTCGAATAGCTTGGACATTATTGGAAGTAGACTAATTGGTCTGTAGGAGCTGGGCTCCGTTGGTGTCTTACCAGGTTTGGGTATCATACAGATCTGAGATACAGTCCATAGTCTGGGATAATAATGTATTCTCAATATGGCATTGAATAGTATGGTCAGATAGACAATAGTTTTTCTGGGAATGTGTTTCAGAACTTCTGCAGTTATTAAGTCGAACCCCCCTGGGTTCGACTTCTTGTTGGCCAACATTCTTATGGCTTTTTGCAGTTCCCGTGGAGTTACAGTCTGTATTGGTAGTGATAACTGTTGATCGCTTTCCAGGAAGGCTTTCACCTCCTGCTCAAAGTCTGTCATTGCAGTTGCATTTGGTACAAATACTTCACTGAGGTGTTTTGCAAAGAGTTCTGCTTTTTCTTTGGGGGTTTTAACCCATGTACCTAACCGGGATCTCAATGGTGGGACAGTCTGTTGTGGTCTTTTGAATTGCTTGGTGAGTTTCCACAACGAGTAGTCATCACATTTCTTTGCAGATAGCGAGGACAGTTTTTGTTGGAATGTGTAATTTTAATTTTCATTTATAATTTCTTTCAGGTCGCGTGCTGCTTTCTGGAACAGCCTTTTATCTTCTGCATGCCTGCTTGATTGCCAGATTCTTCTCAGTCTTCTTTTTTCAGCAAGTTTCTCTCGTATGCATAAGGGAATGCTGAAATTTTTGTTTGTTGTTTGTATGTTTGGTGTACTGCGCCAAGCTGCCTCTTGAATCAAGTTAGTAATATAAAAAGTAGCCTCATCAATGTCATTTTCAGTTTTAAGTTTAACATATAGGTCTGTTTCTTTCTCTAGGTATTCAGCAAAAGAGGTCCAGTCCGTTTTGTGGTTATATAGTGTTGACTGTGGTTCTCTGTAGATTATAGTTCTACTGAGTGTGCATATTATTGGTGAGTGATCGGAGGTTGAGTCCAGGCAACTTTTAACATCAAGATATGTCTCCGCTAGTCCCCTAATGATGAAGAAATCTATCAGGTCAGGAACTTTGTTTGGATCGGTTGGCCAGTAAGTTGGTTCGCCTGTAGATAGTACTTTTAAACTTAGGCTATCTAAACATTTCTTGAGTTCTCTTCCCCGTGTTGTAATCAGTCGAGATCCCCAGTGTGTGTGTTTACTGTTCCAGTCTCCTCCACAAATGTAGCGATTTCCAAGACATTTGAAGTAGTTTTTAAACATTTCTTGACATATTCTGAATCGAGGAGGGCAATAGACAGCACTAACATTAATAGATCCATTTATGTCTTCTACGGTGATTGTAGTTGCTTGCAGGTACTCTTCACTGGACTGACTATGGATGTGATGTTTACCCTAAAAAAAAAAAAACCCTAAAAAGTAGCGAGAAAAAGTATCGCACTGTTATTACACAAGTAAAGAAGGTACTTATCGTAAAGTTATTATTGACTAGCAGTTATTGCACTTGACCGTGGCATAATCAATTTAACGATACATACAGTCACGTGTAATATATATTGTATTATTACATATTACATCTTAGATCTTATGTCTGGTGAATAAGACTCCAAGTTATGTGCATATTTTAAAGTTGATATTATGACCGAGCATCAAACGTTGCACGCATTGCATGTAAGTTGGGATTATTCAATATGGCCGACTTATTATAAAACTGTCATTGGAATTTGAATCTTTTACATTGGACGGTACAGTTGCTTTTTGAATGGTTTTTGATGCAATTCGGTCAACATAAATAATCTCATTCTCAACTATAAGAGCACATTACTACGTCACGAACTTATTTATTTCTACGAAGCTAGGCCGGAGTCTACATTTTAAGGCACAAACACTTACCAAAACAGCTAGAGTCTATCAAGCGAGTTGTCTCCCCGGCAATATTGCAAATTCTATATATATATGGCAACAATTTTCCTTATGAAAGCTGTCAGTAATAAGTACCTATTACGCCGCCATACATTTCGTGTCAAACCTCTCACAGACTGGCGCGGCCTGGCCGCGACGGTCAATTAGTAAACTTATAATGTCAATGAAGTGTAGATGTCAAATACGTATCGGATATTATCTTACTTTAATTTCAAATTTATTATATGTACCTAGTATAAGTTACCTGAGTGTTGCTACACCCTTCCAGGGTCCATGTATCTTAGTTTTAAGTACTTGGTTGCAAATAAATCTTATTATTATTATTATTACAAATGCTTTGTATCCGACTTAACGCGATCGTGCTGGCCTAATACAGGCTATTTCTTAGGGCAGCGGTGCGCTATACTTGGGAGAGCGAGAGATCCGATGGTTCCCACGCATGGTGCACCAGCTGCTGAAAGTGTTGGTGCGGTAGGGCCTTAAGGCTTGTATACCCGCTAAAGTCCTTGAGCGTATGGGCGGAGCCTCGACCCTCTCCCCGGGCAAGTCGCACAACCCGCCGTCGTTTATTAAGCGTTACATAGATTAAGTTACAGACGCGTCATCGCGCATCGTTACCAATGCAAGGGTGGACGTGGGTGGGTGACATTCGTCATGCTTAATTGAAACGTGATATTTGTCATACATAAATTACATAATTGATTAAGTTCAAAAATTATGTCCCTACTATTATAATACTATTTACTTACGATAAGTGTAGTTCCGTCAGCACGGCTAGCACGAGACGGCCGCGACATACACTCGATTTTTCTCGCACTATCGGTCTCTCTCTTATTAGAACATTATGAAAAAGAGGTATAGTGTGAGAAAAATCGAGAGTATGTCGCGGCCATCTCGTGCTAGCCGTGCTAGTGAAAACGAAATTCGTTCGAATAACTCTCATTGTCGCTCGAACTAGCAAGCGCGACAGAGAGGGAGATACACAAACGAAGTTCGGTTTCGATTCGCGGTAGGCCCTCAGCACGCCTAGCACTAGACGGCCGCGACATACTTTCGATTTTTCTCGCACTATACCTCTGTTACTAAATATTCTAATAAGAGAGAGACGGATAGTGCGAATTAAGGCATCCCTAATGGCTAGGGGTTCCCGCAATTGGGTCCGTGAGTTGCCTTCCGTACTTATGGGGATAAGGAGCGCTATTCGCGACGATACGGGATTTAGCGCAACAGAGATGGTGTATGGCGCGCCAGTAAAACTTCCGAGGGATTTTTTTACTACGTCAGGAGAACACGGAACCTACGACGAGCTGGTTAGTGGTATACGGGATAATATTGCAGGGTTTGTCTCAGTCACTACGCGGCAGAAGAATGCTCAAGCAATTTTTGTGCATCCCGAATTGAAACGATGTTCGCATGTTTTAATCAGGTGCGATATTTTACGTCCGAGCCTGACCCCTCCATATGAGGGGCCATACCCAGTAATATTAAGATCCGATAAAGTATATTTAGTTAAAAAAGGCGATAGAGAGACGTACGTGTCAATAGACCGCCTTAAGCCGGCATTCCTATTAGGCGAGCCGAATGCTGACAAGGCAGGAACCCCGCAGACACGCACGTATGTCACGAAGGCTGGGCGCTCGGTCCATTTCAAGGAGTGAGCGCCAGCAATATATAAGTGCCTGTTTCGGTAGGTTAAGTATCATTCAGCCGGCACTCAACATGGGCATACAAAGTTCCAAAGATCAGATTAACTACAATGCGGACAATGGCCTGCAGCAGGCCGAGATGGACGAGATTAAGCAGCTGCTCCTTGAAGAAATTCGAGCCAACCGGCAGCTACTCCTGCTGCACGTGATCGTCACAGCCTGTATCACCTTCGCCGTAGTGGGATTGAAGCTGCTGGACAGTCGGGTGAAGGCTGTGGTGGACGGCCGCAGCCAACAGGGAGCAGTTTGATTCTTAAGGGGGGAGGCTATGTGCCGGCTGGCTACCTTATCTGGAACGTGCGATATGAGAGTGAGGAGTTTTCCTTACAATCTCACGCGCATCGATCGAGATAAGGTGGTGAAGATATCAAATGTAAGTTAGCGATAAAGTTAGCTCCCCTAAAGTACCTACTACTTTACAAACCACGAAATAGATTGTCCACTCTATGCAACAAAATTATCTGTCACTAAAAACTAAACTATACGCAAATGTTTATTAGTTACCTACTATACGAATCACAAAACGGATTGTCCACTCTATGCAACAAATATAGTCCACAATTTCCACAAATATTTAAAAATTTCGGCGCAGCGCAAATTGACACAGGTCCGTCATGCAACGTGTCTCGTCCCGCACTGACCGTATGGACGAAAACGGGGAGGCGTAGGAACTTTGGCGGAATATTTCAGAAAACGAGATAATTTTTTAAGAAAATTAAGAAAGTAAGAAAATGATGCCCTTGTTCATTATTGTACGAAGAAAGTTATAAAATTTCATATTATTCTGATAAAAAATGGAGCAGTAAAATGGTTACAAGTGAAAAAATAGGGGTGACTTTAGATTTCTTTTTCTCTAATTTTTATTGTTTAAATGGATTTCTACGAAATCTATGACCCGTCGCATATCTTGCAGATTATGATATATTTTTTCCTACAGCAAAAATGTTACGTTATAATGTATAAAACGGTTACAAAACAACTAATTTTCACGAAAACTTCGAATGTGGAGCCTTAAGGTGTATCCGTGCAGCGTGATCGATCGCAGCCGCGTGCGATCGATCGCGTGCGACTGACGAGCGCGGCATGCGACACTAGTCAGTGTATCGCACGCAATCGGTCGCGATGCACGGAATTACTTTTTATACATAAACAATTTTAAACCCATATCTCATTTTTCTTAAAGATAATTCTGAACCTAAACTCAACCGATAAAACTATTGTTACGGACCATGTAACAAAGTTGATTGACGCAATTATTTTTTATTATGTACTCGTATCTTACCCTTCATTTGTTACGATTTTTACAAGACTATTGAACTTGATAAGAAACCGTTGCAAACAAATGGCAAAAGCCAAGTGTTTGTTGTGTCATTATTTCATGAATACTTAAATAGTTTTTTTTTAATACTGAGAAGGCAACACGCGTTCTGTTTGATGGGAAGCAGACAACGCAGCCTGGCTGTTTGCGACTTCATTGGAGTCACCAGCGCGTTGCCGAAGTTAAGGGCTATTAAAGCCTATTTTTTTTGTAGGACTTTAAATCAGCATAAACGGCGTCTCCTCTTATGTGATTTCATGCAATCAAAACATTTTTAGGGTTGCGTACCACAAAAGGAAAGAAACGGAACCCTTATAGGATTACTTTGTTGTCCGTCTATCTGTCTGTCAATACCCTTTATGTAAGGAATGCGTGGACGTAACTGTTAAAATTAAAACCGTATACTCTACAGTCCCTTGAAGCTGTGAAAAAAATCATACTTCCAAGTTAACGTAAAAAAAGGATAACGCGGTTTATGCCGCAAAACACGTATATTTCGACACCCTCAAGGGAATCAAAATTTATACGGTACTTCCGTTGACCTAGAACTATGAAATTTGGCAAATAATATCGTCTTTTACTACAAGTACCAAGGGGTACCAAGTTATGACGACCGGTTAGCCTAGAGGGTAGCGACGCTGCCTACGAAGCTGAAGGTCCTGGGTTCGAATCCCGGTAAGGGCAAATATTTGTGTGATGAGCATAAATATTTGTTTCTGAGTCATGGATGTTTTCTATGTATTTAAGTATTCATATCTATTATAGGTCTATATCGTCGTCTAGTACCCATAACACAAGCCTTACTGAGCTTACTATGGGACTAGGTCGATTTGTGTATGATTGTCCCCTTATATTTGTTATTGTTTATTATTATTTATTTATTAAGTACAGGGAAAAATCTGAAACTATACATTTATCTTTCAATCATAAAAAATATAGTCTTTACTACGAAACCCTCGGTGGGCGAGTCCGACACGCACTTGTCCGGTTTTTTTAGCAACTGAGGCTTGTAAACTTTTGTGGATAAGGAGGCCCCATCTTCTAAATATCAACTATTTAACATGTGCTCCGTATCTCGAAACGAATTGAACGTCCTTAATCTTCGGTTATAGTCAAACACCCAGATATGTAAAACTGAACAAATCCGGTTAGAACAAGTTTCAGGCAGTCACCGGCTGATAATGAACTGATCATTGGCCGTAGTTAAAAACCGATTATAAAGTAGGTAGGAAGCGCTTAACTAGGCCGTGTCGTTGTCAGGTTTGATTGTGTTTATTTATTGTTGTTTGTCTTTTTACCCACGACGGAACGGAGAAGGTATATGCGTTTAGGGTGAGAGGCTGTTTGTTTGTTTGTTTGTTAGTTTGTTTGTGTACACCAATGTTCCCATTTATTTCCAAAACGGCTTGACCGATTTAGATGCGGTTTTCAGAAATAGATGCGTGGTTCATCAGGGGTGGTTCTTAGATAGGTGTTTTGATGTTTAGTCACTAGGGGGCTCTGTAGTAAACGTTTTAATTGAGTTTTCTCAATTATCTCAAAAACAGCTTGACCGATTTCTATCCAAGAACTTGTGGTTTATCAGGGATGGTTCTGACATTTAGATTATAATGTTTGCGCCCCCTGGGGCGCTGTAGTGAATATTTTACACGAATGATCCCAATTAATAATTTAGGCCATGTTTGGGTTCTTTTGACAGTGTTTGCCGAGTAGCTTCTGAACATGAGCTGATGATGGAGCAGGACAACATCGTGGGGAACTTTGAGAAGGAACATAACAATTCTACTGTGTTTGGATTCTACTGATAGTGGTTTCCAAGTAGCTTCTGTAGGTACTTTACTTGTACTGCTGAGGGTCTGAAAATGGAGCAGAACAGCATCGTAGTGAATTTTCAGAAGGCGTATATTTATATTAGTGTGTTTGGGTTTTATAGATAGTACTTGCCAAGTGACTTCGGTACATAACCTTTTGAGGGTCTGATGATGGAGAAGAAGAACATTATAGGAAACTTGGAAAAGACACATGGTTTTTATTTTACCGTGTTAACTTTAGAGGAGTCGGATGCAATTTGCGACCCTACATGGAATATAGGGGTTTACTAATTACTTGCTCTCTTCTTAGCCCTTCCCACTCAAAACCCCGAACTACCCCCATGCTGCCGCTGACTTTGACGTTTATTCCCAGCATCACTCGACCGTCGGTACACTCCCAATTGTATTTTTGATACAAGACCTCCTGTATTATTCGGGTCAGCTGGAATAAAAGCAGGCTGTAGTTTCTATCCATAATTGGTGGATTCTCGAGACTCGTCACGGCCATTTATTTTGTACAGTTTAGTAGTTAATTTCACTAACATTGCCTGGTTGTAGGTTTCGACGAGTTTTAATGTGGGATATATTCGAACAGCTTCCCCATCGGCAAAGTTTCCCTCTAGAGGAACACGAGTCTTTTCCAAAAGAAGCTGATATTGTTCCATGGTCAGTTCTCCAACTCGTAAATTGTTGAGTAAATCAAAGTCAGAGTCGTTTTGCTGTCGCATGTTCCGTTTAAGTTGGCAAAATCCGAAGTATCTCCACAGATGTGGTTCTCCTTGAAAATGTGCTGGTAACTGGAAACAGAAACTCCCTTTTACTGGCGGCAACTGCATCAAAGCACCAAAAACGAGGACATTTAATCCACCAAAAAGAGAGTCATTGTTTTTTAGCTCTTGAAGCCTCAAGTGAATGCAGCGCAACATTTCATATGATACCATGGAAATCTCATCTACAATTAACCAGCGAATTGTTTTCCATTTGCGTCTCATGTCTTCTAAGTGCTGACCTGATAACTGTCGATGAGTGGTCGCTGATCCTTTTTCGATACCCAGTGACAATGCGCTGTTGTGAAGTGTTCGTCCATGCACGAGGCGAGCTGCTACTCCGGTAAGGGCAGTGACTTCAACAAAACACGGCTGAAGTAAAGCAGATACTATTGGCTTATAACACCTTTTAATATGCTCAACAATTGCTCGCAAAGTAAACGTTTTACCAGACCCTACGCCTCCTGTGATAAATAATTTCATGGTATTATCACTTAGCTCGTCATTTCGAATTTCGCATAGTGTTTATCAACGACGGATTTTAGTGGTTTCGTAATGACACCTGGAAACCAATAAACCGTTTTTTAAAACCTTTGTTTATATTCAGATTCAGATTCAGATTCAGATATATTTATTATCATAATTTTACAATTAAAATCATTTGTGCAGTAAATATAAAAGATAAAAATGTATAAAAATTATGACTTGTCAGTTACAAGATGTGTACAGAATAGTTATTATTTGTAAATAATTGAAATTAATAATTTAAATGTCAGATTTATTTACCTTATTGTTCTTATTTATTCTATGATCGGGGGATTTTCAAAATTTTATTTACCTACATAGATATCTTACACGAAGAATGTCAGATAATTTTTAAATGCCAGTGACGGTACAGTCACACGCACTTAGTATAATATAGGACAGGAAAAGGCCCTCAAAAATTCTGATGCTAGCCTACTTCTGTGTCAGATGTTTTTGCGTACTTCCTCGTGTCAGATATTTTCTTTTTTAGGGTTCCGTACCTCAAAAGGAAAAAAACGGAACCTGTCTGTTATCCGTCTGTCTGTCTGTCGAGGCCCTTTATCTCGGGAAGGCGTGGAGGTATCGAGTTGAAATTAAAATCATATACTCAAGTCTACAGTTTCTTGCTGTGAAAAATTCAAAATGTCGTTTATGCCGCAACAAACGTATTTTTGGACACTTTAAAGGGAATCAAAATGAATACTTTCCGTGGACCTAGAAATATGAAATTTGGCAAGTAATATCGTCTTATACTACAAGTACAGGGTAAAAGTATAAGTCAAATAAGGGAACAGGTTTGAAGTGTATTGTGGGCGACGTGCTAGCAACCTGTCACTGCGATATCTCATTTTGTCGACCTTTAATACCCACATTCATGCTAAAAGTGGTACTGGAACACACGTTTCATGTGCTCTGTCTACCCCTTTTAGGGATAAAGGGGTGAATGTATGTATGTATGTACAGGGTAAAATCTGAAAACGATACCTACATTAGTAATTTGTTACGCAATCCTCAGTGGGCGAGTCCGACTCGCACTTGAACTCGTTTTTAGGGTTCCGTACCCAAAGGGTAAAAACGGGACCCATTACTAAGGCTCCGCTGTCTGTCTGTCCGTCTGTCACCAGGCTGTATCTGATGAACCGTGATAGTTAGACAATTGAAATTTTCATAGATGATGTATTTCTGTTGCCGCTATAACAAGACATACAAAAAAGCCGGCCAAGTGCGAGTCGGAGTGGTGCTCCCATACAACAGACACGATTTCCGTTTTATAGATAATGGTACGGAACCCTTCGTGCGCGAGTCCGACTCGCACTTGGCCGGTTTTTTTCAATCACTGCACACTTTACGTAACATTTTTCCGGTTATTAGCTACCTTTCAAATCATAAATATAATAGCCATGAAGAAAATCAACCGACATCCTTGAATTTTCCTCATTGTATTCACTTTATGAAAATGTACTTGGGATTCATATTTTCCCAATCGGTTTTCACGTAAACATTCATAACCATTCACGAGGAAAATTAACTAGATGACTCCTTTGCGAAAAATTGTGTTGGTTGTTATGCATTTGAGTATTGAAGGTAAACACGTCCCTAAATGTTGTTGCCGCTGGTCCAGTACTCGACAATTTCAATCTGAAACGGGGCGACGCGTTCAGTGTCTTGCCTCGCTATTCTATAACCTTACCTCACCCGTCACCCACTAATATATCGTGACGCCGCGATAATGTGTAGCCGCGTAATCTCCGCTATTCTGTATTTTGTTTTGGGCTGACCTTAACGCTCACCCAGAAATGTATCTCGAGGCCTCCACCCACCGAACGCTTGTCGTGCGCGGCGCGTGTGCTGCGCAGGCCCGAGCAAGTTGTAAAGCATTGAAACTATACTTCAAACGCACATCGAACGCGGTCTGAACGCGGGCCCGCGCAGCTGCCGCGCTGCTGGGTGTGATAGAGATAGTGAGATACATATTATATGTGTTAGTAGTGAGAGAGATATGACGCGCGGGCCCGCGCTGCACACGCGCTGCACACGCGTTGCTAACACGTCGCTGACGCGGCGGGCACGCCGCCCGCTTGCGGTGTGAATATAACAGCCCTGATTGCGCTTAGTTACTTAAATCGCGGCGTCAAGATATATCTGTGGTGAACGGTGAGGTTAGATTAAATGAAGTTACAGAATAGCGGGGCTGAGTCTTGTTTCGTTAAGCGTGATGGGTGTATGAGCGTGTGCCGAAACAGCCCAGGCCCCTATTTCACCAAATCGACAATTGTCGCCGGACAATGGCAATTCGCTTTACATGGCTGCGTCGACCGGTTAAAGTGGTTGCTGGACAGCTTGTTGACCCAGCAATGTACGCAGAATTGTAATTTTCAGGTAAAAATTGACAAGATGGTGAAATAGGGTGTCAATTATTACGGCCTACCCACGAAATTACGCGAATTGCCAAGTTTTATATGTTCAATGCGCGGTCGAGACGCGCAACGCACTAAGGTTAGTTGGGATAACACGTAATTAATTAGAAATACCGCCGATATTTTTTCTAACGTTTAACGGGAATAAGACAATGAATGTTTTCTATTTATTTTATTTGAGAATTTGTTTTATTGTGTCCAGGCACCACAGTACTAGCTTAGCTTAGTTTGGGACTAGTTCGATTTGTGTTATATATATATCTTAATAATCTATTTTAAATAAGTTAAGAAAAAGCTTATACCCTACTGATTAATGAACGGTAGGCAGATAAAATTATGAATATTATTCGTTTGTTGTGAGTGGTTTTTAAGGTGATCTACTTTAACGACCGTGAGTGAGAATTTAATTTAAAAATGTTTTTACTTTTACCGGTAGTTTTACATGTTATTGTATTGTTTCTCTTTTTAACTGCTTTGTTTGTGTGAGGTGTGCAATAAAGAGTATTTGTATTGTATTGTATTGTATTGTAGTTATTTATACCGTAATGAGATTTATGAATGCATGAACTTCAGTTGATATTGACTTGTACCTATTTTTTATTAACAATAAAGTATGAGTGGTCAATTATGTAGTTTTTTTATGCGGAATGCCAAATAGATATCTAAATGGCTGACAAGACAATAAAAAAAATGAAAATGTGTTTGCAAAAAGGTTAATTTTAGGAAGAAAGGTGCCATTGACGTGGGTACTTACGTCTGGCTGAATTCCAAATCAATTAAGAGAAAAATAATCCGATTTTAATGTTAGCATCAGATTTATTTTCATGTTGTTTATAGATGTGGTGAAAAATAGGGGTGTATTTTGTATCTATAATGTACAAGTTGTCATTCATTTGGAGTGTAGCTAACAATGTGTCCATTTTATAGGAGTCAAATCTAGGCACTATATTCCTAATAGTGCCTAGATTTTCCGACAAAAAAAAAACAAACCAAAGTGTAGAATTGAGAGTAGAAAAACAAGTAAAAAAAATACACGTACCTTAAAAAAATTACACTATCACAAGTCAAATAAATAAAAATAAAAATTAAATTAACACTATACTAATAAATCATTAGCTCACACCGGGGATCCGAGTAATACTGAACGGCTGCGCGCGCGCAGCGGTCTCGCGTCACAATCAGTGATCTATCAACAACCTTCGTGTTGGAGGTTGCTACTACACTACGACACTTAATTACTCAAAAATTACAACGTGTCTATGTTTTTAGGGGCTTAATTTCGTAATTACATTTTATCCTATACTATTAAACGAGCAATATTATATTCAAGAACAAATGAAATAAAATAAAAAAATATTCTGCAAGTAGGCCACGATGGTCCTTTTACAAGATTTACCCTGTTAAGAAGAAACGCCGAAAGAAACTCAACAGTCCGTGATTTTTTGCCAAAAAATAACTTATTACAATGACAGTACTTAATCTAAATAGTATACCTATTTAGGGAGAGAGAAAAAACATAATGCGTTGTTCTACAAAAAAAATGACAGAAACTGTGTTACAGAATACAAGACAATGAGATAACAGTACATTACTTACCAAGGACTGTAAAGGGAAGAAAGCCAGAAATCGGTGGTATTTGTGACCCGAGCCGCAGGCGAGGGTTTTAAATATGCGATAGAGTGCTTTCTTTTTTACTCCCGTGGTGAGCACATAACTTCAACTTTGTCTTCACCTGGCCATAATGCGAGTTTTACCGTACGCATAGCGTGCGGTAAAACTCACGTTATGGCCAGGTGTGACGTAAAGAAAAGAATGTAAGCAAATGCGACTTTTAACTCTGACGATTTGAACTGTATCATCTAGATCCCTAGGTGTGATACAATGGCAATTAAATTAATAATGATTAAGCTATTTTGGGCTCTGGTTTGAGCCTTGCATTTCTGTAAGCAACATATTTGCCGTCATAGATGAAATAAAAACGATTGTACGACAAGTTAAAATGTGAATATGTTTCATTACATTTCATTCACAATTGAATTAAAAGCTTGCATTCATATTAAAATTAAAAATATAAAAAAGAAATATACTTAGTCTGTTCTCCTCTAGAGGTCGCATTCCTCAACCATTCTCGTGACATTTTGTAAGCAGGTTCATTAATTATACGAGTACGGTTTTTATTTTATTTATTCAAATAAAAAAGAAACGAACAGACTGGAGTGTTCAACCGCTCACAGAGCCACTAATTATTATGTGCTTAATTACTCTATTAAGTGTATAATATGCCATTAATCACAAAAAGTTTTGGAATGCTATAATTTGAGCTGTTATTATATTTGAATAGCTTCCTAATCTATCAAATGTAATCATTATTTTCACTAAACTTATGAACTGAACCATAAACAATTATCATAATAAGGCTAGTTTGACCTTTATATAGCGGTTTCATTGGCATTTACCACAAGTTAGTTAAATATGAATACTAAATTCAAACTAAAATAGGTAGATATTAAGGCTTGTTTACAGACTTCAATTTCAAAGAACATCTCAAAATGTGAGAGTATTGAAAAGGCGCTGCTTATTTGCACAACTGTTTTGGTTAAACACGTATTGCTGAGTGTTACGTCAAAGGTTACACATTTATTTTGTTGTTACGACCACTGTTGTTATCTTGTGTGAAGAAAAGGAAATCTTGACACAATATGGGTGCGATTTGGTCTTTCAAAATAAGAACGAGACAGACACGAAAATGACACATTTTGTCAGTCGAATACCGGTCTAGGTAAGTATGTTGTCCAGAAGAAATATAGGCAACTAACTGCTGGCCGCGACTTCGTACGCGAAAATGATTATGCTATTTTCTATTCTGATGTCTAATGGCCGCTCCACACGATGGGCCATCCTGCTGGCCCACTAGGCTGGTGCAGCGTGTAGAGAGGGTAGTGGTGTCGGATGGCTTATGGCGCGGCGGGATGGCGATAGGATGGCCGCGGTGTCGGTTTTTCGGCCGCACATCAAAGGGAGTGGGCCAGCGATGGCGGTACGCATCTACACGTGCGCCATTCCGCAGTGCGCGGTCGACCGCGGTTGAGTGTGGACGTTCATACTGTGTATTTTTTTAATCGAAAATGACGTGTAGTATTAATTAGTACGGAGTTTAAATCTATCACGAATAGCAAAATGCTCAATGCGAGACCGAAACAGTATCTTTTGAAAAATCATACTATTCCATAGCAGAATTCGTGCAAGATCAATTGTAAATTAGGGATAATTAACGTATTTTTAATCATGACACCATTATGTAATTTATCTAAAATAATTATTGTAACATATCATAATATAATATAATCTTATTTTTAATTTTTACATTGTTACCTGATAATGAGAAGGGAATTTGTTCTTATGTAATTTGTGTAATTAATGTAATTTTACCTGTATATGTTCAACACAATATCCATTGTTATGAATAAATAAATGAAATGAAATGTACGTGGCCTCAACACGAAACAATAAAGTTTTTGGAATTATATCGGGGAGAAAGCGCAATATGTAAATATTGAAATAAATAAAAATTGCCGCAGCGGCTAAGGCTTCGACGTCCATCTCGCAAGACGATTCGATCACAACTGAATGTCGCCATCGTGTAGTGGCGTTCAACCATCGCATGGCCATAGCGCTGGGCCATAGGATGGGCCATCATATTTAGGATCCATAAGCTGTTACTGGAATAGTCCAGTCAATGAACTGACAAATTGTGTGGACAAGTTTTGGAAATGATTCAATATATAGGCGTTTGTTTCGAAGTATCGGGTATATTATCAATTAAATAGTTACCTAGACACAAAGTCAACAAAATTTCAGATATCAAAAAATGATAACTTAACTAGCATCTGAAAATTCAGAAAATATATTGATAAATGTTCGTATCTTTATTTTGGTTCATTTACATTTGCTCTGTTATATTTCTAGAGTCCTTACTCCTACAGACGAGCGTATTTTGCAAAATGCTTCCTTTTTCATTCAAGATTACGACGTAACTATTTGTATTTATTAAAAAACTAATAACGTACTTAAATAATGTTTTCTTAGATAAATCATAGAAAAAAAGACAATGTATGCTTCATTTGAATCTATATAATTACTTCTGGGCGGAAAGTTGTGAGGGTTAATTAAAATAATCCTGTAAATATTAAAATAGTTAAAATTATTTATGTGTTCAACCACATGCATAATTACTTAAAGCTTTGTGACTGGCTGGTGCACGGCACCATGGCAGTCACAGAGGTTTTGCTACAGCAGAATTAATAAAAAAGAAAAAATAAGAAAATACAATTGACGCGAGGGAATAGCGAAAAGTGGGACGGAGAAAACGGTTGATAAATAATGAACGGTTGTAAACGACTGCAAAAAATAATAAATAAATAAATGCAATAAACAATCTTCGTTGTAACCTTTATAAATAAATAAATAAATATTAGGGGACAATCTTACACAAATCGAGCTAGCCCCATAGTAAGCTCAATAAGGCTTGTGTTACGGGTACTAGACGACGATATATTTAATAGATATAAATACTATCTTTCCTTGCCTTTATTGAATAAATGTCTTCTTTCTTTTCTCTTATTATTTAAAGAACTAGCGAAACCAAGTACGTTTATACTACTAAAAACACGAAGGAAACAACGAACATCCATTTAAACATCGTACTACAACCCCGTGATATGCGAAGAATGTTGCAAAACTTTGACCTAGTTGCAGACATGTTAACTGTGAACCCAAGTTACAGCGGTTTCTACAGGAACCGGATGGACTTCCTTACAGAATAGGGTTACTAATAATAGTCGTCATTAATAGGAAACACTTAAGGGCGAGATAATTGAGAAATAGGTATTTTTTAAATGTATTGCTGTCGCGCCAACCTCAAGCCTCCCCCCGCAGAGCACAATAGAGACAACTGCAGCTTGGACCGAAAATACCTATTAAAAGTACATAAAATCAACGTTTCGTAGTCCCCTGATTTCTTCTCCAAAACTTGACCTATTTAACTATTCTTTTTATTAAAAATCAAAGGAAGGATTTGGCCGTGTTCCTGTGCTTTCCTTTTTAATCTAGTCAAAATTGTTTTCTGGATAAACATCCAGAAAAATGCCATATTTTTAGGTTTTTGAAGGTTAATATCTCTTTTAAGAATAAATTTATGAAAAAAAGGAAAACATATGCACTATGTCAATAGTAGCCATAGATTTGTGGAAAAGAAATTGCTCTACTGCCATTATCCAGGGAGAAAACAGGGGACTACGTTTCTATGGAAAAACGGCCCTTGTGTTTCCTCTTAACTTTTTACAGGGTCGGTAGAACGTTAAAAAGGACGAGGCCGCCGTCCAACGCGGTGGCCCGACCAGCAGGTAAATCACGTAACGCATTGTGCGTGCGTCAGTTAGATCTAAATGTCACTTTTGATATGGGAATGTGACAGTTGGACTGTCCTAACGCGCGTTGGAAACGTTACGTGATTACAGGATAGAGGTCAGCAAATCGCTATCCATCCAGGCCAATCATGCTTCAGAAGTTACAAGAGACCGAAAGGCCTGGAAATCGGTCATCCAGGACAAAGTGTCCGACGGGCGAGATCATCAGGACCCTCAGCACTGAGGAGAACAAAGCAGGGAAGGAACTTTTTATGAAACGTCGAAAATGATTCTGTGAAGTCGCGAGTTTTCTATGGTAAATATTTATTTTCTATAAAAGCGGCAAAAAATCACGTTTGTTGTAAGGGAGACCCCTTACATATTATTTTTATTCTGCTTTTTAGTATTTGTTGATATAGCGGCAACAGAAATACATCATCCGTGAAAATTTCAACTATCTAACTGTCACGGTTCATGAGATACAGCCTGGTGACAGAGGGACAGACGGACGGACAGCGGAGTCTTTTAGGGTCCCGTTGTTTACCCTTTGGGTACTATCGACAACACAGCTAACTGACCATCGGTGCACCTATTCTATTTTAATGAAGGGGTTGCCGTCCTAGTTCATATAGACGGCCGAGCGTAGCGAGGTCGGATACTCATGAGGCTGGCAACCCTTTTTCACGCCCAGGTATAATTTATTATTTTATTTATATGTATAGTGCTTTTCTCAAACATGCAATGAAATAATTTAAAACCTCCAAGAAATCAAACTTTAATTTTCATGACCGTGATTCTGTGCCACAAATTGTGGAATCGAAATTAAAAAACCGGCCAAGTGCGAGTCGGACTCGCGCACAAAGGGTTTCGTACCATTATCCGTTGAATGAAAGGTAAATTGCGGCTTACGATATATTCGGTGGAAGTTTGCATGGTAATGTACATCATATATTTTTTTAGTTTTATCATTCTCTTATTTTAGAAGTTACGGGGACACATTTTACCACTTCGGAAGTGTCTCTCGAGCAACTATTCAATTTGAAAAAAAAAAATTAGAAACCTCAATATAATTTTTGAAGACCTATCCTTAGATATTCCACACGTATGGGTTTTATGAAAATATTTTTTTTGAGTTTCAGTTCTAAGTATGGGGAACTCCCAAAATTTATAGTATATTTTTCTATTTTTGTGTGAAAATCTTAATAAATAAATAAATAAATATTAGGGGACAATCTTACACAAATCGACCTAGTCCCAAACTAAGCAAAGCTTGTAATATGGGTACTAGACGACGACAAACATACTTATATAGGTAAATAAATACTTAAATACGTAGAAAACATCCATGACTCAGGAACAAATATTCGTGCTCATCACACAAATAAATGCCCTTACCGGGATACGAACCCAGGACCTCTTGCTTCGTAGGCAGGGTCACTACCAACTAGGCTAAAGCGGTCGTCATCGGTTGACAGAATTCATGTACTTACCAAGTTTCAACAGTATAGTTCTTATAGTTTCGGAAAAAAGTGGCTGTGACATACGGACAGACAGACATGACGAATCCATAAGGGTTCCGTTTTTTGCTATTTGGCTACAGAACCCTAAAAAGACCATCTTGCAGGCCTAGGCCTCCAATTTTGTGTGAGATGCCATTACGGGTTTCTCGTCTCGCTGCACCCAAAACGTGACACTTCGAAGTCCATTATGAAGAACACAACGTCAATATTTCATTGCATGTTAGAGAATATTAGATTATGTTATTTTATTCCAACTTACATTTGAAAGAAAGAAAGAAAAAATTTATTCGTGGCAAAAAAAAAAAAAGACAGACTGTGGAGTGGACACGTACGCACATACACATTTGCCACGAAATGGTCACAACTCAGCGTAATGCTGGCAACGCCAGCGCTGGTCTTCCGTTGTGGCCATTTGGTGAGGTGAGGACGGAACAATGACGCCACGATCACACACAAGGACAAATGGCAAATTACAAAAACATTACAAATAACGAAGAACACAAACTCATTAAAAATAAAAATCAATAAATAAAAACAAAAAAAGACACCTGCCACTTAATTTTTAAAAAGAAAAAGAGAATTTACATAACTACAGGTGACAACTAACGCGTGTTGATGCAAAACATTGCGAAAACAAGTAAACGTTGACCATTAAAACTAAAACTATACTATGAGGCTTACTGCTAAACCAGATACTACAACATGGAGTAATATTCGAAGAATTTAAACAAAGAACAGTAACAGCTAACTACAAAACATTCAGGCCACGAAATGCTTGTGGGACATACAAAGCAGGTATGTATTTTGACCCAGGTTAAAAACAGCTTGTGTCATGTTTAAGGTTTTCCTGACTTTTTTGGTGGTGCTGCAAGTGTTTCCTAACCTGGGCCTTAAAAGTATGTATGCCTTTCAGAGTCCTGAGAAGCGGTGGCGATAGATTGTTCCAACATTTAGTTGCAACATATCTGAAACTCCCCCGAAAGGCAGCTGACGCATGGCGATGGGTCAACAATGGCTGGCTACATTGCCGCTCACCACGGGGGTTTCGAAAAGATAATTTATCAAAGAGATATTTTACATTTCGGGCCCGGGTTAATGCTAACTAGTATTCTACAACCATATCACGTGTTTCTGTATAATTTAAATTAAACGGAGAATTACCCTGAAAGGAGAAAACACTGACTCTTTCCAACGCTGAATTTGTAAATGGGAAACTGAGCCCGGTCCAGAGCGGAACAGACACCGATCTTAAAGATGGGCGCGCGCGACTACTGAAACGACGGACTTGAGAAAATAACTTAACGAAATATTGTTTTTTGTAGTTCGTAAGCCAACATGTACTTACTAACCAACTATGGATGATGTCCGAAATAAACAATTTCAAACTCAATTTGTATTAAGAGCACGGTGTTCACAAGACGGCGCGTGAGCTGATAGAAAGAGATGGATAGTCTATTTCGCCGCGACACAGCTCGATAACCATGTGACGTCATGGAAAACGCCACAACCGCCGCCGCGACAGAGCGGCGCCGACGCGGGGGACAGACGAGCGGGGCAGAGCAGCGCACGGCACCGCGCCCCACCGCACCGCCACCCGCCGGCCAGTATATAAGCGCCGCGCGCCCGTCAGACCGGAGGAGTTTGGCTAGCGGCTTGCCGTGTGCCCAACTCTCTCCCCTCGCCCTCCCTACCTTCCCGCCTCTGGCCGCTTGGAGACCCCGAGTGCACTGCCGTGGCTTCCCGACTTCTGGCTGCTTGGCCACCGAGCACCGCCGAAGTCTTCCGCTCCCCTCGCCCCTCTCAGGCCGCCTGGTTCCCGGGCGTATTGCCGGAGGAGTGAGTTGGTTAGGATCCGCGTTATCCCTGGCCGCTTGGAGACCCCGAGTGCACTGCCGGGAGAACGAACCCGTCCCGTGATACTCCTGGCCGCTTGGAGACCCCGAGTGCACTGCCGTTGTACCACGATCCCGCCGTTCCCGTCTTTACCGACCCGAATCGTACCAGTTCGGCAAACCGTGCCCCGTACCGCGAACGATAGTGACCGTGTAGGACCGTGTAGGGATTATTTGTATTTAATAAAAGGGCATCAAGACCCAGTGTTAACCATTAACCCGACCGCTGTTATTATTCACCCCTGCTCCTGCTAGGCCTCCTTGACCGCCTGAGTTAACTAGGAAACCCTCGAGAGCCCCTCAGGCTGAGGGATATGTGTGTGTGGCTAAACCCGCACATCACATTTGGCGCCCAACGTAATAACTCATACAGGAGTCTCGTAGTTCATTAGGAGACAGGAGACAGGGAAAATCTAATCTTTTTTTACTGTTACGATTTAAACTCCGAATTACCGTTACCGACGTGTAGATTACGCGACGCTTCCCGCCCGCCCGTTAAACAATCCCGCGTCGCACCGGAAACCGATAGGTCCCTACCGACAGATGCAGACGGCCTGGATATACCAGCTGCACAAGCCAGACCTCACGAAGGAAGCAGAGAGCAGAGGCATAAGTACAGAGGGCCTAACGGTGGACCAGATCCGTAAACTGCTCGTAGAGTCCGTCAAAACCGCCGAGGTATTCAAGACACCAGAGAAACCCACATCCAGAGCCATGGAAGACGACCAGGATAGAGGTAAGACGGACAGGCTCAATAAGGCGATCCGAGAATGGAACCTATCCTACAGGACGACGGATAACCCCGTAGAGTTCGTCGAAAGGCTGGAGGAACTGATCGCAGCCAGCGGCGTAGACGAGGAAGACGTTCTGCCCGCACTACCCCGTATCCTGCAAGGGAAAGCCTTGTTGTGGTACAGGAACAATGCCGAATCCTGGAAGTCGTGGGGTGAGTTTCTGCAGCTCTTCAAACTTTATTATTTTCCGACTTCTGGCTGCTTGGCCACCGAGCACCGCCGAAGTCTTCCGCTCCCCTCGCCCCTCTCAGGCCGCCTGGTTCCCGGGCGTATTGCCGGAGGAGTGAGTTGGTTAGGATCCGCGTTATCCCTGGCCGCTTGGAGACCCCGAGTGCACTGCCGGGAGAACGAACCCGTCCCGTGATACTCCTGGCCGCTTGGAGACCCCGAGTGCACTGCCGTTGTACCACGATCCCGCCGTTCCCGTCTTTACCGACCCGAATCGTACCAGTTCGGCAAACCGTGCCCCGTACCGCGAACGATAGTGACCGTGTAGGACCGTGTAGGGATTATTTGTATTTAATAAAAGGGCATCAAGACCCAGTGTTAACCATTAACCCGACCGCTGTTATTATTCACCCCTGCTCCTGCTAGGCCTCCTTGACCGCCTGAGTTAACTAGGAAACCCTCGAGAGCCCCTCAGGCTGAGGGATATGTGTGTGTGGCTGAACCCGCACATCACAACCATGTGTGATCACGTTATATGAATTGCCAATCAATAGAAGCATCACCAATGTTGTCTTAATAAATGTTGTTTCGTGTTATTAATTAGTCGTCAATTATGAGATGAGACTTACGAAAACACTCGAAGAACTGTACGTCGTCGTTTAGAGAATCAGGAAATCTATGAACGATATTCCGCATATCGCGATCTCTTCTTATATGCAATATATCCAGATGTTATGAACCATCTTTTTTCGTCTCCTTTCATCTACTTCTGTCAACAAACAAGCAACCACGACGAATTGCTCTTCGTCACTTTCATCAAAAAACATAGCAATTAATGTCTCAAATAGATGGGTCCACTGGGCCGCTCGCTATGGAAAGTAGCGTCGGCAATCCCATAGCTAATCGTTTCATCGGAATTCCGATTTCTGTCAAAAAGTGCGGATGAACGTACTTGCTTACAAACGGATTCCGATTCGGAATTGTCGATATACATATTCACGCCTTTATCCCCAAGAGGAGTAGGGGCAGATCACATGAAACTTATGTTCCAGTACCAGATTTAGCATAAATGTGAGTATAAAAGATCAACATAATGTGATATCGCAGTGATAGGTTGCTAGCACATCGCCCACAACACACTTCAACCCTTAGTTGACTTTTACGACTCACGGGAAGAAAGGGGGTGGTGAATTACTAGCCCAACACCACACGGGGTAACCCTAGGGGGGAAACGCTTACCTTAATCCCGATAAACTCGAGATTTTGACATAGCAGTGGGACAGTACGGGTTAGAAATAAATGAATGAAATCTCAAATAAGTGTTGAGGGAGAATAATGACATTTCTATTATTTATTCACAAGCGCACAAGAGTCCTCAAGTCCCTTATTTACGCGGTTTCTACACGGAACACATTGCAAATGAAACCAAATGCCAAGTTTACGTGCAACCGGATATTGTTTTGCGAATAACCCGTTCGCCGAATCTAGACCGAGGTTCCCAGACGACGTTTATCAACACATAAAGCATGTGCTACACGGTTGCCAACACGCCCCTCCGACCGAGCGACCTTGGTCCGCACCGACCGTGTAGACAGTAGTTTGCAACAAAATTTCATACTACAGCGGTCGGTTCCGACCAAGGTCGCTCGGTCGGACGGGAGTGTTGGCAACCGTGTAGCAGACACTTAAACACTATGAACAGTCATTGTTGTAGTTTAACACATTGACTGCCAAGAATCGCCAAGGGTCGAGGTTTCATGAGGACTTAGTTGCTTTGAGTATCTACAACTAGTAATCGAGATGGTTCCATCGAACCCTGACATGTGTTGTGCGAACCACTGTCCGTTTGCGTCATGGATTACAATACAAATGTTATTATTGCCTCACCATAAGTAGTTTACATTTTAACTACAACTTAGAAAAGTTGACGCACCCCCGACATTTTCATTTCAAAGTCCAATATCTCAAAAACGGCTGAACAGATTTTTATGAAACATGGCTAAGAACACTTGGGATAAAATTATCTATGACACAAAAAAACTAAACGAAAATCGGTTCATCCGTTTGAGAGCTACGATACCACAGACAGATACACAGATACACAGACACACAGACACGTTAAACTTATAACACCCCTCTCGTTGCGTCGGGGGTTAAAAAGAAGAAAACAACTAATTGACAATGCGACCTAGCATGATTAGAGTTTATTTCGGCGCGGCGCCTTGGTGAATGCCTAGCTTTAGCGCATACAATTTTTGACATCATAACGAGTCCTAAAACCTCTTTGGTCGATTTTGGTCTTAATATGAACCTCCAGCAAAGCCAAAATAATTTCGGGTTACTAATGAAATCCATAATTTGATTTGCCATAATCATAATTTGCCTTAGTTAGTTTTTCTCAGTAAATGTCAGCTTTTCAGGATTGTTATAAGACTAACCTAACCCAACCTACAGGGTTCTATACAATTTTCATGACAATGTTTCAGTTTCAGATGAAATCACTTACATGGCATAATTTCATACCTATTTGAAACCTAGGGATCGGTCAAATTGTAAGATTAGACAAACGTAAAAACACACAAAACATGTTGAGTTAAATAAAAAAGACCGAGTTGCACTCCGGGAGTGCCGGCAGAAGTGAAAACTTGAATAACGTTGTGCGTTTTTCATATTTGATGATGATGAACTGACATCATCAACTATCGATAACCGTATGTAAAGTGAACGTGAATCGAATCATTGAATATGTCTCGCAACTAGAAAGACGTCAATCCGTCCCCCCCACAATCTCACCTTACGCATCTTACGGTCATGTGACCTCTCTCGAATCTCACCTTACGAAATCTGTGGCGGGTTTAACAATTTTCCCCCTTCCCAACAAGTGCACAGCGCCGCTAAGTTTTCACTTCAAAAATCCGTTGAACCTATGACGAGTCTTTATATTCACAATCAACCATGCAATGATCTTTTGTAAGGCCAGCCTAGGCCTATTTCCAGCTCTAATATGTAGGCTTTGTTCCCCACATTGCAGCTTTTTAGCATTTTCGAAACAATACCCGTTGTTTCCTAAGCTTAATGAAGCTTTCTTGTTATAGGCTTTCTTGTAACTTTCAGCATGGGGGGAATATTAAAAGTTTGCTAGAAAGCTCGGGTTAAGGAAAATGTATGTTCTGTAATACCTTTTATGTTATGTTCCTTTATTTTAATCCAAAATGCTGCTTTATAGTTTCGCTCCACATACGTAAAACTTAATCATTATTTTTCAACACAATTGCTCGTAACGTACCTCTCATTGTGTCGCTTTTAGGCTTATAATCCTGGATATTAAACACGCGTGTTTTATAACATTACGACACTCGTGTGTTATGGTTATATCCCGATTAAGTCACGTTGGCACCTTGCAGCGAGATGTATGCACGCACACGGTGCATTCTTAAATTAACCGGGTTGTACAGAATGTACAGCTTTTTTTAAATTCTCGGCAAATGGATTCCTACTCGACTAAACAAATTAAATCCTTTTTGTTAATTAATTGACTATTTCTTTTTGGATATGATATAGAAACGTTTAATTTAGTAAAACTTCACTTTTGATAAGAAAACATGAATTAATAAAGATAACGTTTTAAAATGAAAATATTTATTTTATTTTGTTTTGGCTGTTTAGAGATTTCATCTAATGCGCGCGCACTGCGCAAACTTCACGAAAAAAAACTGTTGCGCGCCATTATAGGGTTTTTCACAGATATTTGTAAATATTGTTAATGCGTGTTTGGTTATTAACAAAAATGTTGAATCGCGGTGTCTAGAAAAGTGATAAAAAGAATGGACGCCACTGGAAATTCTTGGCGATGTATACAACTTGTGAGTAAAAGCCTGTTGCCATGAACAAGTAAAGAAAATAACTTGGCAGGCCTAAATAAATTTCATCTTATGAAAAGGATTTTTTCCTCGCAAAATGTGTTGAAAAACGTATGAAACGCGTGAGCTTTGATAATTTCATCCTCGGCTCTCTTATCACGCTCACCTGCGGCTTGCGTGATAATTCCGCCTCTGATGTACTTATCAACATACCTCACTTGTATCACAATGTACTATACCGCACCTTTTTTAATTAATTAGTTAAAAAACCATAGGCCACAGACCAGGGATCGGAAACCGGTATTTTTTGTATGGGAACGAGAACATTATTTTTCGTTCTTTGTTAATTATTTCATTTGTAATTGGGCAATCCAATAATACGCAGTCGTTACCTCAAAACACAACCAAGTCCTACATGTGAAGTATAAAATAGTTCGAGATATGTGGTTATTTCGAGGCGTTTGCAGAAAACCGGTTCCGATCCCTGCCACAGACAGCCCAGTGCGCTTTATCACATCATCATATCAGCCGAGTGACGTCTCCTGCTGAACATACGCCATCGACCCCAAAGAGTGCCACAATGACCCGGTCCCGCGCTACCCGCATCCAGTGCGCTCATCCATTCAATTTTCATCTAGCGATATCTTTAGGCCTACAATTTAAAGCATCAGGCACGGTAACAAGAAATATTTTGGTGGTGGAGCATCAAAACCTCATTTCATTTTGTCTTATTTCATTGTCATTCAGATCGTAGTTTTAATCCGTCAAGTGGCTGATTAGCCTTAACATTAATTTATAGTGATTATGTATGTTACATTATGTATTTTTGTCATCCTGTTTGCCATACGATTAAATAAATAAATAGAAATTATGTTCTGTTCAAAATATTGAATATCAGCATAGCATTCGTCGTTATTGTGAACTCAGATTCAGATATTTATTTATAAAATTCAGTATTTTACATGTCAATTTCTTTATAATTATATTATGCACCTAATTCAAAGAGTTTCTTTAAGTTTACATCAAAGGTTTACATGTCATGTGTAACTTCTTTTAGATACGATTTTTTTAAAGATAAGTAATTATAACTATGTACCTAAGGTAAACATCCGATTGCCCGACACTGTCCTAATACATGGCACTTTCAATCTTAAATCAAAACAACAAAGGTGAACAATAAGTGTCAAATATTAGGCATTAAGGTAACGAGCAATTGGACGTTTACTTTAGTTATGTTTTGAAATGCTTTGCAGGCATTTTTTTTTAATTCTGAGTGTCTCTTAGGTTGCCACGTTCTTTTTTTTTATTTGATATTTTTACATTTCTCGTAATAAACTAACTCATCATAAAAATAAAAAAACAATATTAAAGTGCCCAACCCACCCACAGACACCCACATTAGAAAGTACCCAACTTCTCTAGTTATTCTGCAATATCAATGTTCTTTTTCCCCTACCTGAATCACTTAAGTTGTCTGAAACCCTTAGAACAATCATCATTCTCGCATTCGGCTGAAGTATTTCGAAAAATTGACTATTTCGCAGAAAAGTTTGATTGCTTCGGCGATTGTTGGATCCTATCATGCGAAAGACGATATTGATTCTACTGTGCCCTTTTTGCGTAGGAAGCGGTCCCCCGACGCGACGCCATTTGGAAAATAAAAATATTTGAACTGACAATATATGTGACAATAATAATTATAATAGGTGTAAAATATTATTTGTTCGTTTTCGAAGGTTTTTCATTTTACTTTTAGTTTTGTTCTTTTTAAGTGATGATCTTCAAACGGCTGCTCAGGTTATTGTTACCTTACCATATACTTTCAATATCATTGACGTAACACGGTACCAAATTTCGAATCGATAGGAGATATGGAAGGTAGTCAGATGCCCTCATCAACTATTAAAGAGCTGATGATCTTCAAAAGGCTGATCAGGTCATTGTTACCTTACCATATACTTTCAATACCTATCATTGAAGTAACACGGTACCAAATTTGAAATCTATCGGACATAAGGAAGCTAGTCAGATGCCCTCATCAACTAGATCAAAGTCCAATATCTCAAAAACGGCTGAACAGATTTTCATGAAACATGGCTAAGAACACTCGGGATAAAATTATCTATTACACAAAAAAACTAAACGAAAATCGGTTTATCCGTTTGGAAGCTACGATACCACAGACAGATACACAGATACACAGATACACAGACACGTTAAACTTATAACACCCCTCTCTTTGCGTCGGGGGTTAAAAATACCTAGTACCCAGCGACCGACCATTACTCTTTGAAAACACGGAGAAAACTAATATTCTCGTAAATTAAACTTAGCTAGATCGATTTTTCAACCCCTTAAAGCCCAAATATTGTATACGTACTATACTTTTCCATATCGTAATTGCAAAACCCTGTTAAGATTACTAGGGTTTTTGCAACACGTTTCCACGTGTAGGTATATGTAAAATGACAGTTTTGCAAAGGTCTCCCAAGTAGGGACTAATCTATTTGTCTATAGTTTTAACGCAATAAACGTCTCAACTAACTCTATAACTCCAAAAATGATGTGCCGCAACACTGTACCCAAGTACGATCATATTGAGAAGTCAACTTTTAAGTGTCGATTTTGTGGCCAGTTTTCGTGCTACTTTTTAATGTAGTACGAAAACCAGCCACAAAATCCATTGCAACGATACTGGGAATCGGCGAGAATAAAACCCCGTACGTGATGAAAAAAATATGATGAAGCCATCTACCGTGTGAAGTTATATGCTCCATTTTGTCGGGCTGGAACAATATAACATCCAGCTATTGTAATCCAGTCGGTCTCTGCAGGGATTTGGTGTATTGTTGACGGATTTTGACGAGTAGGTACATACATAAACTACGACCGTATTCCCAAAAGGGGTAGGCAGGGTAGACGTGATATTTCATTAGTGCTATTTCTAGCAATTATTATGATTTAAGTTATGTTGGCTGAGAAGGCTCAAAGTTGCCTAAAGGGCAATGGAGAGGGCTACGCTGGTTCTTTGCGTGATCGCATCAGAAATGATGCTATCCGCAGCAGAACTAGTAACCGATATAACCGATAAAGCTCTGAATCGCTAAAATTAAGTGGCAGTGGGCGGGACACATTCCACGCAGGCCGTTGGGGCGGAAAGGTTCTCGAGTGGCGACCGCGTTCCGGAAGAGCGTGAGTAGAACCCGACAAGGTGGACTAATGACCTGGTAAAGGTCGCGGGAGTCCGCTGGATGCGGGGACCGATCACTTAGGCACTTCGGGGGAGGCCTATCACAGTCGAAGTCTTTCGGATATGATGGTGATATGTTTAAAGGTGGATAAAATGTGATATTCCGGTGACTGGTTGCTAGCGTTACACTTACTTAAATCTTGTTTCCTATAGACTACTCATACGACGCCCACGGAAATAACAAGGACCTGGTGTTACAGAGTACCCAGGCGGAGCCGCAGGATGAAAAAACCTTTGTCTAAAAACGGAACCCTTATAGGATCACTTTGTTGTCCGTCCGTCCGTCCGTCTGTCAAAACCCTTTTTCTCAGGAACGCGTAGAGGTAACAAGTTAAAATTTATACCAAATACTCAGGTCTAATGTTCCTTGGAGCTGTGAAAAAATCAAAATTCTAAGCCATAAGCAATCAAAAGATACAGCCGCTTATGCCGCAACCTTCCGCAAATTTTCGAAACTCGCAAGGGAATCAAAATTTGGTACGAAGTAACGTTTTATAGCACAGATAAAGGAAAAATTGCGAAAACCGTAAATTTTTAGTTACATCATATAATAAAAATATTTCTAATCATTTTAAAGTTATTACTTATATCCCTACAGTTTTGTACCGAACCCTCGGTGCGCGTGTCCGACTCGCACTTGGCCGGTTTTTTTTTCGGATGGGTGGTTCAGTACTTTTCGTCCTTAACTACCCATCCCATTTCAAAAAATATATATATTAGTAGTTACAGATGCATCGATGCCATTCTGCCGGCAGTGCCTTAATGACATTACGTTATGTAATGTTTATGTTATGACATTGTTCTTGTTGGTATTGAGATTCAAACAGTATTTTTAAAATAATTAACTACAATTCTTAATATCCCATCCTATGCTGTACTATTAAACGAGCAATATTTGTATTACTTATTTGTAATCACGTTCTCAAAAACAGCTCTAACGATTTCAATGAATTTGGAATGTAGTGGTTTACGGAAGCAATAATTCGATCTAGCTGGGTGTCATGTGTGGGAAAATTCGTTACCCTATTTTCACCCGAGCTTAGCTCGGTCGCCCAGGGACTTATCAATATATTCGCAGGAGGCTGAATCTTTGTTGGCTTTCGTGTGATACTATAACCTAAACGATGACTATGTTTGAGTTTATTCCAATATACAGCGTGTTTAAAGTAAAATATCATTATGAAAAATTATTTGTGTTTATATGTACTTTATTTACAAGAATCTTGCACGGATTATTACGGTTAGAGGTCAAATTTAATATACGGAACTCGGACTAGGACAAAATTTATTAGGTTTACTTTTAACTTATTAGTATGTCTCCTCGTTCAGTGTGTCCTTCACACTGTGACATAAGACAACTCATTCGCTTTTCAAAACAATTCAATCCAATTTCGATCCAGTGCCATATATACTATCGACAAACATTACCAATACCACAATATTTGAAATTTTTCAGTGTATGTGGTTAGGGCATAACTAGTAAACTATATCATTGCAAGGCAACTGAAAAGAAAAAATATCGCCATTCGAATCGAATAAATTCGCCGGTATTCACCATGGCATTTCTTTTATTCTTTTGGCGATTACAAACAATTCTGAGATCAGAATAATATGCTTCTTTCTACCTATCGACAGCTAATAAGTTAAGTTAAGTGAACACCAAGGACAATGACAATGTATGATTATTTTTGAATAAACGATATGATATGATATGATATGATCATATTTGTTTCAAGTTAAGATCCATTGACAATGTGACAGTAGACTGGCCGCTCGTATGGACCGTGAAACAAGCGGCGAAATTGCATGTTTGGGGAGGCATCTCAAATACTATCGGCACATATCTATGGCCACTTGTCAAGTGTCGAAGTCACACAGGGTGCGTAAAGCATCCTCCGAGCGTTCTGCCGTACGTACCCTAAAGAAGCCCGACTAATCCTAAGATTTGGCGTAGGCATCAGTTTCAGGAAACCGACTGCCGTCTGACCTTCCAACCAGAGGGAAAACTAGTCGTTGTTGGGATTGGACAGGTTACTTCACGGTGTTTTCCTTCACCGAAAATCTACTGCTAAATGATTTTCGTACGTACTTTTTTTTTAACCCTGAGGACGAGCCTAGCTTACCAAGGACCTCCAGATTGAAAGTCACGTAATAAATATTTGATTTATAATATTTTAACAACAACCTGTGTAAAGACTATTCCACAACGTTAGGTATTACGTGGAGATCTATTTTCCTTCAATATACTCACATTACCCTGCCCGAGCTCTCTGAAGTTACAGTCGTAGAGATGGGGCAGTGTCACCGTTAGAAAATATCGATTTCAACAGTAACGGCAAACAGAGCATTAATTTTACGTACGCTGAAGGATAACTTATTGAAAAGCGGTCATAACATTGTCTGAGGATTTCAAAATATTTTAATGGGTTTAATTTTAATTATACTTTCAAGTATTGCGAAACTTAATTCACTTTCGTTTAGTCCTACTCTCCAAATCACTAATCTAATCTCTGGTAATTACGCAAAAATAAAATTGTATCAAAAATAATTAACTTTAAAAACAAAGTTTAAACCGACTTCTATTCAGTATCAGTACTTCGCCAAGGAACATACATGAATATTTCCTTTCCACTTTACTACATGAATTGCTTTCCGAGAGTTGATCATTCATCGTTTGATCATTGCAGAAAAAAATAACAAAATTTGAGGAGTTCCGTCGATTCCTCGCGGATCGCAGAATCACCTCTGGCAATTAATTAGCTGCTACTCAAACGGAATCATTATTGAGGAGTGTCATACGTCATCTGTGGACTCATCTGATGATGAGTCCACAGATGACGTATGACACTCCTGATGCTGAACTGGCCTGGAACTGATGTTCCACTTCACTAAATTTGTGGGTTCTGAGCGTAAACACACGAGTTATAATAGAAAATACCGAAATAACTACACGCGAGCCTAATACAATTGAAGAGTTTCCTTAATTCCTCATAGATCCCATCATCCAATTGGCTTTTTGAAAACAATGGGACTAATCTGGAAGCATATACTTTTATTGAAGTAGTTGTTTTTGTTTAGATAAAAGTATTAAAATGTGTAAACAGTTTAAAACAATGAGTAACAATTAGTAACTGGGTCTTAAATAACATTGAAAATTAAATCTAAAAAAATGAAATCAAACTAGCCTAAGATAGAAACAAGTACTAAGTAATGAAAATTAAAAATCTAATTCAAAGTCGGCCCCTGTGGCAGGGTACCGAGGACGCTGGCAGCATTTCCTCCCTGAATAATAATGGCTATGCGTTGAACGAGGAAGCTACCAGCTCTCCTATCCCCGGTGACGTGACCACCAACCGTTTTGCGAAATCACGGTACAGTTCATGAGAGCGACGTCACGGGCCCCACGGACCAAGGGTTTTGATTCGACACCAAAAGCAACAAAGTTGTAGTTGGTATCGAGGCCTTTTGTTCGCTTCGGCAGCCTCTGCAGCCGCGCCGGCGTTATTTGTGGTACCGCTGAGATGGGAGGGAGCCAGTGTGTCTACGCAGGACTCGTTCCCCCCCCCGTCCCATCGTCCACAGAATTAGTGTAATCCTATCCGGTCTCTTACCCGTCGTCTCTGGCGATTCCGACCGGCTCGAGCACCGCCGGTACGTTCACGCTGGCAAGAAACCGTCGGACGACATCATTAAGCGCGGCGTGACGAGAGAAGCGCCCCGCACTCCTCTGGCAAGACAGTCCGTGGTACCCCATTGGGTTGACATCACGGCCACAGTGACACTTATGGGAAGCGCATACGGGTAGACGAAGGCCAACTGATAGTCGCAGTGACTCCGGCCCCGAAAAAACACCTGTATTTGCCGAGGGGTAAGCACTCAGCTAGTGATCAGACTCCTTAGTTCCAGCAGCAGCCAAGCGGGCGCTATCAACTCCAGAGCTATGGTTTAACAGGTTAGAGTAAGACATTTGGAAATAACATCATCCCAGCTCCTTTGTTATTTCGGATTCTAGGAACATTTTGCCCCGGGCTGACCACAACCAGGCGTTAAATTATTGAATGTCGAACTTAATGTTTGTATAGGTAATAGGAATTATAGCCAGACTGAAAATAGCCGGCCGAGGAGATCACCCTGCTAGCATCCTAATTCTGAGGAAAGTTTGTGATTGCGGTAAGTTAACTTAGAGCGATCGGCATAACAGTGGAGGAGGTAGTAGTCTATATAGTTCCGGAATATTATTTCTAATTTCTGCCAGCAGTGTGTCTATTAACTGAATTGAATGCGTTTTTAATATCAATTTTTAAAAGGAACTCACCCGGGTTGGTGCTGGGCTAGGTGCGTTGGGCATGGCAGCCTTGCAACGACCTCGAGTCCCCAAACCTAATTGTCTACAGACAGCGAGAAAAACGAAGAGATTTTGACGATGGTATGAGAGCCGATGCTAGTTTAAAGCAATACAAAATAGAAGAGGCAAAATATTCGGACACTTAATACGGTACGACAGCTCCTTTTTAGGGTTCCGTACCCAAAGGGTAAAAACGGGACCCTATTACTAAGACTTCGCTGTCCGTCCGTCTGTCTGTCACCAGGCTGTATCTCAAGTACCGCGATAGCTAGGCAGTTGAAATTTTCACAGATGTATTTTAGTTGCCGCTATAACAACAAATACTGAATACAAAATAAAATAAATATTTAAGGGGGCTCCCATAAAACAAACGTTTTTTTTAAATGTTTTTATAGATAATGGTACGAAACCCTTCGTGCGCGAGTCCGACTCGCACTTGGCCGGTTTTTCAATATCTTGGAGAGCAAGATATAAAGAAAGAGACAGAGGAAGGCCTGGGCATACTTTCACCAGCAAAATAAAACAGAAAGCTGCTGTCGAGTCGTACGAAGACGTAAAGAGGCTGCCAGAGGACAACAATCATGGCGGTTACTCCACCGACAAGAGTCTAGCCTTTAAGTAATGATGATGAGATGAAGATGGAAAACGATACTATTATGTGAGGCCGGAAAAGAAGGCGGTGAGTAATTAGATGCATTCTGTGATAAGCAATTTCGGCGTAATCTCGAGAAATGGATATTGAGACCGCGGGTGCTTTGGAATGATTTCTCGCATTGATTAATACACAGATAATAAAAAGCCTATAAGCCTAAAGCGTAGGTAGGTTTACCATTGTGTAGACAATGGTAAAGAATTGAATATACAAATATAAAAAAAAAACTTACGTTAGGGTGCTTATCACAATTTATAATATATTACACAATACAGAATTGAGCACAATAAAAACGAAGGTGACACCGGGCACTGACACTGAAATGTCACCTATGATACTATATTATATAGGTCCATGGAACTTTTTACTTCTTTTCCGTTCATTAAGGCCTCTCACGGACTGGCGCGGCCTGGCCGCGGCGGCCAATAGTAAACTTGTCATTAGCTGTCATTATTGTCCGCTACCGCAGGTCGCGCCAGTGTGTTGCAGGCCTAAAAAATTTTTAGCCCCGCTCCCGGGTGACTATTATACCAAAAGGCCAAAGTCATTTACAAAACAATTACAAATCCCATTGATACTGACAGAAAAAATATAAATTAGAAAGATTTGAGGAGGTTGCTTTCTATATTAAAAAGATGCAACATATCAGAAACATGCAATTCTTTTGAATGACTTATATTCATGTTCATAAATGTACTTTAATTTAATTAATACCCATTTATTTAGGATTGCATGACATTATTTTATAGTGTGTTAGTTGATTAATTCGTTTTTAATTAAGATATTACATTTGTAGAATGTCACGTTTTTATTAATGCTCCATTAGGGTAGGCATACCCCTTTCGGGAATAAAGGTGTGAATCTATGTATGTGTATGTATTTTCCAAGATTATATGTTCAATCTGATATTTATTAAACCGTGCCTAAACGCAGTCGATTTTTGATTTATTAACAGCAGGCTTCAAAAATCACAGTTCATTATATTTCAATGTTATCATCGTAAATCTATTGACTTGCACAGTCACATCACTAGCGCACCTGTGCAAGGCAATCTCCCTATTTACGATCTGATGCAGACTCCATTGAATCGATAGTCGCCTGAATTAATATCGTTTACGTGCCACAACACTCCAGCGTTATGCACTGATGTTGAATTATCTAAATCACTGTGATTTTAGTAAAGGTAGAGTTCAGAAAAGTTAGACATTTCGGAAATTCATTTAAAAGGCGAAAGATATACCTAGAGCCGTTGGCCGTATGGCCGTTGGGCCGGAAAGGTTCTCTAGTAGCGACCACAAAAGCGCAGCTGCGGAAGGCGCATCATAGTCTGATGAACTGGTAAAGGTCGCGGGAGTCCGCTGGATGCGGGTGGCGCAGGACCGGTCATCGTGGCACTCTTTGGGGGAGACCTATGTCCAGTAGTGGACGACATTCGGCTGAAATGTTGATGATGATGACGAACTATAGAGGCGTAAGAGAAGGTGGGCCACCGCGAAATATCATCTCGCTTATACTTGGAATAGATCCTCCACGTTTCATAAGACCGCAGCCTTATTCACACCGCTATTGCTACTCGCTCGAAATATCATTTTTCATTTTCATCACACTTGCTCGTAAACGGTGTTATACAGAAGGACAATGGCCTAAATTGTTCCCACGGGAGTTATGGATTTTCATAACTCTAGGGAGTTATGTTATGAGCCTGTCTGTGATTTGATTGGTTTAAGCAAATCTAGTTGGCCACGCGCCGCAAGAACATTACTGTACTGCTCTGTGATTGGTAGAAGTATTGAAGCTGCGCGTTCCACTCGCACTGGAAGTGAGGTTATCAATTTAGTAAATTTTTGATTGGTGCAGTTGTATGAAACATAGATTTTTCTGTCTTTTGTAGTTATTATTTCCTCGCTAATGTTACGAAAATCATTGTGTATAACACGGGCGGGGCGTAAGAATATTGCATTTACGCCCCTCATTAAATATTACTAAAATAGCGACTGAATTATTAAAGTATTCGTTTTTCATTCATTACAAAACTGCTAAGTAGTATATTTTAATTTGGACCCCTTTTCAATACATATAAAACCGCCTTTTGGTTGAAAAATTGTTGATGGTCGCTTTGTATCGTTCTCAACACAGGTACATATATTATACCTAATGCGAGGTCCCGACCTTGCCCTGTCTGTAAACCACTGTGTCTTTTAAATCATTAAAATATTTTGTATTTTTTGTATTCATTTACCACTTAACAATGAAACACAATCGCTTTGTTTACTAGGCACAAAGAGAAGTGACTTTGGTCTAGAAAAATAATCCGTAATATCCCTAAGTATTCGGTGAAGAAAACATCGTAAGGATACCGGTCTAGTTTTCTCTCTGGGTTGGAATGGACTCACATACGTCCAAAGGCTACGGTAGCTTAACATCAGGAAGGCAGTTTGCTTGTTTGTCACCGTCGTGGAATTAAAAGTTGTGTATAATTCAGAATCACGATCCCATACTTTACTTAAAAAATGTTTCGTTGGTAGGTACAATCACACATCTCTTGTGCTTATATCATAAATAAAATAAAAAAACCTGTAAAATATCATTTTCGCTGTTGCAAAAAGTACCCTATTACGAAGGGGTAGCGGTCAAATTAAAACCACGAAAATAACACGAAGGTTACGTAATTATTTACCCTGAGTCGTAAACCTTGTATCTAAACATATACAGGTCCCTTTTTATTTCCCTGGTTTAAGAGAGACAGCCGCTATTCAATGAGCTTGAATAGGGTTAGCACACATGAGCGAGCTTCAAATTGGTTGAATGCGGGGCATTTCACAAAGTTATCATTTTCGCTTGGAAAAGGCGCTACTGTTCAAGCAACGCTTGTGATTTGTATTAGGTTAAGTTGATTCTGGAGTTCACCGCCTGCATTATTAAGTTTGTAGTCAGTTGTCACTGAAGTGGATTGTGGTGGGTGATGTTTGATGATACATTCCATTAGAACAGTTAGATAAGATTAGGATACAAGCAAATGCAATGTTGGTTACATTACCATTTGCAGCTCAGCCAAAATAGCTGATACTGCAATACTGGAACGTTATTTTTGGCAGGGCTGCCACAATTCATATTATATTACTCTGAAAATAAAATTGAAAATTCCAATGGATATAGGCCAATAGGGGTGTAGACACCAAAAAAATAACCGATAATGAGTTTTCCTGAAAAAGGATTTAAAATATTGTTTAATGGAGAGCCGTCCGAAATGCATCGAGGACCATCGGGGGGTTTTTAGTCGGTGCGAGTCCGACGTAACGGATTCCGGACTCCAATAAAAAAAAGTATGTGGTTTTGTGTTCCTGGTGAGTAAGGTGGCCAGAGCTCCAGAGGATGTGCTGTGTTGAGAGTAAAGGACCCGCGTTCGTCTCTAGCTATCAACACAACGAATCCTCGAATCAATAAAGAGTCGGCAACGCGCTTGTGATTCTTCTTGAGTACGGTATATGCTTACCATCAGGCAGACCGTGTGCTTATACGCTACATACTAATGTACTACTACCAATTTTTTTTACAATAATACTAGAGCATACTGCGAACATTATTTAATGTTTTAAATTACATCAACACACATACAACCTTAATCTATCTTAATCATAGGCAATCTTAAAACAAAAATACTTACCGACATGCAATAAAATGTACTTATTGAATAGATAAAACATAAACATGAAATAAACATTTATTTCTGAAAACTGGTTCCATATTATGGAGTCAGCTAGCGACATCTTTTTACTGTCGTTGTAACGAATGATATTATATGTAAAACATCTCAAGATAAAGCAGATATTGTAGAACTTACAATGATATTAAATTATAAACTCCATTGGGAACAATACTTATTTGAACAATCTTGTTTTACATACCAGTCATAAGCATAACAAAAATATACCCCGAACCGATTAGTACAAGAGATTTTGGCTAGATGTCACTAGGAGTATGATAAATACGGATTAGAATGTTGAATAGTGATAAAAAACCCACTTTTTAATGCACTTTACTTGATAGTGTAGTTAATAAATTTAACGATCAACATTAATCATTCTTTTATTACTAAGTGATTATTGTGTGTCGTATACTATAAGGTTTTAAGTACCTACAGTCCAAGTCAAAGATATTTTTACGCTTTTGAACCTTACTTTATGGTAATACGGCGATAATATTATAAATATTCTTTGACATCGACTGTAAATATTAAGTATATTTATATAGTTTCTCATTGTAATATGGTAAATAGGTATATGCAATGGAAATGCAATCTGAGCGTTCTACAACGGGTGTTTAAAAACAGTAGTGTTTTTTTAATGACTCATGAATTAATCTTTTTCTTTTCGAATATTATCTATGAATATGTAGGAAGGAGAATAAAACACAACACAAGTCACGCTACACCGTTAGTTAGTTACGTAAACGTCTAGTAGATGGCGTTAGTAGTACACAAGAAGACGCCGTTTCGTCGTCCTAATAATGTAAGGAGTTGACGTACACGTTCTTATCTGATATGCAAGCAAGTAGGTAGGGAATATTTTATGGAATTCCAAATATTTTTATAATTCCTACACTTTGTGTTTCAGCTACTGGTTTTTCAATTTAGTTACAACTTTGTTTAGTCACAAACACTGTATTTGTGGTCTCCGAAACATATCGGAGATATTCTGGGGTTTTTCACAATGTTAAAAGTTTTTTTAGTATTGACCTTTTTAAACGTATTTAGTTTCTACTTTCATGGGTCAACTCGCGGAATTAAAAATTTACCCCCTTCCTGTTGACCGATTGACGTGATTTTTTTAATAAAACCGTTTAACTTGAAAAGTTTTTTTGCTTATTTAATTTTCATAATCTGTAACAATTTAAATTATATAACGGATTCAAATCAATACAAAACGAGGTGGAATGTAATGCTCGAACTAGTCATGAGCAAACGCATTTAGCACTCATTATATTTTAATATGACTGATTCTTACGGGAGTTTTGTATATAAATTCAAAATTATTCATTTCCAGAAAATAGTGTTGGTACAATATACAATATTCGATCAACTATTTTGCCACATGCCACATGTAAACAGTTACTAATTAGGTATGTTGTGTAACATTGTAATTAATAACAATTCATGTATCGGTCTTTAAAATTATCAATCTGTTAATGTTAAATTCATAATAACCACTGCCACACTTTAAAACTTGTCAATGACAAAAAGTGCCTAAACTATCTCTCCTTTCATGACAATTTCCGGGTAGAACATAAATATTACAGAAGTGCCGTAAAAAGTATTTTCCTCTAAGGAAGATTTGAATGCCGCCGTAACGTGGAAAGCAAACAGTATATTTTTTTAAAGTGGTTTTAATAAATGATTTTTATAACAATACCCAAGTTAGTCTACTTACCTAGTACGGAAAAACGGTAATTTAATCATTACAATCTCTAAACAATGCAGGTGTGCGAGTAAAAACACCTAGCAATGTGGTTAAATTTAAATTTTATTTTAACTAAAAATGTCTGGGAGCACTCCGCAAACAAAGGCTTTGAAAAAGCGGCGGAACGCAGCGCTACTCGTAGTCTTTTGAATTATAATAAGTTTCTAATTAAATTCATCCTTTTTACCTGGGCTTGTGGGAGATGAAGTTAGTTTAAAATTATAAAGCTTACCTTTTTATATATATACAAACATGGTCAATGTTGGCAAAAGTCCAGATAACTTTACCCGCGATCAAAATCGATAAAAAAATGGAATAGGTGTTGATTAAAAATAGGTGTTAATTATTTGAAAGATTGATGTGTTAGTATGCTCTTCTTGATGAGTTCCTGCAATACCTGTTTAAAATTCTAATTTAAATGTTTCCTGCTATACAAAGGTAGTCTGGAAAAGATCGCTTTAAAGCGATAAGACCGCCTGTTGTTACCATTATTTATTAAGCATTTTTTTTAAAGATGTTTCTCCTGTCGTGGTGCAATAAAGAGTATTTATTATTTTTATTATTAAAAAATAATTCTCCTCATGTACACATGCGTATGGACTACGAAGGATACGTTAAGCAAAAAAACTTTTTAACAAAAAAATTAATCCGCCGACAAAAAACTGAAAATTAAAAAATTATAAACCTTTTTTTTTAGTTTAATAATTAAGTTCTTAAACTATTGTAAGTATACCTAAGTATATATTTTTGTAATTATTTTGAGTTTTTAATTAACCTTAATAACTAAGTTCTTAAATTAATGTAAGTGTAAGTAAGTATAAGTAATTTTGAGGCGGCGCCAAACAAGCATCACGTCGTTGCGAGTGGTCGTGCGGAGAGCACATTTTTTGGAATGTTAATGTTTATCTCTGACGATTTCACTTGGTGTAACTTGTACTTGTTTGGAGTAATCTTTATTCATTGATTGTTTGGCGCCGACTCACAATTACTTAGGTACACTTAGATTAATTTAAGAACTTAGTTGTTAAGGTTAATTAAAAACTCAAAATAATTAGGAGAATATATACTTAGGTATACTTACAATAGTTTAAGAACTTAGTTATTAAACTAAATAAAAAAGGTTTATTATTTTTTAATTTTCAGTTTTTTTTCGGCGGTTTAATTTTTTGTTAAAAAGTTTTTATTTTTCAATTTTCTGTGGCTCACTAGTTAATTACTAGTTACATGCAAATAAGGTATTACACAAACCTCACGATGAACGAGCTTTAGCAGAAATGCAGACTGAGAGGTCTGCACACAAGAGACTGACAGGTCTAAAGCTTATTCATCGTGAGGTTTTTCACACAACACAACACACACACACACACACACATGCGTGGTCATACATTTCAATCAGTAAGTGAACAATCAATCATCCCCTTTTTTCCTACCCTTAGGGTTGAAATTTTTATTTAAAATTTATGTGGGACCAACTTCGAGGTATAACCCCCCTTTCTAATAAAAAAAAATTATCAAAATCGGACTACTCTGTAAAAAGTTATGCGTGGTCATACATAAAAAAATATATACGCGTTGACTTAAGAACCTTAAGTCAACGCGTATATTTAAGAAGAAGAAAAAATATCATGCTGCCATATAAACAATATGAGATGTTCGTATTTTTCCGAAAAAAGCGGGCAAAGTGGGCATGTTGAAATGCGATCGGTAGGGGAGAAAAGCCGGACAGCCGGACAGCCGGACATACGAAATAATTTTGGTCCAAGCTGAATCCTCCGATTCTTCTTTCGCTTCGCTCGCTCGTTCAATAGCCATGTAATTTAAATAGATGGATTAATTTAAAAAAGATTTAAGTGGAATACGAACGGTGTTGGTTTAAAGTCCAATTTTTTTAGGTAAAAATACAGCCCCTCAATTAAAATAGGAGAACTTTACCACACCACTTTATATCTAAAACCGGCTGGTAGCACCAAAGATATGTGTAAAAATCCGCCATACTTAAATATTAATTTTATTTAATTTGACATCACTACGGTACAAACATAGCTAAGGTAGCCCAGTGGTTCAGGCATGCTGTCAAGCGGCGGTCGTGGGTTCGAATCCCGGCTCGTACCACTGAGTTTTTCGGAACTTATGTACGGAATATAATTTGATATGTATCGTTAGCTTTTCGGTGAAGGAAACCTGCATACATCTGCGAAGGAATTCAAAGGTGTATATGAAGTCCCCAACCCGCACTGGGCCAGCGTGGGGACTATTGCCCGTTCCCTCCCATCCATGAGAGGAGGCCTGTGCCCAGCAGTGGGCCGACAATAATATTACCAACAGATGACGTAATCAATTCTGAGAACCCTCATTTGCGGGCCACCTATTGTATGAATACGGAACCCTAGAAACAGGACCCTTAGATATAGAATAAATAAAATTAAAACTAGCCTTTAAAGCTGAAGTTAAGTTACAGTTGGCAATAACTAAAATATTTTACTACTTAAAAAAATGATGAACCCGTGGTGTCGGGTTAGAAATTCACGACCCCCTTTCTTCCCGTGGGTGTCGTAAAAGTCGACTAAGGGACCAGGGTTGAAGTGTGTTGTGAGCGATGGGCTAGCAACCTATCACTGCAATATCAAATTTTGTCGATCATTTATACCCACATTTATGCTAAAAGTGGCGCTGGAATATACGTTTCATGTGCTCTGTCTACCCGTTTTGGGAATAAAGGCGTGAATGTATGTATGTATGTAAAAAAATATTACTTATTATTTATTTTAACATTCTCCCTGACTATGTAGAATGTGAAAATAGATATAAGTAATTGTATTTTCTATAAAACGAGCAATATTTGCAATACGGGAGTTTGCGGAGGCGAAAAATCAATCTAGGTATTGTTAGACAGCCTAACTCAGTTAAACGGTGTAGGTACCTATACGTATAGGTCTTATGTCTGGTAAAAATCTCTGTCTATTTTCAAACGAACAGAACTCGGTCGCCCAGGTACTTCCTATTATAATACAACTTCGGAAAGATTTTTAGCCTACACGGCTTTAACTCCGGTGGGCTCATCTCATATGACTATATTTGAAATGAAGGCATACATTAAATAAACAGCTAGCGAAGAAAAACCATTTAAAGGCCATCATAATAATTCGTAACGATTATCCACAAGTCCTAACCGTTTGTGAAACACTAAATATTCTTCTATTACGCTGTAAAATGATTCGGGCGTTGTTAACTTTCAACCATTCATTCTAAGAAATGTTCTTCGTTACTTAACGAAATGCCTAGTAAAGGCGAGTTGCCACTGATAGCAATCGCAGGGACGATTCTAATATTATTTATTATTATTATATATTAATACTTGCTCATATTAACACAAACTTGTTTTTTTTTCAGCACTTTAACAAAACATCCATTCTAGGCCACTGCCAGTTTTCGCGGCATTTCCTCGATCATTCCTTTAAATAAAGTAAATAGTGCCCAAAACTAAAAGGGTGCTCAAGTTAAACAGTTTTTGTATAGCTTACACATGGCTGATGGTAAGAGGTTGGCCTTCGGAGGGAAAAGGTCCATAAAAAGATAAATAATAGTACATTACTACAGAGGCCGGGAAGTAAGGGGTTGTAGGCCGAGTACATATAGACGGCCGAGCGTAGCGAGGTCGGATAGTTATGAGGCTGGCAACCCCTTTTCACGCCGAGGTATCTATAGTGCTTTTCTCAAACATGCAATTAAATAAATGAAAAAAACTCCAAAAAATCAAACTTTAATTTTCAGGGCTGAACGCTGTGATCCTGTACCACAAATTGTGGAATGGAAACTAAAGAAGACCATCTTGCAAGCCTAGGCCTCCAATTTTGTATGAAATGCCATTACGGGTCTCTCGTCTCGCTGCGCCCGAAACGTGACACTTCGAAGCCCATTATGAATAACACAACGTCAATATTTCATTGCATGTTTTAGAAAATTAATAATAAATCAGCCTATATACGTCCCACTCCTGCATGGGCACAGGCCTCCCCTCATGGATGAGAGGGAACGGGCAGTAGTCCCCACGCTGGCCCAGTGCGGGTTGGGGACTTCACATACACCTTTGAATTCATCATGGATGTATGCAGGTTTCCTCACGAAAAAGATGAAACTAACAATTATACTTTCGAATAATTTCTAATTATTTATCTAATGGTTTTCCAGATCCGAGAATCAGTCAGATCAATCAGAATCTGTTTCTAAACCTGTCTGCGAAGCTGTACAACTACCAATTGCAGCATAATAATAATCCATGATTTGATCTGAACCGCTTGGCTACACGCTCTCACTCGGCCAACCGCTGACCCGCCATAACCGCCCTCAATCTGTCCCGACAGAACTTTTCGAATCGACTTAGCAGTAGTCATAAATTGCTCCGAATGGCTCCAAGTTCAGTGTAATTGTGATGGATGCCGTCAGGGCATCTGAATTAATTTTCCATAGTTTAATGTTACATTTTACTGATATTTGTAAGTAGTTTTTCGGTGACGGAAAACATCGTGAGGAAACCGGTGTAGCTAATCGCAATAAGGTCCAATCTGCCGTCTGGGTCGGAAGTTTGTAAGTAAGTCGCTTTCGTAATACTAAGTCGTGTCTACGCGAAATGTTAGGATTTGGTGCCAAATCGGACCGGGGGCTCCTTTAGGATACAGCCTTTACTAGGATACGCGGATGTCGCGGATGCGATTTTTTTAAGACATCCGCGGATGCGGATATTTCGAGGCTCACATCCGCGGATGCTTTTGGGCCCAAACACTCAAAAACGTAAATCAGCAATTTCTACATGGTCACGCTGTACTCGAACACGCGACTGATTTACAATCGTTGCGAACCTAACCCGAGCGAATACTGCAAATTATCAGATTAATTACAGGAACGAAATGAAGAATCTTATTGACAAATGACGTAAACACGGAGCACGCGCGCGGCACGCGCCGCGTTGGCCCTTTTTTTGTCGCGTACTGTACTAAATCCGCATGCGCAAAAATTTATGCGGATGCAGATGTTGAATATGATTCGGAACATCCTAAGCATCTTACTTATATTTTTGTATTTAAGCCAAATGTATTGTTCAGTATGTGTTATCCGTTGGTGGTCCTTAAATAAAATAAATATACCAATATACATATCCGTTAAAACACGTTAAGTATAATAATATAAATAATACGTATACCTTCTTCCATTACATCGCGAAACGCGGCCGGCTGATAGCAACAGGTAGCGCCATCTAGCATAAATGTGCAACAATACATAAGTTCAGAGTATCCGACAAAGATGACGTTAGTAGTGACATATTTTCAATACATTTTCGTAAAATACGGCCAAGTAAAACTTCATTGGTAGTGATTATTTCTTGAAAAAGGAATTTCTGATGATTTCAAACTATTCCTTAAAGAAATACACTGCTGGACATAGGTCTACTACTTAGTTTATTGTACCTTTAACATTTTAAATTTTAGGTAGGTACCTTTTTTATTAGGAGGAAAATCTGTTATGGATAGCGCGGAGGTTATGTCGGACTCGCACCGACTAAAACAATCTGATAGTCCTCGATGCATTTCCGACGGCTCTGGGATATTTAGGTAGGTATCTAGAGTCTGTCCACGCTAATAATAGTAATCATTTATTTTCAGACAACTAAAGACCCATTTTGTTAGTGTACATGTCTCAAAAAAAATATTAATAATAAAGTTTATGTTAGTTAGTTAGTTAAATGATCACCTAAATTTTATCTCCTATTCATGTGAAATAATAACCCAAATTATAACATCTTACTATCCTATAAACGAAAATGCTATCCATTGCTAACCCAAAAATAGTAAATGATCACCAAAATTTTATCTCCCATTAATGTGAAATAATAACCCAAATTATAACATCTTACTATCCTATTAAAGAAAATGCTATCCTAATAAATCATTGCTAATCCAAAAATAGTAAAATAATTTCCTAAATTCGACGGAGCTCCGCTTTCGTTTCTGGGACTCAGTCTCCCGCCCTCCGCCCGGGCTCCCGCCAGAAACTCGCTTCGTCAGCCCTTTGTTTCAACTCAGGACCTCCTTCACGAGCTTCTGTCTCCGCGGGCTTTTATATACACTCTAGGGGTAGGGCAGACGAGACCACGTGGAAGTGGGGTGCGCTTATTTGGATTTTGGTAGCTATTTTTACATTTCGATCGCTATAAACAAGGAATCATTTAAGTTACTAGAAAATGTTTACTAAGTTGAAATTGAATTTCTCTAATATAATTAACTTTACCAAAAAAACAGAAGCGTTTATTCAATCATTTGATTATATTTGGGGTACTACTGTAAGCACTTGTAAATTTGGTACTTGGTAAATTTGGTATTTGGTGGTATTATTCTTTATTTGGTAACATGCATACACTTTATGGCAATCATAGTGGGTTATTTAGGTAGAAATATTGTATTAATTTGCTCGCTAAGATTTGGTGATCATTTACTAAATTTGGTCTTCGAATACAATTTAATGTGCATTCGTTACTAAAACAGCTAGTACTATAGTAATGGTAGATTTATTATAGTTGATGTTCAGTATATTTTTTTGTTAAAAGAGCTTAGGGCATCAAAGCATTTTTTGGTAGTCATTATATTTGATGCCTATAATTATTGTACAAACCTAACTTAAGAAGAAATATGAATAAAGAGAAGTTAATAGTAATAATAATAAGCTGGAATAAATTAAATTACATAAAATTATCAGCAACTATAGAAATAACTCCAAAAAAATTGCTAAGTCTGCATCAAATATATTTGGGGTGTTGCCAAATAATATTGATGCAGTTACAGATACATATAACTTTATTTTGCTATAATGTTGCCCATAAAAGTTGTTTACAGAATAGGTAGGTATCAGGTTTCACACAATTTACCAGCATCTGGCTTGCAAAATATAAACCTAGAGTAGTGTCATGTAACGACGAATTTAATATTACAATTTAATGCCATGCTTTTGATGCTTTAGATTTTAGTGTAACCTAATTAAATATTTCATAAACGTCAGTGAATGTGAGAAAAAATAAAATAAAAATAAAAAATAAACCTAAGCATACCATTATGTCATTCTAAACTAAAATTTAAAATGAATTTTAAAATAACGACACTTATTATGTAAGTAAATGTGAAATGGAACGAAAGAACAAATAGTAAGAACAAATAATTATTCGCTTAACGACTAGACAACTTGTGTTAACGCGGGACAGAGAGAGTTAACGCGGATGTGCTCTATCCTAATAATAGTTTCAACCAAATTTTGATATGTTGATTGGGCTATTGCGTCTACCGGGCTATAGCGTCTATTGGGGCTATGCCGTCAGTCGGGGCATTTGCCCCGCGTTTGAGGGGCAGTATGTAAATGATGGCCCTCACCGGGCTCTTTAAATACTGGGCGTTCTCTCACGTAACGCTAGTGACGGGGAAACGTCGATAATCGATGTTCCATTAGACTTGATTTTGATTGATAAAGAGGGATATAAGTAGATTGGGATATATCGCTTTGGTTTCATGTCTTTTGAAAGAGCGAGCAAAGCGAATTCTCTATTTACGCTTGGGTAAAAATTCTTTTGTATGTCCGGCAGTTCTCCTCTAGAAAAAACTATGACTGGTTCGCGAGTTCTACAGCTCACAGAGGCACTAGTGTTATTCAGTTTAATAGAAATCCATGAAAATGGGGATAAACCTATAACATGGCTAACGGACGTCACGTTTGGGTCTCAGAATTAACGAGTCAGATATAAATATAAATAAGCAATAAATAAATAAATCATCATCACCATCATCATATAAGCCGAAAGACGTCCACTGCTGGACATGGGCCTCCCTCAAAGAGTGCCAAAGTGACCGGTCCTGCGCCATCCGCAACCAGAAGGCGCGGCGTGGGTAGGCCCCCCGCAAGGTGGAATAAATAAATATTAGAGGACAATTTCACACAAATCGATGTACAGACGCGTGCAACTTAAAAGGTTGCGCTTAACCGATTCTTTAAATAATAATAAATAAATATTAGGGGAGAATCTGGTTTAAGCATGCAGCTGTGTCACAGCGGTTGTGGGTTCGAATCCCGGCACGTACAAATTAGTTTTTCGGAACCTAATGTTAACGGAATATCATTTTATATTATACTATACAATGTTCGTTGGAAGAAAACATCGTCTGCATGCATACATTTGCAGAAAAAAACAAAAGTGTATGTGAAGTCGCCCAACGAGCTAGGGACGTAAAAGGCTGAAGATACATTAACTATACCTACGTTTTTACGGTTCCGTACCTCAAAAAGGAAAAAACGGAACTCTTTGTTGTGCGTCTGTCTGTCTGTTGAGACCATTTTATCTCGGGAACGGGGTATCGAGTTAAAATTAAAACCATATACCCAGGTCTACAGTCCCTTGAAGCTGTGAAAAAAATAAAACTTCTAAGTTAATGTAAAAAAAGATACGGCCGTTTATGCCGCAAAAGACGTATAAGTATTTTGATACTCTCAAGGTAATCAAAATGTATAGGGTACTCTCCGTTGACCTAGAACTATGAAATTTAGCAATTCGAAAAACGCGAAATTATCCAAAAGTATACATTTGTAATTTTGTACGGAACCCTCGGTTGGCGAGTCCGACTCGCACTTGGCCGACTCGTTTTTATTTCACATATTTATTTTACAAGTATCGTAACGTATCCACTATCTATAAAAAAAAAACCCAACACTGCTATCGACACAGTTAATCGTCCGAACGCATTTCGGCACTTTGTCACCAACGGCCGGACAAATTAAATTTATGTGTACACATTTTTTAACGGGTCACCTGGTGGGTGCAGCGAATATTCTTTTTGGGCGATTGGTTCGCTGGAAACGGGTGACAGGATTATGGCAGTATTGCATGGAGGCCCTATTCAAAATGATTTGATAACAGCTCGTGATTATGCCGGTTTCATATCAATGTCAATATGTCCATTCTGTTACTAAAATTTTTGACTAATTCGGCAAAAAATATCCCAAAATTGATTACCAAGCAGTTACTAAGCAACACTTTTTTTTAACCACGCAATTGTTTCATAAAGGCTAGGCTTTAAATGACTGACGCAATTCACATACGTCGCTCTTATTGCAATTAAGGCAAGTACGCAAAAATGTTGGTTAGGTATTAAAATTTACATAAATAATCCAGCAAAAAGATGTGAACAAACATTTTATAAGATATCTAAATAATAAAATAAGTCTTTACTATTTTCAACATGCATCTGAAGGCTAATTTGAATTAAAAACTGGGTACCGTGGAATGAGGTTACTTTAGGAAACAATGGGGCTACTTTGATCATTTAGAATGTAGTATAAAAGCAGAACTATTTGAAATTTAAAGAAGATTTAATCGAGTAAACAATACTAATATATTCACTGCCACAGTTCACCCATGAGTAAACACATTGATTTCGGAGAAAAACCTATTTGATCAAAGTCGCCCCTCGAATCCAAGTAACCCAATTCCACCGGTACTACTTCAAAACAAAAGATATTTTCGCGATTCTGTCAAAATGATGGTTATTTATAAAACTAAATCAGAAAGTAAGTTTATTCCTAAATCATTATTAGTTTTGACAATATGTATTTTTTTATATTTTTGAAATTTTCGGCGGAGAACATATAGCATATGGAGCTCTAATATTGGAAATAGGAGAACGACCGAGACAACATTTTGAGGGTTCCAGGTTTCGTAGGTCTTCTCTTCATTCATTAGGCGCCAGTTCTTATCATATCATATATGTTTTGAACATAAATTGCACGAGTAATTTTTACAGAATTTATAAACGAATTCTTTAGAGCAAAACAACAAGAAAATGCGTGGAAATAAAAAATGGAATGTTACAAACATTTTGTTATTATTTATAAAGGTAGGATCACACTTGAACATTATGTATATGTGACAGTGTTCAGTCTTTCCTTTCTTTCTTTCAGGGAACCTTGGTTCTCCTGACATAATTTCTGCCTTGGATAATTCGCTGTTTTATCAGCTACAATAAATCATACTTCTATCATAGAATTAAGTTACGTACAGACGGTCCTCTGTCTAACATAACATTTTGGACGACTAATTCAAATGGCACCCCGTCCCGACGCACTCGCCGAAAAGTACGTGGTCTTTAGATGCTAATAATAGTGCGATCGGTCATATCGACATCTTGGAGGTGCGCAAGAGCCAGGGTTATCGGAAGCGGCAAGAGGTCGCCGCACAACAAAAGTGGGTTTGGTTATAAAAAAAAACGTTTCTTGCAGACTAATGATCCATAGGATGTTAGTAACAAATGTTGACCTAATAACTATGTTAGTAGGTACAGAAAATACATAATAAACGAAAACAAAAAGAAGAAATACTAACAAACACGGCAAAGGCTCCAGGGATTGGTCGTAGCCTCATCCTATTTCGCCCTACCGATGGCCACTTCGACCCAGTGCTTGGTTATGGGGCAGTCCAGACTCCAACAATACCCTGAGGAGGCCATTTCCGCTGCCACGCATTCGCCTGAGTAGTGATCCAACACGCTTGCGTCTGATTGCGAAAAAGTCATCAGTTCGCGACTCAGCAAACATGTTGGACGCACTAGTGCTTTGGCAGCCGCAACATCATCCTCAAAATATTGTTTTATTGGACTCAGTGCGTTGTATGTCCTCTGTGAGAGCTCTGGTCTTCTGGATTTTCTTGTATGGTGGGGAAACTTGGAGCCTGTTGAGAAGAGAAGAAGTCGCGATGTTGCTAAGATCGACGCTTTCGCGATGTGATGTTAGCGAGGACTTCTCCGTATAGCCTGGGCAGCCAGAAGAACTAACCAGTCCATATTGAGCGAGCCCAAAATTACTAAGGAGCTCTCCACCATATGCCATGACCACCCTCAGCTTCTTCGGACATATTATATAGTCACCAAAACAGGATCTGGAGAAGCAAGTAGTTATACCTATGACCGCACTTTTTGGCCATTGAAAGATGAGCCTAGAAAAGAGCGGCACATTAAAAAAAAATGGAAAATTATAATGATACTTGAACAATTATTATTTTTCCTCAACTCACACAATGCAACTTACTTATCAAGCAGAAAGAAGTAAAGTTGTAAGAAATAAAACTCTAACTTCATTTTACTTTATATTTAAGAAGAATACTCAAAACCTCTTCAAGATTTTAATTTTGACGAGACATTACAATAATTTAACTTTTTACGGTATTCTTCAATGAGAATAATATAAAATCAGTGAGCTTTATAAAAGAATTCTTCTTTTCATCAATCAAATCAATGATCAAATCTAATTCTCAAAAAAAATCTAAAACGGTCCAATGTATAATGGAACAGTTACTTTCTTAGTTAGCATATCAAGTTATAGCTTCCGCCCGCGACTTCGTCTACATGGACCCGGGATAAAAACTATCATATATTTTAATCCAGGCTATCTTCATGCAACATTTCATGCAAATTGGTTGAGCCGTTTGAGCGTGATTGAGTAATAAACATCCAAACTTTCGCATTTATAATTAACCGACGAAAAAAACGGAGGAGTAGTAGTATTTTTTTTTATGTATGACCACGCATAACTTTTTACAGAGTAGTCCGATTTTGATAATTATTTTTTTATTAAAAAGGGTATACCTTGAAGTTGGTCCCACATACATTCCCACATTCAATAAAAATTTCAACCCTAAGGGTAGGAAAACAGGGGATGATTGATTGTTCACTTACTGATTGAAATGTATGACCACGCATGTGTGTGTGTGTGTGTGTGTGTGTGTGTGTGTGTGTGTGTGTGTGTGTGTGTGTGTGTGTGTGTGTGTGTGTGTGTGTGTGTGTGTGTGTGTGTGTGTGTGTGTGTGTGTGTGTGTGTGTGTGTGTGTGTGTGTGTGTGTGTGTGTGTGTGTGTGTGTGTGTGTGTGTGTGTGTGTGTGTGTGTGTGTGTGTGTGTGTGTGTGTGTGTGTGTGTGTGTGTGTGTGTGTGTGTGTGTGTGTGTGTGTGTGTGTGTGTGTGTGTGTGTGTGTGTGTGTGTGTGTGTGTGTGTGTGTGTGTGTGTGTGTGTGTGTGTGTGTGTGTGTGTGTGTGATGAATAAGCTTTAGACCTGTCAGTCAATCAATGAACAAAGATTACTCCAAACAAGTACAAGTTACACCAAATCAAATAAGGGAGCGGCCACACTTGATTGTTTGGCGCCGACTAAAAATTACTTAGGTACACGTAGATTCATTTAAGAACTTGGTTATTAAGGTTAATTAAACACTCAAAATAATTACAAAAATATATCCTTAGGTATACTTACAATAGTTTAAGAACTTAGTTATTAAACTAAATAAAAAAGGTTTATTATTTCTTGCTTTTCAGTTTTTTTTCGGCGGTTTAATTTTTTGTTAAAAAGTTTTATTAGTAGGATTAGTAAGATCAATATTGGGGCATGACACAAATTTAAGAGGGTTGACACATTTGACAATGATGTTATTGTTGCCATAAAAAAAGTTTTAAATAAATCTCAGGCTCATCTTTCCCTCGCCAGACTCAAGTTTAACAAAAAAGGGGTATGAACCGATCAAGGGCTTAATAGGTATCGTGTTCTGATAAGAAAAAACAGTTTTTTTTTACATTTCTATGGAGCTTGTCGCCCCAGCCAACGCTCCATACTAAGGTAAAAAAAAATCGCGTTAATTTTTTTTTTTCTGTTTTTTATTATCACAACACGATACCTGTTGAGCCCTTGATCGGTTCACACCCCATTTTTGGTACACCCTGTATATGTGTTCGCGATCCTCAGCAGTGAGGGGACGAGGAAGAAGAGGAACCGGCCTGCTTCTACTTTCCTCGTATGTAAGTGTAATTGCCTCAACTAACATAAATCTTTCTTCCACTAACCGTTAATCCTTAATAGAACACGTGTAACTTTGAATAAAAACAACTGAAGACTTTCAGAACACAAACACATCAGCATGTGTCCCTTATTATATTTCTTGCTGCCCGCTTTGGTCAGAGCTACATACGTTATAACGGTATATGGAGACGTGCATACAAATAGGGACTTTTTCACGAAGACGTATCCCTGGATGATAGATAATATAGGGGGGGATATATCTGTGGACTATTACCTTTTGGGGAGTGGGAGATATTCGGTGCCTCAAATGTGTGCTCTCAGCCAGTTGAAGTCCAACACGTATCTACAGGCAGATTACTTGAAGTGCGAGGCTGAAGGTATTTCAGTAATCTATAAAAATATTATAAAGAGGACAAGTCTGTGAGATTATAGCTTTGTAAGTTTGTTAGTTTGTATGTTTTGGGTTATCTCCTTCTTTCACCTGTGTGTAGAATGGGCTTTTTTAATGGTTATTATTATATCCCGCGGGCTTACCTGCATTCTTTGCAATACGCAGGCAAAAACCGCGCGGGCAGCTAGTATTTAAAAAATGTCTTTATTTATCTCCAACGGCTCGGCTGATGTTCAAACCCAGATGGAAAACTAGACCGTTTTGCCTTGTCCGGTTTCCTCACGATATTTTCCTTCACCGAACAGCTACTGTTTTTTATCAAATAAGGTTTTTTGAAAAACTACGACTCGTACCGGTTATCAAAGCTCCAGATTAAAAGTCGCGCGCCTTACAGCTCGGCTACAGTGACTCATTCTCATTCGTACATCGTACATTTAAAATAATACCATTATATAATTCACTTGTTTTTTCACAGGTATCAGAAGCGAGATCTGCCTCTGCAGAAGCGGCATAGACCCCCAGAAGTTCCGGCAGTGCGTATTAGAGCGTGGTAGCAAAGCTGGACTGGCCGCCTTCAAATACACCCAGCTCAATGTAGACGCTTCGCCGGTCATAGAACTGGGCCCCAAGAACACAGTCTTCGAATTAACCACAGATGAATCGTGGCTGAAGAAGATATGCACTATTTTCGGCGATGACAAGCCAAGAGGGTGCGTGAGACAGATCAATTGTGATAATGTGACGGATACATTGGAGCCGAGAGCGATTTCACATTTCGATTGTAGTAATGTTAAAGAGGATTGCCATTGGCAGCCCACGACTTCTGCTCAGGTATCTAAAGTAACTGCTACATCACCAAATACTCGTTACTACTCTGAAGGATCAACAACATCTGACTATTACGGTATACCCTGGACTAGGCATAATTAATGTTAAAATGGTTTGCACAGTCTCCACTACCCAACAATTGTCTGCAAGACTGCGCTTTTAAGCGACAAGAACGCTTGTTGACTAGACCACGGTCAATGTTTAATTTAATAAAATACTTTTGCCGAGCAATAAAGCATATATTTGTACACAATAAAGCATATATTTTCTTACGATGCCATTCGAACCAGTTTTTAGAGAGGTACAAATGTTTGCATGGGCGTAACTACAAATTAAAGAACATGAAGCTGGCTTCTATAGCGTACAGTTACCTAAATCATAGGTGCAATATAATCACTACATAGTATAAAACGAAGTCGCTTCCCGCTGTCTGTCCCTATGTCTGCTTAGATCTTTAAAAAGCTTGTTTCTATAGCGTACAGTTACCTAAATCATAGGTGAAATATAATCACTACATAGTATAAAACAATGTCGCTTCCCGCTGTCTGTCCCTATGTATGCTTAGATCTTTAAAACTACGCAACGGATTTTGATGCGTTTTTTAAAAATAGATAGTGATTCAAGAGGAAGGTTTATATGTAATAATATGTGACACCTACTCGTGCAAAGCCGGGCCGGGTCGCTAGTTAATAAATAAAACAATCAAAAATATGATGAAATATAGACAAGTCATAAAACTCATAAATATGTGTATATTTTGCAACGTTCATTCCTACAGCCACGTGTTCTATGGATGTCTATTGCAATCTAATTTGATCCTAACTTAGGTTAGTACTTATTTTAGTTAATTTTATTAATTTAATCATTTTTACCACTATTCGACTTAGTGGTGGCCTGGTTGGACTGATGAACTGGTAAAGGTCGCGGGAGTCCGTTGGATGCGGGTGGCGCGGGATCGGCACTCTTTGGGGGACAGCCTCCTGGTCTTTCTGCTGATATGATGGTGATGATGATGATTATTCTAATATAATACAATTCATTTAAAATACAAATTAATTCAATAGACGAGTATGAGTATGAGTATGGTTTGAATCTGTAGCTCGCTTTATTATGGCGCTGCGCGCTGTGAAATCTGCACGGGTTGAAATAGCTAAGTACTCCTGAGGGGTAGTCACATAACGTTTCGAACGCGCGTTAGAACAATTTCTGTCATATTCCCATATACAAATTGACATTTAGATCTATTTAACGTGCATACAATGCGTTACGTGATCGACCAGCAGGAAACATACAGGTTTGAAACGCATACATTTATAATAGCGGTGTTTTGATCTATTTCAGTTAAAAACGGTATTCTAAAATGAATCAAACAAAAATTCCACCCCCGTAAATTTAGAATTAAATGGAGCATTCATTGCCTTTTTTGTATGACTTATCTTGAATATTATATGCCAAATGTAAATTAACCAAAATAAATCTTAAAACATTTCAATTTAACATTTTTTCCGACTTTTCAGGTGCTTATAATGTTTTTGATGACTGTTGGATTTTGTCTTTAGGTAATCATTTAAATGGATCAAACTGTCAAGAGGCGAAAATACGCTTTCTTCGAGTATTTGCGTATTTGAGTGATTCTTAAAAAGTTGTCCACTTTTAGATATTTTTTGTCCACTCATGAAAAGCGTTATTATGAATTAAATGAATCTTCTTAATATAAAATATATTACACTAGCTCCCGCCCGCGACTTCGTCCGCGGGGACCCAGGATAAAAACTATCCTATATTTTAATCCAGGCTATAAACGATCTTCGTGCAAAATTTCATTCAAATCGGTTCAGCCGTTTAAGCGTGATTGAGTAACAAACATCCAAACATCTAAACTTTCGCATTTATAATACTCGTATTAGTAGGATACATTGTTGTGCGGGTCAATCATGTTTCTTTAAAAACGTGTATATCTACTCATAGAAGCATTAAAATAAATATATAAAAATGAATTCGGTTTGGTCAAAAGTAGCCCTCCATATAAAATCCACCGTCCCCACCCTGCCCAAGAGATAATAAGTCTTCGTAAAACCTATATTTTCAAATAATTAGAAAGGGGTTTGATCTTATCTACAGTTATATAAAATGTGACACTATTTAAAATCACATTGAGCTTATTTAAATGCCTTTTCTGTTATTTAATATGTCAAAAACATTCATGTCCCACCATTTATTTGAAAATATCGTGACACATTTCTTGACGCTATTTCCATCAACGGAACAGTTTCTCAAGGTAGAAATTTGTATTTTGCGGATGGCAACCCTGTTGGATTCCATAGACAATGAGACAATAGTGCCGCCGTTTTGTTTTAGTTGTCAGTTTAGAAAAACATTCGGAGCGTCCGAAGTGAAAGTTATATAAAAAATATTTCCTGACGTGTTTCGACTCAAAAAGTCAATAATAATTATAATCAAATGTACAACACTTTGCGGTAAAGGTGATTAATACTCAGGAAGCTTTTGTTGTTGGATCCAATAGATACTTTCGATGTAGTTACAAAAATACGACTGCGTGACCGATTTTCCTGACAAGATTTCGTGACATTTTCCTGACGTCAAGAAATTTTGGATGTATCATGCAGGAGGTAGAGTTGCATAGTAAAATTGTTAAATTAAAAGAAGGAAACTGCTACATTTTTCCTACTAACGTAAATGTAAAGGAAATCTAGATTTGTTACCCAGCAAGAGCCCCCAGATATATATTTTTCTCGTCGTCTCGGGATGTTTTGAAGTGAAATACTACCTCCTCCTTTGATGAAACGCATATATTTTGACTAATTTTTTACTACATATGTTTTAGTTTTAGATTATGTTCCGTAAGTAATCTATGTAGTCCGAAACACGTTTGTATGTGTATTGTACAAACGCCAACACAGTTAACTGACCATCCTGTATTAAGATAGAACCTTATTACAATGCACATAAAGTGCACAGATGGTCAGTTAGCTGTGTTGTCGATAGTACCTGGTGCAGTGCCAATGCCATTTATTTATTTATTTATTTATTTATTCAATAACTTACATAATAGGCTTACAGTAGTGGTACCAAAGCGCCTACAATGTCCGGACTTAAAAATAACATAGATATACGACAGATACACAAACAAATAAAAATTAGCACTAACTAAATGTATTGCACAAAGCACTTATTTTAGTTAGCAAGCTCTGCCAATTGTCCGCAAACACGTCGGCATCCTGCCTCAGTACCAGCTCATTGAGCAGCGCCGACGCACGAACGCCAGGCGCGTTACTCGCGCGACGCGTGCGCGGCCCCGCCGCCGCCCGCGCGGTGAACAGCGGGCGGCGTCGGCGCCCTGCGCGCCCGTACTGCTCTGGGACGATTTTTTTATTTTATTATTATTTATTTATTATTTCAGTAAAGCACTGTACAATGACTTAAAACTAAATACAACGTCCCACAAAACTGTTTGCACAGTTTGACTGTGGGATCCAAGAGTCTATATAATTTGAGGTAGTCTTAATGATAATGAGTCTATATAAAGTGGTAAAGTCCTAATCAGTCTATATAATTAGTAAAGTCTTAAGAAGTAAGAACAGCTTTAAATGATGTTGTATAAAGTGGATTGGTAACTAGATATAAGATATTAGGTATTTAGGTATTTATATACTATCGAGATAGTGTTTCAACAGGGCTCTTTTAAATTTATTTTTGTTTTTCTCTTGTCTAATAGCCGCAGGTAAAGCGTTAAGCAAATATGGTAAACGTTTTTCGATGCGCCTGTCCCCATAGTAATTGCTTACTCTGAGAACGGCATACTTACCTGCAGCTACGGATCTGGTGCCATATGTTGGCTCATTTGAGATAAGTTACTTTCTTGATTGCCGTGCTGATTGACTAAAATTAAGTACTTATGTCTAAGTGTTGCCGGAAGAATTTTACATACTTTGAATAACTGATAATAATAATTTTTATATTTATTTTTAGTTTTATTGTTTACTAATAGTTTGAGAAATCTAATTTGCAATTTTTCAACTTTTTCCAAATTCGTTTTAAAGGTGAGGCCATAGCAATCCAGGGAGTAACCTATAATCGATTCCACTAGTGATATATAGATACATTTTAGGGTGCTTAATGGAACTCTAAAGCTTAGGTGGTAAAATCTACCAAGTAGGACTCTTAACTTAGCACATATATACTCTATATGAGATGACCATGAAAAGTTTTCATCTATTTTCATGCCAAGGTAAGTCATGCATTTAACACGCTCAATTGGCTTACAATGGCATGAAACTAGATTATTGTGGAAACAGGAGAAAACATGCGTAATTATTGTAAGCTCTGGCGAACAGGAAGGGATTAGATAAGGTGAGTGTAAAATTAGCAATTTGGTTTTACCTGCATTTAAAACTATACCATTATCGTGCGACCACTTGACAACGGCGTCGACATCTTGCTGCACGGAACGGTAGGTACTGGCTAGGTCGGCGGCGGCGCCGGCTCTCAGCACGCACAGGTCGTCGGCGAACATGTGCGGAGAACAGTACCGCAGCACGCCGCACAGGCTGTTCACGTGCAACAAGTAGCACACCGGGCCGCATCCCGAACCCTGCGGCACTCCGCACCGCACCCCCCGCTCGTCGCCCAGTGTCGACCCCACCTTCACGCGGTAGGAACGCGCGGTGAGATAGTCACTGAACCACCGGCTCAGTGGCTCGCCCACCCCGCACTCCCTTATGGCATCGATAAGTGTATTTGTCTCCAGGGTATCAAATGCTTTCCGAAAATCGAAAAATACAGCTACGACTACTTTTTTATCTGCTAAATAACCATTAATTTCATTAGTAAAATTTGATAGTAACGTGCTTGTACTTTTGCCCTTTTGAAAACCATGTTGACACTTGTTTAATATATTATTCTTTTGTAAATAGGATCCTAATTGGTTAACAATGCACTTTTCAATTACTTTGTCTATGCTAGACAGTATCGCAATAGGCCTATAGTTGGAGTATGATTTAAAGTCACCTTTTTTATGAATTGGACGAATTATTGCTTGTTTAAGACCTTCCGGGAAACAAGACTGACCAACTGACATATTAACTAATTTAGCTAAGATAGGACTTACTCTATCAGATACGGTTTTCAAGTCACACATGCTGCGTATGTGATCGCAACCGGGAGACTTCTTAGAGCTCATACTATTAATTATTCGCATCATATTTTTACTTCTCACCGGTTGCCATCGCATACATACGTCCGACTCTTTTACATATTCTGTTCTCTCCAACCATTTATCACTACACCTATGTTTAATGAGATCAATTTCACTAGAAAAGGTTTCCGCAAACCCATTGCATATATTCTTTGTACTACCTTGTGTTTTCATATTATTAAGTATCACTGAATCCAACGACTTTTTGTCATTTCCTAACATATTATTGATTTTGTCCCATATTTTCTTAATATTTTTGTTACAGTCTAATATACTCTTCTTATCATAATCACTTTTAGCCTTAGATATTAGTTTAAAACACTTATTTCTATATTTTGTATATGTAATGCGCTTTAACATATTATTTGGTTCGTAACTCCATATTTCAAATAGTCTATCTCACTCTTTAATCATAAATTTTAGCTTAGTATTAATCCATTCTTTATTATCTCTTTTTGCCTTCCAATGCCACTGGATTGTCAATTTGCCCCCTGAGTAGAAGACAGTAGTGGACTGCGAGGTGCAGTTTACGTCTGAAATGGAGAGTCTCCAGCCCGACCATACCGGCTACAAAAAGAGACGGATATAAAAAAGGATAATACATGACACTGCCCGCTACATTTTGAATCTAGAATCGGGCTCATGGGTACATCGGTTATCCGAAACCGCGGCTCTAACGATGCCTACCTGTTTAAATTAAGATTATAATGGGGTTTATATGGGACACATACATTTAGCATAACTGAGCACTTCTCGGTCAGTAAAAACTAAAATTCGACACCTAATCCTCGGTAAACTTTCCTTCGACACACGGTACAGGTGGCGCCATCTCTTGGCGGCTTTCTAAAACTATTCCACTTCCAAGCGCTGCGCCGAGATGGCGCTAATGTTAATACTAATAAATAACAAAATGTTTGCTCGAGTTTTCCTTCATAGACGAAGATTGCAAACGAAAATTCCGCAAATAATTATATTTTGGATTGAAGTCTTATTTTATTCTGAGGATTGCCGCCATGCCGACGGCGATTGGATCGTACATATGTGATGAGAGTGATGACATACAAACACACAAAGCTACAAAGAAATTCATAATATTAGTATAGATTTGTTATTTCTAGTATACATAGATGCGGCAGGCGAACATTCTACACAACCCACACGCAAAATAGGCGCAGATATGACGTCGAGTTGCGGAAACCCAGTCCGCGTACACCTATAACCTATAATCTATACAGGGTGTAATCGTTAAGTGTAGCCAGGCGATTATTCCGTAAATCCTACTAATATTATAAATGCGAAAGTTTAGATGTTTGGATGTTTGTTACTCAATCACGCTTAAACGGCTGAACCGATTTGAATGAAATTTTGCACGAAGATAGTATATAGCCTGGATTAAAATATAGGATAGCTTTTATCCCGAGTCCACGCAGACGAAGTTGCGGGCGGAAGCTAGTATAACATATATCAGAAAACTTGAAACTGACATCGAAAATACGTTAACCAATGAGTAAAATCCCACTTTTTGAAAATAAAACTAGAAATATCCAAAATATTAAGTTGAAACGTTCCGATACATTTAATATCTCACTCCCTCTGATCTTTTCTTTTGGGGATTCATAAAAGATTACGTGTACGATGAGCTAATACACAACCTAGGAGAGCTAAATAATCGTGTACGCCAAGCCATTGCTTTAATTACGGCGTAAATTGTAAGAAAAGTGCATTTAGAAACAGTGAAGAGGGCCCGTCAATGTATCGCACTACACGCACACGGGCGTCACTTAGAGCAACAGCTGTAGGTAAATAAAAAAAAACTTCCTTAAAAATAACATTAGATATTTTTATTGCATGAACGGACAGTTTTATTCCTTTATTATAATTTATTTGTGTAAATAGTCAATCTTAAATATTAGTATCTTTTACAGTAGGGAAATTAGTGAAATTATAGCCCCTCAACGACAGCATACTAAATGTGTTATGGGAGCGTTTAAACTTAATATTTTGAATATTTCTAGTATTATTTAAGAAAAGGTATTGATGTGATTTTACTTAATTAGGTAACGTACTTTCGATATCAGTTTTAAGTTTTCTGATATCTGTTATATTTACGGAATAATCGCCTGGCTACACTTAACGATTACACCCTGAATTATTAAGTTGTTACGTTTTGTATCAGACAGATCCTCTCCAAGGTTTTCTCTGCCTAGAGGGGCATTGTAACTATAAAATGTATTAAAAGTGTTACTCAATAATTACAAAAAAAAACTTTGTTCTTCAATATCGAGACTTTAATATTAATTTTAAATAACCTACCGCTAATTAATTTACCACCGCTCATAACACCTCATAATTCCTTTACTAGAATGTACACACAACAAAAGGTACGTACCACCCAGCTCCATACCTACAGTCAGCATTCCCAGGAAGTTTGCAATGTATTAAATTGCACTAACTTAAGGTTGTGATAGCGTACCCACATCAAGCTGTGAGCTGGAGCTGGAACGCGTGTGCTCTTGAAGTGAGATGGCGTAATGTTTGGGTCGCAAGCGGAATACACCTTACATTGCATTTTGGTGGAAGGAGAATGATTATTGGTACCTACAAATCCTTTTCACGGATTAAAAAAAAGGAGGATGTTCTCGATTCGGTTTTTTTTAAATCTTTTTTTGAATGTTTATTACTTCAGAACTCCGTTATTTATGAGCCGATTCGTACATTTTTAAAACTTGTTTACGCTCACTATACTGCGTCACCCTCACCCAGCGGACTCCCGCGACCTTTACCAGGTCATCAGTCGAGCTTGTCTATCCTTGCTGCGCCTTCCGCTAGCTACGTGGTCGCCACTCGTGAAACTTTCCGCCCCGACGGCCATCGGATCTACGTGCAACGTGCCGGGTAGAGAATGCCTTATGGGCCTTATGGCATTAAGTCCGCCATTTGTACTTTCTCCTGTATTTTGCGATAAAGTTTAAATCGATATCCATACGAAGAATATACTCGTAAATGCGAAAGTGTGTCTGTCTGCCAGTCTGTCTGTCTGACTGTTTGCATGAAGCTACGATATAAACGAGTTCCACGCGGGCAAAAGCTATTAAATAAACACTCTCCGGAAGCACTTATCCACTTTTAAAATAATCACCTGTGTTTAATAAATAATAATATATTAAACTTACAATTTAATTTGTCTAAGATTTAGTAGAAAAATACTTCTCTTTTAACTGGCAACAGTTAATGTTAGTTTTTAGTGTAGCAACACTGATTTTTCTCTCTCTCAACCTATGTTTGTGGACAGCAACATGTAAAATATTATTTTAAACTGCAATACACGTTTTATAAAGTTTCAACAGCTTTGTTTTATTGAACATACAGCTGTTTGTGGTCCTTCGAACCGGATATGAACCAGTTTATATGTTGCTGTCCACAAACATAGGTTGAGAGAGAGAAAAATCAGTGTTGCTACACTAAAAACGAACATTAACTGTTGCCAGTTAAAAGAGAAGTATTTTTCTACTAAATCTTAGACAAATTAAATTGTATGTTTACTATATTATTAAACAACCTGTATTTATATAGAATGAACCTTTGTAACGCACGTACGAGTGTGTAGGTTATATCTAATCGGGCGTCGTCACCTTTGTGTTTTGTTGTAAAGTTATCCTATTCTTCGTGCAAAATTTCATTTAAATCGCTTGAGCCATTTAAGCGTGATAGAGTAACAAACATCCAAACTTACTCAATTGTAATATTAGTAGAATTAGATTGTTAATAATATTGGGTAATTTATTTACAGTTTTTTTTATGCTGACTAATGATGGTTAGAACTTGCCTATTATTCTGCACCCCATGCGTACGTAGTATTTAGTTGTGTATGTTTGTGTACTGTGTTGCAAATTTTTTTTTTTCCCGCTATCCTCCTTAGCCTTGTGCCTCAGGGTTATGCAATTGGCATTCATTAATGTGACGGCGTCTGCTGCAACCCTAATTGAGTTCGCTTCAGATTTACCGGCATGTTACAATACACTCTCTCTCATATTTAGCCCAGCCTAGCTAGGGCAGTACCTTACTGAAGACCGCAGCCATAATTATAATAATAATTAAACAAATGCGAGTCGGTCTCGCGCACGAAGGGTACCGTGCCATTCTTTAAAAAGGCAAAAAATCACGTCTGTTGTATGGGCGCCCCCTTAATTTTTTTTTTGTATTTGTTGTTATAGCGGCAACAGATAGGTACAACATCTGTGAAACTGACTAAGTATCACGGTTCATGAGATACAGCCTGGTGACAGACGGACAGACGGACAGACGGACGGACACTGGAGACTTAGTAATAGGGTCCCGTTTTACCCTTTGCGTACGGAATCCTAATAATGTGATAATTGTCTCGGGACAATGGTTCTAGGTGTTTCTGCGAACGATCTATTAGCGAAGAGTCTCGACTCGACCAACATCTCAAGAGACTCTCGCTAGATGGCTAGATTAATGGACAGATGCAGAAAGCAGTAGGTACTCCTGGGCTGTTATTCGCTAAGCGTTAATACGGCTCACCCCGCCGGTCACCCATCACGAAACTAGACCTCTACCTACGTTTGGTTACTACGCATCGCGGTGTCAAGACATATTTGTGGGTGAGCATTGAGGTGAGCTTAAAGCAAGTTACAGAATAGGGGGGCTGGACACTGCGCGGATGGTCAGGAGGTTCCTCTCGCTGCAGGCGGCAAACTAGGTGAGGTTTTTAATAATGTGGTTTATATTTTGTATTTTTATTTTACTTTTTTACAGGTAAATGTTGAAAAAACTTGACCTAAGAAGAGAGCAATTAAAAATGAAACGGCTCTTGTCATATTTCTGTTTTTTGTCCATTTCTTGAATTTTTTACCACGTTCACTACTCATATAAGGCAAACGGCCTAATCCTCGACGTTGGAATACTGTATAACATTGGCACTATATGTCAAAGCAATATGGGATAGGTAAATCTGAACTAAGAGGATTTATCTTCATTCGAGTTTACATGGCTTAATTTTTGACGTGCCCGTGTCTTACACTAGTTCGACGTCGAGAGCTGGGGCGTAATTAAGCTTACCTTATTAACTTGAAAATTGCGTACTTTTATAAGTTGAATTGAATTATTACCACTAAATTCTCATTATTACGTACGTCACAAAAAACCATAAAAACGACACCAATATTGATATTTAGACATTTCAACCCCATCGCACCCCAACAAGGGAGATGGTATTTCACGTCCGCCATGTTGGATTTTAAAATCGTTGTTTTTTTCGTAATCAGCGACCCGAAAAACCATAGATACGATACCCATGTTGATTTTCAGACTTTGTCACCACACTTCCCCCTTTTAGGGGATGAATTCTCAAAAAACCTGAAACACCTATTTACTAATTTATCGTTAGGAACACACTCCTGGGAAGTTTCGAATAAAATAGTCGATCTAATCTTGTTTCCCCATACAAACTATGGACCTCCCTTTCACCCCCTTAGAGGGTGAATTTTGAAAAATCCTTTCTTAGTGCACCCCTAGACTTTATAAGGAACCTACGTGCTACATGTGGAATCTCTAGAACCAGCGGTTTGGGCTGTGCGTTGATAGTTCGGAACGGAACCGTGACGTCACACTTTTTCGTGTGTGCAGCCGGCGTTCATCGATTCATAAGACATAAGAACCATAAGAAAGAAGCATAAAAACCATAAAAAAGAGACATAAGAAAACAAGTATTGTTCTGTACAAAACTTAATTGGAGTGCGTAATCTCCTAATAATATTATCCTTACTAATATTATAAATGCGAAAGTGTGTGTGTTTGTTTGTCCTTCTTTCACGTCGCAACGGAGCGTCGTGTTGATGTGATTTTTTGTATGGAGATAATTTAGAAGTTGGAGAGTGACATAGACTACTTTTTCCAGAGGGAAAACATCGAATTCCCACGGGAAAATTCAATATGTTACATTTTCCTATAACTACGCGGGCGAAGCCCGTAAATTATAAATGCGAAAGTTTGGATGTTTCTTACTCAATCACGCTTAAACTCTTGTTGAAATTTTGCACGAAGATAGTTTAAAGCCTGTATTAAAATACAGAATAGCTTTTTTTATACCAGGTCCACGCAGACGAAGTCGCGGACGGAAGTTAGTAAGCAATAAAAGGTTTTATGTGAATTATTTACGATATTTATTATACTTGATTATTTTTGCCAAAACTTAATTAATTGTGAATCAAATTGCTAGTTATTAAATTAATTTAAATTGAATACGCGGCTTATTTCAGAATTTCGTGGGATTCCACTTATGACGCAATTCCTTCGTCATACGGCTGACTGGCACTATAAACTGCGTTATAGGCATTTTATAAATACACACACACCTACATACAAACGCCAACACAGTTAACTGACCATCATGTATTTATATTGAACCTTATTACAATGCACATAAAGTGCACGGATGGTCAGTTAGCTGTGTTGTCGATAGTGCGACAACTAACGCTAGCATTCGCTACAGGGGAAGGCAGAGATTGGATTGGTATTTTAGAGGTGAAGCTTGGTCTTAAAAGTCACTCTTTGGCGACCTCTGCCCCGCTATTCTGTAACTTGTTTTAAGTTCACCTCAACGCTCACCCAAAAATATATCTTGACGCCGCGATTCGTAGTAACTAAGCTCGGTAGAGGTCTAGCTTCGTTAGGCGTGACGAGAGAGGTGAGCCGCATGACCGCGTAAAGAATACCAGCTCTGTAGCCAAGTTGATAGTGACCCTGCCTATGAAACCGGAGGTCCCGGGTTCGAATCCCGCTAAGCGCATTTATATGTGTGGGAGATTTGATGGATGTTTTCTATGTATTTAAGTATTTATTTATCTATATAAGTCGCTATGCATATTGTCGTCTAGTACCCATAGTACAAGCTTTGCTAGGTTTGGGATTAGGTCTATTTGTGTTAGATTGTAACCCAAATATTTAATTATTTACTCAGCATTGATTAATGAGTTTTTGGTATACATTATTGTTTTTCTCAAACATGCAATGAAATATTGACGTTGTGTTCATCATAATGGGCTTCGAAGTGTCACGTTTCAGGCGCAGCAAGACGAGAGACCCGTAATGGCATTTCATACAAAATTGGAGGCCTAGGCCTGCAAGACGGTCTTTTTAATTTCCATTCCACAATTTGTGGCACAGGATTACGGCGTTCAGCCATGAAAATTAAAGTTTGATTTCTTGGAGTGTTTTTATTTATTTCATTGGTTGTTTGAGAAAAGCACTATATACATACCTCGGCGTGAAAAGGGGTTTCCGGCCTCTGTAGTAATGTACTATTTATTTTATTGTGACTTAACGTGACCGTGTACATGTATAAAATCGATAAGAAAATGTTATTATTGATAATTTCACTTATTGAATTTATTACATGTAAAACTTCCGTGTTTCCGATTTCTCGCTCTAGGCCTGTATGGAATTCGTTCCGGGAGAAAATGAGGGCGTGAGGTGAAAATATTAAATTATTAGCGTAAAAACAAGTTGGAAGTTTACGGAGAAAACAATTCCTGGAGCCGTCGCTCTTGGCCGCCTATCACACCGGCACTGATGAATAAATTAATCCAGTTAAATTAATTTGTTTTTCTGAATTGTAAGTACATATTATTTGAATGAATGAATTAATGATGATTTATTTGAAACACACAGCACAACAACATTACAAATTGCTTAAAACTAGAGAAAAAAAGTAATACATTGTATTTCATTGTAATCTTATATTATGATTGTGACTAGTACAATGTTTCAGACACAAAACGGACTGCCTAGATTGCATTTTGTTCAAATATGTTTACTGAAGAAACCTATTCCAGATAAGATTAGAAAAATCGTGCGTTAATGGTCATTCGATTTCAAGGGAAGCCATTTTGAAACGAAAAAAACCATTTGTATCTATTGCTGTGTTTAAAAAAACTTATTCAATATTTCGGTTTGATATCCTAAATGAAGAAACAGACGAATTTGTCTGAAAAAAATCTAAGTATAAGGTATAGTTTGTTTGAATATTAACTTACTAAACAGTAACTTTTTCATACGAATCAGGAATTGGATCAGGGGCCGTAGACAAGGTTACAATCGACAAGCGCTAACGCCAATAGAAAATAATAAAATGTAGGGGAATGACAGATGCCGACGAAACACTTTTCGTTAACATCTGTCATTCCCATACATTTTATTAGTTTTCTATTGGCGTTAGCGCTTGTCGATTGTAACCTTGTCTAGGCCTCCTGGTGCTAATAAATTATGTACCAATGCTTGAAGAGAAAATAATTTACTTTAAATAGAAGTAACAAAAGAACGAAAAAAAACCCGTTCGTTTGACTGATAAGGTGTTTATCACTAACTTACATCAAAATAATTTACTTTAAACACGAATTAAGAAAAAAAGAATAGAAAAAAAGCATCCTGTGCTGACATCTTAAAGGCCGGCAACGCACTCACAACACCTCTGGTGTTTCAGGTGTCCATGGGCGGCGGTAATCGCTTACCATCAGGTGATTCGTCTGCTCGTTTGCCTCCTATAACATAAAGAAAAGTTGTTTAACATCAAAGACATAATCAAATAAGTCTTAATTGTTGAATTCTGATAATTACTTTTATACTTAAGTCTACTTCTAAGGACGAGTACTATCAGCTCTGAAAGTCTTGGTATATAATGTGGAAGCACCTAATATATGGATACTTATCAACAATGCATAAATAAGTTAAACACCATCCGTAGAAAAAGCTGGCAGACGAACCGACACCGAGTGTTTTCGTTACACTCATTTGAACACTTAACATATTTTTGACTTTGACTGCCTACAAAAACGTTATAATTTGTTTCGTTCCTTGGCAAAATGTACCGACATTTTGCCAAGGAACGACACATCACATTTTAATTCATTTGGCTCCCAAGATGGTGTCACTGCCGCTTAACACCTAGCTCGTGCCTTTCTTAAACGACATATTCATATTTAAATTTATTGCGCAACTTGAACTAGTTACTAGTTAAGGCTGCGTAGTTGTTCATTGTTGGAGAAACTTGCCACTTTTAACGCTTCGCCGACTATAAAGTTCAGAATAAAACTGAAAAGTTACGTGGTTTGTTTTGGTTTAAGGTAAAATGTGAATCTTCGATCAAAATATGCAATCCAGAAAGGGACGAAGAAAAAAAATACCCTAAAGATAAATAGACACAGATATATCACCTTCATCATCATATCAGCCGAAGGAAGTCCACTGCTGGACATAGGCCTCCCCCAAAGAGTGTCGAAGTGACCGGTTCTGCGCCACCCGAATCCAGCGGAAACCCGCGACCTTTACCAGGTCATCAGTCCATCTTGTCCTAACCAGGCTGCGCCTTCCGGTACGTGGTCGCCACTCGAAATATAGCTCAGAAATATATGGATATACTTAAGAAGAACTTAGAAAGAAATAGAATCCTTGAGAATAATTTTAAGTTATTGTTATTTTTGTTATCTAACTAACCACATATGTTATGGAAGAACGGGTGTCACAGATACATTCATATACTTTGGGAGATCCACAAATACACAATATTGACATTTCGTGAAATGCGAAAAAGGACTCCACTCAGCACAATGTCGAGCCGCAGAATATGACTCGACGCTGATATTATGTGGATCATTGAATTGCACGTCACAGGACTGGCTTTCCATCACTTCACCATACCTACCTACTTGCTCCATCATATACCTTTTCTGAACTTTCCATCAGGCTAGACGACATCTAATCCTAATCATCGTCATCATAATGAAATGCCTCCATGCTGCATGCTGGACAAATGCCTCTCCCACAGAGTGCCACAATGACCAGTCCTGTGCTACCCGCATCCAGCGGACTCCCGCGACCCTTACCAGGTCAACAGTCCACCTAATAATTGAAAAGAAACTGTCGTATAAATGTTCGCCCGCATAAAATACAAACACCCAATACTAAATTTAATTCTATAACGTTGAACTTTGACATGTACCACGCAGAATATTCCCGCAGTCTCCTATTCAAACCAACAACTCAACTGTAGGTATTACTTAGAAATCCAACGTAATTTCAAGCATAAATACCTAACTTTACAAAAGAGTCTAAATTTAATTAAGTTGGGAGTTGTAATTAAGATCACCTTCTATTTTTGCTTGGGTAGGGTTGTCTCAGCTATTCGCGTTTTGTTACTGGAGGAAATCCGGCGGAGTGGTTGACTTGAAGATTAGTTTTAAAATACAAGCGGAAGCGATTTAAGTATTTTTTTCATTTAAATAAAATTTAAATGTACCTTTGCTCGGCACTGCCCCAATAGTTGACGCCTTAAATCTTTCAATTAAGGCGACAAGCAGGGTGTCAATTATTTATTGCAAATAAATTGTCGAAAATTGTGCCGCACCTTAGTCTATTTAGGATATGGCTTGTAAACCGATCCTACTCTTATGTAATGTTGGATTTGGAGCAAGACTTTTGTCCCTGACTTCGCAGTCGCACGCCCGTGTTGCTCGGTACCCTTGCCATAGTATTTAGCCAGCAACATATGTTGCTGCATTTGCATTTTAACCTGATGTGAACGCGGTGACGGCGAGTTACCCACACTCCGTTAGCTTGTGTGGAGCCAAGGCGAGGCTGTTACGGAATTGATAGGAGTGCGTTGGCAGTATGAGGTTTTAGTTGCAGGATAACCTTCAGTGAACTGTTGGGAGTAGCTGTATGGAACCCAAGATTGGTTATTATCGTCTATTTGAATCTAATAATGATTCATATTATTATCTTTAATAATAGTATCAAACCGAAGAATGGGATAGGTGGTGGCAGTTTTTGTATCAAGGGTGGCGATGACTCACATGCGCATCATACTAGTAAAGGGGCACCCTGCTTGTTGATTCCGGTCAGTTCATGTTTGCGAGGACGACAATTAAGTAATTTTATAACAGTGTTCAGCGGAATTGATATCAATTCCGCTGAACACTGTTATAAAATTACTTAATTGACTCATATGCGCATCATACTAGTAAAGGGGCACCCTGCTTGTTGATTCCGATCAGTTCATGTTTGCGAGGACGACAATTAAGTAATTTTATAACAGTGTTCAACGGAATTGATATTTATTTATATCAATCAATCAATCAATCAATCAAAACATTTATTCGTGACAAACACAACACAGATAATAATAAAAAAAGCACATTTCCTTTTTGTCACGAAATGGACCCAGCTCAGCATATCAATATAGCAACTATTATTACAGGTTGACCTAATGCAATAGCGCCTTAAATACCTAATTGACTTGACCTAATTATTATACTTGCACAGACATACAAATTTAGACATTCGGACATGGGAGACATCATTCGGTTCTCATTTCAATTTTGACCCCCAGAGACCTTATACATCTCTAAGAGTTACGAATTGTATTTTTTTTCCTAATTTGTTTAAAATTGAAAACTGATAACGTAGTCTATTTTCTTATGAATGATGTATTATTTGGAATCAACAATAGATATACAAATTGACTTGCCAAAATATACGCACGTTCCCGAACTCCTCGCGGTCGAATATCTCAATCCGCTTCCCGTGACTTGCACCGCACAGGCCGGCGACAGGAAGTGCGAGTCGGAAAAATGGCCGCGCTTCCGGTAGGCTAATGGCGTCGTGTACTGTGCTTGATGGCGCATTTCCTCTGCCTCACATTTGAACACGTGAAGGGATAAACGTTACCTTTTATATTGTGGATACTGGTGGCACAGTGGATGTATGTTTGATATACATGATGTATGTGAAAATAGCATACCTACAGTAAAATAATATTTTTAAAACTTGCTATAGACGTGGAAGACGTGGACATGGACGTGGACGGGGGAAGTGCGCCAACGGGGTACATGCGCCTATCATACAGGACCGGTTATTGTGGCACTCTTTGGGGGAGGCCTATGTCCTGGCACTGGACATCTTCTGGCTGATATGATGACAGCTAAAATATCAGTAGATTTCAATATGTTTGATGAAATCGCACTTACCTCGGTGGCGCACTTGCCCCGACTGACCTTACATAAAAGAGCCAAATTTTCCTGGGAACTACGATCTAGGTGCCTTCAAAAGAAGAGTGAATAGAACCAGTGAGCTTCATTAGGCTGTGTCGTCGGTTACCATCAGGTGAGACTATGATCAAGCACGAGGGATCCTAGTAGTACTGTTCTTCCCTGTTTTTGGTTTTCAGAAAAGAGTCATTATTGCCCTCAAATAAGCGACTTTAATTCCTCATAGAAGGTGCGACAAGCAGTCGATATTTACCACTGGGTAGTAAAATAATTACCATCTTAGGTTTAAATCCCTCGTTACGCTCAAGATTCTACTTAAAAGTTTCTCGCTGCGCTCAGAATTACTATTACAGAATTACAGAATCACTTAGGATTCAATATACCACCCTCGACGTAAATATAATATAATTTCGCTCCCTTGAGGCATAATCTGCCATTATAAGACATGGAGGAATAGATATAAATTCGTAGGTGGCTTCAATCTTCTTGATAGTTTCCCGTTAAATGCATAAAACATGGATGTTGTAACACTCTTATTTAAAAAACACAGGTTTTTGCACATTACAAAGAATGCAAACCAACGCCTGGGGATAAAATATATAGCCTATGCCCTTCCAAAAGTCCATTCTATATACTAGTGAAAGGTTTTTGAAAGTGGGATACAGGGTTAAGAATAAAACATGTAATTCGCGTTCCATTTTGATTTCAATGTGTACATAATTATTTAATTAGCGAGCGCATGAAACACATTGCAATCAAATGGGATGCGAAGTCTCACTTAACTTCTCGAAAAAATAAACGAGTAAAAAGTGCCTTTCGTTGCGTTACACACTGTATACCTAGTTGCCAACAATTCCAAAGGATGGGTAACAGAGCAAACAGCAAACATCTGTTCAGAAGACAACGCCCTTATTTACGAGCCCAGACAAGTCCCAACTTGACCGCACTCCTTTGACAGTGCCAGTGGAGTGTCGCGGATTACCCTTGGCAACCCGTTCCATTCATTTCCATTCTTTACAACCGCTTTGATGTTCAACGCGTTACAAAAGTGCGGGCTACGGTGTTTCAGGCCCTTAGGTTGACACCGAGTTGACAATTTAAAAGAAATAAGTATTTTATATATAAATCAATATTACACAATTAGTTATTTGTTATGCGAGGGTGCAAAGTTGCATTTTACCCGCGAGTGTGGAATTGAAACACGAGTAAGCGAAAACATACTATAGTCTAACCACGAGCGAAGCGAGTGCTTCTAAAATAGATTCCTGAGCGTAGTGTTTGATTCAACACACGAGAAGTAAAATACATTTGCACCCGTGTGTAATACAAACACTTTCACCTCACTGTTGTAGCGAGGAGTGCAACATGCAAAAAACAGCTCATAAAAATAAGTCTTTATTTGTACACATTATAATCATCATCAGGTTAATTATAATCATCATCAATATAGTATAACATTATTTAAAATAACTTCTTATGGAATTTTAAGGTTTATGACTTAAAATCATTAAATAAAGCTAAATTTGCAATTTTTTTTATTTTCTCAAATCATTTATTTAATGATAAAGGCTGTCCCAGAAGTAAAGAGACAATTTTCAAAGTCTTACTGACTGAAAATTTTATTATAAGGAAAAAAGTTTTGGTGTCACTGCGTCTATGGTTTCGTTATCTGTCATATAAAGCGGAAATTTTGTTATTGCATTAAATTTTTTCAACATGAAGCGTCAAGAATTTAAAGTTTTTGCTGTTAGGGTTGTTCTATTTTACGAGTCACATAATAAAAAGGATACAGTAAATCACTTTCTTCAAGAAGGAGCTAGACAAAATAGTATATATAGAATAATAAGGCGTTATGAAGAAACGGGAGAGGTTAGTTTTAAGATGATTCCGGGAAGAGATAGGTCAGTGATGGTACCTCGAAATGTAAATCGAGTTTAAATCGATTTTTGATAAGACTGCTTCAATCTCCGTCCGAGTGACAGCGGATAAATTACAAATATCGAAGTCGTCTGTCGCCAGAATGAAAAGGAATGATCTAGGTTTAAAAACATATGTGAAACAATCAGCTCCTAAATACATGAAGGACCAAGAGGAACGTGCCAAAGGAGGGTGCCGAAGAGATTATAACAGTTAATTGAGAAAAGTACTCGTTATTGACGATGAAACTTATGTCCCAGCAGATCCCAACGATGTTCCTGGAAAGCAGTATTTCCATTCAACCAGTCGTAACGATGTGACTTACGACCAAAAAATTGTACAAAAAACCAAATTTTGCACAAAATTTTTAGTATGGCACTATAGACGAATTTGGTAATGTCTCCGAGCCATACATTACTTCAGCCTCAATGAACGGAAAATTGTATATGAATGAATGCATTATTCAATGGTTGATACCTTTCATAGACAAGCATCATTCCAGAGATAAGGTTATCTTTTGGTCGTACAGTCACGGAATTTGATTGTTGAGCCATTTAGGGATGAAGGTTATATGGTTAATCAATACATATATGATATGAATTGTCCAATATAAAGTGACCCCTAAATGGCTCAACAATCAAATTCCGTGACTATACATGGCAACGTGCCACTACGCTACTTAGAGTGTGAAGAAATCGACTTTGTACGTAAAGAAAAAAACGCTCCAAATGTACCACAAGCTCGCGGTATCGAGATGTTTTGGTCCCTATGTAAAAGAGAATATAAGAAACAAACCGAAAAACCAAAATCCTTAAAAGCTTTTAAGCAACGATGGATCAGATTGTCAAAACAAGTGGCTGAAAAATCTGGAATAGCTGTAATGCGGCGTGCCGTCAAAAATCCAAGAAAAATTGCTTTTAAAGGTGTCGTGGGTGCAAATTTAATATAAACCTTATAATTTAATTACTTTTGTTACAACATTCAACCAATATTATAACTTTTATTGTTTACTATATTTTAAATATTTTGAAAATAAAATTGAAGCCCCAAAAAATAAAAGCCCAGTAATGAATATCGTTTTACGTTTTGTTATTTGTCAAAAGCGACTTAGACACGCTCCAAAGTCTAATTACTTTCCCCACTAGTGGATAAAATGCGTTTTTACCCGCTTGTTTTAAAGGATAAAAGACGGCTTTCCGAGGTAGTGAGGGGAAAACAATCTTACCCAAACCGAACTTAGTAAGCTCAATAAGGCTTGTGTTATTATGGGTATTAGACAACTATATATTTAATAGACACTTAAATACATAGGAAACGTCCATGACGCAGAACAAATATTCGTGCTCATCACACAAATAAATGCCCTTACCGGGATTCAAACCCAGGACCTTTATCTTCGTAGGCAGGGTCACTACCAACTAGGATAATCCGGTCGTCATATTAAATAAATAAATATATTACGCTGGATCTATACTTAAAGAGAAAACAACATAGTCGTAGTAATAGGAAGTCAATAGGGGTGGAGACAATAAATAAAATAATCAATAATGTCATATTTTCTCGATAAAGGATTAAAGATATAGTCAAATAGAGAATCAGAGAGAAAAGCAAAAACCAATGCAAAAGGTTAAATAATCACGAAGTTATAGGTGTCCAAAGTTTTAAGAAGGGGCATGGTCTGTCCCTTTTTCGCAAAACGCAACTTCATATGAAACAATGACGCTAGAAGATTGTGACGTCACACTAATAGAACGTGCCGCGCCCCATCGTGTTTAACGCGGCCCCCCGGCAGCATCCTGTGATGTGACGTCACACACTGTTTGCGTTTTCTCTCTCTAACAAGCAATATTAAAACGGTTGTAGCTTCGTTATTCTTTGAGATATCTGAATGGGATTTTCGTCACTAGGCATATTTTTTTGCCTTCTTTCTTTTGGAGTAATAATCATTTTCGAGTCTACACCCCTATTGTGTTAGCTAATGTCATCATAATTCGGTCACCTATAGCGAATGGGAGAAGATCGTGTGGTTAAATATAAGAGCTTAGGAGGGTAGGTAACGTCCGGTTGGTCGCCGCAGGTATCGGTATAGGTTGATGTGGTGGTTGCAGATCTTCGCGTGCTCCAAGCTGGCGATTGGCGTGAAACCACTCAAGATCGGGATCAGTGGCGTGCACGTATTGGTGGCCAAGACACACTCGTTCCGCCAGAGGAGTCAGTAAGTAAGTAAGTAATGCTACACCTAACCGAAAATAGCGAGTTTCGAACCTGTCATTTACTCTCTTTCAACAGGCGGAAATTCTAATGTCACGCACACGTCGTTCTACGGATACAAGTGTACTGAACATGTTAAACATGAAGCGAGTATTAAATGTAGGTATTTAACGTGAAAAATATTTAACATGTAATGTAGTAACCTGGGCCGGTTTTGCTGTATAATATTTTATGATGCAATCCGTTTCTGAGAATACATCTTTCATAACTGCCTCCAGCTTGCACCGATTGTCGAGCAATCCAACTGCTTATGTTGATAACAGTTCTAACCTAGTTAAATAGCCAAATCATGTTATTGAAGAAAAAACTGTCTTCTGTTGTCTAAAGATAAACAAGCAGAATTGAAATATGATTGGATTAGTTATGTATGTTCATATATGTACGAGAAAACACTACCGCTTCAAGGGACTAGGTATATGGTTTTAATTCCAACTCGATTCCTCCACGCGTTCCAGTGATAAAGGGTATTGACCAACAGACAGACGGACAACAAAGTGATCCTATAAAGGTTCCGTTTTTTTCTGTTGAGGTACGGAACCCTAAAAACAATCGCTTTATCGACTTGCTCGTTTGCGTCGAGTACAAATACGGTTGAACCAGTTAAGTTACCTTTGGGTAAGTTTGTTGAGTTTGTTTATTTCGTAAAGTTTATGTATGTATGTAAATTCTTTATTTTACATGGAACAGAACACAACGACATAACAATGATTACAGGAACAGATGATACCTTTACAAAGGCGAGCTTATCTCTGAGAGGGATTTCTTCCAGCTAACCTTTGGCAAACCGAGACACATGTACAAAACTATTAAAAAGATAAACAAAGAGAAATTGATCATTGATTAATATACATACTATTAAATAGGTAATATGTATGAAATATATAACAATAAACTTAAATGTACACTCGCGGGCAAAGAATACGGGTCGGTAAAATACCGTCATATTTCCTAAAATAGTGCGTAAGAGGTTGTACAGTTAATCCTATCATGATCTTTATTTAATTTTACATATAAACTGCTAATAACAGTAAAAAATATAACGTTACCAGGTTTAAATCGGACTCGTAAAAACCCATGAAAAAAAACAACGTTAAGTGAGCGAGATATCGCAAAAATCGTGATTTTTGGATATCGATATTTTTATGATAGGATACAGGGTTGGGTATTGTAAAGAATAGCATATTATGTAAATGAAACAAGTATTAAATATTTTAAAAAACCTATTGCAGTTATTTAATTTAGGGTGACCCGTATTCTTTGCCCGCGAGTGTATATCAGTAAAAGTCTTAAAATGCTAATAATATACAGTCAAGGAGCATTCGACAACCACAGTTTCTTCAACTGCCCCTTCAGCGAGGCCACAGACTGGCACTGACTGAGTGTCGGAGGCAACGAGTTCCATAATTTGGCCGAGTGTACCGTGAAGGATCTATCGAAGGAACGGGATCTATGAGGAGGTATGGCTAAAGTAATGTAGAAGTCACTGCAATAGAGAGATTTCTCAGGGACCGAAGTCCCAATGAGAGTTGTTTTGGATTTTGAATATATGCAAAGTGATCTATGAAACTTCTATAGCGCGGTGCAGAACACGTCAGATTCGACAGCTGACAGGAGTGACGCCACATCAGCCCCCCTTCGAGACAGAGGGGTCAGCGACGATGTATAAGAGTGGCAGCTTGCCAGTGCTCAGAGCCAGCGTGGCGAGCGAGCGCTCAGAGCCAGGGTGGCGAGCGAGTAGGAGGAGAGAGAGAGAGAAGAGAAGAGAGATTCTGGCTTGCTGAGAGTTGGGCGTCAGTCAGGATCCTCAGAGTTGCGCTTATGTCCATTTTCGGAGGTCACCAATGTAGAAGTCACTGCAATAGAGAGATCTCTCAGGGACCGAAGTCCCAATGAGAGTTGTTTTGGATTTTGTATATATGCAAAGTGATCTATGAAACTTCTATAGCGCGGTGCAGAACACGTCAGATTCAACAGCTGACAGGAGTGACGCCACAGTAAGATTACCACTAGATCGGAGCCGATGATCGCTTTCTTCCGTCATATGAACCTCTCCGTAAGATAGAGGGGGGAAGAAGGAATAAACAGAGGGGCTACTGCGAAACGAAAACGTGTATTTCCCTCTCTGTCGCTTGAACTAGCAAGTACGGCAGAGAGGGAGATACACGAACGAAGTTCGTTTTCATTTCGCGGTAGACCCTCTGTACATTGCCGACGACGGCGGATGGACAACCATTTGAGCTGGGAGCGGAAGGAAGACACGTGATCAAATTTACGCAAACCCAAAATATACTTACCCAGCAACCCTGCCCCGGCTTCGCACGGGTACTATATTATTCATATAAACCTTCCTCTTGAACCACTCTATCTGTTAAAAAAAACCCCATCAAAATCCGTTGCGTAGTTTTAAAGATCTAAGCATACATAGGGACAGACAGCGGGAAGCGACTAGTTTTATACTATGTACTAGTGTAGTATAGTTAAGTGATGCAGACGTTTTGCAATCGCTCAAGCTTTGTCAAGCAGTTCCTCGTTGAGGTCCAAGAACGCAATGTCCCCGGAGTCCAAAAGTGGAAGTAAAAGGTAACGGGCAAGAACGATCTTAATTAAAGGGAGGACATTTTGAAAACGTTTAAGGGAGTACATAGAAGCAAAAGTCTCCTACCCACTCACTTGCTTGTGGCAACCACAGTTGCCAATTTCGCGCACCCCTAAACTGATGGTGGCAACTGTGGTTGCCAAGCGAAGTATGGACTTCTTTGATAAAGAAAAATTGGAAGCAATTTAGGATACCGTTTTTAAAATCCACAAGCAAGTGAGTGGCTACTGACCTGTGTAACATGTGCTGACCATGAAAGTGTCTGGTCTATGATGATACCTAAGTTTCTAACGCTGGAAGAGAAAGGAATATGAGAACCAATTATTATTCTGTGTGTAAATGGGAAATCTCCTTTTCTTGTATCAGGGCATGATACTTCCCGGCCTCGCGGGCCCTAATTAAACTAGGCCAGGTAAACAATTGCGAGCACGGCCGGGAATCGTTCTACGGAATTTGTTTGCCGACTTGCGTTCCGGGTCACAAGGAGGTTGTTTTTGTGAGATTAAACCCGACTATAGCACTATTAGAGAGTTTGAATTTAGAATTTTCGACGAACAAATGTTGGTGGTACAGCTTGGTTATTAATTTACCGTGTTGAAGACTCACTTGTGGGTAAATTCAGTGTTCCCCAGGGTTGATCACGTAACTTTTCGAATGCGAAAGTGTTATTTAGATCTACCTCACGCGCGTACAATGTGCAGGTTCCAGACTCCTACAAAATTACTTAAATTATACATACATACATTCACGCCAAAAGGGGTAGGCAGAGCACATGAAACGTATGTTCCAGCGCCACTTTTAGCATACATGTGGGTATAAAAGATCGACAAAATGTGATATTGCAGTGATAGGTTGCTAGCCCATCGCCCACAACACACTACAACCCTGGTCCCTTAGTCGACTTTTACGACACCCACGGGAAGAAAAGGGGTGGTGAAATTCTAACCCGACACCACACGGGAACGGGGATTACTTAAATTATCTTCAAATGAATAGAGACTATCAAGAGAAGCGAACACGAAAACCTGTCAAGAAAGACTAGAATCATTTGTCCCAAATGATTCTAATTTTTACAAGTTTATTCCAGGAAAGGGGGAATTTGTGAAAGTTACTTATACTTACATAGGTTTCTTAAAAAATCACGCCGTTAGCCTGCGAATGTCAAATAACGTTTTGTATGGAAATAAGCTGTCAACACAGTGCCGTATCTCCTCAGTTCTGTATTATCGAATAACATTTCGGAACGCACTAATGTGCCTCACCTCACCCGTCACGGCTAATGAAACTAGAACTACGCTTAGTTACTACGACTACGATTGCGGGGTCAAGATATAGTTGTGGATGTACGGTGAGGTGAAGCATAAACAAGAAACATAATAAGTAGCGGGGCTGTCTACTAAACTTGTTTTAGTCAAAATTCGATTGTTTTCTGTACTGATATTACATACAAAGAGGAAAAGTCGGCAAGTCTCTGTGTTTTAGCTTTGTAAGTATGTATGTAGACCATTAAAAGTTTTTAAACCGTTTAAATAAGTGGTTCCGGAAATTTTACATGCAATTTACAAAACTTAAAATCTCACATTTCCTTATAATATTTAGTAATGAATCCCATGTACATGTACGATAACCTCTGATATCTAAAATGTGTTTTGTCTTGTTGCCACAAACACAAATACTAAACTAACAGATAAAGACAAACGATTTGAATCTGCCTTCTATTAGCTCAAAAAGGTTTAATTAACCTTTATGAGTAAGAGCCTTCGTATAAATGGGTCAATCAACTTTTTCTCGTTGTTATTCCGTCCAACACGTCTATCATGAGACGGCCGCGACATACTCTCGATTTTTCTCGCACTATCCGTCCCTCTCTTATTAGAACACTTAGAACAAGAGGTATTGTGCGAGAAAAATCGAGTGTCGCGGCCGTCTCATTATGGACGTGCTGGTAAGTGACAGTTACTTAGAAAAAATACTATAAATCGGACTCCTATCATGTTAAGGAGATACCACCACTATGCAATGAGTTTAGTACCAATACAACAAAACGTGTTTAGTGGATTTAAACCCCATACAATCATAGTTTGAAAGAGTGACACATCAGACGTAACCATGGCAAAGAGCAGCAACCAATTGTTGATTGGCCCAGATAAGCATGGTGCGTGAAAAAGGTTAATGGTTGACATTTGACATATGTACATGAGATCAACAACTCATATTGAGGCTGCTAAAGCCGGAAATAATTTTCCAGGTGACTCGCTTGTTCCATTTCCTTCATACTCGCAAACACCTTTTATCCAAAAGTGAGCGTTATGTGACAAGTGAGAGTTATCAATATTGTAGTTATTAAGTTATTTATACTTGTGTATTAATATTATAGAGATATCCTAGTTTGTATGGAGGGGGTAGGTATCTCAAGTGATACAAATAATTTCAGAAATACACTGAATTTTTCAAATCCAAAATAATTAACGGCGTACAATTATAAACTTCTATTATGCTAATTTTGCGATTACATTATATATGTCAAATGTATTTCTTCAAGAATTTTGAGATTGTAGATTAGAAAACCTGATTGATGAAAAAGTGGCCCATATTTATTTCATATTACATCTTCCGTTTCTCCATTTCGTTACGAATACAAGCGTGTGTGGAAAAGTAACGGAAAATTGGGCCACTCTTTTCCTATTAGGCTGAATAGGGTTTTTGATTCTGTGTAATAGGGATAACTAGGGTTAGGATTCTGGTGGCAGTTTATTTATTGATTTATTATTCGGAGAACCAACAGCTAACAATTCAAAATAATAATATAAGCTAGTTATATAACTTAAGTAACAGAACGCCAATTAAAGGTTCCCACCAGTAGCAACAGCAGTAGTTTTAGCAGAAGTAATGCAGTGGAGTCGCCATTGTATTTTTATTTGAATAAATGAATAACTGAACGATAAATCTGTAATAAAGTACCGGCCAATAAAAAAATATTGTATGAACGTGTATAGAGTAAACAATTTAGTTTTGTTGATACATCACATATTTTACTAGTTTAACATATTTTACATACATTTTTGACTACAACTGCAATGAAATACTGTAAATTACAGTGATGATTTTATAATATAACATTTCAATAAATTTTACTTGTTTGCTAAAATGTTTATGTATTCAAGAGCTTGAACAACTTCCAGCTGGAATATAATATTATGAAACAATATATTATGTTTTTATTGAATTTTTATGAATCAATTTACTTGTATGACAACAATAAATTTAATTACACATTATTGGTTTATCAATCATTTATTCATTCATTCATTCAATAAAAAAAAAATAACAACGACTCCATTGCTCTTTGTTCACCCCAATGCCACCAAACATCCCAACTCAAGGGATAACATAACATTTCAAAATTGTGATGAAAAACACGAATGTTTTTTCAAATATTAAGGTCTATTGTTATTGTTGATTATGGGCCTTGGTACGCCGCTTCGACCAGCAAGTGATCTATTTATTTCTATTCTATTGTGGCTGCCCATTTTTTTGGGTTCACCGTCAAGGCCCGTTGCCTTCAGGAAATTCCAGATTCTTTGGGCGCTGATAGGTTGTACCTCTTCTGGGTCCTCCATGTGCCGCCCTAAGTAAGTACTTATTTGTACTTGAGCGGTCCGCAGGAGCAGATAATGTGTTTTGTCATTATAGGCATGAATGTCATTCCCACGATTATGAGGAATCTAACGATACCTCATGTCAAATTAAATGAAATAAATAAATAAATATTAGGGGACAAGCTTACACCAATCGACCTAGTCCCAAACTAATCAAAGCTTGTACAATAGGTACTAGACGACGATAAACATACTTATATAGATAAATAAATACTTATATACATAGAGAACATCCATGACTCAGGAACAAATATTCGTGATCATAACACAAATGAATGCCCTTACCGGGATTTGAACCCAGGACCTATTGCTTCATAGGCAGGGTCACTACCAACTAGGCTAAAGGGTTCGTCTAGATACATTTCTACCCACATACATACATACATGAACCTCCTTAATAGGACACATAACCCTCCTCGCTGCGCTACGATATCATTTTTGGGGCAATTCGTTGAATAGAGAAGCGGCCTTTAGAAAGAAAGAAAGAAAGAAAGAAAAACATTTATTCATGGTAAAAAAAAGGCATACTGTGGAGTGGACACGTACGCACATACACATTTGCCACGAAATGGTCACAACTCAGCGTAATGCTGGCAACGCCAGCGCTGGTCTTCCGTTGTGGCCATTTGGTGAGGTGAGGACGGAACAATGACGCCAAGATCACACACAAGGACAAATGGCAAATTACAAAAACAATACAAATAACGAAGAACACAAACTCATTAAAAACAAAAATCAATAAATAAAAACAAAAAAAGACACCTGCCACTTAATTTTTAAAAAGAAAAAGAAAAAAAGGTACCACAACTATGGCTTATCTATGGTAAATTTGAGTTGACAATTATTGACATTACATAACTACAGGTGACAACTAACGCGTGTTGATGCAAAACATTCTGTGAAAACAAGTAAACGTTGACCATTAAAACTAAAACTATACTATGAGACTTACTGCTAAACCAGATACTACAACATGGAGTAATATTCGAAGAATTTAAACAAAGAACAATAACGCTTTGAAGCGCAGAAAAGGTGTATCAGGGCAATGCGTGGTCTCCAACAAACCGATGGAGACTGGCAGGCCTTTACGACAAAGACGCAGAGAGGACCTTTGCACATTTGTTGCAAAAATCGCTTTAACGCGCAAAAGTGTGTATTCTGTGGCAATTAAGATATACAACAAATTACCGTCTGAACTTAAGCTGACTCCGATACCGGTTCTGAAACGCAAACTCATGACATTACTTTTAAACAAATGTTATTATTCTATTTCTAATTACTTAAATGATGACTTCAATTGAATTTTTATTTTATTTTTTATTATTATGAATATTATTATTGTTGCAAATGACATTGACTCTTCTTTATATAAAGTAATGTAGGTAATTAAATATATCCATAAACGTGTACAACTTAATTTAAGAATGATGGCATGTAGGTAATATTTTGAATATTATTAATAAATGACTTATGACTTATCCTACTAATATTATAAATGCGAAAGTTTGGATGTTAGGATGTTTGGATGTTTAGATGTTTGGGTGTTTGTTACTTACGCTTAAGCGGCTTAACCGATTTGGATGAAATTTTGCACGAAGATAGTTTATAGCCTAACTTAAAATATAAGATAGTTTTTATCTCGGGTCCGCGCAGACGAAGTCGCGGGCGGAAGCTAGTGACTTATAATATAATATAATGATTTGATAAATAAAATAATATAATGATTTTGTACGCGAACTGGCAAAATATAGTGGTTCGCAATAATTATTTAACATCTCTGTATCTTTCAGTTATACCTATGTTTAACAAATAAAGCACTTTGAACCTTGAATAGGCAGTCGGGTAAAAAGGCAGATTACACAACTCTTTTGAAAATGGGTGAGTGTGAAGTCAATTCCCACAGTTATTAAATGACTAAAAGGTAGTTTTTAGCTTACACGAGGCATCTCTCTTTTGTTCGCATTCGCAAGCTGCGAACCGATTGCAATTAGCTTCGTTGTGTGGATAAGACATGTTATTAATTAAAAACTTGATGTCCGCGCGCGTCCTCCCGCGTACCCATTACAAAGAAAACAAGCTAAACTGCGGGGTAAAATACCCATAGCCTACGAAAATCCTGAAGGTCCATACGCCGTTCTATACATAAGTGCAAATAAAATTAAACTAAGCATTATAATAAACAGTTATAGGTAAGGTGGACGCTTCTTGGTATTAAGTAGGTGGACTGATGACCTGGTAAAGGTCGCGGGAGTCCGCTGGATGCGGGTGGCTCAGGATCGGTCATTGTGGCACTCTTTGGAGGAGGCCTATGTCCAGCGGTGGACGTCTTTCGACTGATGTGATGATGTGATAAAACAGTTATAGAGTCCCCAGGAAGCTCAACACAGGTCGTCCCCCATACAAACTTAGTTTGTGCTGGAATAGCATGAAACTTTGTATAATCGATGTGGCTGGCATAATATCAGCCCCAAATGTAGACACCCTAGAGACCCGCCTTAACTATGCCGCGAGCCAACTGTCTCGGTGGTTTAGCTTAAATGGACTAGCGCTAAATGTCACCAAAACCCATTTTATACATTTCCACGTCGGGGGTCGCCCGCCGAGGTCACTCAATGTCCAAGCTGATGGCATTTGCGTAGAACAGAAGGAAGCTACCATCTTCTTCAGGATTTGGTATTGATCGGAAACTGACCTGGGCAACCCACGTTGACAAGCTGTGCACGAGACTAGGTGGTGCGTGTTTCGCACTGCGCCGCCTTGCGCGAGTCGTACCACGGCACGTTGTAAAGGCGTGTTATTTCGCGACTATTCACACACTGCTACAGTACGGTGCGGAAATGTGGGGGCGCGCCGCCGACTGGCAGCGTATTTTCAGACTCCAAAAAAGGGCCGTGCGATCTGTGGTGCAGGCAAGACGGGAAGCCTCTGCGAGGCCTATTTTCAAAGAACTTGGCATACTGACACTACCATCAATCGTGATTTTACAGATTGCATGCTATACCTACGCTCACTTAAGCGAGTACAAAAGGCGCGCGGATTCATCTCGGTTGCTGCGATACCCTAATAAAATTCTCCCAGTGAAACGACGACTGGCCAAATCCGGAAAGGTGACAAACGTGATGGGGCCAGCCGTGTACAAAAAGTTGCCAGAGACAATCACGTCGGCCCCGTCCCTAATGATTTTCAAAAGAAAACTAAAAAAGTGGCTCCTCGAGCACACATTCTATAGCTACGACGAATTTATGAATATTGTGTGAATGTTTTTATTTAAATACTCGTACTGTTCTGTTGATGACATAAAATAATAATTATTAACTATTATACTATTTATTAACTTGTTATAGACACTTTTTGTGTAATGCTAATATTATTATATTCTTCTTTTAATAACTAAACATTCTGACATGTAATATTGACAATTACGAATAAATGAATATGAATATGAATATGAATATACACAATGGGGGGACATATCTGTGTCGAAAACTATTATCTGATGCTAGAAATTATTTAAAAACAAGTGCGTGTCGGGCCACGCGCAGTGTAGGGTTCCGTAGTCGCCTGTCTTTATTAGTTACATCGACGCGCGCCAACTAAATGGTTGCGTCGGCCGAATTTGTACGAAAGTTGGCCTAACTAAGTACATCTTAAGTTGGTCGACTATTACTCGGTAACTAGTTATGCTTACTTAGCCGGTAGGAATACTACGTGTTTTTGACAATTTCCGTTAATTGCAAGGGGGCATAGTTTAGATCAAATAAAGTTAATTTCTCCAAGACAGTAGTATCTTAACTCTTCCTGTTATCAAGATATTCAATATTTTAATTTAATCAATTTCGCAGATTTAACCAGTGTAAATGGCTCTTAACTGTGACGTCATAGCAGCTTTTTAATCTTTGTAAGGTTCCTATACACTACAAGGAGGTTTACAAAGTGAGTTCGTTCGATATTAGGCACGAACTGACTCGGTGGTACATATTTTTTATTTCATTTGTTTCAAGACCCTTCCTTCTATACAATAAGACAATAACCGTTCATGCTACATAAAATTATTTTGTATAAAAAAGGAAAAACATGTTTTTTCCTTTTCAAGAAATAATTATGCAAATTTATGAATGTACTCTGCAATATGCCGAAGTTAACGGAAATTCCCGGGAACACCGTGTATAGAAAACTTTTAAGCTACGTTACACATAAATCTTAATTACTTAAAAATATTTCGCATAATAAAACTATACGTATTTGCAACACTTGAACCGGCAGCACATGAAAAGGGTGGTTTCCAAGCTTTAATTTGAAACACTAAATAAAAAATTCAAACCTATTATTTGTATTTAAAACCTTTGGTGCATAGTCTAATATTGAAATTAAAAAATAATTTGGAAGTTGCTATTTGAAATACAAAATAATATCTGTGAAATAAACGCCAATTTCATAGGTCATACTCTACTCTTTCAATTTTTTTTGTTCCGGGTTTCCCATCGAAAATGTTCACGCGCCGCCACAGATCTCATGTCTACAAAAAAAAACCCACAAACGACGATAAACTTTATAGTCGCATCCTCAACAGTCCTGCTTATACATATGTATCAGTTTGTAATTAATCAAAGTCAGGCAAGCATCGGCATTAATTACAACGTTATGAATCACGTCATCGCTGTACCATCGCCAACACAGTTAACTGACCATCCGTGCATTTTATGTGCACTGTAATAAGGTTCAATATAACTACAGGATGGTCAGTTAACTGTGTTGGCGCTTGTACGATACGGTACGATGACTGATAGATAAATGATCATCGTCATTTGAGCGTTTCTCAAAAAAAATGCCACTATTATAAATTGTACTACTAGGGATTTTATGATAACTATTTCCACTCAGAATCAGGAGCTCTTCGACCCTGGTAGGACAAAACACTGTCCCAAAGATATTTTTCCTATTGTGTTACCATTTACCTTATACTTTTTATGGTGGTAACACAATAGGAAAGTTCAAAAATGTATGGGCATTTTGGGACACTTTTTTCTCCTATTGGGATGGAGAGACATCGTGATTTTGAGTAGAAATAACATAAAAGTTGCAGAAAATCTCCACAAAAATGTAGTGGCATTTTTTTGAGAAACGCTCATTTATTCATTTTACGTAAACGTGTACTAACCAAAGTTATTTACAGTTAGCAGGAAAATTTGCTAAGCGACAAAAATCGCTCGAAATTATCTAGACAGTATTTAATTTGATTATTGTATTTTTTTCCAATTTCGCTTTACAATTGTAATCCATTGCCATTTAAAATTTAATGTGGCCTATTGCAATACAGGTAAAGCATGAGGCCGAATCACACACGACTCTAATGTCAAGAGAATAATCTCTTGAAATTAGAGTCGTGCGTGTGATGCATTTTGAGCACTTGACACGCGTAGCTACTTTTGAGCACTTGACCCGCGTAGCTACTTTTGCTGCTGAGTGTATGTACATATAGCATTTTGTACCAGTCAAGGTCAATTTGATATTTAACAGTGGCTTTTCGATGAATGAAAACACCGTGACGGGAGACTGGTCGGTCTAATTCCAATAAGGCCTAGTTTTCCCTCTGGGTTGAAAGGTCAGATGGCAGTCGCTTTCGTAAAACTGGTGCCTATGCCAAATCTTGGGATTAGGTGACAAAGCGGACCCCGGGCTCCTTTAGGGCACAACCGGGAATAACGTTAGGAGAATGATGAAGAACCTAGTATGAAATAGGTTTAAAAATGGAGAAAATGTGATATATTCCAGTTATACTTAGGGCATACTAAAAAATCAGGATTTTCGTAAAAGAGCAGTTATTAGTACATTTATTGCTTTTCAAAGTTATACCTTCACTATTTCCACATTTTTTGAAGCAGGAGGCTCAGTCTTTCGACGACTCCTTCTTGGGACACGGCCCGGGCTTACAAGCCCGGGCCGTATCGTAAACTAAGTTTATCTTTAATTTTTGTAAATAATAAAGAATTTACGGGGCGAGGGCGGGGCATTATGGCGGATACGTCATCAGTTCAGTAATGTACTTGATAGGGGCATGGGCCAAGGATATAATTAACACCACCAATGCATTGCAAAGCCTTGTTCGGACTAGGCTAATATTTTAGTGCAAACCCATACAAAAGCTACTCGTACTTGCAGCAAATGTATGGACTAAAAGCCTAGCCTAGTCCGAACAAGGCTTTAGACTGTCTTTATTTTCATCTCGACTACCCTCCTCTTACACATGACCAAGCTACCAACAAGTTCCACATTTGAGGCCTTCAAATACGCATTCGTTATCTTAGCGGAATGGACGCGTTGTCGTGGTGAAGGTAGACTTATGCGGGGATGCTTTCCGCGAACCCTTTCTAACGCTTTGGTTAAGCAAGTATTTATACATATACCAATTTGCAGTTACTGTTCTTCGATTTTCAAGTGACAGCATAGTGTAATGTTAATGTCGTGATTTACCGAAAAAATTATCAACCATTTTCATGCCGGTGCTCCGGCTTTATTCAACTTTTGTCGGTATAAATTCCAAGGTATAGGAAGATATAGGAATTTGCTAAAATGAGCATAATAGACGTAGGTGCTCCCGAGCGAGAATACGGTCTGTTGAAAGTGAAAGGCTTATCCTCGGGTCGGCAGCGCGCTTATGGCTTTTCTGTGCAGCTCCGGTGTCCCCCCGAAGGGGGCCTCAACGAATTACCAATAATTAAGAAAGAAAGAAAGAAAGAAAGAAAACATTTAATCGTGGACAAAACAATGGCTATACAAAACAAAACACAGTAAAGTAAAAGTAGCAGGGTCCACGAAAAGGCCCCGACTCAGCATGGTGCTAACCTAGGAGGCCAGCGCTGCTCTTCCGTCGGAACCTTTACATGAGTTACCTCCTGGAAGGCAACACAAAACAAATACGCTAAAACATATTTTAAAGAATACATAGGTATCTTAAGTAAAAATAAGCAGTATGTAAGTGCGATAGTTTTAGCAAATACTTAACTACTACTACTAGCGTAGAATTAAGCAAATACTCAACCCAGCAATTTCCCGAGTTCCCCAGACTGCGAAACATATCTGGCAGCGCAAGGTTGGCCACGGGACGGCGGTCGTAACTATACCCCTTGTTCTAAGTGTTCTAATAAGAGAGAGACGGATAGTGCGAGAAAAATCGAGAGCATGTCGCGGCCGTCTCATGATAGACGTGCTGACCGTGAGAAACACGGTCAAGCCACAGAACCACGTGACACTTATTCCAATTGGCGGAACATCTGCTTCAGAATAACGCCATCTGTGATGGGACGTGTGTCAACATAATGACAACAAAAACCAAATTTGGTTTTGGCGTAGGTGGTCGGCCGTAGCGTCCGCGCGGCGCGGCGGACGGGCGCTGAATTATCAATAAATGGTTGTAAAGGACTGTTACGCTTAAATACAATAAATAATGTTGTTTGTAACATTTTCTTGCTTTTATTATTTGAAGAACTAGCGAAACCAAGTACAAATGTACGAATGAACAAACGAAAGCAGTTAAACATCCGCCTTTAATTTACCTCTCGTGTTTACAGCAGAAACTTGTGGTCGACACTGGAGCGTAAACTAGGCTCAGGCACATATGGGGGCGTAGGAACACAGTACACAATTCTGTAACAGAGACGCAATTCTATTGGTCTTATTGACAGAAGGGGACATCTCTAGAGATGTAACCCAAGCAGTGTATACTTGCTTGTGACCGCAAGTCGCTTGCTGTTACCCCAAAACAGACGGGTATTTAATCACTTTGTTATCAGGATATAGAGAAGATTCAAGTAAAATATACACACATACACACACGGATACTTTAACAACACACACACTACATTGTTTATTTAATTTGATTATTGTATTTTTTTCCAATTTTGCTTTACAATTGTCATTGTCCATTGCCATTTAAAATTTAATTTGGCCTATTGCAATACAGGTCAAGCATGAGGCAGGAATCTGAGGGGTAGTCACGTAACGTTTCGAACACGCGTTAGGACAGGTCAATTGTAATTTTTCCATATAACAATTGTTACATTTAGATCTAAATACCTAACGTACGTACAATGCGTTACGTGATCGACCTGCAGGTATACTTGAGATTGAGTTGGCTAAATCGCATCACAGTAGGCCATTCAAAAAGCAACTCTATCGTCCACGGTAGAAGATTCCAATTCCAATGGCAGTTTTATAAAAAGTCGGCTGGATTAAATAATCACAACCATATTCGTCAATTGTTTCCTCCTATCTAAAATGAATGTGAATGTGTAATATTGTGTATTGTACAGTCGATGTCAAAAACGATTATGTAAATACTTTTGCACCTTATAGCTGTGTAACACGGCGAAATGTATACCTTGTCGTGGATTGTACAATGATGTAATATAAAAAGTGAAATTAAAAGATTTTTCAAAAAACCCAACTGCTTTTTTCAAATGTTATAGCCTATGCCACTCCCACGATCAAGAGGAATCCAACGACACCTCATATGTCGAAATCCGTCAAACAGTTTAGGCTGCATTGCGCGACAAAGAATAAGGTCACATACATACATACGCTCGAAAAACATAACCCTCCTCTCCTTCGGCAGCCGGGTAAAAAAGGGGTAGATATAAGCGCTCCAAAAGTGGCATACTAAAACTCAGCCAATTGTATGAACTGGCCTCAGTGTCGCGTCGTCAATGGACACGTGTAAACGTGTCTCAGCTGTCAGATTTAGTGACCATTTTAAAAAACGGAATTTAATATAGACAACGTATCTACCTCTTTTTTTATATTATTATTATATACTAATATTGGGAGTGTATGTAACCCGTACGAGATTGGTCACTGTGGCACTCTTTAAACAGGCCTATGTCCAGCAGTGGACATCTCTCGGCTGATATGATGATGAAGATACGAGATTTGCCTATTCTCCATGCCTTTACTGTGCCTAAATTGTCCCCTGCGTAACGCCACAGTAAGCCCTTGTCCCGACATGTGCTGGCATGTCCGAGCCGATCACAGCCGCCAGTTGTACAGCTCCACGCTGATTTATGTTTACACCGATTAAGCATTGTCAGGGTTAATCCACAGAGTAGCTCTTTTGTGCTTGGAAGTTTGCTGAGCTCGGCAGATGGCACGATCATGTCACAGTAGGTTTTTATACTACGACGACGACTAACAACCATACGGCCTGCCTGATGTTAAGCAGACGCCGATGCCTATTGACGACTGCAACAGAGGAGGCACAAACGAGTTGCAGACCCTTTGGCCACTTGGGAATCGCTGTGCTGACAGCTAGACACATGCAGGTCCCACATACTCATGCCCATCCTCGGGAGCTCTGACTACCTTTTTTTATATTATAGAGGCAAACGAGCAGACGGATCACCTGATGGTAAGCGATTACCGCCGCCCATGGACACCTGCAACACCAGAGGTGTTGTGAGTGCGTTGCAGGCCTTTAAGATGCGAGTACGCTCTTTTCTTGAAGGTTTGAAGGCCTACGTTCTAATTAGAAAAAGACGCACTTATAGTAAGCTATAAGTGCGTCTTTTTCTAATTAGAACGTTTAGATAGAGACGGACAGGCTATAGATAATAATAAGTAAATAATAAATATTAGATAGATAGGTAGATAAATAAATAGATAAATGATTTATTTAGCACTTTGCAACAAAGTAAATAAAAAATACACAAAAAAGAAACAGAAAGCACAACGGTAAAAGAACAAGTAAAACAATTGTGTTACGAAAAATAATAATTTTAAAATTAAATTAAAGACATTACTGTGCGTTGCAATAAATGCCAACAAGGTACTAGCTCAGTTTTGCTTTGCTCGTGTGTATTCTGCTAGTACCTCGGGTCACGATGCAGTTGAAATATTAAAAGAAAAATAATAATAAATAAGTAAAGCTTGCAAATAATATCGAAAAAATAAAATGGATCGGTGTGATGTAGGTGAGTAATAAAAATGACAAAATGTAAAGTGTAACTATGTGTCGACATGGAGTGTATATATTATGAAAAACGTGTGGCGAGATGTGTGATGTTCCTTAGAAGCACGCCTATATTACAAAATCTGCAACCAAATAGCCACGAGGAATTCCTGCCACTGGCTTGTCCAAGAGAAATCTTTTAAATTTGAATTTAAGTATTATTATTAGCATTAAATAAATGCCGTCTCCGTTTAATTTATAATTAATTTACTTACAAGCATGTACGAATACCAGCTTTTACATAATTGGTTATGGTTATACGTGAGCGAGAGCGACAACGTTGTTAATATTGGTGTTCTGCCTATTCGCAGAATTTCCTTTGGTCAAACATCACTTGCCAACCAACATTTCGAAAATGATTCACTTTGACAACTAACCATTACCAACTTTTGTATGACAACCTGACACTTGGTCGAATTTTTATAAAGCAGAATATCACAATGACTAAAAATGTTAGGAAAACTTATCACTTGCCAACTATTTCACTAGGCCAAACAACTATTGAACGAACAACGTTTCGTCAGTGCAATAGTTACGTTTTAACATATAAGCCAACTTAAAAGTTATGATGAATCGTTACGTCACTTGCGTATCTTTTGGCGAAACCCATCTGTTGAACTTGCCTGAAACAAAGAACAGTGTCGTAATAAGTATAGCAACAGAAATAATAACTGTGACAGAGTCCAGATAGGTGCGACGACGAGCGAAGCGAGGAGGAGCGTGTTAGGTTAACCGCGATCTTACAGCGTGAGCAAAATCGCCTTATTGAATATTCAAAATAAGTAATGAAAAATACAAAGCAACGTCCCGCAAGTAATAACGTAAACACTTATCGCTAATAAGTCAGTTTATTCTTACTCACCCACAAAGTTATTAAAAGAAGTAAGCAGTTGCGCTTACCCACATTGTAAATTATATTACATAGTAACTGTACGAACCCTACTGCGTGAAACATTTGGGAAACGTTATACAACGAAATGACTATTCAGCCAACTAAAACATTGTGTTAAACGATTTTTGGCATTTTGAAAGTTTACTTTATAATCATCAGACTAAACGTACAGTTGGCAACTGTGAGGTTGGGAAACGAAACGAAATCTTATGACAAGTTGGCAAGTGATTATTTGGCGAAATAATATTCTGCGAAACGTTGGTTGGGAACTAATAATTGGCCAAACAATTTTCTGCGAAAAATAAGAGAACCGTTAATATTGCTATTTATATTTGCACAGTAAAAGCAGACTTTATACCATAACACTATTCAGACTACTTGGAAGTATACCAGTATACCAAATACAGGCAATTGAACCATTTCTGGTGAGAATTGAGTACTTCAAAATGTACATCTATATTCAAATACGAGCCCCAGTTTTTCAGCGAGTATAGAATGTAACAAAATACATACATACAACATCTCACGGGTCTCACGGGTTACAAGTTCAGCAAATTCATTACCCTTTTCTTATACAGGGTGTACCAAAAATGGGGTGTCCCAATTAAAACTAAGTTAAATCTAAATAAAAAGTTTCTGTCAAATATTTCATTTTTGGTAGCTGTGTACTCATACAATTTCAGAGATGCTTTCATCGTTATAAAGAATTTAGATTATCATTAGTATCATTTATCACCACCAACAACACCACACACAACACATACCCTAAAAGCAAGTAAAGGTTATTATGACTGCGGTCTTCTATAAAGGTACAGACAGACGTACCCATTACTAGCACGAAAGCATGCCACTATTGAGCAATTGCTCATTAGTGGCACGTGTGTAACAACATTGCTAGTAATTTTTTTCATTATTTTGACGAAGCATGTGACATAGAATAATATTGGACTGTTATTATTATTTAATTTAATTAGAATTTTATCAATGTTATTTATATAAATCAATCTAATTTAGTGTAGCTTATAATGAAGCATGCGATAAAATAATGTTTAATATTTATTAGTAGATCACTAGTATGCTATAATTATGTGATGTACTTAATTTAAATGTAATTTTATCCCGGTCTATAGACTGAGTGATCAAATCACTGACCTAAGTTTTCATATGCCTGACCTGGCTGAATATATTATGGGAAGAAACATGTATAGATATTTAAGACCTTATGTACCATATATTCATTATGAATAAACCATTCATTCATTCATTCATTCAATGAGCATGCTTATTTAGAGCGTCCTCAAAAATCAACCGACGTTTCATTTTCGAGCATGCTACCTGAGGCGCGGGTGGAAGGGGGCGTGCTCCGAGCGCGTCTGAACAGTCCGTACGTTTGCTTTGAGCACTTATTTATGAGTATTCTTAAAACAAGCATGCTTATTGCTGGCAAATGTGAACAGTTGCAGAGCATGCTAATTTTAAGCAAGCTTATAAGCATGCTTTTTTTGAGCACGTCTGTCTGTAGCTTAAGTTGGATGTCATCCCCCAGTTTGGCTAATCCAGATTTGAGCGAGATGGTGTTCCGCGGTGCATCCCCCCCCCTCCCCCCTCTCTGGGGTGATTTTAGAAGGACGTTACAATTTCAGAAGACTCGAACAATCGAAACATTCTGTAAAATATTCCACTGTTGCCTCCGTCATAGTAGAAAGAGTGGAAAGTACGTTATCTTCTACATACGCACCGCGCGCGGCTTGTATGTGTGCGCCATAGTATCTAGATGCGTCGCCGCACGCACACTCAAACAAAATCTCGACTAGCGCACTAAGAAACGGGTCGAGATTTTGTATGAGTGTGCGTGCGGCGACGCATAGATACTATGGCGCACACATACAAGCCGCGCGCGGTGCGTATGTAGAAGATAACGTACTTTGCACTCTTTCTACTATGCCTCCGTTCCGCTCTTGCTATACCTAATAATGAAGATACAACTTTTTTGTTTGAAGAAATTCGGTTAGCGAAACGGCGCCCAACTTCCGTAAGATAAGATTTTTTTTTGTGATCTTCGTCTTAACGACGATATTGTAATTTTCCTTCATTAAAACCTGAAGAAAAGTATGAGTGACCAAAAAGGTAAATTATCAGACATAAATCATTACTGAATAGCAAATGCTACTAAATTACATTAGGCATTCAGAGCAAAGTTCTTTCTGAAAATAACACTTAAACAACGGACTTCCGCCGTTTTGGGATTTATTGTTATTAACACTCAACTTAATTCTCATTTTACAATTCACGTGAGTGACTTACGACAAATCAGAAATTATACATTTTATTTGCTGACTGTATCTCAATACAGTCGGAGGGTACTTACAAAAATGGAACGCGGTATCTAGCCTGCGAGCACGCGTTCAATTAATCAGAGTAGGGTTTGCAAGATCCGCCAATATTTCGGATCCGGATATTTCGGATATTTAAATCGAACGGATCCGGATATCCGGATTTTTCGGATAAAACGGATTCACAAGTTTTTTTTGGTATAAAGTAGGAATTGTAAGGCCAAACTAAGAAAAAACTAAAAACGGTTATACCACCGTATTTATATACCTGAAAGATTTTAAATAGATACGCATTCCCGGGGTCATAAGGGGTATAAAACGTTATTTTGTTTCAACTTTTAACTTACGACTACAAACTAACTAGCAAAGTTAGTTTAGTCACTGAAAGTTGTCACTTGAATGACTACAACCGGGATCGATTTTTGAATCTCACCAAGTGACTAATTCTCACCGATGTGAGTGATTTCCGAAAGTTCGTATTTTTGAAACTCACCAGTGACTTACATTTGTCATACCAATGATATCGATTTACGAGTGCCCCTACCCACTCCGAATTGAAATCACCATGCGATTGTTTTTGACAGTTGACGTATGTGACATCGGCCAAAAGTGCCAAGGTAAGTTTTATAAAATATAAAATCTGTGTTATATTCTATTTGTTCGTCCTTTTCTAGTGAATTTTTCAAAACTTTAATCTATTTTAAGTTATAGTATGAGAAAATAAAAACCAGTATCAAGGACAACACTATAACATCTGCGTAAAAAGACGTAACGGGAAGATTGTCTCTGACTGACATTGTAAAATTTCTGCATGTTGGTAAACAGCGTGTGACTATCAAAAATACGGCTTTTGGAGAATGGTGACATAAAAGTCATCGGTGATAATTTTAGTCACCGGTGACTGATATCACCAGTGAGATTCAAAAATCGCACTCAGGTCGCGTTAACTCCGTACCTGGTGCACGTACATACATTTCAATGAGCTCTATCTATACAGTCAATTCGATAGGGTTGTAAAATTAATTGAAATGATGACTCGGACGCCTTACTCAGTAATCGATTGGAAGAAGAGCCAACACGGAAATCGTGAAAATCAACGGAAGAGGTGTTTGTTTAGCAAGGGACATTCCATTAGGCTAATAAGACTAGGTATGACTAGATATGGCAAAAACGGTGAGTCCTGTGTCAAATCAAAGACTACAATATGTGTCAAATATACTTCTTAAATATTTCTTTAAGTACATCTAAACTAAGTCTTTCGTAAGTAGGTAGGTACATATAGTCTAAGTAATATTGGATTTATATGATTACTTAGTGCCTACGGTGGATTAGTGCATTTAAACCAACGCCAACTTTCGACATCAAATTCCGCAATGTTGTAACCAATAAATTAAAAACAAAAATAATCTGATCTGGGATAAAGAAGTGGCGAATAAAAACAGAGATTGAGAATGATCTACATTATATCATTCCGTTTTTAGCGTGGACTTGGTACAAACTTCATTTTGTAGCGGTATTTTCGGTTTCCATGGTTGTATTTTAAGGATCCGTAATATCCGAAAAATCCGGATCCAGGAGCCTGTCAGATCCGGATCTGAAATTTGGCGGATATCCGGATATTTCGGATATCCGGATTGCAAACCCTAAATCAGAGCAATGACGCGTGAGTTGTTGTCGCGCGTTGAGTATCAAAGAGGCAGCCGAATGGCTCGTGGTATTGGAGCACCCGAACTGTTGTGGAACCGCCCTGTGCAACCCAAATTGAGCCAACTTGGACTGGGGCGAAAATAGAAAAAAAAACTTTTTTTTTTATTGCGGTGCAGCCGTTCGAAACAGCGGTTGCCTGAAAGTGTGAACGCTGTTTAAATATTGAAATGCTGGTCTAAATCGAATACCTGGAGACATATTACACCTTTAAGCGTATGCTTAAGGGTTATTTGTTGACACTCCAGCAATCGATGTCCTAATCCAGCACTGTGACAGCAAAAATCTCAGACCAAGAAAAAAAGTCAGACGGAGCGTTACGAACAGTCTAGTGAAGCCAACCGGTTTTCAACCAAGCCCCAAAAGTTTAGCACACGCTAAACAAATTAAATCGCACAAAACTCGAAATAAATGATCTTGACAGCATTGCGACACGTACTGAAGAGTTTTGTGCAATTTTGTTTGTATATGTGTGCGTGAGCGTGTGCTTAACTTGATCTAGCTTGGTTTTGTTTGTATGTGGTTTGGCTTCACTTGACTGTTCGTAACGCTCCGTCTGTCTTTTTTTCTTGGTCTGAGGCAAAAATATGCCAAATGGTTATTTTCATTTTTTATTTTATCTAGTTGTTTTACAGTTAAGAATTAATTTTAATGTCTAATTTTATTTTTACTGTATTGATGATTGTAGGTAGGCCTACATTACATCTCACCTGGTATTTATATATATATTTATTTCTCTCTAGTTAATCCCAATAGCATATTAGTATAGTAGTTTTTATATTAAATTGTATGACGTTTCCGTGAGTCACTAACGGTGCTGGCTGAAAATTAGCGCTGCAGGTGTCTGACACCTCAGCATAATGCTGAGCCAGTGTCCGGTTCACTGCCGCAGACACACTTGTTGCATGTTTTATGTGCTTTTTTTTTTTGTGTGTCGTGTGTTTGTGAATAAATATATCTTTCTTTCTTTCCTTATTTTTTTTTTCACCCGCCCTCTAATTTCCGCTCAAGTCCAAGTTGGCTCAGTTTGGGTTGCACAGGGCAGTTTCCACAACGCTTCGGGAGCTCAAATACCGCGAGCCATCCGGTTGCCTCTCGGACACCGAAATTACGCGCCATTATACATATAATGTTACAACTATTATTTAACTACAATCACATTATAAAAAATCTAATGTCAAATGTTAGGAATCATTTATTATAAGTAGTACTATTGTATATATATATGTAGTCACAATAATATTTTTTTTTTTCAATTTATATTACAAAATCAAAAGGTAGGGTAAGTCACACAGGTATTCTATGCATTTTGTATTATTAGTATTTCAGCAGCATTTGTTATGTTCTAGAAAATAACTGTATGTTTCATGACATGTCCTATTTTTTTTTCAGCTAACTTGCTCTGAAACTTTGTTGTGATCTGACTTACCAAGCAAGATTGCTCACGTTGCCAAGACAATTGATAAATTGCAGACCAATTGTACTCCCAGAAACTAGTCTACACTTATATTATAAAGAGGAAAATTCTGAGAGATTGTAGCTTTGTAAGTTTGTATGTAATCGGTAATCCCAAAAAAGCTCATACTATTTAAAAAAATGTTTCACCTGCGTGTAAAGTGGACTTTATGAATGGTTATAGGCTATATTTTATCCCGCGGGTGTGCCTGCGTTCTTGGCAATACGCGGGCGTTGCCGCGCGGGCAGCCAGTCATTTTTTTTAATTAGCCTATATTGTGTCCCACTGCTGGGCAAAAGCCTCCCCTTTTTTCCGCCACTCGTCTCGGTCCTTTGCTAGTGTTCGCCAATCTGTACAAAACGTATAAAGGTCGTCCCACCATCTCCTTCTCGGTCTGCCTCTACCTCGGAAGCCATCTTGTGGAAGCCATTCGGTGGCTATTTGGTCCATCGCTCCGCGTGCATCCGGCAGACATGTCCAGCCCAGTCCCACTTTAGCTTCGCGGTCCTAGCACCCACATCTACGAAGCCTGTTTTGGAACACTGCTCCGTGTTCCTGACGCCATCCAAATATTATAAATGTTAAAGTTTTTTCGAATATGGATAAAATTGTGTACAGTTTGTATAACTTGGATTAAGACAGAATTGAATGTTGTATCTCAGAAATGATCCTCCAAAATGAAATTGGCAGTAGAAGTAGGATACAAAGTTCAACTCAACTTTGCGCGCGGCTGAATGTGTGCGAGCTCTTACACACAAATCAAACCTGAATCTAGTAGCGTTAAGGGGTTCCGCGCACTTTTTGTTGAGTTTTGAGTAAATATTCCTTCGTCAAAACTATAAATATATTTATCGCACAGACATTTATCGATTCTTCAATCCTTCATGTACATTTGCACGAAAATATTTTTGAAAAAATATGAATTTTGATTATTTTATTATTTATTTAAACATGGTCCAAAAAAGGTCTGTTTTCTACATAAGTATGTTGTTTATACACTTTTATATATGAAATCTACATGTAACTGTTCCTTATTGATGTCTCTATTCTCTAACAACCCACTAGAGATTTTTATCATTAATTCATTTTCACAAAAGTTACGTCCAAAAACTGTCTTTTCGCCTAAAATTGCCTAAGTTTGGTGCCATATATATCGAAAACTGTGAGTTTTGAAGTAACTTGTATAAACTAGAATAATTTGAGATATTAGTTTGTGACGTCATACTTTGGGAAAACCATTTTTCTCAAATTATTCTAGTTTCTACAAGTTTATTCAAGGAAAGGGGGAATTTCGCGCAAATGGCAAGCCTATTTATAAAAGTTAGTGACATAAGTTTCTTAAAAAATCACGCCGTTAGCCTGCGAATGTCAAAAAACGTTTTGTATGGTAAGCGAACCACTAAGAATTTCTATCTATGTTACTACTAAATAATTTGCATAGATTTAGATTTAGCGGAGGAACTATCGAAAATAAATTATTGTATGCGCCGCGCCCCGCGCCCTCTTAAAAACCTACCCTAAAGAGATCTTTTTAGCCAAAGTTAAAAGTTCAAGTGTTCATTCCAACCAATCTTTGTTCCAGATTTAATGTCGGTTATAAATCAAAGGGCGGATGTGGCCCAAAATTTTATAGGACGACCCTAATGACAACCATTGTTGGCGCTCGATTCATTAAGGACGTTATTGGACGTCATTATCTGTCTCATTCATCCCGGGAAACCCTTCACCTGCTCGTTCATTAAATGTGTAATCCTTTCCTGCAGGTTGCAGGTCTCCTGTTGTTCATAGTTTTCAATCACAATCACATTTCTACGAGTTGACTGACGGTCTTGTTAGAACAATGGTGTGTAAATGAATGTGTAAATCATATTGAGCCTTACGGTTGGGATGTAATTTTTATTGCCAATAAGTATGACGAAATATGATATGTATACATGCATACATACATAGGTACATTCACGCCTTTATTCCCAAAAACGTATATTCCAGCTGTTCACGCTATTGGTGATTTATTTTAATTTGTTTGCAAGAAAACGTAATTTTATAGCGACATGACTTTATTGACTGACTTGACACATGACATGATAATATTTCATTTCAAAAGCTATAGAGTTTGTAAAGTAGTAAAAAGGCTGAACACCAGCGCCACTTTTAGCATTAAATGTGGATATAAAAGATCGACAAAATGTGATATTGCAGTGATAGGTCGCTAGCCCATCGCCCACAACACACTTCAACCCTGGTCCCTTAGTCGACTTTTACGACACCCACGGGAAGAAAGGGGGTGGTGAAATTCTAACCCGACACCACACGGGTATGAGATGTATGCTGCGACTATTGGCTTTGATCAAATAATTGCTTTTGCAGTCAGCAAAATAAGGCAGCTTACTTTGGTAACTGCACGGTTAGTTCCTTCGCTTCATTTAATCGTCTAATTACTTATGGTCTTATTTTGTGGGGATTAGCTGCGGATATTGAACCGTCTTTATTTGGCAAAAAATGGCTATTAGAGGTAATCCTTTGGATGCTTGTTACTAAATCACGGCTGAACGGATTAGGATACATTTTAGTATGCAAATAAAGTATACCCTGGATTAACAAAGGATATTTTTTATCCCAATATAATTCCAAGAAAAGGAAGTCAACAATACAATACAATACAATACAAATACTCTTTATTGCACACCTCACACAAACAAAGCAGTTAAAAAGAAAAACAATACAATCACATGTAGGTAGAGGTAGACAACGGGCGGTCTTATCGCTGAAGAGCGATCTCCACCAGACAACCTTCGGGTATCGGAGAAAGAGATAAAACTAGATTATGTAGTAGGTGGTGCAGAGATTATAATAAGCCAAAAATCAAAATAATTATATTAATGCACGTACATAAATAGCTCTATATATAAACATACATACACAATCATACATATATACAAATAACACAAATAAAAATATATAATACATAAACAGTCAGCCAATAATAATAATAGTAAGACAATCAGGGTTAGGGGAAAGACAAATAATGTTCTTTAAGAAGAGATGAACAACGTGAATGAAGTCGCGGGCTAAAGCTAGTGTATTATATCTTTTAGGGTGCGAGTGTACAGTCGACGCGTGCGGCACGTGATGCGGACTGTCTCATCTCACCCGTCACGACTAACGGAACTATAGTTACCACGAATCGCTGTGTCAAGATATAGTTGTGGGTGAGCGTTGAGGTGAGCTTAAAACAAGTTACAGAATAGTGGGGCAGACGTGCGTGCTGTGCCACCGAACGCCGCTTGTTCAATGGTGAAAAGTTCCACGAAATTTCAAAGTTAGAGGGAAAGAGTGATATGTGGAGCCACAGATTAAAGAATACGAGTACAGATACCCAATCTCATAGAGCAAAAGCGTACCGTCCTAATGTAGGCAAATTGTATACAAAAGTATACAATTTTAGTCCCGTAGCTGCACCACTAGATGCACTATCCGAGCCACCACGGCTATGACGCTGTCAGCCTACCTAATAGTTTTAGTAATACATTGAGATATCACCAGATGGCGTTGACTTCCCGGGCAACAAATAGAGTATTTTTGTTTTTTTTTATATAAAAGTAGTATTTTAGAGACAATATTACACATCACACAAAAATATACATAACCAAACGCTTGGAGCCTTTGGTTTCATAAAACTTTCGCAACCCGTGTTGGCGCCATCTAGTGACGAGTTACATGGATTTAGTATCAATTTTATTGCATTTACTAAATTTATAAAATACATTATTTTATGTAGGGAAGGATGTTTGCGATATAATTAAGGTACGTTGAACTTATTAAGGTGTAAAAATCATTCTATCGTCACGATTACTGGTTCAAATATTTCGCTCGGTACCTGTGCCGCCATCTATAAGTTCTTTTAGTAACAATTATACGTTGTTCGAGTTGGGAGGCCATGGTGGAGCGATGTCTGGCAACGTCGCATCATCATTTTTGTCCAATCGTGATCCCTGGCCAACGATTTCTTATATGACGAGCTCCGCAGCCTATTTGGTAGTGACCTTGCTGTTATATGGTAACACCTGAGGCTCTAGTATAAGTTTTACCGAAACAAAACGTTACGACCGCGTTCGCGTTTAGCTGTCAAATCCCATACAAATTGAGGGTAAAACGCAAACGCGATAGTAAAGTCTTGTTTCGGTAAAACTTATACTAGAGCCTCTGTTACATGGTTGGGAGACCTGAATTACAACCAGCAATACTAAGAAGACTTCCGAGTTCCGTCTGAATCAATGTCATGTCATGTCGTCTTAACAGTTAAAAGAGGCTTTTATACAGCGTGGAACGGAACGATGGACTTTCCCGCAAGAGGGGGATTATTGAGCGCTAGTACGTCACATTTTCCAGATAATCAATTTATAGAGCTTATTATAATTTTTGGAGCGTTGGCCGACAGGAGCGACGAGCTCGATACAAATGTAAAAAAAAAATCGCGTCAAAAAAAATTGTTTATCTGGAAAATGTGACGTACTAGCGCTCAATAATCCCCCTCTTGCGGGAAAGTCCATCGTTCCGTTCCACGCAGTATAATAATAACTTGTCATTTATTTAATAAACCTGATTACCACTACACCTGCCTACAAAGCCGGAGGTCCCGGTTTCGAATCCCGGTAAGGGTATTTATTTAAGTATTTATTATCTACATATATGAGTATATCTGTAGTCGTCTAGTACTCATAGCTATGCTTAGGTCGATTTGTGTAAGATTTTCCTCAAATATATATTTCTTTTACGCTACGCTCGTAGCCGATAACATGGAAAACCCGTATGTATGTATGTATGTAAGCACTTTATTGTACACAATAACGGGTTAAAGAATATACATGTCACACAATAGATCAAAGTACAAAGGCGAACTTATACCTATAAGGGATCTCTTCCAGCTAACCTTGGTGCAATTGAGAGAAATCAATCATTATCGACTTCTCGTATTCTCTCGGATCTTCGCAAGAGCACTCATTTAAGAGTTTACGTCTTTAAGCTGATCCCAGACTGTGTACTTAAATTTTATTTACTCATTTTTTTTATCGCTATCGGATAGCTATTGGAGCACTGGCAGTCGCAAAGAAGGGAGAAAAAAGTAAAATTTGAGAATAGGATGATTAAATAGAAACTTCGTGGTAAGTGGTGTATACTGAAAATACTTATACACTTAATACTCACTCTATACATATCTTATACCCGAGATCCTATATATCCGAGAACTCGGCATCAAGCAGCGTCTATCATCCATAGTGCACTCGCATCCTGACGTTTTTCGGGCACGTATGCCGTCGAGGAGACGTAGCTATCGAGCGACTCGTGATCCAGGGAAAGGTCGAGGGCACCAGACCGCGAGGCAGGTCACCAATGAGATGGTCAGACCAGATTAAAGCTGCAGTAGATGCATCTCTCTGCAGGGAGTCCGCTGGATGCGGGTGGCACAGGATCGGTCATTGTGGCACTCTTTGGGGGAGGCCTATGTCCAGCAGTGGACGTCTTTCGGCTGATATGATGATGATGATGATTGGATGCATCTCTACACGCAAGCATAAGGAAGGCGAGTCTGACTCCTGTCAGAGAGGAATGGCGGTGTATTGCGAAGCTTGCTGCCAACATCTGAAATAATGACTAAGACCACTCAAATGAAAACGAAGAAGTAATATACCGACATGAGCTTGAATATCGACGTTGTTCATCTACATCTTGATCGACGATTCTGCTGTAGCCCTGTATCGTGTCCAACATCTGCACAGACTGACAGAGCTGACTACAATTGGCTGCCTGTTTAACTGAGGAATTACGGATGTAAGACTTTCAATAGACAATCAGGATGAGACCAGACGACTGATAAGATGCTGACTCCATCATCCTACTGGCGTTATTCCAGGCTGTGCCGTAAAGGAGCCCAGGGTACGCTTTGACACCTAATCCTAAGATTAGGCATAGGTATGCACTAGTTTTACGAAAGCGGCTATCATCTGACCTTCCAACCCAGCGGGAAAACTAGACTTTATAGGGATAAGACCGGTTTCCTCACCGAAAATATATCCGTATATAAGTTCCTAATAACTCATTGGTACGAGCCGGGAGCCGGGAACAACCGAAATCAAATCATCATCATGAAATCGAGTATTTTTCTTCGTTATTTAAATCCCTCCTCGTCATTTGTCCGCCTCAACATTATAAGACTGCTCAATGTAAAATTAATAAACAAGTCAGGTCCTGCCTTAAAAACCTTTCACGCCATTTGCAAACCAAATGGTAAATCAGAAATTCGGATCATGCCCAAACACCGCACAGGATATAGTATCGAAAAAAATATTTCGTCAACAAAATTTGAAGTGTAGGTATTCTAGACACGCCCATCCGCTCCCTGTGAGCCTTACTGCAAATGGGACTTACGGGTTGTGTGCTGCGAAACATAGGGGGCGCTGTTGCGTCGATCAAAGACAGTCGATGAAACATCGAACCTAAAATACCCGTTGAAATATACGACAGTAAACAAATTACGCTAGCCTAATGTGAGGTCCCCAACCCGCACGGCGCCAGCGTGGGGACTACTGCTCGTTTCTTCTCTACAACAAGAGAAATATGTTAAGGAAACAAATATAGATTTTTAAACTTCCAGCATCATTCGTTAATTCTTGTAAATAATTACTACAGAACATTGGCACTAGGGAATGCAATAACTGGTCATAATTCATAACCGGCTATGATTTCGGTTATTAAGGAAAAATAACCGAAATCCGGTTACAATAACCATTAATTGAATGTTTGAAGAAACTTATGCAACAATGTTTCATAAATTGGCTTTCCATTTGCGCGAAATCTCCCCTTTCCTAGAATAAACTTGTATAACCTAGAATAATTTGAGATATTATTTTGTCACGTGATACTTTGGGAAAACGATTATTCTCAAATTATTCTAAAATTTCACGCCGTTAGCCTGCGTATGTCAAAAACTTTTTGTTTGGTGGTCACCTTAAACACCAGAAAATAACTAATAGACCATTTTGACAAAATGTATGGCAACCCAAATGCACGCTCTCATTTTAGACCGTGGGCTCCACTCCCAATACACCACATGCTTTTCTCACTTTCGGCCAATTTTTTTTCTTGCTCAGCACAACTTTCTCGTCCTGATCTACATCATCATCATATCACCCGAAAGACGTCCACTGCTGGACATAGGCCTCCCCCAAAGAGTGCCAAAGTGACCGGTCCTGCGCCACCCGCATCCAGCGGACTCCCGCGACCTTTACCAGGTCATCAGTCCACCTTGTGGGGGGCCTACCCACGCTGCGCCTTCCGGTACGTGGTCGCCACTCGAGAACCTTTCCGCTCCAACGGCCATCGGTTCTACGTGCAATGTGCCCCGCCCACTGCCACTTAAGTTTAGCGATTCGGAGGGCTATATCGGTTACCTTGGTTCTGCTGCGGATAGCCTCATTTCTGATGCGATCACGCAGAGAAACTCCCAACATACGAATAGCCCTCTCCATAGCCCATTCTTGTCCTGACGCCATGCCGTTATAACCGATTTCATTGATTTCAGTTAGAACCGGTTTGCATATACTTGGCACCCATTTAGATCTCAATCCTTTTTTCGGCCAAGCCAACAACTAGGCGGATTTTTTTTATTGAACGACTCCCATTTTCACATTTATGTTTTTGATGGAATCTTTCTTAATCAAAAATTAAAACCCAACCCTAAAAGACAATCATATTTTATTATCTTTTGGCGTACTACTAATGTCAACTACCGACCGTATCACCTTTTTTTATCGTAGTTGAAAGACAAAACTGTCATTGGAATTGAAATCCTGTACCTTGGACAGTAGAGTTGCTTTTTGAATGGACTAATAATATTACCATAGTAATGAATACCTTCAAAACTAAATAAATAAATAAATAAATATTAGTGGACAATTTTACACAAATCGACCTAGTGCCAAACTAAGCAAAGCTTGTACTATGGGTACTAGACGACGATAAACATACTTTATAGATAAATAAATACTTAAATACAAAGAAAACATACATACAATACAAAATTAAATTAAAAACGAATTATTTAGACGACGAAACCGGCGTTCATCAAGTCCGGTGTAGAATTCAATAGGTTGCCCCGGAACCGCCGAAACACGACACCCTTCGGCCAGAAGTCAGCACACGCGATGGTCTCCAGGGCTGTTATTTGCTAAGCGCTAATACGGCTCACCCCGCCGATCACCCGTCACGAAACTAGACCTCTGCCGACGCTTAGGTACTACCCATCGCGGTGTCAAGTTATATTTGTGGGTGAGCGTTGAGGTGAGCTTAAAACAAGTTACAGAATAGGGGGGCTGCAGCGGCCGCGGCACGCGCATCACAAACGAGCACACACACATACCTACGCCACATCGGACGCGGTTCGCTTGACGTGATTGCCGCCGGTACGCGCCCGACCCGTGCGCCGCTCGTCAAACACGGTGAGCCACCGTCGATGCATCACCGCAGACTTGTTTTTTCAGGTATGATCGAACGGAATACTAGGTGCGGCGCGGGGTGGGACTACATTTAGTGCCAAAGATTTCGTAGCACTGCGCTCGTAGCTCGTAGCTGCAGGGGAACTCCGTGTGTAGTGGATTGGGCCTACGAGTAGAAAGCCCACCTAGCGGGTTCCTGACACTAGTAGTGTTAATGAATGACATGACATGTAAAACTACGTTATGTCAAGGAATAAATGAAATGAAATGGTTATTTGTGTCACAAGGGAGCAAAATAGTATATTTACGGCGAGGGCGGTGTATTGAATCCTGGGCGTAATGAGGGATACAAATGTTAACGCCCGGGGGGAAGATAATTTTGGTACCGAGTGACACATACTATTTTTCACACCGACAACGAAGAAATTTAAAAAAGTTGCTGTTCAAATTACTTTACAAGTTTTAACAATTTTCCTAACTTTTATTACTAATTTTTAAACATTGCGAAAAATTCATAAATTTTCAAATTGTTATTGTTGCGCTCCAAAACACGCATAACTGATGTGGGTGCGAAAACTGCCAGGCTGAAGTGGGACTGGGCCGGCCACGTCTCTCGCATGCATCCAAACAGGTGGGCTAATGTGGCTACCAAGTGGGTGCCACATGACGGGCGACGCAGACGGGGCCGACCTAGACGGAGATGGCGGGACGACCTGGATGTATTATTCAGCAACTGAGCGGAAGAGGTACCTAGTAGGGACGCATGGAGATCACGGGGAGAGGCCTTTGCCCAGCAGGGACACACACAACAGGCTCACAAAAAAAAGTTAAAACTTGAAATATGTTCGTTTTTAATCGATTACGATGAAATAAATGTTCTATTATAAATTCTGATTTACATCAAAAAATCTATTTTAGGATCCCTCGCTACGTTTAGGATTCAATACACCTCCCTCGCCGTAAATATACTTTCTTTTTTCATTTAACATAACATTTAGGACTATAATTAATATCTGCCAAACTGCATAGCTGTTTGACGACAGAAAACACAGCACGTAATATTAATATAGTACCTATAGTAAATATGACGCAACATTCATTTCCACCTTCATCACAAAATAAGTAATAGTAGGTACCTACTACGCTTTATATTAAATCCCACTCACAACATTACAATTCTACGGACAAATTTACCTGTCTTTTTCGTTTATCCAGGATTGTTTTGCTCCCTTGTGACACAAAATATATTTATATATACCCTGTGTTGTGTCGGGTTTGAATATCAACAGCCCCCTTTCTTCCCTTGAGTGTCGAAACGGTCGAATAAGGGAGGAAGGGTTGGAGTGTGTTGTGGGCCATGGGCAAGCAACCTATCACTGCGATATCACGATTTTGTCGATCTTTTATACCCACACAAAAGTGGCACTGAAACATAAGTTTAATGAGCCCTGCCTACCCCTTTTGGGAATAAATGCGTGTACGTACGTATAGTTTAGAGTGGTGTACCTTGAAAAAATAACTCTTATAGGATCACTTCATTCCAAGTCCACACTTTCACCCAACTATAATAATTGTACTTATTAAGTATTATTTTTTTCAATAACTATTATTATTATACAGTTACATTTTGCATTTTGCAATAGGTACAATAATTATTCTTATTGCAAAATTTATTTTGTGTGACGAAAGCCCAATTTATAAAGTATCGATTTGAGATTATCTGGTTTTAATGAACGCGATAACGGCCTAGATAAAATTATTACGGTGATTTTAGATAATAATAAAATAGATTCGGGACTACAGATAGTTAGTACCGGATAATACGAGTACATGCTGTCAGTCTACTTCTTAGAAAATTGGATTATTTTGACGCGATTTTTTTTTACATTTGTATGGAGCAGGTCGCCCCAGTCGGCCAACGCTCCAAAATAAACTTGTTAGCTTTTTCTTATCAGAACACGATGACTGTTATGCCCTTGATCGGTTCACACCCCATTTTTGGTATACTCTGTATAGCAGTAGAAAAAGCGCCAATGCTTCGGACTGCTGGGAAAAGGGACTAGCTGCTTTTTATTTTAACACCATGAATAGTTGCTTTCGTATTATTGCATCGTTAACAATGGCTAACCAAAGTTACGTTTCCTGTCTCTGAAAAGCACACTATTATATTATAACATAGCCACGTAACCTTATTGCAGGTATTTTATTTTATTTGGGATGCTTACTCCCTATTAGTATACATAAATTAACTAACTTAATAACTAAAAGCAAATAACAAGAAACCACAGATTTAATAGACATTAATATGAGACAAGCTTACCAAATTAACAATATTTTGGTCACATCATATTTTAACAATGTTAGAATTTCATCAATGCATAACCGCACAACACGCGTATAGGTAGATATCAGGGTATATGTAGTACTGACTTAATTGAATTTGATCGATCAAAATGCCTTTTGAAACTGCTGGTATACGTGTTAAATACCTTGGAATTACTTAAATACTTTGATCGGGGGGCGACATTGATATAGGTTTTACTCCGAAAATATTTTTTTTACTTGTGGGTGAACTATGCCAGTGAATATATTAATATTCTATCTTGCTGTTTACTCGATTAAATATTCTAAATTTCAAATAGTTCTGCTTTTATATGACATTGTAAATGATCAAAGTAGCCCCATTTTTTCCTAAACTAACCCCGGTTCACGGTACCAAATGAAACATTTACGTGCACTTATAGGAAGGTTCATTTTCCAATAATGCCTACACTATGTTGGGAGTTTCTCTGCGTCATCGCATCAGAAATGAGGCTCTCCGAAGCAGAACCAGGGTAACCGATATAGCCCTCCGAATCGCTAAACTTAAGTGGCAGTGGACATTGCACGTAGAACCGATGGCCGTTGAGGTGGAAAGGTTCTCGAGTGTCGACCACGTACTGGCAGATACAGCGTGGGTAGAACCCCCACCAGGTGGACCGTTGCCCTTGTAAATGTTGTGGGAGGCCGCTGGATGCCAGTGGCCCGGGTCCGGTCATTGTGGCACTCTTTGGGGGAGGCCTATGTCTAGCAGTGGACGTCTTTCGGATGATGATGACTTATGAGAACCATGATTGAATAAGCTGTAAATCACGAATCTATAGTTTTGATCAATCATTCAGCGCATCAATCAGAGTAATTAATTAAAGTCACAGCGACCACGTATTTCATCCGTCGAAGTCATGTATCGGGTTGTGGCATTGTTTTTATTTTTTAGTTTAGCTTTTGCTAAACATGAAATTTACGATGGGTAAGTAAGTTCATATATTTTCATCATCATATCAGCCGAAAGACGTCCACTGCTGGACATAGGCCTCCCCCAAAGAGTGCCAATGTGACAGGTCCCGTGCTACCCGCATCCAGAATTCATATATTTTGAATCTAGAAAATGAAAGCCCCAAAAATACGCGAAACGACACGATCTGTGTTAAAGGTGGTGGTTCGCTTTCCATACAAAACGTTATTTGACATTCGCACATTCGCAGGCATCGGCGCGATATTTTAAGAAACTTATGTAACTAACTTTCATAAATTGGCTTTCATTTGTTCGAAATTCGTAGAATAAACTATACTGCTCAAAACAAAATAAGGGCCATTGTAATTATTGGACATAAACTAATTGATAAGTGGCTAATTAATGAACTCCCGTATAAGCATACGAATGTATTCTGAAGTCAGAATCTAACCTCTTTCATGCTGGAGTTTAAGTCTAAAAGTTAGAAAAAATATATATTACTGTTTAATATAATTTTCACGTAACGTTCACCATACTTGTGGCCCCTATTTTCTTTTGAGTAGTATAGAATAATATGAGAAATTAGTTGGGGACGTGATACTTGGGGAAAACAATTTTTCTCGTATGATTCTAGTTTATAGAACTTTATTCTAGGAAAGCGGGAATTTCGCGCAAATGGAAAGACAATCTATGAAAGTTTGCTAAATAATTAGTAAAAGCCTGCGAATGTCAAATAACGTTTCGTATGGAGAGCGAACGACATTTTGTCCACACCAACGTTTGAATATTACAAAACAAAAGAATGTTAACCACTCAGCGTAGGTAGTTATAGGGGTGAGGTATAAATTCACTAGTGATTAGCAGCACATTTCTTTAGAAATTGGCTTACGCTTTTTCCTGTTAATTTAGGCTTGAGCGTTTCTTTCCTAATCAAGTCAAGTCTAATATAGCATCGTCATTGTCATCTCTCTAATATCTGGAGCAGCCCAACTGCGAAAGTAGAAAACGATGCAAATACTCTTTATGCACATCTCAATATGAACTATTACGGAACATATAAACTTAAAACTAGAGGTAAACATCAGGCTGTGTTATCGCTAAAGAGCGAATAGCTGGTGCGCCCCTCACAGAAGACTGCCAGCCATAATACCAGTACTGGTTTTTTAAAGGCTCAAGGATGTGCTCCAGGGATCTGAATCTGTGTCTTGCTGCATACAATACTTCCTCATATCATGCATGTGACCCGTTTATGATCAGGCAGCCACTATACTTGTTTGCTACCATCGTAAGCGAAGGAAAATAAGGTTCAGATAATTCAACATATGGAACTTATGTCACTATGACTCTTTTCTTGTTTACAGCCATCAGGTTTTCAAAGTCTCTGTTAAAAACGGGGAGCATATCAGATTGCTGAATGACTTGGAGGCCGAGTTTGGTTTAGATGTGTGGTCCGAGGCAACTCTCGAGCACCCAGGGCTGGTGATGATCTCTCGTGACAGGAGTCAGATGCTCCAGGATGTTCTGATCGCTGAAGGAATACAGGTGGAGCTGGAAGTAGAAAATGTAAAGAGGTCAGTTTGTTAGTTAGTTCGTCATGTTAGCAGTTAGTCAGGTTTGAGCCATGCGTTTCTGTCCGTCATATCACTGACAGAAATGCATGGCCCAAACCAGAGCCCCAAATAGTTTAATCATTCATGTACGGACATGTTTTCTTATAGACCATTAGCATTATGATGTTGTTTTTCTTCTTTTTATTCATATTCAGTTTAACTTTTCTTAAGTAGGTTAAGAACTATCATTGTAATAATTTTTTTTAGGCAAAAAATTACTGACTGTTCATTTTGTTTCGGCGTTTCTTCTTAACGGTCGTCTTCTTTTTCAGAAACGCTGGTAGAATTTTGACTCTTAAAAGTGCCATTACGGCCTACTTGCAGAATAAAATTACATATATTTCATTCATTTATTTATTTCATTTGGTAATACCATTTGGCAAAGGAAGAGAAAGAGAACATTTATTGTTAACCATGTACAATTAGGTCTAAATAATAAGTATGTGAGTAACAATGGCAACCCATTGCGGGCATACATACAATATTAATAATAAAGGTAGACCTCACATGCTTTGGAAATAAGACATTCAAAGCGATGAAATAGAATATGTTTAAGCGGGGCTATTCTGAAAGCGAAACGTTTTGCATAGCGGTATAAAGGTACAATCTATCAACCATCTAGTTAAATATGGTTTTCGTTGTATGATTATTTTATAATTAAGGCAAACCGTAGCAAAAAGTATATTTAGTTTGCTTTCGTCACCGTAATGATAAGGAGGACTATTACATATTTAATACCTTAATGCGAAAGATAATAATAATCTGTCATTGATTGTTGATTTTACATATTTTAGTTTGTTGGACTTGGAAGACAAATTGACCGAAAATGCGGCAGGCAAGAACCGCACACGTTCTAGATCATCTGCACTGCCTTTGGATAAAGTTTACAGATATGATGAGGTACGGTAATTACAGCAGGGTCCCATATCACAGCAATTTACAAACGGAAGTCTCTTTGCGACTAATTAATTAGTAAGAGACCTCCGCTTGGGTGAAAGTTACAACAACATGCATTTTCGTAAGAAAGATCCTAACAAGTAAAATACATTCAGACATCTATTTCACGCAACGAAAATTCAAACACTGTTTAAAAAATACAAATAAGTTGGAATTGCGAAAAAAGAACCGGTTACGGTAAAAGTAGCATCATGTATGGGGGGGGGGGCCCGGGACTCGAACCAAGCAAGAGGTGCTGGGTTCGAATCCCGGTAAGGGCATTTATTTGTGTGATGAGCACTGAATATTTGTTCCCGATTCATGGATGTTTTCTATGTATTTAAGTATTTATTTATCTATATAGGTATGTTTATCGTCGTCTGGTACCCATAGTACAAGCTTTGCTTAGTTTGGGACTAGGTCGATTAGTGTGAGATTGTCAGAAAATATTGATTTATTATTTATTTATTTATCTCTAACCCTAACAAGTTGTCGGACCGATCTTGTACCGGGCAAGAGAAACATTTTAGGTACAATATTCTCGTGATACCAACGTGTGTGAGCCGTGATTGTTTCTGCATAATTGTCTAGTCCCTGGGTGACCGAGCTCTACATGGATGAAAATAGAGAAAATACGGATATAACGAACTTTCCCAGACGCAAGACCCAGCTAGATCGATTTTTCATCTCACACCTTTTCAAATCTTTAAAGCCGTTTGCGAAAACGTGATTAAATTACAAGTATACAATAAGTTGACATTTATAAATATTGCTTGTTTATTAGTATAGGATGTGTGTTACGCTCTTGTGTACTTTCCTTAGTACACGGGCACAGAGACATCGTAATAAGGGATCCCAAAAAAATCCGAGACAATCTTAGTCCTAATTTCATGACATTTAAAAAGATGGGTGTATTTGTATTACTTTCTCCATACTTCTGTAAAAATATGTATGTTTGATGGCAACCGTAGTTGAAGTATTAAATAACTTAATTTTGCAGATCGACGCATATCTGGAGGATCTGGCTAGAGAATACCCCAATGTTGTTACTTTGGTCAACGCTGGAAAAAGTTTTGAGGGCAGAGACATCAAATATTTGAAAATATCAACCACTAATTTCCAGGTCAGTAGGTCGGGCCAAAAACTCAGGAATATGTATAGTTTCGTCATTTCCCCTGCTGCTGCATTCTGCCCTATGCTATGGAGACAATGTCAGAATCAGGTTGAACGCTCTGGAGCCATCCTTCTGCTTTGCCAATACGGGGTTTTTTGTATAGTGACCTAATAATTACAGCCTTCTGGGGTCATTCATTAGCCATGTGCTGCTGTCTCCCCACTAGGACCTAGTGACAAAACAGCAACCAGAGTTCTCCCGACATTGTCATGTATATTATTTACTTATAGTGGAGGGCAGAGCAAGTAGCTCCTGCGCACCAAACTTAGTTCCGTAATAAATCAGCAAGTGGACGCACGGTCTTATGATTTCCTGACTCACGGAAAATTAAAGAACATCAGTGATCATGTGACATAAGCAGTAACAAATATTACATTTCGGTTTTTACCTTCGGTTAGTTCCAATTTTAACTTGGCTCTCATTTTCAGGATTCAAGTAAACCAGTAGTGTATATTGAGTCACTTCTTCACGCCAGAGAATGGATCACCCAGTCAGCTACCCTATATGCGATCCAGAAACTCGTGATCGAAGTCACGGAACAAGACCTGCTGCAGAACATCGACTGGATCGTCGTGCCTATTGCCAACCCTGATGGATTCGAGTTCACTCATACTGGTGTAAGATTTTTTCCTTCTAAAATTATGTAATGCAATATGTAGTGTTATTTACATATTAAATTAACATTTAAAGATATTGCTGGAATATACTTAACAGATAATTAATTTTCGTAACACTTTTGGTTCTGTTATGCGTTTATTGTGATTTAGCATACGCTTGGAATACGAGTCTTATTTTTGTGCATATTCAGGAAACTTAAGCTCTTAGCATAAAGGTTCGAAAAATTTTAAACAAATATACAAAATAAATATTTGAAATCGAATTTCAGCAACGTTTATGGAGAAAGAATCGTGCCACTGGCTACATGATCGGCGACCTATGCTCTGGTGTCGATCTCAACCGCAACTTCGACGCCTTCTGGGCTGAAGCCTCCAGCAACGTCGTCTGCATGGACACCTTCCACGGAAGAACTGCCTTCTCTGAACCAGAAACCGCTATAATCAGAGACATTGTCAAAGAGCATAAAGACAGAATCGAATTGTTCTTGGACATCCACAGTTTTGGAAGCATGATCCTATACGGCTTGGGAAACGGTGTACTTCCTCCAAATGGTCTGAACCTTCATCTTGTTGGCGTCCGCATGGCAGAAGCAATAGATGCTGTTAAAATGAGCTGGAATGACAACTATATAGTAGGAAACGTTGCTTTGGTCCTGTACCAAGCCTCGGGATCTGCTATGGACTATGCAAAGTCTTTGGGAGTACCATTAGCGTATACTTATGAACTGCCGGGACATAGATTCGGTTTTGGAACTGGTGCTGGATTCTTTGTAGATCCTGATTTCATTGAACAAGCTGGGTTTGAGACTTGGGAAGGTATTAAGACTGGAGCTAGAAGCGCATTGAACAGTTACAGAATGAAGAATAGCGTTTGACCCTTTTAAAATGCAAAATAAATGAGAATAATTTGATATGCACTGTTTTTCACTAACAGTAGAAACTTATGGAAAAGAGAAAAAAAGAGTACTTCCTTAACTATTGCTTACGAAACAGTCATGTCGTAATCTACTGAAATTCTCGAGTACAGTCGCGGAATGAAAAGGTTGACCACTTTTGGACCTTAATAGCTTTGAAATAAGGGCGAAAAGTGGTCAACCTTTTCATTCCTCGACTATACATTAGAATATACTTCTGGAAACAGGATCACAGGAACTGTAGAATCATTTAATCAATGCAATATAATACCATTCAAAGGAAAAACTAAATACCAAGGAGTGAGCTCTATAATAGTGTTCACTTGGGTTCATTGTGGTACAAATAATTTTACAAAAGAGCTTCATTGCTATGCAAGGTTATTTATGCTACAAGTGTGGAATGTAGGTGATTTCCGACGAGTGTCATTTTTATACATGAGCGAGTGCAGCGAGCGAATGTATAATTCGACACGAGTCGGAAATCATCTTTACGCGCGTGTATCATACAACGTTTTACTATGCCGTGTGTGAGGAAATATTAAATGTTGAAATGTCAGTTTAAAATAGGTTAAAATTGAAGAATCTAGGTAGATTGTCAGGTACCTACTTATTATCTGGAACTGCATTTAACAACTTGTCCACATCTTTTGCTGTCAAGCTTATTCACTTAAAAGTTAAAACCATTGTTTCACACTTGCATTGTTGGTTTTGGAACACAATTAATTTCGAGTAACTCAATATATTCCACAACAAAAAGACGCTGTACCGTTGTAGTTCTAAGAAAAACACTGACACTATTGAAACGCAATAAATCATTACTATTATTGATTAGTCACTTTCACTCGACATTTTTAACATATTTACATAAAATAACACCGAAGTAAACAACAATCACAACAATAGCGGGCTTTTTAGTTTTAAATACATGCGCGGTCAACATATGCGCATGTGCAAGTCGCCATACTGTCATATCGTAAAAGACGTAAAAAAGAGTATGCGTTCAGCCAAACATATTAAGTGAATATTTAAAATTAATTAATTTATTGACCAAATTCAAAATTCAAAAATGTTTATAATTAATTTCATAGGTTATAAGTATTTATATACCTTTTCTATGAAAGAAAAAGATTAATTGAAATATTTGTAAAACTTTTCTTAAGTAATAAAAACTCTTTACGACGGGCCAACGACGAACATAAAAAAATTTATAAATTGAAAAGTAAAAAGCACTAGTGCGAAAAAGTGGCACTTTCCGCACGATTTGGGTGCTTGGAAAACGCTCTTTTCGAGCACATGCATTGTAAAAAATCTTAATAAAACGAAATCCTTTATAATTCTTTTAACTCTCGCGGTTTGTACACATCTTTCAAAGATGACCTTACACGGGTCTAATGCGAAATATATTTCTTTATTTCGGTCATTTTGACCGAGGTTGCATCAGCCGTTGTCTTAGATGCTGATAAGGGTAAATCAATAATTTATTACTAGCTGCCCGCCCCGGCTTCGCACGGGTGGTGCAAGATGACTTTCTGACTCTGTTACCTAAATATTAAATACGACAAACCTGCTAATTTACGATACCTATAGAGCCAGTTTTATTTGGTTCATAACATTTTTTTACGCGAGATAGGACGTATTGCCTATATCTAATCCATTCGGTACCATATATCTACACAATAATATATTATATCTTTACGTTTATATGCCTCCTGCGAAATATTTTCTAAAATAACAGCAATATAAAGTTGTCAGTGCGGGCCAAGCATTACGCACTAAGTCTGACCTACGCCTGCCGTGTTAAGTGTTTCCCACTGACCTTTGTTCAATAGCGAAAAATTGATTGAATGCAAATTGTAGTCGTTAGACGTAAAAGGATACTCTGTGTGTATCATCGGTATCCGAAGAATCAAGACGGTGTCTCCTGCCGCAACCAGTCAAGTACATTCAATTAAAATTTTATTTGCAACCAAGTTCCGTTATAGTCTCGAATATTTTTTCAAAGAAGAATAACCTTGGTTATTGGTATACTAACGCTTTGCTTTAATCCAATGTGCGGCGGAGTTCTAGAGGGAGTCAATGAATTCAAAAATTCGTCGGGTAGGGAATACTTTTGTCGGCAACACTACGGTGTCCACAAAAACATATTACTCTCTTAAACTTTGAAACGTTGTCTACCAAAAATTAAAAAATTTGACCATCACATCGGCCGAAAGACGTCAAGTGCTGGACATAGGCCTCCCCTTAAAAGTGTTACAATGAGTGTATTGCGCCACCTGCATCTAGCGGACTCCCGCTTTACCAGGTCATCAGTCCACATAATCTATCCACCAAATTGAAATGTGTTCCGCCCACTGCGATTTAAGTTCAGCGAATTGGAGGGGTATATCGGTTATTTTGGTACTGCAGAAGGTACACCACGGTAAAATTATCTACGCATTCGTGCAAACGGCAAAAAAATCGGTCCAGTAGTTTTCGATTTTATTTAAAATAACATACATACAGACGTACGCGGCCGGCGAGTTTGTTTTATAAAATGCTATTTTGATATTGATAGATGATGTGAGATAGACTAGTTTTATCTGGATGTAGTATTGGTAAAAAATATGAGGATAAAGTAGAAAGAAGTGGATGCTCTTATCATTGTATGAAATAGAATCTTGACAGAGTGAACAATATCAGTTCACTGAGAAGACTATTCCGATGTACTGTATTGTAATTTTTTGTTCTATTATCTGCGTGTATTTTTAGAACGTTGTTTACAAAGTAAGCACGTTGTTAATTTTAATATGAGTGTCTAAATAATCTCATTAATCATTACTATCACAAATATATTTGTTATCTAGCAAAATATAATTAAGTATTCAATAATCTTACAGCCGATATGTCGTATCGCAATTAATAACATATGCTCAACTACTTTTTATTATTTATTGACTGCCGTGTGTACCGATTGTACATTCTAAAATGTTACTTTTATTTTTGATTAGTAGTTTCTTACCCTTTGTAGTCTGTAGAAATGAATTGTATATGGGGTGAGTAACAAACTTGAAACCTTTTGAAATTACTTCTTGTCTTTTGTATTACTTATTTGTAATTGCAGACTTCAGTATTAAGCTGATATTTCAAGGTTTTACAAACTTTTATTTCATTTGCAATGTATGTAGGTACATGACCAACTTCCCAAAGTGAAATTTTGTGCACTTATGTAAGTTCGATGACAATGCAGTACTTAGTACCAACAAGCCGGTCTGATGATGGAGACGCTACAGACAGTGACCACAATCATTCTAAAGGTACACAGGATAAACCCTAAAAGAACCCTTTCAACGAGTAGTTAGCCGTTGTGAAATAAAAGTACAGTCGGCAGAAGCTCGAATTAAAATAAAATTGTTGACAAAAACTTACGTTTACCTACAGGTACAGAGTTTACAATGTACGATTTTCATCACAAGAACAGCAGGATAATTTACACCTATTGAAAACGGATGAAATAGATTATTGGGTAAAGCCAAACTTCAAATACGGCGTCACAGGTTTAGCCATGGTACCTCCCTGGCATTTCAACTTCTTCGAAAAAGGATTGGTCGAGCTAGGAGTTGATACAGAGATTGTTACTGAAGATGTTTATGAGTAAGTCAATTAGATAATTCCTATTAAATAAAAAGTACCAGAGAAATCATCATTCGATATGGGAGAAAACTATATGTCAGTTATATTATTATTATTACGAACTCTTGATAAACCTGGGAAATACTCAGTAAATACTTCATGTAACCAAATGTATTCCATGTTCTACCAGACTATTTATAGCGAGAAGATAAAGGTCTTAAATTCTAAGTAAAACGAACATTGATATATTATGCACTAAGTGTTTTACTTAAAGTAATTAAAAAATCTATTATAATTTCAGATACTTGCTCGAAAAGGAATCAAAGACTAAAATGAAGGTTGTCGGCAAAGATAACGATCAGAATGTGAATATAAGTGAAACTGACGAATCAGATAAAAGCGAGAATGAAACCAGTGAGACTGGGGAATATGAAAACCCGGAGAATGTTGACACTATTGAAACTGTAGATGAAAATGATGGCGACGAAACTGAAGTGATCAATGTGACTGAAGAAAGTCAAGAGGATGAGATAACTTTTGGGTTTGACGAATATTATCGGTACAGCACAGTTAGTATCCTGGCATAAATAACATATCTTTTTGATACACTATTTAGTAGCCCTAAACCGTAGGTAGATTAAGTAAAATTACGTCAAGTTACTTTCCTCCACCTGGCCTTTATACAAGTTTGATTCTACGCCACTAGTGTATGAAGGATACTAACATTGGACTTTAACTTTCTCTGTTCGATTATTTTGATATCTTTTTGTTCTGTTGTTACTTGCATAGGTTTAACTGTCAGCTCGTAGTAATATATCTATGCGTGCACTCAATGTATCTCTCTCTCCAATCGTGCTTATATTGTTTACTAAAATGAGTATCTTTTTTTCCAGATATTAGACCACATTTACAAACTGAAAGAAACCTATGAAAATTCTTCGACCACCTCTATTGAAATAATTGAATTTGGTACTACAGAACTTAACAGACCTTTGGTATATCTAAAGTTATCTAGGACTGGTGTTGAGGACATTAGGCCTGTTATTGTTATTGAGGGTGGAATTAATCCCAGAGAATGGATCACTATACCTTCAGCTTTGAAGATTGTAGATGAAGTACTGCAAAGTGACCAATCAAGATATTTGGATAATTTTGATTGGATTATCATACCTGTAGTGAATCCCGATGGATATGAATACACGCATACAGATGTAAGTAATCAATTAAATATGATGATGATTGATGACTTTAAACGCAAGTTTCACTGTCAGGAAGTGCCTAGCCGGCGCCTACGCTGTAGTTGCTTTCCGCTAAACATGGAGAAAACCAAAAGATCGGCTATGAGCTTTACGCATAGATATTCTTGGCAGTGAATGTGTCAATATTTGCTTCTTTGATTTGAAACAGGGGAGTTATGTTCAAATTGACCCCGGGTTCTTAAATCACAGCATTTAAGCTTTTATTATAATTGCATCAATAACAATGCCATTATATAAAAAAATCGTTCATTATGAGTTACGAAGCCGTGTGTATTTATAGCTACAGCGATAAGGTATTTTTTTAATAAAACGGTTTTTTTTTTACAGCTCCGTCTCTGGAATAAGAACCTCAGCACTAAAAGCAATATGGGCTTCATCTGTCCCGGAGTCAACATCAATAGAAATTTCGACATCGACTGGTTCAAATCTGACTCCAGTTCTAGTCCTTGCAGCCACCTTTATGCCGGCACTGACGCCGTCTCTGAAATTGAAACCCAGCTTCTTCAGAACATCATAGATTCATATAAAGAAAGGATTAGCCTGTATATCTCCTTGCAGAATGGTGGAGGGTATATCTCATATCCTTGGCAGTATGAATTCGCTGCTAGCGGGATGTTCAGGCAAAATCATTTACTGGGCATGGAAATGGTTGCTGCCATGCGAGATGATTACGACCTGGATGTGGCATCAGTGGCTCACGGGGATAGAGCGTCTGGAACTAGTTCTGATTATGCTAGAATTAATGATGCTTTGTATGTCTTTAATATTGATATAGTGAGGCAAGGAACTGATGGAGTTATTGTGCCAAAAGAAGAAATTGTTGATATTGTTGACGATGTCTGGCGCGCTGTGGCAGTTGCTGCTGATTACTTAGTGCAGTAGAATAAAGTTAAAATTTACATTTATGACCATTATTATTTTGTCATAAACCAGATGCATCCTAAGTTTTTTTTATGCTCGTGAGTTAGTGCTTGTAATTTTGATATCGGTGACGTTTTGACGCCAAACCGTATACCAGCCGATTCCAATTAGGTTTGTTTGTGTAATTAACAACCATCCATCAATCATGTGTTTGAAATGGATTTTTATAAATAATTCTAATAATTATTATATTTGAATAATTTGGATTTTATGTTTTATTTTATATTATGTTTTATTATATTTGAATGTACTAATAATAGTTTAAGTTCACAATGTATACTAACCCATATGGACTTACGTCTGAAATAAATTATTCATTCATTCATTCATTCATAAACAGGTCATGGGTATGGAAAAACGAATAGGTATAATTATAAAGGTTTAATCTAAGCATATGTCATTAATGTATCATGACTTGAGTATCATGACAAAGTTTAATCGTCATAAATACCATAGATGGGTATATAAAGTATTAAGTAATACCTAGGCCAACCTCGATAAATGTGCAGTAACGTAATATTAGAAGTAATAATAGGAATGTGCGGTTGTAAAAAAAGGTAATTTTATAAATACTCGATTAATGATTGGAAAATATTTATTGATGATTATAATTAGTGGAATCAACCTATATTCAGTTTAATGACAACGGCTCCCAAAGTACAAGTCTTGCTCTTGATTACTAAGATTACTACGGGAAACAAAAAGGTACGGTCGAGTTCAAAATATATGTACGTTCAAGGATACGATAGCATAAGTTTGCTCATATGCTCTTGACAATAAACGGACTTTTTATACATTTGCGCTACCAAAACACTTTAAAGAGGCCCTACGCCTACATAAGCAGAAGCGGAAGCGCAAAATACGCTCGTCTGAAGGCGTAAGGACCCTTAACACTTTCACTGCCAAGAATCTCTACGCGCTATGCTCGTAGCCGATCCCTTGGTTTTCCTCGTATGTAGCGGAAAGCGACTACGGCGTACGCACCCGCGCCCGCGGGGCGGGTTCCTGGCAGTCAAAGTGTTAAGGAAGTGACTTGGGACAGACAATAAATAGCTACTGCCGTGTTCACGTATTTTTGAGCACTTTGTCCGTTCATACATTTTCCACTCGCTTGTACGTAGATAGTTGCATGCCGAAACGACTTTCGGTGGTACAAAACCTCCATTTCAGGAGTTTGACTGAGCTTTGACTAGATTATTGGTCATAACTCAGAGCTTATTGAAATAAGACGGAGTAGAAATATCTCACCAAATTGGTTACTGATCCCTCTCTTGCGAGGAAAAGGAAAATCTCATTTTAAACTCCGTAATAACGACTCGCTTTCAAAATTTAATACGTCCCGATAAGATTTGTTACTGCAGTGTCTCTTCAGTCGAAATTTCTTTAGATAGAAATTCTATTATTGAGGAACGGGAATATTAAACACGATCGAGCTTTGTTATTGTATTGCTTTTTGGAATCCATTTGGTTTGGTCGTTGTAAGAAAATATTGAATGTTATTTATTTTATTTAGCTTCACCTGGCCCGGCGTTTGTATGGGATCATTTTTTCCAAGTCTTTGATTAATTTCCCGGAATCCAATCCAGTTGAAATTTTTCACACATATAAAGTCAGGTGATAAGGCAATGTTATGCTACCATTGAGTTGGTCCGATGATAGAGACGGAAGATGGCCGTAGGAAATCTTAATTGAAACATCATAATGCCGTAGTAGTTATAAGGGCTAACAATTTCTGTCTCACTGAGAGTTGACGAATGTAAAAAAAACAGGTAACTAAAATCTTATCTCAAAAACAGGACAAGAGCGTGACATTGACATATGGATAGACGGACATTACCTACACATTAATTTTTCAACGGAATACTGACTTCAATGTGGAGGCGGCACAGGAAAACCACTAAATCTTCATGCCTACATAATTCATTACATAATACATCAGATTGGTGGATTGTGACTCCAATACTATCTACTCTCACGATAATATTAATAATTGTATAGTGGCTCAATAAAAATCAGTAGGTGGTCTGCAACTCATATTTACAGAAAGGTAGACCATAATATATACGGATTTAGATGTAAACTTATCTGACAACTATATCTGTTGAACATTAAGAGGTCATCTTTTTTTATCTTTGTTTAAAATCAACAGGCGATACAATTTTCTGTGCGTATTAAGCTGATTTTCCACCGGAGGGGCGAGACGAGACGAGGCGAGGCGAGAATTAAAATTCGTATGGCAAATTTTCAAAATAGAAGATTTGAAAATTTGCCATAGAAATTTAAATTCTCGCCTCGCCTCGTCTCGTCTCGCCCCTCCGGTGGAAAATCAGCTTTACTGAGGCATAGGTGGTTTCGGTGGTAAAGAACATAATATAATAAGTTTAGGTATATGATAACATTCTATAATACCGTAGCTTGTGAATAAACTTCTAAAATTTCAAAACAATAAAACGCAGACTTGCGAAGCCACTTTAAATTCATTCCAAATAAAAATAACAAAGACTCAGTAAGCATTCTGCAACGGACTGTACTAATAGTTCCCTTTACAACAACACGGTACAGAAAGACAACGAGAACTTCCGACTAACCTGACTTTCGTGCACGTGTTCAGACTTTAAAAAAAGAAATGTAACGGTCACAGCATTTGAAATAGGTTCAGGGCATCGATAGATGCCTCTCAATTTTGAGCATGTGTGGGAAAGAGGAAGATTGGGGATAGCTACGGTTTTTCGATTTTGAGTAAGCCTAGGCTGAAATTCAAAATTGTGTGAAAGAATAAAATTAAGGTACGAGTTCCATAAGAACAAATAGTAATGTATGTACTACCTACTTCCCCTTTTTTTCTTTTATTGTATACTCATTAGAGTTGTTTATGACATAAAACCTGTATTGTACCTGTAGGTAATTATTATTAATCTACTTTTGTCGATTTTTCAGAAAACTCGTTAAGCTGAATATCTAAACAGCTCGCATATAGTTTAACACACTGAAGCACTTTCAAAATTAAAACATACCTATAATAACTACACAAATAGTGAGTTCCTACTTGCACCAGCGTGCAAGTCTTTAAGCCTGGCAAAAAAAACCGATCAGTATTCCTTTCATATCATAATTTTAGAGACATGTTTGTTCAGAATATTCTTCTTCAATCGTCATTTCAAGTGTTAGCAGCAAGTTTTACAACACGCGGCCACCCCTCTGACAGCCGCCTTCCTTATACTCGGTGTAGAAACGACAACACTGTTAACTGACCATCCTGTGTTTATATAGAACCTTATTACAATGCACTTAAGGTGCACCGCACCGATGGTCAGTTAGCTGTGTTGTCGATAGTATACATCTATATTTCAGCATTAGAGTATGACACACATCATTTTAGACAGTTGCAGACATGCATTTAGAGGAAACACAACGGCCGTTTTTCCATAGAAACGTAGTCCCCTATTTCCTCCCTGGATAATGGCAGTAGAGCAATCATTTTTTTTCCATAAATCTATGGCTACTATTGACATGTTCCTATGTTTTCCTTTTTTTCATAAATTTATTCTTAAAAGAGATATTAACCTCCAAAAACCTAAAAAAATGCCAGATTTTCCGCTGTGTTCAAACATCCAGAAAACAATTTTGACTAAGTAGATTATATTAATAAAAAAAAAAGGAAAACATAGGAACACGGCCAAAGCCTTTCTTTTATTTTTAATAAAAAGAGTAGTTATATAAAGTCAAGTTTTGGAGAAGAAATCAGGTGACGAGGAAAGGTTGATTTTATGTAATTTTAATAGGTATGGGGAATAATTATTAGAAATACCTGGTTCAACTTTAATTTCGTGGCCTCCTTGCTCGTTCGGTAGCGTACAGTCCTTAGGGCTTCGATTGAATATTGACACCGTTAGCTATGATAATCTTATTTATTTTCACGGTTTGATTTCACGAATTTTGCATCTTGACGTGACGGTGACGACAGTTACTGTTTTTTCCTTGACGGCCCGATTTGCGATCCCCGCAAGGAGGTTGAGTGGCCGAGAGGATTTATGGCGTAACCAAGGTATTTTCGGTTCAAGCTGCAGTTGTCTCTATCGCGCTCCGCGGCAGGAGGCTTGTGATTGGCGCAACAGCAATAAATTTTACAAATAACTATTTCTCAATTATCATGACCTTAGTGTTTCCTCTTAAATTTATACACGTTCAAGTCCAAAAAGCGAAAAAATGTCGCGAACTTTTTCGGAAACTAAAGGGTTATTTTACGTCGCTTTTATCGACTTCCACCCTCCTTTCTGTCCAGCTTGCAGCGCACGTTCGACTCGGGGCAATATGCACCTCCTTTTCACCCCCAGTCACGGAGGCATTCACCGGATTCTACCTTATTATTACCTTACCGGAGAAACGATTGGCTCTTGTTTTTACTGCCAATGGAATAAGTGTGTTCCCTGTCCCAGTGGAATTTTAACAGGTTTTTGTGATTAAGAGACAAAAAAGGGTTAAAGCATATAAGTTTGTCACATCATATAATATGTTTTTTAGTGATGGGATCTTTCCAAATAGCTGGACCGTATTTTTAAATAGAAATCTACCAATCTTGGGTGATTTTAAGGGCCACGCGCCTAAAACATAAATCGTGCGCATTGTCTAAGAGATTGTTGTATTATTATTGAAATACAAGTATTTTAGAAATCAGTTGTACATATTTATTTTAATTACTAAATTAATCTTATGTTTGCTGTCAATCCAGATGGCCTTACGGACACGGACTAGATATAAATACTTAAACGTATGCGTATGTATGTATGTAAGCACTTTATTGTACACAATAACAAGTAAAAAAATATACATGTCACACAATATATCAAAGTACAAAGGCGACCTTATCCTTTTAAGGAATCTCTTGCAGCTTACCTTTGAGCAATTGAGTTATTTAATACGTAGAAAACAATTAAGAATTTGATATTCATCACCCAAATATTACATATCGGGATTTGAACCTGGGTAAGCTGACGGCAGATTAATATAGACAGGTTCACTTGGGTCAACACCCACTAGCATTAACCGATCATCAAAAAAAAACAAATTAAAAATTTAAACTGGAATTGTGTAGTAAACACGATACATTTGGGTGAGACATATTTTTCTATCTGTCATAATTACGTGTCTTCACTTTAAAACATTCTACGTGTTTCAATGTACCAAATGTAGGATTTTGTTAGCATTTTAGACCCGGTATGACGTCATATCGGTTTTCAAATAGCGGTTTCGGTAGCGGAACCTTTATATTTCGCTATCAAAATATAACGGTAACCTTAATTTTTTTCGGTACCGTAACCGCTTTTTAAAGGTTACCGATACTTCGATTTTGACGTCGTTGCGAAACCGCTGGCGCTGCCGTTTTGTCTTTCAGTTTTGTCGGTTCTGTTCTGATACTTTTCTGATTCGTTCGTTCGTTCTTATTAGAAGAACTTGTCTGTGAAGTGTAAGTTCGCTTATTTTATCGGTAACCTTTATAATAGCGTTTCGAACCTTACCTACCTTCAAATCGATAACGGTAACCGATATTTTAAACCGTTACGGTACGGTTATGTTGGCGCGGCGCGCGTAACCTTTACACCATTATGGTACCGTAATGGAATACCGGTTTCATACCGGTAAAACCGTAACCAAAATTAGTCCTTGTTTTAGACCCGTTTTCGTGAGCTTCTGCTTAGAAGCTAACTCGCTTGAGTTAGAAGGTCTCCTGGATAACCAGATAGAACATGGGGCTAATCGATCCCCTATTCAAAATACGTTATAAACTGAAAGAGCAATTAGCCGATTTGGGATTAAACTGGAATTAAAAACGCTCCGATACCAGTTTGCTGCAACGATGCACCTAAATTAATCTGCAAAGTTCTTGCCGGGAATCCACATTAGCATTCGGGGCCAAGAAACCTAACGGAAGATGCGTAGGGAGGGCGAGCGACGACAATAATGTACCTATCGATGAAATTTTATATCCAAGGCGATGCCGTGTGCGGCGGGCGGATTTTACTTTACGCACTAGAGCATAAAAAGCCTTTTTATGCAGCTCACACACAACATAAGGAGGAATTTTACGAGCATGGATCTCTGTTAGTAGTGTTGTGTTCTGTAGTAGTGTTGTGTTCCTGGAGGTGGGCAAGGTCGTCAGAGCTCCCGAGGATGCGTTGTGTTGAGAGCGAGGGAATTTGTTCCTTCAGCTGTCAACACGGCGAATCCTCAAACATATCTAGAGTCGGCAACGCCCATGTTACTCCTTTGGAGTTGCATGCATCTATAGGCTGCGGTGTCCGCTTACCATTAGGCGGGCCGTACGCTTGTTTGCCGCCGCCGTTGTATAAAAGAGCATGAGAAGTAAAAAGTCAATCGAAGAAAGCCTTCGAGAGCCCATCACAAGGGCTATAACTTTGTTCAGTATTAAAGAAGAACATCTTTATTAGTACTTCATAAACTCTGACGTTAGGTGTATCATTGGGAGTTATTTAATAGTAAATTGACTGTAATTTACTATTTACTCACGCTTATGTCATTTACAATGTACGTCATATACATATGTATAATTAGGTTGATAAAACTTGATAAAATTATCTTGGGAAAAGTCGTTTTTTTTTATATGACTAGGCAGTTATTAAAAAATTATAGCAAGGAATTAATTATTAATCTGAAATGTAATCTAATACGCTTATCAAAGACTATGCAAGTTGTCGAAATTGAGAAATCACTTCATAACCGACGGCCATAGGTAAATGGCCAAAATGTATAAAACTATATTCGTTTTTTCTTTGGCCTTGTGTGCTGTTTTGGCGAAGAACGAAGTTTACGATGGGTGAGTATTTATTATTAGGCAAATATGAATAATATCTTGAATAATAAAATAATGCTTGAACTGACCAACTAATATGTGGACGGACTGGTTTGTCGGTTAGTAATTGACGGATATTCCCGTCTACCTATCTGCTGAAAAATGTATACTGACCACTTATACTTTAAGCATGCTTTCGAAAGCAGTTTCCACGTGTCACTGAAATCTTTCCTATTTTCTGTTTAATGATATTGTTAGTTCGCAATTTTACAGCCCACATCATTTAATCAACCAGAACACGGCTTTATCTGACGCTGAATACGTCGGTCATTGTACAATGAATATTACAGTACTGATATTGTCACTTTTCACTAACATTGGTGTTGTTGATTGTACATGAATGTATTGAGTAAACGTTACCACCAACGGCATCGCCATTCAGCGAGGTAACGCAGCCAGCCTTCTGGGCACCCTACCAAGTGGTAATGATCAATAGTGTAAGACCCATAGGTTAAGTTAGTTTTAGTCATTCTAGTTCCTAGTATTATATTACATCATATCGTATTGTATTATTTACAATAAAAAGTGTGACTTTGTGTATACCATCTTAATCTCAATATATCAACAGATATTCCGTTTATTGAAGTGAAAACTTCTTTAGCGGCGCTGTGCACTTTTTATGATGGGGAATAATTGTTAAACTCGCCACAGGTCACGTGACCGTTAGATTCGTAAGACGTGAGATTCGAGACAGGTTACCGTGACCGTAAGACGGACACGTGACCTGATCGAAAAACTGGTGTTGAAACCAATGTTGGTGAGTTTTCACTTCTGCCGGCACTCCCGGAGTGCAACCCGGTCTTTTTACAAGCTTTATATTATCTTGACTTGTTCGTATGTAAGTATAAAAGTATGTATGTAAGTAAGTTGTCCGTCAAATCTTGCAAGTTAAATTTGACCCACTTCCCGGTGACCGATTGAGCTGAAATTTTGGGTATAAGTATAGTTTGGACGACAATTCAATATTATGGTACCATCAAGCTGATCTGATGATGGAGACAGAAGGTGGCCATAGGAACTCCATTATAGAACCACATAACCCCATCGAGTTTGGGCTCGTTAGAATCGTCTCAATGAGCAGTTTATGATGGTATACAGAAAAGTACAGTCGGCAATAATAGCTTGTACCAAAAATGAAATTTTTGACATAAACTTATTATTAAACTGCTTTCATAGTTATACCTTTTCCTTCTAGCCACTCTCTCTTCGAGATCGATCTTCAAACCGAAGAACAAGGATATCTCCTGGCTGGTCTGGAGACTCGCCTGACTCTGGATGTATGGTCGCACGGTGGCCAGGGTGCCCCTGCTCAAGTCCTGGTTCGGAAGTCAGTTCGATTTGGTCTCCAGTCTGGTCTGGATGCTCTTGGCATCAGCTATAGGGTTGTCGTCGAAAATATTAAAGAGTAAGTATAACGTAATGACCTTTTAATCCTTTAGGAGTTACATCCTAAGACCGGAGTATGTTTCCTGCCTCATCATCATATCAGCCGAAAGACGTCCACTGCTGGACATAGACCCCCCCCCCCCCCCAAGAGTGCCAAAGTGTCCGGCCCTGCGCCACCCGCATCCATCGGATTCGGACCTGCCTAATAGCAAGTATTGGCGTAGATACTAAAGTCTATTCATCCATACTTGTCTTATCATGTAAACAAACACTTCTCGAATATTATCCCACTTTTCTCTGGTTTTACACAATAATCATCACTTAAAATGTTGTTGTATACTTACTTAAAGAAACTCTTAAGTATTGAAATCAACCAAGTGACCACTGAAAATTATAATTTATGACAAGATTTTATTTAATAATCGAAGTAGTGACGAACGAGTGACCGCAAAAATAGCTGACATAACGATGTCTAGATTGTCTATGAATCACACTTCAAGTATATTTAATCGTCATTTCCAATCACTAGTCATTGTCTATGACCATATTTGACGTCATGTTGGTTTACATGATAGGACACGTAAGAATGAATAGACTTCATTAAGTAAGATTGTCCCTTAATATTAATTTATGTATTTAATAAGAAGGAAAGAAATGTGTGTTGAGCGGAATTTTAATTCTTAGTTTGGGTATTTTCTATCTACTTATAGTATACCTCGTACAAGCATGATTGTTTCATAAGAGCCTATGCAGACTGCGTTTATTAAGCGTGCCGTCGACGTTCGTTTGTGTCAATTTACTTGTGATTTGACACAAAAGCGCGTCCACGCGACGGTGCGCTTAAATAACGCAGTCTGCATATGCCCTTAAGTTTATTTATTTGTAATTTTGAAGCAATGTTTATTGCCACAATTTCTTTAGTATTTAATACAAACTTAGGTACATTTTACAAAGATACAATGTCACTCAATATAATTGAAGGAAAGATAGAGGGGAAGCGAGGAAGAGAAAGACTTAAACATAATAAACTACATAGAGCAACTCAGACAGAGATTTGATGTTAGGTCGTATCGAGATGTCATAAAGGTTGCCTGGGATCGGAGTAGATGGAGCCTCCGATCTACTTTGAGCTACACCGACAAGAGCTTAGATCCTTAATAAGAAGAAGAATCACAGACTTTGATAAGTATAGACTAGCTGCCCGCCTGGCTTCGCTCACGAGTCACGTATTGCAAAGAACGCAGGCCAACGCATGGAATACAATATAGCCCATGTCCGAGGGAAAGTCCATTTTATACGCAGATGAAAGTTTTGAAATCGTTTAAGTGGTCCCGGAGATTACCCATTAAGTCCAAGGCGATAAGTTAATGAAGATTAATGAAAGTCACCTTGGTTTGCTATGGATATAACTACAAAAATAAGTATAAACAAATACTTTCATAACAAGAATAATTAGAAATTAATAGATTAATATATTTGTGAGAGAGTTGATGTTAGGTCGTATCGAGATGGCTAAGAAGTTGCCTGGGATCGGAGGGCCTTCTTTGAGCTACTCCGACAAGAGCTTAGCTCTTAAATAGGAAGAGACATTCGTAAAAGATTCAACGAGAATAATGTACCTACATTTTTGGACATAAATTATTGGACGAACTAAATGGTACATTCGTTTTTTTTCAGGAAATTGGATCTAGAGGAAAAACTGCTGTCTGAGGCTTCTGCTAAATCCAACAGGACTAGATTTGGACTGACATTCGACACAATCCACAGATATGATGTAGTAAGTATTCAATAAAATCTATCAAGAAAATGAACGACAAGAGCGGGTACTTTGATAAATAGTTGCATAAGTGTAAATGTGATAAGATTATGCATAAAAGTAGCCCGATTAATGAGTAATGATTTTACAAGTCTACACTTACGTGCTTGTCCCATTAGACTTTGACCGATGCTCCTTAATCAGACACAGACTACAGAAGATCATGCAACACTTCGAAACATTTGTCAATTGTATGTTTAGTTTGTAGGCGATGTTACTAAATACTAACTAAATATTGTGCCATTTTAGGTAGATGCCTATTTAGTTGAACTTGCCAACCGGTACCCTGAGATCGTCACCGTCGTATCTGCTGGAAGAAGCTTTGAGGGCCGTGACATCAAATATTTGAAGATTTCTACAACCAACTTCCAGGTAAAATGGGAAAACATTTTATATATACCTACATATAGTCACACTTGTTTCCCCGAGGGGTACTGTTTGGAGCACGGATTTCTACTTGCTGCGATCATGAGAAACCTCTTGTTTCATTCAGTTCCATAACATTCTTCGGTTTTGTTATATTCGGTTTCCACTTTTTGCTTTTCCAAAATTATATAGTGTCCCACTGCTGGCCTCCCCTCTCGATTTCCACTCGTCCCGATTCCGAGAAATCTCTGGCCAACGGTTGCGAAATACGACCAGGTCGTCCCGCCATCTTCGTCTCGGCCTGCCACGCCACCGTGTGACACCCACTCTTTGGCTATATTAGCCCACCTCTGGGGATGCATGTGGCAGACGTGGCGAGCCCATTCCCATTTCAGGTATTGGCTCCAACGTCACCAATGCAAGTTTTTAAACGCAGCGTAGAGTTTCAGACCCAGTCGATCCGTCCGACTCCCAACATGCTACGCTCGTTAAATAAACTTACTTAAACGTTTTATTATTTGTATTATGATTACTTATTAAATAAAATGATAATGCATTTGATACTTGAAATAGGCGATAAAGTCCGTGTCAATTGTTTTATTACCTTTTGGGAAACGAAATTTTTTAAATTTTTCCGTTTTTTTTATATATAATTAAATTATACAGGGTGTAACAAAAATGGGGTATGAACCGATCAAGGGCTTGGCAGGTATCGTGTTCTGATAAGAATAAAGAAAAAAAAATTTTTTTTGACGCGATATTTCTTTTTACGTGTATGGAGCTTGTCGCTCCAGTCGGCCAACGCTCCATACAAAAGTAAAAAGAAATCGCTTCAAAAAAAATGTTTATCTGGAAAATGTGACGTACTAGCGCTCAATAATCCCCCTCTTGCGGGAAAGTCCATCGTTCCGTTCCACGCAGTATACGTGTAATATTTTAAGATAAATAGTTAAATAATTATGCAAAGCTATGCTTAACAAATGCTTATATCTGTAAAGATAGGGTTACTTAGAAATAAATATTGAATTTTTCTTAGCAAAGATGTGTTAACATTATTTGGTAAAATTTTCAGGACAGGAGTAAACCCATAGTGTACATGGAATCTCTGCTCCATGCCCGTGAATGGGTGACCCTTGCCGCCACTCTGTACGCCATCGAGAAGTTGGTGATCGATGTGCAAGAGCAGGACTTGATACAGAACATCGACTGGATTATCATGCCCATTGCCAACCCTGATGGGTATGAGTTTACCCACACAAACGTGAGTATTGTTGTTGTAGAATAGAAGTACCTGAGCGAACGAGCTCAGCTCGGGTGAAAATACGGAGAAAACTAATTTTCTCAGACATGAGACCCAGCTAGACCGATTTCTCGCCCTCGTAAACCCAAATTTTATTGAAACCGTTCGAACTGTTTCCGAGAACGTGATTGCAAATATTACTCGTGTTTCTTTGTTGTTATAGGATAGAAATGTGCTTAATTTTGGAATTAGGCAATAACGCCTGAACTAAATTGAAAAACTTTCTGGCATAGGCGGCCAGTCGCAGAGGTATACGTAGACTGCTTAACTCAGGTCTCACCTGCGCGGCGGTATGGCGATAACGGGGCGCGAGCAATGTGCGGGAGGCGAAGCCCGGCGCCCACACACCGCCCGCGCCGCGTTATCGTCCTACCCCCGCATCCGCGCACCGCGCAGCCGAGGACTGATTAAACATTCCACCTATAGATGTCGCTACACGCCTCCTCAGGCGATGTAATAGGTAACTGATTGAACGATTCCTTGACCGAGCAATTAAGATAACTAAGTATGTACATCTTGAAGCTAAATCGAAATCAGATTCCGAAGACAGCTTCCGAAGATGTCCCTTACATACAAAATCACAACGGTACAAACTAAAGGACTAATGAAGATTTTGCAGAAATGTATTTACTTTTTGCTCCATAGTATCTGATATAGAAATCGCCAAGATTGTTGTTGGTGATCATAGTTTCGGAAACCAAACACTATTTAATTAATCAAATTCAGTTTCAGTTTCTTTATTGGTAAATATCATTTTACTGGTAAATTAAATGACAATTAGCAGAGACCGTAGGTATCCGGAATTTGCATATGACTTGATTATTTAATTTTTTAATTACGTTTAACTTTGTGATCGCTGTGATTTAGTTAAATTTTTAAATTTTCACACTCCTTTTAAAAACGAGACTGTTTTTCTCGCGATTAGGGTTATTGTGACACGTCGATCTTAATTATAATTATATGCGCCATTATCCTGTTTGTGAAAAAAATGCTTCCAAAGTTTACTTCACATTTTTCACATTTCCACAAATTTCAGTCTCGTTTCTGGCGCAAAAACCGCGCAACCGGCTTCGTAATCGGCGACATCTGCTCCGGAGTTGATTTGAATCGAAACTTCGGCTACTTATGGTCCGAAGCCTCCAGCGACTTTGTTTGCACGGACACCTTCCACGGCAACAGCGCTTTCTCCGAGCCCGAAACTGCCATCATCAGAGACATCGTCTTAGAGTACAGTGACAGAATAGAGCTGTTCTTAGACATTCACAGTTTCGGAAGCTGGATTCTTTACGGTTTTGGTGACGGCCAGCTGCCGCCAAATGGTCTGAGTCTTCATGTTGCTGGAGTTCGGATGGCTCAAGCGATTGACGCTGTCAAATGGCCTACCAACAGGAACTATGTCGTTGGAAACAGCGCTTTGCTTTTATACCCTGCTTCCGGATCTGCTCAAGACTACGCCCAGGCTTATGGCGTTCCTCTATCGTACACATATGAAATGCCAGCGTACAGAAATAATTATAATACTGTGGATGGTTTCCTGGTAGACCCTGCTTTTATTGAGCAGGCTGGATTCGAAACCTGGCAGGGTATCAAGGAAGGAGCTAGGTTTGCGGTCGACATGTACAGGACGAGATTTGGCAAGAAGTAATACGTAAAACGAAATTCTTAGTGACTATTCATGTGTAAATACATATATCCACATATTGATATAAATAACACATTTCTTCGTTATGATTGCTCCACATGTAACGTAACAAATTAATTACATGATTGTGTAGCTTGGTTTGTTTGTTTCATTTATCTTATTTTTTATCGAGACACTAGAACACATTTTTGTTGTTACACCATCGTCGCGTGACATCGATATTAGTTCCATTATCATTTTTAACCCCCGACGCAAAGAGAGGGGTGTTTTAAGTTTAACGTGTCTGTGTATCTGTGTATCTGTCTGTGGTATCGTAGCTCCCAAACGGATGGAATGATTTTTTTTTTGTGTAATAGATAATTTTATCCCGAGTGTTCTTAGTTATGTTTCATGAAAATCTGTTCAGCCGTTTTTGAGATATTGGACTTTGAAATGAAAATTTCGGGGGTTTTTCAACTTTTCTAAGTTGTAGTTTAATTGCAATTGTAATACTTTAATTGCAATGATTATTTTAAAGCCCTTGTAACTGAGCGGTAAGGCAAGCGACTTTCAAGCTCTAGGTCGCGAGTTCGAACCACTGAGTTTTCCAAATAAAAGCTCATGTAAGAAATACCATGGGTATTTAGGGGCTCCCATAAAATGTTCTTTGTAGCTTATTATTTCGAGATATTTTAGGTCAAAAAACTGGTTTTCTGACAATAACTTTTGTGTTAATTAGTTCAAAATGAAAAGCCTAGACAAGTTTTTAGAGACGTCATAGACGAACCCAAATATTTATGTACATTTCGTACATGTTAGATCTTAAGTTAAATAATTATAATTAAGAAAGTGTTTTTTTAGACAATGTTTAAAAAAAAAAACATACAAAATAAAGTATTCATTTCTTTCCAAATCCGGTAAATAAAAATGGAGACAAAAGATTGAAGAACCGATAGCCGTTTGACTTATTATTCTATCTGTAGTGCAAAAGTATTCCGAACAATTCAAAACGACAAAAATCGATGAAAACCTCGGATAGCCCCTTAAGGAAAACATTCGTGAGGAAACCGGGCTGATCCCTATTGGGATCCCTGAATCCCTGGATATTTTTTTCTACCAGCGAGTGGGTGCTCGCTGACCCGCCACCAGGAGATAATAAACAGATCTCAAATCAACTGATATTGTAGTAATTCGAACGGAACACGTTAAATGAAATTTTACCTAAGCTGCCGGTGGTCAGGGCGTCAGAGACAGGGCAGTATCCGCGCAGTATCCAGGAGTGCCGCCTTCTATATCTGACCCTTGATCCAGCCATCTAGCGAGAGTCTCTTGAGGTGATGGTCGAAACTTTTCGCTATTAAACCGTTCGCCGAAACGACTCTCGGGACGATGATCGTCGAATCAACATCCCTTGCACTAAAATTTATATTATGTTTCCTGAGACGTACAATAGCAGGATAATGGCTTCCTGGTGGGTTGCCAACGGCATTTCCTCCACAACAGTGAGAAAGCCAAGATGGCGGCAGGTGCACGGGCGCTGGCTCTGGTCTGAGGCTGGCAACCCCTTTTCATGTATCGTGCTTTTCTCAAACTGAATGTAATAAATAAAAAAAACTCCAAGAAATCAAATTTTCATTTCAATTTTCATGGTTGAACGTCATGATGTTGTGCCCGGCCTAGGCCTTCAATTATGTATGAAATTACAGTTCACTCGAGTTGTTCCGCCCGAAACGTGATACTTTGAGGCCGGTTATAACGCACGTAATGACGTTGAGAAAAAAAAATCGTATTGAATTGGCATGTTGAAAGAATTATTGGTTTTACTCTTTTTATTAAACATCCACTCTCCGCAGACACAAAAGTAATAGGTACAAGTCACAAAAACAGGTTTCCTGTATTGGCTGTGTTTTAAGCTAAGGAAAGACAGCAAGAGCCATATTTTTCCATCGAGCCGAAGGCTAATTTATTTCAGCATTAGTTTACTCAAAGAAGGCGAGTGTTAAGGTACCTCACGATAAATTCTCGTAACTCGAACCCAAATTATCGGAAAAGCATTAAGAACGAAATTGGTGTATCGATCAGACATTTTTTGTAGATAATGTCAGTAGTAACTATGATTAAACTAGAATATAACGTAAACCATAATTTATACGCGCACGAAGTGGCGGGCTTCTATATACTAGTTATATATACCGAGGACAGACTGTGTACAAATTATAACTTTTTTATGAAACTGTCATTGGAATTTCAATCTTTTTACAGTTCCTTTTTTAATAGACAACGTTGATGCAATTTGGTCATCAGCTTAAATAAAGTATAGGTCCAACTTTAAAAAAAATCGCCCAAGTGCGTGTCGGGTCACGCGCAGTGTAGGGTTCCGTAGCTTCCTGTCTTTCTTAGTTACATCGACACGCGCAAAAATTTGGGCTTTAAAGCCCAACAACTCGCAAACCAATCATTAATTTGAAAAATCGTTTTATAAAACCCATAATATTTTTGAACAAGCTATCCAACGATACCCCACACTATGGGTTTAACGAGAAAAAATACATCCCCAATTTAAGGGTAGGGGAGGTACCCAATTTTTTTTTTTTCAGGATTTTATTCTTCTGTTTTGTCGGTGTGATTGATTTATATACAGTTATTATTACAGTTTAATGGTTACTGAGCTAAGCCGAAGACAGACGGACGGACAGACGGACGGACAGATGGACATGGCGAAACTATAAGGGTTCCTTGTTGACTAAAGAAAGAGGTCAGTCGTCGAATTCGACTTGGTTGTCCTGTGCAAAATTTCCGCAGTGTCTCAAGACGAGAATCTTTGACCAGTGTGTGTTGCCGACTCATCACAATACCGAGATACAATGTCCCTCTTAAGAACGCTCAAAGTTAACCAAAGAGCAATGGAGAAAGTTATACTAAGAGTCAGAAACTAGACCTTCTGCAGTACCAAGGTAACCGATATAGCCATCTAATTCGCTTAACTTAAGACTACTGAGTCTTAAGTTAAGCGAATTAGATGGCTATATCGGTTACCTTGGTACTGCAGAAGGTCTAGTTTGTACCGCGGGTGTGTACCGCCTACTGAGGCGGTACACATTTCAGTTTGGTGGAAAGATTCTTGCGTGGCGATCACGTGCGTAGACCACCCTCAAGGTGGTAAAGGTCGCGGGAGTCCCCTAGATGCAGGTGGCGCAGGACCGGTCATTATAACACTTTTTGGGGGAGGCCTATGTCCAGCAGTTGATGTCTTTCGGCTGATGTGATGGTTAACATTTTTAATTTTTGGTAGACAACGTTTTAAGGCCTGCGCAAACCGGCGGAGCGCAGCGCAGATCACCTAGGCGGATTTACTCCGCGAAGCGCACACCGACGAGGGAAGTCCCCCGCGATACCGCGAGCTCCCGCCAGCGCAGCGCCGGCGGCCAGCGCACCTGGGAGCACTTCTGCGCATAACGGGGAATGCCGCGGAATGCCGCCGCCTATCGTGGCGGTATCCTCTCCCCGCGGTGTTGAAGAGCGACGATACTGCGGTGGAATGCCGCGGCATCCCCCGGTATGCGCCGAAGTGCGCGCGCTTTGCATTCCATTCAGACCAGTCTTGCCGCCTCATTTAGTGTTTGGTGAATATATTTGCGCGTTTTATTTTTTCAATATGACGGAAGTCAACGAAGAAAAATTGATATTAACACTAAATCCCAGTCCGCCATCACGAAACCTTCGACACGAACGACTCGGACAAAAACAAGTTTTAGACGGTTGGTCGCTAGTGGAACGGTATGTATAATCACCGATCATGGCATGCCATGGGATGCCGTGGGATGCCGCAGCATTGCGGAGATGCTTGCGGTATCAAAATTCGTGTTCTCCCCCGTTGTGCGCCGAGTTGCGCAAAGCCTTTCCCTCCCGCAGCCCCGCTACCCCGGCGCACTCGGGAGGCCTCGGCGCATAGCGGGGGATGCCGCGGCATGCCGCCGCCTACCGCCGCGGTATCCTCTAACATGCTCCTCGATGCCGCAGAGTAGAAATCCCCCGTGATGCTCCGAGGTCGGTCTCAGAGCATTCAAATTTATACCTTAATGTAATTAAAATAGAAAAGAATATAGATTGATAAATTTAAAGTGATCTGCGCTGCGCTCAGCCGGTTTGCGCAGGCCTTTATGAAACGATTAAAGCCGGCTCTGATAGGGAAATTGGCAGGTTTGTCGGATTTAATATCAAGTAACAGAGTACGAAAGTCATCTTGCACCACCCCGTGCGAAGCTGGGGCGGGTAGCTAGTTAAAAATAAATTAACCTGTCTGTTTAAAAAAGTAGACGTACCTACTAAACTAAGCAAAAAGTTAAGTTACACTGTATTTGCCCTATACATGCCAAGTGTTCTTTTTAACGTTTTTTATTGTATTGTATATTGTATCTTGTTTTTTTGTTCTACCTCGACCCGCACTATATAACAGTCAAAGTGGTATGAGTGAAAAGGGGGCGAACTGAAAACCAGCGCTGTAGAGCCCGCAATGACTGTCACAGTACATACCGAGTTCGTTCCTTGGTCACACAAATAATCTTTTTCATTTTTATCTCTATATGTATTTTGCTTATATATCTGTACGGTACATTATTGCCGAGGCGCGGAAAGCAAGGGGTTGCCTGTCAAGAGACGAGTCAGGCATCCCCGGTTTCCGCCAAGGTATATATAGTGCTTTTCTCAAACATTGTGAGGAAATAATACAAATTCTTAAATACAAGTATTTTAATAAGAATAATTCATATACGATTACAAGATACAATTCAATTTAAATATAATTGAATTTGATGTTAGTCCTGTTGGGGCAATTAGTGAATGTAAGTGTGGCGCTTCTGGGGATGTTGAATGTGATATCAGACATGTTAGGGCAATGAGTGAACGTATATGTGGAAATTCGTGCGGGGACGGTGAATCTGATATTAGACATGCCAGGGCAATGAGTGAATGTAAATGTGGCAATTTGTGCGGAGACGGTGAAATCGAGATTTTGCAGGTCAGCACGATTAGTGAATGTATATGTCACAGGTGTTCTAGGGATGATACTGAATTGCTGGATTTCAGAGGGCTGTTGAGAATCGAGTGCCTGTGAAGTAGTTGTTTCAGTAGTTAAAGTAAAAAATAAAACTAAAAGTGAAAATAAATAATTATGATTATTATGTATGTTTTTTTCCATGTTGACGCGCTGCTGGAACTCTTCGGGAAGGTTGAAGACGATCGGAGCCTGCTCAGGGGCACTCGGCTTTGTGATGAGAGATCTGGACAGTAAAACATTACAACTAAATTATTTATTTACCTCACTGAGGTCTCCCGACGTTTCGGATGTGTCGCAACATCCATGGTCACGGGACAACTGGCTTGAGCGGGTATCAACATCTTCTTGCTGCGCGGGTTTTCCGCACTACCCGCATTAGGTCTTTATTAACCACTTGTACACTAATTATACGCGATTAAGTCCCGTTTAGTATAAATAATGTGTGAGAATCGTGAAAGTTTAAACCAATATATAAAACATTACAAGTCACCAAAAATAACGATTTTGCTTTGATACAAAACGTCACCAGTTCATTCAGATGAAGTCTTATTTGCTTTAGATGAAATTAACATTGGGCATCTTTTCTATGCTACCGGTTCACTACAACCAAATATCATGTTAATTCCTACTACGTTGCAATTTCAAAACTGTTTATTTTCAAAATGACAAAAATCTCAAATAGGTTTATTTTCAATGTAATAAAATATCATAATAACCTTCACACAATACATCCATTTGATTATCTAAAATGTATAGTTGGTAAAAAACACAATTCCTTCAAATCCCGAAAATCATACAAATTATGAATGGGATCTTGCTTTTTCATTTTTGTCCCATTCACTGCAAGTGTAACTTTGTAATCCTATATATTTATATGGGATTACAAGTGAATGTATCTAGAAAACTGGACCGAAATTGCGAAACATTTTAGTATTCCCTTGATGTATAACACTAAACACGAATTGTATTCTAAATTTGAAGCATCTATGTCTGCTAGAAGTGCCTTAAATTTTGATGATCGGTGAGTCAGTCAGTCAGTCAGTCAGTGACAAAATTAAGACTAGTTACAATTTTTGAACTACTGATTCAAATTGAATGAAATTTGAAATATACCATGTTTATATAATGCCTAGTTGGTTACGGAAAATTCAAAATGGCCTGAACTGGTTCGAGAAAATGATGGTACGGCCGTGCCGCTGTTTTGCTCGACTTGAGGAAGGCACTACCGTGCCCGCAGATTATTTGTAGTGAATGTTATTCTAAGTCAAGCCAAAAATCAACTTTTATCACTTAAAATCGGCCACACAATTTAGTTTGTTCTTTCTATGTTTTCTTTCTAGGGCATTTATTGAAAATTGTCTTGTGAGCCAACATATAATTTAAGCATTGTTATACATAAACACAATGAAATTACATTTTTTTCCATTCAATTTTATAACTAACAAAAGGTGGTCAGTTAGCCACTTTCAGCATGCAACATCATTACAGAAGCATAAAAGTAGAAACTATTCACGAATATAAACGAATACAATAATAGTTACTATTCACTGTAAGTACCAAATTTACTGCGTCGAATAAGCGTTTGCTACTGAAGGTAAATATAATCACTATTTCAGGTGCAAATTACAACAAAATGCAAGCAAATAAATGTTTTTGCTTTCCGTCTAAGGCGCCATTTTGTTGTTTTGATACTGAACTAATACTGCACTGCACAACATTACTCCAATCTTACCTTAAATCAACCAAGTTACTGAATTAACTGTTTCAAAAGGAACAAAGAAACGTCTATTTAAGAGCGAATAAGTATTTTTGAAAATAAAAAAGAGAATGTAAATATCGTAGTCAAAAATCACATAAGTAACGTGAGCCTTGGGGTACGGCGCAGAGCGAATGTTGTTGTCTGGCGGCGTGCGGGCTTATATGACCATGCAATATATTATGATTCACCAAAATACATACGTATTGAATGTTGGAGAACGACGCGAGATAATCACACAGATTACCTACAGAAAAAGCCTATCTGCCGGCTGTAATAAATTGAACGCATTCTATATACCCGATCTCTTCTTACATTTGTACTTAACGAGTAAGAAAGGGATAGAACCATGTTATCTGCCAGGTCTTCATACGTCATGGTCTTTCTCGCTCGAAATATCGCAGCGAAATATATTTTTTTACAAGTTATCGACATCGATATTTACTGTATACATTGTATCTCCATAGTATACAAAATATAATTTACGGTATTTATCACAGTAAAAACAAAAACCAATAATCCTTTACTTAACTACCTAAGGCCTGTTTCTCAGACACAAATACCTACGTGAGATTAGAGCTACTTGAGTCGGACTTTAAATAATAATTAAAATGTAACTAATGAAGCCGTATTTAACAACTATAATACTAATCTGTATAGTTTACATAACTAAATATTATATTAATAAACAAATTGTATATACAAGATGATAACTACAATTAACTAAGTATAGTGCGAGTAAAATCGAGAGTATGTCGCGGCCGTCTCATGATAGACGTGCTGGTGGGCAGTAAATAAATACCGTACTATTTGTCTCATTCTAACTCACCTCAGCTGTTGACAATTGACAGATACAACTATATGAATGTTGTCTTGCTTAATGCTGCGGGTCTGTACTATTCGGTGGATATTCAATAGTTGTGCAACCCAAATGTCAAAACAAAAAGTAATGTTTACGACGTTTCTTTACACGAAATTGTAAAATGACAATTTCGACGATATAATTTAATTTACTGACCCGCTAAGCTTGAGCATGTCGCGGGACTTCAGTACGTAAGCTTAGTATGGATATAGCTTTCAACCCCGAGATTTTATATGAAAAGTAAAAGTTCATATTACATATTACATCAATTTCATATTACATTTGGTTTGCCTTACTACACTTTTTCTTGCTACTTTATTTTTTGTTACAATTTATTGATAGTAAGCAAGTTAATCTAATGTTTAAATTCTAAAATATCTTCGCAAAGAATATTTAAGAGAGTAACAAAATTATCATGTAGCGACGAACGTTTTAAGACTTAATCATACTGGCCAGTTTTTTGGACAGGGGTCGGGTTGCATAAAGTTTAACGTCATATTTTTGACAGGCATACGTGGATTCGTCATACTCATCATTACGCATAACTGTAAATAGTCATACATTTATGCGCCTAAGGTTTTTAATCATAATGTTTAAGAACATATTGCGCTTAAAATTATTTAAGCATTCTCTGTAATGGACATAAATTGGTTTCTCATAAAACAATTTAAGTATACTGTATAGACGCATAAACTGCAAAACGCCTAAGCCTATGTTTTTCTTACTTTGATGACTTAGTACAAAATTGCTCTCCAGAAGCAAGTAAGTTACAAAGTTCTCTTTTATGTTGGGTCACAGTATAGCAAAGGGCGGTCATTAATATAAAAGTTTACAAACAAGTTTTAATAACCAGTTTTTCCGCATTTTTATAAAAAAAAACATCGAAGATGAAAGCGGGAACAAAGCTCCCGCTTTCGTATTCTAATCTATCCGCGATCCGAGTCTGTTTTGCCACTAAGTCCCTGTTCCCTACTGACTTCGTGAAACTGGAACTTTATACACCACTATCTTGGCATTGGTTGATCTCAGAGAAAAGTTTATTTGACGCCCACCCTGCATGGCTTGATAAATGCATGACATTTACAATTATTACTAAAAATTATTATAATTATCAATAGTATGTCTAAATAAATGTATGTCATTCTACATTATGGTTAAACCAATTATGACTCCGTATAATTATGACAGTGTACCCTTATGCCATAGTATAATTTAAGCAAAAAAAAGAGCATAAACTTTATGCGTAATGTTGTATGACAATCGATATTATGACAATAGTTGTTATGCGACTAGACGGCCACCACAGTTTTTTGTATTGTTACAACCAGTCGATTGATTGAATACAATACGGATGTAGACTCTCGATAATTATTCCCAAACTCCAAAAGAAATAAGGACAAAAAATATGCCTAGTGACGAAAATCCCATTCAGATATCTCAAAGAAATACGAAGCTACAACCGTTTTGATATTGCTTGTTAGAGAAAACGCAAACAGTTTTTGACGTCACAATCTGCGAGGCTGCCGCAGAGCGGGTCACGCACGGCACGTTGCTGTCAATAGACACTAATAAGTGACGTCTCTAACTATGAGCGTCATCGTTTCATATAGAGTTGCGTTTTGCGAAAAAGGGACAGAACAGAACATAACCCTTCTTAAAACTTTGGACACTTAGAACTTCGTGATAATTGAACCTCTTGCGTTGCTTATTTCTCCTTTTGACTACATTTTTAATCCTTTTTTGAGAAAATACGACATTATTAATTATTTTATTTAGTGTCCACACCCCTATTGACGTTGTCATTGACAAAGATATCTCATATCGAGTTATAATCATTATTTATTTATTATATAGGTACGTGTTTTCTTTGGACACTTAGAACTTCGTGATAATTTAACCTCTTGCGTTGCTTATTTCTCCATTTGACTACATTTTTAATCCTTTTTCGAGAAAATACGACATTATTAATTATTTTATTTAGTGTCAACACCCCTATTGACGTTGTCATTGACAAAGATATCTCATATCGAGTTGTAATCATTATTTATTTATTATATAGGTACGTGTTTTAAAGTTACTTATGTTCTTCGATTAACTAAGTTTGTACGCATTATTAAGTGACTGGTTTAATCAACGACTTTGGCTTTTGTTTACCGGACTGTGTGATCATCTTATTGCGACAATTTTGGCTGACCCTAACTGGACTCTGATTTGCTTCTAATTTGACTAAGTGAAGAGTTGTTGGTTTAAATTTGGCACAAAGCACTTCTAGCAAAACTTCCATCCTATGGGCTCCTAGAGAAATTATGCGAGTGGGTCAGCAGCTTTTTAGCAGACAGAAGCATAAAGGTCGTAGTCGACGATGAATGCTCTGACTCCATGTCTGTAAATGCTGGTGTCCCCCAAGGCTGTGTGCTATCACCCACGCTGTTCCTCCTGCATATTAATGACATGTTGCAAATCAGCGGCATTCATTGTTATGCGGATGATAGTACGGGTGATGCCTTTTACACCGGCCGTGCCAATATTTCTCGGGAAAAGTCATTGAGAGTCGAAACAAACTTGTGTCTGAAATTGACTCTTCCCTAAAAGAAGTCTCAGAATGGGGCCGACTTAATCTAGTCCATTTTAACCCCACGAAGACACAAGTTTGTGCATTTACCGCAAAAAGGTTAGCGTTTCCGGCATCTCCACGATTTGAGAGCACTCCCCTAGCAGCCACAGCCAGCATCGGTATCCTTGGCGTCGACGTTTCGAAAGAAGTCCAGTTCCGCGGCCCGGCCACTTGGAGGGTAAGGCCAAATTAGCCTCGATGAAGCTCGGTGTGCTCAACAGATCGAGACAGTATTTCACGCCGGCTCACCGCCTACAGCTCTATAAGGCGCAGGTCCGCCCACATATGGAATACTGTTGTCATCTGTGGGCAGGGGCTCCTCAGTACCAACTCCTCCCTCTAGACCGCATTCAACGGAGAGCGATTCGAATTGTCGGCTGCCAGCGTGTTTTCGATCGGCTTGATCCCTTAGCACTGCGTAGAGATGTAGCCTCGCTTTGCATTTTCTACCGCATGTACAATGGGGAGTGTTCCGAAGAATTGTTCAGATTACCCACCGCTTCCTTCCGCCATCGCCCTACGCGACAGCTTTTCCATTCTCACCACGTAGATGGTTGGCAGTCCTCAACTGTGCGTTTCTCCCGAAACTATCTGCCTCGCACAGCCAAACTCTGGAATGAATTGTCGCCTGCGGTATTTCCGGACCGTTATAACCTTCAAGCCTTCAAGAAAAGAGCGTACTCCCATCTTAAAGGCCGGCAACGCACCTACAACTCTTCTGGTGTTGTAAGTGTCCATGGGCGTCGATTATCGACTGCTCGTTTGCCTCCTATATCATAAAAAAAACAGTATTAGACCTTCCTATCTAACTGAACATACCTCGGCAAACCAAGGAAGAAACTGTTCTAAATTGGATTAATGGATCCTATCCCGATTTAATATACAAATCAACAAGACATTTAATATATCATCTCAGGAAAAAAATCTGTGAATCCAGTCCAGTCCCGGAATCCCGAGTCTTATCCATGTTAAGTAAAATGTTTAAGGTCATTCACCCGAAATCGCACAACCTAATCTGATCACTGCCTATAAAACTATAGATAGAGGATAAAATATCTAAAGGGTATAGCCCTGTATGTATGAGGCATCGGCCCCAGACGCTTTGGGTTGCTGTTTTGCCGATTTATTTGCCCATTGATGCTATTTCACCAAATATGAACCATAAAATGCTGAAAGTTTCCGAGAACTTACTAACGGAAAAAGTACACCTTGAATTTACCATTGGAATGAGACCAAATGCAATTTAAATTTTAAACATTTCCTTTATAGTAGTCAGTTCCAATTGTGCTAAATGACAGTAAATCTTAGGGCTGTAATATTGAACATGCTTTGGACTCTGGCTAACCCAATGTGTATCTTTTAGGCATTTCGCTTAACTAAACACTGACCTCCCTTAGCTTTAACGAGGGGATGTCCTTATCAATGTTAGATAAAATGTCCGAAAGGTCCTAATATTGGAATTGCGCTCGCTGAACGAAACATAGAACGAGATTTTAGTAGACACCTAAATATTTTACTAGAGAAAATGAAACTACTACTAACCCTTTATAAATAAGTTTCTGTCATAAATTTCATTTTTGGTACATTTTTTTATTGCCGACTGTACTTTTCTGTATACCATCATCAACTGCTCATTGAGACGATTCTAACGAGACCAAACTCGATGGGGTTATGTGGTTTTATTACGGAGTTCCTATGGCCACCTTCTGTATCTATCATCAGATCAGCTCGATGGTACCATAATATTGAATTGTCATCCAAACTATAGTTATACCCAAAATTTCAGCTCAATCGGTCACCGGGAAGTGGGTCAAATTTAACTTGCAAGATTTGACGGACAACTTACATACATACTTTTATACTTACATACGAACAAGTCAAGATAATATAAAGCTTGTAAAAACAACTAACAGGTGTAGAAATGTAATCAATACTTTGCGTAATGTATATTTTTATAAAGTTCCTATGAGCTAAGTTAACTTCGATCAAAATGGAAAATTTAAAAATTAGAAGGTATTATTATTTATTTTTTCAATTTTCCACTGATCTAAATTTTGGAATTCGTTAGCGGACGTTTCTGCTTGGTAAACATTTACTGTTAAGGTAAGTTAATAATGATTCATAGTATAGGAAAGAAAACACATCGACAACAGCAAGTCAAATGAATTATTATCGCCAATTCGCATAATCATGCAAAATCGAACTAGACGACGGAAAATGTTGTTTTCATACTCCACTGACCGATTCTATTATCACATGATACGATTATCGGGACCAGAACGTTTTGGTCCTTCAAATATTGGCCGACACTAGCGAAAACGGCTCAAGAGTAGTGAGACCACAAAGTGGTTACGACAGTCATAATAACATGAGAATCAAGGTCGATGGCTAATAAACAAAGCTAAATTTACACGTGCCACATCGTGGTAAACAGTATTTTGTGTGATGTGGTGATAACGGTAGGAATATTTTCAGTAAATGCTACATATTTTCAGATTACCGAGGCGGGATGATTGGTGGAGGTATTAAACATAATTAATGTCTTCTTGATATTTTACTACTCTACTTGTAGAGTTTGAGGCTATTTTGATAATCTTAATTTAATTCTGCAAGTAGCACTTTTTTAATTCAAAAAATCTACAACGGTGTATTTACAGATTAAGACATATGACTATTTTCTCCCTTTCAGCTCTGTCACCTACTCTAATGTTAAAAATACTGACTGTTTGTGAATGATATTCTTGAAATATGAAACAAAATATATATGTCAAAAATTTAGAATACAATCATTTGTCAGTTATTATTCAAAACATTAAATTGTTATATTAACTAGAACAAAGAATCTATAGATATTATTGAATTATAATTTGTAATTAAAAAATTCGCTTACAGTATAGTATATTTATGACTTAATTAATAACAACTGTTTAATTTTATTTATATATATTTCATCACGTCTTTTATAGAGTTCGGGAGTTTATTGTATATTTTATGGATTAAATTTTTATGGACATTACTAGGGGGCTTGATGACAGTAGTTTAACTTTTCAAAGTGGTGGGATTATTCTATTCTTGTTACGGATCTATCGGGTAGAAGGTCCTCCCGTTTTGTATAGAATTCCTTAAGCTTTCGAACGAACTTACACATTTCTAATACATATATAGATGTAAGGGTCAGTCCAAGTTCAGAAAAATAAGGGTATTGGCCTTCAATTTCGTCAAGGGTTTTGTTTATTAAGATGGGAAATGCGAACAAGCTTTTTCTGGAGGGTAAAAAGTAATGGAGCGTTGGTACTGTTACCCCACAAAATAATACAGTAATTTAGCCAGGCATATGCATACACGTAGTATGTTGTTAGGGCTGTCTCCAAATTTATGGTAGATAACGGGTTAACCCCCCGAAGTGGAATACATTTTATTTTTTCAAATTTTTTTGTATATGGGATTTCCAATTCATGTGGGTGTTTATATCTAAACCCAATAGTGTAGAGCTTTGCACGACTTCTAGCTGAGTATTTTCGTAGGTGTAATCTATATCTAGTGGTGCTTTCAGATATGGGTATTAGAATGCAATTATTTGGCCTAAGGCCCAAGGCCGAGCCCCCATGAATACTCGTTATCTCCAAGTAACTTGCAACCGACACCTGAGGGCCGAAGTCCTGAAGGTAAACGGGGAGGCCAGCGGAGCCGAAGGCTGAGCTTTTCGTATGAATTAAATGCCCTAAGCATGCTTTTAGAGACCAGTCGCTATGCGAGCTCGAGAGCTGAAGGCCCGTGGGTAAGCCCCCGATGAAACTAACTATCCTCAGGTGTCTTGCAAGCGAAACCGGAGACCAAAGTCCCGAAGGTGAGCGGCCAGGCAAGCGAGGTCGAAGGCCGAGCTTTTCGTAACAATGAAAGGTCCAAATAAAGTCTTAAGAAAGTGCTCGGGGCCTGAAGGCCACTTACTATCCCCAGGTGGCACTGAGGCCAAAGGCTGAACTTTACGTTGGAATGAAAGGCCTAAAGCATCCCTTTAGCGAGCGCTCTCAATGCGAGCCCCTACGGACACTCGGGTGTCTTGCAAGTGAAACCTGAGGCCCGAGTTCCCGAAGGTAAAAGGGAAGGCAAGCGAAGTCGAAGTCTGAGCTTTTCGTAGGAATTAAAGGCATATAGCATGCTTTTAGAGATCGCTCCCTAGGCAAGCTCGAGAGCCGAAGACCCGAAGGCAAGCCCCCACGGACACCTAAAATCCCTAGGTGTATTTGCAAGCGAAACCTGTGGCTAGAGTACCGAAGATGAGCGGCGAGGCAAGAGAACCCTCACGGACAACTACTATCCTATAGATGAGTGGCGAGGCGAAGGGCCAAGTAAGTTCCTTATATGAGTGGCGAGGCTAGCAAGGCCAAAGGCCGTGCTTTTCGTTGGAATGAAAGACTTCCTTCAAAAAGCGCTCTAAATGCGCCCCCATAGACAGACACTCATTAGGTATCTCCCGGTGTCTTGCAAGCGAAACTTGAGGGCCGAAATCCCGAAGATAAACGCCTAAACGGGCAGGCAAGCGAAGAAGAAGCAAATAGAAGGCTGAAGTTTTCGTAGAAATGAAAGGCCCAAAATATCCCATTAGGGAGCGCTCCTTATGCGCTCCCAATAATATTTCAGAAAGTCACGGGAGGAAAATATGATACCTATTTGTTTAATTCTCCGTGGAATGCCGTTTTGTCCAAATTTTATACCCACATCCCTTGGCGTTGGTGAACTATGATAATTCGAGATAAGTATTCAACTCAACCTAACAAACAACTTTAGATGACCTGTGATTTCATATGAAATATAGGTTGCTGCTTTTTCAATATCAACAGCGACGTCAGGGAAGTGAAGTTCCAATATAATTAGAATAAGAATAAGAATAAGAATTTATTTATTTAGCACACAAAACACGGAAAAAAGAAATGCAATCAAAAATTTAACCCTATATTACAATGCTAAACGGGAGCCTTTAATTAGGTCTCTAATGAAAACAGATTTTCTCAACAGATAAGTAAAGTTTGCATCAAAATCTCTTCAGCCGTTTTCACTTGATCGCGTACACATAAACAGACAAAAATTTTAAAAACTAGAAACGTGTTCTGTTATCGATTCTAAGTATCCCCAGCAAACTTTTTTTCGAATATCTTTCATGTGCAGACTTTGGACCCTCTTCAGCTTTATTATATTTATAGATTTAAGACCACGTTCATGGGGGTGTTTATTTAGATTCGAAAAGAATTTGAACAGTTACACGCACAGTATATGGAAATTAAATCTTAATTTTCATATTTGTCAATAGTATGGCCCAAATCATGCCTCTAGATAGCGTTCTCAATGCGGGGCTCGCATAATTTTTGAAATACGGACACATAATTTTCGGGTGTCTTTGCAAGCGAAACCTGTGGCCAGAGTACCGAAGATGAGCGGCGAGGCAAGCGAGTCCTCACAGACAATTACTATCCCGTAGTTATTACAGCCTATCTGCCTTTTTCTGCAATCTATGTGATTATATCGCGTCGTTCTCCAACAATCGATACTTATATATTTTGATGAATCATAATATATTGCATGGTATATATATATAAGCTCGCACTTCGCCAGACAACAACATTCGCTCTGCACCGTGACCCGAGCGAGACTCACGTTACTTATGTGATTTTGACTACAAACGCCTTTCGTTTTTTTTGTCGATATTTACATTCTTTTTTGTTCTCAAAAATACTTGCGCGTGCATACCAATTCGCTCTTAAATAGACATTTCTTTGTTCCGTTTTAAACAGTTAATTCAGTAACTTGGTTGATTTAAGGTAAGATTGGAGTAATGTTGTGTTGTGCAGTTTTAGTTCAGTATCAAAACAACAAAATGGCGCCTTAGACGGAAAGCAACAACATTTATTTACTTGCATTTTATTGTAAGTTGCACCTGAAACAGTGATTATAATTTACCTTCAGTAGTAAATAAAATAAATAAATATTAAAGGACAATCTAACACAAATCGACCTAGTCCTAAACTAAGCAAAGCTTGTACTATGGGTAGGTACTAGACGACGATAAACATACTTATATAGATAAATAAATACTTAAATACATAGACAACATCCATGACTCAGGAACAAATATTCGTGCTCATCACACAAATAAATGCCCTTACCGAGATTCGAACCCAGGACCTCTTGCTTCGAAGGTTCGGTTTCGGTCGTCAATAGTCGGAGTAGTAAATGCTTATTCGACACAGTACATTTGGTACTTACAGTGAATGGTAAAACTATTCTATTCGAGCATAAATTCTCCTTTTTTTCGCAATGTTGCTAACGAGGTCGGCTAACGAGGTCTACCGTTTGTTAATTATAAAACTGAATGTTAATTATTTAAAAAAACCATGTTCGTAAAGTATACAAGTCTTTTTCGGGTCAATGTATATCCATTTTTATGATAAATTACCTAATGACATTTTGGCTCTACCCTTTCCAGCTCTTAAAAATTACTTGAAAAAACATTGATGTCAAAGGTACAGGGTTGAGTTGAAGACTATCTCACTGACAGAAATGCATGTCCCAAACCAGAGCCCAAAATAGCTTAATCATTCATATAGCTTATTCGGACATGTGTTCTTGTATAACAACACATTATGATGATTTTTTTCTTTGTATTCATATTCAGTTTGATTTATTTTAAGTAGGTTAAGAACTATCATTGTAATAAGCTTTTTTTGGCAAAAAAATACGACTGTTGAGTTTGTTTCGGCGTTTCTTCTTAACAGGGGTCTTCTTTTTCAGAAACGCGTTGACTTGTTAAAGTATAGTAATGCTTAACCATATGTAGGCTTTCAAGACAAGCCATACAGAGATTTTGCAAAAAATGCCCTTACAATCAAAGAAAGAACAAACTTAATTTTGTGGCCGCTTTTTAGTGATAAAAGATGATTTTTGGCTCGATTTGGAATAACATTCACTACAAATAATTCAATTTTACGCAGAGGAACTGCTGTCAATATAATAATCATTATTTTGATAAAATCTGTTTGATGTTCCTGATATCATTAGTTTTTACAGAGATGGAAGACCTAGTGCAATTTGATAGAGGTCGCTGATGTTAGTGTTCGATTTGGCCCATCTAGCGAGCTTAATTTTAGTCCAATTTGTGGTCTACAAATATAATAAAAAGAATATACCAAAAAGTATTCAAGTCTTATTCGATTTAAAATTATGAAAGAACTAATGTAACTTTAAGTATATGTATATTGTCATACAATATATCCGTAACAAACAGATCATTTTATCAGTCCATATTGTAATGAAATTTGGCCCAGGTTGGGTCGTGTTGGACTAAAAACGGCATAAATTAAAAACGATAAGACTGCACGAATGCATTTAAATCCACAACCGTCATGTTTTTCTTAATTTTTTAGCTTTATTTTTACCTGGGACCGAGTTTCTCGCGGCTTTAATACTGCGAAAATTCGATTTGAATACAAAATGAAACAAAAAACCAATACCGATCATTTACCAGAAAAAATAACAAAATAAACTGGTAAAAAGAAAACAAAAAACCTTCATCGCTGGGGTTCGAACTCACAGCCATCAACAAAGAAGATTAACCATTGGTCGTCGTCGAAGAGTAACCGTACAGCGAGCATTTTGCGAGAAAATATGGAGAAAACGAAACAAGACCTACCTAGATAGATTTCTCGGCCCCGTAAACCCCTATACTGCAAAATATAAATATAGGTATATTAAATACAAATATTGTCGTTTAATAGTATCGGGTAAGACCGGTAGCACCATCTATTGTGGAGTTCTTTACTCTTCATTTCTACATACAAACTTTCAAGCAAATTTAATCCCTTTTGCTACATTTACACGCTTGCGGTGGCTTGGCAAGCGTCCGCAAGCTCCAAGCCTTCACAAACGCTTGGATGGCATTTACACGCTTGCGAGTGTGTTAGTGTGGTCCGAATAGGCAAGCATGACAGACGTGGAAGTTCTGTCGGCTATTGCGATCGGCTCGCTTTGGTATGCCTCGAGAAAGGCCAAGGTTTGGTCGTTTGACCATACAGCACTCATGGTCGATACGTCTAGGCAGTAAAGAGCGACTTCTGTCGTCTGACTAAGTCCTCCAAGACAATGCACGTAATAGGTCCCAAGGTGTATAACAAACTACCTGAAGATATAACGATCGAAGAGTGCACAAACACCTTAAAAAAAAAGAAAAAGGTTGTTTGGACGTGCCTTTTATAATTTAAATGATTTTTATAATAATAATAATTGAATAATATGTATAAACATTTTTTAAATTTAAATGATAATATACGCAATTGTGATTCTAATAATATGTGACATGTAATATTTATATAATATTATGAATAAATGAGTATGAGTATGAGTACGCGGTTTCATAAAGGCCATATAAATAAGGCGACCGACCGTCGCGAGCTCGACAACGACACTAAACACGCGCCAACGTGTAAATACGTCGCAAACGCTTGCCCACGCTTCCTTTGATCTGTGTTCAAAAACTGACACTAGTCCGGATTGGGCCAAGCTCTAGCAAGCTCACGCAAGCCAAGCCAAACACCCTCGTTTACACGCTTGCGCTTGTGGAGGCTTGCCAAGCCACCGCAATCGCAAACGTGTAAATGCAGCATTTTTCATCATCATATCAGCCGAAAGACGTCCACTGCTGGACATAGGCCTCCCCCAAAGAGTGCCAAAGTGACCGGTCCTGCGCCACCCGCATCCAGCGGACTCCAGCAACCTTTACCAGGTCATCAGTCCACCTTGCGGGGGGCCTACCCACACCGCGCCTTCCGGTTCGTGGTCGCCACTCGAGAACCTTTCCGCCCCAACGGCCATCGGTTCTACGTGCTATGTGCCCACGGCTTTCTCGTGGTCCACGAACGCTAGGCAGAGGGGCAGGTTATACTCCTCGGTCTTCTGTATAACCTGACGGAGCGTGTGGATGTGGTCTACGGTACTAAAGCCTCTTCGGAAACCGGCTTGTTCGGGAGGCTGGAAGTTATCTAACCTGCGTACGAGACGATTTGTAATGACCCTCGAAAACAGCTTATAGACATGGCTCAGAAGTGAGATGGGTCTGTAGTTCTTCCGCAGGGTGTTGTCACCCTTTTTGAAGAACAGCACCACCACCCCTCCGTTCCATGCTTTTGGAGTTCTCCCTTCCAGTAAGACGGAATCGAACAACTTCTGAAGGGCCGTCAGGACCGGTTTTCCACCCGTCTTCAGGAGTTCGGCTGTTATTCCGTCTTCACCGGGTGCCTTGTCGTTCTTGAGCTGTTTAAGAGCCATTACAATCTCGTACAGGCTGATGTCCGGGATGTCGTCGGTATAGTGCCGGGTTAGTCTAGCTCTAGGGTCTTCCGCCCGACCAACTTCGGGTCTGCGTGTTGACGTGTGCTGCGACTGCGTGTCCGTAAAAGCGCTCTATCTCACCCAGAATCTCGGTTTTAGAAGAAACGATTCTACCATCTTCAGTTTTTAACTTCGCGAGCTGGCTCTACCCTATAGACAGATCTCTTGAGAACACTTTAGAGCCCTTATTACGCTTGATGGCCTCTTCAATACAATTTGTATTGAATTGGCGCAGATCGCGGGTAAGGGACTTGGAGATCTGTTTATTGAGCTGCCGGTATAAGATCGCATCGGCTGAAGACTGCAGAATCATTTCACTCCTTTCCTTCATGAGCTTCTGAGTGGAGCTAGAGAGCCTTTTAGTTTTGTTGGTCCCTTGGGCCTTGAAGAACTTAGACCCAGTGGAACGGACAGCTTCCACAAACCCGTCGTTCAATACGTCCACATCGCCGCCTAGGCAATCAAAACGGTTTTGGAGTTCCAGCTGGAAGCTCTCGGGGTTTCGAATTTGGATTGATGCTGGACGGAGCGTAGACTTCATAAATCGAGAGCGTTCTTCCTTGAATATATGCATATTCAATGTGCCTCTTACCAGACAGTGATCGCTCCCGGTTTTGACCGTATTGATCACAGAGACATCATTGAATATATGCTTCCTCGTCGACATGATGAAGTCAATCTCGTTTTTAGTTGCACCGTCGGGACTCATCCAGGTCCACTTTCTGTGCTCGTGTTTCTTGAAGAAGGAATTCATCATGTAGAGTCCCTCCTTCTCCAAACCAGCCAGTAGTTGGCCCTGGTGGTTCCGACTTCCAACTCCAAATTGCCCCACTTTCAATTGCCCCACTTTCGCAGCATTTTTAATATCACAAAGGAAGGAAACAGAAATCAATATATATATCATAGAAATCTTAACATCATTAAGGTGCCTCTAAGAACTCTTTTATTGAGTAATAAGTTTTTTCGACCAAAAATGCAACTAACTGTTTTTTAAGTTGGTGTGTCTAGACTTTTCATAGGGTCCGGAATTTTATTAAATACTCTTATTGCCATTGATGATGAATTTTCTAAAATGCTGAAACCATTTTTTTTGTCTTTTAATATGGAACCATTTCAATAAGTTTCGAGTCACTAGCTCGAAAAGAAATTCACTCTCCATACAAATTTTCAACCCTTTTTTGACCCAATTAATTTTCTTGTATTTCATTAAAAAACGTGAGCTCTTAATTTTATTATTGACCACAGGAGATACGAATTTTGTTTTATACACTGTGTTTGGGTAAACAAAGTGTATCGTCTCTCCTGTGGTCAATAATTAAAAGCTCACGTGCATATAAATAATGTTTTTATCTAATAGTCATATAGAAGAGGAGAGACGCCGTTTATGCGGCTTAAGAGTTCAAACAAAAATTAGGCTTCGAAGCCCTAACTTTGATAATGCCCACAGAAAAGACGCGAAGCTAAATTTGTGTACCGTAAAATGGGGTGCCATTTGGTTACGGAACCCTAAAAATGTAGAAACTATTCACGAATTTAAACGAATACCGAATATATAAATGGGGTGAGTAGGGTTCTCGGGGAGAGTTGGGTTATGAATGGGGAGAGAAGGTATGAAAGGGGGATGAGATGGTTTTTAAGGCTACTTGCTACAAAAATTATGTATTCCAATTTAAAATGGAGGTATAGTAATACTCATAATAAAAAAAAACGATCCAACAAACTTCCAAAATCACCTTTGTATGAAAACCCATCTCACCCCAATTACGACGGACTACGGGGTGAGGCGGGTTTTCCTATTTATCGTCAAAGTTATGAAATGGAACTACCCAAAATAAAATAAAAACTAAAATGCAAACGTCCGGAACACTTATTATATACACCATTCAGTTTTTATAAGTAAAAATAAAATGTTATCGAGGTTCGAATGACAGTTTTCACCCTACTCACCCCATTTTACGGTAAGACCCAAAATCGTTATTTTGGGTGACTTGTAATGTTGATCTTTTTGTGTAATGCCTTACGTTATACTTTCCAGATCTGTCATCTCAATGCCGAGTGCCCCTGAGCGGGCTCGAATAGTCTACAACCTTCCCGAAGATTTCCAGCAGCGCGTCAACATAGAAAAGAACATCAAACAATAATCATGATCATTTATCTTTTTTTTTGCTTAAACTACTGAAAAAACTACAGGCATTCGATTCTCAACAGCCCTCTGAAATCCAGCAAACCAGTATCCACATCCCTAGAATAACCATGTCATTTACATTCACTAATCGCGATGACCTGCAAAATCTCAATTTCAACGAGACCGCACAAATTGTCACATTTACATTCACTCATTGCCCTGGCATGTCTAATATCAAATTCACCGTCCCCGGACATACTGTCACGTTTACATTCACTGATTGCCCTGACATGTCTGATATCACATTCAACATCCACAAAAGCGCCACACTTACATTCACTAATTGCCCTAACAGGACTAACGTCAAATTCAATTATATTTAAATTGTCCTATTTGAATTATTCTAATTAAAATTGTATATAAGAATTTGTATTATTTCCTCACAATGTTTGAGAAAAGCACTATATATACCTTGGCGGAAACCGGGGATGCCTGACTCGTCTCTTGGCAGGCAACTCCTTGCTTTCCGCGCCTCGGCAATAATGTACCGTACAGATACAAATATAAGCAAAATACATATACAGATAAAAATGAACAAGATTATTTGTGTGACAAAGGAACGAACTCAGCATGTACTGTGACAGTCATTGCGGGCCAGTGCTGGTTTTCAGTTTCAGCCGTAAGCCGTTTCCTCCCCCAGTAGGGTCTTAGTGGGTTGGGGACCCACATCCACGGCCTCACATGTCTTGGAGGAGGGTGACATGCGTTTCAAACCCTCCTCTCCTTTGGCGTGGGTGCCCGCATTTCAATTTGCGGAGCGCCGCGGGGGCGCCGTGGTGGAATGCTCGCGATCACACTGCGCCCCCATTAACGGCAGGTATGGAAACGCCGGAGTGGTTTTAGTGGGTAGACTCCCTCCCCCTTCGGTTTAAATACAGTTGGCTGGCGGGTGAGAGTCCCACATACCCCCCAATTATAGCTTCCCTGGCTGGGGAGATGCGTAAGGGCATTTCCACTCCGTCAAAAAAAAAAAAAGGTATATAGTGCGAGTAGAACAAAAAAACAAAATACAATAGGTATAATACAATAAAAAATGTTAAAAAGAACACTTGGCATGTATTGCTGAGTTTAGTATTGAAATATTAGGCGTAAATTAAAAGGCCCATTTCAGTTCGCCATTTATTTGCAGAGCTGTACTAGCTATACACAATACAAAATAACTAAACTATGGTGGCAGCACTGTCTATGTATGTTAATGTTGGTCAACCTGAACAGTCTATTAGTATTGTACTATGCGCCTAATTAACACATTAACGGTAACTTATCGTTACGCCCTGCAACATATGACGCACGTAATTAAGTAATATAGCAAGTAAGCAATAACTATCTATAAGTACTATATAGGTATATAAGCCCTTGTTCTTTATACTTAATCTACCGAGAATACAACATCTTCGGTGAAACTATGTCTGGTTTTACTTAGAACCTACAATTACATCCCTCTGCAATTTCAACATATCTCATGGCGACCTTACCAGAGAACCAAGGCAAATGAAGAATTCGGTGAAACAAAAAAAAATGTACACATTGTCAGTACAACAAACATACTAACAAATATATTAAAGAACCAATGACGATAACTACGACCCCAGATACATCGTTCGAAAGGATATCTTTAGATATAGTAGGACCATTAGATGTGGATAATTATAACTATAAGTACGTATTAACAATTCAGTGTGAACTTACAAAGTTCGTCGAGGCATACCCTTTAGAAAGAAAAGACACTGAATCTGTAAGTAGAGCGTTTGTAAATAATTTTATTTTAAGATATGGACTACCAAAAGATATTATTACGGATCAAGTTACCGAATTTATGTCTAGTGTATTTACAGAAATCTGTAGGTCATTAGGAGTAAATAAGTTACATTCGACAGCATATCATCATGAAACTATAGGCGCGCTAGAAAACACGCACAAGAATCTAGGAGCGTACCTCCGGATTCAATGTAGCAATAATAGCACGAACTGGAGCAGTTGGTTAAGCTATTGGTGTTTTTCATTCAATACAACCGTACATACAGAGACACAATATACGCCTTATGAGCTAGTTTTCGGCAAAATATGTAGATTGCCTAATAATCTAATTTCTTCTGTCGACCCTCTGTATAACTATGACAGTTATCCTAAAGAATTTAAGTATAGGTTACAAAGAGCGCAGTTAGAAGCTAAAAATAATTTAATGTTAAGTAAAACAAGTAGAAAATATATATATGATACGAAAATTAATTCTGTAAAATACAAACCAGGTGACTTTGTACTTTTAAAAAACCAAGTAGGAAATAAACTAGATCCGATTTATACTGGACCATATGAGGTGGTAGAAGATATGTCACCAAATGTAAAGATTTTAAAAAGTAATCAGATATACATAACTCATAAGAATAATACTAAATTGTACGTTGAAAATATATAATTACTAATTAGTCTTAAGGCATTCATTGTATGACAAAAAAAATGTTATACGAAATTACGTCTGTCACATTTTTTTTCTCTTGTTTGCGGGGGTGAAGAGTAACTTTCCGGGGAAGGTGTACTATGCGCCTAATTAACACATTAACGGTAACTTATCGTTACGCCCTGCAACATATGACGCACGTAATTGAGTAATATAGCAAGTAAGCAATAACTATCTATAAGTACTATAAGCTAATGTATACTTTGTCCTTTATACTTAATCTACCGAGAATACAACATCTTCGGTGAAACTATGTCTGGTTTTACTTAGAACCTACAACTACATCCCTCTGCAATTTCAACATATCTCAGTATAATCTTATAATTTCAACACAGCCCCTCAAGTGCAGAAAAAACGAAATTTAAGTGATACCATGCTTCTCGCTCGCAGGGGAGAATCAACTAAACCTTAACTATTTATTTATTTATTTATTTATTTATTAAAACATGAAACATGACATTACAGTATAACCAATGCGTCATGAAACGACATATACAAAAGACAAAAAATAAACACATATAATTACATTGGTACAGTTGATTGCCTGTCATCCATCTCCTCACAGAAGCTCAGACATTCACCGCACACATACATCCATCGCCACGCAATTAAGTCCGTGCTGTCACTCCGGTGCTGATGCCAAGAGCGTATTGAGTTGTGAGAGAGCGCGGATCAGCGGCGAATTCCTGCGTGAAACAGTGCGAGCTGCCGGCACCGCCAATAAATCGCGTCGTCGTGCCCTGAGAGTTATCCTGGGGATATCCGGAGTATACAATCGCACGAGGCGACTCACTAGCTCCGGACAATCTGACTCACCGCGTATGATCCGACACGCAGTCACCAACAAACTGTAATTACGCCTTACCTCCAACGAATTATAACCTAAGGTTCCTAACAGGTATTTGGTGGGATACAGGAATGGATAGTACCCAAAAACTTTCTTATATAAAAACCGTAGGAACGTTTTCTGAACTTTCTCCAGTAATAGGGCATAAGTTGATTCGTGAGGGTTCCATACGATTGACGAAGCTTCAAGCTTGCTTCTAACGAGTGCATTATAAACTAGCCTGATAGCCCCGGGATCATGAAAGTCGCGCAGGTTGCGAATCACAAAACCTAACCTTCGATAGCAGCTTTCAGCAAGTGATAATATGTGCTCATGGAAAGTAAGTCGCCAATCAAAAACTATGACAGCGCAGATAACTTACGCTAAACAAAATTTAACTAAGTGCGACCCAATATCTTCCAAAAGGCCTACTTGATGGTGTTCTAGAAGAGAGACACGACTAAAATATAAAATAGGTAGTTGTTATGAAAGAATTAATTAATTCAATGAGTATCTCCCTCCACCTTAGACTTTTCATGACAACGCCAGTGTACTAATACAATATAATCCCTTAAACTTATTTGTTAAGCACATGTGTTTAATTGCAGGTAGTGACATTTTCTTCTGTCGGTACGTAAGAGATGGATACAAGCTGTTATTTATTATGTTTTTTTATGTAATGTTATTTAATGGATATGTGTTTAGAGGCTTTGGTATTAGACTGATATTCTATCAATTTGATTGTACTTTGATTGTCAATAAATGAGTGGGTATTTATGAGGGCTTAATTATTTGCAACATCTGTAATAACATCTGTATAACCTCACTAACAGTATGTGCGCCTCTTCTTCGATAACAAATTCAGCTTTTGCTGTAAAAAGTGCTGTGCACGTTTGCTTTCTGGAAAACCAGTTTATTAAATTCTCACCATGAAAAATGGCGTAGCCACTGACGCTTTTGCGATCTGTCTTGTCTACAGCGCAGTCAGCGCCTGAGTAAGCTAGTAGAGTAGCATCCTTACGCCTTTTAAACAACAGTCCCTTTTCAGGCGTTCCTTTTAAATAACGTAAATTTCACAGCACAAATAAAGTTAACAGTCGCCTCTAAATCTTCATAGATCTATGCAAACAAAACGTTCTCAGTGGGCATAGCCCGAACTGCATCTGAAGAGGCGTTGAAATGTGGACCTTATATCACTGTATGAAGGTGTGAACTGTGAAACTGAATGAGTATTCACTTGGACAGACCAGTGGCTAGTAGGATGATCACGCGAACCAGTGTAAGTGGGCCCGCGGATTACGTATACTATAATAGTAAGAAAATGAGTTAGGTATTTTTAATGCGGGTGCAGACGCGCGCGGGAATCCCGTTCCAATTGGTAGCAGTCAAAATTTAGGCGCGATTAATTTAGAAGACGCGAATTTAAGAGACAAGGCCCTCACGCGATAAAGCCGTAGGCGCGAACGGGTTAGGCGCGAATTTAGATGGCGTCACTACAAATCACACGGTCGTAGTCGAACAGATGAATGCGAATACAAGGGGTCCGGCCACCTCACGCAGTCCAGCCGGAGACGCGAATCTAGGAGGCACGGCGCCCTCACGCTACTAAGCCGTAGGCGCGAAATTTTATTTTTCCCACTTACAACTATCTTTACAGGTACTAAACCTAAGATAACTGTATAACTATTAACATTTTTACCTTACCTAGTAACAACTTATTCTAAGTTACTTAGATGGCGTTACTACAAATAACACGGTTAAATAGCCGAACAGTTTAACTTAGGTACCAATCTAGGGGACCTAGGTACGATGCGCGGCGTAATTAACGCGGGCGTCGCGGTCGGTGTAGATTTTCCGCGCAGTGGTTCGAGAAGCGGTCTAGTACCTTAGATGAAGGGCGCGATCGATTATTGCCCGGGCGGGTGTTATTACACTAGATGAGCACTCTAGGGCCTAAGATGAGATCTTAGTTAGGTTACGCGCGGAGACGGATTTCCGTAGGTACATCGCAGTCGGATCAGGCTAGGGCCGCAGCGTCGCACGCCTCTACTAGGTACGAATTAATTCTAGCAGAGAGCCACCATTCGGCTAGGCATATAATAATACAGTCATTATATGTTTTTAGACAAACGAATTAATATAGTTTTCAAACCTGTGTGGCGTGATACATCTAGGTGTACTATTTAAAATTCAGCCGAAAGACGTGCTCTGCTGGATATAGGCCTTCCCCATAAGACCAAGAAGTTAATAAGGACTTCTGGAAGACAAGCCTGTTTGGATATTGCCGAATTTTAACAGAGGCTGTTCCATAGGCGAGCTACTTGGACGGAGAATGAATTAGAGATTAAACCAGTACGGTGAAGCGGAATAGATTCTTTAAATGAAATTGAAATGAAATTATTTTTAGGGTTCCATACCTCAAAAGGAAAAAACGGGACCCTTATAGGATCAGTCGTCTGTCTGTCCGTCCTTCACAGCCTATTTTCTCCGAAACTACTCAACCAATTACGTTGAAATTTGGTCAGGGGGGGGGTCACTCCGCCGATCTGCGTGAAATTATAAGTACATGCCGGCGGCAGATCCGGATCTGCTTATTCAGTGGTTGCCCCGCCGTGGCCCGCGACACTCGCGCGCGTGTTTCCCGCATACCTACCAACGTCGCAAGCGCGTAAATACGATGTATAAAAGAAGGGCAACGGTATATTGCATTGCTGCGGGTTGCACAAACAATGACCAAAATTCGGATTGCACGTTTTTCTATGTTCCGACGCGTGAAAAGGATACCGAAAGGTGAGGTAGTAAGCACTAAATGCTCATTTATACCTATATTTTCATAGTAAATCGAACACAAGAATCAAGTAAAACAGCACAGTGTTATACTTGAATTAAATAGGTATCTGTCAACGGCATATCTACATATGTATACATACCCATCAAACGATAATCTCGAATTGTTATTAAATAAATCAGTACTTATTGGACTCATTTACACCTGGCGTGCGACCGCGAACCGTAACGGAGATCGTAAAGTCTATCTCCGTCTCTGTCACTCGAATAGTAAGTGTGACAGAGACGGAGATAGACTTAACGATCTTCGTTACGGTTCGCGGTCACACGCCTGTTATGTTTTCGGTGTTACCTAAGTAGCTGCTAAGTGTAAAATTTATGCATGTAAACCACGCGTGCTATCTAATATTTATAATTCGCGTATTCTGTGTGTGTATATTATTGGATCACGGATAGGTACAAGATGTCTAGGTGGTACATTTAAATATCTTATTGTCGTCGAGACGCGCCACTTGCCACCTCCGCGGCGCCGACGCCGCGGCGGTGTCGGGTGCAAGTTCTAACAAGCCGCTAAATTAGTCCAAGAGCCGTGCTACAAATTTAATGCTTCTCCGCTGCCGTCAGCTCTTTCGGTTGTTTTTCATAATTACTATTTGTCGTGTTAAAGTTCGTTTAATTGCTTTTTTACATTCATGTAAAAAGTAAAATTTACCCATCTAAAAATATATAAATTTCAAGATAAGAGAAGATGCGAACAAGTTATTTTAATTTCCCCGTGGTTTAATAAAATTTACCATACCTGACGTTATATACTTATAGTACTGTTTTTATGTTAAAAGGTGTTGTTTTTCATAGATGTCACCTCAAAACCCTATTTGAATATATAAACTAGCCTCAGTCTACATTACTTCAGATAATTAATGGTTGTACTATATGGCAAATATTTTAAAAAAATAACACCGATTATGAATGATTTTCAATTTGAATACCACATTAGTTTTTCGCTTATTCCAGGCGCCGGAAATGGTTGACATTACTTGGCAGAGAAGACATTTTGCAAAAGGATGTGAAGAAAAGATCATATCGCGTTTGTTGTGCACATTTTGACCCGTCATCAATAAAAATGATAAAACAACTCTATGAAACTGCTGTCCCAGCACTGCTTCTAACCAATCAACCACAGGAAGGGCCATCATGTTCAAAAGTACAGCCAATATTGGCACAATTTAAAGATACTCAGATTTTATTGTCTAAAAGTATCGAAGGAAACGCGTCATGTTCAGCAATGCCTTCCAATTCAGTAGAAATCAAAAATAATAAGGAAGTGATCGTTACTATGATTAAAAAAGTAAAGAAAAATACTCTGACTCAAACAAATGCACAAGATTCATCCGAACAACAAACACAGACATCAAAATTACTCACAGAAGGAACACCTAGGAAACGTAAACTTTTAAATGAATTAAAGGGCTGTAAACTCAAACAAAGAAGGTTAAGTCAAGAAATTATAAAAATTAAGCAAGAATTGGAGAGAAAGAACAGACCTATTACATGTAACGACCCTGATGACGAAATCACAAGAAGATTTCAAAAATTGATAGATTGGCAGAATAAAATAAAAAATAAATACAAAGGAAATCGATACGACGCAGAGTACAAATTATTTTCACTGAGTTTGCACTATTCGAGTCCACATGCTTACAGGTGCTTACAAACAGTACTAAAATTGCCCTCTAAAAGCACGCTGAATAGATTCAAAATTAATCTCCCCCCAAAATTAGATAACAGGGCTCTAGATACCCTGGCATTGAAAATTAAATCCCTTCCGGATGCAGCAAAATACTGCACGATTTGTGTCGATGAGATGACTCTGAAACGTAACTTATACTACAATATAAAATTAGACGAAGTTATTGGGTTTCATAATGTTAATGGTAGAATAACACCTGAAATTGCCAGCAATGCATTCGTCATTATGCTTCAAGGTATGTACTTCAATTGGAAACAACCAATCGCATATGCATTGCTGGCAACTGCGAAGCATTATGATGAAATCGACATATGGTTGAATGAAGCAATTTCAAAACTTTCTGCAATAGGGATTAAGGTAAAAGCGATAATTTCTGACCAAGGATCCGATTTTGATAAATACGCGAAAGAAATAAAGAAGGTATCGATCGAAAAACCGTATTTCGCCTATGATAATACCAAAATATACTACGTGTTTGATATCCCCCACTTAGTAAAATGTATTCGGAACAACCTACTAACAAGCGATTTTATTCTTAATGAGAAAACAATTTCATGGAAATATATCGAAGAACTGTATAAAGATCAAAAAGACAGAAATTTACGGCTCATACCGAAAATCACTGATGCTCATATTCATCCCAACAATTTCCAAAAAATGAGAGTGAAATTAGCTGTACAAGTATTGAGCCGTACTGTCTCAGCGGCACTTCATACTTATATTGATTTGGGAAAAATGTCTGAGGCAGCCAGGCCAACTGCAGAGTTTATAGAATCAATCAACAATTTATTTGACGTCCTCAATTCGAGTAAAATAAAATCAAATAACAAGTTCCAGACAGCTTTCAGGCTTAGTAAAGATCAAGATTCAACACTAAAGACTGCTAAGGAAATGTTCGCTGGTATTAAGGCCATAAACAAGAATTCCGGGAAAAATAATACAGGACATATTAAAACTTTTGTAAATTTTCAGCTATCCATACAATCGATAACAATGTTGTATAAAGATCTACTAGAAGATGGGTTTAAATATTTACTGACTCGAAGATTAAATCAAGATAGTCTAGAAAACTTTTTGGTTCTATTCGCCAACAGGGCGGAGCCTGCACAGAACCAACACCAGTCCAATTTCGACGAGCTTTTTCAAAGTTATTTGTGTGTAATATGATTAAAAACGCACCAAATACAAACTGTGAAGTGGATATTTGTGATGTATTACTCAAGGCCGAAGATATGATGAATATGAAATTTACAGGTGACGATTTTCCACCACAAACATCGGTTTTGTGTTTGAGAGGCGAAACAGATCATCGTATAGACTTGCCAGACGAAAACACGTTAACCTACGTATCTGGGTATCTTTTTTACAAATGTTGTAGCAAACACAATTGTCCTGCAATAGATGAAATTTCAAGATCAGTTGCAGGCTTAGACGAGACTAATCTATTTACTAGATACAAAGCATTCAACAACCAATCTAGTTTTTATGGCAGCTTAAAAATGCCACCAAAAGATTTTATAGAGTATGTACAAAAATTAGAAACCACTTTCATAGAAAATTTTGAAAATTGTGTTCAAAGTAATCCAGGCAGAAAACTTATAGAACTTTTTAGAAATATACCTCCACAATCACCATGTGCATGTTTCCCAGTGGAATATTTATTACAATTGTTTTGTAGGTTTCGCATATATGCAACAATTAAATTTAACAACCGGCAATTTAAAGATGGTAAAAAACAAATAAAAAAGTATGTAAAAGTAAGGCATTTGTAGTTAAGTAAGCAATAAATACAGGTCACGCCCGCGTTACCTTTAGTATTTACTTACGTAATCCAATAAAAAGTAATCAGTAAATATATTGGTTTTGTTTATCATTTTGGTTGCTAGCTCCTAGACTATAAAACGCTTATCAGCCGGTCTAAACCAACTGTGACACGTGACTCTTTCTCGAGCGAGAAATTATATTAGGTACCTATCTCTTTTTGTGCACTACTGTGAAAAAGTGACGGGTGTCGTTATGTACTGCAACGAGAGTTGCCAAGCAATAAGCATATGTAGCAGTGCTACCTTATTCTGACATAGTCGATGCTTGCGCCACAGAATAGATAATAGTGCAAAGCTACCGTATCCGCTTACGATCAGGCGGACCGTACGCTCGTTTGCCACCGACGACGTTTAAAAAAGTGACAACCCTATCTTCGGCAAGGTGCGGAGTAATGTCGACCTTCGCGCCGGGCAATAGAACTCAATGACGCGCGGCTGGCGTGCGGTCCGTTGCTAATAATAATTAATAGGCACGTAAAAAGGCGGCATTCGTGAACATCAAAACAGAGGGTCTTCTGTACTTGTACTATTATTTATTCTGTGATTTGGTACAAATATGTAAGTTTGTGACCCAAAGAGGAACATGTAACGCAAACAAATGAATTTTAAACATGGGGGCCACTTTTGGGGTGGAAATGAGAAAATTAAAAAATAAAGTTTTGCATATACTATCGTGTTACATATCAAATGAAAGAGCTCATTGTGTGCATCTAAAACATATATTTTTTTAATTTTAAAATAATTAGTTTAGAAATTATTTAAGAAAATAGCCAAAAAATGACCATTCCCCCCTTCATCTCCGAAACTACTGAGTCTAAAATTCTGAAAAAAATACACAAACTAGTTCTATACCTACAGATGACAGGAAAACCTATTAGAAATGTGCAGTCAAGCGTGAGTCGGACTTAACACGGTATTTGACAAAAATCAAATCAGCTTATTTTTATGAAACTTCAAAAACGCTCCGTTAGTAAACAATTTTTTTTAAATCTTGTGATGTACGGGACCCTTGCAACGCGAGTCCGACTCGCACTTGGCCGGTTTTTTTTATTTGCATAAGATGCAATACAGGGATTTCCTCTTTATTATGTCCGTGTAGGTACAAGGCAATGAAATAATTAAAAATTAAAATAACTATACAATGTCAAATTAAAATTATATAAAATTTTAATTTTACCGGCACTAGTCTAGTCACCCGTATTGTGTGATAAGGCCTTTAGATTACTGCGGTACTTATCTATATCTTTTGGATTATCTTTCGAGTATAAACTCAGATGGTAGTTCAGTTCTATCGGTAATCGACACAATGAAGGTTCTGGCTGTGGTTCTATTGTTTGCTTTGGCTTATGCCAAACACGAAACATATGAAGGGTAAGTAAACAATCATGTTAAAGGGTATTAATTAACCGAACTACAATTCGTCTACTTGTGTTCGTCAATCAAATCAAAGAAAATCACACTAGTACTACTTATTATGATCATAAATTAATTAAAAAATATATAACACTATGCACGATTTTTCTGACCTATAACGGAATAAGGTACATATAAAAAAAACTATTCGTGATGTTATTTTACCAATTGGTGTTGTAGGCCGTGTTAAAAAAAAATGTTAAACGTAGTTAGGGATTTACGTGTTTTGCATCCAGACTAAATTTTTTTTGGGAAAAGTCATAGACGAATTATAAGTCAGTTGAGTCATATACCGGGTGTACAATCCAGATGGGTCAGTATGGAGAAGTCGGAAACTATGAGAGATAGCGAGATCTGTTCTTAGGAACCATGACGTCAATTTTAGATTTAATAATGACTACATTCAATTATTTAAACAAGATTCCATTAGTGTTGTGCTTCTTGCGACTTGCAGAATTTATACACATTGATTTTGACCAGGTTCGATTCCCGGTTATGTATGAGAGTTAATAAAAAAGTTTGAATGTAATTATTATTAAATCTAAAATCGACGTCATGGTTCCTAAGAACAGATCCCGCTATCTCTCATAGTTTCCGACTTCTCCATACTGACCCATTTGGATTGTACACCCGGTATACTTACAAAGATGTGTACGTACTCTGTGATCGTTAAAAGTAATTTTACAACCGTACTCAAACTATATGTAGATAAACTCGCGCCTATGCGCCACAAGGCATTGGCAAAGTAGATGGCATGTAATTTTAGTGTGATATTGTTGTGATAAGTTACCCATCGCCTTCAATACACTTCAACTATAGGTATATTCCCATAGCCTCGTCTTGAGACACCCACGGAAAGAGAGGCGTGGTGCTATTCTAACCCAACACCACTCGGGGTACCCGTGCCTTATCAAATAATCTGGGGACAGTCTTACAAAAATCGAGTCCCCTTGTACTTTGGGTACCAGACGACGAAAAATATACTCATATACATAAATCAATACTTCAAAACGTAGAAAACATCAATCTCAGGGGCCTAGACAAGGTTACAATCGACAAGCGCTAACGCCAATAGAAAACTAATAAAATGTATGGGAATTACACATGTTAACGAAAAGTGTTTCGTCGGCATCTGTCATTCCCCCTACATTTTATTATTTTCTATTGGCGTTAGCGCTTGTCAATTGTAATCTTGTCTACGGCCCCAGGAATGCTCATCTCATAAATACCTTTACCGATTCGAATCCAGGTTCTCCAGCTACATAGCCAGAGCCACTGACTACGTCAGAAAATAGGGCACATCATAAAAACATCTAAGAATAACATTAACAGCGTCTGAGAGTTTCTCTTCCTCCTAGCCTTTTGTAACTTAAAGGCGAACTGGGTCCGCTTTGGCTACTGACTGATCCCCAGATTTACGAAAGCGACTACCATCTGAACGTCCAACCAAGACGGAAAACTTGACCTAGTTGGGATTAGACCGATTTTTTCACGACGTTCTCGTTCTCCAATAAGCTACAGTTAAATATCTTATGATGTTTTGTATAAAGTTTTGTTTTTTCAAAGCAGCTTTACAAGGCAGGGTTCGTGCCCTCAACCACCAGATTACCGCTCGGTTACAGTGTTCGCCACAAATTGTCTAACATGCTTATGCCTTCTCAATCACAGATGGAAGTCCTACTACGTAGGACCGGCTTCCGCCGACCAGCTCAAGGCCCTTGGTCCATTCCTGGACCAGTACGAAGTGGATGTCCTGAGTCACCCCATCGTTCAACGAGAGGGTGTCGTCTTGGTCGCCCCACGGAATCAGGCTGGATTCACCAAGGTTTTGGAAGATTTGGCTATAGATTACAAGGTCCATGCGGAAAATGTGAAAGCGTAAGTCGATTTTTTGAGATGGAAGTAAATTTAGTCGTATGGCAATATTTAGCAGTGTCTGCGAGTTTCTAATTTGATTATGTTAACTCATTCATTGGGTTGTTTATGATACATAAATAACTTGTTAGGTACAAACGTCAACACAGTTAACTGACCATCCTGTATTTATATTGAACCTTATTACAATGTTCTTTAAGTGCACGGATGTTAGTTAACTATGTTGGCGATGGTACAGAAGAATTTTAATGTGCCAATATGGAGTGGACGAAAGACGCCAAAGATAGGGAGCACTGGTCATCACTGGAAGCCTTTACCTTCGCAGCAGGTGTTCTTGCTAGAAATGAATACCTTAGATTATGATACGTCAAATATTATACATTTAATTATAATTCATAAATAATTTTCTTGACATTTGATACATTCATATTAATATCTTCATCTTCCTCCTAGCGTTATTCCCGGTTGTGCCCCTACAGAAGGCCGGGGTCCGCTTTGACACTTTATCCCATGATTCAGCGTAGGCACTACTTTTACGAAAGCGACTGCCATCTGACCTTCCAACCCATATGGAAAACGAGACCTTATTGGGATTAGACCGGTTTCCTCACGATGTTTTCCTGCACCGAAAAGCTAACGGTATATATTCCGTACATAAGTTCCAAAAGACTCATTGGTACGAGCCGGGATTCGAACCCACGACCGCCGCTTGACAGCCGCATACCACCACTAGGCTACCGTAGCTTTTATTTATACTACCTGTTTTTGTCAATTTCCATTAATTGCAAGGGGGTATAAGTTAGATCAAATAAACTTGATTTCTCCAAGACAGTAGTATCTTAACTCTTACTGTTATCAAGATATTCAATATTTTAATTTAATCAGATTTGCAGCTTTAACCACTGTTAATGCTACAGTAAATTATTTTGTAAAAAAAAACTATTTCTTTTTTTCAAGTAATAAGTTATGCTTATTTGTTTCTGTGAATGTACTCTGCAATATGCCGAAGTTAACGGAAATTCCGGGGAACACCGTGTATTAATATCTAAAAGTTAAAATTATTGTTATGTTAATACTTTATCAATTGACAAGAAATAAAAAGGCTTTTTTATTTTTATTTTATTTATTATTCATTGTGTTTTTTATGATACATTAAATAACGTGATCGGGACAGAGGATTTTCAATATGCGTATATCGTTTAGCTTTGCTTAAAGCGGTATATAATATAGTGGAAGAAATAGCATATTAATGAAAAAGATGCACTGCATACAATACAACCTACTTCTTGGCGCATACAAAGGTATGATTGACGAAATATATTTTGCACCGATTCACCGTACAATTGGTTCAAGGAATCGCTGCAAATGATATTTCCATACGCTCGCAACTACTACTAGCACTTTGATTTTTAATAAAATATGACTGGACAGTCATATCATAAATCATAAAATTAGCAGTTTGTACGTAGGTTATTTGAAATTTCTCACTCAATGCAACATCCTCGGGCGGTTGGCTCAAGCAAATATATATTCGTTATAACTACGACATAGCGGCATATTAGAGCGACCAAAAGAATGCGTTGTAAGAAAAGAATGTATGAAGAGCGAATAAAAAAAAAAAAAAAAAGTTCTATTTCTGCTAAATTAATTTTTAAAATTACTCCTTTACTTGAAAAAATCTAAAATGTGTTGCGCTATTAGGACTTTTGAGTAAAGTGAGTTTTCAGTAAAAGTCATGATTTTTAATTGAAATTGCTCTCTTTTGTAGTGCCCTGGACTATGACGATGCTCTCATCGCGGCGAAAAAGGCACGAGACTCGCTGAGGTCTGGTGCGAGAAACCTGCCTTATGACAACTATCAGACATTGGAAGTGGTACGTGATGATAAAAAAAGAAGAATATAAGTCATAATTCAGATAACACACAAATATTGATTATAGACTCACGGTAAAGTAACCAAATACCGAACAGACCGAATTTGGGACGTGAAATAGATAATCTCTATTTTACCGCTCTTAATAATCTGTCCACGGTATGATGGAAGGTTTTGAATAAAGCTGTAATGATGAATTGTAAAATATATAGAATAACTAGCTGCTCGCCCGGCTCCGTCCGCGTATTTTGCGAACAACGCAAGCGAAATAAATCAGTCTAGACTGATTTAATAATTCTAATGTACACGGAGAGCGGTGTCAGATTAACAAATTTAATATAAATAAGTATGTTGATAATTTAGCTAATGTTAGTATCTTGTATGTACTTTAGAAAATAAATAGTTTTGTTGATAACTTTTTGTCCTATATCGTCATTCGAGTTTGAATCTTAAAATAAGTGCAGGTAAGACTCAGTTCTAAGTCAAATGCCGCCATTTTCAGATCTACGCTTACCTTATTGACATCGCCGCCCGATTCCCGAACACCGTCACTTTGGTGAACGCCGGCAACTCCTTCGAAGGTCGTCCCATCTACTACCTAAAGATCTCCACCACTAACTTCGAAGATCAGAGAAAACCCGTGATCTTCATCGATGGCGGTATCCACGCCAGGGAGTGGATTTCACCTCCTAGTGTCACCTGGATGATTCGCAAGCTAACTGAGGATGTGACTGAGCCTGATCTACTGGAGGACTTTGATTGGATCCTGTTGCCTGTAGTCAATCCAGATGGTTATGCTTTCACGTTCTCGTCGGTAAGTGCAAGTTGAACTGGAGCATTTCTAAAGTTTGTGCGAATTAAGGCATGCTTTTAATTTTCTTACTTTGTTTTTCTTTTCTTATTGGTGTTTAAATTCCTGACAAAGTCACACTATCGTACGATCTTTGGAATATTGAAGTAACCTTAGAAATATATTTATATGCTTATTATTTTGCACATATTTGAGTCGTAGGAATCTAAAAGTGTAGATATCTACTATTATCTTAAAGACATAGTTAACAATTTCAATCTAAGTGGTACTATCTATGTGGCATTCGGGCTAAAAAGGTTATCTAATGCCTCTTAAACTTTAAAAATGGTATATTTCCAGATTATTGGAGTATCTTAATCTTGCAATAGTAATTGAGTGGTAAGCTACTTAAGTCAAGCTCATTTTAATTCCTCGGCTACTGAGCTTGAATTGCAGTTTACTTTATCACTATTAAATCGTTATATATCTGGCATTCATGTTATTTTCCGAGAAATGATACCAATTGGAATTTCTTTCCACAATTATTTTTGAAGAAGTATTACAACGTAACTGAGACTATTTCATTTTTTAAATATTTAGTTGAATTTTACATACCAAATTATTTTTGCTTCATAACAAGAGGAAGTGCAAAAAATTACTCGTAGTCGTCTGATCTAATAAACTTAACAGATGACTTCTGTAATTACTAGGACCGCTTCTGGCGCAAGACCCGTTCAACTGACTCCCACATCTCGAGTAACGTGTGCCCTGGAGTCGACGGCAATCGTAACTACGACTTTTTCTGGAATACCGTCGGGACCAGTTCAAGTCCTTGTGCGGATACGTACGCTGGAAGTAAACCCTTCTCCGAAATCGAAACCAGGGTCGTCAGGGATCTGCTTCACGAATACCTTCACCGCATGGCTCTGTACTTGACTATGCACAGTTACGGAAGCATGATCCTCTACGGATGGGGACATGATGGTTCCCTGTCGCCTAACGCTTTTGCTCTCCACACTGTCGGCGTCAACATGGCTACCGCTATTGATGCCAACTCTCTCTCCAACTTCCCTAACTACATCGTTGGCAATGCTGTGCTGGTACTGTTCTACCCAGCGGCTGGAGCTTCTGAGGATTACGCACATCTTATCGGAGTCCCGTTGTCTTATACTTACGAATTGCCTGGTCTTCAAGGAGGCTTCCAAGGTTTCCATCTGGATCCTATCTACATCGAACAGGTCTGCCGCGAGACTTGGGCTGGTATCGTTGTGGGTGCCAGAAGAGCCGGGGAATTGTTTAGATGAAGGATTTTTGATTAAAACTTTTTGCGTCGTGATTCTTTTGTTTCTTTTTTTTATTTCCTAATATCTTCAGTCAATATTGAACACAGATAAATTATAATATATACTACTCAAAAGAAAATAGGGGCCACAAGTATGGTGATCGTTACGTGAAATTTTAAACACCAGTATGAAAGTGGTTGTATTCTAAATGATGCGGGACATCATTAATTAGCCACTTATCAATAATTTTATGGTCAATAATTAGCAATAAAATAGAAAAATGTAAGTGGCCCTTATTTTGTTTTGAGCAGTATACATACACTATTTGGGGGAGGCCTATGTCCAGCAGTGGACGTCTTTCGGCTGATATGATGATGATGATGAGTATACATACATTCTTTATTAAGATTTATTTAAGGAACGAATAGCAACATATATTGCTTGAATCTGCTATAGATTTCTACTTGAAAGCTATTGGTAATCACACTGTCTGGTATGTAGGTATTTCATAGTATGGTAAAACATTACCATACTATGAAATACCTAATCACAGATCCCTGATCTCAGTCTGTTCATTACTTGTAACAACAAGTAATGAACAGACTGAGATCGATACTGGATTTTTTCTTTCAAACCAAATAGTAAGAAGTATTGCTAACAAGACATTTTGTGACGCACTAACAAACAAATTCATCATCCTCCTAGCGTTTTTCCCGGTTGTGGCCCTAAAGGCGCCCGCGGTCCGCTTTGACACCTAATCCTAAGATTAGGCATACCTTGGCACTACTTTTACGAAAGCGACTGCCACCTTCCAACTCAGAGGGAAAACTAGGCCTTATTGGGATTAGACTGGTTTACTCGCGATGTTTTCCTTCACCGAAAAGCTAACGGTAAATATTCCGTACATAAATTCTGAAAAACTCATTGGCAACTAACAAACAAATTACAGTCGAGTTCTCCAACAGACAACCTTTCAAAAATATCTATACATGTGTCTTATGTCAGTAACAATAAAGTCTCTGTATAGATAGTTTTGAAAGGTTGTCTGTGTAGATATCGGAGAACTCGACTGTACAAAGAAAAAAGCTAATCAGTTAAAGTGTATTAAATATGTAATATTCGAGATAATGGGGTTACGTCAATGATAAATCGATTTTCCGTGTATTAGATTTAAGCTCTTAATCCAGTAATCTTACAATTGATTACTTCTTGAATTAACCTGTTTGATACGCGCGTTTTACGTGTTGTTAAAGATAACTTAAGATATAATAAATACTGAAATAGTGTAAAACACAATATTTGCCTATGATATATCGGATATACTTAAAATAAAACAATCCAGTTGAAGAAAAAAATGTTTGTCTTAAGTAACTACTTCACTGGTTTTGACACTGTCATGTATAATTACCAATCTAGTATTGGTATAATAAGAAATTGGTGCAAAAATGATTACTAATAAGCTTATACAGATAGAATACGAATACCCAAATAGTTATGGTAAAAATGGGTCTATAAGTTACAATAATTCTTAAAATACAGTTGATCTGATATAATGTGATATGGAAATTATAATTTTTACCAAAAGGTGCGCGAAAGACGGTCGTCTTCACATTCTGTAAAGGAATACAATAAAAAAAAGTTATGAATTACGTACATCCTACAAACCAAACATTGTTACGTTCATCACTGGTCTCCCCGGGATTTGAACCCAGAACAGTAAGTTGTGTGTCTGTACGCAGGGATGTAATATTCTAATTTGTAAGTATAAGTACATATAGAGTCTGCAATACAAATAGACTAGAAAGGCCAAAAATAAATGAAATACGGATTTGCGATGGACGAAATGGTTTGTGGTTCAGTATTAGGTAGGTAAGTACCTAATTATGTTACCTTAAGGTAAAACAGTCTGCTTTTTATTATTTTTCTTACTTATCTGTAAAAAAATCGCGGAAACGTATAGACATGGAATTAACCGTGTGTGACGTCATCTAAGACATAATACAAACACTCTTTATTGCATACAAACATAAAGCATACAAATAAAAATAATAAATAAATCAGCCTATATATGTCCCACTGCTGGACACAGGCCTCCTCTCACGGAGAAGGAAAATAATATATATATTTTTTTAATAAAATACTGTCCTGTGGTATACCCTAGTCTCACCTGAGGCTCTAGTATAAGTTTTACCGAAACAAAACGTTACGACCGCGTTTGCGTTTAGTTGTCAAATCCCATACAAATTGAGGGTAAAACGCAAACGGGATCGTAACGTTTTGTTTCGGTAAAACTTATACTAGAGCCTCTGATGATAAGCTAAGACAGAGCCTAATATGAAGCTCACTGGTTATAGTCTATTTGTTTTGAAGGCACCTAGTTTTTCTTTTTTTTATACAACCACTATAGCAAACAAGTGAAATTATAAGATTTTTTAAAAACCTCACTGCTTTTTTCAAATTTTATAGCCTATGTCACGATTAAGAGGAATCCAACAACACCTACATGTCGAAATCCGTCGAACGGTTCAGGCTGCAGGGCGTGCCAAAGAATAAGGTCACATACAAACATACGCTCGGAAAACATAACCCTCTTCTCCTTCGGCAGTCGGGTAACATGCGTATGGCCCGCCTGATGGTAAGCGGACACCGCAGCCTATAGATGCAGCATGCAGATCGTAGTTCTCAGGAAATACAGATGAAGGGAGCGAATTCCATTTCTTAGCAGTTCGCATTAAGAAAGACGAGGCAAATCGTTTCGTGCGAATAAGTGTAAAGTTGACAACATAAGGATGCATTCGCTCCCCACGCCTGGTCGTTCGGTGATGGAACGGGGAAGGTGGAATTAAGTTGTGCAGTTCTTGCGCACACTCTCCAAAATGTATCCGATAAAACACCGATAGGCAAGCTACGTTAGTACGTAGTTTTGACTTTCTTGCTTCATAAATACTCTTAATTGCTACATAAGAAGATTTATAGTGTTAACCATAGAGACCGAAAATAAATAAATAGAGAACTATTCAAACTATGAAGAATCATGGCAGATACTGATAGTGTTCCTTTGAAAGTAGCGATAGATTTAGCATGCCTTAAGTCTGCGGGCAAAGAATCCAAAGTCGAATAGCTTGAAACGTAAACGAGGAATTATAGAGTTTCGAAGAGGAGGACGGGCCAGAAGCAGATTTTAGGATGACCAGGCCGAATTTTGATAAAAAAACTGAATCGTTCTTTGAGGTAGCGGGGTGAAAAAAAAAAGGTTGAAACAAAATATTAAATAGAAGAGCCAGAACGTGAGAGTAACGACGGGAACGAATAGGGAGCCACTTAAGGTGCGTATGAACCGTATATTACTTATTATCGTTACTATCTACGTCTATAATATGAAAGGTGCGCAAATAAAGAGCTACAGTAATGACGTCATAATTTAAATCACAATTAATGGAGCAATAAAAAAAAGTGTACCGTACTTCAAGATTTCAATAGTGAATCAAATGACCCGCTTAGAAATATGAAATGCTGTCAATCATCGAATTATACTATCATACATATCAAAGTTATCTTAATACTTTTTGAATAATATACGGATCCAGTAATTAATGATAAACAGCTTAGTTAAATCCAAATTGCGATTATATCTCGGCCACTGAAATATTGTTGGCATTTTGTTATTCTTGAAAACAACTTCACATCATTAGTATCATTACATTGGTAAACCTTAATTAATGAGCTAAACTCACATTATTACACACTAGCTGATGCCCACGGCTTCGCCCGCGTGGTTATAGGAAAATGTAACATATTGAATTTTCCCGTGGGAATTAGATGTTTTCCCGCTGGAAAAAGTAGCCTAAGTCACTCTCCAGCTTCTAAACTATCTCCATACAAAAAATCACATCAATATGACGCTCCGTTGCGACGTGCAAGAAGGACAAACATACACACTTTCGCATTTATAATATTAGTAAGGATTATCGCCACAATAGTATTAATGAGATTTGTCTGATATATATAGTTACCAATAGGAAATATGCATGTGATTCAGAAATGGACAAAAAAAAACATGAGTAATGTTTATTGCTTAATAAATATACTCACATGATTCTTTTTACAAATGATCATGTTTCTATTAACAAACTTAATCATTTAAAAGTTGTATTTTTCAAATTCCCTCGCAAATTTTCAAAACGCAACGCTATTGGCCGAGCGAATCGTGACGTCACCGTGCACTCGGTGTCTACAGCTAACAGGTCGTTTGTATGATTATTGAAAGTTATTCGCCTTGTTTTGCCGCTGTTTATGATAAACAATCAGTGTTTTTTGGGAATTATTAACTGAAAGCAGTGACTCCTTGTGAAAAAAGACTCGCCACAATTACTGGTAGCGGTTTTGTCAAGGCAAAGTCGGATAATCTGCCTGAAATTGATGTGTTCATGATGACCTAAGTACGTACCTCGTAGGTGTCTTTCTTAAATAAGTGGAATAAAAAACTAGTACATATGTTCATTATATACCTAATCAAAGATATGTTGGTATTAGGAATGTTACATGGTGAGAACATCTTTATAAACATAACAAATTATGTTGTTTTCGTCAAGGCTTATAAATAAAACAAATTTGTGCAGGACACTCAGTAGAAAGGATTAAATTCTTTCAACTTCGATCAACAGTTCAAACAGAAACTTAGCTAAAACGTTTCGTGATCAAAATTAACACTCGTATCAGCTGTTGATCAACAAAAATCATAATATTTTGTAACAGTAACAACTAAAAAAATGGGAATCAGAATAGTTTTATGAATAAGTATATAAATTTTTAGGTTAGGTTATTGTTTATATTGTTCGGGAGTCCTAATAAAAAAGATTTTAGGTACAAACATATTTAATAATCACTTCGAAATGATGTTCATGACAATATAAACTACTCTAACACGATACATTATATCTCCTCATCGCCTTACACCCCTTTTTCCTTATATTTTGCATCTTTGGGCATATGAAAATATATCATGTCAGGTGCAGTTTTAGTGTTATTTTCACAAATAGGGGCAATACAATATTTATAATAAGCTTTTGTGTGCTCTTCCGTAACAATAAGTTGATCTTACAAGCTTTAATGACTCACTTTTACTAAAACTGTGAATCAAACACTTCGTTGTTTATTTATTCTAAGTGCACGGTGACGTCACAAAATGAGCGCGCCAAAATGGCGGCGTTTTAATTGTCAGAAAATGATAGTAGTTTTAATTATTATTTTTTAGCTCATTCAATAATATTGTGAAAGTGTTATATTTTTTTCCGGTTATATAATTACTTATAGAATAGTTTTAAAAAAATGCATGAATATACGCTACTATGAGCTGGTATGCCAATTATTTTTGTTTAGTGTAATAATTATATTTATTGTGTATGTATATATATATTAGTATCTTATTTTTGTATGTTTATTTGTATTGATAAGATCTACAATTAGTGTCTATTTAATTGTAGCTGCGTCAAGACCACCAAAGTGAAGTCGGACTGGAGCGGGCCACCGGCGCAACGGCAGACCAAAAGGAGATAGAGCGACTATCTGGACGGGTTATGTTTGGGTTGGCGGGAGCAATGATTAGGGATTTTGGTGAGGTAGGGCACAGCGAAATGTCATCCCGCTCGAATTTGGAGCAGCCCAACTGGGGAAGTCCTCCGCCTTGCAGAAAACCGCAGCCATAATAACACTACTACTTGCTCTGTATAGTAGTGTTGTGTTCCTGGAGGTGAGCATGGTCGCCAGAGCTCCCGAGGATGCGATGTGTTGAGAGCGAGGGAATTTGTTCCTTCAGCTGTCGACACGGCGAATCCTCAAACATATCAAGGGTCGTCAACGCCCATGTTACTCCTTTGGAGTTGTATGAGTCAATAGGCTGCGGTGTGTGTACCTCCACCGATAGTAACTGTTAGACATTAGATACCTAATTATATTGGAACTTCAGTCATTGACGACGTCGCTGTTGATATTGGATAATTTACTTAAAAACAAAGTTTTTACCGACTTCAATTTAGTACTCCGCCAAGCCACGAGAACATTTCCACATTTCTTTTCCAATTTACCACATGAACTGATTTCCGAGAACAAATGCGTTGATTATTAAAAAAACCCAATCGCTGTATTTGGGCCGATAATATTTGAGGACTTCCGTCGATTCCACAAGGATCACCTTTGGCACTTCATTAGTTGCTATTTCAACGGAATCTTATCAGAATCTGTGATACACTTTTGTACTTTTAAGTACATAATTGAGGAATTCCATAAGTCATCTGTGGTCTTCATCATCAATTCCACTCCACCAAATTTATGATTTCCGGGTGTAAATACACGAGTTATAATAGAAAATACCAAAATCACTACACGCGTGCCTAATATAATTGAGGAGTTCCCTCAATTCCTCATGGATCCCATCATCCAATTGAATTTTTGAAAAAAATAGGACCCACCTGGAAGCATATACTTACAAATAAAAAATATATTTTACGAATCGGCTCATCAATGACGGAGTCCTGTGGACAAACATTGAAAAAAAAAAAAAAAAAAAACAACCGAATTGAGAACCTCCTCCTTTTTTTGAAGTCGGTTAAAAACGAGTAACCTTGGTTTCTGCCTTCCTATATTTGCTATGAAATCAGAGGTCATCTAAAGTTGTTTGTTAGGGTGAGTTGAATACTTATCTCCTTACCAACGTGAAAGGATGTGGGTATAAAATTTGGACAAAACGGTATTCCGCGGAGAATTGAGTTTTTTTATGTAGAAAACTCCCGTGACTTTCTGAAATATGATAGGGTCTTTCATTTCTACGAAAACCTCAGTCTTCGCTTCGCTTCTTCTTGGCTTGCCTCCCTGTCTACCTTCAGGATTTCGGCCCTCAAGTTTCGCTTGCGACACACCGGAAGATAATGTGACCGCTCTCAGAAGGGTTGCGAAGGGCCCAATCCTTTCATTCCAACGAAAAGGCCTTGCTTGCTGCGCCGCTCATCTTCGGAACATTGGCCTGGGGTTTCGCTTGTAAGACAGACTTATTGACGACCAAGTTTATGAGGGTGTTTATTTAGATTCGAAGTGATCTGTTACACGCACACTGCAGTCTATGTGAATGAGATCTTTATTTTCAAATTTGTCAGATGGACTTAAGAGTCCGCAGTAAGCTCGATTCTCCATACAAACGTAGTTACGCTCTCATTTTAAAACTACGTGTTGGATTGTAACGAAACTTTGCATATACAATGGCATAAGGTATATCTATGTCCGTAATTAGTTTATGTAGCTTAAGATACCATAGTAAAAAAAATACAGCGAATTTAAGTTTTTCATACAAAACATGTTTTTGCTGTATTTCGTTTGTTTTATACACTGGAACCATATAAACTAATTACAGATATAGATATATCTTCTCGATGTATGTATATGTAAAGTTTCGCCACAATCCAGCAGGTAGTTTTAAAATGAGAGCGTAACTACGTTTGTATGGGAAGGTGAAATTCGGCCGAGCTTACTGCGGACTCCTAAACCATAATTTATACGCGTACGAAGTCGCGGGCAGAAGCTAGTGAGTAATAAATTTCTATATACCGAACATTGACATAGTTTTATGAATATTATTTTTTGAATGTTATAATTTGATAAGATATTATTAAAACGTTAGATTTAAGAAATTTATTTTAAATAGGTACCTACAATTGTAATATTGTTAATAAAAAAAATACTTACGTTAAAATATTATATCATAAAATGAAATGCTTGGTAAGCAAGGCAGGTCTAGTCTCTCCTGTATTTAATAAAAATAGCTTAGATTCTACACTTTAATATACCCATAATATTAAAGGTTAAAGCACACTTATCACCCGCCCCAGACCCTCACCGCCTCGCCCCAGCTCGATTGATAATCTATCGATAAAATCAGCTAGGAGCTGATCCCATCCCTCAGCATTCCCGCAAACTAGAGCTGGGCGTTTTTTCCCATAAGCGTTTTCAAAAACAGTTTCTCGTACAGTAACGGAAAAACAGTTTGTGGCAAGAACCACAAACCGTTTTTATAAAAACGATGACAAGGAGCTACGAGTAGAAGGCGACAGTCGCTCGCAACGGTTGCAATGCAAAACGTGAAAACGCAACTCGAACCGTTTCGTTTCACTTCGTTTGGCGACCGGCGACGGCGGCAACGCACGGAGTAACTAGTTATTTTTGAAACTGTTTCTCAAAACAGTTTTGTGATAATAAAAAACGGTTACGTTTCGTTTCACGGAAAAGTCGAAACGACCCAGCTCTACCGCAAACGCGAATAGAATACTCACAATTGGAAATTGATCCCGCACTGCAAAGTTTCCGTTGATGAGGAAAATTCCAATTAAAACAAAGTCTACATGCACCAAGTCTAAGAATATGTAAATCCTTTAAGAAGCCAAACTTTGGTAATTAAAGAACGAGGTTTGTTTATTTTTCGGAGCTTTGCTTGGCTTTCTGGTCTTTGTTTATGGTAATATTCAATTTGCTGTTAATGGCTTTAAACTGTTTGTGAATCGTGTTCCTTGTGTTCGGACAACAGGGTAACTACTCCATGTTGATATTGATAACGTAGTGTTCCAAAATGGACAGTAAACCATAAACAATATATTGTGTAATTATATAAATTACAAAATATGATAAAAATCATAAAGAGATATGGACCTTGTAAGTTTAGAAAAAAATATGCATTTTTTTATTATCCACGAGTAAAAGCTATCAATACAATCCTTGCGCTTTCATGGCAACAAACGTGTACGACACGACAACTTGGACCTAAACGCAGTATTTCGCGACCGAAACAGCAATTTACTTGATTTTCCATACAACGATTAGTACAAATAGCAAACTGTGACGTCATACTTCTGTGTCAATTAGTATGAAACGTTTCGACTGCCGCCAGTGAGGTCCGTCTTTGACAATTTTTTTTGGGTATTTATAAATGTTATTTCATTGTAGATCTTTGCATTCATAGTATCATTTATTCCTCTCCAAAAACTGGTTCGAATGGCATCGTAAAAAAATCTTAGGATACAAGCCTAGAAAAGCAGAATACAGTTTTTCTGCGGTTTTTATCGAGCTCACTGCAACATGGTATGGTTGCTTATGTATATCCAGTTAATGTACTTACGGTTAGCACAAGACGGCGCGGGGGCTGCGTCGCGGCAAGCAACCAGCAAGCAAGCAACATCATGTTGCAGAGAGCACGATAAAAACCGAAAAAACACTGTATTCTCTGTTTCATACACCAGTCAGCCTGTTCGTTAAATAAAACACGCTAGAAACTTTTAGACGTATATTGACACCAATACCACAGCACGCTATGGCCATGGCCGGACAAGAAGGATGTTGCCAGAATAGATTTTGGCATAGACAAAAATAAAACTTTCTGTTCATGAACATAGTTGCGGCGGCCAACGTAATATGCCTAAATAAAAAAGAAAACAAATACAATTTAAACAAAAACTTGCAAATTCAAAACTTCTTAGAAGTTCTAAGATTAGGTACAACTTAATTATCATTGAGGTAATAAAACTTTCTGTTCATGAACACAGCCATTTTATATCCTCGTAAGTGTATTTCTTCAAGAGATGTTGATAAATCGTGACCAAAATGCTCGTATGTACCTCGTTCATTCAATAGGAAGCTCGGGCATGCGAGCTACTTTATAAGCCCAAAGAATGGAACAGCAACATTCCATTAATATCGTTAACCAACTGCTATGGCTAAATCATCCATATAACCCACACACACACACATCCATGTAACATACATAACTAGTACAAACATCATTGTATGATGCTTAGCCACTCACAAGTGACAACTCACGCACGTGTTTAATAAAGAAAAAATACGAAAGCAAAACAATGTAACAATAAAAATATATTCAAAAAAGACAAATAATAATAAACAGAATGGTACCTATGTACGTAGTGAATAATGCAACGCAGCGGAGCCGCGCGGGCAGCTTTTTGGGATAATTGAGTTATGAAGTTTTCACTCTATTATACCAAAAATCTCCCCGCGCGGCTTCTCACTCGTATTGCACGGAACACAAGCGAAGCTGCGGGCTCAATTATAGCAGATACCTATACACAGGTACATTTTTGATGAAGTTGTTCTGGAGTTTACTCCCTACCTACATAGAAACTACTCATAAACTTTACATCTTTATAGTATACTAGCTGTAAAAAGTAGTATATATTCATCACGGATAATGTCGGCTTCTAATGGTAAAAGAATTTTTCAAATCGGGCCATTTGATTCGGAGCCTATTCAATACAACCAAACAAACAATCAAATCTTTCCTCTTTATAATATTAGTGTAGACAGATGGCCGTGTGGCTTCTTCCACGTATTGCAACAACACACGCAAACCCGCGGAATAATAAATATCCCACATTCATCCAGAAATTTCATGCTACACGCAGGTGAAATATTTTTTTTTTTCTCGAACATGCAATGAAATATTGACGTTGTGTTCTTCATAATGTGCTTCGGAGCGTCACGTTGCGCAGCGAGACGAGAAACCCGTAAATGGCATTTCATACAAAATTGGAGGCCTGCAAGATGGTCTTTTTTAATTTTCACCACGGCGTTCAACCATGAAAATTAAAGTTTGATTTCTTGGAGTTTATTTCATTGCATGTTTGAGAAAAGCACTATACATCCCTCGGCGTAAAAGGGTTGCCAGCCTACATTTATAAGCTTATTGTGTTGTTACTCGTAGTTGATATATTTTATTTTTTGACAATGTGACTACTTTTAATGATTACTATTTATATTTTGTTGTGTATGATTATTTTAACTACGCCCTATGGGTAAAATTGTATATTCAATTTAAGGCTGAATAGATAAATAAACAAATAATTTTTTATTTTTCTATTATATTTGTACTCTCCGTGGCCTTTATTTACAAAACACAACCAAACTTATTTTGGTTCATTTTATTCAATATACATACTAAAAATAAAATTTCAAGACCGAAGTAACCTGCAAAGTGAACACAATATCGATATTATGCTGATTTCGTGTGTTAACGTCTTGCTCCAGTTTATGTGCGCTAACATTGCTCTTCTTCTTCTGCTTATATAAGAGCTAAACTCTTAACATTGTTGACATGCGCATTAATAAGACATCATTATATTACACTACCTTCTGCCCGCGACTCCGTCCGCGTGGAACTCGTTTACAACGTAGCTCCATACTTACTAGTCGACAGTGACCCTGCTTACGAAGCTAGAGGTTATGGGTTCGAATCCCGGTAAGGGCATTTATTTGTGTGATGAGCACGAATATTTGTTCCTGAATCATGGATGTTTTCTATGTATTTAAGTATGTATTTATCTATGTAAGTATGTTTATCGTCGTCTAGCACCCATAGGACAAGCTTTGCTTAGTTAGGGGTTAGGTCGATTTGTGTAAGATTGTCCGCAAATATTTATTTATTTATACAAATTTTCACCACCCATTTCAGGCCTCTAGCGGACGATTTCCGGGATAAAAACAATCTTATGTCCTTCCCCGAGACTCAAAGTATTTCTATACCAAATTTCAACTAAATCGGTTCAGCTCAGCGGTTTAAGCGTGAAGAGGTAACGGACAGACAGACAGATAGACAGACACTTTCGCATTTATAATATTCGTAAGGATTTCTATTTGTACAGGTAATGAACACAGGATTCTTACAATTCCTTAGAAGGTCGTTTTGGATATTTACTGATTGCGGAGACCGCAAATTGAATGACGATCGAATCGACGATGGCGATACGTGCTTCTGAGTGGTTATTTGTGAAACGAGTTATTTTTACCCGACCGCCATGAAGGGATTTTCGTCCAGTAATTTTATTGAAAAACTTACAAGGAAATAATTTATAAAATCAGATTTGTCTGTGTAAAGGATATATCATCACTCAAATAATTACCTGGAGACAAAATCCAAAAAAATAACAAACATAAAAAAAACTTAATTAATTAACAGATTCAGGGCCCATGACGACACATGCGTCAGACCGCCGTAGTCGCTTTCCGCTACATACGAGGAATACCACGGGATCGGCTACGAGCGTAGCGCGTAGCGATTCTTGGCAGTGAATGGGTTAATGATAACTGAATAATAATATTAATAAACGTATTAATCTACAAGTTCATAAATAAGTCATTATAATAATCAAAATAAATCATATAAAAAGTCAATGAATGCTTCATTTTATTAAATAATATAATTACTTCCGGGTGGAAAGTTCGTAGGATCAAGCATCCTAAAGCATCTTAGAATAACGTTTTTAAATGAAATAAACAAAAATACGCTTTTATAAATTACTGTTTTTAAAACCATATTTTGCCTGAACTAAATTCCGTGTATAAATGTATGTGTGATTCGTTGTTTTATTGTATAAAACTTGGAATATAACTTGGCTCTTTAACTTTAAAGCTAGCCATTCATGATCGCTCTAACAAGCTACTCCAGCAGCGCAGCGCCGCTCCAAGTTCGGTACAATAATGTCAAAGCTGTATCCGTTGGTTACAAAGACTGACGCGCCAACGGCCGTGAATGTCAAAATTAAACGTTGGAACATCAACCTCAACATCCATCCATTTGGTTGCGTTCATTTGTCGCTGAGACAAATAGCGCGGCTCGGCGCCTATATGAATACTCAGCTTTACTATGTCATACGAATTTACGAATGTATCCTTTACACTGGGTATGAGCGCAACACGAAATTGAAATGGAATTGTTACTTGCAAATTGAAGGCTCAGAGTAACAAACTAATGCTATATCCATATTCAAATTAGTCGTTTAGAGTCTACTAACTTGGTGACAGTAGTTTCCACTCAAGTTTCCGGGCACTTCGATATGGGATTGAGGTTTGGCAACTTGTAAGAGATACCACGCATTGCGCAAATAACTAGGACACTTTCTAAGAATATACCATCTTCATGATATTATATACTATGCCTAGTATCTTAATATTGAATCTTAATAATGATATTGAATATGTAATAGCGTAGGTAGCTGTGCTTCAAATTGATTTTTTCAACAATTTGCCGGTATCTGATTGAGCTGAATTTTGGCATACATGAATAGTGCGGATTCTTATTCTAGACCGGATCTTATCTAGTATATAGTCGTACCTATCGGTATATACTCGAATAGCGATTATATTGTTAAAGTTGTCTATTTTTTAAATACAAAATAGTCAACATTGCTAAGTAGTATTTTTATGACCTCCTTTCCTTAGACATAAAGCCGCTTTTCTATTGAAAAAGTGTTGCTGTTACTACGTTCATTTTACAGTATCAATTAGTGGCTACATTTAACAATAAAAGACAGTCGCATTGTCTACTTGGCACAAACAAAGTGAATTCGGTCTAGTCTAGAAAATGAATCTGCACCATATGTTCGGTGACAACGCAATATTCTTATCTACATATATGTCTGTATGTCTTGTCTGCTGGCTCTGTGTAAACGTGTGTCCCTATTGTTATATACCTAGCTACTCTTAACTCTTTCGTTACTTTTTTATTCCTGGTGGCTCACCGAACATTTTCACACGCCGCCACTGCGACTTAGCCATGACTGTTTAATAAAGCTGTCATTTTAGGCCTACGCCTAGCTGCGTGTCACGATTTTTTAATTCGAAAGACATTAACGTCTTAGCTCAGTGCATCGTTCGATATTTGTGTAAATAGTCCGTAACATCGTAAATAAGGCTTAGGCTACGAAGCCTTACCAACATTTTCCTTCGCAAAGCACTGCAGTACTCTCAATTTAATGAATGCAGCAGTGCAGCCCATTCCGCTGATTGGGGCTTTATGATCAGACATACTATCTCAAAGAGTTTCGGCGCAAAACCCGCCTCTGGATCTGAATTAAACTGTATAGAATAAGCCAGATTCGGTTTCTCCTTAACTTTGAAATTCGTTAGCAGGCCAAATAAGAAAAACTTTGTAAGTAAACAATTGAAAAGTATAAGATTGGCAAGCAGATTATGGTTAACGTCTAGAAGTCCAATAAAATATCCAATATTTATTATCTGCAATCCATTTCTAGAAGACTGTTCGGCATAACTGTTACTTTTGTCAGCAAAGTAAAAAAAACCTAAACTGAATTTTACATGTCATAATTAGTAGTTGGTACCATTGTTATCAAAACTTCAGTTGGACGATCGACCACTTTGCTGGCAGATCCGAAAAGTCTTAAAGTATCAGGTTTGAAAATTTGGCCTGTAAGTATGTATGTAGCGTATATTTATGTAGGATTTATTTTTGTATGTATTTATTTTATTTATGTCTATGTTTTTTTACGTCCGCCTTTTGTACTATAAGTTTTTCTTTTGTGCAACAAAGTTTAAATAATAAATAAATAGATCATGTGAATTCGGTTAAAACTTAATTTTCAAAGTAAATTATTTATGTAATAATCAACGCATTTGCTCTCAGAAACGAGTTCATGTGGTAATGTGGAAATGTACATGAACTTGGTGGAGTACGCACTGAATTGATGTCGGTTAAAACTTTATTTTGCTAGCTTCTGCCCGCGACTCCGTCCGCGTGGGCTGGATGATTTCCGGGATGATCCTATGTCCTTCCCTGGGTCTCAAATCACATTTATAACATTAGTATGGATACATGTTCGTCACTTGCGCAACCTGTCGATAAAGCCATAGAAAGACATCACATTAGTAGCAATGTTAAATGAAATTTTAATAAGTGGGAATGACAATGTACTTTTTTATAATATTTAACCCATTGGAAATTTAATTTAATGAATACCATTTCATTAAGTAGATACAGTACTATCGACAACACAGCTAACTGACCATCCGTGCACTCTATGTGCATTGTAATAAGGTTCTATATAAATACAAGATGGTCAGTTAACTGTGTTGTCGTTTGTACGAACATTGAAATATTGATTGATTAAAACTGTTAATTGTATACGTAGGTATAAGTATAATGGAAAATTCCAGCAACAACTGAGTTAATAAATCGAACAAAAGAAAAGCTGTGAAATATTTGCAACGACACAGCGTAATAACAGCTAGATCTTTCCCTACGATTTTGTGGCTTATAAAGGTGCGCTTTAGTCTAATGGCTTCTCCATTAGCCATTACAGTAAGTTTTATAGTGGATATATAATACATATTGACTGATAAGGAACTTGCATGAAAGAAAATTACATTGGTTATGTTGAGTTATCGAGTAACAAATAAATCAAAACATCACGATAAAACTTGGGAAAAAATACCATTGTACGTACTTTGTACTACGGGAGTTTATAAGTATTCAAAAAGTAGGAACCAGTCAACTAATTTGATTCCTAGGTCACCATAGAACCTTGTCGTTTTAATTGATAGATAACTATAGCGACTGTTGTTTAAAAGTAGGTACCTACCCCACCATAGCAACCGATACACAATTATTTTAACTTTCGGTTCCGGTTCATAAAGTGTAACTACTCGTAATTTGACTCGTTGGTAAAGTTCCCTATTAGTCGGAAAAAAGGTATATAAGCATTCCACGTCTAATTGGCGTAACTAAGCAGCCGTTTCTTAGTAACGAATACACATTTGACAGGGCACATGCTCGTCGTCAATAGCAACATAATAATATTTTGTACAATCGTTACACAATGAAGTAAATAAATAAATTAAATAAATGTTTTTCAAAGTTCTTCTTCATGCTGTGCGTAGGCGACATAATGTCGCTTTTTAGGCTCTAGTGCCTATGTTGATGTTGATATTCTGAAGGGACGCCCGGCCGGTAACAGGCGGGCAGTCAGTTGCTCGTCGCGTTCATTCAGCCCCATTCCCTAGGGTAGGAGCCTCAGGTTACTGTCCCGGCGACGTTCCCACATCAAACTCTTCCATTCTTCTCGTTTTCCTGCAGAACAGAAGAACATCTCAGCATCAGCTCTAGTGCCTAAAGTAAAATCTTCGTCGAAGGTCAATGCAATCGGCCCAACAGCCGCACGAGCAACTTTAACTTCATAGAATAAACTCTTTATGTTAATTTTATTATGTTTCGTCAGTATTCTGAGACCAAGGCAAGGATACCATCAGCCAAAGTACACAATAAAACTTCATGAAATAAACTTATAATTTTTATTTCGTCTTATTTTTTTTCAATTGGCTTTTTGTATTAGTAAACCAATATATTTAAACCATAACAATAAGTTATCATAGATATAAAAAACAAAATATTGTTAAAACTGAGCAGTATGTAACGACCTAAGTCAGGTGTCACGTACCTCCTGGAAAAATAGATTTTCATTTCATTTCCTCGCAATCGAAGTGAAAAGTAGTGTACAATTCGTCCATAAAACCCATTTTACACTCGATTTTATATCCATCCATAAACGTCTCGCGTTAAATGGTGCGTTTTATGCACTTGTTGTACAATCTACTATTTTATTCTGCAAGCAGACCGTAATGGCACTTTTACAAGTCAAAATTCTACCAGCGTCTCTGAAAAAAGAAGACCACTGTTAAGAAGCTGTGAAACTGAATATGAATACAAAAAAAACCATCATAATGCGTTATACTTTCTTAACGAAACAAATTATTTATTAAATAGTTGGTTACGTGTGATCATATCGATCATAATGCGTTTTTTTTTCAAGAAAACATGTCCGAATAAGCTATATATGAATGATAAAGCTATTTTGGGCTCTGGTTTGGGCCATACATTTACGTCAGTGAGATAGTCCTCAACCCTGTAATAAGCCTTTGACATCAATATTTTGTTTAAGTAATTTTTAAGAGCTGGAAAGGGTAGAGCCAAAATTTCATTAGGTAATTTATTATAAAAATGGATACATTGACCCGAAAACTTACGAACACGAATCTTTTTGGTTGCAATTAAATTTTTATTCCTGTATTAAAATTATGGGTATCAGACTTTTTACAGAATGATCGAGGGCTCTTAAAGTCGAGTACCATGTTACGAGAGCTTATTGTGTAACTATTGTATACAATACTTTTTCTACGAATCAACTGAAATAATTAAGCAAACTAATAAACTATTGAAAATCTAAGCTCTGCTTAAACGAAGCGCAACCCACCGGCTCAGCGTTTCATTGATGTCTTTTGCTCGTTGACCAAGGCGACGTTCTATTGGTCAAATTCATTATTGTTCAGTAAAGGCGCCACGTGATTGGTCAAATTCATTATACATAGTTGTCTAAACAGTTGTATAATAATTTATCATAGTTGAGTTGGGAGCTCCATAGAAAAAAGCATGTGATTATAGTTTGGTGTAAGAAGTCTTAATTCAAACATTAAAGTCGACGAGTATAAAAATGTTATTTCTTGACAGGAAGAATTGTGGGATTAGTCGGAAACAATCGGAATAGTACATTGTGATACAAGTGAGGTATGTTGATAATTACATCAGAGGGGGAATTATCACGCGAGCCGCAGGTGAGCGTGATAAGAGAGCCAAGGATGTAATTATCAAAGCTCACGCGTTTCATACGACGTTTTTCAACACATTTTGCGAGGAAAAAATCCTTTTCATAAGATGAAAATTTGATAGGCCTGCCAAGTTATTTTCCTTACTTATTGATGTCAACAGGTTTTTACTCACATGTTGAATAAATACATCGTCAAGAATTTCTAGTGGCGTCCATTCTTTTTATCATTTTTCTAGTCACCACGAATCAACATTTTTGTTAATAACCAAACACGCATTAACAATGTTTACAAATATCTGTGAAATAATGATGAAATCTCTAAACAGCCAAGCCAATACAAAATAAAATAAATAATTTCGTTTTAAAATGTTATCTTTATTAATTCATGTAAAATGTTATCAAAAGCAGTAATAGTTTTACTAAATTAACCGTTTCTATATCATATCCAAAAATAAATAGTCAATAACTAACAAAAAGGATTTAATTTGTTTAGTCGAGTAAGAATCCATTTGCCGAGAATTAAAAAAAAAGCTGTACATTCTGTACAACCCGGTTAGTTTAAGAATGCACCGTGGGCATGCATACATCTTCTGCAAGGTGGCAACGTGACTTAATCGGGATATAACCATAACACACAAGTATCGTAATGTTATTAAACACGCGTGTTTAATATCCAGGATTATGAGCCTAAAAGCGACACAATAAGAGGTACGTTACGAGCAATTGTGTTGAAAATAATCATATCGTATATTTCGTCGGCTTTCCATGACAGAACAGTGCCCCAGTTACGTTTAAGCTCATTTTAATGCGCATGTGCGATGTTCATAGCAACAGTTTTAATAAATTAACGGTATTTACCGAGGTAAGGTCAATGAAATGCGCTTTTTTATGTCAAGTCTTTACGTTACTTTATTTTTACTGTGACGTTTGATAGCGTTTCGTATTTGACACCATCAACAGAGCGGAGATCGGCAATAGTCGAGCAGCCAAATTTACCCAATATATCACTTTACTACGACAAGGTTATGTGGTGGCCTAGGAATATAATTAGTTGACTGTACATTTGCATTTTTTTTGTAAAAGGTACTTCTTCGGAAGATCTGAACACTTTTGACAAAATAAATTAATCGTGTGTCCTTCTATACCTAAGTTCAAATACATTCACATTTTTTCTCTGTGCCAAATGAAATATTCCCGAAAGGAAATAGAACTGTCCTGTCAATCGATTCCTTCCGTTCGCCGGAATGGATTCCCGCGGGGCACACGTTTCAACCGACATGGCAAAACAAAGGGAATTATGTTTTAAACCGAACAAAACTTCGTGTGAGCGGCTGTTTATACCAAACCGAAAACGTAAGCGACGTTTATGCGGTTTAAATTCTTTCTTTATTTACCCATACCCAATTCAATTTTTCGTTAAAAATCTAATGTTATCACATTAGATTTTTAACGAAAAAAATCGAAGTCAATCATCAAATCAAATCTTATAGAGAAGTGTCAAACAGATTCTAACACACGTAACTTACGATTTGAATCAACCGAGCCTTAGTAACATATACAGAGAGCTGTTATTCAAAACGCGATAATGCGCCTCACCTCACCCGTCACGCCTAAAGAAACTAGACCATAGTTACTACGCATCGCGGCGTCAAGATATATTTGTGGGTGAGGTGAGGCTAAAACAACTTACGGAAAAGCGGGGCAGGTATAAGGCTCAACACACCACACGTAACCGAGTTAGATTCTCTGAGGCGATTTCTGGGTTCAGGGCGCTTGTATTGATTATTGATGCTTTCGAGCGCTATCACCGGTTTTCGGATCACAGCGCTTGAAGTTCACTAAAGCGTTAGGCGTCGTTTTCGAGCACCCCGATTCCAAAACTGTATCAGATCGCATTGTGAATCAATCAGAACTTGACGTGCGCATTGAGCTTAAGTTGGTAAATTAGTAGGTACCTAAGTATCCAGGGGCAAGGCCGTCCAGGTGGGTCAGTAGTATTAGTGGTATTAATCATCATCCTCCTAGCCTTATTCCCGCTAATGCCCCAAAGGAGGCCGGGGTCCGCTTTGACACCTAATCCCAAGATTTGGCATAGGCACTACTTTTACGAAAGCGACTGCCATCTGACCTTCCAGCTCAGAGGGAAAACTAGACTTTATTGGGATTAGACCGGTTTCCTCACGATGTTTTCCTTCACCGAAAAGCTAACGGTAAATATTCCTTACATACATTCCGAAAAACTCATTGGTACGAGCCAGGATTCGAACCCACGACCGCCGCTTGACAGCCGCATGCCTGGACCACTAGGCTCGTGATCCTAGATTCGTGGCATTGATCGTCAAACCAAAGATCTTCAACTGTACGAAATTCCAATTAGTCCGTTGACGAGACTACCTATGTCTTAAACCTCTTTACGTCAGCTGTATCCAGGAGTAAAGTCTATTCATTCTTACGTGTCCTATCATGTAAACCAACATGACGTCAAATATGGTCATAGACAATGACTAGTGATTGGAAATGACGATTAAATATACTTGAAGTGTGATTCATAGACAATCTAGACATAGTTATGTCAGCTATTTTTGCGGTCATTCGTTCGTTACTACTTCGATTATTAAATAAAATCTTGTCATAAATTATAATTTTCAGTGGTCCCTTGGTTGATTTCAATACTTGAGAGTTTCTTTAAGTAAGTATACAACAACATTTTAAGTGATGATTATTGTGTAAAACCAGAGAAAAGTGGAATAATGTATTCGAGAAGTGTTTGTTTAGGTACATGATAAGACACGTAGGGATGAACACACTTTAGCTATACCTAATACTGCAGTGGGACGTATATACTCTAATAATGTCAATGGCATACTTAAATTAGAGCTTACAGCGTGCAAATGAATGCATGAGATTGTTAAATGAAATCAGAACAGAGTTGCACTACTAGGAATACATATCCCATGAACCAAGTAAAACTGTCAGAATTTAAATAAAAGGACACTTATATTTCAGTTAAGTTAAAATGTGTGAAATTGCATTTGCAAATGCGCGAATAAATGCAGTTTTATGTAAGAGCGCTGAGACTCGAATGAGAAATTTTAATGAAACCTTCCCATCTCCAGAGTTGCGGAGCTCGATCTACAGGAAATCCGTGTTTTTCAGAGGAAATATGAGCAGAAGTTTTTTTCCATATCCTACGATTTAGAGCTATGCATGATCATTCCTACTATCTCGCCAAAATTAAGATGAAAAAACACGGATCAACGCTTTCTTTGTTGATCATTTTTCTTTTAAATATTAATGGAGAGTTCCAAGATAGCTCTCTATTCTTTATATAAAAAAATAGTAAATGGAAAAAGCGCAAGTGAATGTTGTCTGATTGCAGGCTGTAGTATTTAAAGTCAGATTTTTGTATAACACGATTAAAAACGAAATTCCTATAGAAACCGTGTACTAAATAAATTCCTATTTTGTCAGCCGAAAGACGTCCACTGCTGGACATTGGCCTCCCCCAGTCCTATAGTGCATATATAATTAGTAATTGAAGCTTTTTGGCCAAGTGTTGCTGTATAGCTTACCGATTTATGATGGCCCCGTGGAGCCCCGCTGGATTTCTTCTCCCTTATAGCACAGTAGATATCATGGCTAGAAGCAGTAAGACAAATCCGTTCAAACATACGATGCGACGCACACACACATGCGGGGTAGTCGACGATAAATCAGTTCGCGGGCCGCGCGTGCCCCTCATAGAGCTGGTTTCAAAAGGAGCGCCGGTGTCGAAAAGTTTTAAGCGACGCTAGTTGTTATTTGAGATACCGCTTTAGTTAATCTATTTTTCACGCCACTGCTCGGAAATGTGACACTAGATGGGCAGATTTCAGGCTTGAATACTGTGGTTAGCTGGAACACGAACGGCCCTTCAATGAATTCAAACTGTCCAACAATGTTTTTGAAGTCCAGTTGGAAAAGCGATTCGACCAATCACAGAGCGCCGCGCCGGCGAGCCGCGCTCAATTTCATTTATAAATTATTTGTGATTTCCTCACAACAGGCGTGAAAGATACACAGTGACAATGAAAAAAAATGTGTCGGCCAAGGTCTTCGAGGACATCTTCTGCTCGAACCTGGAACCCCCTAGTCCATCTACTGCCTGCTTTCTAGCGTTTACTACAATGTACTATACCGTGCTTCTTGTGCTCTACTTCTGCGTTGATATCCACCATAGCAGCAGGTAATTAACCGGGGTGATTTTAATGGAAATTAGCAAACGCAGTCCCGTTAGATAATGTTGACCTGGTGCCGTTACGAGCAATTTGCAATTCGCTGGGAAAATAACTATTATATCGATCGCTATAGTTGTCCGCGCTTCCAGGGCTTAAGCATTTGATGCGTTGATTTTACGTTGTATTCACTTTCTTGAAACATTGGTGTTTCGTATTTTTAACGTGGGAATTACACTATAATGTTATTATATATTCGATTCAAAGCGTACTACCATACCAAAAAGAGAATCTAACTTAGTTTGTCTGGATTCCCGGTCCATTCCACCATCGCTATTATTGAAATGAAATATAAATTACATAATACACTAAATATCATATAAAGATGACCTTGAAAGATTAGAAAAATATGCATTTTTTTATTGTACGAGATAAAATTTAAAGCTACCAATAAAATTCTTACGCATTTATAAATGATAGAAACAAAATTGTACGACAACTTTGGACCTATACGCAGTAATTCGCCACCAAAACAGCAATTTACTTGACTTTCCATACAACGATTAGTACAAATAGCAAACTATGACGTCATACTTCTATGAATCGTTTCGGCTGCCGTCAGCGATGTCCGTCTTTGACTACATTTTTTGGGTATTTTTGTTCTTAATTTATAGTTCTTCCCATACAAAAATTCGAATTTACTGCTCGTGCAATGATCTCCGTACCTACATGTCCATATTTGAAAGGCTTCTATGCAATTGATGCTATAACACACGATATTGTATTATAACACACGATTCAATTATACATAGTATGAGGGCGTCGATACAGTAAACTTAAGTGCAAGTCGGGGTAGTCAACGATACATCAGTTCGCGGGCCGCGCGTGCCCCTCATAGAGCCGACCGATGGCCGTTGGGCGGAAAGGTTCTCGAGTGGCGACCACGTACCGGAAGGCGCAGCGTGGGTAGGCCCGCCACAAGGTGGACTGATGACCTGGTAAAGGTCGCGGGAGTCCGCTGGATGCGGGTGGCGCAGTCATTGTGGCACTCTTTGGGGGAGGCCTATGTCCAGCAGTGGACGTCTTTCGGCTGATATGATGATGAGGGCCTATGCGAACAAACCAATCCATTTTGGAAGAGCTGCGCATCGTCGGCTACCCACAACATGCCAAGACCGCCGTATTCTCACAAAGTATGTGTATGGCAGACACCTCTCACGACTCTTAGGATAGCCTGGAGAGGATTATTATGACGGGCAAAGTTGAGGGCCAGAGGTTTCGGGACAGACCACCTGCTAGATGGAGCATACAATTCACTGCACCCTTGCAACTACATCTGCACGAGGCCATACATAAAGCGGGTGATAGGAGCCTATGGAAGATGTCTGGGCATCAAGAATATAGGACTTGATGTCACGATCGTTAAAGGAACGACTCCTGGTGATGACGAGCGTTGAAATTTTACTTGTGCTGTGTTTTTTATCAATGGTATTGTATTCGCAATTGATTAGACGACCACTATGCAACGGTTAGAACAAGATGGCGCGCGAGCTGCCTTGCGGCGAGATAGACTATCCGTCTACGACTCTTTCTAAGTGTTCTATTTAAAAAGAGATTTATTAGAGATTATTTAGAGATTAGAGATTTATTTGAAGAACCGGTATTTAATGTGCAAATATATTCAAACGGATGATTATCGCGGAATACGGTAGATGCGGTTTATTTTCAGTTAGATGCATTATAATTGGTAGTTTTGGGCGTATTACGGCTGGCAACACAAATGGCATGACATCAAATTGGAATCTGAAATAAGTCTCTAATAGATCTGTATCTGTTAGAGACATATATTCCAATTTGATGTTAATTTGCTCGCCCGCTGGTCGAATCGAATGCGCAAAACGTATTGATATCAATACAGCGAATACTCATTCACCCATAAAGCGTCATCGACGAGGATGTCACCTTTGCTGTACCCGCATCTGCGGCTGCATCTAGGTAGTGTGTACATGTATTATCTCACTTTTTATTTATGTTTATTTCTCTTTCGCCTGTCCCAATACTGTACGTAGTTTATTTATTACATTTGTATGACGTTTCCGTGATTCACTGACGGTGCTGGCTGAAAATCAGCGCTGCAGGTGTCTGACACCTCAGCATAATGCTGAGCCAGTGTCCGGTTCACTGCCGCAGAGACACACTTGTTTCATGTTTTATCTGTTTTCTGTTTTTTGATTATTTTATTGTTTAACACGTGTGTCCTGTGTGTTTGTGAATAAATGTATCTTTCTTTCTTTTCTTTCTTTCTTTGGAGTTAAAAGCAGCCGTAGGCTTCGGGTACAGTTTTGCCCTCTTACATTAAACCACTATTGCACTATAAAAAAGTCGTATAGTACGTTATCTCTGTAAGTTTCAACATTGACTACACAAAATGCAAGTTCTAAAACTGCACTTTAACTGAGGGTTAAGAGAAGATTTGCATGAATAAAACATTTTAAATTATAAAAGTTTGGTTCTGAGCAGGCGTTTAATGTATGCAATATGGTAAGATTTACTTAGACGCCCATCTTTTTAGACTGAATCATTGTAAATTTGCTCTTTTTGTAAGTGTATAAAGTTCAATTTTCAAAACAACATCCAAGTTTAGTTGAAATGGCAGTGATGCTATTACACAGATGGTTGGAATGTGTTTAAAGAGTTTGAACACATTAGGTTTTCGTAATGTGTCTAGTGGTTCAGGCATGCGGCTGTCAAGCGGCGGTCGTGGGTTCGGATCCCGGCTCGTACCACTGAGTTTTTCGGAACTTATGTACGGAATACTTACCCTTAGTTTTTCGGTGAAGGAAAACATTGTGAGGAAACCGGTCTAATCCCAGTAAGTTCTAGTTTTCCCTCTGGGTTGGAATGTAAAATCCAAAAAGGATTTGGTATGGCTGGCTTTTTCTTTTATTGAGCTAAAAACAAAAAGTCTCAAGTTTTCCCGGATTTATTTAGTGAGTCCGTTAGTAATACGAGTAATGTTACCACAAGTTGCAGTTAGGTAAGTTTAAACTGACCATAGAAAGTGTAAGTAATTGTGGCTAGTTACAATTCTTCACTAACAGCCCATGTAGGTATACCCCTGTGTATTCTGCCCAACTATCCGCGGCATAGCTAGGTTAAAGGTGAACCGATATAATGGTTGTTAAGGGAATTTGCGATTTCATTTCACGACCAGTCCCAGGCACCCGAAATCATACAGCTGTGAAAAACGCTCGGCACATACTTTTTTAGGCATAAAATACGCAAAAATACTTCAACTTCTTACAAATGATACGGTTGGAACGACCTTGCGGTTTATGTTTATTGAACTAGCTTTTGCCCACGACACCCCAAACCCCCGTCCGCTTGGAACTTGTTTATATCGTAGCTCCATACAAAGTTCACCCCCTTAGGGGAAGATTCCCGGGATAGAAACTATCCTATGTGTTTCCCCGGTATTGAAACTCTATACCAAATTTCATCCAAATCGGTTCAGCGGTATAAGCGTGAAGAGGTAATAGTGAAGACAGACAGACAGACAGGCAGTCACACTTCCGTGGAGTAATTTCCAATGTATTCTACATTCTACTTTTCTTTTTATTTCTCTATAAGATGAAGCGCTTGTTTTCTTTTATTTGCTCCAAATAAGATATCCTTGGCCTTCCCCTTTTCCTATTTCCTTCTATTTTTCGCTCTATTATCGTCTATAACAGTAAAGCCGGGGTTATATTAGAGCCACGCCGCGTGTCGCAACGCGTACTTTGTATTGAACGTTGCGACACGCGGGACTGAGCTAATGTAACCACGTTCATACAAAATGTATGTAACCGATTGCGTTGCGACACGCGGCGTGGCTCTAATATAACCCCGGCTTTAGATACTACAGAGTGCCGATGTGACGGCACGGAGATACACAGAGATATACACATATATTGTGACACCTTGTACGCGCGCCAGGGGGGCCAGCACGCGAGTCGAGAAAGATCTACCCTCAGCTTTGTAATTTGCACGGTGCGATTGAGATAGGAGACGCTCACTCGCGCGCGAAGCGACTGAGCAGCAAGTTGTGCAAGACGACGTATAGGTAGATCTAACTTGACTTGAATTTTTATATGGAAAAATTACAGTTAAATTGTCCTAAAGGGTAATCACCTAACGTTCCGACCGGAACGTTACGTGATTACCCCTCTGGTATATTGTGGTGGGTATGTTAAGTGTGTAACCAACTAAGTTCAAGAGCAATAAAAGCGGGGATACCATGCGATACCTAGTTAACTCGTTTACTTTCATTTGACTATAATATTATTTTAGTAAACTATTGAATAATCCAGCTTATTAAAAGTTTAAGCCACAAAACTGTTGCTATCCAGGAACCTCTTCTCGGAAGCTATCGGATAAACATTGGTAAATAAAGGCGGGAAAAACAACTGAGTTCAATATAAGTTCCGCACTTAGCAATAAGTTCGATTGATCCAACAACATGTACTTGGATGTCCCCTCTTAGAGATGGGAATAAGTCGTCCTCTATGCAGTATCTATATATATATTGGTGTATGCGACTGCATGTAAAAAAAAAACGATTAGAAACATTAGAAGTTTTTATTTTAACATTACCTTACTTACGCGTGTTCTTTTAGTTGAGCGAATATAAAACCGCATATGGAATACAATTCATGGGAACTTTATTTAAGGGATTACCAGCTATAGCCTTTATTAAGAGCTGAGTACCGGTTGTGAACGATAGACAAAAACAGCACACATATAGTTAGTTAAAGTGTAGTGGCAGCCTCAGGGGCCTTTGCCAGTTTCGACGTCTGATTTAACGTTTAACATATTAATAAAAAAATAAAAATTAAAATTAAACTGACCAGAAGCAAGTTATATAGAAAAATACCGAACGAAAATACAAATTTTACTGTTAAGTTGCCAACATAAAATAAACTACTTCACTACAATCTGAGAATGTGATATTGTAATGTGTTATTAAGACTAAAAAAGTTGCATAAAATGGCGATGAATGGACTGAAAACTAAACGAAGTAAAGATTTAGAGATAACAGGGCGAGGAATAAGCACACATATAAAAAGATACATTGTTTGACTGTCAGTCAGTAGATTATGTCAATATTGACAGCGGTAAGTATCAAATAAAAGGCCATGGAAAAATTAGACTTGGCTGGCTTCTTGACTCGAATCAGCCAATGTGGTATCCCATCCCTATCCATATAATCCAGCAAAAGTTTTATTAAAATCGGTCCAATAATCCAGTTTTTCTTTTCAACTCGCTAGTCGGCTCGATTATTGGGAAGGTGAAACTCTCCCGGACGGCTGTTCATAAAAAATGAAATTTTAAAAGTTTTAATGTAAATATGACATCTGGCTCTTGGGACACCTACAGAGTGGTAAAAACTACTTCTACTTATTCGATGTTATTTAAATAAGCATAAAGTGCGAAAAAAGGTTTTCCTTGTCCTGTTTGGCTATTGCAGGACGGCCCGCGAGCTGTGTCGCGGCGAAATAGACTCTTTCTCTTTCTAAGCGTTTTAATTAGAAAGATTCGGATAATCTCTCTGCTGGTGCTGGTTTGATTACGAAAGGCTGACAACGAGGTTTGCATGCAATAACTAACGTAATCATCTTGTGCTTCTTGCAGAAAATCGCTGCAGCTGCGTCATACACGCTTTACGACATTGACCTTATTAGCTCAGGATTTTTATATCGAATTTGGTCAAAGGAAGAAAATGTTAGATAACCAGCTGATTTATTTTTGGTTTTCTCAGGGATGTATAATCATGTCAGCATCCTTGATTCCATCAGGCCTCTTTGAGTAGAATCCCCACGAGTTTGAGGATATTATTGAAGTGATTATTCTGAATGAGCGTGCCATTTTGTTGTTTTTTTTTTTACCAAGGATTCCCCCTCTTAAATAAAATATCCTGACCTAAAACAGGTGTTACCCACTCCATGAGTATCAGTCGTTTTGAAGGCTCTTGCCCGATTGTTATTAAGTTTTTTAGTTTCATTCCATAACTCGGCCCAGGTCGGGAATCGAACTCATTATTACACTCAGAGCGAACCGTTGCGTATCGGAAAATTGGATTTAAGATTCTTAAATGTCCAGGTATATTAGTTGGAAGTTTTTTCAATAAGTCGCAGAGTCGGATGATTCTTTTTAGATATTGCTGGCGTTGTCAAATTGATGCGCATTTTAAGCCATTTTTAAGCGAATGGGATCTATATTTATGGCTTGACAATATTATTAAATCATTATCCGTAGAAATAAAGTTGTACCGTCACCATTTGTCTGCTTTGCCTTAAGGTTGACTAGTAGAAAATGTTTTATTTTGTAGTATTAATTGCACCGTTTGTACCACAATTTATTATTTTGTGAAATTAAGACTAAATGAATGAATAAAACAAATAAATATTTTCGGATAATCTTACACAAATCCACCTAGTCCTAAACTAAGCAAAGCTTGTCCTATGGGTACTAGACAACGATGTACATACTTATATAGATAAATACATAGGTACTTAAATACATCATTCGGGAGCAAATATTCGTGCTCATCACAAACAATTGCCGTAAGATTAATTTGAAGAAGTTTTCCAAGACTTGTGAATTGGTTGAATATTAGTATTATATTTATATTTTATTTTATTTATTGTATATTTGCGATATATAATATAATAGTGTGTATTTTATATTGTATTGTATTGTATTGGTTTTATTTATCTAGAATGAATGCCTATTAGGTTTTGTTTTTATTTTCTCTGTGTGTTTTGGTACACGGTATAAGTTTGCCTATCTCGTTCTACCTACCTTCCTCTCAATTGCTCAAAGGTTAGCTGGAAGAGATCCCTTATAGGGATACGTTCGCCTTTGTACTTTGATCTATTGTGTGGCATGTATATTCTTGTGTACAATATATACCTGCTATTGTCTACACTAAAGTGCTTACATACAACATACAATGCCCTTACCGGGATTCGAACCCGGGACCTCTAGCTTTGTATTCAGGGTCACTACCAACTAAAGTCTATTCATCCTTACGTGAACCTACCCTATCAAGTAAAAAAACACTTCTCGAGGACATTTTCACACTTTTCTCTGGGATTATACAATAATAATCACTTAAAATGTTGCTGTTTACTTAAAGAAATCCACAAAGTACCTAAGTATAAGGAAGGTGTCATGTATATACGATATATTCATTTATTAAAAGAGTTTTTCTTTTATCTTATCCAAGGTGTTGTTAGACGCAACATGTCGAAAAATTTGTCGGCCGAGTAAGATTGTTCCGATAGATCAATTGGCTAGAGCGATAGGCCGCATATGCCTGAGTCGCAGGTTCGATGCGATATATTTTTTCCACTTAATTAAAATTAAAAAATTTTTTTGCATGAAATTCCATTATGGTCTAAACGTGATACTTCTCAGCCTGTCAATATTTCATAAATAACTTTCTAGTAACTTCCCGATGGATTACAGTCGGCCCATTTACCGCCACGCTACGCTCGTACCGCTACGCTGTAGATTATAGGCTGGCGCGCGCCCCATACATTTTTTTTTATTTCGAGCCGCCGTTAGTCCCCTATTTACTCCGTCACTTCGTTCGCTTCGCTCGCTCGTACGGTCAGTACGGTATTTTGTACTTCCTCAAACGATATTTGCATACTGTTTGTTGACACTGTCAGCTAAGAGCTTACTGATACTGCACCGAGGTCGCACCGACAATTGCGAGATTCGCTACAAAAGATCAAAGAATCAGAAAACCGCTTGCAATCCAGTTAAATAGTACTCGACTCATTCTGCAAATGGGCATGCTACTTGACCGATTTTTTTCCAGTTCAGACTAGTGTTGAGCCACTCAGAGAAGGCTTTCACTCGATTTTCCCGGCTACAAGATTATTTGAGACTAGCTGCCCACGCGGCTTCACCCACTTATTTCAAAACACGCAGGCAAACCCGCGGGAGAGATTATAGCCTAATGCTTATAGGCTATATTAGAATGGACTTTGTGAATGATAACCCAGAAAGTCCATTATATACGCATGTAAAATCATGAGAATTTATTTAATCGGATGAGCGGTTCCGGAGTGCTGAATAATGCTATAATCTTACAGACTCTTTCCCTGTATAATATGTTGTAGCATTCAAAACTAACAAACTATTCCGTTCTTGTCTCGTTTGTATCATTCAATGAACAGTTGTAGATGTGAGTGTGGCGACCACTTACCGGCAGGCGCACCGTGGATAGACCCCGCATATCTTTTCTCGTTTGTATCATTCATTGAACAGTTGTAGATGCGGGTGTGGCGACCACTCACCAGCAGGCGCACCGTGGATAGACCCCGCATATCTTTTCTCGTTTGTATCATTCATTGAACAGTTGTAGATGCGGGTGTGGCGACCACTCACCAGCAGGCGCACCGTGGGTAGACCCCGCATATCTTGTCTCGTTTGTATCATTCAATGAACAGTTCTAGATGTGGGTGTGGCGACCACTCACCAGCAGGCGCACCGTGGGTAGACCCCGCATATCTTGTCTCGTTTGTATCATTCAATGAACAGTTGTAGATGTGGGTGTGGCGACCACTCACCGGCAGGCGCACCGTGGGTAGACCCCGCATATCTTGTCTCGTTTGTATCATTCATTGAACAGTTGTAGATGCGGGTGTGGCGACCACTCACCAGCAGGCGCACCGTGGATAGACCCCGCATATCTTGTCTCGTTTGTATCATTCAACGAACAGTTGTAGATGTGGGTGTGGCGACCACTCACCGGCAGGCGCACCGTGGGTAGACCCCGCATATCTTGTCTCGTTTGTATCATTCATTGAACAGTTGTAGATGCGGGTGTGGCGACCACTCACCAGCAGGCGCACCGTGGATAGACCCCGCATATCTTGTCTCGTTTGTATCATTCATTGAACAGTTGTAGATGCGGGTGTGGCGACCACTCACCAGCAGGCGCACCGTGGATAGACCCCGCATATCTTGTCTCGTTTGTATCATTCATTGAACAGTTGTAGATACGGGTGTGGCGACCACTCACCAGCAGGCGCACCGTGGATAGACCCCGCATATCTTGTCTCGTTTGTATCATTCATTGAACAGTTGTAGATGCGGGTGTGGCGACCACACACCAGCAGGCGCACCGTGGATAGACCCCGCATATCTTGTCTCGTTTGTATCATTCAATGAACAGTTGTAGATGCGGGTGTGGCGACCACTCACCAGCAGGCGCACCGTGGATAGACCCCGCATATCTTGTCTCGTTTGTATCATTCAATGAACAGTTGTAGATGTGGGTGTGGCGACCACTCACCGGCAGGCGCACCGTGGGTAGACCCCGCATATCTTGTCTCGTTTGTATCATTCAATGAACAGTTGTAGATGTGGATGTGGCGACCACTCACCGGCAGGCGCACCGTGGGTAGACCCCGCATATCTTGTCTCGTTTGTATCATTCATTGAACAGTTGTAGATGCGGGTGTGGCGACCACTCACCAGCAGGCGCACCGTGGATAGACCCCGCATATCTTGTCTCGTTTGTATCATTCAATGAACAGTTGTAGATGTGGGTGTGGCGACCACTCACCAGCAGGCGCACCGTGGATAGACCCCGCATATCTTGTCTCGTTTGTATCATTCATTGAACAGTTGTAGATGCGGGTGTGGCGACCACTCACCAGCAGGCGCACCGTGGATAGTCCCCGCATATCTTGTCTCGTTTGTATCATTCATTGAACAGTTGTAGATGCGGGTTTGGCGACCACTCACCAGCAGGCGCACCGTGGATAGACCCCGCATATCTTGTCTCGTTTGTATCATTCAATGAACAGTTGTAGATGTGGGTGTGGCGACCACTCACCAGCAGGCGCACCGTGGATAGACCCCGCATATCTTATCTCGTTTGTATCATTCATTGAACAGTTGTAGATGCGGGTGTGGCGACCACTCACCAGCAGGCGCACCGTGGATAGACCCCGCATATCTTGTCTCGTTTGTATCATTCAATGAACAGTTGTCGATGTGGGTGTGGCGACCACTTGCCGGTAAGGCACCGTGGGTAGACCCCGCATAAAGTGGACTGATGACCTGTTAAAGGTTGCGGGAGTCCGCTGGATGCAGGTGGCGCAGGACCGGTCATTGTGGTACTCTTTGGGGGAGGCCTATGTGCGTCAGTGGACGTCTTTCGGCTGATATCAGCCGAAAGACGTCCACTGACGCTCATAGTCATATGACTATGCTGATGATAAATGAACTGTTATAAAATGTAAATGGTTTGACCAAAAGGGATGCCGAGGAGAAGTATAGGAGAAAATGAAGGAAAGCGGAGCTCTTGAGCTCCGAAACAAATAGAATGCAACCGGGATTAATTGATATGATGAGTGAGAGAGATGGTAGCGGCCCGCCCACGAGTTCGAGCGGCAGCGGCAGCGGTTTATCTAATTTATTGCGTGTGATCCCAACTAAACACAGTGCGTTGCGTGTCTCGACCGCAATTAACAGATACATACAAAGGGAATGTTAATTGAGAGTCAAATCAGCATCTTTTTACCGTCATCCTCCTAGTGTTCTCATACTCATACTCATAATATTTATTGCTAATCACATGTGTTTTCCCGATAGTATCCTAAAGGAACCCGGGGTCCGCTTTGGCACCAACTATCAGCGAAAATACCGTGAAGATTTTGTATGGCCAAACAGCGTCCACTTTTAGGGTCCAATTACTTACAAAATTACTTATAAATGAACCCTTACAGGATGACTTGGTTGTCTGTCTGTCTGTTCGTCTGTCAAGAGCCCTTTTCTCAGGAATTCGAGTTGAGATTAAAACCACATACTCAAATCTACGGTCCCTTGAAGCTGCGAAAAAATCAACAACTAGGAAGCAATCAAGAGATGAGGCTGTTTACGCGGCATAATTCATACATTCCTGACCTAGAATCGTGAAATTTAGCTGCTTTTGTTGTCTTATTTCAATATAAGGAGAAAGTCTGAAAACAATGAATTTGTTGTGTATTGCATAAAAAACTGTCTGAATATAACAAGCCTGAAAGGACACCGGCACCCCCATGTATCTATAGTCCCATTGATTTGTACTATCAATGGTCAAGTATGTGTCCTTTGTACCATCAATGGTGTCGCTAGTATCATTGCATCTAAAACATACAAAAAATATATACATGTAACTCTAAGGCAGGTCGGTGTAGGTACGACGACGAGCGAAGTGAGGAGGTGTTAGGTGCATTGCGACTCTACAGCGCGCGAGCCGAGCGAGCGAAGCGAGTGTGCCGCGGCAGCGGCAGGCGAAGCGCCAGACCCGACTTTACTCGAAAAAAATGTATCCGTAAAGTCGGAAGCCTAAGTCTAATCCGTAGGGTCGCAATGCACCTAACACTCCTCTTCGCTTCGCTTGTCGTCGTACTTACACCGACCTGCCTTAGAGTTACATGTATATATTTTTTGTATGTTTTAGATGCAATAGATACTAGCGACACGTACTAGTATCGGTAGTACCATTGATGGTACTAAGGACACATAGTAGAATCACTTGTACCAATGATGGTACAAATCAATGGTACTATAGACACAAGGGGACCAGCACATACTTCGTGACGGGAGCTCATGTTACATTAGCTATGCCTAATATAGTCAAAATAGCAATCACGTGAGTACGGTACGGAACCTTCGGTGCGCGAGTCTGACTCGCACTTGGCCTTTTGGACCATTGTGTGTAAAAACCATAAAAATAGTAGATATAAGTTGGAGTGGCTCAAGCATCAACATGCAATTGCTTTCATAATGCACCGACCACATATTTTATTCGCGTGTTATTGTTAGGTTTTTGATGCTTATGTAATTACATAGTTAGTTACATACAGGTCGACCTAATAAAAGCGTATTAAAAATAATACCTACCCAGTAATCATTTCTTTTCGAAAGCATACACAAGTACCTAGATAATTTATATTAACTGAATTTCCTCCCTCGGGCGCTCCGGTTGTGGAATAAGCTCCCTGCCGAGGTTTCCCCGAGGGACTGCAGTATGGGGTTCTTCAAAAAAGGAGTGTATAAATTCTTAAGGGGTCGGCAACGCGCATGTAACACCCCTGGAGTTGCAAGCGTCTATAGGCTATGATAACCACTTATCACAAGCTTGTTTGCCACCGACGTGGTATAAAAAAATCTATTAATTGCGTGTTGCGAGTATCATCGCAAAAATTCAATTGTAAAGCCCCATCCCTACGGTTCACAAAGTGAAGCCTGCCAACTCATTAAAGCTTGACTATATGCCAGACGAGCACAGCCAAGCAGGTGTTTAATGTTAACTTTACCTAGCCTAACAATGCCCATCAGACTGAAAACGTGCTTCAAAATGGGAAGGCAGTCTAGTGTCTCAAATCAAAATTCCTTCAAACGAAATTTCTAGAGACAACGAACGCTTCGAAAGTCAGGTTTACGGTATGGAATTATTAAAGAGCAGGAAAAATAACAAGCACTTTCCGCAATCAAATTGAAACGTTCGTGTCTAAAATACTACTAATAAATCGACACTATTAATCTCGCGAATGAAATGTCACTACGGATGACATGTTTCGAACTCTTTCGGAGTTTTTCTTCAGGGTGTGTGTTTTCGCCGCAATTTCGCTTGACACTGACCCGTAGTGACACGTGAGTTTAACTATGTATCTCTTAGTAGTTAATCACTCTCTGTAGTACTATCAAATTACTATTATACATAAGCTACAAAAATATGTATATTGGTATTCTATATAAGGTAAAATCCTAAAAAGCATTACCTAACTGTATTGTATGACATTTAAAAGTATATTTTGCCTGTCGTGTTTCTATGTAGGGCTGATTCCAAATTATACACGCAGACAGAGTAGCACTGAATTTATTTGCAATTTATCATTTTAAACTAATTTACAAGCAGGAGCGATGTGCATGGCTCTGACGCCATGAGGAGAGAGAAAGAGACGGCTATAACTTCCGTCTTATTCGGAACATTGTCCCCGGCTTTGTTAATAGAAACTTACCATCTAACGTTGGTTATACATACAGACTTAGGAATAGAGCTTTAATTCTAAAGAGTATTGCTAAGTCATATCTTACATTTATATATCTTATTATATATCTTACACTTAGTACATTAGCATTTCGCCAAATGTACTAAGCTAAATTTACATGCAAATCAAAAATGCGAGGTTAATGATACAAATTGAGCATTTATCTAACATGAAAATCCACGGTAAAATATACCACTTATAGTCTATGGCTGCTCAGGCAACATTAATGAACAGCACGGCTAGCACGCGACGGCGCGCGAGCTCTCTCGTTTTTTCTCGCACTATCCGTCTCTCTCTTATTAGAACACTTAGAAGAAGAGGTATAGGGCGATAAAAATTCGAGAGTATGTCGCGGCCGTCGTGTGCTAGACGTGCTGTAGCTAAACCAAACTTATCCAATGCTGGGTAATGCGTCATAACTTTTAAATGTGGGTTGATAAACATTCCCTGGTTAAAAAATATAATATTCCTTTATTTTCGAAAAGAGCGTTGCACTGTTGCAATTATTGAGTAAAGTTGTAGTAAAGTTAGCTAGGACGGAAACATTTTCTTTCTTATTTATTTGTTCATTTTTATGACAACAGCCAACAGAGCTTATAACCCAGCAACTTTGACACTTTATGCTATGGGCCTTCAAAGTTGTGTATTGTTTTCTACCAAATATCTCTTTTGTAATAGAGACTCTAAATCTGCCTTAAGATTGTTACAAGGCTTAAATTAACTTCGACAGGCGAAACGGAAATCGCCTCCGGCATTCCTTGGCAAAGTTACAAATTTATGTGCCAGACTGAATTTATTAGCGGAGTATCAAATTACATTATCGAGGGCTCCTTTGCTTTATTTTGATATTGATCTTGGATTGGTGGTGATAAAATTAGTTAGCAGCTCCTGCCTGTTAGACATTGGTTTCACGTTTTAGTAATAGTTGCAGAAATGTGCAACCATTTCTATGCCTTAAAATTATTTTCTTTATCACCGTGAATAATGCCTACTTTGCCCGCTTTTTCAGCAAAACACGAAATAACTCATATTTTTTATATGGTAGGATGATATATTATTTTTTCTTAACGAATCCTACGTAGTCATACGCATGTGTTCCTCAGGAGAAATATTTTGTTAATCAACACCTATTCCAATTTTTTATCGATTTTGATAACGGGTAATGTTATCTGGACTTTTGCCAACAATGACCATGTCGAATTATTGACACAACTATAGTTCTTACGATGTTGAGACAAGACTCAGTTCAAAATTTTGGGCAAACATGGAGTTCCATTTTAACATCTTGGTCTTAACTACGAACAGTTTTACACAGTACAGATGGGCAATGTTACCTAGGTATTTTCAACTTTGCCATACAAATCATCATCACCATACACATCACATTCCACAATTTGCTGCAAGCTCCTGGCTGGAGTCAAAGACATGAGCGAAGCGAACGAACAGTTTCAGATTGGACATTTTTTTACGGTTTACATTTGTTTCAATTTCGCCAAACATTACGTTTATAGGCGAATGGTACACTCACTTTCATTTGTGTCATCTGTTCTCCTCCATAAGTCGCATTGCTCTACCGATTCTCGTGAAATTTTGTGAGCAGGTTCAATTGTATTATGTATTTTATGTCTATTGAAAAATACGAAATAAAAAAAAATATGATGAAAAGACAGGCCCGCGAGAACTTCAACACACAGAGCCACTTTTTTTTTATCAGCCGCCGCTAGTTTATTTGTTTTATAATCCGACATTTCAACAATAATGCAACGAACTCCATGTTTACTCGTATGTCTTCAATAAAGGTGATATTCTGCTCCACGCAGTTTAGAACGACGCAACTAAATTAGAATTTCAAACACATACGACTTTTTACCATTGAAGCTTGAACTTTTAATGAGTATTTATACAAGTACGCGAATTTACCGTCAACACTTAGCATATTAAGCGAGGATTAGTCATTAGTATGGTAATTTGATTCTTGTTAGTTAAACTGAACATTGCAAAGCGTACATACCTACCTGTTTTATGTTTTGTTGTACTGACAGTGATGCCTTCGCATTAGCTAAAGTGTAAAGGGAAGTAAAGACGAGGAAAATAATCAGAACAAAATAAAGCACCCTAAAGCATTCCAATTAGGTAGTTACATCAACTGCAGAGAAACGTGACTCCGCTGCATAACAAATGTAATCATCGTTTTAGTTTTTTAATTTACGTGACTGACGGTAACGGTCGGCATAATGCAGTCAGCAGGGTAATTATTAAAACGAGTGAAAATACACTACAAAAAAACAGTTGATACGTTAAAACGCGCGTTTTATTCCGTTGAGGCGTGGTTGAGGCATTAAACCAGAGTGACAAGATCAAACGTTATCCAAGGGAACCGATAGCCATTGCCCAACTTTCACCACTACTTTGCAATTAAAACGCCTACAAAACTAAAAATACGGACCTCAATAAGGTAGTAATGGTTTTCAACATTCCTAACTAATACAGACTACTTATCATTCCTCTGTTAGCCTCAGTAACTAGCTACCAAACCACATTTGAATACGTAATAACTCCACCTGTTTTCGTGGCAACAGTCACTTTTTGAAACGCATCCTTGTTGACGTGGACCGGGGTAAAACAATTTCCATGAATAAGCAAGTCGCGCCTGGCAGTGGAGACGGACATTAAATTATACGTCACTGGTGTACACGGAATTACAGAGCGTGTAATGTGTACGCTGCGAGACACACGGAGATGAAGGGTCAACAACATTTCCAGACCTAGCCAGGACCCTATCCTGGCTAGCTCTGCACCCACTTAATGAACAGTCTGGAAATGTTGTTGACCCTTCATCTCCGTGTGTCTCGCAGCGTAAACGTAAACAGGTATATAAAGCGGCTTTGCGACCTATTTTAATTTAATAGTATCTAATCCGTTAACTGTTGTATGTCTACAGGAAAAATGTTGACCCTGAAAGTTGGACGGAGACAACAAGATGTTGGTGAGAAACTATTGCCAACAGAAAAGATCAATACCTAAAGATAGACTCCCCTCCATCTCCATACAATGATAATGCTTGTTGTGCCTGCGTCCAATGAGAGTTGGCACAACAACAACAACAACAAGACGTTGGGCTTTGGATTTATGCAACGGATTAACGCAACTGACAAATGAGAGAAGTGACGTCAATTTGTGTTACAACTGGTACACGGAATTACGGAGCGTGTAATGTGCACGCTGTGGGACACGCGGGGCTGAACCACGGAAATCTCTTTCTCGGTTTGTCATCGGGATTGGGAAAAGGGGAAACATCAATTTTAGTTTCGAAAAATGTTACTGTTTGCAAAAAAGAGCAACGCAGATTGCAGAAGCAGACGTCATGTTTGTAGTTTTGTTTGGGTTCCATGTAACTAAGTTGACAGTTTGGAATTTCGTTAGCGGACGTTTCTGCCCAATAAACATTTAACGTTAAAAATGGGGTAGCGCATTGTTACTAACGATTCTCAATGTAACTTGAGACGTTGGTACCGTTGCAGAAGTTGTAATAACTTCGCGGTAGATGTCACTACGAGCCTGCCTAAGGTGGAGGGGATTGAAAGATTCGTCGCCATTAGCGAACCCACGGTAGCTCAATTGGCAGAGATGGACGGATTCCATATATTGTGGGTTGAAATCCCGCTCGTGGCGAATAATTTATCAATTTTCCACTATTATCGAAATTTGGAATTTCGTTAGCGGACGTTTCTGCTTAATAAACATTTAATGTTAAGTTGATAGTTATATTTAAGCAGATCGACTCAGTCAGAAGCAGGTGATAAAAGTAAGAAGTTTTTGGGCACACGGGGTTAGAAAGTTTCATGTGGCCGGTTTATTTTACGACACGGTTAAAAAAACGCGAGACATCGATTCGTGTTTGTAATTGTGTGAAAATAATATTGCCCGCAGGAAGGAAGAGCGGAGCGTGGGTAGACTCCCCACAAGGTGGACTGATGACTGGTCGTGTGAGTCCGATGGATGCTGGTGGCGAAGCAGTACCGGTCTAGAGGCCTAAGTATAATGTATGTACAACTTATAATGTTAATATTCGCAACATATTTACTTAATCTAAAAGATCTCCGGGGCGGCAGGTGCCCATATTAAACGCTGGCGGCCGGCATTACCGATCTGCTTATTTCAACTTTCAGCCTACTCGCGTTTGTTTCATCTCTATGCATTCTCTGCTTTATAAATAAAACAACTGAATCTTTCTCGGTGCTCCGCTTCCGAATATGTTTGAAATTTTCAATTTAATTTGAAAACAAATGTTGTCTATTTATTACAGCGTTGTGTCTCAAGCTAATCGCGAGTTAGATAATGTCCAGCGAGATTGCATGTCGCTGTACCAACTTTAACACATTTCGCTACGTTTTAAATGCGCCGTATTTGCTTATTTAAAGTTTTCAACTGATGCTACTGTTCCCAGTTTTGTTGAGTTAGATTAGGGTGTTCGGACATTGCGTATCAACAATTCATTGGTATCACAATTCTGTTTTTAACGAACGACTCTACAGTTTACTGCAGGAAAAATACGGTTTTGAAAAACATTAATTTATAATAGCGTTTTTTTGTTGATTTCATTTTAAAATGTTATTCTAAGGTGCTTTATCCAAGAATCCGACAAACTTTCCACCCGGAAGTAATTATGTAGATTTAAATGAAGCATGCATTGTCTTCTTTTGCATGATTTATCTTGAATATTATAGAGCAAATATAAATGACTTTTCAGAATATAGCTAATTTACATTTTCTTTGATATCTGAAATTTTGTCGGATTCTGTCGCTGGGTAACTATTTAATTGACATGTTGAGTATGCTACCAGGGGGGTGACTAACTAACGAGATGAATAAGAAGATTATAATCACTTTAGAATACTTGTATTAATTCAGTAACAGATTTACATGGGACACGGTTGAACCCCCGGTAACGACTGGCGGGCCGCGCTCTGGAACGCGGCCCGCAGTCGCTGTGCTGCGTCAGCTCATATCCAAGTACTCATGCACTGGAATATGAGTCGACAACTGTCGTCACATCATTTCTCCCCTTAAAACAAAATAAAAATAAAACATACATAACAGAAACCATTTTGGACATAATTTAAATCAACAGGTTCACGGAACTCTAAATCCGAACGCTAACGCGGTCAAACATCGTGCCGTCGCATCGCGCAGTTTGCTGACACGACGCATACCCGAGGCAGGCAATGTTTCAATACGTTGCTATTAATAAACACGATACATAGTTACTAAGTTACTTACAGTATACAACATCTGAATGATCTAATTCACATAGAGTGTATTTAATATATCACTTGCTGTTTCGGAATAGGTTGGGGTTGCGTGTGGTCCCGTTGCACTACGACTGCTGTTGGTTGCACTCTGATCACGGCCTTTTGCAACCAATTGCGGAAACATTTTCTACATTTACTTTGTATGAAATACAAGAGTAATAGTACCATCACCACTAATATTAAAATCAGAATGATTCCAAAGTAATTAAGCTTGGCGTCCACTTGTCCGGTGACACTGTGGACTTCGGCGATTGCTATATTATTGTGCTCTCCTTCACTTTTGCTTTGGTTAACACCCATCTTCAATGGTTGACTGGACTCCAAAGATAGAAAAATACTTGGTAATAGTTAGCGTGCCGCGTACTGTAATGTAATAAATTCCATTCCAGTTTAACTCTAGTTATATAGCTATATATTGATGCTGATACTTGCGGAAAAAAATATTTAGTCTTATTTCATAATGTGCATAATTCGTTAAAATCACATGGCTTCATTTCGCAATTAAAATCTGCCGATTTACATTAATTGTTAATTAAATGCAATAGCAATAACATGTTGTTATAACCTACTTAACTCAACCCTAATACAAGTAGGTAGGTATTAACTAATGTCAATCAACCAGTAACTGAGCGATAATTTATGTGGTATCTGGGGGCACGGTAGTGCCCCCGCCAAGTCGAGCAAATCAGCGAGCGGCACGGCCGTACCATCCTTTTCTCGAAGCAGTTAAGGCCATTTTCGACCCCCCTATAACTTCGTTGTGGATAAAACTAGAAGCCTGAATTTTCAGTAACCAAGCACGCATTGTAAAACCACGATATATTTAAAATGTCATACAATTTGAAATAGGATTACAACGTTATATTTGCAGTGAGTGAGTCAAAACATGAAAAAGCAAGAAACTGCATCCATAATTCGTATGTATTGATAACACAATAACGTACAAAAAGAAGTGAGATCCCATAAAAAACATTCCATGTAAAAAAGAGGCCAAGTCTCGAAACTCCTCCACCGTAAAAAGTTGTGATATTTCCTAGAGCCAAGTCACAGTGTGAGTTAGTACCTTCAGCTTATAGAAGACCACAGCCATACTTTTCTTCCCGTAGTGCTGGAGTGTTTTTATTCTCTCATAGATTTTTTTGGACATTCCTCCACTCTGTACGCATGAACGCGGGGAGCTGGATTGCCTCCTCCAATGACTACACATGGGTGCCGGGTTATTCCTTCGGTACCACAGCCTTACTAAATATCACCACTACTTGCTCTGTAGGTATGTGGTGTTATTTTCCAGCACGTCTATCATGCGACGACCGCGACATACTCTCGATTTTTCTCGCGCTATATCTCTTGTTCTATGTGTTCTATGTGTTCTATGTATTCGGTTGTCCGGGTGCCGTCGGCTAACACGAGGCCTCTCTGTACTCGCTTTTCCACTGCCCCTTGGGCTTTGCATATCTCATACGCCTCTTTATTTATATACGTGTTGGTCGATCCTGTGTCTATTAAGCAGACCCACTCTTTCCCGGATATCGTGGCGTTTACGTACAGCCGGTTGTCTTCCCGACCGTGATCTCCGGCGGCCCCTAGCGATTCCCTTTTTCCCCTGCTCCCGTTCATGCAACAGTTTCTACTCAGTACTCCTAGCTTCCCGCACCCGCTGCAGAAAATCTGTCGCTGTGACCTGCATTCTTTCGCGTTGTGTCCGGGTTTGCCGCACGACCAACAACAGGTGTCTTTATCGTACCTTGGATGTATTTTCCTTGCAATCCCGTTGTCGGCTTTAGTCTCCCGTGTGTCGTTTACTCGGGGCTGAAAGCTACTCCTTTCTGCGGCTGTGTGCCTTGAGCCTGATTGTGGTTGTCCCCAATGTCCTGGCGGACTCCTCTGCTGCTGTGTAGCATGTGTGTATGCGTTCGAGGTCTGCGGGACATAGTACGGCCGGTCTCGGGCTATATAGTTTTCCGACGGGGCGGTAATCCCCTCGTACTCGGCGGCTAATCTTAACAACCCGTTTAGATCCTCATAGTCGTTTTTCTTGATGTATAACTTATATTCTTTCTGCATATTTTCGTGTATTCGGTGTATCTTTTCTTTATCGCTGAGGCTCCCGTACCTCCTCATAAGCGTTTGTAGATCTGTGACGTAGTCTGTGAAGCTTTCTCGAAACTTTTGTTTCCTAGCCACTATTTTCACTATCAGGTCCTCTTCATAGTTATTCGGAAAATAATAAAGTTTGAAGAGCTGCAGAAACTCACCCCACGACTTCCAGGATTCGGCATTGTTCCTGTACCACAACAAGGCTTTCCCTTGCAGGATACGGGGTAGTGCGGGCAGAACGTCTTCCTCGTCTACGCCGCTGGCTGCGATCAGTTCCTCCAGCCTTTCGACGAACTCTACGGGGTTATCCGTCGTCCTGTAGGATAGGTTCCACTCTCGGATCGCCTTATTGAGCCTGTCCGTCTTACCTCTATCCTGGTCGTCTTCCATGGCTCTGGATGTGGGTTTCTCTGGTGTCTTGAATACCTCGGCGGTTTTGACGGACTCTACGAGCAGTTTACGGATCTGGTCCACCGTTAGGCCCTCTGTACTTATGCCTCTGCTCTCTGCTTCCTTCGTGAGGTCTGGCTTGTGCAGCTGGTATATCCAGGCCGTCTGCATCTGTCGGTAGGGACCTATCGGTTTCTGGTGCGACGCGGGATTGTTTAACGGGCGGGCGGGAAGCGTCGCGTAATCTACACGTCGGTAACGGTAATTCGGAGTTTAAATCGTAACAGTAAAAAAAGATTAGATTTTCCCTGTCTCCTGTCTCCTAATGAACTACGAGACTCCTGTATGAGTTATTACGTTGGGCGCCAAATGTGATGTGCGGGTTTAGCCACACACACATATCCCTCAGCCTGAGGGGCTATCGAGGGTTTCCTAGTTAACTCAGGCGGTCAAGGAGGCCTAGCAGGAGCAGGGGTGAATAATAACAGCGGTCGGGTTAATGGTTAACACTGGGTCTTGATGCCCTTTTATTAAATACAAATAATCCCTACACGGCCCTACACGGTCACTATCGTTCGCGGTACGGGGCACGGTTTGCCGAACTGGTACGATTCGGGTTGGTAAAGACGGGAACGGCGGGATCGTGGTACAACGGCAGTGCACTCGGGGTCTCCAAGCGGCCAGGAGTATCACGGGACGGGTTCGTTCTCCCGGCAGTGCACTCGGGGTCTCCAAGCGGCCAGGGATAACGCGGATCCTAACCAACTCACTCCTCCGGCAATACGCCCGGGAACCAGGCGGCCTGAGAGGGGCGAGGGGAGCGGAAGACTTCGGCGGTGCTCGGTGGCCAAGCAGCCAGAAGTCGGGAAGCCACGGCAGTGCACTCGGGGTCTCCAAGCGGCCAGAGGCGGGAAGGTAGGGAGGGCGAGGGGAGAGAGTTGGGCACACGGCAAGCCGCTAGCCAAACTCCTGCGGTCTGACGGGCGCGCGGCGCTTATATACTGGCCGGCGGGTGGCGGTGCGGTGGGGCGCGGTGCCGTGCGCTGCTCTGCCCCGCTCGTCTGTCCCCCGCGTCGGCGCCGCTCTGTCGCGGCGGCGGCTGTGGCGTTTTCCATGACGTCACAATGAAAGAGACGGATAGTGCGAGAAAAATCGAGAGAGCTCGCGCGCCGTCGCATGATAGCCGTGCTGGTGGTGAGTAAGGTCGTCAGCGCTCCTGAGGAAGGAAAAAGGAAGTTTGCAGAGTGAAGGACCCTTGTTCGTCTTCAGCTCCTCAACTTAACGAGTCCTCAACTTTATTAAAGGGTCGGCAACGTGCTTGTGGTTCTTCTGGCGTCACAAGCGTCCATAGACTACGATGTCCGTATGCTTGGCAGACATCAGGCAGTCCGTATGCTTGTTTGCCACTGTAGTAATAAAAAAAACAACAAAATAACCTTTACAATATATGTATAACCTGCTGAAAATTAACATCATCATATCAGCCGAAAGACTTCCACTGCTGGACATAGGCCTCCCCCAAAGAGTGCCACAATGACCGGTCCTGCGCCACCCGCATCCAGCGGACTCACGCGACCTTTACCAGGTCATCAGTCCATCTCGTGGGGGGGCCTACCCACGCTGCGCCTTCCGGTACGTGGTCGCCACTCGAGAACCTTTCCGCCTCAACGGCCATCGGTTCTACGTGCAATGTGCCCCGCCCACTGCCACTTAAGCAAAGCGATTCGGAGGGCTATTTCGATTACCTTGCTTCTGCTACGAAATTTAACACAACTAAAATGAATAAAACAAAACACCTGACGCATCAAACATTGCTTAGAGCTATCAAGGTAGACAAAAAATTCAATTAAATAAATCGCAATCATATCGGTTCACCCGTTTGCTAAGGTCCCACAAACAGACGGATACAGATGTTAAACCTATAGCTCCCCGGTCGTGTCGGGGGTTAAAAATAGACCCGTTTTGCCTAAACCCACTCTCGATTAAGGAACCTAATTAATCTGTTAATGATAGTCGCCATTAGTTTACCCTTATCTGGGATAAGGGTACTTGGGGTCAGCGTTTAATGTCTTCGATCCCTCTCTGTCAAGCGTCAACTCGTCGTTTACTTCTTTCTTTGTTTTGCATTATCTTATGATTATGTATTGCCGTAGAAATGTGAAGTTTCTGGGGATATTCCCAGAAACCAATGGTGTATGGGGGAATATTACCGGGCTGAAAATCCCCCTTTTAAATCAGGAAAAATTATTTTAAATCCGGAACATCACTTTTGCGCTTGCTCTATTCCACGCGCATCGCAGCTCGTTTTATAGCGAATTCACGCAACTCAATAGTATGAAATTGGAATGTGAAATGTCACGTTACATTGAACTCATTCTTGACTTTGTTATTCAATTCCTTCCTCAAACACCCCGGTTGTGGAATGAGCTATGTCGAGGTATTAGGGGGCTGCAGTATGGGTTTCTTCAAGAAAGTGTATAAATCGTAAAAGAGGCATGTGACACCTGTGGAGTTGCACGCGTCCATAGGCTACCGTGACCGCTAAGTAAAATCTTCAACAAAAAAGAATAACTTGTTAATAAAAAACCCGGACAAGTGCGAGTTGGAATCACCCACCGAGGGTCCCGTACTTAATTACAAAATTATAGTTTTTCGATTTTTCCCTGTACTTTATATCTTTACCTTATTGTAGCATAACGATATTACTCGCCAAATTTCGTTGTTCTAGGGCAACGGATAGTACCCTATCATTTTCAATTCCATTGAGAGTGTCGGAAAATACGTGTTTTGCGTCATAAAAAGCCGTATATTTTTTTAAGTTAACTTAGAAGTTTGATTTTATCATAGCTTTAAGTGACTGTAGACCAGAGTATATGGTTTTAATTTCAACTTAATACCTCCACGCGTTCCCGAGATAAAGGGTCTTGTTGTCAGACAGACAGATGGACTTTTGAGTTACGGAACCCTAAAAAATTGATTATACCTGATCTGAGACCGATCGATTGTCCCGTTTCTCTCTTCTTGGTCGATACGTTCTTGTCAGAACGGTCGTGGTCGTTATGAGTGGCGACGGCGAGCAGATGTCACTCGCCTCACGATTTCTTGCCATTTCGATTTATTCTCGGCCTTTCTGGTACACTCATACAATTTACCGTCCACAGCAGATTTGATCTGGTCTGTCCTTCGCATGGGTGATCCGCCGCGCGGTCGGGTGACCCGGTTAATTATTCAACCCGACGTCATCTGAGGAAACTAACGTTCCCTTAACAGCAACGTAATTCCAGTGTACATTAGGTCCAAGTAACATTTTATTCAGTTCTAATTAGTACCTGTCCACCCTAACACATGTAACACGGTTCCGATTTAGCACAATTTAGAATATAATAGAATAGAATAGAATATCATCTATTCATGACAACAACACATACATACACATAAATCACAAATACAAAAGAGAGAACAACATTGCCACGAAATGGTTCCATCTCAGCGTTGTGCTGGCCTGGTGGCCAGCGCTGGTCTTCCGATGGAACCAAGAATTGGAATTTAATTCAAAGACGTCTGCCAGTACCCTACCAGTATTGGATTGAGCTCCCTGCCGAGGTTTTCCCGTGAGACTTCAGTATGGGGTTCCTCAAAAAGGAGTGTAGAAATCCTTAAAGGGTCGGCAACGCGCATGTAACACCCCTGGAGTTGCAAGCGTCCATATGCTACGGTAACCGCTTACCATCACGTGGGCCGTGAGCTTGTTTGCCACCGACGTGGTATATAAAAAAAAGTACCGTTTTGGTATGGCAGGATACTTGTAGTACGAATATAAGACGATATTAATATGCATGTTATGAAAGTGAGTGAAGCGAAAGTGTCAGTCAGGATCGTATCAAATGGAGATCCGTGATCTCTGCCTACCCCTCTGGGAAAGAGGCGTGATTATATGTATGTATGTATGTATGTACTACTAACCAAACTAAGGTTGCTTGATCATTTCGCCCCCAAGCAGGTGATCCGAATAGCCTTGCTGGCGACATGAGGCTGGTAGTGGAGAGTTCTGTTTTTATTTAAACACCTCCAACGATACTTTAGTATACCAAAACAACGCTCGATACAGTTCCTGGCTCACACGTGTTGCTTGGTATACATCTCTTCTCGTGATCCTTCAGCAGCATTGAGTATCCGCGTCATAAGCCAAGGCCGTAAAGGATATCTACCCGGAATCTCCTGACGCTTTCTGAAGCGTTACTGCGCTACGTAAGCGTTGAAACGAAACGATAACGATAACGATTAGCGATCGACGCCATCGACACTTAGCGTTTTGTAGAATAGAAACAGAACATTGGCTAGCTATTTTCCATGCGTCATTGGCAGACCACGTGACTTTTCGTTAACTTTTTTTTTTTTTTTTGAACCTGACTGTTGCTATAATAGGACGAACCCAATATAGCGGTCGAATTGCGTGGTTGGAGGGTAGCCTGGGGAAAATCCAGGGGGAGCCTCCGGCACGACCACGCGGGATCGTTAACATCTGTCATTCCCATACATTTTATGACTTTTCTATTGGCGTTAGCGCTTGTCGATTGTAACCTTGTCTAGGCCCCCTGACTATGTACTAATGACTATACAAGTGGTTTGACGCGGAGCATCGCTGAGACTATAGGGTAGTGACTAAATGGATAGTACACTATCAAATTACCTTAGCGTTATTCCCGGTAGTGCCCTAAAAGAGCTCGGGGTCCGCTTTGACAGCTAATCCCAAGATTTGGCATAGGTACTAGTTTTTACGTAAGCGACAGCCATCTGACCTTCCAACCCAGAGGGAAAACAAGACTTCACCGAAAAATAAAAAATATAATTAAAATCATAAAAAGATGGACCTTGACAGTTTAGTTTTAAAGTAACCAATAGAATTCTTACGCTTTTATAGATACAAAATTGTACGACGACCATGAATGACCTAAACGCAGTATTTCGCGACCGAAACAGCAATTTACTTGATTTTCCATACAACGATTAGTACTAATAGCAAAATGTGACGTCACAATTCTATATCAGTTATTACAAAGTGTTTCGCCTGCCGCCAGCGAGGTCCGTCTTTGACTCACTTTATCGGGTATGCATGTTCTTTAAAATTGTAGTTACTCCTATAAACATATTTTGTTCCTCTCCTAAAACTGGCTCGAATAGCGTCGTTAAATGTAGAACTCAAGCCTATTCCAGCGGTAGCGGTCGCGGTAATCGCAGCCGCTGGGTGCAGGAATCTTTAGAAGGCCGCGATATTTTGAATTTGCCAAAGGAGTTTAACTTGTGGGGGGCCTACCCACGTCGCGCCTTCCGGTACGTGGTCGCCACTCGAGAACCTTCCCTCGCCGCCCCAACGGCGATCGGTTCTACGTGCTATGTGCCCCGCCCACTGCCACTTAAGTTTAGCGATTCGGAAGGCTATGTCGGTTACCTTGGTTCTGGTAAAGGTCGCGGGAGTCCGCTGGATGCGGGTGGCGCAGGACCGGTCATTGTGGCACTCTTTGGGGGAGGCCTATGTCCTGCAGTGGACGTCTTTCGGCTGATATGATGATGATGATGAGTTCAATTTGATCCGATTCGCATCGTCTACCCTATCTGTAAAATAATACATTTTGCGATAGTTGTAATTTATATGACGTGGATCTACTTTAATAAAGAAATAAAGTGATTTCAGTTAGCGCAACACATTTTCGACAAATCCGCCGTGTAGCGAAAATATCCATAGGCCAAGTTAATATCTTATTTCAAAGTCAGAAAATCTGTTCTCACTTGTTCTGTGAGTCTCTTCATAGAAAAAAAGAGATTTTCTCCCGCTACGTTTCTTTGCATTCTCCGCACGTACAAACGTCATATTAATAACCGGCACGTCAGGAAGTGTATGTATCACGTGCTTGATGGATGTTCTAATGTTTGTGTCTTCAAGGATATATGAAATCTGAAACCTGTTGCTCATAACAATGAGAAAACTATTTCATTGGTAGTGGAAAGAGGTGCAACGAAGACCAGCAGGTCGATCACGTAACGCCTTGTACGTATTAGGTTAGGTTATTAAATGTCGTGTGTCTAAATGACAATTTTTTATGGAAAAATAAATAAATAAATAAATAAATATTAGGGGACAATCTTACACAAATCGACCTAGTCCCAAACTAAGCAAAGCTTGTACTATGGGTACTAGACGACGATATACATACTTATATAGATAAATAAATACTTAAATACATAGAAAACATCCGTGACTCAGGAACAAATATTCATGCTCATCACACAAATAAATGCCCTTACCGGGATTCGAACCCAGGACCTCTTGCTTCGTAGGCAGGGTCACTACCAACTAGGCTAAAGCGGTCGTCAAGTGAAAGTGGGGTCTGCCTAAGGGCTTGTCCATAAATTACGACATCGTTTTTTTGTCGATTTTTGACCCCCCCTATCATCATCCTGTTATTTCTTGAAATGGACCTTCTCCGCCTAATAAAATGATTATCGTCATTCTATATCAAGACCCCCCCCCCTATTTTGAAATGACGTAATCTATGGACAGCCCCTAACGCGCGTTCAAAACGTTACGTGATTACCCCTGACGGAAGGTGTGACTGTCCTTTTACCGGCACTGGGTCTCAACTCAACTCACGTGCCATTATAATATATGAATGCCGGAGTTTGTAACTAACACTCACAATTATTACGATTATTAATACTTTCAAGGGCGCCGTTGCCGTAGGCGCTTTTAGCGGGAAAACCCATTCACTGGCATGACAACACATTGCGTCAGAGCGCTACGTGCGATTCACGTTTCATCTGGCTGCTACGGACTACGGCGTAGTGCTGCGATCGTAGCTTACCACATTCACTGCCAAGAATTGCTACGCGCTACGCTCGTAGCCGATCCCGTGGTTTTCCTCGTATGTAGCGGAAAGTGACTACGGCGTAGGCACCCGCTAGGCGGGTTCCGTTGCAGTGAAAGTGTTACCAGTGTACACAGTCACTGCCAATAACTTTCTTGCGCTACGCTCGTAGCCGATAACATGGGAAAAACAGTTTGTAGAGGAAATCACAGTCAAATGGAGCGATCACAAAAAGGTGCAATTGCGTGCGTCGCAGCTGATCGCAGCGTGCGTGTAGGCCGCACGCGTCCGTAAAGACTTCGGAAACGGCGCCATGCATGTTCAATCACCCCAATCGACCGCGCGCGCTGCGATCGGCCGCGATGCACGGATTTGACCTTAACACATTCCCTGCCAAGAATCGCTACGCGCTATACGCTTTTACATGGCAAACGGTATATTTACAATAAAATAATAATAATCGTACACAATAATAATTTAAAATTTGCAGATTAAGGACCTACTTACACACGGTGTTCCCCGGAATTTCCGTTAACCTACATATAATTGTTTAACAAACTAAATACTGTCATTAAGTTATATTAGAAATACGTTGCAATCATTGTGTGTTTTGTAGTTATTGATATAATAGCTTCCGCCCGCGACTTCGTCTACGTGAACTCGGGATAAAAACTATCCTATATTTTAATCCAGGCTATAAACTATCTTCGTGCAAAATTTCATTCAAATCGGTTCAGCCGTTTAAGCGTGATTGAGTAACAAACATCCAAATATGTAAACTTTCGCATTTATAATATTAGTAGGATGTATGTTAGTCTTTAAGGTATTTGTAATAAAAAATTAACAACAAGTTAATGATACGAGTATTAATTCAGTATTTCAGAGACGTATAAGGTCTCTGAGCGTCCAAAATAAATTAATAATTATTCTAATGTTCGTATAAATGTATACGGTTTCTAAGCGTCAAAGGAAAACAAAAAAGAGGATTAATGTAATATAAATTTATAATTCATTTATTATTAAAAACGTTTTTACAGAATGATGGCTTAATACTAAAATATTATATTAAGGGATACATTTTACGAGGGCCTGAACTAGGATGCCCTGTGTTTCCGGCTGTAGCAGTAGGAAAGATCAGTATAACTATTTTGAACACACTTGCAAACCATAAATAAAACCTACGTTTAAATTAAATACAGTAAAAAACTTAACAACTGTACAAAGTATTTATTTTATTTACATAAATCAAGATTAAGTTTAGAACAATAAATAGGTTCTCTGTGTCTTCGTACATTTTTTGAAGGGCATTTTGGAGAGTTTTCTTACATTTAGTATAGATCACTCATAGATAATTTAGTAGAGAGAGTGTAGATCTAACTAAACTTGGCATTTAAGAGTCCGCAGTAAGCTCGGCCGAGTTTCACCTTCCCATACAAGCGTAGTTACGCTCTCAATTTAAAACTACGTGTTAGATTGTGACGAAACTTTGCATATACGATGACATGAGGTATATCTATATCTTTAATTAGTTTATATGTTTCCAGTTTATAAAACAAACGAAATACAGCAAAAACAAGTTTTGTATGAAAAACTTAAATTCGCTGTATTTTATATACTATGGTATCTAAAGCTACATAAACTAATTACAGATATAGATATACCTCATGTAATTGTATATGCAAAGTTTCGTTAAAATCCAAGGCGTCGTTTTAAAATGAGAGCGTAACTACGTTTGTATGGAGAATCGAGCTTACTGCGGACTTTTAACCTGTTGTAAAGGAAGGGACCCAAGAAAACGTAAAATCTTGAGGAGAATACACATTTCCTATGTGAATTTTGGAGGCAGACAATATCTTTCCGTCTTTTTCTACCGTGTTCAGCGTTGTACGGGGTTGCGGAGTGCTGTTCTAATATTGTGCTCAATATAAATAGTAGTCGAACCGTGAGCACTTCACATGACGCATAGAGAAGGTTAGTAGGGTAGAGGAAAGAGCGGAATGTAGATACTTTTAGGACAGCTCTTTGGGCTCTTTCTAGGTTAAGTAGCATAGTTTTAGCCATACCACCCCATGAAGAAATGCAGTATGTTAGTATCGATTGGCATAACGCAAAATATACTTGCTTGATTAAACGTGGTTCCGCGATCGAGCGAAGTTTTTTTTAAACAAATATCAGCTTCCGAACTATTGCACAACGCTTCGATATGATACTTGAATGAGAGATTCGTCAATAATAGTTCCCAAATGTTTTGTTTTAGAAGTGCTATTTATAGCTGGGCATATACATCGGCTATCAGTGGAGTTCTGACAATTGTGTGCATAGAGCTTATGATTGCTTGTGGTCAAGGATTTGCGCATGGAAAACTTTATAAAGTTGGTCCTTCACGAGTTAAGTGTTAGTAGGTGATGCTGAAGCCAGTTAGTTACAACATTAAGTCCGCGCTGTGCATACTTGTACACTTTATCTGTTGATTTTGCAGAAAAAAGTAGGACAGTGTCGTCAGCGTAGGAAATAATTTTTCCATTGTGTATTTTTATATTACACAGGTAATTTATTGTATAAATTAAAAATAATGTGGAAGATAAAATGCTACCTTGTGGGACCCCAAAAGAGGTATTTTTTAGGTCAGAGCTGATCACGTTGTCTATGTTTACGCATTGAGAACGCCTATATAGGTAGTCTGCAAAGAGTTTGAGCTGGATGGATGGTTTCTAGTTTAAATATAAAGTAAGGTGGACGTGGAAACCGTATCGAAAGCTTTTTGGCAAGATCCAGGAATATCGCAATTGTCTGATTACCCTTGTCGAGTTTCTGGACTACGCAGTGAGTCAATTCATGTACAGCATCGGCTGTGGATAAGGCGGCTTGGACCTAAAACCAAAACTGATTCTTCGAAAAAATTGCGTTTTTCTAAATATTGGACGAGTCTACTATTGATGATGTTTTCTAGTAATTTAGATGTTGATGGGCATATAGAAATAGGTCTGTAATTCAGAAGAGATCTGTATTGTCAGAGATGTACAGGGTAAACAACAATACAACGTGTCAAGATCAGAATGATGTCTCTCGTATGTAGCGGAAAGCGACTACGGCGTAGGCGCCCGCGCGGCGGGTTCCTGGCACTGCAAGTGTTAATAAACTGTCTTGTTGAATTCGGGTGGGATTATAGTTGTAAGTATCTTTGTAGATTTGGTGAAGCCCACCACTAGGATAAGCACGAATAGTCGAATACACGGACCTTTACCAAAAGATTCGCTTTGCATGAAAAACTATGTTCTATAAATTCTAGAGTATTAGGGTCCTAGCGATTTAGTTTGTCATTGCGCCTCGGGTAAAAAAAAGGAAGAATGAACATAACCCATGCTTGAGTGCGCCAGAAGGCCCAAAGACGGCAAGAAATTAAATGCATGGATGCGAGGTGCCAACTAAACAGACTTCGCACTGCACAAGGTCGACGTGACGAATAAAAAAAAAAGGTTAGCTGTTTATTGCAATAAAGAAGACTAATTTCTACATTACTTACATATATAGTTAATTTTTTTACATTTAACATTTTATGATATAAAATATGTTTAGGCGTGATTTTCCGAAGTGTGACTGTGAGTCATCCATACAGTCAACCTAACAAATTATCCACGAGTGCCCAAAAACGAAGTACTACACTGGATATCCTCTGGACTTAATAACCATTTAGTGGAAACGCAGCCCAATGGGTGAAGAAGTTAATTTGTAAACACGTAGACTCGCTGACTCGGAATAATGCTATACAATAAAAAAAATGTTTTGCTTAGCAGAGTTCATTTTCCACTAAGCTGCGCATATCCGAACCACATGCACAGTTTCAAATGACGTATACGTCTACGAACTGAAGCGACGCATATATCTATTTCTTACTACAGGGATAGGTAATCGTTTCTACAACATATCCCTGATCCAGTGTAAACAAGGAGTGTTGGGTGTGCTCATATCTCGTTTACTTAGGGTTGACACCCTTGTCGAAATGCCGGAGCCTTTCCATACGTGGTCGAGGAAAACTTTAAATAGTCGGTTTACTCGTGGGCTTAAAACAAACATGCCAGTCGTGTTGTCCGATTCGAATCAAATCGCCGACTAGTTATACGGGGGCTGATGTAACTTTCTGCCGAGTAGCGTTTTCTGTCTCGCTTACACTGCAAATTAGAAATAGCAGGGTAGATCTTCTCATCGCGGTGTTGTGTTAGCCCCGCACTCGCATAACAACAGTACCGGTACTTGATTCAAATCGGCTCGGAGGTCACATCGACGTAGTGGAAACTCGGCAAAAGAAATTAACTCGAAGCTAGAATACGAACACGCTTAGCACGACTTGACTCGCCGACTCATGGGCTGCCAATGCCACCCTTTTCCTTGTTCTTAGATATCCTATCTGCATACTTGAGCCTCTCATATAATAACGAATTAATCAGCATGTGGCCAATGTTAGAATGCTCCTTTAGTGACGAACGCTGTGACAGAACTGACATCCATCAATAGTAAGAATTTACTTAACTAACCTATGTCTAGATTTATATTGTGTCAATCCTATATGTATAAATCTGTGTGTTAGTCTGTAAGTTAATCACGTAATATTACGTATATCTGTTGTTTTACTGTTCTCACCATTTTACCATTTATACTATGTCATGTACCTAGATCATAAGAATTATCTATGTTCAATAAAGGGATGGTGAGGTCGATTTTACGGTATTACACGTCACATATACCAGGGTGCGGGATAGCGCTAACGGCATCCTGAGGGCATTGTCGGATAGGTTTGATTGCCAGTATCTGAACCACTGCCACATGATTTATGTACTGGCAAACAAACCTGGCAGACCAATGTACAATTTTAGATATTAGTGACTAACAATAGGATAAGATGTTTATTTAATTATTTGTAACTAACACATAATTCATTAATATTTTAATTTAATCAAATAATATAATATTATAATTTTGCATTAATAATGTAGCTATTGTATTGTATATGAGCCTTGTTGGTCGAAATAAAGTATTTGATTTGATTGATTTGATTTGATATACAAATATACACACGGTAAGGTAGTACTTACGTAGAAGCCACGTCCACATTGCGACCTATCAAACGTATCGCGGGGTTAGGCTCCCACGTATTACGGACACTCGTGCACGCATAAGAATGGCCGCCCGGGTTTCCAAATTCATTATCTTTTACTCTTTTACATCTTTACAAGTTTCGAGCAACACCTCTACTCACACTCACCTTCATCGGCAGCGCCATGTGAAATTAACCAGTCAGCATTTTTACTTTCTTCGGCTCCAAATTCCTGAAATCTTCAATCCTACAAGCTAACAGTCAACAATACGAGATGGCGTTAAAAATAAGTTCAGTTATTAAGTTACAATTATTACATTCAAATATGTCATATTTTAAGACTATCTACTTTATTGTCAGGTTATTGTTTGATAGCATAAAGTTTATTTCTTAATTAATTGCGCTAGTTAACATTAAAGTATGGAATAGTCAAATTATAGAATATTATTCGATCGCATTAAGAAGTAGTAGTTAACACGATGCAATTGGTATTATTGACAGGCAATTGACGTTTGCCGGGTAACCTATTCGTATACTGGGCGTGTTAGCGACATCTACCAACAACTAGCTAAACTACATGTTAGTTTAGACAGCTAGCCGGTCAAGTAAGCGATCAATGAATAATTACAAGGTTTTCCGACCACGACAGGAATCATTACCGTATCTGTGTACTTAGCTGTCTAAATTGCCAACTAATACTGGACGGGTTATAATTAGTTGCGTTATTCAAGTTAAGTGACATCTGAGGGCGAGTAGTAACGTACGAAACCTAACTACTATGACGTCATTACGGCGTAGGCTCATCCGAGTTAAATTTTTATAGTACCTACGATTAGGTACTACTCCAATATGTCATATATATATTATATATACCAACATATACATCTACTTATCAAAATTAGTTGATCGGATTTGGTCACAGTGGCGTTTTATTAAGTTTGGCAACAAGGGTTTTTGTTGACTTCGGATTGATTTTCCTTGTTCAGGTATTGACCTAAGAATCAACGCGGATGTCTAACAAAGTCCTCACCGGCTTTGTTAAGATAAAATTGTCAAAATTTCGAGTAAAATCACTTTTCTGAATAAATGTATTGTTTATTTGTATTTTCTCTCTCTCATTACTTGTTTGATTTATTTTCTTTCCCTTCAGTTAGAACCTTATCATATAGATTTCAGCAGGTTAAAGCTAAAGGAATTTAGGATATTTCAGAACTTAATTTCAAGTTTTTCAGAGCTTCAGGTTTTCAGATTATCAAGTAGAGTAAGTATTTTAGGCAGGCTAAAATAGGTTTTTAAAGTTGGTATAGGGTGGATGCTACAGTGCCAACGTTCCCTATTATTCATAGTTAAGAAAAAAAAAATTAAGTAGTGACAACCCTACATGCTGCTTACGCACTGCTACCCTCATCCGACGCCTTCGACGGGCGCGCTAACTGCCTGTCACAGGCGAGATTAGGGCTGAACATATGCACAACTATAATAATTGATTGCTCGGCTGAGTACCTAGTAAAGGTTATCATGTCGATATCTACAAATGGATCACGGTTAACGTATTTGAATTTGATTAATCTTTGTATAGTCAACAGCAAAAGTAGATGATCATTTTAGTACCTTGTCACGTTCACTGCTTTGACGCAATTGACGCATCCCAACTGTCGCAGTATTGTTACGTTAAGTGCGACAAAGTACTAAAATGATCATCTATATTTGCTGTTGACTGTACCTACCTGCTCTTCAGGCTTGGCGTTATTATTTAAGTTTAGTTTATTATCTATGGAGATTTCATAAGCAACAACTGTCCTTATTAAACATACCTGTAAACCACTCGACTCTAATACTAGGAGGATAGGACAAGAGGATAAGGACTGTCTAGATCATTTTGAGTGTTTTATTTTGCGTAGCTACTTCTGCTGTTGGTTGTAACTTACCTATTTGTCAAATATTCTATATGTAAATAAAAAATAAAATATCAATTATTTCAGAGCATGGCTCCATATAATATGATAGTAACAAAAGACAACAAACCTTACTCCTAGTATTAAAAAATACATTTTTTTCAAAGAACTAAATTCAATTAGAGGGAGAGAGAGCGGGAATAGGAGGCTTGCAAGTCAGATCCAACTCCATGTGGGTGGGAGGCCTCCCGCATGGAGCCGGATCCAATGTGCCTGGATGGGACCAACCGGAAGGTCACAACTGGTAGGATGCTGTTGGCGCTGCCGCGAATGCGTCGCATCTGTGACAACGCGCGCCTCTGCGAACCTACCCGTGTAGATGGTTTGACAGTATGCCTTAAACAGCGTCAATTTGACCTGCCTACTACAGCGTGCAGACCTGCGGGCCAGCATATTTGCTCTTACTGCAAGGGCTCTACGCTCTCTCTCAATATCAGCCACACCCGCCTGATCATCCGTCACCCAGTGACCCAGGTAGTGTAGCTAAGCAATGCGCAGATTGACGGACTCAGCAGTATCATGTCGTCTGCATGGCTGATGTTATTAACCAGTGTATTTCCTATCGAGCAGCCGACCCTGGTACCGCTGAGCCCACCAATCAACGCATTAACATACAGGTTGATGAGTTTGGGTGACGTGAGTACCCCTTGTCTAACCCCACTCCTCAACCTGTACGTATCCGGGAACGAACCACCCCACCTTACGTGGTTCGTCTGGTTAGCATACCAGAACTTAAACAGTTCGATCGCAGCCGGTCTCACAGCGCAACTTCTGCCAGAGAACATCGTACGACACCATATCGAAAGCCTTAGTCAAATCGAGGAAGCATGCATATATTGGCGTCTTCCTGTCGGTGTAATACCGGACAGTTTGCTTGAGGCAGAGCACCGCGGTCTCAGTCGATAGTCCAGGCCTGAACCCGTACTGGGCATCGTGGACTTTAAGGTGCACAGTTAAGAATCGGTCAAGCATACCGTCCAACACCTTAGCCGTGATGGTGGCCAACGATACGGGTCTGTAGTTACACTTGTCAGCTACATCCCCCGTTTTATTCCTCTTCATCAAGTTCTCTGGCAGATGGTGCCTTATACACATATTAAACAGGAGAGAGAGTGCCCAGGAGACTTACCTCTTGTCATTCCCTTAATGACGGCGGCTACATCCTTAGCAGTAAAAAGTGTAACTGGCGCGACAGGACAGTCAGAAGCATCCAGCATCGGCCCCTTACCGAGACGCGGATCGACTTTAAAATGCTCCATGAAAAGGTTGGCAATACCTTTACAATCCACCACGCCATTGATACTCACCGGTCGGCTTGGCCCTGGATTCAGTCTGCCAGGTTATTTCCAAAACTTATTGAATTTCTTGGACTTGTAGTGTGATGATCTTTGGCACCACTTCAATTTAATTTTGAATTTACTTCGCGCTACGTTCATGCGTTCATAGATGGCGCCACGGGAAGGTATCCCCACCATAACCCAGTCCAAGAAACAAAGCCGAGTCTCCGCATAAGCATCTTTGACTTTATTTATTTGTGTTTATTCCACCCTACCACATAGTACATTTCCGCAGAAGCACTCCTCAGCCGGCGCCTTTTGACACGTATCGTGACATTGTACAGGTTATCAATAACCGTCCTATGCTCGACATCGTCACACATTCCCTGTGGGCATCCAATGAGCTGCTCTTGTAAAGTCGATACTTCTTAGTTGGTCATTACTGAGGTCTCTATATTTATCGATTTGCAAACTATCCCTTTCTCCCCATGTTACTTTATTAAGTGCAATTGCAGGAAAGTGAACTTTCGACCTGACCACATTAAGGTTGCATACTATTTCCAACGGGAGATGGTCTGACCAATCTAGTCTATAGTAAAACTGATGTACTTTATGTTTTATCAATAAAATATGTTTATGTTTGTGTACTGACGCTCTCGATCGAAAAGTTACAGTAAAGGTAGTTGCCACTCCGGTTTCAGGTTAAAGAATCATTTATTTCTCAAAAAGAAATTATATTTCACTTATATGAGAGACATTTCATTAAAAATGTACATATTATTATTTCTTTATTCATATTTCATCTTAAGTTAGGTTTGTACAATAATTTTATAATAAGTAAAATATAAATCTATACATACAAAACATAAAATCATATTATTTATTATTATTATAAGCTGTTTTTCTAAGGCTATATAAACATATTCATTCCAGCAAACATACAATAGTAATTTAGAAATTATCTTATTTATCTTATCGGTTTACGTTTTAACAAAAGTACATGTAAAGAAAACGAAAGAATATTTTTTATTTGATTGGAAATTATAATTTCGTTTGCAAAACTGTTTTTGTAATATTTACAATCGTTATTTAGTCATCACTTTCCGTAAAAATAAACATTTTGAAAAACTTAAAATCATGCAAAAAGCATTTATATTTGCGAACCAATGGATTATTGTACTTTTGGTAGAAATAATGCCGCAATATACGCGATAACAAATAGTTGATCAAAAAGAAAAACGCAAGTCGATATTAAGCAGCCAAATAAGGAAAATAAATAGAAATAAGTCTGTAAAACCAACACATCAAAATAATGTAAAAGCACAACAGAGTATATACGTCGTCGACGACAAGCGGGCAACGCGTGGAGGCCCCCATTAAAAATACTGCGGTTTCGAACAACATGCAGGTAGCGGAGACTGAGTTGGGTGCGCGAGCGCAGGCGAAGGCCCCAGGGACCGCGGTTTCGACAGGCGGCACCTGTAAAAGCGCAGATGTGTGCGTGGAGCGATTGAGTCACCTGTTGCGCCGGGTGGATTAATAAGACACGGAAGGAGGGTGTTTGGAATGATCGAGTACCGAATATTGATTGGATAGATGTACAAAAGAAGCGTGATATTTATTGGTGAAACAGTCATGGCTGCAAATAAGCCGGTTTGTAAATTTAAAGCGGCCGATGTGAATGTCATCATCATCATATCAGCCGAAAGACGTCCACTGCTGGACATAGGCCTCCCCCAAAGAGTGCCAAAGTAACCGGTCCAGCGCCACCCGCATGCAGCGGACTCTAGCAACTTTTACCAGGTCATCAGTCCACCTTGCGGGGGGCCTACCCACGCCGCGCCTTCCGGTTCGTGGTCGCCACTCGAGAACCTTTCCGCCCCAACGGCCATCTTCTTTCTGAGAAATAAATGATTCTTTAACCTGAAACCGGAGTGGCCTTTACTGTAACTTTTCGATCGAGAGCGTCAGTACATAAACATAAACATAATTTATTGATAAAACATAAATTACATCAGTTTTACTATAGACTAGGAGCTTACTATTAGAGGCAAATAACACGTGCCTGAGCTAGGATACCCTGTGTTTCAGGCAAAAAAGAACTAACAATTTAAAATCAAGTTATTCATAATATAATAAAATATCATTCTTATTGGCTAGTATAAAATAGTTAGGAACTTATAACCTAGGCGCTAACTATGAAGATATAATAAAATAAAATTTTATTTTAAAACGATAAATAACTTCAAGTACACATCAACAGTAACTGTCATTTTCTGGGACGAAAAAATACATTTAGATCTCTTATCCTAAATGATAACTGCAAGGGAACGAAACATGTTGAACGTTAGTGTGTGAGTGAGTATACTTAACTTACAAGGAAAGGTACCTACCCAACTGTCCGGCTCCGATTTGATTTATTTTTATATATATTATAGAGTAGTCTAAAATAACAGACAATCTCTCAACAGAAGTTCTTACTTTTCAGTACTTTGAATAACAATTTCTCCCAACAGGTTAAGGGCAGCTAAAAAAATAAATGTGTTATTTTAGACTATCACATATATAAATATTAATCAAAAATTTGTATAATCCTAAAAACTCCAAAAAAGTCTTGGAAACAAGAGTCTTAGCTCTCATCTCCTGTTTAATATGTGCATAATGCATCGTATCGTATCTGCCTAACTTGATGCGTACGATATTAGTGCCACTTATCCTACTGCTACTAATGCGAAAGTTTGGATGTTTGGATGTTTAGATGTTTAGATGTTTAGATGTTTGGATGTTTGTTACTCAATCACTTCACGGCTTAACCGATTTGGATGAAATTTTGCACGAAGATAGTTTATAGCCTGAGTTAAAATATAGGATAGTTTTTATCCCGGGTCCACGCAGACGAAGTCGCGGGCAGGAGCTAGTAAATAAATAAATACTTACTTGCCTACATCTACGTGTCGTAAGCCAACCAAAAAGCCGTCGTTCCAATTTGCGTACATAAAAGTCCCGTAGCGGACGGTCGAGTCGTCGGGCTGAAATCAAGAATAATAATTTCAATCAACCCACCGACTAGGTAGAATTATGCGATATCCGCCGATATTGCTTGTGGTGCGTTCCACAAGCGAACTTGCTTGGTATATCTTCATCTTGGTTGCGCTTGCTAACACGACCGAACTTCGTTTCCATTTTGCGTTAGCCGCTTACCCGCTTACTCACGAACTCGCGTCCCAGCCTGCACTCGTGTAGCGACTTAGGGCGCGTTGCACCAGCTTACGATTACAGACCGATCAACGTTAAATATGGCGCCGGCAGTTGTCATTCCATAGAAACTTGTCAAACTTTCCAAAGATTAGATTAGATAAGATGATGATAAACACAGATGGCCGAAACCCGATTGGCCTGGAGAGCATTAGTGCGCAAAGCGACGACCTCGTCTAGTCACGACCCTCGGTCATGATGATGTGAAAAAGAGCAATAGCGAGTGACAGAGAAGTCTAGACCCGAAGACTGATTAAGTGTTAGCTGACCGTATAGTCCTAATCGATTTCGATGACGGCGACCCTATAGTTATGGCTTTGCCCTATTGTGAGCTCAGGCCCCTATTTCACCAACTTGACAATTGTCACCTGACAACGACAATTCCCCGTACATTGCTGGTTACACAAGTAAGCTAGCAACCACCTTAACTTCTAGGATAAGCAATGTATGGTTAATTGTCAGTGTCAGGTGACAATCGTCAAGTTGGTGAAATAGGGGCCTGATATGGCTGGCTTGTCCAACCTTGCTAAACACTTTATTGCATGGATGCCAGTAGAGTTCGCCAGTCTATCTTACAGACAAGCAAGGAGTAGGAATAACTTCGTGGATGAACAGGATCTGAGTAATCCGCGCAACACAGACTTCCACTCATTTTTACATTTTTAAAGATTTTTAAATACCTAAATAATTAAAAATTAACGCTGTTTCACTAGGTATGTACCTATACGTAACTTTATAACATCACTTATCTCTATTTTCTTACTAACGTCAATTTTACACCACAGATTATGCAATACGTATTTTTATAACCTCCTTTCGCTCCACACTTAGCCCAAACCGGGGAATTATTAAAGAATTTGAATGACTGCTTTCCTCAAATCAAATTCATCGGAAATCCCTCAAAATCCTCCAGGAATTGGTTCTCAAGTTATTGGGTGTTCAGAAGTAATGGATATTCGAACGCATTGTCACTTTCCCGGATTTCGAATGAAGCCGTTGGCTCCTCTGGGGGGTTATATTGTATGAATAGCACTTAGTCGGGCAATCAGATGGTTCTCATTGCTCATTGGTTTATTATTTGGAAACTGAAGATAAACGGTTGCTTTTGCTAGCAATATTATGATTGTATCCCCAACTTTGACGTTTGTTTAGGATTTTGATAGGCTGAATCAAATGTTGCTTTGTTTATCTACTAAATTGTCTGACATACTTAATTGATTTACTTGCATCCGTTGATGATTAATTATTTTGAGATATTAATTAATTCGCTCCGGAAAAGTACTCAAACACCATTACTTACTCTTTTGATATGTAGTATGTTCCAGAGGGGTAATCACATAACGTTCCGAATTTAAGACAGCTCAACTGTCATTTTTCCGTAGGTAATTAAAGTGACTTTTAGATCTACCTGAGGCACATACAAACGACAACACTGTTAACGTGCTGTTAACTGACCATCCTGTGTTTATATGGAACCTTATTACAATGCACTTAAAGTGCACCGATGGTCAGTTAGCTGTGTTGTCGATAGTACAATGCGTTACGCGATCGACCTGCTGCTGGTCGATCATGTAACGCATTGTACGTATGTAAGGTAGATCTAAATGTCATTTTTTTTATGGAATAACGACAGTTAAATCGTCTCAACGCGCGTTCGAAACGTTGCGTGATTACCTCCCTGGTAATGAGTAAAGGTGGTTTTCCACCGGCGAGGCGAGGCGGGGCGTGGATGGGCGAGAATTGAAATTCGTATGGGACTTACTACCTATTTGCATTGAGTGGAAATAGGTAGTAAGTACCATACTAGTTTCAATTCTCGCCCATCCACGCCCCGCCTCGCCTCGCCGGTGGAAAACCACCTTAATGCTAAGCTATGGAGGAAGCGCTGTGTTGAGAGTGATACCTTATTTACCTACTTTTATCTCTAGCTGTGAACATAACAAATCCTCAAAATAATAAAGGGCCGGCAACGCTCTTGTGACGTCTCTGAATGCGCAACAGCGTAAGAACTGAGAATTAACTGTACTATAGAGATGTTGAAATCAGAGATTTTAACTTCTTACATAATTTCTAATAGACCTTTAACAACTGCAACTACAACGTGCCTTTTCACAACGTGACTTTTCATAACTAATTTGGAACCAATTCAAACCACAACTCAATTTTGGCACATTGATGAACACCAACATAGGGAGATAATTCCTTTAACCTGAGTGCTTGTCAATTCATTTTCAAGTATACGTCCTGCTATGCTATTCACCATCGGTTTCTATTTACCTTCCCAGTCTCTACCAGTATATCTGGACTCCGAGATAACACCTATTTCACCGGAGACCGGACTTAGTTTGGTTCGCTGTAGGAGACGTGTCGGAATGCATTTTGAATACCAGCCCTGAAGAAAAAAGCCATGATTCGTACCGTCCCTTTCACATCCAAATTTTTTAGTATTGTGATTCGCGCGCTCGCTCTGTCGCGTTAAATCAGCGAGTGGAAGTGAATACGAAACAAATGTGGTGGGAATACGAAGTGACGAACATAGATTACATTGCCCGTTATCAACATGACAGACAAACGGGCAGATCGTGCAATAAAACTGTCTACTGAACCACAGCGCGGAAATTAAAACGGTGAATAATGCGTTAAATATGCGTGTTCCGCTTACCGCGGCGCGCGGTAATCTTGATATATTTGCATATACGTAATTGTAATCAACCGCTGCGGTTGGCAGTTGCCACCGTTATGACTATTGCCTGCAGGCGGCGGGCGATTCATCGCGCGGGTACTCCGATACTTGTGCCTAGTTAACAAAATCGGAGGTTGCGTACTTAATGTTTCTTTTTCTTTTTTGCGTTTACTTTCGGTATGATCAAAACGCCCAGAAGGGGTCGTTTTGGTGCCTCGCGATACGCGGGAACTGATAATAACCACTTATGAACTAGTTAAAATTACCAAGATAGACACCGAATGTGCCGGCGTTTTCGCTACAAGCAGTCAATTACCGTCAGAGGGTCAAGAGGTCGAGGCAAATTCAGGATCTTGCTGCCGCAGTCCTCGCGGAGCCGAAGGCCCAATCCGAACACGAGGAACTGCCCCGCGCGGAGTCACGCTGTGACACCAATATCACACTCGCGCCCCCAATACCAGGTTTCCAAACCGATTCTGACTTACATTCTCTCCGCAACCGGCGCTGCTTCAAAAAGGAGGTTATATTATAAGACCGGGTGCCAACGCGTGGGCCAACCCCCTTCCTTCCATCCAACTGATAGCTCCAGCTGTCACTTTTTTACTTTTTAATAATCCACTGGTGTTGCCATGGGAATAATACAAGGGTCCTTCACACGGGCCGGAACACGGTACAACTCGATTTTTGCAGAAAGTCATCATATTCTTGCTCTTATCCCATATACTTGGGGTCGGCACAGCATGTCCTTTCTTCCATACCTCTGTCACTTACTTGCCTCCTCTTTATATCGTCTCTCACACAGTCCATCCACCTTTTCCTTGGCCTACGTACCTCGTCTCTTCCGTGGAGGCACGTTCATGATTTTTGAAGACAACCTAACCGTACCTGACCATCATAATTCACAAATGCGTCACATAAGTTTGCATCGGTGATGTAAGCTACTAACACAGAAAAAGAACTGCAACTTGTAGGCAAGCTTCATTCATCTTTAGAATTTATGTTGCCGCTTAGCGTAACCGCTCAAGAGTCAGCGTTGTCAAAATATGTTTGGAAGAGTTATGATTGTCATATAATTACTTGTTTCATTTTCAAGCATTTCATAAGTAGGTATGAAGTTATTTTATAACCACTCTCTCACTCAATCAGATCTTTCAATATAAATATATTTAGAAATGTCGGTGTTATTAATTTATTTTTCGTTCTAAGGAGCCCTCAGATATCGATTTCGAACAGATAATGGAAGTGACATTATAAAAAAAAGCCTAATTTTTTTACCTTACCTTTTTGAAGTCAGATTTATAAAGTCAAACTTGACACCCCTTTAGAACAGTAATTTTCCTTGCCTCCCGCTACCCCGCGTACCCTCCATCGTTGGCGCGCGCAGCCCTGAGCTTGCAGAGACGGTATGTCGTTAAATAGTGCTACTATTTAGGTAGCGTCGCAGAGGTGTCAGAAGGGTTTGACGGGTGTGCGAAAGGCGATTTAAGGCTAACTTCAGAGACGCAAATACATGTGGCGCGTATTATACGCCACGCGCGTTTTGTCAGTCTTTTTACACGTGCGGCTTGTGGGTCAGTTTTGCGCAGTGGACATATAGCGATTTGCGTGTCCAATATAACAACGCGTTCAGGATACTGATGGGTCTGCCACGGCACTGTAGCGTATCCGGTATGTTCGCGGAGGCGCGGACCGACGGTTTCGCGGCCATTATGCGCAAACGTTGCGCGTCCCTGCTAGCCGGGGTCCAGTGCAGCACAACAGGACCCTGAGCGCGTTCGCGAACCACCGGAACTCCGCGCTCATGCGTCGATGGACACGGCTCCATGTCCTCGCAACACTTAGTTAAGTAAGTCAACCTTTTTTTTTGTTACTATGGATTGAGATTTTATTGTAGGTATACTACAATATTATTACAATAATATTTTCACATGCCTGTCTGGGCTAAACATATTAAGGGACAAGAAAATCACTGTAACACCTATGCTTATACCATATGTTTAATGTGAATAAACGACATTTCATTTCATTTCAATAGCTGCCCGCCCCGGCTTCGCACGGGTGGTGCAAGATGACTTTCATACTCTGTTACTTGATATTAAATACGGTAAACTTGCCAATTTACCTATCAGAGCCAGCTTTTATCGTTTCATAACACTTTTTTACGCGTACGTAAAGTTGACAGTGGGGCCAAGCATTGCGCAATAAGGTATACCTACGCCTACCGTGTTAAATGTTTGCCATTGACCTTTGTTGATAAGTGAAAATTGTAGTCGCTAGACGTAAAAGGGTACTACTCTGTGTGTATCTTCGGTATCCAAAGAATCAAGACGGTGTCTCCTGCCGCAGCCAGTCAAGTTTATACCTTCAATAATATTTGATTTGCAACCAAGTTTCGTTGCAGTCTCGAATATTTTTTTCAAAGGAGAATAACCTTGGTAATTGGTAATGGTAGTCAGCGTCATATAATTAGTAGCAGCCAAGTTAGCCAAATATTTCGGTACACGTCTTTATTAATGTAAGAATAAGGATGCGTTACGAAGTATTTGGCTACTCTGGCTGCTACTACTAACAATATGACGCTATACCAATGCTTCTTTAATCCAATTTCTGCGGCGGAGTTCCAGAGGGAGTCAATGAATTAAAAAAATCATCGGGTAGTGAATACTTTTGTCAGCATCTACTACGGTATCCACAGAAATATATTACTCTCTTTAACTTTGAACCGTTGTCTATCAAAAATGAAAAATGTTGACCATCACATCAGCCGAAAGACGTCAACTGCTCGAAATAAGCCTCCTTCAAAAAGTGTTACAATGACCGGTCCTGCGCCATCTAGTGGACTCCCGCTAACTTTATCAGGTCATCACCAGGCCATCTACACACGTGATCGCCACGCAAGAATCTTTCCACCAAATTGAAATGTATCCCACCTACTGCGTCTTAAGTTCAGCGAATTAGAGGGCTATATCGGTTACCTTGGTACTGTAGAAGGTCTAGTTTCTGACTCCCAACATAACCTTGCCCATTGCTCTTTGTTTAACTTTGAGCGTTCTTAAGAGGGACATGGTAATCTAAGTATTGTGATGAATTGGCAACACACACCGGTCAAAGACTCATCTTGAGACACTGCGGAATGTTTGCACAGGACAACCAAGTCGACGTCGTTTTTTTTGAAGTTGGACCTATGCTTGAGATTATTTAAGCTGATGACCAAATTGAAGAAAGAAAGAAAGAAAACATTTATTCGTGGCAAAATAAAAATTATAAAAAGACAAACTGTGGACTCATACGTTTACTACACATTTGCCACGAAATGGCCACAACTCAGCGTAATGCTGGCAACGCCAGCGCTGGTCTTCCGTTGTGGCCATTTGGTGAGGTGAGGACGGAACAATGACGCCACGATCACACACAAGGACAAATTCCAAAATACAAAAATATTAAAAATAACAAAGAACACAAACTCATTAAAACCATAAAAACACCTATAAATTACAATAAAATGGACGTGTAGCAACCACTTAATTTTTAAAAGAAAAAAGGTACTAAAACTATGGCTCATCTATGGTAAATTGGACATTCGATCACAAACTATATAGAGATACTACGTCATTCGATTTGACTTTACATAAGTATAACTGACTAACGCGTGTTGATGCAAAATATTATCTGAAAACAAGTAAACAAGTTGACCATTAAAACTAAAAATATACTATGAGACTTACTGCTAAACAAAAAACTAAATAACATGGAGTGATATTCGAAAAATTAAAACAAAGAACAATAACAGCTAAATTGCATCAAAGTAGTCCATTAAAAAAGCAACTGTACCGTCCAAGATAAAGATTTAAATTCCAATGACAGTTTCTTAAATCGACAGTTCCACGTTTCAGTTTCTTTCAAGACGATTCTGATATTGAACGAGAGCGTAGGGCTCTGGCTGTCAGGGCCAACATGATTGCCCGCAGGTTTAGCAGGTGTACAGCACAAGTTAAAATAACACTCTTTCAAGCATACTGTACATCGCTGTAAACCTGCAGCCTGTGGACGAGGTACACGCAGCGTGCCATGAACTCCATGCGCGTACAATACAACGACGCGTTCAGGATACTGTTGCGGCTTCCGCGACACTGCAGTGCGTCCGGCATGTTTGCGCACGCGCACGTAGACGGTTCCCATGCGACGCTCCGCAAACGCTGTGCCGCGACGCTGCGCAGGGTGCGCGCCAGCCGCCACAGTCTCCAGGCCGTGGTGGCGGAGATGGGACAGTGCCCTAATCAGGCACTGGAGCAGTAAACATTTAAGCTTAGGTACTAACATACTCATTTAAGTAAATTGCAATCACTAACACTTTATGGACTCCAAATGTCTGAAATAAACGTTTTTTTTTTTGTTATAATTTGTACACAGTCTGTCCTTGGTATATGTAATCGTCAACTTCGTGCATAAAGTGTCATGGTAATGGTAGTGGTACTATGTGGTCATTTAAAATGACATTTACCTATTCGTGTTCATCTTTGGACCAACTCGCTCGAATGCTTTTCTAAGGTCATTGAACATCTTACTCAAAACGCAAGGAGCATCGGACATATTGACAGATCACGATTGGAATTTTATTATATATTAAAGGTGCCATTCCTAGTACACTTTCCGAACTAGCGCTGACACACTTTATGTAGCATGCCACTTTGGTACTGAGAAATTACAGAGAGTTTTCGTGTGTCAGCAATTTTAGTGTACAAACGTGTAATAGGATAGGAAAACCCCTCTGTCGATGTACATAACGGGTTCTTAATTTATTTAATTAAAACCCAAAATTGGTAATTTTTTACAATTTATTGACGACGAGCGTCTATACAGAGGTTTGTATAAAAGGTGAATGTACAGGGTGTTAGGCGCTAATAAAACCATGAAATAAATTGTATTAATGCACTGTATTAAATATTAATTAAATGAACGTTCTCCCTTCCAACGCTGTGCTTAGGTGTAACGATGATGCTATACTAAATTGACAGGTGTCAACTAGACATATATGAATGTATGACATTGATGTACCCTCTTGTACACAGGGTAGGCTTTTGAAATAATTAAAACTAACTAGAAGCGCCTGCGATTATCGAATAGCAGCAAGTATCAGAACGAAACTATCAGGAGTCTGAACACCCTGTTTATGCCTGTTTCCTCGATTTGTCCAAGGCGCTTGATCGAGTTAATTATAATCTGCGTTGGCTGCAAGTTGACAGCGATGTACAGTATGCTTGAAAGACATACGAAAACTCTCTGTAATTTCTCAGTACCAAAGTGGCATGCTACATAATGTGTGTAAAACAGCGCTAGTTCGGAAAGTGTACTAGGAATGGCACCTTTAATATATAATAAAATTCCAATCGTGATCTGGCAACAACTGACTGGGACAGGCATGTCACAGGAGTATGTCGCACTACTTAGGCGCTGGTACAGCAATCAGACCAATCAGGTTCGATGAAATAACGTGTTGTCTAGCGAGTACAGACTGGAATGTTGGGGTAAGGCAGGGAGGGATCACGTCTCCCAAGCAGTTTAATTTACATGTAAATGATTTGATTGACGGCCTCAGCAGTATACATGCAGGATGTTATACGTGGGAAGCACTTGCATAAATAACCTGAGTTGTGTCGATGACATGGTGCTGCTCAGCCAGTCAATCAGCGCTTTGGAGATACTGCTTGGGAAGTCCCAAGGCAGTGGGCCAAGGCATCCTAGTCCACACAAGTGTGTGAACTACGCTTTGGCCCACTGATTTGAGTACAATTCAACAAATAGTGAGCTCATGGTCTCATCGTATTTAAAGCAGGTAAAAGTAAGCCTGCATATACACTCGCGGTCAAATATTTCGGGTCACCCTAAATTAAATAACTACAATAGGTTTTTAAAATAATTAACACTTGTTTTATTTACATAATATGCTATGCTTTACATTAACCAACTGTATTAGCAATTTCCTGGATCCTATCATAAAAATATCAATATCCAAAAATCACGATTTTTGCGATATCTCGCTCCGTTAACGTTGTTTTTTTCATGGGTTTTCGATTTAAGCCTGGTAACGTTATATTTTTTACTGTTATTTTAGCAGTTTAGATGTAAAATTAAATAAAGATCATGACAGGATTAAACAAAACTACAACCTTGCACTATTTTAGGAAATATGACGGTATTTTACCAACCCGTATTCTTTGTCCGCGAGTGTATTATGAGATTCATCAAAACACATGACGTATGTATTTTGGTGAATCATAATATATTGCATGGTATACATAAGCTCGCACGCCGCCAGACAACAACATTCGCCCTGCGCCGTACCCTGAGACTCACGTTACTTATGTGATTTTGAAAACGATATTTACATTATCTTTTTTATTTTCAAAATAATTGTTGCGCGCGCATACCAATTCGTTTTTAAATAGACGTTTCTTTGTTCATTTTTAAACATTTAATTCAGCAAGTTGGTTGATTTAAGGTAAGATTGGAGTAATGTTGTGTTGTGCAGTTTTAGTTCAGTATCAAAACAACAAAATGGCGCCTTAGACGGAAAGCAAAAACATTTATTTACTTGCATTTTGTTGTAAGTTGCACCTGAAATAGTGATTATATTTACTTTCAGTAGTAAACACTTATTCGACGCAGTAAATTTGGTACTATTTACAGTGTATAGTGTACCGTAAAATGGGGTGAGTAAGGTGAAAACTGACATTCAACCCTCGATAACATTTTGTTTTTACTTATACAAACTGAATGGTGTATATAATAAGTGTTCCGGACGTTTTTATTTTAGTTTATATTTTATTTTGGGTAGTTCCATTTCATAACTTTGACGATAAACAGGAAAACCCACCTCACCCCGTAGTCCCTCGTAATTGGGGTGAGAGGGGTTTTCATACAAAGGTGATTTTGGAAGATTGTTGGATTGTTTTTTTTTTATTATGAGTATTACTATAGCTCCATTTTAAATTGGAATACATTATTTTTGTAGCAGTAGCCTTAAAAACCATCTCACCCCCCTTTCATACCTTCTCTCCCCATTCATAACCCAACTCTCCCCGCGAACCCTACTCACCCCATTTATATATTCGGTATTCGTTTATATTCGTGAATAGTTTCTATATTTTTAGGGTTCCGTAACCAAATGGCAAAAAACGGTACCCTTATGGATTCGTCATATCTGTCTGTCTGTCTTTCCGTCCGTATGTCACAGCCACTTTTTTCCGAAACTATAAGAACTATACTGTTGAAACTTGGTAAGTAGATGTATTCTGTGAACTGCATTAAGAGGTTTCTAATTTTTTTTTTTCTAAACTGTATAGTTTACGCGGGAGACACTTCCAAAGTGCTAAGTCGCCCCCCCCGTAACTTCTAAATGATAAAACTAAAAAAAAAATATGTTGTACATTCCCATGCAAACTTCCACCGAAAATTGGTGTGGTGAACGAGATCTAGTAAGTAGTTTTTTAATACGTCATAAATCGTAAACCGCAATTTACCTTTCATTCAACGGATAATGGTACGGAACCCTTTGTGCGCGAGTCCGCTTCGCACTTGGCCAGTTTTTCTCAATGTTGCATGCTGGCAGTGCTGCAGTGGCTAACTAGGTCTACCTTTTCATAATTATAAAACTGAATGGAAAAAAGAAATATTATATTTTACATACATACACGCCTTTATTCCCAAAAGAGGTAGGCAGAGCACATGAAACGTATATTCCAGCGCCACTTTTAGCATAAATTTGGGTATAAAAGATCGACAAAATGTGATATTGCAGTGATAGGTTGCTAGCCCATCGCCCATAATTTCAACCCTGGTCCCTTAGTCGACTTTTACGACACCCACGGGAAGAAAGGGGGTGGTGAATTTCATTGTGTTTATATCATTCTTAACTATATGTTGGCTTTCAAGATAAGCCAGACAGACATTTTGCAAAAAATGCCCTCGATTAATCATACTTGTACAAACAAAGAAAGAACAAACTAAATTGTGTGGCCGATTTTAAGTGATAAAAGTAAATTTTTGGCTTGATTTGAAATAACATTCACTAAGTACAAATAATCTGGGGGCATGGCAGTTCCCCCGCCAAGTCGAGCAAAACAGCGGCACGGCCGTACCATCCCTTTCTCGAAGCAGTTCAGACCATTTTCGACCCCACAATAACTTCGTTGTGGATAAAACTAGAAGCCTGAATTTTCAGTAACCACCTAGATAGAGACTCTCTCGACTACAAAGAGATCGATACGGCCTAAGTTACAAAAATATGTATCCACAACCGACCGTAATGTATAAAGGCAATAAAGCCGTGTTTGTGTTGTTCAATGTTTCAAAACAACTCTGTGAGGGCACTGCAACAGAATATGACAAAGAAAGTATAGAGAAAAATATATGAATAAAGTTCAATTAACAATTTTAAATAATATTATCATGCATTTACATTTATATTTTGTATTTATATATCTTTAAAATTCAATATTACTATACCAATTACAATGTATCAACACTACAGACATGGTACAGGGAGTCGTCAGGTTGAACGGTAGAGAAGTAAACGTTCGGTATAACTATAGGTTTATAGGTGATTTAACATAAGATTGAAAAATTAAATATTACTTTTGTAGGCTATGTATTCACTAACTGAGTTAAACGCTTAATTTATAAGGAATGCTTTTAAACATGTGAAGTTTATTACTATTAGGCTCAGTTTTTATTTCGTTGGGTAATTTATTGAAGATTCGGTTCTCTATTGTATGGGTAAACAATATATTCCAGTGTCACTTCCCAAAAAAAAATTCCCAAATATTAATTTGGCAAAAAATCACTAGTCAAATTATTGTTTCGTATTTTATCACTTGGCATTATCTCCTATTGCAAAATATTACTTCGCAAGGGATTGTTTGGCAAAGTTTTATATAGTCAAGTTTCATTTGGTCAAACGTATTATTTGGCATAACACTCGTTTGCCAAATTATTTCATGGCATACGATTTATATACTAATTGTGTAGTGCATACGAAATGTATTTGAGTGAGATTACATATTTTGCTAAGCGGGTAGTTTTTTAATTAGGTAACATACAAATTATTACAAGGATTATTATTCAAAATTAAAATAGTTGGCATACACAGTAATCTACAGCAATTATTTTATCCTAACCTAAACTTAACCTAACCGCCAGCGTGTCGACGTCAGCCCGCTTCGCGGGGAGCCTATTTCCGCTCTGAGGGACACAAGTGAACCCTAACCTAACCTACTAATAATACAAGTGTTACGGTTGTTTGTTTTTTAATGCGGGGGGCCTCGCCCCCGATCCCCCTCTTTCTGGCTGCCCTTATCTAGTTAAACCCCTGTAATCAGATGTTGTTTGTTTTTGCAATGTTGTAATAAAATTTCGAACAAATATAATTCCGTTGTTTTGTTACTCTGCCATTTAAAATTCATACAAAATTAATCATTTGCCAAATAATATTCCCTGAACACTTACCTATTCTATGAAATAATAAAAATTGGAATGATCTGGTCATGAAATAAAATTACACCAAACAATATTTTTTCAAATATTTGCCTAAGTTATGCTAAGTACGTGAAGTGTGCGAAATGAAAATTTGAACAAATGTTTTGTTTGGAAAACGATATTAGCCCAAACAAAGTATTTGCTTAATAAACTTTAGTCTTAATAACACTTGACGACTCTCAAAATCAATTTGAGATTTGTGATTTTGAAACAAAACTGTTTTGACATTGCGACGTAGTTGGAATTAATAAAAATTTGGCTGTAGTGAACCGGTAGCATCGAAAAGATGCCCAATGTTAATTTCATTTAAAGGAAATAAGACTTCATCTGAATGAACTGGTGACGTTTTGTGTCAAAGTTATTATTGAATTGATTTTGAATTGATTATTATGAAAAAAGCGTTATTATTGATGACTTGTAATGTTGATCTTTGTTTGCAATGCCTTACGTTTTACTATCCAGATCTCTCATCTCAAAGCCGAGTGCCCCTGAGCAGGCTCCGATCGTCTTCAACCTTCCCGAAGAGTTCCAGCAGCGCGTCAACATGGAAAAAAACATACATAATAATCATAATCATTTATTTTATCTTTTATTTATTTTTTTAACTTTAACTACTGAAGCAACTACTACACCTGCGATATATACATTCTATAATCGCGCTGACCTGCAAAATCTCAATTACAACGTCGCCGAACCAATGGCCACATTTACATTCACTGCATGCCCTGGCATGTCTAATAACCACTTCACCGCACAAAGCGCCACATTTACATTCACTAATTGCCATAACATGTCTGGTATGACAATCAACACCCAGAGAAAATCCACACTTACATTCACTGATTGCCCTGGCATGTCTAATGTTATATTCACCGTCCCCGCAGAAAGTTCCACATTTACATTCGTAAATTGCCATGACATGTCTGATATCACATTCAACATCCACAGCAGCTCCACACTTACATTCACTGATTGCCCTAACAGGACTAACGTCAGATTCAATTATATTTAAATTAAATTGTTTCTTGTAATCGTATTTGAATTGTTCTCATTAAAATACTTGTATTTATGAATTTGTATTATTTCCTCACAATGTTTGAGAAAAGCACTATAACTATATACCTTGCGGGCATCCGGGGAGGCCTCACTCGTCTCTTCCACCTCGTCAGGCAACCCTTTGCTTTCCGTGCCTCGGCAATAATATACGAGTACTGTATTAGTTAGTTATATAGAACCTTATTACAATGCAGTTAAGGTGCACCGATGGTCAGTTAACTGTGTTGTCGATAGTACTAATGGTTGTTATTCCTATCGTTTTAATGCCTAAAGTGAATTTCGTCTAAGACACCAAATCTATAACATCCATAGTCATATAGATAATTACTCAGAAACATTTCCAGACATACATTTGAAAAAGGTACTAGGTACTACTTTGCGGTGTCATTATGGTATAATATACTTTTTATATTTTTTATGACTGTTTCGTAAAGAGTACGTTTAAATAAGCATGTTTTGTAAGATTTATTTCTCTGAAATTAAAAATGGCCAAGATACAGGACCTGTAAGGCAGGTCGCTGTAGGTACGACGACGAGCGAAGCGAGGAGGAGTGTTAGGTGTACCACAACCCTAAGCGCGAGAGCCGAGCGAGCGAATCGAGCGTGCCGCGGCAGCGCCCGGCGAAGCGCCAGAACCGATAATGACAACGTCCATCGAAATTTTTACAAGTACAGATTTTCCCAACTTTCGGGTCAAATATCTCGGCCATTTTTGATTTTAGAGAAAAAGTTTCAAGCGTGCGTTTGAGGAGTGTCTTTATAGGCTTTAACATTATGAAGTGTGACACCATCACGACATTGAATGGTATGACTAACTAATCAGATGACTACCAATCGTTATGACTTGCGAAAAAAGATCTTACAACAATGATTATAAGCTAGATTATTGCCTTTAACATTATGTAATTGCATACCACCGGGACATTGAATGTTATGGCTAACCAATTTTATGACTAACAATAATGATGACCTGCAAAATCGGAACTCCAATTTATATTGTTAAATTTTATGACTTTCGACAATATGACTAGAAAAAATTATGGTGGAAAACGTTATGGACTGAAAATATCGGATCTTAAATTTTATGGGAAACAATAGAGACCCGTTCCGGGGCGGGAGGGTGCGTTGGTCTCTGCGCGGCCGTGGTACGATATATATAAGTACGTTAATAGACACTGTATAAAAGTATATTATTTTGTCTACCACGGCAGGTGTCTCAGACGCTCAATGGCTGTAGATATAAACGGACCTTTACACAAAACAATATCAGCAAGTGTAGTTATGTCCCTGCAAATATCAAGGAACAAGAGACGCAATTAAAACTTAATCCTAAATGACCCTTCATCGAAAATAACAAATGAATGTCCATATTTGTGTCTCCAATAGTACTTGAGGAACAAAGTGTATTATGTGCTATTCCAAAGTGAATCTTATCTCTCTAGTGATAAGATGGTGTTTGTACGATAGAATTGACGTTGTCATTCAGCTCCTTACTACTAACGGATATTGTTTCCAGGGTCGCAGGATGCGGAGTTACCTGCTCTGTGGAAAAATCAGGATAATACGGTAAAAAAATCAAATCAGCTTCTTTTTATGAAACGTCAAAAACGCTCCGTTAGTATGGAATTGGCAAGGAAATAATCCTTGCCAATCCAGTGCTGGTGACACAAAATTAAACAAGTACATTTATTAAATACTAGCTGTTGCCCGCGACTTCGTCCGCGTAGAACTTGTTACCGTCTTCGAATAATGATTGCTAGTAAATTATTGTAGTAGTATTGTATTTAATAGTTTGGGTCGGCGATAATTAAGGTTCCTATTTATCGCCGACCCAAACAAAGTTCCAATCTTAAGGGATGATTTCCGAGATAAAAACTATTCTATATCCTTCCAAGATTCTCAATTTATCTGTACGGAAATGTCATCTAATTCCGTTCAGGAATTAAGCGTAAAAGGTAACAGTGCGATGAGTTCATTAGTTTAAATTGTTAAAACTAAATTGAAAACTCAGTTTTTACAAATATAAATATCTTAATAATCATCAACAGACGTGTCTGCTTAAATTGCATATTTTTTCATAATGTATTAAATAAAGCTACATAACTGGTAATTTTTGCATAATTCCGTCCAGTAGTTTTACTTACGTTAGTCCGGGCTACCTATATAGTTTTGAAAGCAAACTTATCTAATGCTAAAAGACGTAGAACTTTCGATCTCTATCCGCCGCCGTCCCCATTTAACGGTGTTAGAGAAGAAATAATTTTGAATTAATAAAATAATCCGCAGGTAAAATGAAACATTACCTTCTTTTCTATTCTGGGAGCATCGCAGTTCTAACCTAACCTAACCTGCATTTCTGGTAGCTGTTCGGTTCTGTAAGAAGGTCGTAGTTCTGAAACTAACCTACTTTTCTGCTAGCAGGCGGATGATGTGTTTTGACTAATAAATGGCTAACCATATAGTATTATGTATGACCTAAGAATTCCATTACTTAAAAATTACTTGTTCCTCATACATACTTCCAACCCTTTTTAATCTCCTTACAGGATGAATTGTAAGAAACTCTATAGTTTACTAGTCCTGAACCGAAGTTACAGATCCCTTACTTTAAAATTGTCTTGTTCCCCGTACAAACATCCAACTCCTTTTGGAATCAATTTCAAACAGTCTAAAACAGAAGTTACAAATCACTTACTATAAAAATGTTTTGCTCTCCATACAAACTTTGAATCTCCTACCCCTATAGAGGATGAATTTATAAAAAACTCTGAAATCAGTTTTGTAGTCTACACTGAGAAAAAAATATTGCTGCATGCAACAATAAAACTTTAATAGGGGAGAGCCGACGCAGGTGTTTGTTTGCCACAACAATTTTTTTATTGTCAAGCATAACCTTGTCCTTATAACAACAATAGCGACAATATATGCTGCAACAATAAAACTTTAACGGGGGAGAGCCGACAGTGTTTTAGTTGCCACAACAAAGTTCGTATCGCCATGCCGAAGATTGTCCTTGCAACAACATGAACATTGCCAAAGAAAAAAAAATAACTTAAAGCCCATAACTATTCTAAATTTGCTGTTCCAACAATGTTAATTCACACCTCTAGCTTTTCTTGTTTTGCTCCCGCAGCAATATTGCTTTGTGATTTACCTACTCTCCTTTTGTTCCTACAGCAACGTAACTTTGTATCCTTACCTATTCTCTTTTTGCTCCCTCAGCAACATAACTTTGTGCTTTACCTACTCTCCTTTTGCTCCTACAGCAACGTTACTTTGTATCCTTACCTATTCTCTTTTTGCTCCCTCAGCAACATAACTTTGTGCTTTACCTACTCTCCCCTTGCTCCTACAGCAACGTTACTTTGTATCCTTACCTATTCTCTTTTTGCTCCCTCAGCAACATAACTTTGTGCTTTACCTACTCTCCTTTTGCTCCTACAGCAACGTTACTTTGTATCCTTACCTATTCTCTTTTTGCTCCCTCAGCAACATAACTTTGTGCTTTACCTACTCTCCTTTTGCTCCTACAGCAACGTTACTTTGTATCCTTACCTATTCTCTTTTTGCTCCCTCAGCAACATAACTTTGTGCTTTACCTACTCTCCTTTTGCTCCTACAGCAACGTTACTTTGTATCCTTACCTATTCTCTTTTTGCTCCCTCAGCAACATAACTTTGTGCTTTACCTACTCTCCTTTTGCTCCTACAGCAACGTTACTTTGTATCCTTACCTATTCTTTTTTTGCTCCCTCAGCAACATAACTTTGTGCTTTACCTACTCTCCTTTTGCTCCTACAGCAACGTTACTTTGTATCCTTACCTATTCTCTTTTTGCTCCCTCAGCAACATAACTTTGTGCTTTACCTACTCTCCTTTTGCTCCTACAGCAACGTTACTTTGTATCCTTACCTATTCTCTTTTTGCTCCCTCAGCAACATAACTTTGTGCTTTACCCACTCTCCTTTTGCTCCTACAGCAATATAACCTTGTACCAGTACCTATTTTCGTTTTGCTTTTCCAGCAATATAACTTTGTGTCCTTACCTACACTTCTTTTGCTCCCTCAGCAATGTGACCTTGTACCCGTACCTATTCTTCTTTTGCTTTCGCAGCAATATAACTTTGTGCCTGTACCAAACAAACCTATTCTCCTTTTGCTTTCCCAACAATATAAAGTTGTGCCTGTACCAATCTATTCATTGTCCTTTTAGTTTCCCAGCAATATATCTATGTGCCCGTACAGACCTTTTATTGCTTCCTCAACAATTTAACTTTTTGCTCGTACCTAATTTATTCACATTGTGTCATGTCTATATACCCAGGACCCGACGTGCTGGGGCGATGAAACCAATACCAATTGATAGATATTTTGAATGAGGCAAAAACGATTCTTTGCGCTACATTCAAAATATTTACAATTGGGACTCGCTGGGTATTATAACACAAGGTAAATAGGTACGAGCCAAAAGTTTAATTGTTGAGGAAGGAATAAAAGGAGTGTAGGTCGGTACGGGCCCATAGTTAAACTGCTGGAAAACTAAAGAAGAATGAATGGTTGGTACAGGCATAACGAGCTGGGAAAGCAAAAGGAGTGGTTTATTTGGTACATGCACATAGTTATATTATTACTGGGAAAGCAAAAGGAGAATAGGTTGGTCTGGTACAGGCACAGTGCTGGGAAAGCAAAAGTAGAATAGGTTGATGGCAAAAAGTTACATTGCGAGAAAAGTAACGAAATATGAGCGGCATAAGTAAATATCGTCACTAAAATGTGTCTATATAAACTTGTGGGCTACTTGATCACGATCAGGTTTTAGCCCGTCACACATGAAACTAATACAATTTCTATAATATTCCATAATATACAGGTTGTCCCACAAATAGACGATAATCCTTCTACAGCTGATAAGAGCAGCTATAAAAGGCTATCGATTTTTCCCCCATGCCCGCCATGTTCTGCGATTTGAAGTATTTTCAGAAATAATATTGATCATTTTAATCGAAACTTTTGCCCATGTCATGAGAAATCCTTAAGATCCTGTATTAATTCAAAAGTTTTTCAGTGGCAACTAATGAAGTCGAATTAAAATGATCAATATCTCCGGAAACATCGATAGCTTTTTAGCTGCCCTTATCAGGTGTCGATGGATCATAGTCGGTTTATGGGATACCTGAAATATATGTATAAGATATCTCAATATTATTCCATACCAAATGAAAGAGACCACACATAGCTATGATATAGGTACATAAGTTATCTTAAGTTATTCAGTTCATTCATTTAATTCACAAAAACGCATTTTTATACGTCGTAAAGTTGTAATGCTTATTTGTGTGACGGGCTTTATGAGATGTAGAGTTAAGTATAAAAACAAGAAAAGTTCAAATGTATTATATATATTTATATTACGTACGTATATAGAGTGACTTATAAAGTGACTTCGGCGACTGAAATTGGCGTCGCGTCGTCGGATATACCTACTTCTCAAGTGTCCAAACCGTGAAGGCGTAATCAAGTCAGGCATCCCAGGATACCATGAAGCCATGGACGAAATAAACATAAGCATCAATACTTGTACGTTACATCTTTCTCCGCAAAGGCCGTTAGTATATGCTTTTTATATCTCGCAAAACAAAATGGTTCGACCTGAGAATGGGCGAAAGTGGCTTCATCAAGATATAGAAAGCGTACTAATGGCTTTTGCGGAGAACGCTCTAACGTATGAGTATTGTGGGTCCTTATCTATATTTCGTCCATGTCGTATTAGCTATGGTTCAAAATAACTTCGCGGTCGGGACGCTTGAAGGGATCTTTTATTGCATCCGACGCCAATATCAGTTCGGATCAATAATTACGAAACCGCAGCTGCAAACAATATTGTGCCTATTATTTAGCACATATAGAAGCAAAGAGCAATGAATCCGAGTCACTCGCCATAGACATATTCATATAAAATGACCCGAATTCATTGCTCCCGTCTGTATTACGATATCTTAGAGATAATAAAAATTGTTCAAGAAGTCTTGTATCAAAACATAATTGTGCCCTTCCGACAAACTAAATATAGCAATACAAAATATCAAATGGGACTTCACGGGTGTGTTATTAAGTGTGTTTATTCAATTGCTATCGATGGATATGTATTTGTAAGACTTCAGTACCACTACCACCCCAGAAGTCCAATTTGTATTGATTTACGAATTTATAAAATAATCAGTCACCATAATCAGAGCAGTTTCAGATTTTCCTGTCCGATGTCGGCGACATCAGATGCACCTCTCAAGCATTAAAACCGTGAAGGCATAATTATGTCAAATACCCATGGATTCCATGGGAAGGTAGCTATAGCTTGGCAACTTCGTTGGTGACACTCCCATGGTTCGCGGGCGACGGGGGGCGGACGACAGCGGGGCGGAATGAAGTGTGCGCGCGGCGGAGGCAGAACGGCTCCCGCCGCGCGCACACTTTTTCACCGCCCCGCTGTCTTTCGTCCCCCGTCGCCCGCGGACCATGGGAGTGTCACCAACGAAGTTGCCAAGCTATAGCTACAGGTTATAACTTTGCGGTCGGAAAGGTTGAGTGCATGGGTGCGTCCGTCGCCGATGTCAGATAGGTCAATCTCAAACCACTGCAAATAATACTATGCATATTATTTAATGCACATTAAAATGTCATATCTATAAAAAAATGGTCATCAATACTTCAATTATTTAAATCAGGATATACATGTGCCCATGACACTAAGTGTAGCAAACAAGCAAATGAAAAGGAACCTTAAAATCAGTCATCATAATTACAGCAAATTTAGATTGTCCTACATGTGTGAAAACATTATCGCGTCGCATATACCACTGGATATCATGTTAGCTATCCAGGGTGTAATCGTTAAGTGTAAACAGGCCATTAATCCGTGTATATAAGAGATATGAGAAAACTTTCCACTGATATCGAAACGTTACCCCAATTAGTAAAATCACATCAATAGCTTTTTCATAATAAACCTAAAAATATCCAAAATATTAAGATTTGACGCTCCCATACATTTCGTATGACTTTCGTTGGCAGGGTTATTTCCCTAGTTTAAGAGATAAAAAATCGTATGGAATATTTAATTGTGTAAAATATTATTTAAAGTAATAAAACTATTATTTAATGATTTAATAAAAGGAAGTGCATTTTTTTATAATATAGGTCTCTTCACCTCTCAACGAACGTCGTACTAAATGTATGGGAGCGTTTAATCTCAACATTTTGGATGTTTCTAATTTTGTCAAAAAAGTTATTGATGTGATTTTATTCATCGGGAAACATACTTTCCATATCAGTTTAAAGCTATTTGATATCTCATGTACATTTACGGAATAGTCGCCTATTTACACTTATCAATTAGGTACACCGTGTATAACGCTTGAGTGCATGGTTGCGTCCCACACCGTTGGACAAATTGCTGCAAACAAATCAATATGACGCATATTTCTAACACTAACATGTTACAATAACTTATAGATATTTAAAAAATGGTTAAGTATTTAGTCATGTTACAGAACATAAATGCACTTGTCTATGAAACTAAATCTAGCAATCCAAAAAATCACACAGGACCTTACGTGGTGTGAGAATTACTTAGTAAATTGATATGGATTTTAAAGACGTAAACAGTACCACCCCCGCAAGATCCATTTTGATTTGGATTACATATTAGGTGAGTTTCGCGAACGTATTATTTTCGCGTAGCTTTAGTAGCAGTAAACACTTACACAATTAACTGACTCAGAAGAAAGCTACGCGGTAGTACAATGCGTTCGCGGAACCCACCTAACAAATCAACATAAGAAGGCGGAGCGTACTAACGCCGCCGTCCTTAGATATAACAATTACACCTTTAAGCTCAAAGTGGTTTGCGCAAAATAACGTACTGTTGAGCGTGCACACCATAGCCGACTATAGCAATGTTACACGGAAACCGATATTGCATAGTATCATAATCAATATAAATTGACTCCGTATCAGTTGGAGCATCAGCCACGTTGTAAGCATGGTAGTGTGCATCAAAAGCAATTGTCACCATAGGTCGCGCCTTAAAGGCAATTTTAGTAGGGTTGTCTATATACGCGTAAAAAGCAATTAATTTTGCAAAATGAACATTATGCGGGTCCACATTATATATTACTACACTATTTTGTTTAAAGTGTGAAGAAGATACTACAACCCACGATAAAACTTTAATTTTTTCAGTGTCGTTCCAATCGAATTTTTGTGCAAGTGCAGATGCTTCATATACAGAGACATTTGATTGCACTCCGCAAGACAGAGGACTTTTCAATTCTCTTTTTAGTAAAATATCGTTCAACATAAGTTGATGTCTGTGGGAAATGGATGATGTCATATTTATCCTATTACATGAAGACTTTGACGTTAACTTGTTAGGGCGGTGTTTGGCTTCGAAACGAATTGATGATAGATACCGCAATGGACCAAATTTTAGCATTTTTGAATGGTAATGCAACAAGTTGTGAAACTTTGGTTTAAGTGTCTGATCGAATAACGAAGTGTACATTTCGCAGAGTTCAGAAACCAAATATTGCAAATAAGTTGCTTGTTCTGGGCGAAACCCGGAAGACATTACTATATCTAATAAAAGCATAAGTTGCATGTAAAGGGCCCAGTATTTATTTTGTCGCGGGACTAAATCACCAAACATAATTCCGAAATACCGGCAAAATACTGCCATTTCTGAGGCACTCAAGCGCATATTCCTCTTGCGTATGTTTTCAATTGAAAGTGAAACCGGTTTATCAGCATAATCAGGGCCATAGTCGAATGAACTGATTTTGTTGTTCATGAGTAGTATAGTAAAATACTTAAATTTGTCCACAAAAACAATAATGAGTTCACTCATTATATATTTCATTACTCCCTCATATAAATCGTGCATCACATCTACACCGATTTGCGAGAACAAATCAAAATTATTGACGCGTAACCATATGCATTCCTCTTTAACACCTGTAACAGAAGGGTTGTTTGTAGTCAGATCTTCTCTATAATTATTTATATTTCTTAATAGGGAGCTGTCTTCTCGGAATTGCCTTTTCATTAATTCTTTAGGAACTTTGCAATTTCTACAGGAAAGATTACCGGAAAAACTCTCAATAAAACCAGTAATACTGTGAAGACCCAAGTTATCGCCGAGGATAAGTCCAAGTTCAAAATATATAGTACCCTTGAAATTTAGAAGATCGAAGGATATTCCATGTTCTATTAAGTAATTAAATTCGTCGATTAAGGGTTGGAATATGACTCGATTTCCAAATTGTACTCTATCTGCAGAATGGTACAGTAAAACCAAAAATATGTTTGACAGCTGTGACACATAACATTGCGGTAAACAAGGCAGTGAAATATAAGCGGCACCTAATTTATGAATTGAACTGTGACTACCCAAAGCATTTAAGGGTTCGAAGTCATCAATTTGTAAAAAGAAAGGGATCACTAATTTCCTTCCATGACTTGTCCTTCTTGATTTCCAAAAAGAACCATGCACAAAATGTTGCACAGCTTGGGTTGAATCATGTGACAATAATACGTTTAAATAGTCCAACGTTTCCTGTAATATATTTGGCAATGTAAAAAAATGTTTCAAAACATCACGCAAAGACACAAAATGTGCTTCACATTTCACTGCCTCGTACACTCTTGTACCACCTCTCTTTACATAGTCATATCTACGACCTACGCTAAAAGCCACAGGTTCAATGTAAGTTCCAAGTTCTGTAAAGTATTTTATCCTTTTATAATGGGAGTCATGGTTCGATAAAGAAGACATTATACATTCCTTTAATGCGCCATTACTATGTCCTGTTAGGCAAGGCACAATTGAATCGACGAATATTTCTTTCACGGCATCAAAAACAATATTTGCAGTATTTTGAGGTATTTGAGGATTCGCATAAAGGGTAGAAAATAATTTAGCCAGGCTCTTGTCTATAGAAATCACTTCAGTATCAGAACTGGTTTCAGGCATTTTGTTTAAAAGGGAAGTATCGACTCCTTGGCCACTAGGTCCTGATATTTCATTCAAAACACAAGTCTCGGCACGGCTAGACACACTTTCGCCTTCATTTTGCGGTACAACAGCATTACTTGAATGGCCAGGCAGATTTGATTTTATCGGAAGTGAATGATTATTCATGTAATGCCTTCTGTATGAATTAAATAACTGAAAAATCCTGAAGCAGTCTGCACTTGCACATGTAAAAGAAGTTACAGATGGATGATAAAAGCTCATATGTCTTTTTAATATTCGGAATGTCAAAAATGATTTATTGCACACTTCGCATGGTATCATTTTGTAGAATGTTTAAAAGGTATTCATTTATGAATTTATTTTATTCAGTAATTCCCGTAGTGGCACTCCCTCCGTATCATATTTAGATTTCATATTAAATAAAGCTCGTTGGACAAACATCCAGCATACTGCTGAATCTTTAGGATACGCCAAGTCCAAAGCCCAGTAAATATGATAAGTCTTTCGAATTGCAGTAGATATGTCTGTAAATTGGTATCTATGACCTGTATGTACAATAACCTCGTATTGTGATACGGTAGCCCATGAGGACCCGACAGCAAGAATGTACGGTTGTTCTGGAATACCTTTTGCCGCCACTAAATCCTTTCTATCTGCACAATACTTTTCAATGTCTGATACCGTTGCCACACGTCCTATGAAGCTCGAACGTACTTCTTCCCTAGATGGTTTCCATAACTTCTTTCTTGGCATAGAAATCGTTGGCATCTGACGCAAAAGACTAATAATAGCCAGGAATGCCGCCAAAGAGGCCTGTGCTTCTCCAACTGAAACAAAACCATATTTTTTTAGTTTTAAAATTATTACGAAACAAGTTTTTTTTAATGCTGCTTAGTAACTTTTGAATTCATATCATGGTGAAAATTATTAAATGTTATCACATAAATTCACGCCTGTATTCCCAAAAGAGGTAGGCAGAGTATATTAAAGTTAAGTTCTATGCCACTTTTAGCATGGTCCTGATAGTTCAAGAATGTGACAGTGTTTTTGAAACAATATAATGGGTCTGTTTATAATAATATGGTTAAAAAAAAATACGAATAGTAATCTTGAGGCTTTTCTGCAGGGAAATCAGTGTTTAGAAACATGATTAAGCATTTTTCGCTCGATAGAAAAAAATCACGAACATAGGTCTAAAAGGGTCTAAAAAACACTTAAAATATTTGTTACAAATTACGAACAACAGCTAGAAATACTAAAATGGCTTCAAAAAATCGGCAATATCATGTTTGACGGAAATCAGTGTTTACTTTTTTATTTATTTAAAAGGCCAAAAAATTAAAATTAAAAAACATGATTTCCGCGCTTCCGAGCACGCACTTCCATCTCGCTCACGCTTATGCTCAGTGAGAGGGAGAGAAGACCATGAACCTACGGCGCCTTAAAAGATTCCGTTACATACATACAGGTCAAGCTAATAGCAGCGTTTTAACAAGCAGAAAAAAACTTACCGGTAGCTAATTCTAAAAGTTCTAACGTGGTTTGATCAATCCTAGTAGAGCCTCCTTTCTCGGCAAGTAGATTTAATAATCGTGTTTTCTTAATCGGGAAGCTCTCGTCGAATACAGTATCAGCATTTGGGTTGATTTTTTGAAAGTCCAGGGATAACTGCAAGATATATATTTATAATTATTTAAAATAGGCATAAAAAGTTTAAGAAGCTATGTCCCTCACACGCTATGAAAGCAAAAATATTTTTTGTTAAGTGAATCTTTTATGTGACATCCATCATATATTTTTTTCTCATACAATAGTTAGCCTATATCTCCCGGAGAATGATTTTGAATCGATTGACACCCCATTTATTAAAATCGGTTCAGTATTTTTAACGCTACAGAGGAACACACGTTAATACAAACATACGACTGCTAAAAACATATCCGTTCCCTTTGACTCTGCCGTAGTCGGGCAAAAACCGCAGCAGATTCCTCTTAAGGTCATGTCTAACATGGTAAATTAAATTTAAACGGATTACATCACATATAATATTAAATTTTACATTCTGACGTTTCAATCCCTTTGCAGCACTCGAGCTCAACAGGGTAGACTACTCCGCATCCGAGCCCGGCTCCATCCCGCAGCTACGACTGTTGCAAAGAACTGGAAACGTCGGGAAGTATAATTCCGCTATATCGTCCATTTAAATTCGTTTTATTTAAATGCAAAACTCACCAGATCGTGGCCGTTAGGCAAAGTTAGGGCTGGGTAAGATGCCAAATATTCCTTATAAGATAAGCCCTCAGACAATATCTTGTTTCGCAATTCAAAGGTGGCGCACCACTTCGCGGCAACTAAATCTTCAGGCGTTGAAGAACCTCGAAGCCAGTCAAGGCAGTCTTGCGCGGTTGAGTTTTTTTCCAACGAGGACACAAAAGTTTCTGGCAGAGGTCGTACACGTTTAGAGGTGTTTTCAGAACTGACGCTAGTACTGCTGCTTCCACTGCTAGTGCTGCTCTTCCTTTTTCTGCTAGTGGTAGATAACAATCTTCTATGAGTAATCAGTCTGTTATGGATCATGCCACTAGCTTGAATTACTTTGCCTCCAATGACGTGATATGGTATGTAATATATTTCTGCTGACTCTCCCTTGAATAAATCCACCACTTCATTTGCCCAATGCTGCCATATATCTTTTCGTATTGTGCTTGTTACGTTATTCAGAGCCCTCAGCTCTGATTCTACTATTAATTTCACTAAAAACGAGCGGTCTTTAGATTTCAATTCTTCTCCTTTGTCGGCTTTTTCCAGTAGGATCTTTCCAAATGTGACCGACTGTAATAGTTGGAGAAGACTTTTCCCAGTCTCTTTTCCTAAATTTGAGAAGTCTAATGTTTGCAAGATTTCGAAATCTTGGTCATTCAATTCCTGAAAAATAATACGGTATAAAAACAAGTAAGTAATAGGCATCCCAGCTGACAAATGAATGGAAGTATACGATTAATTTACGAAAACAGTATTGTGACAGCTCAATATTACCCAATAATTATTATTTTCTATTCTAAGGACATATAAAAAAGTCATTAGGTAATACCTACCTACAATATAGCTGTCCAGGTAATGTAATTTTGGAATATCAATTTATTTAGTAATGTCTGTCGGATTCATGACTTACATAAAACTCTTTCTTCATAACATGATTGTAATAAACAAACCTAGCCTAACCTATTGAGTTCCACATGATGTAATTTAAAAAGGCTTGGAAAGTTTAGTTTCAGGAAAAACGTATTATGAATAACAATATGTTGTGATTATGACGAACAATATGTTATGAAGAAAAACATTTAAATTCTCAATTCCCAATAGCTGTCCACAGTAGTGAAAAAAATTTAAGATATAGGTAATTATACCCGAATTGAGAGGTTGAAAAGCAGGTACCTGCAATGGTTTAACAAAGACCTCTAATCCATACTAATATTATAAATGCGAAAGTGTGTCTGTCTGTTTGTCTGTTACCTCTTCACGCTCAAACTGCTGAGCTGATTTGGATGAAATTTGGTATAGAGATTGTGTGAGTCCCGGAGAAGGACATAGGATAGTTTTTATCCCGGAAATCATCCCTTTAAGGGGTGAAACTTTGTATGGAGCCACAATATAAACGAGTTCCACGCGGACGGAGTCGCGGGCAGAAGCTAGTAGTTAATGTATTATGTACCTATCTTTCTATCTAAGTTAATATAAAGCTTGCAAAAGAAAATTACCTGGACTGACGCATTTAACTGCTGAGAGTCGCCATTCTCGTCGAAGGTAATAGCGCTAGGGCCATGTGGACTTGCTTTTTCAGATTGGCCTGGTGTTAAAGGTAATTCCTGTAAGTTAAGTTTAGTTATACTAAAAAAAACTGGTACCGAGCATGCTTAGTTTAGGATTCCGTAGCCGTTACTAATGATACGTGATTAACGATTTTCTCAAATTTCTCTCTCACCCGTCCAGCGTTCTGACGCGAGCAGCGCGCCTACACATCTGGCGGTCGGTGCTTCAAAATCAGCGTACCCCGTGTGCCCGCCGGCACTACGACCGTATAAACCGTCATAGACCCTTGGCATGGCGCCGCGCAGCTGTAGTGTAGACAGCTGCGCAAGCGCTCGTTTGTGCAGACAACTTATGGGCGACGATCGGAGGCGAGCCTGCAGTGCACTCGCTAAAATTTAAAGCCACGCTAGCTGTGACGCGGCGTCCCCGCGCCTAAAATAGCGGCACCCAAACCGAGCCAATGTCAAAATAAACACTCTCGCCACAATCCGCGAGCCTGCGCGTCGCCGAGAGGCGCATCACCTTTCACTAAACGACATCCTTTTTTCTATAACGATAAGAAAACTTCCGAGTTGCGAGTCCGGCGACGCCGCGTCTAGGTCAGCGTTTTAGCGCGGCGTCCAAGTCCAATATTAGCAATTACAGCACTCAGACCACATGAGTCCAACCCATAACCGGCAACCACAGATAATAGAAGTTACTAGAATAACTAGTAATGGGGTATACAGATTACGTGATTTTACCCCAATTTGTCAGTACACGTCGAAGTCGTGGTGTGGCGTACAGATGTAAAAATCCGACCAAATGTGCACCCAATTTATCAGTACAACTGGTTTGACAGTTGGATCAGCAGCGCAACATGCCTCCAGACAATAGCAAGTAGTCAGATTCTAATAAATTGGGGCTGACAAATCATTATACATATATACCCCACAAGAGTAGTCCAACCGTTCATAAAGCCGAGCCCTCCCTTTCATTTTACTAAACTCACTCATGGGCCATCCACATTAAGTGATTTGTCAGCCCCAATTCATCAGAATCTGACTAATTGCTATAGTGTGGATGCATGTTCCAACCGTCAAACGAGTTGTACGGACTAATTGCATGAAAATCACAATTTGGACCATGGAATTGACATGATCTGCCAAGTTTTTTTCTCACAAATTTCATACAAATAAATTTAAACGATAATTAAAAAATATATGCTAAAGAACATTGTATTAATATTTTACACAGTAATTTTGTAATTTTTTTTAAAAGGGTGTTTTGCAACTACAATTTCATTCAGCGTGGCCAGTTAACAGTAAGAAAGCGAAAATTGCCGCATTCAAACGGTCCTGCGAAGCGGACTGCAAAATTGTTACTAACCGATGAGATAGGGCGAGACAGCACGTCGATCATGAGGTGGCCGTGACATACTCTCGATTTTTGTGTGCTGCACGGCTATTACGCGACGGCGCGCGAGCTCTCTCAATTTTTCTCGCACTATCCGTCTCTCTCTTATTAGGACATGCGAGAGAAATCGAGAGTATGTCGCGGCTGTGTGTTAGACGTGCTGTCTTGCCCTATCTCATCGGTTAGTAACAATCTTGCAGTCCGCTTCGCAGGACCGTTTGAATGCGCCAATTTTCGCTTTCCTTCTGTTAACTGGCCACACTGAATGAAATTGTAGTTGCAGTTGTTACGTCTGTACGCTACACCCAATTCTGACTTCGACATGTTGTACTGACAAATTGGGGTAAAATCACTTAATGTGGATGGTCCATCACAGACAACTTAAGGCTTCCCCACACAGCGTCGCTAATGCGGTCCATAATGCGGCGAGACAAAATTATAAAAATAAGTTAAATAATAAATGTAACTCAGAATTACGTCCGTTTCCATCGGACCCTATCTGACATTTGACGTGTCCAGCGTTGCCAGATGGGTACGCAATAGTACGCACGGCGTACTATTTTATGGTCCTGCGTACTCGTGTACTCATCCGTCGATTTGCGTACTATTTTTATATTTTAGCACCTGACAGCCTAGCTGTTAACCACATGACAAAAAAAATATTTTAGGTTTTCCGATTAATATTATTTAGGAACGCACCCAAAAAATGTTAACTACTAGTACTTCTATAGATTATCTGTGGCTGTCCTGTCACACTGGCAAGCAAGTGACACTGACAATACTTTATGCACCGCACTATACGGGTACCCCTTGTTCTAAGTGTTCTATTACGAGAGAGATGGATAGTGCGAGAAAAATCGAGAGAGCTCGCGCGCCGTCTTGTGATATCCGTGCAGCTGCATAAAGCACAGTTTGTTAATAAATGTTGTACCTCCTGCGTACTCAAACTTGAATTTGCGTACTATTTTTAAAAGCTGCGCGTAACGGAACGTAAAACCCATCTGGCAACACTGGACGTGTCGCTGATGTCATAATTGATAATAATTGGAATAACCTTACTTGTGATGTGTATGAGATGAGACGGCTCTTGTTTATTTTACTGCTTTTCTTTGGCTTCCCACAACAGCCCCGGTAGCACGACAGGTTTTTTGTTCATACTATCGTGCTACTGGAGCTGAGAACGGTATGTTATGTGTCATCATTAGATGGGCAGACGGCAAACGTGATGTAATATGTGCAATTATATTACTTACCTTGTCATCGAGCAGTAGCAACGGTAACTCCTCCAACGCTTTCAGTTTACTTACTCGTACCGGCAAACTAACAGGTAAACTGGCTGCACCATCAGTCAACTCCTGGAAGTGTTGAAAAAGTTTTATTTCGGGGTCTATTTAACTTTCAATAAAATTTAATAAATAAAAAATAAGCAACAGCAATTAAAACCTCTACTAGGATTTCCTTATATTGGATATGGTAACACAGTTACACACATTGTTTTTTCCAGGTCAGATTAAGTGTAATGTAAACAATTTAGGTAAATTTCTTTTTGAAAAAGTTAGTAACAAAGAAACTACAATGAAATAACATCTTTAACGCCTTGTTAGCAGGTTTTATCTTTTGAATGCAGTGTTAACAAGCTTTTTTTAATAACTTACCATAGTTGTTTACCTACACTTTTGTTATAGTGACAAAAACACTAAGAATTAGAAAGTGAATTAGTAACTAAAAATCATGATTAATCTATATACTTAAGAAAGGTGGTGTAATATTTTCTTACTTGTAGCTTGTTGAGTGCAACTCTGAGTTTTATTTTGTCCCCTAGCTTTTTAGCAAACAAAGACAATTCAGTCTCATTGCACATTAATAAAAGGTCCAATGTTACTTCTTCATCTGGAAATGAAGTGTATGATTAATTAACTGATTAATTAATGTTAACTTACAATTGTCAGTCTGAATATTTCGTTATTTACACATTATTTAATAGAGTATACATAAGAATACATGTAAGCAGTTGTAATATAAGTGTTATTTTATTCATAAAAAGTATTGTACTTTAACCATTATGGAATAATCACGTCTAACATGCTCTTGTAAAGCTCGGCATACACCTACTGTTCCGGTTTGGTCCATTTCTTTCTTATAAGAACAGATAAGAAACACACACCGGTTGCCAGTCTTTCTTTAGGAATCCGGGCTTGCTTACCAGGCATTCTTAATGGCATCTCAGGCATTCAGATACATTATAATGGGCATACCAATAAACACCCACCCAAAAACGTATACTAAACCGTCTCGATTCCATGTACTGAATAAAGAACTTTATTATTATTATTGTTAGCAAACAAAAGAAGTGCAAATTAATATTCATACAACACGCAAACATTCGCATAACAGGCTCTGACCCCGTATCATGGTCGGCCTTATCATACGAAGCGCAACACACACAGCGAGCGGGCGCGGGCGGGTGCTGCGTTCATGCTGCACTCTGAAACGCACGCGCACGCCCGACCCGCGCACGCTTGCTGTGTGTGAGCTTATCCGCAAACAAACGTATTACAATAAAAGCGCCCGCGCTCTATCCGTGGCGGCGTGCGCTGGTCGGGTGGGCGCGGGCGTGCGCGTGCGGTGCACACCCGCGCCCGCAACCGGCCTGTGTGAACACGTGCATATTAAAACCAATTCAATAAACGCGCCGCGGGCCCGCTAGGTCCCGCGCCCGCCCGCTGTGTGTTGCAGATACCAAGTTAGGATTTAGTTAAGGTTAAGTTAGCGTCCGTCACTGGCTGACACCGTTCGATAGAACAAGACGTCGCTCTTATCTTGTCACTTATCACGTGATAAGGCCGACCATGATACGGGGTAATAATAAATATTAATATGAATACACAACATCAAAAAGTAGATGGTCAATTTAGTACCTATACCGCAAAGCAGTTCACTGGGTATTAAAATGATCACCTAATATTGAAGCAGACTGCATTGAACAACTATAAATAAATGTTAAACATCTCTGGTAGTAAGTATTTGTTAATTTAAATAAGTATGGAAGTCGGCACTGATATTTACTTAACCTACACACGCACGCATAGGTACGTCAACACCCAACTTATCACAAAAACCACAAAAACGTAGCCCTTTTCAAGTCCAAGTTAGTCACGCAATAGTTAAGCTCACATTCACTATGTTTTGAAGTATTATAATTATACTATTATTGTACATATACCTATTCGCTCGGCGGTGACGAGAAAAAATATTTTGATGAACCAGCTCTTCAGGTTAACCAGAAGTATGTCTCCATTAATGATCTGCCACGATATTGAAACGTTTAAATTTATATTTAACAATCGTAGGTATTAATTATGGAAAAACCAATTGCAAATAATTTCAGATACAGAACTCACAGTCAGGGTCCCAGTTGTATGTCGAGCGAATAATTAATATAGGTACCTTAACAAATACAGGAATAAAAATGATTAAACTTACCTATCATCCCTGGCAAAAGGTGCCCTAAGGCATTTTCTTCCAGAAAGACTTGGAGATCACTCATTTTATAGTTTAGTACACATCAACGCGCACATTCCGTGTCAAAAGCACTACTGGGACCGGACTGGACGTGGACGTGGACTGAACTGAGAGAGGAGAGTGAGATCGCTAGCAACACAACACTTTGTTGTTCGGGTAAACTAGTTACATTGATACAGTGACAATGCTGCAATGTGACAATGCAGTATTGGTAAATCAGCAACTAAATATAAACGTTACAGCAATGTTCGTTTTGTTAAAAATAATATTGTTCTAATATAAATATATATTTTGATACGCTAACAACATGAATGTTGTCATCGTAGCTTAGTAAAGCATTTTAATGTTGTTACAATACATACTGCTTTTCTTGCACAGAAGAGCGTAACTACCCTGCCTTACGATTGCTATCAAAATAAGTCCTTCTATCTGTCTGTTCTATTGCAATATAAATGATCTTCTGCTTCCAACGCAATGCAGTAGGTAATAGAAATAAGAATGATTTTGAATATTCTTCTCGCACTATCCGTCTCTCTCTTATTAGAAAACTTAGAAAGAGAGGTACCGTGAAACATTGGGCAAATTAGCCCGCCTTTTTCGGAAAAACACGAATACCTATCTCATATTTTTTATATCGTAGGTACTAGGATGATATTTATTTTTGCTTAACGAATCGTTCGTAGTTATACGCATGTGTTCATGAGGAGAAATATTTTTTAATCGGCACCTATTTTAAATTTTTATCAACTTTGATCGCGGGTAAAGTTATCTGGACTTTTGCCAACATTGACCATGTCGAATTGTTGACGCAGCTCTAGCTCTTCGGATATTGAGACAAGACTCAGTTCAAAATTTTAGGCAAACATGGCGTTTCGTTTTAACATCTTGGTCTTAACTACGAAAAGTTTTACACAATACAGACGGGCAATGTTACCTAGGTATTTTCAACTTTGCCATACAAATCCGAACACCTCACATTCCACAATTTGCTGCAAGCTCCTGGCTTAAGTTAAAGACATGTATGACTCGTATGATGTATGACTATTGCCAATTTAAGAGGAAATATCAGAAACAACCGCTTTATGTAGACCTAGTCTCTTATTTTCACCCTAAATAATTACATTATATCAATTTATTGACTATTACACAATTTATAATTTAATAATAATAATTTCTTATTTTATAAAACCAGAGCGTTACGGCGGTTATGGGGTTACAACGGATTTGCAGTTTAAAAAAAACTGATGATTTTTGATTGTTTCTTTATAATTTGCGAGCCTTTTTTATTTACTGAATGATTAAAGTATTAAAAAATACTATGAGTGTATCGATAATCTCCCTTTATCTCCCTTATTTTAAGAACAATTCGATCACCGTTCCTATTGACAACCAAATTGTCCTAATACTTACACCTTGTTAAGTCGTTGTTGGGTAAAACTGAAAATTGACAACGCTAGCATATTTAGGATTTTGTATGAAGAATCGCAATTTTTTTTTATGACTGCCCACATTAGTTTGGAGGTGCAATACTGAACTTAAATGACTTAATACCTATACGGTAAAACTATGCCATGTTTATTCTGGATTAGACTTTGAGTCATGACCATAAAGTTGATAATCGTGGAGTTAAGAGGTTACTACGTTAATTGGTACTTACGTAAAGGCAATCTTGAAATTTTTTAATTTTTTTTGCCCGCTCTATGGTTTGCTCACTCACACAAAGAAGAGTAAGTATGTCAAAGTGTTCTTGCCACAGATAAGTAATACAATATGGACCAACAAACTTGGAAAAAAAGTGAAAGACTGCAAAATTGATAATACAGATACAGAGTCAGTACTTACCGTACTTATTTTAGCGTAATTCAATTTATAAACGCAGAAACCGACAAAAACGCACCAAATCTCGCAATTTGAATTTAACAAGTAAATCGTCATAAAAAAATGTTTCGATACACTCACTTTCTTTGCGACTTGCGTTCGGAAATCACCTATTTCATAGACAATAATACAATAATGACATTTTGTGTTCCTTTAATTACATCAGCTCGATGTGGTCGCTATGTGATCACCCAACCTGGCTCAGGGTTAAAAAAACCGACAGTGTGAGTCCGACTCGCGCACCGAGGGTTCCGGACACACTTTCAATCATCGCATACACCCGTATATATAACCATTGGGATGATGGACCCCTTATTGTAGAAAAATCTTAACAGCGCGAAGCAGGTACAAATAGGCTGTATCGGCGCATTTTGTTACTAGGTAATTGGCATACTACTTAAGGGCGGGTTGCACCAACATACGATTGCAGACGGATCAACGTTAAATATGGCGCCGGCAGCTGTCATCCCATATAAACTTGTCAAACTTTACATACATACACAACTCGGATGACCAACCGCTAGTATGAGACCCGTCCACAGTGAGACGTTGCGATAAGTCACGAAGTAGGTAACGATAATGGCGGCTACCTTTTTGGCCCAAATATGTCGTTAATTTTTTTAACTATTTTTTTGCGTCTTAGGTAACGTCTCACTATATTTATGTTTTTTTTTCATCGTAGAATACCTTGCTTTAGGGTCCAATAGCTGCAGGTACAATAAATATTCGACGTTGTTAAATGATATAGGTACATAAGTTAATACGCTAACAAAGCTGACGTTGTCATCATATTAATTCTTTAAAACATTGTTATATGATCTAAGTGTCCATAGCTGCAGATACAATAAATATATGGTGTTGTTAAATGATATAAGTACCTAAATGAATACGCTAACAATGGTGACGTTGTCGTCGTATCAATGCTTTTAAACATTGTTATATGATTTAGGGTCCGTAGCTGCAGGTACAATATATATTCGACGTTGTTAAATGATATAAGTACGTAAGTGAATACGCTAACAACGGTGTCGTTGTCATCGTATCAATGCTTTTAAACATTGTTATATTATGATAAAGGGTACATAGCTGCAGGTACAATAAATATTCGACGTTGTTAAATGATATAAGTACATAAGTTAATACGCTAACAACAGTGACGTTGTCATCGTATCAAAGCTTTTAAACATTGTTATATGATAAAGGGTACATAGCTGCAGGTACAATATATATTCGACGTTGTTAAATGATGAAAGTACACAAGTTAATACGCTAACAACGGTGACGTTGTTATCGTATCAATGCTTTTAAAAATTGTTATATGTTATAGGGTACATAGCTGCAGGTACAATAACTATTCGAGGTTGTTAAATGATGTAAGTATATAAGTTAATACGCTTACAACGCTGACGTTGTTATCGTATCAATGCTTTTAAACATTGTTATATGATATAGGGTACATAGCTGTAGGTACAATAAATATTCAACGTTGTTAAATGATGTAAGTACACAAGTTAATACGCTAACAACGGTGATGTTGTTATCGTATCAATGCTTTTAAACATTGTTATATGATATATGGTACATAGCTGAAGGTACAATAAATATTCGACGTTGTTAAATGATATAAGTACATAAGTTAATATGCTAACAACGCTGACGTTGTCATCTAATCAATGCTTTAAAACATTGTTATATGATATAGGGTACATAGCTGCAGGTACAATAAATATTCGACGTTGTTAAATGATGTAAGTATATAAGTTAATACGCTAACAAAGCTGCCGTTGTCATCTAATCAATGCTTTTAAACATTGTTATATGATATAGGGTACATAGCTGCAGGTACAATAAATATTCGACGTTGTTAAATGATATAAGTACATAAGTTAATACGCTTACAACGCTGACGTTGTCATCTAATCAATGCTTTAAAACATTGTTGTATGATCTAGGTGTCCATAGCTGCAGGTACAATAAATATTTGACGTTGTTAAATGAACAGGAAATCTATAGTTGCAGGCACACTAAATATTCGACAATAAAAAGATTGTAGCAGGCAATAAGCATGTTTAGTTGCTGTAGCAAAATAGTTTAGTTGCAGTAAATATAAACACGTGACAAAGCGTTTATTGTACTTTGTCAGCCTTTTTTTTTCTCAGTGTAACATACAGGCTAAGACTGAAGTTACAAATCTCTTAAACATTTTCTCCATTTAAACCTTGAATCCCGTTTTACTCCTCTTGGGGGTGAAATTTTTCCAAAACGCTGAAAGAACTTTTTTTATTCTGATAAGAAATTTTTATACAACTTTTAAGCCTTCAGATCAAAATTAGTTTTTCTCATCCAAACCATGCACCTCTTTTTAACCTCCTTAGGGATAGTTTTCCAAAAGGCTGATCGCACTTTTTTGTATTTTAATAAATAATAAGCAATCTTTCTACAAAATTACACCCCTATTTAACCTAAATTTTAGAAAACATTGCACCCCTATTTAACCACCTTAGGGGTGGTTTTTCTAAAACGCAGAAAGTACTTTCTATAACGTTTCAAGTCATTAGTTAAGAAAATAATGTTTCCCTCATACAAACATTGCATCCCTATTTAACCCGCTTAAGGATAGTTATTTTCAAAACCCTTAAATTGCTTATCTCGTATTGTAATAAGGAGTTCATACACAAAGTTTCAAGTATCTCACTTAACATTTTACTCCATCCCCATACAAACTTTCAAGCCCCTTTTTTACCCCCTTGAGGGTGGAATTTTCAAAACTCCCTTCTTAGTGGGTACTTACGTTACAGAAACTACCTATTGTGAAAAAATCTGCTTTCTAGGTTCAACGGTTTGGGCTGGCCTTTGATTTGAGTGAGTGAGGACTAACTCAGTAGTAGTACTCAGTATAGTCAGTCAGGACTTTTACGTTTATAGATTAGGCGTATTACCCGTCGATTAGAATGATAATAAAGATAGAAAATGCCAAAAAGCTATGACAAGTTAACCTTAAAATGTTTGAGTTTCAGTTTGAAAAGTCAATAATGAAGGGATGAATAGTCAGGCACAGAGCAGACACGGATAAAATGGTCAAATATATCTTAGTTTGTAAATACACAGTTGTAGATTTTTAGAATTAAAAATGTGCTGCACTACTTTCAGAATTTAGTTAAGATTATCAAAATAAACTCAAACTCTACAAGTAAAGTAGTAGAATATCAAGAAGACATTAAATCTGTTTAATACCTTCATGAATCACCCCGCCTCGGTAATCTGCAAATATGTAGGATTTACTGAAAATTTTCCTACCGTCGTCACCAGAAAATACTGTTATCCACAATGTGCCACGTTTAAATTCACGATTGTTTACTAGCCGTCGACCTTGATTCTTATCGTTTATCTAATCTTGTCGTTACCACCAGAAACTCTTGAGCCGTTTTCGTTCGTGCCGGCGCCGCCAGACAACAACATTCGATACGTATTGTAGTTTGATGAATCATAACATATTGCATGGTTATATATAAGCTCGCACGCCGCCAGGCAACAGCATTCGCTCTGCGCCGCACCCCGAGACTCACGTCACTTATGTGATTTTGACTACGATATTTACATTCTCTTTTTATTTTCAAAAATACTTGTTACGCGCGCATACCGATTAGCTCTTAAATAGACGTCTCTTTGTTCCTTTTTTCCTTTTTAAACAGTTAATTAAGTTACTGAACTTGGTTGATTTAAGGTAAGATTGAAGTAATTTTGTGTTGTGCAGTTTTAGTTCTGTATCAAAACAACAAAATGGCGCCTTGGACGGAAAGCAACAACATTTATTTACTAGCATTTTGTTGTAAGTTGCACCTGAAATAGTGATTATATTTACCTTCAGTAGTAAACGCTTATTCGACACAGTAAATTTGGTACTTACAGTGAATAGTAACTATTGTTTTCCTTTAATACATTAGTAAATAGTTTCTACTTTTTTTCTCAATGTTGCATGCTGGAAGTGGCTAACTAGGTCTAACTTTTGTTTATTATAAAACTGAATGGAATAAATAAATATTTCATTGAGTTTACGTAATACAATGCTTAGCTATAATATGGTGGTTTTCAAAACAAGCCAGACAGAAATGTTGCAAAAAATGCCGGATTATAGGAGATTCAAAGTTTGTATGGAGAGCAAGACATTTTTAAAGTAAGATTTGTAACTTCTGTTTTAGACTGTTTAAAATTGATTCCAAAGGGAGTTGGATGTTTGTACGGGGAACAAGACAATTTTAAAGTATGGGATCTGTAGCTTCGGTTAAAGACTAGGAAACTATAGCGTTGGAAGGGTTGGAAGTTTGTATGCTGCTAAGAAAGCGGTTGACTGCGGGGTTCCCCAAGGATCTGTCCTCGGCCCCTTGCTATTTATTATTTTTATCAATGATCTACAGTGTAATATAACTTATGGAACAGTTTACCTCTATGCAGTCGAGACAACACAAGCATTATATTTGAAAAAGAAAATGATTTAGTATTTAAGGCTCAAATTGGCCAGACATGGGCGGACCTGACATACTGGTTTGAATGCAATGGTCTTAAGATTAACGTGGATAAAACATTGTATTTTCCTTTTCTATGACATACAAACAGCATGACGTACGTCTTGCCTTTACCCATAGTAAAAGTCACTAATGTCAAGTTTCTAGGCGTAGAACTAGATACACAGTTGCGCTGGTCAAACCATATAAGTTTACTAAGGAAAAAACTGGCCAGTGCCTGTTACGCCTTTAAAAATCTGAACTCTGAAATTTCTTCTCTAACACCCTTAAATGTGGACGGCAGATAGATATGGAAAGTTCTACGTCTTTTAGCATTAGATATTTTAGATAAGTTTGTTTTCAAAACTGTATAGGTAGTCCAGACTAACGCCAGTAAAACTACTGGGCGGATTTAGGCAAAAATTGCCAGTAATATATTACTGGCAATTTTGAACCTATAGGTTTATTTAATACATTATGAAAATATACAATTTAAGCAGACACGACTGTTGATGATTATTCAGATATTTATGAGATATTTATGTAAAAACTGAGCTTTCGATTTAATTTTAGCAATTTAACCAGGGATCGGAAACCGGTATTTATTGTTTGGGAACGAAAACGTTATTTTTTTATTCTTTGTTTATTATTTCATTTCTAATTGGGCAATATAATAATACGCAGTCGTTACCTCAAAACACTACTGAGTCCTACAAAATTATGAAATATAAAATATCTCGAGATTTGTGGTTTTTGCAAAAAACCGGTTCCAATCCCTTATTTAAACTAATGTACTCATCCATCGCACTGTTACCTTTTACGCTTAATTCCTGAACGGATTAAAATGAAATTTTCGTACCGATAATTTGAGACTTTTGGAAGGATAAAGGATAGTTTTTATCTCGGAATTGATCCCTTAAGACGGTAGAACTTTGTTTGGGTCGGCGATAATTAGGAAGCTTAATTATCGCCGACCCAAACTACTAAATACAATACTACTACAATAATTCACTAGCAATCATTTTTCTAACACGGTAACAAGTTCTACGCTGGCAAAGTCGCGGGCAACAGCTAGTCTGATAAATATATATAGGATTACAATGTTACATTTGCAGTGAATGGGACAAAAAATAACAAAGCAAGAATGGAACTGCATTCATAATTTGTATGGATTGATAACACAATAACCTACAAAAAGAAGCGAGATCCCATAAAAAAACATTCCATGTAAAAAATAGGCCAATTCACGAAACTCTTCCACCGTAAAAAGCTGTGAGATATTTCGTAGTACCAAGTCTCAGGCATTCTTATTATTCTAATATATGTATATCATAAAATTCTGCAACTTGGCAATCACGAAGTATTGTGGAATCTGGATTTCTTTATACAAACTTGCACGCATATTTTAATCCCTTTGGAAGATGAATTTTACGAATTTTCAAGTCTCTATCTTAAACAATTAATGAATTCCCGTACAATTTTTAAACCCTCATATCGCCCTCTGAAGAAATTAATAAAAAAAAAACGCCTACAATATTGGAAAGTTTCATCAAAACTGGTTCAGTAGTTTTTGCTAAAATTGGAAGCACAGGTTGCCGCTAACTATATACTGGTTGTTATCGTCGCCACTTGACAACAAAGGTGGCGCTGTTACGTGTACGCGACTTTGACCAATCGGTAATTCTCTTTTCTTTGCGGTTACCTAATATCCATCAAAATTTTTATACGTTCCACCATATATATATGTATAGTCTAACGGACTATAGACGCAGACAAAAACCTCGAGAATTACCTACTAAGGCTGAATATGTGTGGAAATTTCTGTTGTGCATCGCGCTATTGAAGTTTTTTATAATTCATTGTAGGAGTATAAATAAAATTTTCTTCCATATCTTCGTATAATGTCTCTCTGACCACATATACCAACTTTCACATTTAAAATCATAATCATTTAATCATTGCTTTTGTGTACAGTTGACTACAAAGAGATCGATAAGGCCAAAGTTACAAAAATATGTATCCACGCCCGTAATGTAAAGGCAATAAAGTAATGTATACATATTTTTGTAACTTTAGCCGTATCGATCTCTTTGTAGTCAACTGTACAAAAGATGTTACCCTTTGCGGGAACTGCAACAGAATATAACAAAGAAAATATAGAGAAAAATAAATAAATAAAGTTCAATTAACAATTTTAAATAATATTATCATGCATTTATCATTTGTAATATTTTGTATTTATATATCTTCAAAATTCAATATTACCATACCAATTATATTTTATCAACACTACAGACATGGTACAGGAAGTCGTCAGGTTCAACGGTAGAGAAGTAAACGTTCGGTATAACTATAGGTTTATAGGTGGTTTAACATAAGATTGAAAAATTAAATATTACTTTTGTAGGCTTTATTGTATTCACTAACTGAGTAAAACGCTTTATTAAAATTTTATAAATAATGCTTTTAAACATAAGAAATTTATTACTATTAGGCTCAGTTTTTATTTCGTTGGGTAATTTATTGAAGATTCTTATTGACATTGAGTAGGGGCCATTTGTAGGGTTCCGTAGTCAACAAGGAACCCTTATAGTTTCGCCATGTCCGTCCGTCTGTCTGTCTATCTGCCTGTCCGTCTTCGGCTTAGCTCTGTAATCCTTACAACTAGAAAACTGCAATTCGGCGTGGGTATATAAACCAATCACGCCGACAAAACAGTAGAATAAAATCCTGAAAAAAAAATTTTTTGTAGGGTACCCCTACATGTAAATTGATGATGTCTTTTTTTTCTCGTTAATCCTATAATGTGGGGTATCGTTGGATAGCTTGTTCAAAAATAGTATGGGTTTTCTAAAACGAGCGAGAGTTTGCGAGATATTGGGATTTAAAGCCCTAATTTTTGTCGAGTCATGTCCGCCCCCCCCTGCCCCCCCTGCCGGCTAAATGGCTACTACTGGGGACGTGAAAAAAATTCGTGGCAGTAGTACATATAATGAATTTAAAAGAAAAACTATCACAGTTAAGTAGACATAACTGGTTAACGAGTAGTAGACATAACTAGTTAACTGGTAAGAAATGCACTTAATTTCGGATGCAAATACATTGTCATTGGAATTTGAACCTTTTACCGTGGACGGTAGAGTTGCTTTTTCACGGCACGGTGTTTCTTGCCCGCGGCGAACACGCAAAAGACTTGCCCTGCGACATGCCCCCCCACCCGTGGCAATGCTAAAACTTAGGCGGACTTATGGCACGGTGCTTCTTGCGCGCGCGGCTACTTGTGATTTGCGGCTTGATGCCCTTCGGAGATTTTCGTAATTATTTTACGTAAATAACCTGTTGCTGCTAAAAGTTTGCGATCTGCGGTTCGATTAGTTTTAAAGTTGTGTACCTAATTACCTACATATCGTTTGAAAAAACTTAATGTACCTACTGACCTAGTTATTTCAATTGAGAAGTTGTGGTTTGTGGTCCCTAACAGCTGAGCGAAATGACCCTATACATTGGCGTGTTATAAAAATAATCATATTTACGATTATTTACGAGGGTAAGCTATAATAAAAACCCCAAAAGCCCCTTTTAAATCCGCATTCTGTGACAGACGGGCAACTACGGAACCCTACCCTGCGCGTGGCCCGACACGCACTTGGCCGCTTTTTATATAAGCTAGTTTTGATGTTTTTTGGAACAAATTGTATATAATATCAAGTGTGATGCATTTTCACCTTCAGTCTTAATTTAACCATCAGGTTTAATAATAATTCGGTATTCGAAGGTATTGTTCTTTTTACCAACTATTCATTTTAGTTAATGGATGTATTGTGTGAATGTCATTATGACATTTTATTAAGTACGTTGAAAATAAATCAGTTTGAGATTTTTGTCATTTTGAAACAAAACTGTTTTGACATTGCGACGTAGTAGGAATTAACATGATATTATGATATTTGGCTGTAGTGAACCGGTAGCATAGAAAAGATGACCAATGGTAAATTCATCTAAAGGAAAGGAAATAAGACTTCATCTGAATGAACTGGTGACGTTTTGTATCAAAGCAAAATCGTTATTTAGGGTGACTTGTAATGTTGATCTTTGTTTGCAATGCCTTACGTTTTACTCTCCAGATCTCCGAGTGCCCCTGAGCAGGCTCCGATCGTCTTCAACCTTCCCGAAGAGTTCCAGCAGCGCGTCAACATGGAAAAAAACATACATAATAATCATAATCATTTATTTTATCTTTTATTTATTTTTTTAACTTTAACTACTGAAACAACTACTACACCTGCGATATATACATTCAGTGATCGCGCTGACCTGCAAAATCTCAATATCAACGCCACCCAACCAATGACCACATTTACGTTCATTGATTGCCCTGGCATGTCTCATAACCACTTCACCGCACCAAGCGCCACATTTACATTGATTGATTGCTATGACATGTCTGATATCACATACACCACCCACAGAAGCGGCACACTTACATTGACTAATTGTCCTCGCATGTCTAATGTCACATTCACCGTCCCCGCACAAGTTGCCACATTTACATTCGTTAATTGCCCTTACATGTCTGATATCACATTCAACATCCCCAGAAGCGCCACACTTACATTTACTGATTGCCCTAACAGGTCTAACGTCAGATTCAATTATATTTAAATGAAATCGTTTCTTGGAATCGTATTTGAATTATTCTAATTAAAATACTTGTATTTATGAATTTGTATTATTTCCCCACAATGTTTGAGAAAAGCACTATATGTTCCAGTAGTAACAAACCTAAGGAAATGTGGCGGATTGTCAATGAAAATGTGGGTACAAAAGTTAAATCGGACCATATCAGCCTTCGAGATCAAACTACAAATTTGGAAATAAAGGATTGCGACCTACCAGGCAAATTTAACACTAATTTCTTAGGAATAGGGTCCAAGTACGCAATACAGGGTGACAAACAAAAATCCACACAGTATCTCCGTAGGCACTTAGATACACCAGACATTACTCCCGATTTTACCCTACCAGTAGTCACTCGCGATCTCCTGGACAAAACTTTGCGACCCATGTTGAAAAAACGGGGCACCGTCGATGCTTTTGACATTTCCATAAACATTATTCTTTGTGTATGGCCTGTTTTTGGTGACATACTTGTTGTTCTCATCAATCTGATTTTTGAGACGGGCACATACCCTGGTGTCTTAAAAAATACCAGAGTGTGCCCAGTTTTCAAGGGAAAGGGTGACAGGTGTGACGTCAATAACTACAGGCCAATTACAATTATTGTACCCACTATTTCTAAGCTTGTCGAATCTATCTTGTCGTCTCACCTAATGAGTCACCTGGAATCGAATAGCCTGCTTACGGACAATCAATTCGCGTATAGACAGGGAATGTCTACAACCACTGCGGCGTACAGGATATTCGATTGCATAATGACTGGGTTAGATGACAAGAATAAGATGGCTGGCGTACTTTGCGATTTGTCAAAAGCATTTGACGTTATCAGCCATGAACTGCTGCTGAATAAACTCACATCGTATGGCATTCGAAACAAAGCTCACCATTTGTTTACCTCGTTTTTGTCAAAGCGTAAACAAGTTGTAAAACTCCGTGCAAACGGCAAATTGGTGCAATCGGATCCAGGGTATATCAATTTAGGTATTCCTCAAGGGTCAGCTTTAGGAAATACCCTATTTTTATTATTTATTAATGACCTGCCATCGAATATCGTGGCCGGGTTATCAGTACTGTTTGCGGACGATACTACCGTGACACCTAACCATCAAAATTAACGCGGCTTGCACGCAACTCCAAACATGGTTCGTGGATAACGGGCTGCAACTGAATGTAGCCAAATCCAATATAATGCTTTTTTCTGGCCGTAAAGTACCAACGCCATTGTCAATGGCAAGCTGTTCGATGCCGGTGAGTGAGGAAAGCAAGTTCCTTTATAATTGACTCCAATTTGAATTGGAAGCGCCATGTTCACAGTCTGTGTGACAGGTTGAGTAGTGCTGTCTTTGCGTTAAGAAAATTAAAGCCGCTAATCTCGGGTGATTCACTGAAACAAGTTTATTTCGCATATTTTTATTCCCTGATGTCCTACGGTACCCTCCTATGGAGTAACTCCACGGATGCGCAAAGAGTTCTTGTCATGCAAAAACGTGCAGTTCGGGTACTTGTAGGAGTCAAGCATCGGCACCCCTGTCGGGAGCTATTCTCGACGCAACGCATAATGACGCACTACTCACAACATATGTTTGAGCTTCTCTTATTTGTAAGAAAAAACATCTCCCAGTTTGCGCGTTTGAATGTAACGGGTAAGGAGCTTCGTTCAACTGGGCGCCTAATGACAGTTCCTCGTCGCATGGCGCTTTCAAAGAAAAATCCCCGGGTTATTGGGCCTACTTATTTCGAGCACCTACCCGCCGATATAAGAAACGAACCTTGTTCGGTGCAATGCACCTAACACGTGATTTAGCCTCGTGCGTCCCGTCAGCAAAAGACGCATTGAGCAATAATTTATATTAACCTCGATTTAGTGTACTTTTCGGCTCTATCGCGACCGGGTGCATTCGAACATTAACATTTAACATTTTCAACATCTTTCTAACATATCTTTATAACATTTGTAATTTTAGGATTTTAAGACAATAAACATTTTAATACGTCTCTCCGGACTTTCTAACATTCAAGCTCATCCGCACCCGAATATTGGTCCTTCGAGCCGGATATAGGTCCTTCGAACCGTGGACTTCGCGCGTGTTTGAATTAATTTCAAATAGTGAGTGAGGTGCTTGAACTGGTGAACATCTGTGGGCGGTGAGCTGCATTGAAGGAGAAGCGTAACCAACAGCTGCAGCAGCGAATAAAAGTGTTCGGTAACGACACAGAAGGCATACAAGTAAGATCTTTCCTTTTTACTAACAAAACATCAAGATGGCGAGCATTATCCGTCAAGAGGAGATTCAGCGCTCTATCGAGTCTATGCTTACTAACTTTAAGAAGGATAGTGCTGAAAGGAAAAAGAAGGCCGAGTATTTCGAGAGGCGCTTTGATGAATTGAGTCTACTATGGCAAGAATTTGAATTCAATCACGAACAGATAGGGATGATAGAGAGTCAGACTCACCCGTACTTCACTAACCGCACTTACGAAAGTACGAAGCAAACTTACTTGGTTCTTAGTTCTGGTTTGAAGACGGGCTATCAGGCGCTCGAGGCAGGGACAACATCAACTACAACGGTAAAAGAATCAGCCAGAACATCGTCGGAGACCACGGACGAAGATATTCGGAGAAAACGAATCCAGGGAGGTTCAAATCTTAAAGAAGGAGAAACACCAAGAGAGTCTGAGCATGCCCCAGGCGCTCAAATAGGAAGCCAACTACTTAAAATAGATGCTGGAACGTCGAGTAAACATGACGAAATGTATCGCGAACAAACGGCAAACATGAAGGCTTTCGTTAGAACCGTAAAAAGTATAGACGAGAACGCGCTAACAGATAAGTGGGAGTTAGAAGATGCACTTAAGTCCTTACAGGCTCGTTGGAACGCAATAGATGCACTCCATTGGGAATTAGAGAGTGAGGGAACTAAAACAAATGTGGAATACGAGACCTCATTTAATGCACATGAGGAAACATTTAACAGTTTGAAGAAAACTATTAACAAACAGATATGGTCAGGGGCACATCGTGAAAAATCCACACCTACATTAGAAATACCGACTTTCCATGGACACTATAGCACTTGGGTCTCATTTAAAGATTTATTCAGTGAGGCCATTCATAAGAACTCTGCATTATCCAACGCTCAGAAAATGCAGTTTCTAAAAGCCAAAGTGAAGGGAGAAGCGGAAAGACTCATCCAACACCTACAAATAAGTTCGGATAACTACATAGTCTGCTGGGATATTTTAAACAATCGTTATAACAATACTAAGCTAATATTCACTTCTCACATGAATACTTTATTAGGTCTATCAAGCATGCAACAACAATCGGTGACACAATTAAAGAAAATGCATGATACGGCCAACGAATGTCTACACGCAATTAAGAACCTAGGTGTCGATATAAGTACCTGGGACCCAATAATAGTACATATTTTGACGCAAAAACTTGATTCCGAAACTCATATGGACTATGTAGAGTCGCTGAGCAACTCTAGAGCACTACCAGTCCTAAAAGAATTCATGGAATTCATGGAAGGCAAATTTACGAACCTAGAAAGCTCTCGCCGTAAACAGGAATCTGTCATTCCAAAAACATATCCCCCAACAAACTCATCGAGTACAACCCAGCGAAAACCCTTCCAGGCATAACATAATTATCGGCAGTACCCTAACAACAACTACGCAAACAACGGAGTCAATCGAAGTCATGGAACTTTAACGGAGGTGAAAACATTTCATGTTTCAGGCATCAAATGCCCGCTGTGTAACAATCAACATGGCATTTACAACTGCCGACAATTTCTACAAATGCCAATCGAAAAACGTTTTCAAACAGTTAAAAAACTGGCGCTATGTATTAACTGTCTATTTAGTCATCACGGCAATAAATGCAACTCGGCGAAAACGTGCCACAAATGCACCGGCCGACATAACACGTTGATACACGAGGCGTGCGTAAAAACAGTAGCATCAGCACCGGAGCCATCGACCTCAACGTCATCAGCAAATGCGACTATTACTGAAAATAATAAACTGACTAACATTTCGCAATTACCTAAGACAGAAGATTCTGAGATCTTACTGGCAACAGCTCAAGTAAAGGTTAAAGCTGCTGATGGAACCTATCTGACTCTCAGAGCTTTGATAGATCAAGGTAGTCAGATTTCCCTTATATCCCAACAGGCCGCACAGTTATTAAATTTAAAAAGAGAGAAATGTAGTGGTATTATTTACGGTGTAGGACAGAAACAAAATAGCTGCAAGGGAAAATTAAACATAAAATGTGCTTCCACTTACAACAATTTTGATTTCCATGCGGAGGTTATCATTATGAACAGTCTCATTAAAAACTTACCGAATAAAACGTTTTCTAAGCCATCATGGTCCATTATACAAAACATAAGCCTTGCTGATCCCGAGTTCTATGTTAGCCGACCTATTGACTTATTGCTGGGAGCTGACATTTATCAACTAATTCTTCTGAACGGAGTAGTTAGAGGAGACGATGCTGCTCAACCCCTGGCACAACAAACCCAGCTGGGTTGGCTGCTATGTGGTACTGCTCGTACCTACCACTGTAACGTCGTTATAAACAATTTAGAAGATATAAGACACTTTTGGGAGGTTGAAGACATTTCTGAAGAGGGAGATTTATCTCAAGAGGATCAGGAATGCATTAAACACTATCAGGAGAATACAAGGCGGAATCCTGACGGGAGGTATGAAGTGCGCCTGCCAATGAAACCAAAATACAAAGAAGAACTCGGGGAAACAAAAACAAGAGCAATTGCGCAATTTAGAAATATGGAAAGAAAGCTCGAAAAACAAGAAAGGTTGGCTGAAGCTTACAAAGCCTTTATGGATGAATACCATGAACTAGGGCATATGAAATTAGCCAGAATGACTTCAGGACTAGAGTCGTACTTGCCGCATCACATTGTGGAACGTGCTGAGTCAGCAACAACAAGGTACAGAGTAGTTTTCAATGCATCAATAAAAACATCAACAGGGTGTTCTCTAAATGATTTGATGTACACGGGACCGAATTTACAACAAGATTTGCAAGTACTTTTATTAAAATGGAGACAGTATCAGTACGCATTCACTGCGGACATCGAAAAAATGTACCGTCAGATCCTCGTGAATGAGACTGACCAACAGTTACAAAAAATCATTTGGCGTGACAGACCTGAAAAACCTTTACAAACATTCCAACTGACGACCGTAAGTTATGGAACCAAATCGGCGCCGTTTTTAAGCATGATGACCTTGAAACGACTAGCAGAAGACGAAAGAGAAAACTTCCCAGAAGCAGCAAAAGTAGTGGAGGAGGCATTCTATATGGACGACTTGTTACATGGAGCACACACACTCGAACAGGGGAAGAAATTGATTTCGGATCTGAATAATCTTTTGAGAGCAGGGGGTTTCAATTTACGGAAATGGTCGTCAAACCATGAAGGTATTTTGGAAAACATAAACGAAGAACATGAAATAGATACGATTTTTAACTTTAAAGTTGATAACATAACAAAAACATTAGGATTATGCTGGAACCCTGCCGAAGATTCTTTCACATTCAAATGTAAGATACCCCAAATAACAGGAAAACCGACAAAAAGAACACTTCTATCCGAAATATCCAAATTATATGACCCATTAGGGTGGCTCGCACCATTCGTAACAAAACTAAAAATATTTTTTTCAAAAGTATGGAAAGAACAGACGGGATGGGACCAGTACGTGTCCGACGAACTATACACAGAATGGTCACGAGCAAATATGGATATCGAACAACTGAACGAATGCAAGATACCACGGTGGTTACTATGCGAAGAAGATGACGTCATTCAACTTCATGGGTTCTGTGATGCATCTATACAAGCGTACGCTTGCGTAGTATATGCCAGAATACCGCGTCTATCCAAGGTGGTGCTCGTGGCAGCTAAAACAAAGCTTGTGCCACATAAGAAAACTTTAACGCTTCCCAGACTTGAACTGAGCGGAGCACATTTACTAACACGATTAATGAAAAAGATAAAACATTCTTTACATCAACGTGAAATTACAACATTTGGATGGACTGACTCCCAAATAGTCCTCGGATGGTTACAAGGTAACCCAAACCGCTGGAAACCCTTTGTGGCCAATAGAACAGGACAAATGAAACAAGTGATGCCCGAAGACCAGTGGAGATATGTTAAGTCATCTGATAATCCGGCAGACGCAGCGAGCAGAGGTCTCACAGCATCTCAATTGAAAAACCATACTTTGTGGTGGCAAGCTCCATCCTGGTTATTAACTTTCCAACCAACTCCCACAAATGCGCAATACACTACTCACGAAGAAGAGAAAACATCCCGCTCAAAAAACTCGAACCAAGATAACACGAATAACAGTACCCTTCTTTGTGTGACGCAATCGGTTAAATCAGAAAACATTATAAATTACTTATTACACAAGTATAGCTCACTTGCAAAAATAATAAGGATCGTCGCATGGATATTACGGGCATTGACACCGACACGTGCCACATTACCTACATATCTCACGTTACCGGAGTTGCATAAAGCTAAATTGACAATTATAAAATTTGTGCAATCGGAAGAAATGGGAACGGACATAGAGTACTTGCGCAAACATAAACGAGTTGAAACAAAGAGTAACATTTTAAAATTAAAACCTTTTATTGACGAGAATAGTACTCTGAGAGTAGGAGGAAGATTGAATGAAGCGAACATTCCATACGAGATGAAGTACCCGAAAATTATCCCAAAAAATACACGCTTCACAACATTGTTGATTGAACAAGCTCACCTTATGTCATTCCATGGTGGTGCCCGGCTTACTATGGCTAAACTTAGAGAACAGTATTGGGTTATGGGCGGAATGAACACGGTGAAGAAACAAGTTGCAAAATGCGTCAGATGCAAGAAAGTTGAAGGAAGAAAACAACACCAGATAATGGGTGCCTTACCTGCAGCTAGAGTGAATGAAGCCAAACCATTCCATCATACAGGTGTCGACTATACAGGATTCGTGGACATCAAAGCCAACAAAGGCCGTGGCATAAAAACATTAAAAGGCTATATTGCCATTTTTGTATGCATGGTGACCAAGGCCGTGCACTTGGAGTTGGTAACTGAACTCACCAGCTCCGCATTCTTAGCTGCTTTACGAAGAATGGCAGCAAGAAAGGGAACACCACGTCTTTGTACTCAGACCAGGGAACAAACTTCATCGGATCCAATAACATATTACAGAGACAATGGCAAGACTTACGTAACATTTTTAAAGACAGTTTCCTAACGGAAATCACAGAGATGGAGATCGAATGGCATTTTAATGCCCCTGCGTGGCCCAGTGCAGGAGGTCTCTGGGAGAGAGCGGTACGGAGTCTTAAACATCATTTGAAGAGAGTGATAGGAGAACAAAAACTTACTTACGAAGAATACGCTACAATCTTAGCCCAACTAGAAGTTTGCTTAAATTCACGCCCATTATGCCCGTTGACTGAAGACATAGACGACCTTGATTTCCTTACTCCATCGCATTTCCTAACGGGCCGGGCTGGAGGAACAGTGATAGAAACAGAAGAGGACGCTAGAACGAGATGGCACCTTACCCAAAAAATATTCAGTGATATTTGGAAGAAATGGAAAGTCGAATATTTAAGCCAACTGTCCATCAGGCCGAAGTGGAACACAGCTCAAACAAACCTTGAAAAGGATGATATGGTAGTAATACACGACGATAACCTTCCCGCGGGAAAGTGGGCCCTTGGAAGAGTTATCGACGTTCACCCTGGACAAGACGGCTATGTCCGAGTCGTCACACTTAAAACAAAAAATGGAATCTTGAAGCGGCCAGTAATAAAACTCTCGAAATTACCATTACCAAAAGAATCCGAACAAACGGAAAAACAACAAACAGATAACCGCACAAGAAACAAGCCGAACAAGAAACTCGGATGCGCCACTGCAATTATAATGGCCTTCCTATACTTCATGTCATTACTAACAATGGGATGCTGCGTACAAGTGACTCGTGTCAATGAAAATCAAGGCCTATACTTCGAAAATATTGGCAACATGCTGCTTATAAAAGATGAATGGAAGTTGGTCGCCTACCAGGACCTAAATCCGTACTGGGAAGGAATAACGGCCTATAGAAAATATAATACACAATTCGAAAACATTTGTAAACAGGTTAAAACATTATCACACTGTGATATTATCATTCTGCAACTACGTCATTCTTATGACGAATTAGAGCATTATAACCGCATTCTGTCGAACCAGCAATTTAATCATGAAGCGCGAAAACGTCGTGGCCTTATTAATGGTATCGGAAACATCGCAAGTACTTTGTTTGGGGTTCTGGATGACAGATTCGCGGAACAATATCAAAAGGACATCGGACTCATACGAAGCAACGAAAAGCATCTAGTCAAACTGTGGAAGAACCAGACGTCTATAATCGAGGCCGAGTATAACATGTTAATAAGAAACAAAGTTACCATCGAAAAACAACATAAAATGATACACGGCCATTTGATTAGCTTAGACCAGGGCATATCCGCCTTACAAAAGGAAGTAAGCACCGCTGAGTGCATGGCGCAATTCACCGTTGTTGCTATGGCCGCCAACAACTTATTAAGTAATTTAAGAAATATTCAGAATACCTTACTAGACACCCTTACAAATATATATAATGGAAAAATGAATATTCATATCATCGACCCTCGACAACTTCAACGAGAACTAAACATTATTTCTGGACAACTTGTAAGCGACCTATCCCTACCAATAGATAACATTCAAATCAATTTACAAACCATCTATCATCTGTTAAAGATTAAAGCCAAGATAACTGACCAATACATGATAATAGAGATTCGTATTCCACTTGTAAGCCGAGACAATTACGATTTATACAACATTATACCTATACAACACAGCGCTGAAAGAAATATGATATCTATTAGTCCCATAGAGAAACACGTAGCCATAAACTTACGAAAGGATGCCTATTTGCCTATAACTGAGAAAGAGATAGAACACTGCGTGAATCGAGACGCCTTAACATACATGTGCTACTTAAAAACTCCTGTATTCAAAATGAACTCCGACAAAGATCTGTGCATTAAAGATGAGAATCATCAATGCAAAACAAACTCAGTCGTTTGTCAAAACAAATGGATTAATCTATCTAAAGTAAATCAGTACCTTTATTTTTGTTGCGACGCGTGTCAGTTACGCGCGCTATGTGGGAATCAGGTTACATCCCAGACAGTAGTCCAGACAAATATTATAAACATAGACGATAATTGCGTTGTAAAAACCGAGAACTTTACTATTCACACGCATCAAAACATGGAAAGCAAGATCGACTTGTCATTTAACATACAAACACCGAAAATAGATCCCATAAACCATATCATAAACATAACTTTACCCAATTTCGGAAATAATACCCTGGATACCACTTATGATGAGAAGGGATTAAAGAACATAAGAGACAAAATAAACATTATGAAACAAAGCGAAACAATTTTGGAAAACTTCTACAAACGATATACATCACTATACAGCTATATATTGCCTATGGGGTGTAGTGATCATCGGAATAATAATGTATGCGAGTAGAAGGACACGCTGCCAGTGGAAGGCCAGAGCAGCACCCTCACCCACGAACGTGGAAACGCATGCAGCAGCCGAGCAGAGCCAGGCGACGGAGCCGTCCCCCGCCGTGCGCGTGCGCAGCCCCCGCGGGAGCCGCGGGCTGGCGCGCAATTGCAGTGTTAGTGATAAGTGTAGTGCAAGTGCGAGTAAAGAGAAAAAGTGTAGTGAAAACGAAAACATTGAGTTGAATCAAGTGGACAGAGGCACCTCGCCGGTGTTTAGAAAATTATCGTTTAAGGACTAGTTACCTAGCTGTAGAAACCAACATTGTTGATCATCTTGTATTACTCATATTAAATTTTCATCTCATCTCATCGTTTGCCCCCGCCAAGATGTTCGGTGCAATGCACCTAACACGTGATTTAGCCTCGTGCGTCCCGTCAGCAAAAGACGCATTGAGCAATAATTTATATTAACCTCGATTTAGTGTACTTTTCGGCTCTATCGCGACCGGGTGCATTCGAACATTAACATTTAACATTTTCAACATCTTTCTAACATATCTTTATAACATTTGTAATTTTAGGATTTTAAGACAATAAACATTTTAATACGTCTCTCCGGACTTTCTAACATTCAAGCTCATCCGCACCCGAATAAACCTTGTGACGTCAGATTTGGGCGTAGACTGAGAAATCTTTTGTTAGATAACCCTCTGTACTCTGTTCACGAGTTCATGGAAATAATGTTTTAAGTAATTGTTTGATTTATTGATACCTAATTATGATACTATTTCTTGTGTAACATTTATATTGTATTTCTACTGTGAAATCGTAATACGTAAATTGACATTGTTTATTATTGTTTAAAATTAATTATCCACTAGTTGTTAAATGACAATCCGTAATCGGAGATACTATTTCCACTTTCTGTATTGACATTTTGAATATTATTTAATTTTTATTTCTTATTATTAATTATTGACGATCGTGATAAGGATTCTTATAATTTTGACATTGTATGCGAATCTATATTGTAATTTTTATCTCGAAATAAATAAATCTAAATCTAAATCTAAATCTCTACCTTGCCGGAAACCGGGGCGGCCACACTCGTCTCTTCCACCTCGTCAGGCAACCCTTTGCTTTCCGTGCCTCGGCAATAATGTACTGTATTAGTTAGTTATATAGAACCTTATTACAATGCAGTTAAGGTGCACCGATGGTTAGTTAGCTGTGTTGCCGATAGTACTAATGGTTGTTATTCCTATCGTTTTAATGCCTAAAGTGAATTTCGTCTAAGAGACCAAATCTATAACATCCATAGTCATATAGATAATTACTCAGAAACACTTCCAGACATACATTTGAAAAAGGTACTAGGTACTACTGTGTGGTGTCATTATGGCATATGTACTTTTTACATTTTTTATGACTGTTACGTAAAGAATACGTTTAAATAAGCATGTTTTGTAAGATTTTTTCTCTCTAAGGCAGGTCGCGGAGGGTGTGTTGGTGTTTGCGCGGCCGTGGTACGATATATATAAATACGTTAATAGACACTGTATAAAAGTATATTAATTTGTCTACCACGGCAGGTGTCTGGCACGCTCAATGGCTGTAGATATAAACGAACCTTTACACGGAACAATATCTGCAAGTGTAGGGACCCACGCAATTAAAACCTAATCCTAAATGACCCTTCATGGAAAAGAACAAATGAATGTCGATATTTGTGTCTCCAATAGTACTTGAGGAACAAATTGTGTCATGTGCTATTCCAAAGTGAATCTTATCTCTGTAGTAATAAGATGGTGTTTGTACGATAGAATTGACGTTGTCATTCAGCTCCTTACTACTAACGGATATTGTTTCCAGGGTCGCAGGATGCGGAGTTCATTGTAGAGTGACCTGCTCTGTGGAAAAATTAGGATAATACGGTATTAGAAAAAAACAAATCAGCTTCTTTTTATGAAACGTCAAAAACGCTCCGTTAGTATGGAATTGGCAAGGATTACTTGCTGGTGACACAAAATCAAACAAGTACATTTATTAAATACTAGCTGTTGCCCGCGACTTCGTACGCGTAGAACTTGTTACCGTCTTAGAATAATGTTTGCTAGTAAATTATTGTAGTAGTATTGTATTTAGTAGTTTGGGTCGGCGATAATTAAGGTTCCTATTTATCGCCGACACAAATAAATCTTAAGGGATGATTTCCGAGATAAAAACTATTATATATCCTTCCAAGATTCTCAAATGATCTGTACGGAAATGTCATCTAATTCCGTTCAGGAATTAAGCGTAAAAGGTAACAGTGCGATGAGTTCATTAGTTTAAATTGTTAAAACTAAATTGAAAACTCAGTTTTTACAAATATAAATATCTTAATAATCATCAACAGACGTGTCTGCTTAAATTGCATATTTTTTCATAATGTATTAAATAAAGCTACATAATTAGTAATTTTTGCATAATTCCGTCCAGTAGTTTTACTTACGTTAGTCCGGGCTAGCTATATAGTTTTGAAAGCAAACTTATCTAATGCTAAAAAACGTAGAACTTTCGATCTCTATCCGCCGCCATCCCCATTTAACGGTGTTAGAGAAGAGATAATTTTGATTATCCAAAATAAACTTTAAATTAACAAAATAATCCGCAGGTAAAATGAAACATTACCTTCTTTTCTATTCTGGGAGCATCGCAGTTCTAACCTAACTTAACCTGCATTTCTGCTAGCTGTTCGGTTCTGTACAAGGGTCGTAGTTCTGAAACTAACCTACTTTTTTGCTAGTAGGCGGATGATGTATTTTGACTAATAAATGGCTAACCATATAGTATTAAAAATTACTTGTTCCTTATACATACTTCCAACCCTTTTTAATCTCCTTAGAGGATGAATTTTAAGAAACTCTATAGTTTCCTAGTCCTGAACCGAAGTTACAGATCCCTTACTTTAAAATTGTCTTGTTCCCCGTACAAACATTCAACTCCTTTTGGAATCAATTTCAAACAGTCTAAAACAGAAGTTACAAATCTCTTACTATAAAAATGTTTTGTTCTCCATACAAACTTTGAATCTCTTTTAACCCCTATAGAAGATGAATTTATAAAAAACTCTGAAATCAGTTTTGTAGTCTAACATACAGGCTAAGACTGAAGTTACAAATCTCTTAAACATTTTCTCCATTTAAACCTTGAATCCCGTTTTAATCTTCTTAGGGGTGGAATTTTTCAAAAACGCTGAAAGAACTTTTTTTTATTCTGATAAGAAATTTTTATACATCTTTTAAGCCTTCAGATCAAAATGAGTTTTTCTCATCCAAACCTTGCACCTGTTTTTAACCTCCTTAGAGATAGAATTTTCCAAAACGCTGATCGTACTTTTTTGTATTTTAATAAGCAATCTTTCTACAAAATTACACCCCTATTTAACCTAAATTTTACAAAACATTGCACCCCTATTTAATCACCTTAGGGGTGGTATTTTCTAAAACGCAGAAAGTAATTTCTATAACGTTTCAAATCATTAGTTAAGAAAATAATTCAAACTTCAAACTTCAAATTAACTTCAAATTAACTTTATTGCCATAACTTAACCTACATTACAGTGAAGCCAAAATGTACAAGTAGATTCCAAAATTTACAATTATAATATATGACTATTACAAACCAAATACTTAACTAACATTCATTAAAAATGCGTTATTGTGGCAATGGGTACCAAACTCAGCATATGCTGAACGGCTGTCCCGCGCTGATTTTCAGTTTGGGCCCTTTCAGGTGGTCATTTCGGTGCATTATAAACCAATTAACATGCGCAGTGCAACAGGTTGTACTTAAATATGAAATATAATAGTATGATAATGTGTATGTCTGTGTGTGTGAGCGCGTGTACGTGTGAGTGTGTGTGTGTGTAAGTGTGTGCGTGATGTGACGTATGATTTGAAGTTTTAATTATATAGGAATTTATGTGACGTGAGTATAAATAAATAAGTATATGTATATTAATTAAGCTTTATTATTCTAAAAAGTGACTACATATATATTCCAATGTTTCCCTCATACAAACATTGCCTCCCTATTTAACCCGCTTAAGGATAGTTATTTTCAAAACCCTTAAATTGCTTATCTCGTATTGTAATACACAAAGTTTCAAGTATCTCACTTAAAATTTTACTCCATCCCCATACAAACTTTCAAGTCCCTTTTTTACCCCCTTGAGGGTGGAATTTTCAAAACTCCCTTCTTAGTGGGTACTTACGTTACAGAAACTATTTTCACGATTGTTTACTAGCCATCGACCTTGATTCTTATCGTTTATCTAATCTTGTCGTTACCACCAGAAACTCTTGAGCCGTTTTCGCTCGTGCCGGCGCCGCCAGACAACAACATTCGATACGTATTGTATTTTGATGAATCATAATATATTGCATGGTTATATATAAGCTCGCACGCCGCCAGGCAACAGCATTCGCTCTGCGCCGTACCTCGAGACTCACGTTACTTATGTGAATTTGACTACGATATTTACATTCTCTTTTTTATTTTCAAAAATACTTGTTGCGCGCGCATACCGATTCGCTCTTAAATAGAAGTTTCTTTGTTCCTTTTTAAACAGTTAATTCAGTACCTAACTTGTTAGGTACTGAATGAACTTGTGTTGATTTAAGGTAAGATTGAAGTAATTTTGTGCAGTGCAGTATTAGTTCAGTATCAAAACAATAAAATGGCGCCTTAGACGGAAAGCAACAACATTTATTTACTTGCATTTTGTTGTAAGTTGCACCTGAAATAGTGATTATATTTACCTTCAGTAGTAAACGCGTATTCGACGCAGTAAATTTGGTATTTACAGTGAATAGTAACTATTGCATTCGTTTAATACATTAGTGAATAGTTTCAACTTTTTTTCTCAATGTTGCATTAATTATAAAACTGAATGGTATAAATAGATATTTCATTGTGTTTATGTATAACAATGCTTAACTACGAGGGGTGATGATTGATAATCAGCATGATTTGGTCTCGTGATGATAATTTGTGATTGTCATTCCTACTGTGCCACTATTCAATAATAACCTTAAAATTTAAAAAAAGAATTCATTCATTTGTTTTTCTTTAATAGCTAAATAAATATGATGGTATAGAATATATTCTGACGTCTGTAAAATGGGAGGATATTTTGTTACTTGTTAGGGGCGGTGTTGGCAAAATTCTGGTGCAATAAAAAAAAAAAAAAAATTAGAAGTTTATTCATTTGGATGCCACGAAATTAATAAATCAAACTCATGTCATCATTTTTTTAAGGCACGGCTCACGTAACAAAGTTCAAGGTAGGTTTTTCTGGGCATCAATACATATTTTTTAATTTATTTAAATAGGGTGGACGTAGGTGACAAAAGTATGAATATAAATACGAAGGGAGAGTGATACATCATAATTCTATAGCAATTAAGCGAGGCCGTCTCAGAAAAAAACCAATGAAATAAAAAACCAATTCTATGAGTTTTTTTTGGCTGAGCTTGCCGATTACCAGGGTTGTTTTTCAGACTTGTGAATTCTATAAATCTAGTTGCCTACATTGTAATCTAGACCAACGCTTTTACTATTACTTCTTATTCTTAGATATGGAAAACTCCTCAATAAAATCGGTGCAATTGCGTCGATGTAAAAACTAAGCTTCATTTCGTCTATCCAAAGTTTATTTTTATATGTAGCAAAATTAAAACATTTTTAATATATTATATAGGTAAGTAAATTAATAAAGAGTGTATTCAATAATTAAAAATTATATGATACGGAGAACTTCTGTTTTTAATACCGATTATCAAAACTTTTGGATCACCCATCGTATATGGTGTTTTTCTAAACAAGCCAGACAGACATGTTGCAAAAAATGTCCTAGATTAACCATGCAAACAAAGAAAGACTAAATTATGTGGCCAATTTTAAGTGAAAAAAGTTCATTTTTGTGTTTATTTGGATTAACATTCAGTACAAATAATCACGGTTGTGCCCCCGCCAAGTCGAGCAAAACTTTTTCTCGAAGCAGTTCAGGCCATTTTCGACCCCCCAATAACTTCGTTGTGGATAAAAGTAGAAGCCTGAATTTTCAGTAACTAACTAGACATTGTATAAACACGGTATATTTCAAATTTAATTTGATTTGAAACAGTAGTTTAAAAATTATAACTAGTCTTAATTTTGTCACTGACTGACTGACTGACTGACTCTTTGACCGATCATCAAAAGTCTAAGGCACTTCTAGCAGACATAGAAGCTTCAAATTTAGAATACAATTAGTGTTTAGTGTATAAGGGAATACTAAAAACATTTGCAATTTCGGTCCAGTTTTCGAGATACTAGTTCTAACTTGCAATCCCATATAAATATATAGGATTACAAAGTTACATTTGCAGTGAATAGGACAAAACATGAAAAAGCAAGAATGGGACTGCATTCATAGTTTGTATGGATTGATAACACAATAACCTATAAAAAGAAGTGATCCCAGAACAACATTTCATGTAAAAAAGAGGCCAAGTCTCGAAACTCTTCCACCTTAAAAAGTTGTAAAATATTTCGTAGTACCAAGTCTCAGGCATTCTTATTATTTCAATATATACGAGTATCAGAAAGTTCTGCTACTTGGCAATCACGAAGTATTGTGGAGTTCTTCAATCTGGATTTCTACATACAAACTTGTAAGGATTTTTTTTATCCCTTTAGAAGATGAATTTTGCGAAAATTCAAGTCTTACTTAAAAAAGAAATGAATTCCCATACAATTTTTAAACCCTTATATACCATCCTCTGAAGAAATTTTATCATAAAAACGCCACGCTATGTCCTATTCTGAGATCTCAACTACAATATTGGAAAGTTTCAATTAAACTGGGTCACTGGTTTTTGCTAAAATTGGGAACACAGGTTGCCACTAACTACATTACACGAAACGGTCGTTCAACAGACTCAGAGTACAGTACAACAACGCGTTTCGTGTGATGTTACGGCTGCCGTGGCGATGGCGGTGTAGCGCGTCTGGGATGTTCGCCGTGAACAGAGTGGACGACTTTTACGCAATTATGCGTAAAAGGCACTGGTCCTTTAACAAGAGGGTGAGCGAATCGACAAACAGTATTTAAGGTAGTGCTCACGACATTTCGGTTCAGTTCGATTACGAGTAACTTTTAATTTTAATTTTAACTTTTAATTGTATTTTAATTTTGTTCATTTTGTTTTGTTTGTTTTGTTAATTTTGTTAATTTTGTAAATTCTTGTAAATGGGTTATTACCTAAATAAACAACAATTTTATTTATTTATTTATTTATTATTTTATATACTGGTTGTCATCGTCGCGACTTGATAACAAAGATGGCGCTGTAACGTGTACGCGACTGTAGGTAGTGGTGACGGCTTATGTTCAGGTGGTATTTGTCAGAAGAATGAAACTTGGAATGTCTCTACTATATTTATTCACAATTACTGAGACTGTCTGAACACTGATTGAACACTGATCTGACTCCTAATTACAATCACAAGGGCACAGGACCGGGCGCAGGCGGGTTGATAGGTATTCGTGTGTTCGCTATGCCGCTCCAATACCAACTACTGACTGGGTCCGTTCCCTAGCTCCGTATACAGAATTGCTGACGCTAAACATAACGCGTTATCGCATGCCGCCACATCATTCCCCCTCTTTTTTGTGAAACTTGAAACTTGAACTTTGTCCAATCGGTAATTCTCTAATTTTTTTTGCGGTCACCTAATATCCATCAAGCTTTTTTATATTTTCCACCATAAATATAAAGTCTAACGGAGTATAGACGCAGCCAAAAACCTGGAGAATTACCTACTACGGCTGAATGTGTGGAAATTCGTGAAGTGCATCGCGCTATTGAAGTTTTTAAAATTAGTTGTATATTCTTATTATGCCTCTGTGACCACATATACGAACTTTCACATTTATAATCATAATCATTTAATCATTGCTTTGTGTGTACAGTCTACTACAAAGAGATCGATACGGCCAAAGTTACAAAAATATGTATCCACGACCGTAATGTAAAGGCAATAAAGTCGTGTACACATATTTTTTTAACTTTGGCCGTATCGATCTATTTATAGTCAACTGTACAAAATATGTTAACGCTGTCAATGTTTCAACACAACAACCCTGTGAGGGCACTGCAACAGAATATGACAAAGAAAATATAGAGAAAAAAATATATAAATAAAGTTCAATTAACAATTTTAAATAATATTATCATGCATTTACATTTATCATTTGTAATATTTTGTACTTATATATATAAGAAACTCCAAAATTCAGTATTACCATACCAATTAAATTTTATCAACACTACAGACATGGTACAGAAAGTCGTCAGGTTGAACGGTAGAGAAGTCGACGTTCGGTATAACTATAGGTTTATAGGTGGTAACATAAAAATGAAAAATTAAATATTACTTTTGTTGGCTCAGTATTGACTAACTGAGAAAAACGCTTTATTTATAAGGAATGCTTTTAAACTTATGAGATTTTTTAAACTATTAGGCTCAGTTTTTATTTCGTTGGGTAATTTATTGAAGATTCTTATTGACATTGAGTAGGGGACATTTTTATGTATAGCTAGTTTTGATGTTGTTTGGAACAAATTGTATATAATATCAAGTGTGATGCATTTTCACCTACAGTTTTAATTTCACCATCAGTCTTAATAATAATTCGGTATTTGAAGGAATTGTTCTTTTTACCAACTACATTTTAGATAATGGATGTATTGTGTGAAGGTCATTTTGTCATTTTATTACATTTAAAATAAATCTATTTGAGATTTTTTTCATTTGAAGCAAAATTCTCTTGACGTTGCCACGGTAGTATGAATTAACATAATATTATGATATTTGGTTGTAGTGAACCGGTAGCATCGAAAAGACGCCCAATGTTATTTTCATCTAAAGGAAATAAGACGTCATCTGAATGAACTGGTGACGTTTTGCGTCAAAGCAAAATAGTTATTATTGATGACTTGTAATGTTGATCTTTGTGTGTAATGCCTGACGTTTTACTATCCAGATCTCTCATCTTAAAGCCGAGTGCCCCTGAGCAGGCTCCGATCGTCTTCAACCTTCCCGAAGAGTTCCAGCAGCGCGTCAACATGGAAAAAAACATACATAATAATCATAATCATTTATTTTATCTTTTATTTATTTTTTTAACTTTAACTACTGAAGCAACTACTACACCTTCGACATATACATTCACTAATCGCGCTGACCTGCAAAATCTCAATTTTAACGTCGCCGAACCAATGGGCACATTTACATTCACTGCATGCCCTGGCATGTCTAATATCAAATTCACCGCACAAATGGCCACATTTACATTCACTAAATGCCATGACATGTCTGGTATCACAGTGAACACCCAGAGAGGCGCCACACTTACATTGACTGATTGTCCTGACATGTCTAATGTTATATTCACCGTCCCCGCACAAGTTGCCACATTTACATTCAGTAATTGCCCTAACATGTCTGATATCACATTCAACATCCCCAGAAGCGCCACACTTACATTTACTGATTGCCCTAACAGGACTAACATCAAATTCAATTATATTTAAAATGGAATTGTTTCTTGTAATAGTATTTGAATTATTCTAATTAAAATACTTGTATTTATGAATTTGTATTAGTTCCTCACAATGTTTGAGAAAAGCACTACATATACCTTACTGGAAACCGGGGTTGCCTAATCGGGCAATAATCTACTGTACAGACAGCAAAATACATATAGAGATGAAAAATTAACAAAATAAAGGTCCGTTTATATCTACAGACATTGAGCGTGCCAGACGCGTGGCTGACGCGCGGGTGGGGGGGGGGGGGCGGACGTTGGTGTCTGCGCGGCCGTGTAACGATAGATATAAATACGTTAATAGACACTGTTTGTGCACTGTATTAAATAACATTATTTTGTATGCCACGGCACGTGTCTGGCACGCTCAATGTCTGTAGATATAAACGGACCTTTATTTGTGTGACAAAGGAAGGAACTCAGCATGTGCTGTGGCAGTCATTGTGGGCTGCACAGCACTGGTTTGTGTAAACGTTAAGGGATGCGTGAATCAAACTACGTAGTTAGATCTAGACTGAATCGTTTATTATCCAAACCTCGGGTAGGTTGTGCTCATAAACATTATCTACCCTATACCCACAACCCCCTTTTTCACATTATGATACATCGATTTTCGATTGAATCGTACACTATTAGTTTATTCATATTATACACTAATGCTGTAAAAATGACTACACTTTCTGCCGCCATACAGGTAAATAATTAACACATTATTTACATTCCATTAATATCATCACGCTAATGATATGAAAATTAAATCAAACATTTTATTTTAATTATAAAACAAAATTGTGTATCATTTATAAAACAAAGTAGTATATGTACATTTGCATGCTTTAAAGAATACAAAAAAAACATGATTTTACTTTTCTTAACTTCATTGACTTGTAAATTAAATAAGTTGGTAAAATACTTAAACGAATCTTATTTACATAAAAAATGTAAACAATTATTATTGCATTTTATCCACGAACCGGAAGGCGCGGCGTGGGTAGGCCCCCGCAAGGTGGACTGATGACCTGGTAAAGGTGGCTGGAGTCCGCTGGATGCGGGTGGCGCAGGACCGGTCACTTTGGCACTCTTTGGGGGAGGCCTATGTCCAGCAGTGGACGTCTTTCGGCTGATATGATGATGATGATGATCCTGGAAAATCAGTAACAGTTCCATACAATTTGTTATGCCATACTTAAAGTAATAAGAAATAAAACATCCAATAATGATCAATGTACAATTTCATTGCTAAAAACATTCAAAATCATTTACTTATACTACATTCAAAATTAGTTCGGGCTCCTCTAGGGCACCACCGGGAATAACGCTAGGATGATGATGACTGTAATATGTAATTCGAGAATGGATACCTCATAACACTTATTGAGTATGAGTCTGGGTGCCTTCAGAATTGTATGTAAATCTCCTATTTAAACCGTAACAAAAAACAGTAACTTTGCTGACCTGAAGTAGTTATTCAATTCTTGATGACTGTCGGTAAATTAAATCTACATATCTATTTTGTGTAAAAAAGCAGGATTCTGCGTGTCTCCCAAGTGATACATGCTTCGATCGGGCAGCTGTCAGTACCAATCAGGTCGAATCACCACCCTGCCAGAACGAGTGACATATTTGTTATTATTTGAAGCATACTCAGACACTGGGGGCGGGCTGACGACGGCGTGCTGCACGTGCGACTGAGGCTCGCGGGCCATCGCGTTAGCGTTATCACCTGGCACAATGATATCGTCATAAGGGTGAGAACACACCGGTGCCTCCGGACGGTTCACAGGATCTAATATTAGATGACCTCTGTTTCTTACCACAGTAACTCCATGCATTAACTGAACCACATATGACCGTATACCTTTTAGATGCAAAATAGTACCACTAATCCATTTCTTATCTACTCTTACCTTTACTTTTTGACCTGGTCTTTTCTAATTCTACTGTAACGTTATTATGGATTTTCGGCTTAAGGAGTCGTGGTAAGTAAGGCACAATACCTCGAAATGTCCTATTACTTAAGAGCTCAGAGTTGTCCTATTACTCGTTAGTGATGGGAGTAGTTAAGTATTCTAACAATGCAAGCCTGAAGTCAGTTTTTTCAACGTCCGTTTTCCTAAGAATATTTTTTACGGTCTGTACACTTCTTTCAACTTGGCCATTGGATGGTGCGTAGTGGGGAGAGGAAGTTCTGTGCTCAAAACACCACTGCTGAGAGAACAATTTAAATTGGCTAGAAGAAAATTCGGGGCCATTGTCAGACATTACAACGTCCGGTATGCCCTGATAAAGAATGCAGTTCCATCACTTCTAAGAACTTACTGTAGTAATCAAATATCAATAAATACTTCTTCTCGTTAAAATGAAAAATGTCTACCCCAACTTTTGACCATGCCCTGTCCGGTATATCATGTGGTATTAATGTTTCCTTACAATTCTGATTTTTAAAAGTTAGGCACGCTTGACAATTTTTTTATGAAATCTTCTAATTGACTATTTATGTTTGGCCAAAACATGGACTCACGAACTTTTAACTTACATTTTTCTAAGCCTAGGTGCCCAGTGTGCACCCGCCTTAACATTTCCTTGCGTATGGACAGTGGAATGATTATTCGATCGCGTTTCCACGCCATGCCATAAGCGACCGTTAACTCATCTCGATAACCCCAATATGGTTTTACTAATCCTGTTTGTGGTCGGGCCAACCTTCAGTTACACGCTTGATCAACGACTGAAGCTCGGCATCGTCTTGCGTGAGTTTCTGTATGCGCAAGAAGTGCGAGTCGAGAAGCGGGTTGCTCTGCAACACAGCACACACCTGCGCTCGCGCCTCTAGCTGGTCTCGCGGGACCATGCTCGGTGCACTCGCCGGGTCCACCGCGCGAGACAGTGTGTCTGCCATATACATGTATTTGCCAGGCTTATATACCAGCTTAAAGTTATATGCTGGCTGCAAACGTAGCAGCATCCTCTGCAACCTGGCGGGAGCACTTGCAATTGGTTTACAAATAATACTTACCAGAGCCTTGTGGTCTGTTTCTACCGTTATGTCATAACGCCCATAAATGTACGCGTAAAATTTTTTGCAAGCATACACGCATGCTAGAAGCTCCTTCTCTATCTGTGCATATGCCTGTTCCGCTTTTGTAAGAGAGCGAGAAGCATAACACACAGGCAAGTTATCCTGCAGAAGACAGGCACCTAAACCATTTTTACAAGCATCAACCGAAATGACCACGGGTTTTTTCAAACTGTAATACTGCAAAACAGGTACACTCGTCAAACACTGTTTCAAAACATTAAATGCTCTGTCGTGTTCTTCACACCAATGCCATTCGATATCCTTCTTCAGCAATTGTCTTAGAGTATGATTTTTTTCTGATAAATTGGGTATAAAGCTGCCAACGTAATTTACCATCCCTAAAAACCGTTCAAGATCCTTTGTATTCAGTGGAAATGGCATATTCCTTATTGCTGATGTAAACGTGTCATCGGGATAAATGCCATGGGAAGTAATCTTATGTCCTAAATATTTTATTTCAGATAAACCAAATTTGCATTTATCTTTATTTAACTTTAGATTACCTCGCGACACCTATCTAACACGATTTTTAGCCTAGCATCGTGTTCCTCTTTTGTACGACCATAAATCAGTAGGTCATCCACAAACAGACAAACACCTTCCAAGTCATCGAATTGTTCGTACATTTTCTTGTGAAATACCTCTGACGCTGAACTAATTCCGAACGGTAATCTGAAAAATTTGTATCTACCAAAACTTGTAATAAATGTGCACAAATTGGTAGACGGCGAATGTAGACGGAGTTGCCAGGACCCTTCTTTAGCATCAAGAGTGCTAAAAAATTTGGAACCCCCCAAGTTAACGGTCATCTCATCAACCGTCGGTAACTTGAAATGTTCGCGCCTGATAGCCTGGTTCAGATCCCTCGGATCTAAACACAGCCTGATGTCACCATTAGCTTTCCTCGCCACGGTCATACTATTTACCCAGTCGGTGGGCCCACCTACTTTAGCAATAATGCCATCACTGACCATTTCATTTAACTTATTTTTAATACTCTCTTTTAAAGCTACCGGTAATTTTCTCGGTGCGTGGACCACCGGCCTAATATCATTATTCAACTCAATTTTATACTCACCCGGCATGCACTCTACACCTTCAAAAATATCTGCATACTCTTTATAGACATGCCTTGCTATTTCACTTCCGCGATCACTGTTAACAGCTAAAATCAACTTGACAACACCCAATTCCGTACATGAATCCCTACCTAATATCGGCGGCGACGACACATCCGCCACTATAAAATCCAATATATATATACGCTCCTTGTATTGCACCTTTTAACTGCATTTACCTATTACCTCGATATCAATGCCAGAGTATACGCGTAATTTCACATCCGTCGAGCCTAAATCGCACTGAGACAAACCAATCTGACGTAAATAACAACATGGCAAAACATTTACTTCCGCCCCTGTGTCTAATTTAAATTGAATCTTAGTGCCTTTTAACAATAACTCAATACACCAATCACTCGAACTAGTACAGCAATAGATTACCTGTTCAGTGTTTTCCTCGGCTTGCATCTCAAATACGTTGCACATACGCGAAAAATGGTCATAGTACCTTAAACATCTTCTGCCAATGGCAGGACATTTCAAATTGTCATGAGCCAAACCACACCGTGAGCATAATAATGTACCACTATTGTTATCACCATTTATACCGCCCATTTGTTGACTATACGACTGGTTTCGGCGCGCAGAGTTCGACCGAGGAAGCGCGGGGGAGTGGGCGGGGGTATGATAACGGCCACCGCGCCCTCGGCCCCTCGCTGCGCCGCGATGCGCTGGCGCTCCTCGACGATTTACCCACAACACCTGATTTTGATGACCACCTTCAAAATTCCAATTGCAATCCGTATTGTGCATAGACTCATTTTTTACTGCATACGCATGATGATTAAGAGCCTCCATCTTTATAGTTCCCGCTTGCATTTTAGACATCTGGGCCAGGTTACAAATATCAAGACACTTTTTCAAAGTCAGATCCGGCTCACGTAACAACCGTTCTCTTAGCGCATCCTCCTTAATACTACATATCAGCCTATCTTTTATCAAATCTTGCATTAATGAGTCAAACTCACAAGTACTTGCCAGCTTCCTAAGTTCAAAGGCATACTGCTCAATAGATTCTCCCTCGCTCTGATTACGAACGAAAAACTTATGCCTTTCTATAGTCAAATTCTTTATCGGCAAAAAGTATTGATCAAAGCGCTCGAGCAAACTTTCCAGTGTTTTGCACTCTGTTTCGAACTGCTGGTACACGTCACGACACCGTTCACCAATAACATGCAGAAAGATACTCATCTGAACCTTCTCTTCCTTGTACGACAGCTGACATGCCTCGAAGTAAATAATAAAAGCTTTTTTCCATTTAGTCCACTCCAGCGACAAATTTCCTGACGTTACATTCTCCAAATTATTATCAAAAATAAACGGCTGCGGTGATGGCAATATACTTTCCATTGCAAAATACTTCCAGTTCCACACTTATGTAATTTCACAAATAGTCTCACGGTAGCCGAGCCAAAGCACTATTTAAATAACGGTTCTTTATTTTAAACCGGCTGCGCCATGTAAACGTTAAGGGATGCGTGAATAAAACTACGTAGTTAGATCTAGACTGAATCGTTTATTATCCAAACCTACCCGCCATGCTCATAAACATTATTTACTCTATACCCACAGTTTGTAGTTCGTCCTCTTTTCACTCATATTGACTGTTAAATTAAATACAATGCAATACAATAAAAAATGTTAAAAGAACACTTGGCATGTATAGGGAAAATACAGTGTAACTTAACTTTTTGCTAAGTTTAGTAGCCGACGTCTACTTGTTGAAACAGACAGGTTAATTTATTTTTAACTACGTTGTTATTAAAATTCATCCCCTAAGGAGGTTAAAAAGAGTTGAAAGTCTGTATGGGAAACATCTCGTTTTTAAAGTTAGCCATTTAAAATTTCGGTCACAAGCTCCTAATGTACAGTCAAAAACATTGATAAGGTTTTTTTTTCTAATTCATCCCTTGAATGGGTTAAGATAGGGGTTGAAAGTTCACATCAGTAATGTGTGATTTTTAATGATAAACTGTGGTTAGAAACATGAAAGCAGGAGAGCAAGTTTCTTTTACAATATGTAGATCTGTCCAGAAATACATTTTTTTAAACTTGCTTATGGGGCTGAAATAAGAGTTGTACCGAGAAGACGTTCTTTTAAAAACGTAGAAACATGAAAGTTCGTATATACGTTCTTTATTTATAAACCATATAATTGACATAGTGTTTTCATAAAAATTCATTCCCTAGGGCAGGGGTTCCCAAACTTTTTTAGGCACGCCCCCCTGCTGCCTAAAATGAAGTTCCCACGCCCCCCTTCGCGTCGATGCAAGGAAACGGAAGTGAATGGGTTAGCTATCCAAATCATTATCTTCCTAGCGTGTTCAAATTGCCCGAGGCCCCGCGCCCCCCTAGGGGGGCGCGCCCCCTACTTTGAAAAAACCCCTGCCCTAGGGGGTGGAAAGGCCATATGGAAAACATAATATGAGAGTTGAAACTTTGCACATAGGCTCCTTTCACATAGTCAAACATGCATCCTACGGCGATTTCTGAAATTCATCCCCTAAAAGCGTTAAGGGGCTACCCGAGGTTTTCGACGATTTTTGGCTACAGATAGAATTATAAGTCAAACGGCTATCGGTTCTTCATTCTTTTATCTCCATTTTTATCTACCGGATTTTGAAAAAATGACTACGTAATTTTGTATGATACTTTTAAACATTGTCTAAAAAAACACTTATTTCGTATCTCTATTGACGTCAAAGCTGGTGCAACTGGTACCCTGCATGAAAATATACAGGTTGCTCGAAAATGGGCTTAGTAATAGACCGTATCGCGTACACCTCGGTGACTGCGCTAGTCGAGTTAAGAGTGCTCAATAATGGCCTTCCCCATGGGTCAGTCCTCGCACCTGTACTCTTCAATGCCACGATATGCCCGAAACAACCAGTCGGAAGCTTGGATACGCAGACAATCTGGCATTGGTTACACAGGATGCAAGCATGGAGGCTACCCAATTAACATTAACAAGGGATCTCTCTACCATGGACAACTTCTTCACCAACTGGCGCCTTTGTCCCAACCCTACTAAGACAGAAGTAGCTTGTTTTCGCCTGAACAACAAATTGGCCAACAAAGAACTCAAGGTGAAGTTCAGACACACCAGTCTTAAACATAATTCCTCTCCCAATTACCTCGGAGTTACCCTTGACAGAAGCCTGAATTTCAAACACCACCTTGAGAAAGTGTCTGAACTTCACTGAAGTGAAAGTGTCTGAAGTGTCTGAACTGAGTTGAAAACTCGCAAAAGCATCATCCAGAAACTCACCGGAACTACCTGGGGTGCCGATGCAGCTACTCTCCGGAACTCGGCATTATCGCTGGTATATTCGACGGCTGAATACAGCTCTGCGGTCTGGCTGAACAGCACTCACACTTCCCTGGTGGACGTCCAACTCCACCACACGATGCGTCTGATCTTTGGATGCCTCAAGCCTACTCCAACCTACTGGCTTCCAGCCCTATCGCATATACTCATATTCTATTTGACATATTCTTTTATTTAATATTTTTATGATTCTTATTTACCTAGTTACTTCATTATAAACACTTGTGACGGTAACATCTTTTTTATTATTTCCTAGAAAAATACTTAACAGCACCTTTCGCCTCAATATCACAGTAACTACCTATTTATATTCTACTAGCTTCCGCCCGCGACTTCGTCCGCGTGGACGCGGGATAAAAACTATCCTATATTTTAATCCAGGCTATAAACTAACTTCGTACAAAATTTCATTCAAATCGGTTCAGCCGTTTAAGCGTGATTGAGTAACAAACATCCAAACATCTAGACTTTCGCATTTATAATATTAGTAGGATACATAAATAATAAATATAAATCATTTATTTCAGAGCATGGCTCCATATAATATGTTGGTAACAAAAGACAATAAACCTTACTTCTAGTGTTAGAAAATACTTTTTTTAAAGAAGTAAATTCAATTTTAGAGAGAGATAGAGAGAGAGCGCGGGAAGGAGGCTCGCAAGTCAGATCCAACTCCATGTGGGTGGGAGGCCTCCCGCATGGAGCCGGATCCAATGTGCCTGGATGTACATCTAATATCCACTCAATATTCGGTACTCGATCATTCCAAACACCGCCGGCTTATTAATCCCGCCCGGCGCAACAGGTGACTCACTCGCTCCACGCACACATCTGGGCTTTTACACGTGCCGCCTGTCGAAACCGCGGTCTCTGGGGCCTTCGCCTGCGCTCGCGCACCCAACTCAGTCTCCGCTAGGTCTCCGTTGTTCGAAACCGCAGTATTTTTAATGCCTCCACGCGTTGCCCGTTTGCCGTCGACGACTTATATACTCTGTTGTGCTTTTACATTATTTTGATGTGTTGGTTTTACAGACTTATTTCTAATTATTTTCCTAATTTGGCTGCTTAATTTTATTCTTTTTGATCAACTTTTTGTTGTCGCGTATATTGCGGCATTATTTCTGCCAACAGTACAATAATCCGTTGGTTCGCAAATATAAATGCTTTTTGCATGATTTTAACTTTATTTAAAATGTTTATTTTTACGGAAAGTGACCAAATAACGATTGTAAATGTTACAAAGCAGAGTAGGTCTGCAAACGAAATTATAATTTCCAATCAAATAAAAAAAACTCTTTTTTTTACTTGTACTTTTGTTAAAACGTAAACTGGAGTGGCAACGACCTAACTTTTCAATCGAAAGCGTCAGTTAACATCAACAGTACCTGTCATTTTCTGAGATTAAAAATTACATATAGATCTCTTATCCTAAATAATAACTGCAAGGGAAAGAAACAAATGTTGAACGTTAGTGTGTGAGTATACTTAACTTACAAGGAAAGGTACCCAACTGTCCGGCTCCGATTTGATTTTTTTTATACAGGATGTCCCGGAACTCAACGATAACCTGGTACCGGGTGAGAGGCCAAGGTATACAAGTTATTATAATTAAGAAAAAAAATCCGTCAATTTTTTTTTTCATAACTGGTATACCTTGGCCTCTGACCCGGTACTAGGTTATCGTTGAGTTCCGGGACACCCTGTATATATTATAGAGTAGTCTAAAATAACAGATAATCTCTCAACAGAAGTTCTTACTTTTCAGTACTTTGAATAACAATTTCTCCCAACAAGTTGAGTAAGGGCAGCTTAAAAAAAAAATAAGTGTGTTAATTTAGACTATCACATATATAAAAAAAAATTAAAAAAAAAATTAAAAAAAATCAAAAATTAGTGTAATCCTAAAAACTCCAAAAAAGTCTTGGAAAAAAGAGTTAGCTCTCCTGTTTAATATGTGCATAAGGCACTCGTATCTGCCAGAGAACTTGATGAAGAAGAATAAAACGGGGGATGTAGCTGACAAGTGTAACCACAGACCCATATCGTTGGCCACCATCACGGTTAAGATGTTGGACGGTTTGCTTGACCGATTGTTAACTTTGCATCTTAAACTCCACGATGCTCAGTTCGGGTTCAGGCAGTCTATGGAAATTAAATCTTTATTTTCAAATCTGTCAGTAGCATGGTGGTTGGTAAACCATAATTCTCAAAATAATAAAGGGCCGGCAACGCTCTTGTGACGTTTCTGAATGCGCAACAGCGTAAGAACTGAGAATTATCTGTCTAGAACATCTCTATAGATGTTCAGAGACATTTTAACTTCTTACATAATTTCTAATAGACCTTTAACAACTGCAACTCTGAACCCAATACCAGATTTCCAAACAGATTCTAACTTAAATTCTTCGGCCGGCAAGATGGTCTTTTTTTTAAATAAATCCACTATTTGTGAAACAGGATCCCGGCGTTCAGCCATGAAAATGAAAGTTTGATTTGTTCAGAGACATTTTAACTTCTAACATAATTTCTAATAGACCTTTAACAACTGCAACTACGACTGCTTTTTCACAACGTGACTTTTCATAACTAATTTGGAACCAATTCAAACCACAACTCAATTTTGGCACATTGATGAACACCAACATAGGGAGTAATAATTCCTTTAACCTCAGTGCTTGTCAATTCATTTTCAAGTGTACGACCTGCTATGCTATTCACCATCGGTTTCTATTTACCTTCCCAGTCTCTACCAGTATATCTGGACTCCGAGATTCGTGACACCGTCTATCGTCTTCATCGAGCATATCGTATTTCATATCCTGATTTTTTAAGACAGTGACATTGAGAAGAATTTCTAGTGGGGAGCTACGGTAGCCTAGTGGTTCAGGCATGCGGCGGTCGTGGGTTCGAATCCCGGCTCGTACCAATGAGTTTTTCGGAACTTATGTACGAAATATTTACCGTTAGCTTTTCGGTGAAGGAAAACATCGTGAGGAAACCGGACTAATCCCAATAAGGTCTAGTTTTCCCTCTGGGTTGGAAGTTCAGATGGCAGTCGCTTTCGTAAAACTAGTGCCTATGCCGAATCTTGGGATTAGGTGTCAAAGCGGACCCCGGGCTCCTTTAGGGGCACAACCGGGAACAACGCTAGGAGGATGATGATGACATGGAGAATTTTAAATAAATCCACTATTTGTGAAACAGGATCCCGGCGTTCAGCCATGAAAATTAAAGTTTGAATTCTTGGAGATTTTTTAATTTATTTCATTGAATGTTTGAGAAAAGCACTATACATACCTAGGCGTGAAAAGGGGTTGCCGGCCTCACCGTGCAGTATTGCTATTAGTAAGCAAACGTCCTCAAAAGAACTATAATATTATTACCATTATCAGGTACCCTTATGACACCTGTAAAAAGGCCTAAGCCAGTGGGAAGGATATTCTATTAGGCGTGTTACCCGTCGATTATAATGATAATAGTGATGGAAAATTCCAAAGAGAAATGAAAAGTTAACCTTAAAATGTTTAAGTTTCAGTTGGAAAAGTCAATAATGAAGGGATAAATAGTCAGGCACAGAGCAGAAACGGATAAAATGGTCAAATATATCTTAATTTGTAAATACACCGTTGTAGATTTTTGGAATTAATGCTGCACTACTTTCAGAATTAACTTAAGATTATCAAAATAGCCTCAAACTACAAGTAGACTAGTAGAAGATCGAGAGGACATTAAATCTGTTTAATACCTTCATGAATCACCCCGCCTCGGTAATCTGCAAATATGTAGCATTAACTGAAAATATTCCTACCGTTAATTGACACCAGAAAATGCTGTTTTCCACAATGTACCACGTTAAATTCACGATTGTTTACTAGCCATCGACCTTGATTCTTACCGTTTATCTAATCTTGTCGTAACCACCAGAAACTCGAGCCGTTTTCGCTCGTGCCGGCGCCGCCAGACAACAACGTTCGATACGTATTGTATTTCGATGACTCATACTCGTAATATATTGCATGGTATTTATAACCTCGCACGCCGCCAGACAACAGCATTCGCTCTGCGCCGTACCCCGAGACTCACGCTTTACATTCTCTTTTTTATTTTCAAAAATACTTGTTGCACGCGCATACCAATTTGCTCTAAAATAGACGTTTCTTTGTTCCTTTGTGCCTTTTTCAACAGTTAATTCAGTAACTTGGTTGATTTAAGGTAAGATTGGAGTAATTTTGTGTTGTGCAGTTTTAGTTCAGTATCAAAACAACAAAATGGCGCCTTAGACGGAAAGCAACAACATTTATTTACTTGCATTTTGTTGTAATTTGCACCTGAAATAGTGATTGTATTTACCTTCAGTAGTAAACGCTTATTCGACGCAGTAAATTTGGTACTTACAGTGAATAGTAACTATTGTATTCGTTTAATACATTCGTGAATAGTTTCTACTTTTTTCTCAATGTTGGGTTGGACTGTACCAAAGGGGGGGGCTTGAATATTCGTATTTTTGTTGTTGATTGTTATGTGTAGATTACGTCAATATAAGCATCTTTTATCCAAAAAAAATTACTCTAAAATTAAAAATGACCGAGTTAGACGCCTCCAAAGATTGATGTTTTTAGGATAGAAAGTTTTGGTTAGTTAAAAAAAAAGAAAAAAAAACATTTAAAAAAAAAGAAAAAGGATTGCAAAATGACCCAAAACCGAATCGGAGCACCCCACCATCCACGTGGTCTTGTCTGCCCTACCCCTAGAGTCCTTATAAAAGAGAATGGAGGCTCGGAGGGACAGCAGCCCTCGCCCGCCGTGACGGAGCGCAGGAACGAGTGAGGCGAGCGGCTGAGAGCTGAGCGGCGGAGCTAAGGGAAGTCACTATTGTCACTATTGGCGTTGGCATATGCGGCAACGGCAATCTATTACTTCAATCGGTTCAACCCTTTTCGGTTCCCAACTTTGAGGTCAAATATCTCGGCCATTTTTGATTTTAGACCAAACATTTTCGAATAAAAGAATCTTATTTTGACGTGATATACACATAAAAAAAAAATTGAGCCCCCCCTTTGCTACAGTGTGACCCAATGTTGCATGCTGGAAGTGGCGAACTAGGTCTAATTTTTGTTAATTAGAATAAATAAATATTTCATTGAGTTTAGGTACGTATTACAATGCTTAGCTATAATATGGTGACTTTCAAAACAAGCCAGACAGAATTTTTTTGCAAAAAATGCCCTAGATTAAGCATACTAACAAAGAAAGAACAAGCAAAATTGTGTGGCCGATTTTAAATGAAAAAAGTTGATTATTGGCTTGATTTGGAATAAAATTCACTACAAATAATCTCGCCAAGTCGAGCAAAACAGCGGCACGGCCATACCATCCTTTTCTCGAAGCAGTTCAGGCCATTTTCGACCCCCCTATAACTTAGTTGTGGATAAAAGTAGAAGCCTGAATTTTCAGTAACTAACTAGACAATTGTATAAACACGGTATATTTCAATTTTAATTCGATTTGAACCAGTAGTTTAAAAATTATAACTAGTCTTAATTTTGTTACTGACTGAATGACCGATCATCAAGTCTAAGGCACTTCTAGCAAACATAGAAGCTTCAAGAATACAATTAGTGTTTAGTGTTTAAATTAAGGGAATACTAAAATGTTTTGCAATTTCGGTCCAGTTGACTAGATACCCAACTTGTAATATAAATCTATATATATGTATATATAAACGTAAACACGCCCTGGCCAAACCGTTAAACCTAGAAAGCTCTTTTTTCACAGTAGGTAGTTTATACGATACGAGAAAAGTTATTTAAGGGTTTTGAAAATAGCTACCCTTAAGCGGGTTAAATAGGGGTGCAATGTTTGTATGGGGGAAACATTATTTTTTGAACTAGAGACTTGAATCTTTGTAGAAAGATTACCTATTAGAACACAAAAAAGTAATTTCTGCGTTTTAGAAAATTCCACCCCTAAGGGGGTTAAATAGTTTGTATGGGGGGGAACTTTATTTTTTGAGCTAGAAACTTGAAACTTTGTAGAAAGATTACTTATTAAAATACAAAAAAGTATACTTTCTGCGTTTTAGAAAATTCCACCCCTAAGGGGTTAAATTGGGGTGCAATATTTGTATGGGGGAAACATTTCTTGAGCTACAAACTTGAAACTTAACTAAACTAGAATGATTACTTATTACAATACAAAAAAGTCCTTTCTGCGTTTTAGAAAATTCTACCCCTAAGGGGGTTAAATAGGGGTGCAATGTTTGTGTGAGATAACATTATTTTTGACCTAACGACTTGAAACTTTGTAAAAAGATTGTTTATTACAATACAATAAAGTGGGGTCCTCTCTTGACCAAACAACTTTTAGCCAAATGTATCATTTGACAAATATTTAATTTGACGTAATGCATTTTTCGTCAAAACATTTTCGGGTATTCTTTGAGTATCATCAAATAGAAGTCATTAGGTTAGGTTAGGTTTGTTTTATGATAATCCTATAAAGCTTTCTATTTAAGAAAAAATGCATTAGGTCAAATTAAACTTGTCAAATGAAACATTTGGCCAAAAGTTGTTTGGTCTAACATTAGTGAATCACAAAAAGTACTTTCTGCGTTTTAAGAAATTCCAACCCTAAGGGAGTTAAATAGGGGTGCAATGTTTGTATGGGAAAAACATTTTTGGAACTAGACTTGAAACTTTGTAGAATGATTACCTATTAGAATACAAAACAAGTACTGTCAGCGTTTTAGAAAATTTTACCCCTGAGGGGGTTAAATAGGGGTGCGAAGTTTCTATCAGGGAAACTTTTCCTTTTGAGCTAGATATTTGAAACTTTGTAGACAGATTTTTTATTTGAATACAAAAAAAGAGCTTGAAGTTTTTTGGAAAATCCACCCCGAAGGGGTAAAAAGGGGTGAAAAAATTTGTATGGTCCCCCAACTTTGTTTTCAGGCCAGAGACCTAAAATTTTGAAGAAAAATTAATTATTAGAATACAAAAAAGTTCGATCAGCGTTTTGGAATATTCTATCCCTAAGGAGGTTAAAAAGAAGTGAAAGGTTCGGTCCCGTTTTCTAGATACACCAAACTGCATTAATTATGCCATAAAAGTATGCAGGATGACCAAGTTACATTTGCAGTCAATGGGATAAAAAAGAAAAAGCAAGAATGGAACTGCATTCATAATTTGCGTGTAGGTATATAATATCAAGTATGATTCATTTTCACCTTCAGTCTTAATTTCACCATCAGTCTTAATAATAATTCGGTATTTGAAGGAATTGATGTTTTTACCAACTATAGATTTTAGATAATGGATGTATTGTGTGAAGGTCATTATGACATTCTATTACATTTAAAATAAATCTATTTGAGATTTTGAGCAAATTTTGATCCCTTTGGAAGATGAATTTTACGAAGATTCAAGTGTCTATATTAAAAAAAAAAAACCATGCAATTTTTTAACCCATTTATATCAGCCTCTGAAGAAATTTTATCAAAAAAAAAGTCGCGCTTTGTCCTATTCTGAGTTCTTAACTACAATATTGGAAAGTTTCATCAAAACTGGTTCAGTAGTTTTAGCTAAAATTGGAAGCACAGGTTGCCACTAACTATATTATACTTGTTGTCATCGTCGCCACTTGACAACAAAGATGGCGCTGTTATGTGTACGCGACTGACCAATCGGTAATTGTCTAATTTTCTTTGCGGTCACCTAATATCCATCAAACTTTTTTATACGTTCCACCATATATATGTATAGTCTAACGGGGTATAGACGCAGACAAAAACCTGGAGAATTACCTACTACGGCTGAATGTGTGGAAATTTGTTATAATAATAATAATAATAATAATAACATTTATTTCAGATAAAAATCCATAGTTGCATTAAAATTAACATTTTCAAAATTAAAAATTTTACATACTTAAAAATACAAGAGATTACACATTAATAAATTAAAATTACAAATAAAATAAATAAGTAGTAAAGACTCAGTTAGACGCCCTATGCATCCTATCCCAATGGAGCCTAGTAGGACCGTAGTATTTGGCGTTCCTTAGTCTCTGCCTACCCCAATGGGATACAGGCGTGAGTATATGTGTGTATGTGTATGTATGTAATGTTGATCTTTGTGTGTAATGCCTTACATTTTACTGTCCAGATCTCTCATCTCAAAGCCGAGTGCCCCTGAGCAGGCTCCGATCGTCTTCAACCTTCCCGAAGAGTTCCAGCAGCGCGTCAACATGGAAAAAAACATACATAATAATCACATTACTTTAACTACTGAAACAACTACTACACCTTCGACATATACATTCACTAATCGTGCTGACCTGCAAAATCTCAATTTCAACGTCGCCGAACCAATGGGCACATTTACATTCACTGCATGCCCTGGCATGTCTAATATCAAATTCACCGCACAAATGGCCACATTTACATTCACTAATTGCCATGACATGTCTGATATCAGAGTGAACACCCACAGAGGCGCCACACTTACATTGACTGATTGTCCTGGCATGTCTAATGTCATATTCACCGTCCCCACAGAAGTTGCCACATTTACATTCAGTAATTGCCCTAACATGTCTGATATCACATTCAACATCCCCAGAAGCGCCACACTTACATTTACTGATTGCCCTAACAGGACTAACATCAAATTCAATTATATTTAAAATGGAATTGTTTCTTGTAATAGTATTTGAATTATTCAAATTAAAGTACTTGTATTTATGAATTTGTATTATTTCCTCATAATGTTTGAGAAGGGCACTACATATACCTTACTGGAAACCGGGGATGAACCCCTTGCTTTCCGCGCCTCGGCAATAATGTACTGTACAGATACATAGGCAAAATACATATAGAGATAAACAATTAACAAGATAAAGGTCCGTTTATATCTATATACATTGAGCGTGCCAGACGCGTGGCAGACGCGTTCCGGGTGCGGGGGGGTCGCCTGCGCGGCCGTGTAACGATAGATATAAATACGTTAATAGACACTGTATAAAATAATATTATTTTATTTGCCACAGCACGTGTCTGGCACGCTCAATGTCTGTAGATATAAACGGACCTTTATTTGTGTGACAGAGGAACAATCTCAGCATGTGCTGCGGGCATAGCACGGTTGCCATTTTATCACTCATCGTTGTGGATAAGGCATCCGTCACTCTCGCACTCGCATACTTGTCAGAGCGTGATGGGCGTCTTTATCACAACGATAAGTGATAAAATGGAAATCGTGACAGAGTCTTCAGAATTCAAAAGCGAGCCTTGCGAATCATCGACCGAAAACCAGTAGACCATTCCGCGAGAGACATATTTAGACACCATAAAATCCTAACGTTACCAAGTGTATACATATTAACTGCTTGTTCATACATACGAAACAACCTACATAACTATAAAACGGTCAACCCACCCAAAGTCCTACGCGCAGGCGGCATCTGCTGGAGCCTCGGCGCTTGGCTAAGGCTCGCGCGGCACTCAGCGTTGCCGGGATCCACAAAATAAATAAATAAATAAATAACTGTGTTCCTGAACACATTAAAACAGCTGGGAGTGATGCCTCATTTACAAAAAAACTCAAGGCATTGCTTACTGACACTGCTACAATGTAAATGAGTTTCTCCAAAAAGATCATTGACCCTAACACAGGCCAAAAATCTAAAAATATTATTATACTCTGACTTGTAAATGAGATGAAACATTTATCAATCAATAATCTGAAATCTGAAATCTGAAACCATGCTACGCCCGCTGTGATATTCATTGCGGGCTGTACAGCGCTGGTTTGTAGTTCGCCCCCTTTTCACTCATACCACTTTGACTGTTATATAGTGCGGGACGAGGTAGAACAAAAAAACAAAATACAATACAATACAGTAAAAAATGTTAAAAAAGAACACTTGGCATGTATAGGGAAAATACAGTGTAACATAACTTTTTGCCGAGTTTAGTAGCCTACGTGTACTTGTTGAAACAGACAGGTTAATTTATTTTTAACTACGTTGTTATTAAAATTCAATCCCTAAGGAGGTTAAAAAGAGTTGAAAGTTTGTATGGGAAACATCTCGTTTTTAAAGTTAGCCATTTAAAACTGCGGTCACAAGCTCTTAATGTACAGTCAAAACATTGTGGGATTATTTTCTAATTCATCCCTTGAAGGGGTTAAGATAGGGGTTGAAAGTTCACATCAGTAATGTGTGATTTTTAATGATAAACTGTGGCTAGAAACATGAAAGCAGGAGAGCAGGTTTTTTCTTTTATAATATGTAGATAACTTTCCGCATAGGCTCCTTTTATAAGCGTTAATAAGGATATGTAGTTTTAATTGTTTAGTGTAGAATGTGCAGAATACGAAATATTTGTTAGTAATACCAAGTAATACAATGTAAATATTCTGTAAAACCTAGGTATATGGGTTATGTTTACAAATTAATAAATTATTGGTTGATGGTTTGAGGAAAATGAAATTGCGGTTAGATAGTCGTATGGAAAACAAAATATTTCAAATAATTAACGAACCTGCTCTCAAAAATTCACGAGAATCTGTTGAGAAATGCGACCTGTTGCTGTAGAGGAGAACACAGCGGGACACCCGGACAAACGATTTTCGGCCCAACGTGAAGCATAGAACTTCGTTATCTTCGCTCGCTCGTTCAATAAAGAGGAAAATTCTCTGAGATTGTAAGTTTGTATGGTCGTCTGTGTAATCCAGAACCACTTATCCGAGTTCAAATATTCTTTCACCCCTGCATAAATGTAATGGATGGATACAGGCTATATTTTATACCGCGAGTTTGCCTGCGTTATTTACAAAACGCGAGCGAAGCCGCGCGGGCAGATGGTCCTGCTAGTATTATAAATGCGAAAGTTTGGATGTTTGTCTTTTTGGATGTTTAGATGTTTGGATGTTTGTTACTCACTCGCGGGCGGAAGCTTAAATGAATCTAGCCAAACTTTCGTGTCGCTGACCGTGGCTTAGATACTGATTAATGTTTTTTCCTATTTTAGAACTAACAATCCTCTAGAAAGGAACACGGGTATGTTATCAGCAAGTGTAGTTATGTCCCTGCAAATATCACGGAACAAGAGACGCAATTAAAACCTAATCCTAAATGACCCTTCATCGAAAAGAATAAATGAATGTCGATATTTGTGTCTCCAATAGTACTTGAGGAACAAATTGTGTCATGTGCTATTCCAAAGTGAACCTTATCTCTCTAGTAATAAGATGGTATTTGTACGATAGAATTGACGTTATCATTCAGCTCTACTAACGGATGTTGTTGCCAGGGTCGCAGGATGCGGAGGTCATTGTAGGGAGACCTGCTCTGTGGAAAAATCAGGATAATACCGTTATTAGATAAAAGTAATATCAGCTTCTTTTATGAAACGTCAAGAACGCTCCGTTAGTATGGAATTTGTAAGAATTACTTGCTTGGGACGTCACAATCAACCAACGTCCTTATTGTTCGTTTATATGAATTGAAAATAAATGAAAGATTTATACTTTCCGAGTATTTTCGCAATGTTTATATGTTGCTAATGAAAAAACAATTAATGTTCACTGTTGTCAGCGGATCTTCGAGGAAAAAAAATGTGAACCGTGTTTGATATTTAAGCTTTAATTAATTTAAGAATCCGGGAACTACATCCAGGATTTGGGGGGCTGGAGAGGGGCCCCCAAAATTGTCTTACGTAATAAATTAATAGACCCTTACGGGTTAAAGCTGCGAACTCTAGGTACCCGATTGTAATTCACTAGCGTCTTCGAAGCTTTTTATTTGATGTGGATTCAGCTTGAAGTACGGTATAAAAATGCGGAAAATTTTAATTGGTTACCAAAAAAATACTGACTTGCACATCGTGTTCTGAAGATGCTCTTCAATCTTTGTCTCGGACACGGTTTCTTGCCGGAGGACCTCATGAGAACGATAGTCGTGCCAGTAATTAAAAATAAGACTAGCGATGCCTCCGACAAATCCAATTACAGACCCATCTCGCTAGCCACCACTGTGGCCAAAGTACTGGACAGTTTGCTTGACCGTGTACTTTCAGAGTATGTACCGTCACACGATGCTCAATTCGGTTTTAAACCTGGGTTATCGACGGAAAGTACCTCTGCTTGAAGCAAACTGTTCAGTATTACACGGAAAGACACCGGTATATGCGTGTTTCTTGGATTTGTCGAAGGCGTTCGACTTAGTGTCCTATGATGTCCTCTGGCGGAAGCTGACGGCCACGAGGACACCCATTGAAGTGGTGAATTTGTTTAAGTTTTGGTATTGGAACCAGGGCAATCAGGTTCGCTGGGCGGGAGCGTACTCAGACTTGTATAGGTTGGAATGTGGGGTGAGACACCACATTCCAAGGTTTGCAAGTAGGTTTGCAAGGTGTGAGAGAGCTCACCAAGGCTTTTCAACCTATGCATGGATGAGCTTATTGTCGGGCTCAGTAATACCAAGGTCGGATGTTCGGTCGGTAGTGTTTGTATGAACAACATCAGTTATGCTGATGACATGGTTTTGCTGAGCCCGGCGGTAAGCGCTCTCGAAAAGTTGCTTGCGGTCTGTGAGAGCTACGTTGAGATGCATGGCCTTCGGTACAATGCGTCAAAGAGCGAGCTTCTGGTATTTAAAGCGGGAAATAAAACGCCAAAAAAGTCCCTCCGATTACGCTCTGCCAGTCAAAACTGAAACGTGTGGCGAAATTTAAGTACCTGGGGCATTGGCTCAGCGAGGCTCTCACAGATGATGCAGATTTGGAGGGAGCGCAGGGCGTTTGCGGTGAGGTGCAATATGCTGGTCCGTATGTTTGCAAGGTATGAGAAAGCGGTTGACGACGCACTTTAGGACCTTCTGTCAAACGTTTTATACCTGCAGCCTATGGACCAAGTATACCCGAAAAACCTATGACTCTCTGCGCGTCCAGTATAATAATGGGTTCAGGATGTTGTTGGGACTTCCACGATATTGCAGCGCGTCCGGTATGTTCTGTGAAGAGCGCACGGACGGTTTCTGTGCAAGAATACGCAAGCGCGTGGCCTCCCGGATGCGCCGCCTTTGTGACAGTCCCAACAGCCTCCTTAGAGCCATTGCTGATAATATAAACAGCCCACTATGGAGGCACTGGAACTCCATCCTCATGGAGTCAAGACAAAATATTTTTCAATTGATTTTAAAGAATAGGAAAATCCGAACTGATTTTGAAAGGTTGGTTTCTCCGTTTTCCGGTCAACAGTTGTGTAGTGATGCGCTGTTGCTCGTTTCCTGAGAGGACACAACACATAATGACCCACTTTTCTAGTCGGTGTAAGCGGGAGGCCAAACTGACTCAACATATGGTATATCAGTATGATATGTGGGCTGGTGATGTGAATTTTGAAATGAGACCATCTTGTTAGATAGAGTGAGCGAATATATGGTATATCAAGTAATATTTATTATTATTATTATTCGACGACCAGTTTAACTTAGTTGGTTGTGATGCTGGAGGTCCTGGGTCTGAATCCCGGTAAGGGTTGCATAATCCTATCCCCATAACGCCACGTTTTGGATGCCAGCGGCCAGCGGGGCGACAAGCGTGCGTGTTATAGATTGAACTTGTTTAAATATATGCCTATGCCCAGCGTAGCATTTTGATGACACCCCACGGCCACTCATGCACACTTTATAAAGCAACGAAATCATGCCTAGTGTAAGTCGTTAGTTTTCGTGACACAGATATATGTCTCCGCAGAGCTCCGTGAGGACCAAATTCTTGGCCAGTAGTTAGCCTGGTTAATCGGTAGTAGTTAAAAAGTTCCGTTGTGACACAAAAATTAGCCAGTTAACTTACGTACGTTAGGTACATCCAAATATCATTTTTTATATGGAAAAATTACAATTGGACAGTTCTAACGCGCGTTCATAACGTTACGTTAACCCCTCTGTAATAGACAAACAGATCGATCGAGTTTGAACTTGACATTTAGCTGACATAAAACACTTGCCCTCATCACTTATTGTTTACGCGTCCTCCCTTGAGGCGCCGGGGTCAACTGAGCGATTCACAATCCGTCTCGACTTAACTGACTCGTCCCTTTTTTGGGTTCCGGACCAAAAAGGTAAAATTGGTGTGACTACGTCCGTCTGTCGGTTAAAAGTTAAATATCCCAGGAACTACTAACGCTATCAATTTGAAATTATAAATATAGTTGCATATAAAACTAACTCACGTGTATGGAAAATAAAAACATTTAAGATATATTTTAATTTCTATATAAAAAGATGGATATGAGGGGGGCAAAAATTGAAAGTCTAGTTAGTAGGCTGAGTGTGATATATATGAAAGGGCTTGAATTCATTATAAAATAATTTTTATTTCTTTCAACAGTGGTAAAATTTTGTTTTATGAAAAAAATACCAGAAGTTAACCAAGCGAAGAATTAAAATACCTAGTATAAATGATTAATATTAAAGTAAATATTACCGGAAACACAGCAACAATAGTGATATGTAAGCACATGTATGCACCACTTTTCTTTATATCAAAAATCGACCAAGTGCGTGTCGGGCCATGCGCAGTGTAGGGTTCCGTAGTTACCTGTTTGTCTTAGTTATATCGACGTGCGGTGCGGTTGCGTCAGCCGAATTCGTACGAAAATTGGCCTTTCCAAGTACACATTAAGTTGGTCGACTATTACTCGGTAACTACTTATGCCTACTTGTCCGTGATAGTTTTCCTTTTAAATTCATTATATGTACAGGTCGACACACGTAAAAAGAGCTCTGCACGCCATATTAAATGTATGGCCGCCAGAGCTCTTATTACGTGTGTCGACCTATACTACTACCACGAATTTTTTCACATCCCCAGTAGTAGCCATTTAGCCGGCGGCGTACACATGACTCGAACAAAAAGCTTTAAAGCCCAATATCTCGCAAACAAATCACTGATTTGAAAAATGGTTTTAGGAAACCCATAATATTTTTGAACGACCTATCCAACGATACCCCACACCATGGGTTTAACGAGAAAAAATATTACATAACCGCTTTAGGTGTAGGGGAGGTACCCTGAATTTTCTTTTTTCAAGCTTTTATTGTACTGTTTTGTCGGCGTGATGATTTATATACCCATGCCGAATTACAGTTTTCTAGTAGTAATGGTTACTGAGCCAAGCCGAGGACGGACAGACGGACATGGCGAAACTATAAGCGTTTCTTGTTGTCTACGAAACCCTAACAAAACGTATATTTGAAAGCTTAGAAAAGTCGAAGAATTTCAATTCAGGTGTTTTGGAAAGTTAACCTTATTTATTGTATTCATAACATACAAAATGAGCCTTTTTAAAAGACCCTAATTATTAGCTTGTCTCAATTTAAAACATAGTTTCTTTAATTACTACTTTCAATGAAGTACATTTTTATGCCTAGCCTATTTTTTTTTATTCAACAAAAATCATTTAATCAGTTAATTAAGTTTGTAAATTAATACATCTGCGTTAATTTTTGTTCCTTCATTTATGATAATTATATTTTGGTGTACGAAAGTTTGTACGGAACCCTCGGTGCGCGAGACAGACTCGCACTTGACCGGTTATTTTCTGTGCCAGCGGTCGTCGCATTGTGCCATTTTATCATTTATCGCTGTCGATAAGACATCCGCCACTTCCTGTGGGCGTAGCATGGTTGCCATTTTATCACTTATCGTTGTGGTAAAGACGCTCTTCACGCTCTGTATGCTCTCAAGTATGCAAGTGCGAGAGTGACGGATGCCTTATCCACAACGATACGTGATAAAACTTAGAAAAGTTGAAAACCCCCGACATTTTCATTTCAAAGTCCAATATCTCAGAAACGGCTGAACAGATTTTCATGAACCATGGCTAAGAACACTCGGGATAAAATTATCTATGACCCAAAAAGTTTGGGCGCTACGATACCACAGACAGATACACAGATACACAGGCAGACACGTTAAACTTATTACATCCCTCTCTTTGCGTCGGGGATTAAAAATGGCAAGCATGCTTCGCCCGCAAAATGTAAACGTTGCTGATCCTTTATTGAATAGAGTAGAGTTTGACTGTGTCGACAGCAAGAGAAGGAGCGTCCCTCACTATCAGTACCTACAGCACATCTTACGAATAGATACCTACAGAGCAAGACCGAAGCCATACTTAAACCATAGTAGAAAGAGTGGAAAGTAGGTTATCTTCATACAAACGTACGGCGCGCGGCTTGTATGTGTGCGCCATAGTATCTAGATGCGTCGCCGCACGCACACTCAAACAAAATCTCGACTGGCGCACTGAGAAACGGGTCCAGATTTTGTTTGAGTGTGCGTGCGGCGATGCATAGATACTATGGCGCACACAAACAAGCCGCGCGCGGTTATGTAGAAGATAACGTACTTTGCACTCTTTCTACTATGCTAAAACAACCAAATCCTTCATGTCCATGCTCAATGTGCATTATATGTGTATTCTATAGTTAGTCTTCCAGTCTGAGGGGTGTTCACGTAACTTTTAGAATGCACTTAAGGACAACTCAACTGTCATTTTCCCATACAAAGACTGACATTTAGATCTATCTGACGAGCGTAGAATGCGTCAAGCCTTTCACAAACAGGCGCGGTCAATAGTAAACTTGGCATTAGCTGTCAAATTTACTATGGATCGCCACCGCAGGTCGCGCCAGTGTGATGTGTGATTCAGACCTGATGATCGACCAGTTGGCCGCAAGAGCTCCCGAGGATGTATTGTGTTGTCAGTAAAGGACTATCTTTTGCCGTCGAACGTAAACGAATAATTAGTATTCGTAAATAGGTCAGACTTATACAACTTGGCCTGATGTGAGTAGCTGGTAAACGTCGTGTGGTCTAGACTGTTAACCCCCTTGAGTTTTTTAAATCATTAATTTGATATGAGACCCCGAAAGAGATGCTTTTTTTAATATACAACGACGGTGGTAAACAAGCGTACGGCCCGCCTGATGATAAGCGGGCACCGCAGCCTATAGACGCATGCAACTCCAAAGGAGTAACATGGGCGTTGCCGACCCTTTATATTTTTGAGAATTCGCCGTGTTGACAGCTGAAGGAACAAATTCCCTCGCTCTCAACACAACGCATCGTCGGGAGCTCTGGCGACCTTGCTCACCTCCAGGAACACAACACTACTACAGAGCAAGTAGAAGTGTTATAATTATGGCTGTGGTCTTCTGCAAGGCGGAGGTACTTCCCCAGTTGGGCTGCCCCAAATTCGAGCGGGATGACATTTCGCTGTGCCCTACCTCACCAACTCACTCAAAAACGCATTTGAATTGTTTTTTGTGTTTATCCACGTTTTGTCCTATTCACTTGAATTAATTTTCTATTAAGCGGGAGATAGACCTGTCACTCCTGCGCCCGCTTGATGAAGCTGAAAGTTAGAATACCTACATTTCTAGATTTAAAACAGACAACATATGCCAAATGGTCAGTCTTTAGCCCGTAACTAAAGACTTCAGCACTGACTATTTAAAGTTTAAAATTGTAACTTCGTCAAATAGGCAACATGGGTGTAGACTCAAAATTTATTATTAAATCAAAAGAATGAAGGCAAAAAATATGCCTAATGACGAAAATCCCATTCAGATATCTCAAACAATTACGAAGCTACAGCCGTTGCTTGTTAGAGAAAACCCTGGCAGATTGTGACGTCACGATCTGCGAGTGTCATAGTAAATTACAATCGTTTCATATGAAGGTGCGTTTTGCGGAAAAGAACATACGCCCTCTTAAAACTTTGGACGCTTATAACTTTGTGAATATTTAACCTATTGCGTTGCTTTTTTCTCCATTCGACCACATTCTTAATCCATCTCCAAGAACATACATCATTATTGATTATTTTATTTAGTGTCTACTCCTACTAGAGTACTACTCCGACTAGTACTGTCCGCCTACACGTGTCTGCAAATTCGAAAGAGAGGGTAGATCTTTCTCGACTCGCGTCTCGGCGCGGCTTCCGTTGCGCTCGCTCACTAGTACGTCTATCATGAGACGGCCGCGACATACTCTCGATTTTTCTCGCACTATCCGTCTATTTCTTATTAGAACACTTAGAACAAGAGGTATAGTGCGAGAAAAAACGAGAGTATGTCGCGGCCGTCTCATGATAAACGTGCAGGACTGGGAAGAGAGGTTTATTAGCAGTGAGCGCGTACAGGCTGGAAGAGATAAAAACAACAAACATACATATCGTCGTTACATAACAAAATCAAACCTGTACCTAACAGTAAAAAAGTAAAAAACGGTAACTACCTATGTTAATTTTACAAACACACATACTTCCCTACAAATAAATACTTAGCCTTTTCTTACGACGCCAGTGGAAGGTTGGATATGAACTTAGGACCAAATTGATAATTGAGCATAAATTCCCTATCGACAAAGCCGACATCTCATCTCATCACCACAAGTTTTTTTCATAATATATACACTCCTTGTCGACACATAGTTACACCTTATACTTTGTCATTTTTAATACTTACCTATCACACAGATCTATTTTATTTATTCGATATTATTTGCAAGCTTTATTTATTTATTATTATTTTTCTTGTAATATTTCACCTGCATCCTCCTGACCCGAGGTACTGGCAGAATATCAGTGCTAGCTCACACGAGCAAAGCAAAACTGAGCCAGTACCTTTTCGGCATTATTGCAACGCACTTCCGTACCACAATTGTTTTACTTGTTCTTTTATTGTTGTATTTTTTCTGTTTCTCTTTTTTCTGTATTTTTTTGTTTTTATTTTGTTACAAAATGCCAAATAAATGATTTATCTATCTACATCTGAATCAGTTTTATACATATACATAAATGTGTTACATAAACTATCTAAATTTCGATCAAAGTGGAAAATTGAAAAATGATCTGCCACGAGCGGGTTTTGAGCCCGTGACCTCTGGACTCCGTCCATCGCTCTTGCCAACTGAGCTATCGTGGGTCCGCTAGTGGCGAAGAATGTTGCAATCAATTTCACTCATCTAATTACTCTTTTTAACTTCTGAAACGGCATCAACGTCTCAAGTTACATTGAGAATCGTTGGTAACAATGCGCAGTAAAGGTTTACTACGCAGAAACGTCCGCTAACGAAATTCTAAATTCGTCGTGGCGAATAATTTTTCAATTTTCCACTTTGAACGAAATTTAGAATTTCTTTTGCGGACGTTTATGCTTAGTAAACATTTACTTTAAAACTATGTAGATCGAAAAAGCGTCAAAGAGGCCGACAGTACTCCCGTGAATACGCTATGTTGAGATTATGGGACCTGCATATATCTCTGTCTATCAACACAACATATCCTCAAATCAAGAAGTGCTTATTGACGCTATCACGCTTGTGATTCTTCTGGAGTTAAAGTTATAGGCGACGGTGTATGCTGGCTGCATATACTAGTTAAGAGTCCGCAGTAAGCCCGATTCTCTATACAAACGTAGTTACGCTCTCATTTTAAAACTACGTGTTAGATTGTAACGAAACTTTGCATGCACAATGACATGAGGAATATCTATGTCTGTAATTAGTTTATGTAGCTTCAGATACCATAGTCAAAATAATACAGCGAATTTAAGTTTTTCATACAAAACTTGTTTTTGCTGCATTTCGTTTGTTTTATAAACTGGAACCATATAAACTAATTCGTTTATATGTGTATATGTGGTATATATATGTCTGTAATTACAGACATAGATATACCACATGTCATTGTATATGCAAAGTTTCGTCACAATCCAACACGTAGTTTTAAAATGAGAGCGTAACTACGTTTGTATGGGAAGGGGAAATTCGGCCGAGCTTACTGCGGACTCTTAAATAGCGCCGGAGTACAAAAAAGTACAGGATATCTGTACATGCACACTAACAAGTGTGATTCATTTTGTTTATCCCTAATATGAGTCATCCTGAGCCAACACAAATAGCGCAATTACTCCCACAATTCGTCAAATTATAAGGACTTATATGTCTTTATTATAATCTATTTGTAGTTTGTTTAGGTACTAAATATTGAACATAAGCCGCGTCAAACTGTCAATCTTTTCTGACTGCCATCAACAGCTATTGAACGACCGATTAAACGGAAAACTTGTGTAAATCTCAAAAAACCTTGGGTCCCATACCATCCCTAATACTAATTACAAATGTTACGTAATGTTTACGAAATAATCCCGTCTACCTATAAAAGAAGCGCGCGACCATTATTAAAACAAAATTCGCTTCGGCGAATTCACGAATACACGTTTTCCTCAAATAACGAAATCGTGACATTGTCCAGTATAATAATGGGTTCAGGATGTTGTTGGGACTCCCACGATATTGCAGCGCGTCCGGTATGTTCTGTGAGGAGCGCACGGACGGTTTCTGTGCTATAATACGCAAGCGCGTGGCCTCCCGGATGCGCCGCCTTTGTGACAGCCCCAACAGTCTCCTTAGAGCCATTGCTGATAATATAAACAGCCCACTATGGAGACACTGGAACTCCATCCACATGGAGTCTAGACAAAATATTTTTCAATTAATTAATTATATTTAAATGTTTTATTTACTATTAATTCCATTTTTATTCTTATTTGACATGCTTTTATTTTATCTTTTTTGAGTTATTAGTATTAATTGAGTTATATTGTATTATGTTATATGTTTTGTTTTGCGATATGGGCAATGAAATAAAGAATAATAATAATAATAATAATAAAAAGGATGAATTACACAACTTTTGGCTGAAATGGTTTCGATGCTCACACCTGCGTTTGGCAACGCAGTTCCAGCACGCCCTTGAGCTCGGTTCCCTGCCATCTTTCTAGACGACTGGTATCACCTTTCTGCTCTATAAGTCCGGTAGTACCACGGAAGCGAAAACTACAGACCCATCACGTGCTTGCCTACGCTGTACAAGCTCCCTACATCCATTCTGAGAGCAAAAATTAACGCACACATCGTTGCAAACAACGTTTTGGCTCCTGCTCAAAATGAATGTAGGGTTGGGTCTCGTGGTACTAAAGAGCTCCTCCTCATAGACATGACCATTTGCCGAGTCCGGCGGAATAGAGGGGCCCTTTCGGCCGTCTGGATTGACTACAAGACGGCCTATGATTCGGTGCCTCATTCATGGCTGAGGAGGAAAGTTGATGCAGCTCTAAGATCCTTCTTAGGCGCTTGCATGGGGCAGTGGACCACAGTCCTTCGTCAACCGGGGGAAGGAGATTGCCCTTCTGGTCCACAGGACTCTATAAGGATTGAACGTGGGATCTTCCAGGGCGACAGTCTGAGTCCTTTGTGGTTCTGCCTAGCACTGAATCCGCTTAGCACCCTGCTGAAGGATTCAGGACTAGGTTGCCGGCTTCGGAGGGAGGGTGAGGTCCTTTCTCATCTGCTCTATATGGATGACCTTAAGCTATTTGCACCGAATGGACATAACCTGTTGGAACTACTGAAAACAACAGAAGTCTTCAGTAGCGCCATCAAAATGGAATTTGGTGTCGATAAGTGTGCGGTCATGCATGTACAGCGGGGGAAAGTTGTAAATTCAACAAATTTGCAACTTTCTGAGACAATGTCCCTCAAATCAATCTCCGAAGCAGAAACCTATAAGTATCTTGGTATGTCACAGTCATTGGGTATTGAGGGTGAGGGCGTAAAGCGGGCGGTGAAGGAGCGCTTCTTTTGTCGCCTGACCAAAGTACTTAATAGTCTTTTGTCGGGCGGTAACAAGGTGCGCGCCTTCAACGCCTGGGTGATGCCCTTGCTTACTTACTCCTTTGGCGTACTTAGGTGGACTCAGACTGAGCTGGATGCCCTGGATCGAAGAGTCCGAGTACTGCTTACTGCGCATCACATGCTACACCCACGCTCGTCTGTTATGAGACTGTACATCTCGCGGAAGTACGAAACAACGAGTGTGGGATGCATCGTGACGTAGTAGCAGTAGACGGAAACTTCACCCCGCTCGCCTTGGCAAACGAGAACTGGCGCAGACTTAAAGTAATGAGCGCCGAGGACCGCAGGGCGGTGTGGAGGAGAGAGGAGCTACACGGGCGGTTCTACAAGGCCCTCATCATGTAGATCTGCTCGCGTCGGTGCGTCGGTTTCCCCGAAGAGATCCCCGAAACGTGGATCTCCTCGGGGAAACCGAAGGTTTTGTCTGTGCAATTGCGGACGAAGTTATCATGACGAACAATTACCGGAGGTATATCCTGAAGGACGGTACGGTCGGCATTTGTCGGGAATGCCACCCTCCCGGGGAGTCACTCAGGCATATTATCTCCGGTTGTGGTCATCTTGCTAACGGCGAGTACTTGCACAGACATAACCTTGTAGCCAGGATTATTCACCAGCCACTTGCTCTGCTATACGGTCTTGTGGTCTCCGAAGTGCCATACTATAAGTACACCCCTGCGCCAGTTCTCGAAAATGGTCGTGCCACGCTCTATTGGGATCGATCTGTCATCACGGACAGGACTATTCTTGCCAATAGGCCTGATATTGTGCTGACAGATCGATCGAAACGCCAGGCAGTGCTCGTCGACATCACCATCCCCCATGATGAGAACCTCGTGAAGGCCGAGAAGGACAAAGCCAGCAAGTACCTAGACCTGGCTCACGAGGTAACCGCCATGTGGGATGTTGATTCGACGATCATCGTCCCGATAGTCGTTTCGGCGAACGGTTTAACAGCGAAGAGTCTCGACCATCACCTCAAGAGACTCTCGCTAGATGGCTAGATCAAGGGTCAGATACAGAAGGCGGTACTCATGGATACTGCGCGGATAGTCAGGAGGTTCCTGTCTCTGACGCCCTGACCACCGGCAGCTTAGGCCCCGCCTCGCTGCCGGCGGTACCCTAGGTTAGGTTTTTATAATGATTTTATGTTTTGTATATAGTTTTTATATTTTACTTTTTATATAATTATTGTAAAAACCTAGCCTAAGATTGAAATTGAGTAAAGAGAATAATAATATTGCATATGACAAGATAACTGTTCCACCTTAAAATAGCATTTTGCTATTCAAGGGCCCAAATTTGAATAGCAAATGTCGTCGGGTGCAGGAATACCCTGAAGATATGTCTCCGAGGGCTTCCAGCAAACACGGATCTCCGCGCCATCCAGAAGGACCTCAGGGACCGTGGCCTCGACCCAATCTTCATGCGCCATGTTGACGCGAAGGGCAGAGGCGCAGGCGTTTTCTGCGTGTAACTAACTCGCCTACCGTCGCCTATAACTTATCTGTATAAACCCAGCCTTTGAAACAGTATTCGACATCAAGAAGATGCTGGGTGCGTCGGTGAAGGTTGAAGTTTGGCGCGGCCAGCAGGGCCCGCTGCAGTGCCAGCGGTGTCAGGGATTCCGGCATTCAGCGGCCGAGTGTCTGAGGGAACACCGGTGCGTGCACTGCGCTCGCCCGCTCCCTTCGACGCATTGCAACCGTCCTAACGATATCCCTACGTGCGCCAACTGCCGCGGTCCGCACGCCGCCGATGACCTTTCCTGCCCAGCGACGCGCCGCGAGGAAATCGCGAAGATGGGCTTCGTACCACGTAACAGCAGCTACGTGCTCGCTACGCTAAAGCCACGGCTAACGCGCCCAGCTTTTTGATGGCGAATGGGCAGTGGTCGGATAGCAAAGTCAATCGCCGGAAGAAGAAGGTGCAGGACAAGCTGGAAAGGACGGTACACCTGAGATGAAATTATCTCAGGAGACTGAAAAGCCAGACCAGACAGGTCAGAAGAAATCGAAACCAACACAAAATACTCCACGAGAACAGTCCTATCATCAAGAAGCCGCCAGTGTCACAGGAAGTCTCACAAGTACTTGTTGAAAAGGAGGTCCAGCTTGTAGCACGGAAAGACCAACAGACGCTTATTGACCCTACCAAAGTGAAGACTCAGCTAATAGCAGAAGTCCAAACCTGTATGAAACCAATAACCAAAGAGGCCCTTAGTTGAAACGACCACGCATCCAGACGCAATTCGTGCTAAAGTCGTCTACGAATGCATCCTGATCCTACAAAGGGTTCTCAGTGCCATACAACAAGGACACAACCCAGTGCCAATCTTCCTTGAAAGTCTAGCCGAGCTTTACAAGGATGCCTAGTCAAATATAGTTAGATTTTAAGACCAGACAGTTAAAACAGGCCCTTGCGTTATGAGAGAAGAGAGAATGGAAACTTTGATTCAGTTGTTCTATGTGCATGATATTTTGAAGTTTATTTAAAATATAGAGCTTGAATGTTTTGAAATACCTACTGGTTATATCAACAACTGACATTTATACCTATGGAATATAGATTTGAAAAACTTAGTTTTGTTATGTTAAAAAAATATCACTGAATTTCTACTAGACTGACTTGAAAATCAATGGAATCAATGTTTTTATAAAAATGTGGTTTTACTGGACTTACCAAACGCGGCTTATTATGGCCCAGCACGCTTAGCACAAGACGGGACGCGAACTGTCTCGCGCCGAGAAATCTCGCGCGCCGTCTTGTGCTAAGCGTGCTGGTGCGTAACTTTGGCTCTCGCCAATTACTCTGTCCACCGCTTTGTTATGAATACATGAATGAAAACCTTTTTTTCAAGTTACAGGACTAGTACGTCTGTCTGTTTGTCTGTCTGTCTGTCTGTCCGTCTTCGGCTTAGCTCAGTAAACCTTACAACTAGAAAACTGCAATTCGGCGTGGGTATATAAACCAATCACGCCGACAAAACAGTAGAATAAAATTCTGAAAAAAAATGTTTTTAGGGTACCTCCCCTACATGTAAATTGGTGATGTATTGGTGATGTCTACATGAAAATTGGTGATGGTTTCTCTGCGGCCGGTGACATTTGGTATTCAAATTTGGGCCCTTGAATAACAAAATGCTACTTTAACGTTAGAAAGTTATTTTCTCATATGCAATGCAAAGCAAAGCTATATACGGAACGCGTTTTCGTTACTTGCGTAGAATGTGCATTCGTAAATTTCATTTTATTACAGTTACGCGCTTCTTTTACACTCCGAATTACGCTTATTGTGAAATTATTTCGTAACCATTACGTAAGACATGTAATAAATGTTGGGCACAATTCGCAAATTTGGGATTTTTGTATAAAAAATATTATACTATCACTTGCTCAATCTATATTGAAGTCAATCACAGAAGATTGACAGTGCAACGCGGCTTTAACGTGACACATTCAAACGTTTATGTTACATCCTGTAGCGTATCTAAACATATCACAACTATGTTTATAATTACTAACAAAATATGTATAGATAGGTATACCTACTCGAAATTTCACAAACCATGGATATCGGTAGTTGTGCAATTATTTTTTTCTACTCGAGCACTTCTATCCGTCAATTAAATGACTGACAGCGATATCTAAATCAATTTCATTTGAGTTGGGCTCATGAGATGACTGCTAGCAGTCATCTTACACCAATCACGAGGCTCAATTTCCAGAAGACATCAACGCGTAAAAATATAAAAAGCGGCTGGCTGCACTTCGTTTCAGAAGGTTGATTTGCAATAGATACCAAGTTTGTTTAATAAATTATTATTTCCGTTAACTCGTAGAAAATTTTTTGTATGCAATAGTTATATAATTAGCTTTTTAACTCTCTTACCTTAATTAGGCCACTCAGCAAGCTTCGTGGCCTAAACGTGGTACTCGACTTAAAAAGCATACATTAAATAACGATTGCATAAACTACTATTTTTCACAATGACTCATTTTATATAAGTACAGACAATATTAATACATTTTATCAGCAACATACTCTCCGAGTCACACCGATGCCTTTTGTCCGTCTACGGCAGAGCCGAAAAGAAGGGAAATGTCAAGCTAGTATTTAACTTCAACTGTTCGTTTGTTTGTCAGTTTGTTAGTGAAGCAAAAATCTTGGAACTGAATTTTGAACCAGTTACACTCAACCGATATTTTCTTTTTATATACAACGACGGTGGCAATTAAACAAGCGTACGGCCCGCCTGATGGTAAGCGGACACTGCAGCCTATAGACGCATGCAACTCCAAAGGAGTAACATGGGCGTTGCCGACCCTTGATATGTTTGAGGATTCGCCGTGTTGACAGCTGAAGGAACAAATTCCCTCGCTCTCAACACAACGCATCCTCTCACCACCAGGAACACGACACTACTACAGAGCAAGTAGTAGTGTTATTATGGCTGTGGTCTTCTGCAAGGCGGAGGTACTTCCCCAGTTGGGCTGCTCCAAATTCGAGCGGGATGACATTTCGCTGTACCCTACCTCACCAAAAGATTGAGCTGAAAGTAGTTTGGATGACAATTCAATATTACTTATGGCACCGTCGAGCTCATCTGATGATGGAGACAGAAGGTAGTCATGGGAATTCATTACTTAACCGACGACGTAACCCTGTTGAGTTTGGTCTCGTTATTATAGTTTCAATTAATAGTTGATGACTGTATACAGAAAAGTACAGTTCCCAACAAAAGCTTGTACCAAAAATGATTTTTTTGACAGAAACTTATTAGCAGTCGACTTTGTATTTACGCATGGTCCACCGTAACGTTCAAGATACTGACCCGATTTTGATATAAGTGGTGTCAATCGAATCGAAATTATGCTCCGAGTGACATAGGTTTTGCATGAAAAAAAGTTTTTTTTTTTTCGTAAATTTTCCATAGTCAGGTTACAAAATTTGAACTGTTTATTAACCTAGGGAAAATGCGTTTACGCATCCCTTCCTGTCCAAAGGGCATCTGGCATCGCGGGATCGCTCTTAGCATTCAACTTCGTACGAGTCACCCAATTGCCCTGCCCCACTATTCTGTGACTCTGGCATATGTGGACAAGTTTAAATATCTTGGTCATATTATCACCAGTGAGCTCAAAGATGACCAGGATATCGAACGAGAACGCAGGGCATTGGCGGTTCGGTAACGCTCTTTAGAGCATATTGCCAATACAAATTTTACTCGAGCATCCTGTGGGTTAACTACACGAAGCGAGCCTATAATGCATTAAAAGTGCAGTACAACAATGCATTCAGAATGCTGTTGGGCTTGCCTAGTAGACGTAGTGCATCTGGCATGTTTTGCGAAGCCAGAACGGATGGTTTTCCGGCAATCATGCGCAAGAAAATAGTATCTCTATTAGGTCGAGTCAGAAGCAATCCCAACAGCATTCTGAATGTTATTGCTGACAAACATGATAGCCCAATTCTCGCTCACTGGATTGGCCAAATAAAAGCGGTGGCAACGAGCCCGTATTAAATAGTTATAGGTAGGGTTATTAGAATCAAATGTCTCCATAAGCAACTAACCTTTAGCTTTAAGTTTAATTTATTTGTATCGTTTTCTTTTGCTACTAACAACTATGAAGCCCGTTCTTCGAAATAAAGATGTTTTATTTATTTATTTATTATATTAAGTAGGTAACTTGTTCTGAGCTCACCCCAACGCTCACCAACAAATATATCTTCACGATTCGTAGTAACTAAGCGTATGTAGAGGTCTAGTTTTGTTGGGCGTAACGGGTGGAATGAGGCGCATGAGTGCGTAAAGAATAACGGCCTAGCATTCAGTAGAATTTCGCGTGTTGACTGGCGATGAAGGTCATCAATGAGTCATCTCCACACGCTAAATCACCGGCGCGGCGATACGTAAACAACGGAAAATCCCGAGTTCAATTCAGCGCAAAAAATTGCTTTATTAATTTATTATGCAGCACGTCTATCATGCGACGGCCGCTCGATTTTTCTCGCACTATAATATCTCTTGTTCTAAGTGGTCTAATAAGAAAGAGACGGATAGTGCGAGAAAAATCGAGAGCTCGCGCGCCGTTGCATAATAGCCTTGCTGTTCATGTTGTTTAATTTTTGTATTTGAGTGTCTACTGTTCAAAGTTACTTTATTAATTAGATTTTTTTTAACAGCCGATATTTTAATACAATGATGACATATGATGACATAAATTGTACTGGGATGACCGCTGTTAAATATTGAATGTAAGGGCATATTCGCTATAATAAATATTTTTATTACCACAAAGATGGCAAACAAGTATACGGCCTGTCTGATGGAAAGCGGAAATGGTAGCCTATGGACGCTTATATACCTATAGGTATACCTCATTTTTATTCAATGTTTGTCGTTTTGTGTGTGTCACGAATAAATTAATTTCTTTCTTTCTTTCTGTCTTTCATTCCATGTAACATTAGAATTTTAGCGGTCCAATTCATCTCCATTTCTTCGTTTATCTAGAATATTAAAGGGAAATATCGTACTTACCTACAAATACCTATGACTTATTACAATCATTAAGTGCTTTTCCAACATTAATGTTATTGCGTTTTTAAATGTTTTCGCGATTAACGCACGATTTCTCTAATCTTATTTAGAATAGGGTGTAGGTATTTAATATTTCGGACAATCTCACACAAATCGACTTAGTCCCAAACTAAGCAAAGCTTGTACTATGGGTACTAGACGACGATAATATAATTATATATATAAATAAATACTTAAATACATAGAAAACATCCATGACTCAGGAACAAATATTCAGTGCTCATCACACAAATAAATGCCCTTACCGGGATTCGAACCCAGGACCTCTTGCTTCGTAGGCAGGGTCACTACCAACTAGACTAAAGCGGTCGTCAATTAAAATAAATAAATAAATAAATATTAGTGAACAATCTTACACAAATCGACCTAGTCCCATAGTAAGCTCGGTAAGGCTTGTGTTATGGGTACTAGACGACGATATATATAATAGTTATAAATACTTAAATACATAGAACACTTCCATGACTCAGAAACAAATATTCATGCTCATCACACAAATATTTGCCCTTACCGGGATTCGAACCCAGAACCTTCAGCTTCGTATTAGGCAGCGTCACTACCCACTGGGCTAACCGGTCGTCAGACCAATTGTCCGTTGGTGTTTCACTACCTCCACACCCAACACCTCTGCTTGCTCAGGGCGACACCCTGAGAGTAGAGGATCCCAGCCACATTATTTCACAGGTACCCTTGTTGTGGCATGAGACACCCCCAGCCTTAATCGGTCACTTGAGTCTGAGTGATTGGCAACAAGTATCCATCCACTTACCTTATTCCTCACCCGTAGGAATCCATCTGTCACTGATAGGTCTCCCAGTGACAGATATCCTTGTACTAGGGATAAGTTAGGGCTAGGGAAGTAGGGACTTAGGCTGGTAGGATCACTTGCTATTGGTATATTGCCCACCCTAACTTACAAAGTCTGTACAGGCACATGCAACGCTTGAGTATTATTCCATTCCATATTATTCAGTACATTAAGAATCCAGGTATTCGACCTATGCATGTGACTGTACATTTTTTGACATTTTGGACAATTAATAGTTTGCTTTGTTTATCAGTCTCACTGCAAAACGAAGTAACCGACGTCAATCAATTTTATTGTCAACTTCACGGTATTGTAGTCCTATTAATAGCTCAAGCCATACAAATGCGTTCGTTGACCTTGTCACAGCGTTGGTGATTTTCCGTCATTACCTGCCCCCCTATTCTGTAACTTGTTTTAAGCTCACATCAACACTCACCCACAAATATATCTTGACACCGCGATGCGTAGTAACCAAGCGGGTGAACGGCGGGGTGAGCCGCATTAACGCTTAGCGACTAACAGCCCAGAGCCGCGATTCCATTTGTCTTTACTGATGCATTTCCCTAGACCCTAAGATATCGCTTCTAGCTGTCATTTACCGGACCGGTGTTCCAACTGCGGTACCTATTTAACAGAAAGTGGCATATCCCTACTTTAATTGAAAACAGTGTGACGCAGATGTCAAAATGGGGATATGCTAATAGGTTTAATATCACGGATGGAATACTTATGACTTACCGTGTTCTGAATTGACATGTCGAATTGCAAACCAAAAACAACGGGTACCTAAACTTTGTATTGAATATCCATACAAACTGTAGCTATCCATTTTCTAGCTCTTGAGTATAGTATTGACCTGTTTTGAAATAGATATTGATTATTATTAGGTACGAATGCTAAGTAAAACCAATACAGCTATTTTATTAATGGCGTTTATAAGTTTCCACGAAATAAAAACGTCTTATCACATCACATGTTGCTCAATAATGGCAAATAAGAAAATAATTTCACAACATTTCACAAGTTCGAAGAATATTTCACAATAATTTCCACTTTTTCAAATCATTGTGCAATAATTCAATCGCCACTAGGTACCCTAATATAAGGCGCGCTCCGCGGCACATCGCGTCATTCTACGTAGCTAACCCAGCTAACATACACGTCTCTGATAACGGCGTATTGATTACCAAGTATGAGGGGACATTTTGAATGCGACTTTTATGGCTTCGGCCCAATGCGTCACCATCACGGCGGCTCGTTCGGGGTTCACCCGTTTGGACACGGACCTCATGCACGTCACGGGCCCCATGATCATCACGGACCCCATGGTCATCACGGACCTCATGGTCATCACGGACCCCATGGTCATCACGGACCCCATGGTCATCACGGCAAACACGGTCACCACGGCCATGGCCGCCACGGTCATTTCTTCGCCCCCTGGATGGTTCGTCCCGACGGCCCCTTCGGACAATGCGACGGAGCTTGCAGACGGGACGGTCCGATGGAGGGACCACCTGGCCGCCCTGACCAACGCTGCCCCGACAGACCATTCGGACGCGGCCCGTGGGGTCGCGGATGTCACAGACGCGGCGAGGACCACCCAGGCAGTCCTGGATGCGGAAAGGGCCCCAAGGAAGGAAGGAAGCGAGGATGCTGTTGCAACAACAAGAAGGACCAAGGAACCCAGGCCTTTATCATCGAAAGGGTTATCGGGGATGACGAAAACCGTTGCAATTCCGTTTAGAAGCAAGGTACTTTGTCTTATCTTTACTTTATCATGTTTCATTCACTATATACGAGTAGGTAAATCATACATGTTCACATTTGCGTTTCAAAAAAACGTGGACGTTATATGCCCAATAGTAAATACACAGCGTTCTCTTTGTATACATATAGGTACATCGTTCATAATATGTATCCGTTTTCATTCATTGAGTATAGCTATCCACAAAGACCACCCACCATTAATTACTATTTACGCTATGGAGAAATCGCAAACTAGTACGCAAACCGGTGTGGGACCCAACATTTTGTACTGATTTTCCAGACACAGTGTACCCATTTTTTCTTGAATAGGTATATATGCACCGTAAGGTACTTAATTTATTGTACAGTTCTCACCATAATTAAAAAAAACAAACATAAAACTTAAACTATAGGTAAAAAATAACCGTAAGGTTGCATATTACATCGTTCAGTGACAATCATCATAACATCATGATACGACACACTGTCTACAGTTCAGCAGGTCGATCACTGTAACGCATTGTGCGAACGTCAGGTCTAAATGACAATTTTTATATGGAAAAATGACAGTTGGACGGTCCTAACGCGCGTTGGAAACGTTACGTTATTACCTCTCTGTTCACCACTCGCTTCGGTTCAGTGACCGATTGATATATTTGTGTTTGAATTGTAATGATAAATTGTTATCATCGAGAATGATAACAATTGATATCAGTAGGTAGTGTTTGAAACGCAATATGAATATGAGTATTCAATATGAATTCCTCCAATTGCTAAAATTTTTGTCAACCATACACACATACATACATTCGCGCCTTTATTCCCAAAAGGGGTAGGCAGAACGCATGAAACGTATGTTCCAGCGCCACTTTTAGCATAAATGTGGGTATAAAAGTTCGACAAAATGTGATATTGCAGTGATAGGTTGCTAGCCCATCGCCCACAACACACTTCAACCTTGTTCCCTTAGTACGACTCTTACGACACCCTCAGGAAGAAAGGTGGTGGTGCTATTCTAACCCGATACCACATGGGGCTGATTGTACTTAACAACGAATAATATCTGACCAACTCACATTTTTACCTATCTATTTTTATTTGAATACCATTTTACAATATCGTTCAAATAAACACAACACAATAGAAGATACACTGGAGTTGCAAATTATAAGCCGTATTGCACTGAAGCTAATTGCCAATTAAAGTCTCTGTATTGTACAATCACGGTACACTGTCCATTACTATTACAGAATATAAACCTTGTTGCGTCGCATTAAGGTTTACAAATGATCTTCGTCGATAATTTTAAAGCTGTTAACTATGTTGGCCCCATTTTTTGATATTAACACAATTACTGCACTTTCCGAAGGACAGTATTATCTAAACAAACGATGCCTCATTTCGCTGGTATTTGCTGCCCAAGCCAAAGTCCCAAGTATGCTAGAGCGATATATATGGGATCTAAGGTTTTTAATGAGCGCCCGTGGTGACTTTTATTTTACGTCTTCCGCTGGCCAAGAAGTGGGAGTTTCCGAACGCGTACCGGGCGGTAACTGCCACTTTATGGACAGGAGTAACGTAAAAATTGATCTTACACATTATTTACTAATTATCATCGTCGCAATCATAATTTATTTATATTATTTATTTATCTCGTCGCCGAGTCTTATCATATTATTTATTGATGATTCATTATATGAGCACAATAACCATGCCATCTTTCCACATAATATTGTTATATTTATGTTTTAGCGTACTGTGCTTCTAACTGATAGCAATCAAATGATAATCTTATGCGAAAACTCGCATGAGGCATGGCTGAACCAATAGGTAAAACCGCAGGCCTTACGGTCTAATTTGACCTACATGGATTAAGAATTATGTACCCATTCCTTCTGGCCATGAGAGAAGGTATGTGCCTAGCAGTGGGAGTATGTATACTAACATGATGAGAAGGGAAGACAATCTTACCATGAAACGAGATAATTCCTATGACATATCTATGATACCAAATATACTTTTGGTTGGTGGAAAATACCACTGAAAACGAGCTTTGAAGACAAGGAACGATAAAATTCATAGCATTTCTACGATAGAAAAAGATATTTAATGAAATGATGGAGCTATTTATTCGAATGGCGACATAGAGAACGTAGAAGATGTTAAGAAGAAGAAGATAAAACAGTATTACTTATTAAAAGAAGCAACACTTAAACAAAGAATGTATTTCTCTAGATAAGTGAATTGTATTCTTTTGGAGAAATAAATTCTTAAACCGCAAAGAAAGAACATATGATCAATATCTGTTTGTATGGATTCAATTACAGAAAAGTGTCACCAATACGGCATGAAGAATTTGCAAGCGAGAATCTGGACTACAAAACCACAGATGGCATTGGATTGGATTATTAGAAAGAGAGAAACAATATTGGTACTATGAAATAAAAAAAATACTGGCTATTTTGCGTTTAATTTACTTTTCTAATGTATTTTCCTGTTACTTACATCAAGTTGTACTAACATTCAATAAACCCGAAGGCATTCATTACCATCCTTCTAGCGTTATTCTCGCTTGTGCCCCTAAAGGGCCCCAAAGTTCACTTCAATAAACCCGTAAAAATTGTTAATTTGAAATAATCGCAAAAAAAGTTTTTTGGAAAATTAATCAATTTGAATGAATGTTTGTGCAACTAACATATATATACCTTACCTCTGCGTTTCATAATACGAATACCTTTTTGAGTAAAATAAAAATAAACAGTGCTCCGGAATACTTTAAAAAGGAAAACCTCAAACTAACAGCAATAAGAGTTATGGGAATTTTAGTAAATAGGTGAGACTAAGGTAAATCTGGATAGTCAAATAAAAAAAGTCGCATACCGTGGTTCAATAATACCATAACACAAGCATAAATAAAATAGGATGCGTAATAAATCAAACCATATAGCATAACCAACGATCACGTTTATTAGCATAGGTATCTGTCGTATGATACATAACATTAACATACTTATATAAGAATAGCCTTTAAGTCTATTCCAGACTTTACAAGCAGTGTTACACGACCGCAAACCTGGCAGGTGTAATGGCGAAATAACAACAGCATAAATCATAATACTATATACATCATATTTTTGGATTCAGTTTGAGTAAACGTTAAACTGAATCCAAAAATATGATGAATTGGAAAATAAAAATGATCATATAATAGAAGTACGCCATGTTACTAACTGTCCCAAAGTAATTTTACTATACGACTAGAAATATAGGGGTTTGGACCAAATTCTTGGCCAGTAGTTAGCCTGGTTAATCGGTAGTAGTTAAAAAAATCCGTTGTGACACAAAACTTAACCATAGAATTGTATGGCTAATTTTTGTGTCACAAGGGAACTTTTTAATTACTACAAATTAGCGAACCCCCCGGTCATATACAGATGCGAAAGACCTTAACTACATCGGTAGGTACCGACATGTAAAAAAATACTGAGTGCAAACGCATTTTTATAAAAATCGACCGTTGGACCTAAGAAAACCTATCCAAACTTTACCATGGTACAAAGTATCGATTCAAGTCTTAAACCCAAATTGGATGATGCCTCAAAAGTCCTACTAGTGTCACTACCGAGCCAGCTAACGCTCGTAATAACCGCGCCGTAACTCTGCGCGTGCTTGGCGCTGATAACGCGCGTCAACAGACTATTAACCACTACACACTGACAGACAGACCATCAAACATTATTAAAAAATGTGCATTATTGACTTAACCTTAACAAACTGACATGTCGACTCATAAATGTTATGTAAAAATCTACACTGTTTAAAAATGCTAGCTATGAATGCTCTATTTCAAGTGTAGTGCCTCAAAAGTCCTAGTACAGGGCTGTTATTCGCTACGCGCTAATGCGGCTCACCCAGCCGGTCACGAGTCACGAAACTAGACCTCTACTTACGCCTAGTTACTACGCATCGCGGTGTCAAGATATATTTGTGGAAGAGCGTTGAAGTGAGCTTAAAACAAGGTACAGAATAGGGGGGCTGTCATTACCGAGCCAGCTATCGCTCATAATAACCGCGTCGTAACTCTGCGTGTGCTCGGCGCCGATAACGCGCGTCAAGACTATTAAGCAATACACAGTGACAGAAAGACCTTCACACATAATTATAAAAATGTGCATTATTGAGTTAACTTTAACACACTGACATGTAGCCTCACAAATATAATTTAAGACTACACTGTTTAAAAATCCTAGCTGTTAATGCTCTATTTCAAGTGTAGTGCCTTAAAAGTCCTAGTGCAGTTAGTACCGAGCCAGCTAGACTAATAACCACTGACAAACAGACCTACTAAACGTCGGAAATAATGGCAAATAAATATCGTACACTCTTGTAAAACAATCTTTTAAATATCGTAGAAATTCTAAAAGATTATGGCCAGGAGCGCTTGTGGATCATTGAGAATTGTCAGTTTTTTTTTTTTACTATTTATTTCAATTTTTTTTGGGTTTAATTACAATCCTAACTGCTAATCTTAAATATAAAGGATGATTTTAAATATACAAGATGGATGGCTGATCGATCGGAGAGACTACTATTCACGACATTTTACGTAACCGCTTAAACATTTAAGTAACCGCTGGAAACATTTACGTAACCAGGAAAGTTACACATCCTTCCGTCTCCTGTGTCCATGAACAACTAAACCGTTACTTACATCCACAGCGCTCATTAGCATATTGCCGACACGTTTATAATTATTTAAAGCTCAGGTTAAAAGATGTATTTATGTATGTCGATACGCTGACATTGATAGTAAACCTTTGGGATCTATTTAGACTGGCTACCTGGCGCCATGTTCACTAGTGGTTCATCAGATCTGTAAAAAAATCAGTGGAGATGGAGGACCTCAAAATTACGGAACCCTTATAGGGTCTCTTTGTTGTCCGTGTGTCTGGCTGTCAAGACCCTTTATCTCGAGAACGCGTATCGAGTTTAAAGTCATACTCGTAGACCTGAGTTCCTTGAAGCTGTGAAAAAATCAAAATCACAAGTAACGTAAAAACAAGATACGGCCGTTTATGCCGCGAAAAAACACATATTTTGACAGGCTCAAAGACAAGCTGAACGCACTGGAGCCCCTATCGCGCCACGCCACATTTGGCTCGTCCTAGGGCAAAAATATGTTTGTCGCCTTCCCTAGCGTTCTTAAGGCCAGTGCCCCGGTCCCCGCCAGATCACTGCGACCCCGATAACCATTCTTATCCGAATCTACGCGGTATACATAGGAACTAAAATAGTTACATTTTAGATGTTCTGAGATACAAACTTACATTTCATAAACTTACAAACTTAAGTATTCTATCTTTACAACATCCTTATTGTACAGTAAGTTAGTATTAGTAGGTAATATTTCAAAACTACCAAATTCACGCCACTCTCTCTCTCAAGCAGTTAATAGCAAAACAAATGAGAATCGGAGCTGAATGCCTGAGTTTTACAGGATAACAAAAGGCATTCAGTTATACAATTATCACGCTCCACTACCTTTGAATTCAGGGACGACTTTGATCAATACCGTTCACCGAAGCCTGGAGGTATGCTTTGATATGTTGAAAATTGGGATTTTCTGCGTAAGGTCGGCTATTTAGAAGGTGCGAAATTCTGAATTGATTGGAGAGCTATGTTATTTGGTTCACACGAATAATGGTAACCAAAAAGGGAAGGAAACGCATAAAATTAAACACGCCTTTACTTCCAAGGGCTATAATTACTACCCCTAATATTATTATATTACCCTTACAAACTGTTTGTTATATACCATATCAGCTGAATGACACTGCTGCAAAGTGTGTCAAAGTGACCGATAGATACCTATCATCATCATCATCATCATCATATCAGCCGAAAGACGTCAACTGCTGGACACAGGCCTCCCCCGAAGAGTGCAATGACCGGTCTTGCGCCACCCGCATCCAGCGGACTTCTGCTGCCTTTACCAGATCATCAGTCCACCTTGTGGGGGGTCTACCCACGCTGCGCCTTCCGGTATGTGGTTACCACTTGAGAACCTTTCCGCCACAACCATTCGGTTCTACGTGCAATGTACCCCTCTGCCAATGAATGCGAAAGATGCCTATAGTTGTGCGACTATATAATGCGACTGACTTTTAAAAGTCGACTAAGGGAGCAGGGTTGAAGTGTGTTGTGGGCGATGGGCTGGCAACCTATCACTGCAATATCACATTTTGTCGATCTTTTATACCCACAGTTATGCTAAAAGAGGCGCTGGAACATATGTTTCATGTGCTCTGCCTACCACTTTTGGGAATAAAGGCGTGAATGTATGTATGTATTTAAGGTAAATAGCTCTCAAATCCCCATGCAACCCGTAATGGAACATAATAGCGTGCCAAACGGACGAGTGTCTAATCCGACAATCAGCAATTGGGCAGTTAGCGGGCGATTTTGTACACAAAATGGCGGCTGTTTTGTGTCCATTAAACGGCAGTATAACCGACAACGTGAGCACTGAAACTAATCCGCATTCAATCCTGACAGCAGCACGAGTCACGAGCGCTAGCAGGATGATTTCCAAGTCACAAGCGATAGTAGATAGTGATGAACAAACACATTTTAATCAACGAGTGTTATGAAGATGTAAGGGTTGGGTCATGTCATGTTTAGAAATGGGTATTTAACTCGTTCTGCGAAATCTTTAAAAATATACCGGCCATAGTGCTTTTTTGTACTAATATCTGTGACTAGTGCCTATAGATGGCGATCGCTTTATTATTCATCTGATTTTGCTCCAATTCTGAACCATTTGGGGCGCAAGAAATGTAAATTTGATTTCAATCTGAGGGGTCATCACGTAACTACTGGAACGCGCGTTTGGACAGTTTAACTGTAATTTTTCCATATACAAATTGACATTTAAACCTACCTAACGTACGTACAATGCGTTACGTGATTGACCTGCTGATGAGTATTATTCAAATAGTCCCCTAATGTAATAAAAAAAAAAAACAACAGCGTGTAATAAACAGACCCCGGAATTTTCACGGCAACACAAAAGACTGTCGTAACCTAACTAGTGTTAGTAACATTTTTTTATCGATATCGATAGTTGTGTAATAGAAGAAAAAAGAAACGGTCTACAAAATTACGTGAGGTTTGTATAAAATTACTTAGAAACAGGTGCAATTTCTTGTTCGAAATCCACGTCAGTAACACACAGCAGCACATGACATTTTATTTCTGATAGTAAGAAGAGTATAACATTATTAATTTCTCAACATTCTCTGGGAGAGACAGACGGTTTCGTTTATGACTATAAAGCCATTTATATATACTAAATGATCGTTCAACTTCACTCGACGTCAAGGAATTTAGAAAATTCATTGTAATTGGTATGTTGTTCAGGTTGAGTAAGTTTTTTTAGGTATTTCTCGTATATTATTTTAAATTAACCGTCGCTAAGTATTTTAAAACATTCGATAATAATACCCGATATCGATACAAAAATGTTTCTAACACTAGTAAGACTGCGACAGTCTTTTGTTTTGCCGTGAAAATTCCGGGCTCTGGTAATAAAGTAAATAATGATTCACGTAAAGCAAATGTCATAACTGTCATAAGATACAATTTGACGAATTGGTTTTTTTTTGACGACTGGTTTGCTTATAAGATAGATGCTGCCTACGAAGCTGAAGGTCCTGGGTTAGAATTCCGATAAGGGCTAATATTTGCGTGATTAGCATTAATATTTGTTTCTGAATTTTGGATGTTTTCTATGTATATTTAAGTATTTATATATATTTTATACCATTATATGGTCGTCTAGCACCTTCTTGACGTTACTGTGAGGCTTTTTATTTTACAAGCTTTTATTTAGTTTCACCTGTCCTGTTGTCTGTCTGTCTGTCTGTAATCAAATCTTGCAAGTTAAATTTGATCCACTTCCCGGTTTCCGATTGAGCTGAAATTTTGCATGCATGTATAAATCGCGTGACAATGCAATATTATGATAACGTGGAGCTGATCTGATGATGGAGCTGGAAGGTGGCCATAGGAACTCCGTAATAAAACCACTTAATCCCATCGAGTTTGGGCTCGTCAGCATCGTCTCAATAAGTAGTTGATGATGGTATACAGAAAAGTACAGTCGGCAATAAAAGCTTGTACCAAAAATGAAATTTTTGAGAGAAACTTATATAAGATACAATTGTATGCTACAGAAAATGTCTAACCATATCTAAATGCAAAATGGCAACTGTTTTGTGTTCATTAAACGGGCGCTCTGGCAGCGACGAGAGCACTGAAATTAATCCGATTTCAATCCGGATCCAATACTGACCCGAATCATAGGCGGTAGCGGCAAACTTATTTGTATTATAAGATTTAGAAGGGTAAATTACTTCGTAACAGATGATAATTCCTTTGCCAAAGGTTCTATTGAACCGTAGTTGGTACTGTAGGGAAGGTGCTATAGAATAATAACAGATTTATTTGATAACTTTGCGAGAGGTACGAATAGCGTGACCCGGAGGACAAAGCCTCGGAGGCGACTCCTTGACGTCTTCAACTCTACTTCTATTTTTATACTTCTAGACAGCTTGATTTAGAATCCGAATAGTGTTGTCTAGCCAGCACTGCAGAGGTTGCACAGACGAGACGATCTCTACAGTATCTAGACACTTGAATACGGTTGGCTTACTTCGCCATCGGTCGTGGGTTCAAACCTGTATGTACGAAGTAAATATATAAATATCTATAAAATAGCAAACATAAGTTGAAGCTTGATGCTTCCAGACTAGTTCTGGCTCTGAATTATCATAATTTTACGCTTGAATATTATGCCTCGGTGCGCATAGAATCGATGGCGCAAAGCATGTTTAAATTAAATTTCAATTCATAACATATCTCGAATACTTACCTCCTAATAAAAAACACATATCGCTTGTAACTTGACACCGTTGCTGTTTAAGTGAATATAGCACATGGCACGTCCTAAGCCGAATGGTGGGACGTTGACGGTAAGACCGGCTTCGCTTCTTGCACTCGGATACACATCACACATACGTGTATATGTGTTAACGTATGTGGAACCCCAGGGTGGGGATTACTTGACACTTTTGACTATTGCATTTTTATAACACTTTAAACATACCTTGGGTCTTTCCAAGGCGTTAGACCTGGTCACCCACCACCTGTTGTTGGAAAAACTAAGCCGTACGACTGTGCCGGCAGAATGTGTTACACTTTTAAAATATTGGTATGGCAACCAGGTCAATCAGGCGAGATGGGTGAGTACAATGTCCGAGGAGTAAGCTTCAGTGTGGTGTCAGACAAGGGGGATTGTCGTCGCCTACTCCGTCAACCTTTATGTTAACCAGTTGATCGAGGAGCTCAGTATGCATGTGAAAATGGAAATGAAAAATGAAAAATGAAAAATGATTTATTTGTTTTCTTAAGTACTTATTTTAAACATGTGCTGGTGTCCCTTTTTAAGTAAAAGTAATACCTGTGCTAAGGGGCACCGCTCTTCCATACGCAGGTATCGAGTAGTACGGTAGTGGTAAATTACAAAGGTAAGTTTATTAGGTAATATTAATTATTACTTAATTAAGTTCTAAATAAGTTCTAGGAATACACAACTTATATTAAAGTAAGAATCAAACACAATTGAGGGAGTCTGTAATTGAAGTGCAAGAGTGTGTGTGTGTGTGTGTGTGTGTGTGTGTGTGTGTGTGTGTGTGTGTGTGTGTGTGTGTGTGTGTGTGTGTGTGTGTGTGTGTGTGTGTGTGTGGGTGTGTGTGGGTGTGTGTGGGTGTGTGTGGGTGTGTGTGGGTGTGTGTGTGTGGGTGTATGCACGTGTGTGTGGGTGTGTTTACATTGGATTATTTGATTTCGCATTTATAGGTGTTTGTAAGTGTTAAGTATAAGGTTTTCCAGGTCGTCGTAGGTTTGCGTTTTCAGCCAGGCAGTCACTTTAGTTGTACACGTATGTACTGTGGTAGGGTAGACAGCAGTTTCTTTATTTATTAGGTATGTGAGATGTTATTTTGACGGTGTCAGTGTCAATAACATTAGCTACGCTGATGACACGGTACTGCTGGGCCCCTCCATTAATTCAATGAGGCAGCTGGTTAGCAAATGCGGGCTGCAGATAAACATGCCCCCCCTGCATAGAAATTTAGCAATCGGGGGGGGATGTTTCTTTACAGCTGACTGTACAACTCTAAAAAGATTGAAGTTGTTATTTATATTTATTTATTTATTTATAAAGCCTATACAGTGTTGGGCAAAGGCCTCCCCTCTCGACTTCCATCGTCCCGGATTTGAGCAATCTGTGGCCAATCGTTACAAAATGCGTCCAGGTCGTCCCGCCATCTCCGTCTCGGCCTGCCACGTCGCCGCCGCCCATCGTGTGGCACCCAGTCCATGGCTATTTTCGCCCACCTCTGTGGTTGCATGCGGCAGACGTGGCCAGCCCATTCCCATTTTATTGTTTTTTTTAAAACAAGTAAATACATAACATGTTCTGGAAATGTTCTGAAGTAATTGTTTTGAATCTGAATTTAAATTTGACACCCGACAGTTGTGCCTCCGGTAGTGTTGGGTGGCGTTGCCCTAAATGTAGCAGACCAGTTTAAATATTTGGGGCATATGGTCACGCCAGATTTGAGAGATTATACGGATATGGAGAGAGAGAGGAGAGCCTTAGCCGTCATCATCATATCAGCCAAAAGACGTCCAGGCCTCCCCCAAAGAGTGCCAAAGTGACCGGTCCTGCGCCACCCGCATCCAGCGGACTCCAGGAACCTTTACCAAGTCATCAGTCCACCTTGCGGGGGGCCTACCCACGCCACGCCTTCCGGTTCGTGGTCGCCACTTGAGAACCTTTCCGCCCCAACGGCCATCGGTTCTACGCGCTATGTGCCCCGCCCACTGCCACTTAAGTTTAGCGATTCGGAGGGCTATATCGGTTACCTTGGTTCTGCTGCGGATAGCCTCATTTCTGATGCGATCACGCAGAGAAACTCCCAACATAGCCCTCTCAATAGCCCTTTGGGTGACTTTGAGCCTTTTTATGAGGCCCATAGTAAGTGACCACGTTTCAGTGCCATATGTCATCACTGGCAACACACACTGGTCAAAGACTCTCGTCTTGAGACACTGCGGAATATTGGACGAAAAGATGTGCCGTAGCTTCCCGAACGCTGCCCAGCCGAGTCGGATTCGACGATTGACCTCTTTCTCGAAGTTGGATCTACCTAACTGGATAGCTAACTGGTCCAGTAATACTCATAACATATTCAGGATGCTGATGAAACTGCCGCGACGCTGTAGCGCGTCGGGTATGTTCGCAGAAGCGCACACTGACGGCTTCCACGTCATCAGAAGAGAGTTGCGTCTCTGTTGAGCAGAGTGCGCGGCAGTTCTAACACCATCCTGAGCTTTGCTTACATATTTGCGACACTGGGTAAAGATCATTGCTGAGCGACTGAACTGCCCGATGACAAAACACTGGGTAAAGATCATCTGTATCATCACTGGCCAAACAGCAATGATTTTTACCCAGTGTTGCAAATATGTAATGTTAATTGTTTATTTCAAATCTTTTTATTATTAATAATTTTAGATTATGTATTTGTCAATTTATAATTATTTTGATGTAACTGTGAATGAATTGAATTATATAAGTAGTTATAATGCATGTAAAATTTGAATTATTAGCTTGTAATTTTTTTCACAAAATTATTTTTCCGACACGATTGTAAAATTGTTATGGAATAAATAAATTGAATTGTTATTTTAATTAGAGTGAAAAACTGAAGATTTTTTCTTCATGGATTTGAACTCGCAATCTTCACATTCCGCGCGTTGCCCCCGCCAACCGAGCTTAAATATATTTAGAAAGTTCTTATATTTGTTTATTTATCTACTATCTACATTTAACTTATATATTTGAGTTATAACGACATTTATACCTATAAACTTAGGGTTTTCTATGGGGGTTCTTTTTATTAACTTAAACACTCTATGCTTACTTACATGGCGTCTGTCGTCCACACTAAGTATTTACTATCCTATTCCGACTAATAATATAAATGCGAAAGTTTGGATTGTTTAGATGTTTGGATATTTGTTACTCAATCACAACCGATTTGGATGAAATTTTGCACGAAGATAGTTTATACATACATACATACATACAGTCACGCCTTAATTCCCAAAGGGGTAGGCAGAGCACATGGAACGTATGTTCCAGCGCCACTTTTAGCATAAATGTGGGTATAATAGATCGAAAAATGTGATATTGCAGTGATAGGTTGCTAGCCCATCGCCCACAACACACTTAAACCCTGAACCCTTAGTCGACTTTTACGACACCCACGGGAAGAAAGGGGTGGTGAAATTCTAACCCGACACCACACGGATAGATAGTTTATAGCCTGGATTAAAATATAGGATAGTTCTTATCCCGGGTCCACGCAGACGAAGTCGCGGGCGGAAGCTAGTTTGATATAAAACTAAACATTGCAACAAAAAAATAAAAATGCTCATATTCCACATAGTTAAACAGTCTTATCAACTGTCGGCGCTCATAATTAGTCTTTAGCGCTCAGTAATTAAGGGAGAATTAATTAATATGATGTAATAAATTAATTACTGTGAGACAGCCGCTGCGCTGTCGGCTGCATACTGCGTCAAATGCAAGCTAAGGGTGTTTGTACACTGACGTCTGTAATTTACAACGTATCCTAAGGTGACTTCCTGGCTTGGCGGAGTGGGATCAGTATACGATATTTTGTAGTTTGACGTGAGTTTACTGATGCCGCACAGATTCCCTCGCTTGTCGGTATTACATTGACAGATGAGGAATTCGTCTAAGTAACCTCCGATAGCTTTTAAGTGATCACCCAACCGGTACCAAAATTATAATAAACTTATTATAAAACCACGGTTAGATTGACAATGATTGTAATTAAAAGCTAACTTCCCATCAGATATGATTGCCCAAAAAAATATGTTTGTGTTTGTAAGTGCGATTATAACGTGCAATTCCTGAATTATGAAAATTGGTTCGTGGATAAGTGATCACCAATTAAAATCACCTGTTGAAGCATATTCATTCATTCAACATGTATTATTTATGTCAATTAATTATCATTCAATTTAATTGTTACCAACATCAGCTGGCTAATATCCTTCCATTCAGTTTCCGAGCAATCGTAACGGGTGTGGTGTCTATATGTGCGACTTTATCTAGGATAATTGTCGAATTCACATTGTCTCGGCCCGAAATAAGAGAAAAGTATTATTCAAATCATTGATCTGTTTTTACGTCAAGTTGGTTAACGAATACAGTTTGTGTAAAGAATCAAAGAATTTTATTTAATATTCGTGAAAACCTAACCTTATAACGGGTCATAGGGCGTTGCTAGCTCTGGTGCTAGTAGGTAAGTACTTCAGTCTAGGTGAACCCGTTAATTCAACATTTGTGGTTGTATCCCCTGAAGGAACCTAATTTAGTCAGTATATTTAGTGCTCATATAAGGGGAACACTACTTTCATCATAGCTGGAATTCCCGAGGTGAATAGCTAATTAGATCAGCATTGTTGGTGGCCCATGGAAGGAAACAGTTATTTTTTTTATAATATAGGAGGCAAACGAGCAGTCGAATCACCTGATGGTAAGCGATAATCGACGCCCATGGACACTTACAACACCAGAAGAGTTGTAGGTGCGTTGCCGGCCTTTAAGATGGGAGTACGCTCTTTTCTTGAAGGCTTGAAGGTTGTAACGGTCCGGAAATACCGCAGGCGACAATTCATTCCAGAGTTTGGCTGTGCGAGGCAGAAAGTTTCGGGAGAAACGCACAGTTGAGGACTGCCAACCATCTACGTGGTGAGAATGGAAAAGCTGTCGCGTAGGGCGATGGCGGAAGGAAGCGGCGGGGATTAATCCGAACAATTCTTCGAAACACTCCCCATTGTACATGCGGTAGAAAATGCAAAGCGAGGCTACACTGGTTTTTACATCTCGTACCGCTGCCACATTTACCCAGGCTTGGTAACACCCTTGTTTTCGGCGAGAGGCCGCTTTGCAAGAGCGACCAAACCAAGGTTGGAATTTGCCACCAACGGGGACTGCAGAGGATGGTATGAAAAGCTCCATTCCCTGCAGCACCACGTCAGCCACAGAATCAGCAACGGCGGTAGGATCATCCGGCGTGAAACAAACCTGCCTCCATGGATAGGACCGCATCTCGTCCCAATCTGCTGACTTATAGTGCCACACACGGCGGGTACAGGCAACTCGCCGGCGCGGCGGGCGCGTGATTGGCACAGCACTCCGGATCAGGCAATGATCCGAAGAACCGAGTGGGGCTTCGACGGAGACAGAGTAGTCAACCGGATGGGAAGTCAACAGAAGGTCCAACAGGGAAGGTTCTTGGCTCACTACATCTGGGATTCGCGTAGGCGCTGTAATCAATTGTGTCAAGCCATATGCCAAAGCGAAGTCGTATACAGATCTCCCCGCATGATTAGTCTTGCTGGAGCCCAGCCATTCGGCATTATGAGCGTTAAAATCGCCAAGAACTATGATCTCTGCGGATGGGATCTGCATCTGCACGGAGTCTGCCGCCGTTTGGAGCTGCTCCAAGATTCGGTCAGTTTCGGCATCGCCACTATGGGACCTATACAGGCACGAATAGACGCGGGGATGGTCATCGCTGTCTATACATAGCCATAAGGTGGAAAGGTCCCTACTTTCAAGATTGCTGAGGCGGCGAAAGCTGATATCATCTCTAACGTACACGCATACCCTAGTTCTTTCATTTGACATCACCATACTCGTGTAGGTACCTACATCACAAAACGCCATTGCTAATTATTGCATTTGCCAAGGTGGAGGACATTAAATAGCCTTATTCTCGGAATCTGTGCTACCGTACCGACTGGACTGGACCAAATCCTACTGCGTCCTGCTCACGTCCAGCTACACCATCGACGCAGCTTTACGGGTCCCGGCTGCACTACACTGCGAAGGCAGAGGGACAGGAAGTACCTAATGGATTGAAGACTGGATTCACCCTGAGGGTCGTGAGGTTGGAGTTTTAATTCCTTTGAGGTTAGAGTTCCAACAGAACATCTATCTTTATAGCTTCTTCTCTAATGAAAAATTTTGGCCGAAGGGAGTCAAGTTTCGGCGTTTTTGCGGTCGGATACCTGAAACCACGAAATTGCGCAACACATCGCAGTAATAGTGTGTTTTTGTAGTTTTTAATAAGTTTATACTAGTACTGAAAGTCATCTATATATATCTACACGAGTGTATACAATTAAACCTCTATCTGTGAGACTGTAGCTTTATAAGTTTGTATGTAATGTCCACACCCAATTACCAGATTAAAAAAAAACTGTAACTTATGACACACATTGTATAGAATGGAGTTTCTAGATGGACAAAAACTGGACTAAGCAGCACGGGTAGCAGAGCTAGTACTTAATACGACACTTAACGTAACGTTACGTAACTTGATTTTGAAAGGCAATAGACATGAAAGTAGGGATAATATCTCTGTCACCTTTTGTGAGTCGAATTCCGTCCAAATGCCGGGGACCGGGTGTCCCTGTAATATGAGCATAAAAAATTAAGAATGACGCCGTGGAATATATCCGCGGTTATTTCCATAAGTAATGAATTTTGACATCACGATATCGTAGCATGTAACTCATTAAATACCTTGGTAGAAAGCACTGGGCACTTATGTTATAGTTATTAATAGTGTCTTTGTTTTCCATCAATTTTTGGAGTTTTTTTGACATTGTGCAATATTTTTTGTATTTAGAATGTAAAATTATGTTGTTAGTATTCCACTTAAGTAAAAGAAGAATGTTTTTTTTTTGTTGAATCCCTTGCTCATTGGCTTAATAACCTACAGTTTTTTTTTTGCTCATATTACAGGCCACACCATGTATAGATGTAGACATGTCACATTTATTGTTCCTACTATTCATGTAGACATAGAACCTCGTTCGCTTCGCTCACTCCTTCAATAATAAATTCTTTTTCACTTCTCATGCTCTAAAAGCTCGTCTTTATGCTGTGCGTAGGCGACATAAAATCGCTTTTTATGCTCTAGTGCATAAAGTAAAATCTTCGTCGAAGACCAAGGCAATCGCGGTCCAACGCGCAACTTTAACTTCATAGAATAACCTCTTTATTTTTATTTTTTTATGTTTCGTTAGTATTATAAGACCAAGGCAAGGGTACCAACAGCCGAAGTACACAATAAAACGTCATGAAATAAACTTAGTTTTTAAATTTTATCATTTCCTCGCAATCGAATTGAAAAGTAGAGTGTACAATTCGTCCATAAAACCCATTTTACACTCGATTTTATATCCTTTATAAACGTCTCGCGTAAAATGGTGCGTTTTATGCACTTGTTGTACAATCTACTATATTAAGACAAAGTGGGGTCCACTGTGGGTTTTGTGCATTATACGGTATTAAGGTAAAACAAACTTTCTGAAAATAAATGCGAAAAGATGACTACAACTATCTACATTTATTTAAAGATACGCCGATCGGAACCGCTAACCTTAGCGACAGTGGGCATTCACGTGCGTCACATTGCACGTGGAAATAGGTGGCCGTTGGAGCGGAAAGGTTGTGCCGACCACGTACCGAAAGGCATGTGTCAAGGTGGATTGATGACCTGGTAAAGGTCGCGGGAGTCCGCTGGAGCGGTCACTGTGGCACTCTTTGGGGGAGGCCTATGTACAGTAGTGGACGTCTTACGGTTGATATGATGATGTTGATGAGGTATAATAGATACATGCTGCCCAGCTTTAATTACGTTTTAAATCAGTGTACTCATTGTTATAAAGGCCGTCAAAATTACAAGGTGTTGATGAGAATATTTTTCACACGTAATAACGTACGCTTAATTACGTGTGATATATTACCGCGATAGCACTCGTTTATGTATGGCGCATGAGTTATAGCGGCCGCCAAATGAACCGATTAGACTCTGGGGATTCGGCGAGTTGGAGACAACTTGATACTTGCTAATTCAACCATGGCCTATATCAGAAAGTTTGCTACATGTTCACTTTAAATGATACAGTTTCTTTGATATTACACAGTAAGTATATACAGTGTGTGACTTCCATAAGAACATTTATTTTAAGGGCAGAAAGTATAAGCCCTAATCATCATCATCGGTGGAGTAACCGCCACTGATTTTTGGCCTCTGCTAGCCTCTTCACGTCTTCATATGACTCGACAGCCACTTTCTCTTTCATTTGGCTGGTGTAAGTATGTCTGGGCCTTCCTCTACCTCTCCTTCCTTCGATCTTGCCCTTAAAGATGTTTAAAAAGAAGCTGTCGTGCCGTATTAAATGTCCGATCAATTTGCCTCCTCTATTTTTTATGGTTTTTGCAAGCATCGGCTCTCAGTATAAGCCCTAATGAACGTAAATTGGTATCTGTAGTTAAAAATACAGTTTTTTCCATAAAACGGTTCACAGCAATTAAAGCTATCGATACTTAAAATTTATGTTCTTATGTATGTCACACGCTGTGCTATATATGTATAATTTATGTATGTGTATAGTCTTCCTAAAAGTTAAATTGTTCATACTCTTCTAAAATCATATAATTATTTTGCATCGTCTCCTAGTGGTTGGGTAGTCCCAAAGGCTGTCTGAAACAAATAGCTTTTAAGCGATAAGACTGCCTGTGGTCTTTCATTATTTTTGTTTAATTTACTTATGTACTATATTTGGTGAACAATAATATTTGTATTGTATTGTATTCTTCACTGTAACTTTCTATGACACATTCACTACTTTTTTAGGACGGAACCTCAAAAGGAAAAAACGGAACCCTTATAGGATCACTCGTGCGTCTGTCTGTCCGTCCTTCACAGCCTATTTTCTCCGAAACTACTGAACCAATTACGTTGAAATTTGGTACACATATGTAAGTTTGTGACCCAAAGAGGAACATGTAACGCAAACAAATGAATTTGAAACATGGGGGCCACTTTTGGGGGGAAAATGAGTAAATGAAAAAATAAAGTTTTGCATATACTATCGTGTTACTCGTACATATCAAATGAAAGAGCTCATTGTGTGCATCTAAAATATTTTTTTTTTGTCATTTTAATATAAATAGTTTAGAAATTATTTAAGAAAATAGCCAAAAAATGACCATTCCCTTCTTCATCTCCGAAACTACTGAGTCAAATTTTTTTAAAAAAATACACAAAATAGTTCTTTGCCTACAGATGACAGGAAAACCTATTAGAAATGTGCAGTCAAGCGTGAGTCGGACTTAATACGGTATTTGACAAAAATCAAATCAGCTTATTTTTATGAAACGTCAAAAACGCTCCGTTAGTAAAAAAAATTGATTAAAATCTTGTGATGAACCCTTGCAACGCGAGTCCGACTCGCACTTGGCCGGTTTTTTTATACCACGTCGGTGGCAAACAAGCTTAATGCCCACCTGATGGTAAGTGGTTACCGTAGCATGCGCATTGCCGACCCTTTAAGAATTTATACACTCCTTTTTTGAAGAACCCCATACTGTAGGCCCTCGGGGAAACCTCGGCAGGGAGCTCATTCCACAACCTGCCTTTTCGGAGTACTACGCTTACCGTCATTTACTCGTATAGGTGTATCCTATGAGATAAAAATTTATTTTCCAGTTATTTATGTTACGTGGGGTATTTTAGTAATTATGTGCAATCGATTTAAGCATTGACATGAATACAAAAAAAAATGTATGGCTACTCAGTACAACACTCGGATTTGGGAAGAAAAACGATAAAAAAAGATGTCATGTAAAGTATATTTATACGTTATCATTGGCACGTGAAAAGGGTTCGTTTGCATGTTCTATCTAGATGATATACCTGTGGTTGCGATCGTAGCCGGCGGGTTCTTCATGTTTAAAAAAAAAACATAAGTACTAACTTAAAAACGTGATGTTTGATATTTTTGACGGAAAGCATAGCCTTTTTGTCTCTTCTTTATAAACAAACCTAATTCATCGTAATTTGGCACAGAAAAAGTATACTTAGGGAATAAAAATGTACCTACAGTTGCTGAATAAATCATGAAATGCTGGCAATGGTTCCACTATGTAACAAGTGATATCAAACGAGTACCTAGTATCATCTTAATTGTACACATTAATAACAGTAATACAGAGTACAAGAAAAACAACAGATATAGATACAAAAGCACACATGTAAAATGACTGATGTATCACAAAAGTATTCAAAGGAGAAATAAAGTATCAAAACCCTTCCATCCTTGTGTATAAAACAGCCAGCTTGCAGTGGGACGCATTTGCCGTGACACTATGCAGACGGTGTGATATTAATAATGTTGAATAAAGGCATATTGTGTAAGATAATTCCCGGCTCGCAATTAAACTTGCGGGGCATTAGAATAACGCCGCGATTGCATTTGTTTTAATAACAAGGGAACATACCTAGAGCATCACCTTTCTTTCACGTCTCTGTATTCTGATTTTGAAAGGGACGGACACGAGTTAGGATATACCGTCACGGTCGTCAACCATTAAAAAAATGGGCGTGGTCACGACTTCAAGCGGCGGCAGTGTGCCATACGTGAGAGTGAGAGATCAGAGCGAGGCCTCTCCCTCCCATGTATGGCTGACCGATGTCGCTGGAAGTCGTGGCCAAGCCCTATGTTTTAGGTACTGAGGCATCAATGAGGCAATAACACTCGTTCCACGTCATCTATAAAGCTCAACCCGTAAAAAAATTGAATTATTCGTGCTCCTCGAGAATAGCCACAACGGACCGTGTCAGCGCTAGCATGCGCATACAGGTATTACTATACGTCGGGAAATGGGGAATTGCTAGTATGAGCGAGCACAGACAAAAATACATACGAGTCCCCTGGTGTTGCAGGTGCCCATAGGCTGCGGTAACCGCTTATCATCAAGCGGGCGCCCTTGAATGTAGGTAGTCAAAATATAACGTCCGTTCATTTGGATGCATCCTTTGTCGCTGTGACTATGGCGCGCCAGGGAATATCGAAACAACACACACGACGAGGTGACAACCGCGTGACGCGGACGTGAATGTAGTCAAAATATAACGTCCATCTTTTTGATGCAGAGACAAACGGCACGACGCCGCGCCTAGGTGATTGGTTAACTTCACAGTGTTAGTATGAGCACGCGAAATACAATGATATAAATTTGGAATGCAACACCTGATTATTACCGGGAAAAGTTGAGGGCCAGAGGCCTCGAAGCAGACAACCCGCTAGATGGAGCACACAAATTACTACACTCTTGCAACTACACCAGCACGAGGCCATACATAAAGCCTAGAGTTCTTTCCCTTTTTTTCAATTTATGTATTAGCCATAGCTACCTGCCCGATGATTTAATGCACACCTTAGTAGTTCCTATTGTAAAAAATAAAACGGGAGACGCTTCTGACTTGTCCAATTACAGGCCCATATCGCTTGCTACGATTGTGGCTAAGGTGCTGGATGGTCTGCTTGACGACATACTGGGAAAACACCTGAACCTACATGACGCTCAGTTTGGCTTCAGGCCAGGCTTATCTACTGAAAGCGCAGTATTATGTCTCAAGCAGACTGTACAGTACTACACCACGCGCCTTTGCCTGTTTTTTGGACCTGTCAAAAGCGTTTGACATGGTGGCGTATGACAAGCTGTGGCATAAGTTACGGGAGAATACTAGCGTACCCTGTGAGGTCACGTCCCTGTTTCAATACTGGTATGGCCACCAGGCGAATACCGTAAAATGGGCTGGCGTGCACTCTGATGTGTATAGGATGAACTGCGGAGTAAGGCAAGGAGGGTTAAGCTCACCCAAGCTGTTCAACCTATACATGAACCAGCTGATCGAGGAGCTCAGCAGCACTTATGTCCAATGTCACGTGGACGGGGTCTGTGTAAATAACCTCAGCTACGCGGATGACATGGTGCTGTTGAGCCCCTCAGTAGGTGCACTTCAGCGACTGGTGTATATATGTGAGACGTATGCCGGTGCCCATGGGCTAAAGTACAATACTTTAAAAAGTGAGCTACTTCAATTTAAAGCTGGTAAAAAATCATATAAAATGACAGCCGTCACGCTTTGCGGTACCGCCTTAAAAGTGGTACAGAATTTTAAAAGCGGGTGATAGGAGCCTTTGGAGAAGGCTGGTCAACAAGAAGAGGACATGATGTCACGATCCTCGGATGCGTCTCACGAAATATAACAACATTATATATAATTTCATATTAATAACGTTTACAACATATAATGAACGTTAGCTATAACAACAAAATCAATACTTTTATAAGAAATAACCATAGTAGAAAGAGTGCTCCACTCTTTCTACTATAGAATAACGGTCAATTGACATAATATTCATATTATATAACGTTTTTTCTATAACACTCAAATTTACTAATTTCAATTCGTATAACATACATAACGTATAACGATCATAACACATAATATCTTTTAGTATACCATGTATAACTTATAACAATCATAACACATAATATATTTCCTTAAAGGTTTATAATACAGAAGATTAGGTTAGGGCAGCCAAAAGAAGGGGGTTGGGAGCACGCAGTAAAAATAATAACAAACATTCGTACGAATGGTATTATTTGTAGGTTAGGTTAGGGTTAGATTGTGTCCCTTGAGCGGAAATAGGCACCCCGCTTCGCGGGGTGACGTCGGCATGCTGGCAGTTAGGTTAGGTTTAGGTTAGGTTAAAATAATTGCCGTTTGTTTAAAAAAAATAAGTTCAAACAACAAATGTATATTACAAACGTTTACTGCTATTAAAATAATTGTAGATAAATATCCTCAGCATCGGGGGAATGACTGATGATGACGATGATGATTACCTGATTGTTGATAAATCCCCAGATAGTAGGTACTGATGACATTTAGTGCTCCAATTTCATTTTCAATTAAGTCAAAACCTGTGTTCATATTGTAGGTTCATTTGGAATTTAATACCTACCTGATTGAACCAACCCGCAGATTGATCTATAAATTTAGAATTTAGTCGATACCTGCTAGTACCTACCCATGACATTTAGTTCTCCAATGTAATTTTCAATTAGCCTTCGTTCATTTTGCAGGACCCTAACTTGTTATTAAATTCCGTACAGGAAGTATTCCGGAATTATATTCGTGTATTATGAGGTGAAAAGAATTTTTAATCGTCCCAAAATAGAGTGTTTTTTCACAGGAAAAGTTGTCACTACAGTCATCTCCCAACACAATACTGTCATGTAGGCAAAAATATTTGTATTTAAGGTCGATCACCGGCATAAACCCAAGATTGATTTTGATGAATAGTTGATTGATGGCGTTGTACATAGATAAGTATATTGGTAAAATCATATGAATACTTCTTTCTATTGGCTTTGCCTTAGTAAAGTAAGGTAAAAAGACTGACTAAGTTACATATATTTTTTTGATTTTGAATACAGTCTATGTTCACCATGATATTGATTTTAAAACATGTTGAATCGGTAAAATGATTGTTTATAGGTTTCACTTAGATGAGTAGTTCCCAGAAAATCACTGAACGTATAAGGTTGAAATTAGACACATACATAGAGTATAACCTGGATTAAAACAATCATACTTCTAACCCCATTAATTATTAATATATTTTTACATTAATGGGGTTGGAGGTTGATACAGAAGTTGCAAACGAAGTCGGGGATAAACGCTAGTATTTTTTTTTTCATAAACCCTTTATGACTCGCTTTCTTATGGATTGAGTTGACCCCAGTTCCTTATTGATTACAGACCCTTGCTGTCAACACGGTGACCCCAAAACCCTTTTCCGATGCCTACAGACTATGGATTAAATAATGGTGTTGTCGGTATAGTTTTCTATGTTCGGGAAAAGTATGTTTTATAAGCCTTGCATATTACCCCAAACATTGATTTATGTTTGAAAATGGTCGAAATCAGTAAAATAAGTTAAAATATCCTGTATAATTTGTCATCCTAGCTAACCTAACAACGTAGACGAATTTGTGCGTAAAAAAACGAATGTTATATAGAATTAGACATACCTAGTTCAGTATGACCGGAAAATATTTTTTCTTAAACATTAGGACCTAGAAGCCCGGGCTTTGCTCGGTGTCTTTCATATATTTCCTGACAATACGAGTCCTGGTAATAAGACCTTGCTAGATTGATTCTTCGTTCCCGAAAACCCCAACAAGACAGCAGAACCTATGTACAAACAAATAAATTAACCAATATGCACCTACTTATATATTATAAAGAGGTGAATTTTGTGAATATGCAGCTTGATGCGGGTGTTGCTTTGTAAGACTCTTAACCCATATATAATAGTTAGTAGCTACACAATTTCTTTTTGAAACATGAGAATCTTATTAATTTAATAACTTTATTTCTTCGTAACTGATAAAAACAGAATATTCTTATTCTTATTGTATCGTTTTTGGGGTTCCGTAGTCAACAAGGAAACCTTATAGTTTCGCCATGTCAGTCTGTCTTCGGCTTAGCTCAGTAACCATTACTACTAAAAAAATGTAATTCGGCATCCATCCATACTATCCATACTCCATACTAATATTATAAATGCGAAAGTGTGTCTGTCTGTCTGTCTGTCTGTTACCTCTTCACGCTTAAACCGCTGAACCGATTTGGATGAAATTTGGTATAGAGATAGTTTGATTCCTGAGGAAGGACATAGGATAGTTTTTGTCCTGGAAATCATCCACCAAGGGGATGAAGTGGGGGGTGTAAGTTTGTATGGAGCTACGATATAAACGAGTTCCACGCGGACGGAGTCGCAGGCAGAAGCTAGTGGGTATATAAATCAATCGCGCCAACAAAACAGCACAATAAAATCTTGAAAAAATATCTTTTTAGGGTACCTCCCCTACACCTAAAGCGGGGATGTATTTTTTTCTCGTTATACCGATGGGGTGGGTGGGCTATCGTTGAATAGCTTGTTCATACATATTATGGGTTTCGTAAAACTATTTTTCAAATCACTGATTCGTTTGCGAGATATTGGGCTTTAAAGCCCTAATCTTTGTTCGAGTCATGTGTCTCCGCCGCTCCCTACCGGCTAAATGGCTACTACTGGGGATGTGAAAAAATTCGTGGTAGTAGTACATATAATGAATTTGAAAGGAAAACTATAACGGACAAGTAGGCATAAGTAGTTACCGAGTAAATAATAGTCGACCAACTTAATTTGTACTTGGAAAGGTCAATTTTCGTACAAATTCGGCCGACACAATCGCACCGCACGTTGATGTAACTAACAATAAGATAGACAGTCAACTATGAAACCCTACACTGTGCGTGGTCCGACACGCAGTTGGCCGGTTTTTGATTGAGTAATTATGTAATTTAATATTTATGGTGATTATTTGATGACAAACTATTCCATACAATGACACCATGTTATATATTTTAAATTTTAATATAAGGAAACTACCTACATTTTCCCAGTGCTGGATGGATGATTGGATGCTGCACATTCAATAGTGAAATAAAAGTGCATCCAATGAAATGAATAATGGAATATAATTTAAAATGCGAATACCAATTTACCACCGTTATGGTAATATCTACACAATTGACTTTTGACTTCCAATTGAATCGTGATAACTAAAAATGAACGAACCATTCGATGTCACAATAGGCATCTAAAAATGAAAATATTGGCTTTACAAATTGATACTTTTGCAATATAAATTACTGCAGAGTACCAGTAAGTAAGCTAATCTGGACGAGTATGATTTAGCCGGCCGAGCCGAAGGCGAGAAGAGAACCGACTATAAATATACGAAGCCAGGGGGGCAATAACGTAACGTTTTATACGCGCATCACGTAGATCCAATTGTAATTTTTCCATACAAAAAACCGGCCAAGAGCGTGTCGGGCCATGCGCAATGTAGGGTTCCGTAGTTTACTGTCTGTCTTAGTTACTATGACGTGCGGTGCGGTTGCGTCGGCCGAATTTATACGAAAATTGTAAAGAATAAAAATTACTGTGTGATTCCAATTAATGGTTTAGGGTGGCCTCCTACAAGAAACCCCTTTTAGTAGGTACCAATTTTAGTATCCATTTCGAATCACGAAATATTAATGTTTGTCACTCAATTACCGTTATCAGAGATCAAATGACCCGTTGATGACTACTAATAATGGGGAATACAGTTCAAAACTTAGATAAACAATTTATTGCTGCTGTTAAGAAATTGAGAGAAGACTGTATTACCTTAGATTATGGTTGGGAATGGTAAAGCAAAGTAGAAGACGCCGTAAAATGTGTGGCGGTTGGGAAATGTGGAGACAGTGTGTGGTGTCGGTGTTAGCGGTACTGTAGTTATTTTGCTGAAAAATATAAAATTTGGCAAGGATATTACTTGCAGGGTGGTCAAAATGCTGTGATAGCAGCCGCTTCGTATCACAATTAGTCAGCTGATCTTTGGGTTACCCTACAACTCGAATGTCTTAAATGATTATTCACTCACTTATTTAACTTCTCTCTTCTTTCTGTCTTTTGTTTTTCTAGATAAAACACGTTTACGGATAAATGACTTTAATTCGATCAACAGAAACATTCACCAGCAGCAACATTCACCATAAAGTCTGACACACACCGGCGTGGCCTGAGGTAGCGGCCAATGTGTGACAGGCTTTATGCTTAAGAAAACAACAATAGCGGCATTATTAAAAAAAAATAACTCGGTGTCAGTTTTGTGACGGCTTAATTTTTGTCCTTTTTTATGATTCCCTGCTCTTGTTGGAAGAATTATATAGGAGAAACTGGCTGGAACATTTCCACAAGGGTGTCTGAGCACATACGTAGAAATAGACGGAGAGCTAACGACCAAATCGGCCATGTGGCTACAGCTGTATTGAAACTCCGTTAGCTACTTCCCTGAACAACCTTCTCCAATAATCTTCGTGCTGGCAGGCCGCGGGCGGTGGGTGCGGGTGTAGTGGGGTGGAGAAAAAAAGGAAAAAAAATGTGGGCTCAGCGACTTTAATTCTTTTTTCAAACAGTTACTCAGTACTCCCTGTGCACCCAATTTTTTTTTAAATCGATCGGGTGGTGGGAAGGGGCAGCGTTAATTAAAAATACCAAAATAATAATAATTTTAATGTGGGCTCAGCTGTATTAGCTTTTTTTCTGACGCGATATTAATTAATATGTAAGCCCCAAAAAATAGCCATGCAAAAATATCGGTGGACAGGTATCGAAAAAAAATGTTGAAATCGTTGGATTTCGTTCGAAAATGTGCTGAGGGGAAGGCAAAAGCGGACGTGGAGGGGATATCAGCCGGCGAACGCGTCAGCGCGCTCACGGCGCGTCGATTGTGTTCGGCTAACAGAGAGTAGCCGCTGTCCTTCTCGCACCCGTTGACCGGGAAAACCCGAACGTTTCCGAACGAGCAGCAGAGCGTTCGGAAATATTCGGGTTCGAAACATGTCGAGCGATTCTCGACCTTAAATACGTGAGTGAATCGTTTTCATTATCCTACTAATATTATAAATGCAAAAGTTTGATGTTTAGATGTTTGTGACTCAATCATGCTTAAAACGGCTCATCCGATTTGGAGGAGATTTTGGACAAGGATTGTTGTGATGTGAGGGTTTAGCCACACACGCACATCCCTCTGTCTGAGGGGCTATCGAGGGTTTCCTAGTTAACTCAGACGGGAAGGAGCCTAACGGGAGCAGCGGTAAATGAGAACAGCGTTCGGGTTAATGGTTCAAATTGTGTCTTGTCGCCCTTTTATTTAAATATTAGCACTTTGATCTACACTGTCTCCATTACCCGCGGTACGGGGCACGGTTGCTGAACGGATAGCATACTACGGGTCGGTAAGAAGCGGAAACGGCGGGATCGTGGTACTCCGGCAGTGCACTCGGGAGCCAAGCGGCCAGGTAGTACCACGGATACGGATTTGTTATTCCGGCAGTGCACTCGGGATCCAAGCGGCCAAGAATAACGCGGATGTCCTACTAACTCACTCCCCAGGTAGTGTACTCGGGAACCAAGCGGCCTGAAGGGGTGAGGGGAACGGAAAACTTCGGCAGTGCACTCGGAAACCAAGCGGCCAGAAAGTCGGAATACCACGGCAGTGCCCTCGGGAACCAAGCAGCCAGTGGCGGGGAGGAGAGGTGGTCGAGGGGAGAGAGTTGGGCACACGGCAGGCCGCTACCAACCTCCTGCGTTTTTTGTTGGTTTCTTTTTCCCCTGTTAGGCCTGCTAAGCGGCTTGATACAGATATGTTTACGGATACCTCACTGGGGGCCTTATGGGTCGCCCAGGGGGAAACTTCTGTGTTCTGGCGGTTGCGCAGCGCTTATATACTAGCTGGCGGGTAGCGGTGCGCCGCTCTGCCCCGCTCGTCTGTCCCCCGCGTATCGACGCCGTTCTGTCGCGGCCGTGTTGTGGCGTGATCCACTACGTCACATAGTTTTTATCCCAGGTCCACGCAGACGAAGTCGCGGGTGGAAGTTAGTATTTTAATATCAAAAATTATTTTGTTTTTAACCCGCCGTTACAGGAGAGCAACCCTTAAGCGTTCGAAGGGTAAATGACGCCATCTCGCGGCGGAAATTAGCAGCTATGCGGCAAATGCTCTCCGATACCGCTTATCTGCGACTGTACAGTCGACATGCATAACGTCTCGGAGCATTAAATGAAACTAAGTGTACAGTACGCTAGAATTGTGAGCTCCTAGCAAACTGAGTCATAAAATCAATGCGACTACTGAAACTAAAAAAAAAGGAATTATAATACTAAGCGCTATCCCGTCTTAGAATGGATTTTACGTAAGCGCTTAGCGAAATATGTGCATTGTGATGGAGAAAATTAATTTGTTAATCTATACTAATTATTTAAACTACGTATTATACAGAGGAAAGATCTGTGATATTGTAGCTTGCTAAGTTGGTTTTTATTTGTTAATCTCTGGAAAAACTGAACCAATTTCAAGAACTCGTTTACTGGCGTGTAGAATGGCCATATTTTATCCCACGGGTTTGCTTGCAGTCATTTTAATACGCGGGTGAAAGCGGGCAGTAATTTGTAAACAGTCATTATAATAAGGGGTCTAAGTCCCACAAACCTGGAATCGTCTTAACACATTAGAATACATAATCTTCGAAATAATAAGACTGCTAAATATTTCTGATGAATATGGTTAGTTCAACTAAAAATTATATTTTTTGCGAAGTACTTAACTTCTTAGCTATTCAGACAATTGCAACAAGAGTTCTAAAATGACGATTGGTTACATACAATACTATACAATACAAATATTTTAAATAGAAAACTCCCGTGACCGTCCTCCCGTGAAGACAACGAGGGTAGATTCTCGCCTCCGCCGCTGCCCCGGCCTGCGCTCGCGCAAACCAGCCGAAGGAGCAGGGCTGTTATTCGCTACGCGCTAATGCGGCTCACCCCGCCGCCGGTCACCCGTCACGAAACTAGACCTCTACATACGCTTAGTTACTACGCATCGCGGTGTCAAGATATATTTGTGGGTGAGCGTTGAGGTGTTTAAAACAAGTTACAGAATAGGGGGGCAGGGCGCGGGCCCGCAGAGGCAGTGCCACCGGTTCGAAACATGTCAAGCGATTTTCAACCTTAATTACGTGAGTGACCCGTTTTCATTATATTTTAATACAAATATGCTTTATTGCTCACCATAAATAGTACATAATATTGATTTAAACTTTCACGATTCTCATACATTATTTATACTAAACTCCCGTTTAATAAAATCGCGTATAATTAAATTATTTATTTACCTCACTGAGGTCTTCCGACGTTTAGGATGTGTTGCATCATCCATGGTCACGGGACAACTGAACCAAATACATAATACACAATAGATCAGCAAGCAAGCCAGCTTCGTGGCCTAAACGTGGTACTCGACTGAAAAAGCATACATTATATAACGATTGCATAAAATACTATTTCATATTTGAAAATATAAGTTTAAGATACGTTTGTGTAGTACCTAATGGACTCGTGACACTCTAGACGTCACTCGGCAAATGTTTGCACAGATCTATTGTTTCATTGTTGAAATTTCATGTCACTTAACAATCCATTAAAATTGTATTTGTAACCTCTGGCATGTAAAAGTGATGAGGGTTCATGTTGCCTGCCAATAACAGTTTAGCAGATAAGGTTAGGTTAGGTTAGGTTAGGTTAGGTTAGGTTAGGTTAAAAAAGAGCCTTTAAGGCCCGCGTACAGAATACAATTAGAATTATCAAATAAGTTTTTTTATTGTACCTAATTACACATGTTGAGTATATTTTAAGTAGCATTTGATTCGTATATAGTCTCGACTCTCGATATTTGTGGTTTATGAATATTAAATACTTGTGCTGAATTTGTCCCAGACCAATTGAAGGCTCACACACCACATTAGACCACCACACACTCACTACACATGGCAATTCGGTGTTTGTAGAAATATTTGAAAAAACAAAGTATTTTTATAATATATTTCTAGCCAACTGTACGCTACCTCCGTGCGCTAAAATGTTAACAAGATTGACAAAATGATGCTGAGTCGATAGTGAGACTCAGATTTCGATTCTGATCCCGTCAATGTGTTGACACTGCCTTGAAACCTTACATTACGAGGTTTGATAGCATCTACAAACCTAACATAGGTATTTTGTCTGTTAAATTACACCGGAATAACCTTTTTTTAATTAATTTATTAATGCATGGAAAACCAACGGCATATAAACACAATAGTAAAACCAAATAGCCAATTACAGTATCTCACTTATAGAAATAAAGTAATACAAACGAATCTATAGCCAAACTTAAACTTAGCGTACATTACGCTCACAGTAACCTATCATATGCATGGTTATTGTATAATAGGTGAGTTTAGGATAATAAGCATCAAGTTTTTGCAGCTGTTGGTACTCAAGTATAAATAAATAATAGTAATTTGTTATACAAGGGTGCAAAGTTGTATTTTACCCGCGAGTGTGGAATTGAAACACGAGCAAGTGAAAGGATTCTATAGTTAAACCACGAACGAAGCGAGTGGTTCAAAATTAAAATCCTGAGCGTAGCGAGTGTTTCAACACACGAGAAGTAAAATACATTTGCACCCGTGTGTAACACAAAACTTTTCACCTCACTGTAGCGAGGAAAGTGCAACATGCAAAACAACTTTAGCTTGTTTAAATAATAATATTTTTTATTTTTTTTATCAGTAATAATAACGTAAGTAATATCCCGTAGAATTTTGGTCAAGTGCGAGTCGGATTTTAGTTTTTCCATACATTTTGAGACCCAGCGCCTGATGAAGGCAACAAGCAATTCTTTAAAAGTTCTTAATTATTTATTTTATTCTGTTTTTTAGTATTTTTTGTTATAACGGCAACAGAAATACATCATCTGTGAATATATTGTATTATGAGGGTTTTAAGTTTTGTTATCTGTCAAAAGCTACTTAAACACGATTCAAGGTAAAATTACTTTCCAACTAGTATATAAAGTGCGTTTTTGCCCACTGGTTTTAAAGGATAAAATACGGCTTTCCAAGGCAGTGAGGGGAAAATAAATAAATAAAGTCAGTCTAGTTTTCCCTCTGGGTTGGAAGGTTAGGTAGCAGTCGCTTTCGTGAAACTAGTGCCTATGCCAAATCTTGGTATTAGGTGCTAAAGCGGGCCCAGGCTCCTGTAGTGATGGTAGTTATGCGGTAACTGCTAATCATTGCTAAATACTTTCACATCAAACCAGGGTCAGGCGGCGAAATTAAAAGGTCGTATTGAAAAGAGGTCAAAAATTTGATGAGTGGAGCATGGATTAACGAAAAGTGTTTCGTCGGCATCTGCCATTCCCCTACATGTTATTATTTTCTATTGGCGTTAGCGCTTGTCGATTGTAGCCTTATCTACGGCCCCTGACCGCATGACAGCTGTCATCGCTGTAAAATGTATAACCATAAAATGTAAAACTGTACTGAGATGATAGCTGTCATAGGGATCAAGATCCGCCGCGATACGTATAGTATAGCATTATAGATATATTTACCAGGCTATTCACTTATATTCCTATAGCAAATATTCCATTCATTCAACTCCCTAACTCCCAAATAATCTCCTTAAGTAAATCGGCGGAGCGCTTAAAGCCCGTACATTTAATGTGGATCGTTTACCAGATCGCCCCTCATTTCCTTGGTCAGATGATCTCATTTACCCTACTTCTTGAAAATGAAGATTCGTTGTATATATGTGGGTAGCGAAGTGTGTACATTGGTTTCATCACGGCAGGATAGTTCAAGGCTTGCACCAAAGCGATTCTTCCTATTCGCAATTGACAACATTTCAACCTATGTTATGCCTAAATCGAAGACCACTTCGGTAATTATTGTACTTGTACGTAGTAATGTAGTTTTCAGATATTTTTCCTGTCTCGTTTTCAAGAAAATCACGCCGAAACACTTCCATTGCTGTACATAGGCCTCCCCAAAAGAGTGCCAAAGTAGAACGATGCGTATAAAAGCCGTTGGGGTGGAAAGGCCCTCGGCTCCACGGATGTCCCAGCGTAGTTAGACTCCCACAAGGTGGACTGATGACAGAAAAGATTTATACTAGTACTTACTTATAGATGGCTTTACACTTCGTAATAAGAGTAGTTTGCGTTTTGTCTTTAGGCCTCTTGGCGGTGCGGGGTTGGTACGGTATCAGTAAGCTTTCTGTGCTCACCATTAAGCAGAGAGTATGCTCGTTTGCCACCGCTGTGGTATAAAAAAAACATACTTAAACTGTTGACTGCTAAGTCTGATCCTCATTTTTCTGACCCACGTCCGCGAACCTAAAGTCTGATACACATCGCTAGGGACAACCACCTACACTTTTATAAAACACGATGTCGACGACTTCCCGAACCCAAATTCATAATAACTTTATTAAGCCGATTTGGGTAAATTGACGCTGGCGTTTTACGCAAAACATTTAAGCATTTTCCCTCCATCGGTCAATTAAAAGGCTGTAATGGAAAATCTGTACGGGACATTAAGGCAGTTATTATTCTGTTTTTTTTTATTCTACAACAATGTTTACTTTGAGAGCAGTCTGACTTGAAATATAGCAGACCAATATCTCAACGATCGACGCACAAATACACTAAAACCATAGCGATATGCAGTGATCTACTCAAATTGACCTCTTAAAACAAACCAATGTGGAAGCCGCAGGCATCATTTCAAGGCGAAGTATAATGCTTAATTGTCCTCCACATTATGAGTCTACATCGACTGTCGTTTAAACCAAATGTAAAGCTGCTAGTTGATGACGTAACGCATTATACGCGCGTCAAATGCCCTAACTTGATAGTTTTTATCGTCATGTGTGACGTTTCAGTACACTTTCTCCGTAAAACGTGACGATAATACCTATCGTGCTAGCTGGGCAGCAGTTAGATCTAAATGTCACTTTTTCTATGGGAATAGCAATTGAATTGTTGTAATCTAACTTTTAGCCTCTGTGCATCCCCGACCGCTACGACGAACTGCTCTCACGAACAATTTGTCACACATTAGGTACATTATAATTTAGTTAGCATACAATTACCATAAGGTAAGGTCAAACCACTCCAAAGATTTATCCAAGAAATGTTAATATGCAATTTTTATTGAAATCACGTCGCAGTTGTTATTTTAGGCAACCTCGTCGCCATTATCGAGCGTTTGCTTAGGACGGAATTGATTGTGCAGCCGGGATTTTATGAAGATTGGTCCTTTTTTATGATATTCATGAGCATGACACTTCCCGTGAAGTAGTCTCTCATGTACGCTGGTTGACGCAACCACGTCCAGGATAGTATTATTTTAAGCGCTTTAAAAACCATGGACGCCGTATTTAAGGGGATACTTTGGAGGGTATCTTTCCTCGTTGTGTCGGGGTAGAAGAACACCATCCGTTTCTTCCTCTGGGTGAGAGAGGGTAAGAGAAAACTATGGGACAAGGACTGAAGTGTGTTGCGAAGGATGGGCTAGCTCACTGCAGAATCGATTTTTTTTACACGTACTATTTAAGTGGCACTCAAAATTTAATTTCACCTTTTAGGAATAGGCTAAGAGTATTATTGCACCAGTGAGGTTCATCTTAGGCTTTGCTGTCGCTTACCATTAGGTGAGTCAATGGTCAATCAATTGGTTAGTCGTTTATAATCAAAAAACAATACATTTTTATTAGGAGTCAATCTTACACAAATCGAGCTAGCCACGTAGGTAAGCTCACAGGCTTGTGTTATGGTTATTAGACTATGCCTAATAGATAGAAACACTAGGTAATACGTTGCAACATCGGAGACTCAGAAACTATTTAATTAATATTATTTACTCTTATCGGGATTTGAACCCAGAACTGTAAGTTTCGTAGGCAGGCTCACTTCTCACTAGGCTAAACTGCGGGCCTAAGATGCCATTTTATCACTTATCGTTGTGGATAAGACATCCGTCAGTATCGCACTCGCATACCTACTTTTCAGAGCGTGACAAATGTCTTTTCCACAGCGATAAGTGATAAAATGGCAACCATGCAGTGTTCCCGCCCGCTGGTTGTTGTTACTTATCCCCGTGCCCCGTGTGGTGAATTTCACCACCCCCTTTATTCCCGTGGGTATCGTAAAAGTCGACTAAGAGAACAGGGTCGAAGTGTGTTGTGGGCTATGGGCAACCTGTCACTGCGATAACACATTTAATCGATCTTTTATACCCACATGGATGCTAAAAGTGGCACTAGAAGTCTGGAACATAAGTTTCGTGTGCTCTGCCGACCCGTTTTGGGAATAAAGGCGTGAATCTATGTATATATTTATGTACGTTACTTACCAAAACCTGTGCCCGGATACCTCTCGTGATTGTGCAAGGCCGTGATGCGTAAAAGCGTATCAGCCGAGTAACGAGGCAGTAAAGCCGAACTATCCGGGGGCCGTTTTCTTTAGAAAAATAATGAACTTTTTACAACATCGTAAAACCCGGTGCGTATCGTGGAGTAGTTGCCTATAAACTTGCGTAGGGGCGCATAGGAACTTTGGTAGGTATGTTGCAGGTGGCTGAAAAAGGTAAAAGTAATCGATGATACTGCTCTAAATACCGATAGGCACGATGAAAAGTAATTTATATCGAATTTAGTGAAATAAATAAAGAAATAAATATTAGGGGAAAATCTTACACAAATCTATCTAGTCCCAAACTAAGCAAAGTTTGAGTACTATGGGTACTATAGACGACGATACATACATCGGTAAATAAATACTGACATACATAGAAAACATCCATGACTTAGAAAAATAAAAATATTTCGCGCATCGGTGGGGTAAAAAATCTAGCCAATCATTAGAAAAAAAAAACTTATTTTAAACGTTGCACTCAATAGTTTAACGATCAATTTTTATAAGTACCTACTTATCGAAAAGATGAAGCCTGTTGAATAGACAAACGCTTGCTTGTCTATTATTTCCTCGACTAACTATTCGGCCCTCATAAGCCAAATAGCGGTATCTCAAAATGAAATGTCATTGAATCATGCAATTTAAAATCTACATCTAATCACTCACTTGCTTTCGGATTATAACTTACAATGACATTTCATTTTGATATACCGCTCGCTATTTGGCTAGGGCAGTTAAGGTAAACGCAGGTATTAACGATCCCCTTAAGGCATTTTTAAAATCGACTTTACTTTTTAAGTATACTGGTTGCCATCACATTTTATTTATTAATTTTATATGCTAGTGTTAAGATTATAAAAGATTATATTTACAGAGTCAAATGCCTACAAATAAAGAATTATTTTATTAAAAAACAAATAAGATGTGACAAAGTCGTTTGTTGCTATTACCGCCCCAAAATAACGGCCATGTTTCTATTAACGATTTTTATGCAGCTATTACCGATCGTGACTGTACGATCGGTAATAGCTTCTTATGGTTGCTATTACCGACTCATTTGCTCGGGTTTGGGTCGTTAATAAAATAGGTAACGACAAACATAAAATTAATTACCGACTCATAAAAAGTAGGCAATTTTTATTAATTTGACCTTCTGACTACAAAATCGATTGTTAGTGATTAATATCACAAAAAATGTGAACAAAATAATACGACTTTAAACGAGAAACAATCATTTACGAAGGTTACTATAAAATATCGATCTACCTATATTATCATAATTTTGGTTAAATTGACAACGCTAAAATAAGAAAATTGGACAACAATTTATGTGTCACTAATAGATTTTTACAAAGACTGATTATTTAACTTCAAACTGGTGTTATGATACAATAAGATTATATTTATATTTGTATGTATTTTTATTTATTTGTCTATTGTTGTCATTTATTATAAATGTATGTTTAATGTGTGTTTATATCTGTAGTTGCACCCACCGCCCACAATTTGTCTGCTTTGCCCAAAGGTTGGCTGGTAGAGAATGCTTACGGCATTAAGTCCGCCTTTTGTACGACAAGTTGTTCTTTTGTGCAATAAAGATTAAATAAATAAATAAATAAATAAATAATAATAACATAAAAGAGAGAAAACTAAACATTACTTTGAGGCCATTACCGACTCAGGGGTCGTTGATAGCTGCCACAACAAAAACTGGCGAAGCTATCACTGTTTTTTTTTTAATTTATAGTTTTAGCGGTTAAAATGGTTTATTTTCAATAAAATGTGGTAAGAAACCAAAAGCTGACACTTAAACGGATATAATTAACAATACGCGATTAAGTATAGGGTTCACAAATTCGGATAAATGTCTTAAGCAGAAAAGTCACGTACTTACTTGGAGGAACAAGAGCAAGTATGGCGCGACCTGTGTCCGCGCTTTCCCCGCAGAAACTGACGTGTTTTATCTCTTTTGCCCACTGCTCCACACACTAACGTTAAAGTATACGATTCTCAAGGAACAAGCGCGTGTACAGCTTTCCCTACTTATAGCTAGAATAGTTCTGGAAACGTAAAAATAACAAATAACTATAATAGGTCGTAATACTATAATTTTCGATGGGTCGTTAATAGCTGCGTTTACCTTAATTGGGTTGGCAGGTATAAACTGGTATTTAAGGGTATTCTCTGCTCCTGCCGAACACTCATGCACAAAAGAAGTATCTACCTAGGGCGGCACATCGTGCACCCAGAAGAGGTACTACAACATATAACACATACCAACAACAACATATAACATTAGTTGTAAGTGGGAAATAAATAAATAAATAAATAAATAAATAAATATCACCGCCCAAAGAATCTGGAATGTCTTAGAGGCGGGAACGGGTCTTAACGGTGAAATCTAAAACAAAGGGCTGCCACAAAAGATCACTTGCTGGTCGAAGCGGCATATAAACGCCCACAATACTACACAATAAATAAATAAACTGATACTTAAGTCGAAACTAGTAATTTACACTAGGGGTATAAATATATTAAAATGGCGGTAAAGTAGAAAATACCGCACACTCATTCCGCTCCTCCATATGCGTAAGTGCCCTTAGATTAGTTCAAGTCACGTCACCAACGAGAAACTGTATTTATCATTGATACACGCCGCAATTCCTGGTTGTTTTTGAGTAATCTTAATATTTAGGCAACTCCTTGTAAAGTTTGTCAATTGCACTTCTGATATTCAATAGTATTAATATAATATTAAATCAACATCGCGGGCGATATTGCTATCATAAAACCAGTAATCTGTGACATTGATTTCTAGCCACCACAAAAATAAATAAGTATATTTTTGTTTTTAAACAGGCTAAAAAAATAAAGGGTTACATTCAAAGATTGTTTTTTATTCCACGTGGATCCTATAAGCACCGAAAAGCCGGCGGTAATATTTCTAAATACTCAGCTAATCCGATTTGTACAGTCCGCCGCGTGTATGACAATGTGAATGGATACAAATCGGCGCTGACTGTAGGTACTAATGCGCGTTAGGTACTATGGGGGCCGAGTAATTAATTTTCATTACCAAACTGGTAGCGTGAGCAAATAAGTTTTTCAATTACGCAAAAGTATTGCTAAACATGAAATGAAAAGGTCCGGGCCAAGTAAATTAATTTTCGTGTAATATATTTTGTGCCAGAATCTAACTTATTAATCACTTTGAACATCCGATCTGAAGCAGTCGCAGATTCTCGTTTTTCAGTGATACGAAGGAATAAAGAAATATACAGTCAGATACTAGAGTGAGTGAGCAATATTTTTATTATGTTCTTTGTTTTTGACGATCAATTAATTATAATAGATTTGACATTTAGATGCGAACTTATACCACAGATTATATAATTGTAATTTTTATCATGAAATGATTTATCTTAATCAATCAATCAATCAATCAAATTATTTATTTCGGAAATGTTTCCATAATTCGTTAGTAATAAAGGTCTTAAACACACAAACAAACAACAACTTAATAGGCATCTTATAGATAAGTATATAGTATTGGTAAAAAATAATCGTTGTATCTGACTTGCCGTTACTGCATTAAGGCACAGTATAGGAACAGTAGATAAACTTCGAACAAAGGTACATCGCACGGCTGCACACATGCGCGCGTGAACACGCGCGCATGCTATGTGTGTGTGCGTGCCGAACGGTACGCACACACACATAGCCTTCGGGAATGATGGAGAATGCTTCAATCGGGGCCGCGCCTCGTTCTCACTCGCTACGTCAAAGGAAGCCGCCTCGTAGGTATGAAGACAGCGAGCCGCCAGTGCCACGATATCAAAAGGAGCCGAATAGGCTTGTAACTAAGCACCTACTAACCTAGTGCAGTTTAGCAACTATTATACTTACTAGGAAATATTTTAGGCATAGTGTGGTGGTATTCAAATATTCCATGAAGTGGGAAACTAAAAACACATACCCAACTATCTATAATATTATTAATTTGTGTATACAATATTATCTATTAAACTGTAACAGAAATACTTTGCATACTTAAAAGCAAAATTAGTATTTTAGGTATGCCAAACCACAAACTTGACACAGCCCTACGCATCGAGCGAAAGTAGGTAACGAACGCTCCTAAACGGCCTCAGATTACCTACTGTATTATTCTTCTATACTGTGATTAAAGTTGTAATCGTGTTATGTATGTGGATTGAAACCCATAAAATGACAGTTTTTTTAAAGTGCCCTAGGCGACGTTACCATGGCAACAAGTGACAGAAACAAGTTGATGCACCTATTTGTTCCAAAATATTTTCTTTTAATACGTTATGGTTAAAGGGCCCTGTGATGTTATGTATAAAATTGCAGGAGAGGCAAAAAGAATTATCAAAATGAGGGAGGCGAAGGCTAGATATACGTCATGTGATCGGGTGCAGTTTGTGGAGTCCGGACTGTTCATGCTTGCAAAGGCACAGTAAGTACCTAACTACTTAAAAACTAGTATTAATATTATTATTATCATATTGACGAGACATCATTCTGATCTTGACACGTTTTATTGTTATTTACCCTGTACACCTCTGACAATATTACATTAATGTTCCATGTTTATACATTTTTGAAACTGCGGTTTACATTAAAAACAGCATGCATCAATTTTCAATGTTTAAAAGTGCTCGCAGATGCGATAAAATTTACATCCATCCGTGAACTCAGCTTTGCTTGCTAAAAGTATTTTTGGGATGACACCTACGTATACAATAAGTTACCGAAACATATTATTACAATAGATAATTTTAATTAATTAATTAAAGAAAAAAAAAGATTAATTAATTAAAGTCCTACCAATTTACAAGGGTAAGGGAGAAACAAATCTAGAAAAATGCTATCGTCCAATATCTCTAATTCCGGTTAATTCCAAATTATTTGAAAGTTTAATTAGCTCAGCCCTAATGGGATATCTTACGGCAAGAAACCTAATAAATAGACAACAGTACGCATACCAGCCGGGCAGATCGTCTGCGGACGCTTGTCGAGACGTCGTGGCGCGCGTGCTGTCTCACCTCGAGGGCGGGCGACGGGTTGCAGCGATATTCTGCGATTTGTCGTGCGCCTTCGAATTGGTTGACCATACACTACTTCTAAGTAAGTTGTCTAAATACGGAATCGATGGAGGATTTTTTAATACAATTGCCTCCTTCTTAAAGGACGGAAAGCAGTGTACATATGTCGTAAATTCAAGGTCGGAACTTGAACAAATTGGCAATCGTGCCGTCCCCCAGGGCTCGTCAATGGGGAATTATTTATTTTTAATTTTAGTGAATGATATCCCAACGGCTTGTCCCGATCTTGAATTTATAACATTCGCCGATGATACGTGTGTGTTGGTTGACGCTGAAAACTTCGAAACCCTAGAAACAAAGTTAACAAGTGCAATGCACCGCTTATCACAGTGGTTTGCTGCTAACGGCATGCAATTAAATACTTCAGACCAACATAATGCATTTTCAACTTAGACCAGTAATCGGTAATTTAAATATATCACTCGATGGGGTCACAGTTCCACAAGTCAACCAGGTGCAATACCTAGGCTGCACCATCGATTCCGGCCTCACGTGGTCTCCCCACATCCAGTCACTCTGTGATAGGCTGGCGTCGGCTTGTTTTGCACTCTCTAGACTTGCGCCAACCCTATCACATGAAAACATGAAAAAGGCTTATTATGGGTACTTTCACTCTTTGTTAACCCAAGCAGTTGATCTGTGGGGAACCGCGGCCGATCGAGACAAAGCATTCAAAATGCAGAAACGCGCCATAAGGATAGTAACACGCAAACCTTACGATCACCCCGCGAAAGACCTGTTTAGGGAGTCTAAGATACTTACGCTGCCCGCTGTTTACATCTTGACTGCATGTAATTACGTAAGAACAAACCTTCTCAGCTTCGACAAGACCCACGCCTACAGTAGGAGCAGTCGTAGGCAAAATCTTTTGATACCTCCCAGATGCAGACTCGCTAAATCTAAAAAGTCACTCGGTGTCATTGGGGCCAAATTATATAATTCCCTCCCACAAGAAATATCTGAATTGTATATTGATAGATTGTTTAAAAATAAACTTAAAACGCTATTAATAGACCGGGCATATTATAGCATTGATGAGTTTGTCGGATAGCGTTGCTGACAAAACCCCAAAACGAAAAATATGACTACTAGAATAAGTATATTGCATGTAATATTGCATGATTATAATTTATTGACAATAAGATTATTTTAAAATGAAATGTAAGTAATTTTTATTTAAGTTGACATGTAAAGTACTATATTTTATCAAGAAATAAATGAAATGAAATTGAATTTAAGAAATGCTTGTATGGATTTTTGGTACAAAAAGCATACTATTCGATAACGGAATATTTACTGGACACATTTTTAATTTAAGTTGTTTTAGTTTTAGTACACTATTATTTTGGTTGACATTTAACAAATTATTATTTTTGTTTGACATCATGTTATAATTAGTGCATGCTCCATCTCTTCTTGATTATGTTTGTATGCCAAATGGCAAAACAGTGAAACAAATTATTGTATAAGATCTATATTTAACCTATGTTTACAAATAAATACATTTTGAACTTTGAGTTTGAATTTTTTTTACCCATATACATCTTACGAACATTGGAATAATTATTAATTGTATTTGGACGCTTAGAGACCTTATACGTCTCTGGAATACTGACTTAATATTAACTTCTTGTTAATCCTGATACAGACTCTTTTATCGAATGTGTAATCGTCATATAATGCAATTTTGTTTTGTTTTCAATAACGTAGTGAAATTTAGTTTGTTAACCGTTTATATCGGTCCTTAATCTGCATAAAATATTATTGTGTAAGATTATTATCAATTCATTGTAAATTAACGTTTGACATGTAAAAGTGCCCTTGTGGCCTATTTGCAGAATAAATAATTGATTTGATTTGAATCTGAAAAATGGTATTTCAATGCTTGTATATTTTGACTTGTCGTTTTGCAAACCGTACCTGGTAATCCGCCATCGCATCCACATTCGTTTAGGATTCAACCGTGCGTCATAATCCAGCCTGAAAGAATTCCTTAAATTATTATGCTATTTTTGCCTTTTGAGTCACGGACAAGCTTGAAACTTTTTAATTTAGGAAGTCATAATAAGTCTTGTAAGCTTTCAATTCAAATAATGTATATTTAAAGCCAAAATATCAGGGCCAATAATTCTAGTAAATTTTTCATCTTGCTAATGTATTGGTTCAACAATACTTTATTTACCTTGTATCGAATTTTCTGTTTCTGTTTAAAAATAGAACGAATTAATGAAATGGTAGTCGTTCCCAGTCAGTCCTAATCTATATATCTATATAGTTATCAACATTTACGACTGTTTCTTAACACATTCACTGCCAGGAGCCCGCCTAGCGGGCGCTTTACCCTTAGACGCTTTTCGCTACTTAGTGGGAAAACTACGGCATCGGCAGTGAATGTGTTAAGCACGTTCCACGGATCCCTAAAGTATAAAGTTTACGGTGTGCTTCGTGAAAACCTACGTTCAACTTTCGGCTATGGCATAGTTTTATTTGGCGCTAGTCTGTTTGCTAAAAATCACACAGTTTTTTTTAAAGAACTGGAATGAAAAGTCATTCTGCTGATTTCAAAACGAAAGCTTTACCTTCTCAGACGACTACCCAAAAATGGATGGTATATTTTCAATGAGGCTCACGATTTGGTTACGAGCCTTTTCTCTTCAGTTAGTAAGTTAAAAAACTGTGAACCTCAGTTTAATGGCACTGAGATTGATTGGTATTGGTAATTAAATATTAATAGAACTGATGATAATGCAGTTAAACACTCTTTAAGCTTGGCCACGACTTCAAGCGGCGGCGGCACCGGTAGCGACAGCCGAAGATGAGAGCGAGTTGTGGCCCAACTGTTAAAATGCAGTAAAACATAGACTTTTTACTAACCGTAAAAGTAAAAAAGCAATAAAAATGAGTTTAAAATATGTTTACGGCTACCGTACCGACGTATTAAAGTTAAACTGATTACAAAACACACAGCTGGGCAATCAGGATTTCAATAACATGTTGACTGCCGTCAGCTCAGCCCTTCCGTTACGTTACTATCTTCTAAAGGGCATAAACTGCCGTATTGTATTTAATAAACCCTCAAACGTTTACCTATAATATAACTGGGCACTATTTCACTACACGTACTGCATAGGAATCGGTTATCCATTTGAATACTGGCGTTGTAAGCTATCGAACAAGCGTGCCTGTATTTTTCAAAAACAGTTTTTTTTTTTATTGTATAGGAGGCAAACGGGCAGTCGAATCACCTGATGGTATGCGATAATCGACGCCCATGGACACTTACAACACCAGAGGAGTTGTAGGTGCGTTGCCGGCCTTTAAGATGGGAGTGCGCTCTTTTCTTGAAGGCTTGAAGGTTATAACGGTCCGGAAATACCGCAGGCGACAATTCATTCCAGAGTTTGCCTGTGCGAGGCAGAAAGTTTCGGGAGAAACGCACAGTTGAGGACTGCCAACCATCTACGTGGTGAGAATGGAAAAGCTGTCGCGTAGGGCGATGGCGGAAGGAAGCGGCGGGGATTAATCCGAACAATTCATCGGAACACTCCCCATTGTACATGCGGTAGAAAATGCAAAGCGAGGCTACATCTCTACGCAGTGCTAAGGGATCAAGCCGATCGGAAACACGCTGGCAGCCGACAATTCAAATCGCTCTCCGTTGAATGCGATCTAGAGGGAGGAGTTGGTACTGAGGAGCTCCTGCCCACAGATGACAACAGTATTCCATATGTGGACGGACCTGCGCCTTATAGAGCTGTAGGCGGTGAGCCGGCGTGAAATACTGTCTCGATCTGTTGAGTACACCGAGCTTCATCGAGGCTAATTTGGCCTTGGTAAATGAATTACTTGAGCGGCTTATCCAAACATCCGGTGACCAGAGGGCTGGCAGCTATTTTGGCCAAAGGATGAACCTAGCAATTCAAAGAGGCAACGCTGCCAGCCTTCTGGGCTGGTGCCAGTGGTTTATGGTTAAACCAATGACGGGGACCTGGAGGGGCATTTACTTTTTACAGGTTTAGTTTATAATAATAGGTTTAGTTTAGTTATATTCCGTTATAAATATGTTTTATGTTACTTGAGTTTATACCTTAGTTGTTTAATAAATATCTCTGTAGATAGGTAGTAGGTACCTATTATGTCATTCTCAAGGAAAAAAAATACTTGAAATTGGAATCGACAAAAAAAGAATCTTGACGAGAATCGGTTGAGAAATGCGACCTGTAGAGAGAACAGCCGGACAGCGGGATATCTGGACATACGAAAGACTTTTTTATATCTGATAAAACTTTGTTCGCTAGTTCGATACCTAAGAGGTAAGGATCGTGAGTGCGTAGCCTTGTAAGGACTTGTAAATAAACCGGTACCTAAACTAGTTTCCAAAATTCTTTTACCATTGTTTAGATAAGACCTGCGGCATGCATGGCTGTTTTATCCCGTGGTTTCGTATGCGTTTTGCGTAATATTTCATTATCGTAAAACATTATATGTAACATCATCATAATATGTGTACATCTTTTAGCCAAATTGGGTTCTTGTTTTCGGCAATGCCAGAAAACTTGCGCGGCGAGTGTTTCGTTTTCTTATTTCAATCAATTTTCACAACGGATATATTAGAAAACGATATATTTAAGCAGGAGTCCGCTGGAGGCGGGTGGCTCAGGACCGGTCATTGTGGCACTCTTTGGAGGAGGCCTATGTCCAGCAGTGGACGTCTTTCGGCTGATATGATGATGATATATTTAAGAGATATTGTCATCATCCTCGTTGTGATTTTCCGGTTCTGCCCCAAGGGAGTTATGGCACCTAATCCCAAGATTTGGCGTAGGCACTAGTTTTACGAAAGCGACTGCCATCTGACCTTCCAACCCAGAGGGAAAACTAGACCTTATTGAGGTTAGATCGGTTTCCTCCTGAGCTTTTCCTTCACCAAAAAGCCAATGTTAAATATCAAATAATATTTCGGATATAAGTTTTTTGAAAAAACTCACTAGTATACGAGCCAGAATTCTATAACTATTTAACGGATATAAATACTAAAAATAAAAGTTATCCATGACTCAGAAACCAGTATTACTGCTTTTCAAACAAATATTAAATATTTTATTCGAACCAAAGACCACCCGCTAGCTTCGCAGGTATAATCTCTACTACCCTACCCCATTCCATACAACATTAAATTTATAATGGATAAATTAGTCTACTTTCCTTCATTTATTATCTAGGATGTCAAAGGAAAACATTAAACTAAGAAGTGTAAGTAAGACGAAGTTTAAGTCGTCTTACTTACACTTCTTAACAAAATAAAATTATTTTATCAAATATTTTTGCTAGTAGCAGCGAATGTGAGTGAAAGATACGCTCACGATTCGTCATTGTCCGCGCAGTGGTGAGAGCACTGTACCGGAAATACAAGAGTCACAGGTTCGAGTCCTACAGGCTACAGACGATGGTGTTTTATTTTTCCATTATATTCGTTCTCTGTATCATATCGTTTACTTTTTACTTATTTCTATCATTAAGTGCTTTCCAAACATAATGTTACTTACACATTATAATTGCATTTGAAAATAGTTTCCTTGAAATCGCATCACGATTAACGCACGATTTTCCTAATCTTTTGGTATAGCCTAAACCGGTCGGTATTATTTTCGCTCATTTCCACAAGCTCCACTGACGTGTCAGAGGAGCGCGCGATAAATACAAAACGGTTTCCAATTCAAAAGTTGAATTGCAATAGACGCTTTAGTTTAATGTGTTTCGAACGGCTAGGAAAGTGGTTTTAGTATTCATAAGATGGCCGCACATCGTAATATAACTACATATTTCAATCGAAATATTAAATCGAGGGCTATTATCTGTTCTAGTGGATGTCTATTTGGCAACTGTCTACTCCTCACCGACAATAACCAAAAATTACTCAGGAAATAAATTTATAATAGCAGATTTTATCTGTGTAATGGCTATATTATCAATTTAATATTTACCTAAACACCAAATACAACAAAATATCAGACATAAAAGAAGAAGAACTTGACTAAGTCCTGAAAAGTTAGAATTAATTAATAAATGTTTTAAATCTTTATTTTGGATCATTTACATTTGCTCTATAATGTTTCAAGATAAATCATACAAACAAAGATAAAGTTAAAAATGAAATAGGTAAACAAAAAAACGCTCTTATACGTTTTTATTTTTCAAAACCGTTCGTATTTTTCCTGGAGTAATAGAACTAGATTTAGATAAATACATTTCTACGATATTGACGATTGTAAAATACACATTCGCTTCCTGAATTCGATGTCTACGCCGCGCCGGCGTGCCGCCGCCGAGCAACCTCAGCGCGCCGCCGCCGAGCAACCTCAGCGCGCCGCCGCCGCCGCCGCCGCCGGGTCGTTCAAAATTTCGCGCCGACCTCGAAATTCGAATAAATATTTAACCTATGACCAAACCGACCAACTTGGCAAAACAGCATTCCAGCAGATTTTTAGACGATAGTGAAGAAGTTTTACAAGAGTGCTGGAAATACCTAACCACTGCTAGTCCATCCGATATGGAAAACTTAGATAATGATGTTCTGAAGTAATGGGAACAACAAAGAAAAATATTTCCTTGGCATGGTTGGCGCGGTCACTTTTAAGCATTCCAGCTACAAGTACACCCAGTGAAAGGGTGTTTTCTGTAGCTGGGATGGTTTTAACTGCTAAGCGATCGCGCTTAAATCCGGCAAAAGTGAACAAAATCATTTTTATTCACGATAATTACAACAACTGTAGCCGTATTGTAAACAATTTTTAGTCAGTGATTGCAGATAAGAAATAAATGATTATTCCTAGCATAGTTGTTTTCTTTAATTATTCCTCCTAAAAAATGTCCTCACGCCGGCGACGCCGCGCCGCGCCGGGTTAAAAACCCAGCGCGCCGCCGCCGAGTTTTTTGGCTGCGGCGTGGATCTCTACCTGAATAAATGTTTTCATCTGACTGAAAATTCATATTTTTGTAACTTAGTTGGCATAATTAGACTACTAACAGCTTAACACTGACTATCTACTAAATAATCCTTTTCAAATCTGCATGTGGTTGACGTTACGTCACGACCCAATTTTCATTAGTTAACCGACTTCAAAAAAAGGAAAGAAGTTCTCGAACCGTCTCAATCTTTTTTTTTTGTGTAGGTTTAGCGATATTTTTTCATCTAGAAAAATCGCATTCAGTCGAATATTTTGTAAAATTACCTATATTTGCAATAACCATTTACCAAAACCTTATTAACTACCATAACAGGTATTTTAAAGGAACAAAGCCCTAAATTCTAGGATCATTTAAAACCCTTTGCTTAACCTGGCAAAATTATGAAGCAACTCATTCGCTGTTAATACTTTAACGTCTCACGTCCAAGCAGAGTTCATCAAAATTAAATCGTATGATTCTCACGCAAGGTTGGGTTTTGGAAAGCTGGATTGGATTAGATATGAGGTTGTTAAAATAAGCAGTCTATTCGTATAACCGGATGGTTCGCAATTGTATTACAATGGAGGACTCTTGGGATGACAGGCTTTGAATTACTTATGAGACGAAATTGGGAGATTTTAGTATTAATGCATTTCGAGATTAAGATCAAGGAATTTCAGAAAATTGTTTTTTTTTTTTGTACTGAAAGTAATATAATCCTCGTCGATAAAGCTTCTGGGGGCGAGTACCATTTACTATCGTCTAATAAATAAGTAAGTTTCTGAACTTACTTATTTATTAGACGATTACTGAGTGACGGTTACTGAGTGACTTTTCGGTACAGCATTAGGACAACTCGGCTGTAATTGAATCTATTAGTTTTATAACCTGCCACCTGCCTAATGTTCGTTTACAAAATGTGAACAAACAAAACACATCGATATTATATTGCAATAGGCACCCTTTGCGTCTTTTCATAATTTTATCAAGATAATAAGGATGCCATTGAACGACATATATAATGGTCTAGACTTACTAATAACCATTCACTAGATAAATTTCGTCCTCAGAAGTCTTAGTTTGGACTATATTTTGCTAAAATAACAAGATCACTAAGTCGTTGCCATCTTTGATCTGTTCTTTTGAACTAAGAAATTTTCGTTTGATAGAGTTCTTCTCTTAATTCCCTATATTATTCTATGTAGAACATTGGCAGCTTGCTCATACAAAATAACTTTATTTGTATCACTTACGCATCTATCTATCTATACATATAATAAAGCTGAAGCGGGTCGAGTCTATATATCAAAGATATTCGAAAAAAGTTTGATGGGGATACTTAGAATCGATAACAGATCACGTTCCAACAGTTGGAATTTTTGTCTGTTTATGTGAACGCGCATCACGTGAAAACGGCTGAACGGATTTTGATGGAAACTTTACTTATCTGTCAAGAAAATCCCCGGCCAGGTTTTAGGCTATAAAAACTACAAAGATAAGGGTGCGAAGGGGTTAAAATTTGGGTTGAACTTTGTATGGGAACTCCTTGAATCTATGAGCTAAAGACTTGACAGTTAGCAAGCATATAGGTGACTAGAAATTAAGAAGAACCCCATTAAAACTTTTAGCAAAATATAGATAAAACGTGAAAAAACTCGGGATGTAAAAAAAACACCTGGGGATAGTAAGTGTACGTGGGGCTCGCCCTCAGGTTTCGCTTGCAAGACACCGGGAGATAATGAGTGTCCCTCCATGGGGCGCATTTAGAGCGCTTTCTGAAGGAATGCTTCGAGTCTTTCATTCCAACGAAAAGCACGGGCTTCCTTTGGCCTCTGGCCTCGGGGCTGAAGCCGTCCTTTGGTCTCGCTTGCCTTAAGGAACTTACTTCGCCCTTCGCCTCGCCACTCATCTACGGAATAGTAATTGTTCGTGAGGGCTCGCTTGCCTCCATTTTACCTTCGGAAATTTGGGCCTCAGTTTTCGCTTGCAAGACATCCGAAGATAATGAGTGTCCGTATGCCCCTACGATGCTTTGGGCCTTTTATTCCAACGAAAAGCTCAGCCTTTGTCCACGCTCCCACCTGGGGATAGTAAGTGGCCTTCAGCCCCTGAGCGCTTTCTTAAGGCTTTATTTGGACCTTTCATTGTTACTTGCCTGGCCGCTCACCTTCGGGACTTTGGTCTCCGGTTTCGCTTGCAAGACACCTGGGGATTGTAAGTGTCCGTGGGGGCTCACCCACGGGACTTCATCCCCCGAGCTCGCATAGCGACCGCTCTCTAAAAGCATGCTTAGGTCTTTTCATTCCTACTAAAAGCTCAGCCTTCGGCCCTCAAGTTACGCTAACAAGTTACTCGGAGATAACGAGTATCCATGGGGGCTTGCCCTCGGGCCTTAGGCCCTTGGGCTCGCATTGAGACCGCGCTCTGAAGGATTGCTTTAGGCCATTCATTCCAATGAAAAGCTCGGCCTTCGGCCTCGCTTGCCTCGCCGCTCACCTTCGGGGCTTTGGCCTCAGGTCTCGCTTGCAAGACACCTGAGAATAGTAAATGTCCATCGGGCTCGCCCTAGGGCCATCGGTCCTGGGGCTTGCTTAGGGAGTGCTCTCTGAACAGATACTTTGGTTCGATTTTTTTTAACTGTTACTCGCACAGTCTATGGAAATGAAATCTTTGGGATCCTGTTGTTTTACCAAATTTATTTTGGTCAAATTTCATTTCCCAAACAAAGTTTAGCAACTATTTTGTTTGCCAATGCAAACTTTGGCACAATTTTAATATGAATATTTTCATTCAGCAAAATATTACTACGAAAAATTACATTATGACATTTGGTTTTTTAGCAAATGCTTTAATAATGCAAAAAAACATTAGACAATAAACGTTAAGTCAAGTTAATGATATGGCAAACTATAAATATATAAAAATTTACATTTAATTAGGTTATGAAATTGTACCTAAATACTATTAATAAAACGGCACGGTCCCTTAAATACAAATGGACGGTTAAGTAGGTCGGTAGGCAAGGATGTTAAATTAGGTTAGGGCAGCCAAAGAAGTGGGGCGAGGGTCAGAGTGCCCCACGAAGGGGCTCGGGGGGCGGAGCCCCCCGCACTAAAAAAGCAAACGATCGTAACAATTGTATCATTTGGTAGGTTAGGTTAGGGTTACCTTGTGTCCCTTAGAGCGGAAATAGGCACCCCGCGAAGCGGGGTGACGTCGACACGCTGGCGGTTAGGTTAGAATTGCGACCTCTACACAAATTAATTTATACTCCCTACCCACATAACAAAAAAAGTTGTTTTTTTATTGTGTATCTTATACACCATTGAAATAAAGATGCAAATGATTTGTCATTGAAGAGTTCCTCTGCTGATTAACCGACGGAATAGAAATGGTAAATTAAATATTGACGATACAAATCATTTATGTTATTTAGTTTTGGTTCAAACATATTATGCCAACCAACATATTTGACTGAATGAAATTTGATCAAAGTACTAGTTGGTAAACGAGATATTGCTTAAACATGAACATGCTAAACATTAGGTTTGGCAAAAAATTATTTGTCAAGTGTTAATTTGGCAAACGATTATTTAGCAAATGAAATTCTACGAATTTTTTTTAGGGAAATGACAGGTAATTTGTCCATTTTTTTTTGGTAAAACCAAGGTAACCCGACATCTTATTTTTCAAGTTTGTCAGTAGTATGGTTAAACATAACAATTTTATTTATACTCTGTATATGTTTCGTTTATTATTATAAACGAAACATAGGTTTAGTTAATTCAGAAGCTAGTTTCTAAATAAAAAAACACTAGAAAAACACGCTTTTACAAATGCACGTAAAAACCAAAAATAAATTATGGATCGTTCAAGTGGTCTCTATTTCTGGACTGAAGTGTAAACTATGTACTTTTAATTATAATATTTGATTGTAAAAGCGTGGGGCGTGGGGCGCTGGAACAGGAAAGACTTTTCGTAACATCGCTTAACTTGATTGAGGAGGAAAATGAGTTTTTTGGCATAAAAACAAAGCCTACTTCTGGGCCTCGACGTATTCTCTCTCAAAACTCGTTTTTTATCGATTTAGGGTGCCCTTTAGTATTTTTTTGAGTTATGTGCAATTTATCTGTATTTAAATGACACTAGAATCTAAATTAATATAAATATTGACTTTATTTAGTTAAAAAAGTATGTGACTCTTGGAAAACATGAAACAATACAATAGCTTACTAATACTAAAATTTCTGTTAAATATACTAAAATATATTATTTAACACCTACTGTATTATTTTTAATGAAGACAACTAAATACAAATGAAACAACCACATTTCAAAACAAACAAAAAATCTTAAGTAAGACTAGAATTACGAGTTAACACTTACATCAGTATCGCATGTAAATTAGGCATGGGCACTCTATGTAAAAGTGGCATGGCTTAAAATCGAATGAACAAAAATCGTCTTCGTTCGAATTTAACCCATATTGCTTTGACATAAAGTGGCCATGCCATATACTAGTACAGCGTCGAGCACTCGGACGTTTACCTTAAGCGCATCCTTAAATAAATAAATAAATAGAATCCATCACGTTGTATAGAATAAAAATACAATATAATTTTCGTGTCACAGCCTACATTATAACTAACTAATCAAACATTATTGATAAAGCGCCTAGCTTAGCCATTTTTAATATTGTTAAAATGTCACTATTAGATATTTGAAAATTAAACGATTTACTGTCATGCGGCATAAATGGAAAATCGTCAACATGAAATGACCATTATGAAATTGGACCGAAAGTTATACCAATTTCTTTCTTGTTCAATTCAAACTAAATCTAGCTCAAATGGAATTTGGTCCATTATGAAATAGGTTCATATTTAAATACGTGCAATGTGAATGTTATCTCACCTACTATCAAAATGGAAATCGACTAGGCATTTTGTACACAACTCCTTGCAATATGACGAATTTCCTATTCATACTGCTTTTGGTCATACTTTTGGAGTGTGAGCATTTTCAATAATTCGTGCCCAATAAAAATTAACTCTGTGTCAGTTTTGTAACGGCAATTTAGCATTTAGTTTGTATAAAAACTAACTTTTTCTGTTTAATCTATGAATGATATGCCTTACGCATATCGTCTATACGTTAATTAAATATGAAAAAGTTCATTTTCACATGATTTGTATACTTCATTTTCGTTACAAAACTGACACCGAGTTAATTTTTGTTTAACAACTCACGCTGATTGGGAGCACAAATTATTGAAAATGCTCGTGTACGTGTTTCTTTCGACCTATATCAAGTATGTTTTTACTTTGTGGGTGTAATTACATTTTAGCATAATTCAGACTGGAAAATTTTGCCATGATTTTCAAATTGTCATTATTCAGATTCGACCAATCATTTCGAGTTGTCAATTGTCCACTTGTGCTGAATGACAGTAAATCTTATACACATTCATGGTATGAGTGTACAATCTACCTCAAAATAATGTACACCTCTACGTTTTTGGCCTTATTCTAATGGAATAAAGTGCAAAAGTGTAAACGTATTTTTTTCCCCTAGTGACTGCAATATGGTCATATCTAAAATGTATTTTACTTTCGACATGGGACCGTATTGCAGTGTGCAATATCTAGAGCCAAATCTCAAATGGGTTTTAATTCTCCGATGTGGCCGTATTGCTGTCACTAAGCGTTTTGTCGTCGACAGTGCATGCAATGGCGACCGGCAGCGACAGTTGATACATGCATTACCCCTATTATTTTGACAGCTGTCACGCCACGGGTAACTGCTATGACATGAACATGTAGATATAAATCGTAGCATATGTGTGTGCACATGTTAATATAAGTAACTACCTGCATATTTTTACTTTTTAGACGGTATTTGTTTTTTGTAAAATTATATTTTTTAAACGATGTATTATTTGTTTTATTTCTGGCCATTCCGTAATCTACCTACAATGTCTAGGCTACCAATGTTGAATGCAGACGCTAAATTTATTTCAAATGCTGACGGCAAATTCAGATTTGTTTGATAGGTCGAGTTGAATACTTATCTCAAATTATCATAGTCCACCGTCAAAGGATGTGGGTATAAAATTTGGACATAACGGTATTCCGCGGAGAATTTGGTTTTTTTATGTATAAAACTCCCGTGACTTTCTGAAATGTTATTGGGTCTTTCATTTCTACGAAAATCTCAGCCTTCGCTTCGCTTCTTCGCTTGCCTCCCTGTTTACCTTCAGGATTTCGGCCCTCAAGTTTCGCTTGCAAGACACCGGAAGATAATGATAGTGATGTGCCGATCCCAGGAATATTCCCCAGGTGGGAATATTCCCGGAAACATTCCCGGGAATATTCCCATACAAGGGAACATACGGGAATATTGAAATTGTGTATGTTTATATATCTTGCTATTAGGGATTCCATGATAACTTGGGCCCTTGATTTTTTTTACCAATGTAATAATTTAAAAAAGTAAAAGTAAATTCCCAATGTTCCCGGGAATATTCCCCGGAACAGTAGCAATATTCCCGGGAACAAAGGGAATATTCCCAGTTATTGGGAATATTCCCCCATCAGAAAAAAACAAATTTTACAAAAGTACTTCTGAAAGTAACAAAAACGATACAAAGTTAATAAAAATCCACAATAAAATGTTATACGAATACAAAATATGAAAATATTTATATATTAAATGGTAATTGAGATAAAAAGTCAGAATTAGTACAATAATGCAGTTTTTGGCGAATGGCACTTTATTTGTCGGGGCACTATTCATTTTATTTACTTTTATTACAACTTTAATTTTCCTAATTTGTATTTAAATATTCCCCTGTTTGGGTAATATTTCCGGGAACAAGGGAATATTCCCGGGAAATTCCCATACGGGAATATTCCCGATCCCGGGAATATTCCCCGGCACATCACTAAATGAGTGTCGTTAGGGGTCATTGCTCGCATTGAGACCGTTCTCAGCCTCACCACTCATCTACACGGGATAGTATGTGTCCGTGATGGCTCGCTTGCCTCGCCGCTCATCTTCGGTACTTGGGCCACAGGTTCCGCTTGCAAGACACCTAGGGATTGTAAGTGTCCGTGGGGGCTTGCCTTCGGATCTTCGGCCCTCAAGTTCGCCTAGGGAGCGCTCTGTTTTAGAGGATTGCTTTTAGAGCATGCTTTTGCATGCTATAGGGCTCAGCCTTCGGCTTCACTTACCTCCCCTTTTACCTTGGGGAATTTGGGCCTCAACTTTCGCTTGCAAGACACCCGAAGACAATGAGTGTCCGTAGGGGCTCGCATTGAGAGCGCTCTCTAAAGGGATGCTTTGGGCCTTTCATTCCAACGTAAAGCTCGGCCTTTGGCCTCTCTGCCACCTGGGGATAGTAAGTAGCCTTTAGCCCCCGAGCGCTCTCTTAAGGCGTGATTTGGACCTTTCATTGTTACAAAAAGCTCGACCTCGCTGGCCTTCGGGACTTGGTTTCCAGTTTCGCGGGACAGTATCCGTGGGGGCTCACCCAGCATGCTTAGGGCCTTTCATTCCTACGAAAAGCTCAGCCTTTGGCTCCGCTTGCCTTCCCGTATACCTTCAGGAATTCAGCCCTCATCAGGTTTCGCTTTCAAGTTACTCGGAGATAAAGAATATCCCTGGGAGCTCGGCCTCGGGCATTAGGCCCTCGGGCTCGCATTGAGACCGCTCTCTGAAGGATTGCTTTAGGCCATTAATTCCAATGAAAAGCTCGGCCTTCGGCCTTGCTGGCCTCGCCGCTCTCCTTCGGGGCCTCAAGTCTCGCATTCAAGACACCTGAGGATAGTGAGTGTCCGTCAGACTCGCTCTCTAAAAGGATACTTTGGGCATCTATATAATATTATTGACGAACAAGTTTATGAGCGTGTTTATTTAGACTCGAAGTAAACTGTTACACGCACACTGCACAGTCCATATAAATGAAATCTTTTTTTTTCAAATTCGTCATACATATGTATAGTTAAACATAAGAATAAATATCATGTACTTAAACCATCCATACTAATATTATAAATGGGAAAGTGTATTTGTGTGTTTGTTTGTCCGTCTTTCACGGCAAAACGGAGCGACGAATTGACGTGATTTTTTAAGTGGAAATAGTTGAAGGGATGGAGAGTGACATAGGCTACTTTTTGTCTTTCTAACCCCCCACTTCCCTAAAATGGGCGGTGGAAGTTTGTATGGAGCTGCGATATAAACGAGTTCCACGCGGACGGAGTCGCGGGCAGAAGCTAGTAATTTATACGCATACGAAGTCGCGGGCAGAAGCTAGTATTATATAAAAACAAATCAAGTAAATAAAAATGTGAAAGTATAATATTTATTCAAAATAACATCTCTTTGACATAGGTGTTTTTTGCTAAGCTGCAACCCAACTTTGATGCGACTCAACCTTGACCAGCTTAGAGGTCTGACTCAATACTGGTTTCATATAATAATTCTTATGCAGGGTGAAACTCTCCCCGTCTTTGTGGGCGCAACAAGAAGCTTCAGGTCGCACGCAATGGCGGACATGAAATAAAAATGGAATGAGACGTTACAGTAAATTCTTCCATCAGGAGACTCATAAGGCATCCGCCGATAAAAGAGGCCGTAACACGTGTTCTGCGTAGGGTTGTCAAAAGCTCTGGTTTTTTTTATTTGCTCCTCGCGAAGAATTAAATGTTACAGGCAATAGGTTTGAAGCTAGCCTAATGGTTCAGGCACGCAGCTGTCAAGCGGCGGTCGTAGGTTCGAATCCCGGCTCGTACCAATGAGGTTTTCGGAATTCATGTACGGAATATTTACCTGTGCTAGCTTTTCGGTGAAGGAAAACATCGTGAGGAAACCGGTCTAATCCCCAATAAGGTCTAGTTTGTCGCTTTCATAAAAACTGGTGCCTTTGCCAAATCGTGGGACTAGGTGTCAAAGCGGACTCAGGGCTTCTTTAGCGCACAACCGGGAATAACGCTAGGTGGATGATAATGCAATAGGTTTGCTAAGGCAAGCTGCAAGGCATTTTATTGACCTTGGCGAGGAATTCTCTCTATCGTACTGGGTGCGGGATTAAGTGCCAAGGATTTCCCGAGAGACTACAGTATGGGTTTCTTCGAGGTCGGTGACGAGTTGACAATGGAATCAGCGTCCTCACCACCATTGTTGTTAGGTTGGAATGCCCGATGGTGGAGCACTGGAACTCCTTACATGTTGTAGCTAATAACTGTATTGTGTTTTTATAATGTTGAAAATTGTAGTGTATTTTTTTATGAATTAACTTAATTTTGTAATCTATGATTTTATACCTATGGAAATTTGTTCCAAATAAACGGTTATAGTTATTAGGATTCCGTACCCAAAGGGCAAAAACGGGATCCTATTACTAAGACTTCGCTGTCTGTCCGTCTATCCGCCCGTCTGTCTGTCACCAGGCTCTATCTCAAGAACCGCGATAGCTAGACAGTTGACATTTTCACATACTCGTATTATGTATTTCTGTTGCCACTATAACAACAAATACTGAAAAAAATAAATTTAAGGGGCTTCCATAAAACAAACGCGTTTATTTTTTTATAGGTAATGGTGAGAGAGCTATGGTAGCCTAGTGGTTCAGGCATGCGGCTATCAAGCGGTGGTCGTGGGTTCGAATCCCGGCTCGTACCAATGAGTTTTTCGGAATTTATGTACGGAATATTTACCGTTAGCTTTTCGGTGAAGGAAAACATCGTGAGGAAACCGGACTAATCCCAATAAGGTCTAGTTTTCCCTCTGGGTTGGAAGTTCAGATGGCAGTCGCTTTCGTAAAACTAGTGCCTTTGCCAAATCGTGGGACTAGGTGTCAAAGCAGACCCCGGGCTCCTTTAGGGCACAACTGGGAATAACGCTAGGAGGATGATGAGATAATGGTACGGAACCCTTCGTGCGCGAGTCCGACTCGCACTTGGCCGGTCTTTATTATTTAGCATCTGCCGGGCCGTACGTAAGTAAGGTTTTATTGCCGACTGAGCGGGCCCTCATCACGATCGGTGTATCTTGTGTAGTGTAGGAATCCCAATCTCATTGCAATGAACGTAACCTCTCTCATATTCATATCATATGGTTATGCGCTAACGTAGAATGCAACGCAGAAACATAGTTATAAAAAATATTTCTCCAGTATATTGATCTTTTGGATGGACAAAAGCTATCTTTTAGAAGCTTTTATTTTAAAGTACTTGACCTGTTCGTTTGTTTGTGTGTTAGTGTGGGTCAAATCTTGGCACTGAAGTTAACCGAGTTGAGCTGCAATTTTGGGTATTAGTATAGTTTGGATGACAATTCAACACTATGATACCATCGAGCTGATCTGATGATGGAAACAGAAGGTGGCCATGGGAATTCAGTAGTTAACCGACGTAACCCCGTTGAGTTTGAGCTCGTTAGAATCGTCTCAATGAGGTAGTTGATGACGGAACAGTTGCCAATAAAAGCTTGTACCAAAAATTAAATTTATGACCGAAACTTATTTATCACGTCACTGTATTGGTGTTCTATGTAAAACGCGGGCGGAGATGCGCAGACCGCTAGTCTATACATAATCCGAGCCGAGGCAACCCTACGTGTAGACGTACATACGATTTATAACGTCGCAATCAGACTTTACGGAACGTAACGTAACTCCCGTTATTGTTACGGGGCTAGTGTAACTAACGCACGTATAACCAGCCCTGAAACCACCTACGACTTAACTACATATGGGTTTCAAAGGAACTTATTACGTTATTCTTTTCAGAGGTAACGTTTGCTTGATACGAGTGGGACAATACTAAGGACCGATAAAAGCGCAAATTTGGCGGCAAAATTATAGCTTCACGTTGTCTTTATACCATCTGTGACTTGGTGTAGTTTAGCCCAGTGGGTGCGGAGTTGATGGCTCAGGATTCGAATCCCGGTCTTCATCCTCCTAGCGTTATTCCCGGTTGCGCCCTTAACGAGCCCGGGGTCCGCTTTGACTAATCCCAAGATTTGGCACAGGCACTAGTTTTACGAAATCGCCTGCCATCTGACCTTCCAACCCAGAGGGAAAACTAGACCTTATCGGAATTAGACCGGTTTCCTCACGATTTTTCCTTCACCGAAAAGCTAACGGTAAATATTCCGTACTTAAGTTCCGAAAAACTCATTGGTACGAGCCGGGATTCGAACCCAGGACCGCCGATTGACAGTCGCATGTCTGAACCAATAGGCTACCGTAGCAATTCGAATTCCGGAAATGGCAAATATTTGTCTGATGTGATATATTTATTTCTTAGTTGCGGATATTTTCTACGTGTTTATGTATTTATATCTGACTCGATTAGCAACGTTCGGAAAGATATGGCTAAGCTTCTCGTCCAATATTCCGCAGTGCAGTGACTCTAGAAGAGAATCTTTGTCCAGCGTGTGTTGCCAGTGATGACTTATGGCACTGAAACCCTAGTCGCATACTATTGGCCGCATTAGAAGGCTCAAAGTCAGCCAAAGGGATGGAGAGGGCTATGCTGGGAGTTTCTCTGCGTGATCGCATCAGAAATGAGGCTATCCGCAGCAGAACCAAGGTAACAGATATAGCTCTCCGAATCGCTAAACTTAAGTGGCAGTCGGTGAGGCACATTGCACGTATATAGCTAAAAAACTCAAGTAATTCCCCTCTTGCATATGGGTGACGTGTTCGAAAAGACATTATAGTTATGTTTGTTTTAGACAATTTAAATATGTAATGCCTATTCGAATACGCCACCAAAACATACAAGAAGAGATTTACTTCATTATTTATTTATTTATTCCTATAGAACCGATGGCCGTTGGGTGCGAAAGGTATGCGAGTGGCGACCACGTACCGGAAGACGCAGCGTGGGTAACCCCTACCCCACAAGATGTACGCTGGGTGCGGGTGAAATGCCTGCCTTAAATAGTAATCCAATTTTTGTGTTCACTTGAGTGGAAACTGCTAACAAGGTTGTCAGTATAAAGTCCAGGCATGTGCAGGTGGCTATGCCGAGGTCGATGTTACAGTTTGTTATGATTAAGTTCTAATAGAAAATAGGTATAAACTTTCCATCAGGTGTGCCTGTGACCTCACTACAGCAGTACACATTTAAACACATTTTACTCCTTTGACATTTGTACCATTTTAATATTATTTCAATTGTTCCTTATTATTATTCTTGTTTTTTCATTTTTGCAATGTACATATTTAGATTTTTGACTTTCATTTATATTATTGTTATTCTTATACACTCTGACGATCTTTTTGTGAATTCATGCTATTTAATTTTCAAAAAATGACATGTCAATTTTCAAAATGAAATAAATGAATCTAATCTAATCTAATCTACCGGTAATTGTGGCACACTTTGCAGCAGAGACCGTCTTTCGAATGATATGATGATGATGTTGAAGATGAAAAATAAATTAAATTTACAATCTTTGGTCGACATCCTCCACTCAGATGTCGATTACATAGCGTCCAAGCAACGAAGAAGTGAATAAAGTTAACGATTTTATACTGAACTAGTTTCAAAGTCCAATTGAAGATAGCCGTGGACACGGTAGTAGATGCTGACGAAATCTTTCATTACACGATAGAAGTTTAAAATTTGGTGACTCTGGAACTTCACCGCATAAATTGGTTTTTGGTTCCGAGCGTACCTTTACTAAAGTTTCTCTACTATTCAAATTAGACACAGAACTTATTGCGCAAAAATGCTTTAGGTATTAAATGAAAAAAAACTAGCTCTGATAGGTGATCTAGTAGGTCCCTAGGTTACATTACCTATCCTAATAATATTATAAATACGAAAGTTTAGATGTTTGGATGTTTGTTACTCAATCACGCTTAAACGGCTGAACCGATTTGACTGAAATTTTGCACGAAGATAGTTTACAGCCTGGATTAAAATATAGGATAGTTTTTATCCCGGGTCAACGCGGACGAAGTCGCGGCCGGAAGCTAGTAATAAATAAATTCATCTTGCACCACGCGTGCGAAGCCGAGGCGGGCAGCTAGTATCTAATAAATATACGTCGTTGTCAAGTACCCATTACACAAACCTTATGAGCTTACTATGGTGCTGGTTATAGTTTTTAATAAAATTGTCCTGAAATATTTATTAATTTGTCTCTGCTTCTCTTATCCATGACCCATGACCAGGGCCCGTAATTTTCATGCCAATGACATCAATTTGACGTCACGCTCCATATATAGGCTGATCCCAAATAGTTTTATTGTAAATTATTAATCATTAGTCGTCAATCATTGTAATAATCAAGTACAAATGACTTAGAAAAGTAGTCTATTTAAACATGGAATAAATATGGAGCCTATATGGAGCGTGACGTCAAATTGATGTCATCGGCATTAAAATTACGGGCCCTGCCCATGACAGAAGTCCTGTGTTCATATTGTACATTATGCAGCGAGGTCAAAAAGACATTTTTTTAAAGAATGGGAGTCTATTAGAAGCGTTTTGGCAAGCCTTACGAGCAAGTATGATATTAAGCTACGGTAGCCTAGTGGTTCAGACATACGGCTGTCAAGCGGCGGTCGTGGGTTCGAATCCCGGCTCACAGCAATAAGTTTTTCAGAACATATGTAAGGAATGTCATTAGATATTTAATGTTAGCTTTTCGGTGAAAGAAAAACATCGTGAGGAAAAACCTGCATACCGTCAAATGGTCCAACATTGCCCGCTTTTTTTGGGAAAACGGTGAATTTTTCAATTTTTTTCTTTGCTGATGCTAGTGTTTTTTTAGTCCATCGTAACAAGTATGATCACGGGCGTGTAGTCATTGCGAAAAATAATTTTTAAATGCATTTTAAATCAAGATTTCGGCCGATTTCAGAGTTGGGCCAAGTTACCCGGGGTTTAGTCCAACATTGTTCACGTCGATTTAACAAAGAATAGCTCTTAAAATAACGGAAAAGAAACTACAACAAGAATTCGGGCAATTTTAGCAATAGCATCAAACACCCTCTCATTATTAGTTTAACTTAAGTCGGCAATCGGATGGGCAATGTTACATGGCTGTTTTAGGTTGTTTCCATACAAAATGCAAAAAGCAAATTTCAAACTGCTAGGGTTGTCACTTTAGGGTCAAATGGTGAAACGTTTTATATATTTTCAGTACGGATGGATTTTTATTGAAGGTATCTGTTTGCATCTGGTATGAATGGTTTATCAATAAAACACAATTTAAGGTATTTTATATTAAAATATTGAAGTGTTTACCAGTAATTGGAATAAGATAAAAAAAATAACAAAACAATCTTGGATACATATTCGATCATTGAAGTAATAAAATTATTGAAATAAAAGAAGCATTAGGTAATTTGTCCATTAAAACATTACACTTATTACCTTGCGCAGTAGGTTAAAGAACTAGGAATTGACAACCCTAAGTCTTTTTCGAAGGTGGGCAATGTTAGCGTAAGCCAGCTTGAACATTGCAGGGTAATATTGCCCGGTTTCACAATTTCCGATTACATTAAGATATTACTATTAGAAATAAGATAAAAATAATCTACATTTCATATTTATTTATAAGTACATGCTCATACTTACATTTGGATTTGCCATTTCGTACGATACGCGTTTAATTGTCCGCCGGAATTAGCCCGCAAAAATCTGTTTTTGAACTCGTCGAGTGAGGGTCTGCCCTCACTCGACGAGTTCTGACAAGCTACTGAGTAAGGCTACGAGTAAATGCGACGCGCAGTTAGGTCACCTATATAACCTATTTTCTACTAAAAACAGCAGTGTTGCCATAAATCTATAAATGATTACCCCACGAATGAAAATGTTCACGTGTTGATTTTTGGGCAAAGATACCCTGGAGGGCATCTGCGAAGAAATACAAAAGGTATATGTGGTGTCCCCAACCCGCACTGGGCCAGCGTGGGGTACTAATGCCCGTTCCCTCTCATCCGTCAGAGGAAGCCTGGGCCCAGCAGTGGGGCGTATATGCTGATTTATTATTATTATTATGATAATAACGGCAAGTGACTGAAAAATGGGTTGTAAATTTGAACGGAAAACTTTTTTTATATACAACGACGCTGGCAAACAAGCGTACGGCCCGCCTGATGGCAAGCGGACACCGCAGCCTATAGACGCATGCAACTCCAAAGGAGCGTTGCCGACCCTTGATATGTTTGAGGATTCGCCGTGTCGCCAGCTGAAGGAACAAATTCCCTCGCTGTCGACACAACGCATCCTCGGGAGCTCTATTGACCTTGCTCACCTCCAGGAACACAACACTACTACAGAGCAAGTAGTAGTGTTATTATGGCTGTGGTCTTCTGCAAGGCGGAGGTATTTCCCCAGTTGGGCTGCTGCACATTCGAGCGGGATGACATTTCGCTGTGCCCTACCTCACTAGACAACGGACAAACGGAAAAGTTACACATACACACGAACAGTGCAAGTTAAATAAAAGCTTGTTAAAATGAATTTTAGATATCCAACCAATATACACTCGCGGGCAAAGAATACGGGTCACCCTAAATTAAATAACTGCAATAGGTTTTTAAAATATTTAATACTTGTTTTATTTACATAATATGCTATTCATTACAATACCCAGCTGTATTAACAATTTCCTGGATCCTATCATAAAAATATCGATATCCAAAAATCACGATTTTTGCGATATCTCGCTCCGTTAACGTTGTTTTTTTTCATGGGTTTTTACGAGTCCGATTTAAACCTGGTAACGTTATATTTTTTACTGTTATTAGCAGTTTATATGTAAAATTAAATAAAGATCATGACAGGATTAACTGTACAACCTCTTACGCACTATTTTAGGAAATATTACGGTATTTTACCGACCCGTATTCTTTGCCCGCGAGTGTATAATCATTAGTTCTTCTGACCCAGAAATATATCGATACTTTATGCAAGCCACGTTATAAAGTTACAAACTACGTAATAGCATAATATCGACAAATTACCAAAGTTGAAGGCGATAATTGTCCTTGAGAGTTCTAGGGCTAGAAAAGTTGAGTAACGAAGTTCTGAGGGCGGAGCCTCCATTTTCCAACTACCAATTTCATTCCAACCCATACATTGTAGTGTAGTTCACCCCGCTCAAATACATGTGTGTGCCGTCGCGTTTACTTACACCAAAGACAGGTCATGATCTGACGACTAACATTTATTATTTACAGGGCCCGTAATTTTCATGCCGATGACATCAATTTGACGTCACGCTCCATATAGGGTGATCCCAAATAGTTTTATTGTAAATTATTAATCATTAGTCGTCAATCATTCTAATCATGTACAAATGACTTAGAAAAGTATTATATTTAGACGTGGAATAAATAATACTTATTTGATACGTGAAACGTAAATAAAACTATTTGATTTGTTTTTATACATACATTTTATTAACACATTTCCATAATTACGTAGAAAACAGAATTCCTCTGTAACTTAAAGAACGCCATCCTTCTTGCATTAATTCCCATGCAAAGAAAATCTAAGTCATCTTCGCGTTCATACGTAATACGTAAGTATTATTTATTCCATGTGTAAATAGACTACTTTTTTAAGTCATTTGTACATGATTAAAATGATTGACGACTAATGATTAATAATTTACAATAAAACTATTTGGGATCAGCCTATATGGAGCGTGACGTCAAATTGATGTCATCGGCATGAAAATTACGGGCCCTGATTACTTATTTATTTTATTTTATCGTACGGCAAACAGGATGACAAATATACATACATAACAACTATAAATTAATATTAAGGCTAATCAGCCACTCGTTGGCTTCGTTGCTAAGGATGATAAGATCTTCTGGGGGGCTAGCTGTATTCGTGAGATGCTGTTGAAACGTCACGGAACGGTCAAGCAAGAGTAATGCCAAGGTATTTTTGGCAAGAAATTTTGTGAGCCTCTTATAGGCTCATTATTGAGCCTTTCATTTCATTTAATTCAATTTTATAAGCTCATGTTTGGCAGACTAGTTAAATATAGATGGAAGCAGCTCACCTCAGTTTTACTCTTGCTGGGGGTCAGTCGCCAAGTTCTAAAAAACCCATCAAGGGCCTCCAAATCCATGGACGGTGTAGATTCTAGGCCTCCATAATCAATGCCTTGTGTCACGAGACAGAGTCGTCAGCGTAGACAAACTTTCTAGCCATGGTACTTGGTATATCGTTAATATATAATTTTAAAGTATATATATATATATATATATATATATATATATATATATATATATATATATATATACATATATATGAATATATTCGTTAGGATACAAACTTAACAATAACAGTGTAGATGTCTCTTTTTAAGTATTCAAAGATACTTTTGATAAGAGAAACCGCTCTTCCGTAGTAAAGTATCTAGAGTTATGCCTAGAAAAAAGAAAATTAATAAATTTAAAGTATTATGATCTTTAACAGTGCCCTCTTGGCCCTTTCAAGTTCAAGAAATTTAGTTTTTCTGGTCCCACCTCAGATCGGTATTCAATATGTGAGGATAGAGCCATAGCAACATAAATTTGTGTAAGTGGCTTTGTGACGGAGTACATGCGATATGAGATACTGTAATTATTACATATTGAGTCAGTATTTATTTAGCGTATAAGAAGATGCGTTTCGGATACCAGGACGACATAAGTTATATGAGATCAAAACTATTATATATAAAGTTAGGGAAAACTGAGGCTAACAGATTTAAAGTGATACTACCAGGAGTACATAAGTTATACACAGTTTCTATAATTACAAGTTACGAAAATAATGAATATTTGTACAGTACGATTACTGTTAGTTAAGACCTGACAGATGGATTGCCTTCATTTAATTTTCAAATTTAATCTTATACAAATAAAATAGTTATTACTAAATCGGTAGATGTGGGCAACAGTATTCTGAAAAATGCTTTATTTGTATGAAATTAAAGTTTAAAATTAAATGAAGGCAATACATCTGTCAGGTCTTAACTAACAGTAATTGTACTGTAAATGGCTTGGCACAGAGTTTATCGCCAGGGTAAACGTTGTGCTGTTTGCAGGAGGTCCTACTTGGTGATGGATGTGACTAGCTCTACGATGATGGAAGCGTTTTGCCTGTCCTCTTACTTGGCTCGCACTCTATATATATCGGCTATATCGGAAGGTGAGAATTAAATAAGATAGACGCGTGCATGGATCCCTGGGGCAGGCCATTGCTGAGCTTCCTGATGTCCCTAACTTCTGAACCCATGTCTACTCTGAATCGCCTCTCAGTATAAGCATATCAGATATTAAGTTGGCCATGGTTAAACTTGGGACAACGTACAGCAGCTTGAACAGAAGGCCTTCTCTCCATACGGTGTCGTAAGCTGTAGTGAGATCGACGAAGACCGACCCGGACTTTAAACCTTTCTGAAAACCGCTTTCAAGGTGTGATGTTAGAGACAGAACCTGGCCTGTGTAACTACGTCCTGTTCTAAATCGCGCCTGTTCTACCTCGGGTTATGATAGGCGATATCCTTCTACGAATAAGACTCTCCAGCAATTTATAACTGTTGCTAAGCAGCGCAATTGGGCGGTAGCTAGAAGCGTCATCCTCCATTTTACCCGGTTTCAAGAGCGCAAACACTTTCGACTCTTTAAAGACTGTGGAGAGTTTGTTGGAGCTGAGAATGCCACAAAAAAAGAGAGCCATTTTAGTGTACCTATTAAATACCTATTCCACCAACCTATTATAATGCTAGTTATAGTAAGGCGAAGATAATAGGTTCTTTAACATTAACGAGTTTAATTATTGATCGAAGCCGACCTAGGAACCGATGGGGTGAATGGACTCCGAGCCGACGACGTTACAGAAACAGCATTGGACAGTGATTCTCCTGGTTGGTGGTTTATGGTAAGCCGTCAGCCGTTTTTAACAAGTTCTCAAACGAAAACACTAATTTTTCTGTATCGAGCTTTTTCGCTGTGCCTTGCTGTCCCTTACTTATGGTAAGCCGTCAGCCATTTTGAACAAATTCTTAAACAAACACACACATTTTGCTGCATCGAGCTTTTGCGCTTTTTTGCTTGCCTTTCTGTCCCTTACTTATGGTAAGCCGTCACGTCAGCCATTTTGTACAAGTTTTCAAACGAACACACACATTTTGCTGCATCGAGGTTTTTCGCTGTGCCTTTCTGTCCCCTATCTATGGTAAGCCATCATCCATTTTGAACAAGTTCTCAAACAAACACACACATTTTGCTGTGCTGTGCCTTTCTGCCCCTTAGGGTGGAACGTGTACAGGGTCTCTTTAGGATTGCTTAATGTAAAATACACGCAAAGCGTAGCGTATTGTTATGTAGTTAACACATTCACTGCAAAGATTTGCTAAGCGCTACGCTCGTAGCCGATCCCGTGGTTTTCCTCGTATGTAGCGGAAAGCGACTACGGTGTAGGCGCCCGCTAGGTGGCTTCCTGGCAGTGAAAGTGTGCAATGCATACCGCAAATTATCAGGATAGTGCACTTCATTTTTAAATTCATTGACTCTTCTGGTCCGTGACTGAGAGTCCAATAATGGATATTATATGTAGAAAAGAGAAGGTAACAGGGCCTATTCCAGTTTGCTATCGCAGACTTCATTGATTTGCTGAGTTGAAATCCAGAAAAGTTAGTTAGTACAGAGTTGAAACATTGCTATTTTGATATCGTTTTTATCTATTGGACCTCAGAGCTTGACTATCACGAAAACATTTACCTAGACAAAGTGATGAGTGTGCTCATTTGAATTAATTAGCTGAATTCATAACCATCATCTAATCAGCTGAAAGACGTCCAAGAAAGAGTACCACAATGACCGGTCCTGCGCCACCCGCATACGAGCACTCTCTAGTCCTCCCGCGACGTTTACCAGGTCATCAGTCCACCTTATGGGTGGTTCTCAGTACGTGGTCTCGAGAACCTTTCCGCCCCAACGGGCATCGGTTCTACGTGCAATGTACCCTGCCCATTGCTACTCAAGTTTGGCGATTTGGCTTACTTTTTTTTATGATATAGGAGGCAAACGAGCAGTCGAATCACCTGATGGTAAGCGATAATCGACGCCCATGGACACTTACAACGACAGAAGAGTTGTAGGTGCGTTGCCGGCCTTTAAGATGGGAGTACGCTCTTTTCTTGAAGGCTTGAAGATTATAACGGTCCGGAAATACCGCAGGCGACAATTCATTCCAGAGTTTGGCTGTGCGAGGCAGAAAGTTTCGGGAGAAACGCACAGTTGAGGACTGCCAACCATCTAAATCTCCAACCATCTAAGTCTGGTGAGAATGGAAAAGCTGTCACGTACATTGTCTTAACCCAACAGGGGTTAGGTTAGTCCGTTGAAGTCAAAGTCGAATCAATCAATCAATCATATTTATTTGCAAAAACACAGGAGGTATTTGGATGCTACATAATGGGTTGGTACAATGTATTTTGCTTGCGAGCAAGTGTGCAAATATTCAGGATAATAAATTTAATTAACAATGTCACAAAAAATATAGTTATAGTTAAGTTTATAATATAGTTAGTAGAAAGCGAAAGTTCTTTGGCTGGTTCATCTAGTTAATGACAAACATTTGCGCCTATCATCGTTTCTATGTAGGTTTTCTGTATTAACTACTGAGAAAAAAGTTCTATAGCGGCCAATAAGGTGATAAGAGTTAAGAAGAAGGAAACCATATTTTCAAACAATGCGTCATCGATACGATTTGGGTCCTTCAATAAATTTGAAAGCCTATACGCCCTCGCAGATTGCGGACACTCGGGCCCTCCGAGACATATGGAAAGGTAGAAATAAGAACTTTTGAGAACAAGCATAAAATTCAAAAATATGTAACCCGACGACAGAAAACTTACTGATAAATCCCGATTTCTTTATACTAGGTAACCTATGTCACCCGGAGGATAATTTTGAATCGATCGATGGCTCATTCATCAAAATCGGTTTAGTATCTTTATCGCTACGGTGTAACATACGTAAATACAAACATAGGCTACTAAAATCATATCCCTTCGTTTCGGCTCTGCAAAAACAGAGTGATGCGTCAAGCAGCATCCAAACTGGTGGTTTTGATGCTGCTTGACGAATCACTCTGTTGTTCATTTTGCTTTCATTTGGCTTTTATCGCTAATTTCTAACAAGGCATTCCTACTCTTTTCACCAACGACGCGACGCCTAAAAGGTAACAAAAATTAAAACTGTTTACGAGTCCCCATCGTTTAACCTGCTAACCTAGTTCTTTATCAACAGTAATCTACTGTACAGTACAGCTTCCAAATGTGGGCAACCCAAAGTACAAATACAGGCACAACATGTCCATTACACTAAGGTGATGGACCATTTTGTGGTCCATCTTTCAATTTTCATTAGGGGCTGAAAATTTTCTACCAGGTCTCTTTAACGATAGGTACGTTTAAAAGTTTAAACCGCCATACGTATTCAAAATATAAATATTCAAAACGGTTTGGTACTTTGTCAGGGTTCAGTTTCATGTGTTCGACTTATCGTCACACAGAGCTTGAAGTGAGACTAACACGTTGGTTATAAATATATGACGCTCACTACAAAACCCAACCAACGTGTTTCTCGTTTTCAAGAGCACTAACCAACGAAAGTCGACAAAGCAGAACTTTTTACAGGTGAAATTTGTCTCTGCCCTGAAAGTTTGGACACTCGGGTATTACTTAGCCAGAATAAATGGATTTAACGGTCCCTCATTTGCAAACTTATTGTCCTGAACTTGGAAGGTGATGCGACCTTTGTTTTGGCTGTTATCGTTGGGACCTTTTAGTTTTACAAAGGTCATTAAAATGATGCCGTTGAGACTTGGGGTAACTTGGGTACTTACAGTTATGTGTAAAAGATGGGAGAACTCCTTCAAGATATGTAAAATTGACACAAAAACTTTTTTATCTACAATTACTTGTTTTCATTTGTCTTTATACAAATGATAATAATAAGTAAAACGGACGTAGATGAGTTATAGGTAGGTACTTACAGTCGCCGACAGAGATGTGTGTACAGTCGAGTTCTCCAATATCTATACAGACAACCTTTCAAAAATATCTACACATGTGTTGTTACCATGAAACTCAGCTAACGCACGTGTTATTATTTAGCAAGGCTAGAGGAGAAGAAAAATTAGTGCTCATGCGTTATTTTGTTTTATAATTCTCAGGGTATTCAGCTCGTAGGTTCGGGTTGCCCTTATCAGGTATAAAGGCTTCTGCTATTTCATTCGAGTTATTCACAAGTTATGAGAAAATAGACAAGTCTCTAGACACTACTGTATTTTAGCAAATAGATTAATTATAGAGGGCGCCACATAGTTTTAGCTAATATAGCCTCCAGACAACTATGAAGGAAATAACAGCACCAGTATGCCTTCAGGAGTCTGATAAAGGAAAATGCATATAATTATCTAAACAGCAAGATATATTGTTTCCAAAATGCTTAATTGTATAATTAAGAATCCAGACATGGGTCTTGATTTCCTCTTAGAATGCTATCTTAAGTTTATGTTACGCTAAATTACACATTATTATCATTACAATTCCCTTGGGTCAATGAAGAGCATACGCAGTTTAGAAATAGGTAAGAAATGGAGCGCATTCACCTTTTAAACGTCCTGTCAGGTCGACGAGCACATCCAACACTAGCAGAAGAGCTGATAATGCAGTCTCGACGATGCGCCCTTGTTGCCTAGATGCTCCAGCGACCCTGAACAGCGTTCCTGGCAGCAGTGGCAGCTAGCGTGACGAAACGACGACAAATTCGCAGTCCAAGCATCAGACATCTAGAAGTAGCAAGCTCAAGCAGACACCCAGGCAGCCGCGAGCATGTGATATCCATCAGCACGTGGTAGCCCCAAGCATGTGGTAGCCCCAAGCACCGGCGTAATGCTGAAATGAAACAACATCCGTTAATCTACTGATCATACAATTTTTACCAAACTACATTCTTTTCTTATGCTACCATCTTTCTAGACTTTTTATCCCGAGTACTTACCCGGTCTGTAGTTAAGCGTTTCAACACAACAATCGACGAGAATTCATGTTAAAGATTGCTCGTTTCCGAGCATTGAAGATGGCTATCACCACATTTTCTGTAACAAATAATTTAAACATCTGTAAAAACGTACACGAAATACGGCATAGAAAAGGATCCCAGCCATCAAAAAACAGCAATACTCACAATATTTCTGAAGATTCCCTTCTCTACAGGGCGATTCACATGGGTTATGTTTTAATGGCACTTGGCCGAAGTGAGTGACTCAAAATCGAAACAATGCGGCGTGCTCAATCCATGGCGGTCCGATTTCGAATGAGGGAACGATTCAATCTACCGCTCAGCAGTGAACGACCAAAGACAGACAAGCCCATAGATTACATTCGCGAATGGAGAATCTCTAGAGAATGCAAACATTTTAACTAAACCCAAAAGTCTTCCTTTCCTTTTCTTATGTTAATTTACGTAATTCTTAAGTGGTTCTCCAGCTTTAAATAAAATAATTAATCTCAATCTAATCACGAAACAATTGCCTGGAAGCTCCCTAATACACTTGTCAGTTACATCCATACGCAAGAGATGGCGCGCTAGAAGAATATTGACACAGCTACTAATAAAACCCTGTAGTTTCGCTAGATGACGCTGCTGGTATCAAAATATCGAGCTGTCGAAATTGACATGCTACAGTGTCGTATGTCAGTTAACAACAAAGTCTCTGTATAGATATTTTTGAAAGGTTGTCTGTGTAGATATTGGAGAACTCGACTGTACCACCTGTACATTTTTCAGCTTATTACGAAGAGGTGCAAAAGCGTGAATATAGTATCTTTCACGACTCTATTGTCGGGCATTAGTGACGTGTTCAGATATTTGTGAGCACTTTGGCCGCTTTGATATATCTGATGGCGACTGTTCGTGTATTTTGCATTCTGCAAGTAATTGGTCATATAGCGGCCCAGTAAGTGTGGAGTCATTGAAGAGTCGGTGTAACGTGTTCATAGTAAGACCATTATGAAGGAAATTGGATTGCTCCCATTCTATACATACTTCTGAAGGTAGAATGTAAGTGCTGCTCGAATAAGACTTTTAGAGTCCATGTCATACCAAAAAACAGTGACCAGTACGCATGCCCATCAATAACCTCTGTGGTTATGCGATATGTATTTGCGACAATTATTTTGATTACAACTTTCACGATTCTCACTAATTATTTTTGCTAATAGGGATTTAAACGTGTAAAATTTAATCATTTATGCATTTACGCCCACGTTATCGGCCGCCAAGGATGTTGTAACAGTCAGGAACCTCGAGAACCTTAGAGATACTCCAAACAGCCACTAATCGCGTATATAACTTATTTATTCAAGTCCCATTTAGTAAAAATAATTAAGACAAATTGTCTGAATTTGAGTGCATCGGAAGGCCCGTGCTCGAGCTTTATCTACCTTTTAAAATGCCATGTTACTTGTCTTTGATTCACTTGCTCTGCATTCTAATTTGAACGCTTAGAAAGAGACGGATAGTCTATGTCGCCGCGACACACCTCGCAGGACGTCGTAAGATAGCCGTGCTGGTCATTTATATTATAACTCAATGTAACTAAAGTTTTTGGGTTGTAGCCAGGGTGATCGCGTGGCTAGGGGGCTTGATCAGGCTAGTTTGAACATTGGAACAAACGTGCCAATAAGTGTCGCCCGAGACAAAATTGAAAATTACTCTATGGAGTATTGTACATCGCTGCCACTATTGCCCCCTCTATCTATCGAAAACACTAGCATGATAAGCTATGTTTGATTGTTTGCTCGTTTCGCTCCCAACGGACGCTTCTAGGGCTAACATAATATTGACGTGTTGCGGACCTAGGCGACTAAACGTTGTTTTCCAGCGATTTGGGTCGATTTTCCTAAACGTATTAAATACATTTCGATTTTGTGTCCACCGAGCGGGCCTTTTCTGACAAATTTAGCGTTCACAAAACGAGCTTGGCTTTGAAGCAAACACGAGCGACTACAGACATTCTAAATCAATAATCGAATCAAATAAAGTAGAGGGCTGAAATTTAGAGCACTTCATTTATTTATTAACAGCTATATTCACACAATGAATATTGACAGTGGATACAAAGAGCCAATTATAGGAACTCACAGGTAGAATAGAATATAATAGTTAACATCGCGAACTCGCCACAGGATAGTGTTGTTTAATTCATCGATGTACGCTGCTTTAAACTATTCACAAGCAATTCTTGAGTACACATTATCGAATCGAATGTGTAATAATTGCTAATAAGCCTTATATAACTAGTTCATAATTCACTTCATTTTAGGGCGCGGACTAGACTAGACGCCAAGAGGGCAGCGGGGCGAAAAACGAAAACAAATACAAATGGACAGGATTTATTACAATTTTTAGCGATGTTACTAATGAGTTCTTAAACGGTCAACATTTTCAAATTATATGGAATGTTTATGTCTATATTGCATCATTTCATACCTAGAAGCATGGAGGCCTTTCTTAAGTTTTATACCACACCCTGTACAAAATAAATAGTAAGTACATATATGCTTATAGATAATTAAAAAAAAACCCGTCTGTTTAAAACTGGACCATATGATAAGCTAACGTGCCGGTGCTGTTTGCCTTGCTCTCAGCGCCGTTCTAGGGCTAGTAAAATATTGACGGGCGTCCGAACTCGACGCCTAAACGGCGTTTTATTTCAGCGCTATATCTTGCTTAAAACAATGAAATTGTAAAAAAAATGACTGATTGAATCTTGCCTTACTTTGCGCAAGTCCATGATAAGTTCATCATCATCATCATCATCATATCAGCCGAAAGACGTCCACTGCTGGACATAGGCCTCCCCAAAGAGTGCCACAATGACCGGTCCTGCGCCACCCGCATCCAGCGGACTCCCGCGACCTTTAAGTTACCATGATAAGTTACGTGAACAGTATTCCTTTAGCTATTCAACTGAAAACGTGCCGATCTATTAGCGTAATTTCGGATGCGGTTAATGCGCCCTACCTCCCGCCGCACTTGCAGACATGCAAATAATTACAACAAACCACCACCAATAATGACAAAACCTCGACACGTGTTTCGCCTCTCTTCTAGCTATTCACCTACACCACCTGAACCGCTCTGTTTTAACGTCATTGTCGGCTCAAGATTATTTCATGAGAGATAAAACGTACCGCAGAACCTTTAATCAAAGAAGATTCCGTACTGGTATTAGTGGTACGCTGAATATTTGCCCTTTCAGTCAAACATCGTTTAAAAATACTACGATATTATAGTAATGCTAAAACCATAATACATTTCCTAACCGATGTATCGTATTGCACACAGGACGTGTGTGCGCTTTATAAACAAAATAGACGTTCACAAAAATGGCTGCCCTAAAATATTTTCTAAAGAAATAACTTTAACAAGTAACATACTTGCGGCGATTGTCACGCCTTCATAAAGGGTAGAAAATTTAAATTTGAAACAGCGGGCCTAAGATGGTTGCCATTTTATCACTTATCACCGCGTGACAAATGACAAGTCACGTGATTTGTCTACTTAATCACTCAAATTACCGATTCAAAACATGGTTGCACGTGTCAAAATGGAGTTATCCAACTATGACATATGACAGCGATATAATGACAAATGAGAGCATGGTACGTGGTTAATGTTGTAATTTGACGTCTCAACTTAGTTTATTTTATCTAAATGCGTCCGAGGTATTAACGATAACCTATTTTAAACTTGGTTTTCACCAAAACTACCAGTGAATGTTCGATTTTCTAGTGACTGATCAATCACAAAATTGTCTGTTGAACACACCTATTATTGAAAAACTAGTGAAATTTCATCAGGGAGCTTTCAACAAAGCTCTTGGCCCTTGTACTTGGGAGTTCCTAAATCAGAAATTTCGCTGCATATCAGGAGTAAGGTAAGTAATGCTATTTGAGTAATTGATAAATTGTATGGACCCCGAGGCTCGTTTGGGTACAACGGGGAAAACGCTAGCGGAGGATGGCGTTTAGAGTAGGGAACAACGTTAGCGTATAAGTAATACAAATGTAGCCAGTGATTATTTTATTAAACCTAGGTACTTAGGTACTGCAATCAACATGTACTTGGGAATCAGAGAGTCATTCCTTAAAACATATTTGTCATTCTTGTTTATATCTTAAACTAGCTTCTGCCCGTGACTCCGTCCGCGTAGAACTCATTTATAACGCATCTCCATACAAACTTTCATCCCCGTATGGACTGATTTCCGGGATAAAAAGTATCTTTTGTCCTTTCCCGGGACTCAAACAATCTCAATACCAAATTTCATCTAAATCGATTCAGCGGTTTAAGCGTAAAGAGGTAACAGACATTATCTGTTACACCTTGTACCTACTCGAATTCCTACTTTGGTAAATAAGATAATTATCATTTCATAAATGGCAAAAGATGTGCGCGCGGCTCCACCCGAATTAACATGCGTAATTGTGTTTCAGGTTAAGTACTCATTGACCTGTATTTTATTTTCTTTTCAGATATATTAGTGAAGAAAGAAAAGAAGATTATAACCGATGGTACTCAAAACATCACACGTGTTCAAAAATCTAATTACATAAATACATGAATAAGCCATACCGTTTCATTTGAATTGATTGATTCCTTTACTTATTATGCCACCTATATGCAGGGAGTGTTTGAAAGGTGAGGTTCAAGATGGAGGACAAAACGAGTCAATACTAACGCGCTCTACCATCTCAACCTTCAAACACTTTGGGCATGACAACCATTTTTTAAAGATATTCTCAAGAATTTTAAGAATCTAACATTCGTGACACAACACAACACAGTATTACAAAACAAACACAAAATAAATTTATTGATGTCCTTTCTTGAACAACTACATACGAGTACATAGAAGGAGAATCGGCAACGCAATTTTCAAGCTTCAACAGGCTACGATGCCCGTTTACCACCAAGCGGGCCGTATGCTTGTTTGCCTACGATATGGTATTAAAAAATACACAATATAATGATCACATTGGATTTATTACTTTTATTTCAATTTGACTATTGTACAAAATAAACTCAATAGGTATACAATTTACAAAATGAGAAAGAGAATGTAAGAGTAGGTACAAACGCAGATTTATCCATTTCAATTCACAGTCCAGGCACCCTTGAGTAGATTTGAGTTAATTTTAATGCTTAGGTGTCTTAAAATTTAGGTTTCATTTCCACCATTCTGAAACATAAAAGTATAGTTAAGTACATTTTTAATAATATTAATAGACTGACTTTTACAAATACTCTTAACACAGAATCCTCAATTCAATCTTTACCGATCAAGGATTCTATCTTGGATTCCTTTGAAGTTGCAACCAACCATAAAAGTGTCTGCTTATCACCAGACCAGCCATATGCTTATTTGCCACTCTTTGTCCAATAAAACTGCATGGTATGGGAGTCAAATTGATTAATATTACAGTAGTCTAGAAACAGATACGAAATAAACTACAGAGTAGCGGCTACATTATATTTATAATGACAAAATAAATTTTAGTTTTATTTCACTAATCCACAGTTGACTGGATATTTATATCTTACCTAATCCAATATAATTTAAATCACAAAGTTTTTAATGATACGTATTTTTTTACAAGTAATACCGGTGAAATATGACTACATGGATACATATTTCACAAGTAGACAAATATTTCTAATATTAAATTAACTTACATAGATAATAACCAAAAAGAGTTTATTTATATTTGATGCAAAGGATTGTTATTAATTTAATTTTAAATTAAAAATATAATAATTTATAATATTAAATAAAATGAAGATACAAATAAAAAAATAAAGAAATTATTCAGTTAATTGGTACTTATTATGTGTCACATTGTATGATGATATTATTATGGATCAGTAGGTGACATCTAAATGTAAATAGTCATCTTGAATATATTTAGAAAATAAAGTAAATATTAAGTAAAAATAAGATTGTGAAAAGTTTCTGTCGCTGTAAATCTTTCAAAGAAATCATGTATGACAGCCAGAAACACAAAGATAGTGTAACAATATAGCTTTCTTTTACCACCAACTTCTACAGTTTAATCAAAATTAGTATTGAAACTGTGTAACACAATTTGGTACACAAAAATTGTATTTAGCCAAAATCTTAGAACTTAAAGTCTAGTACATTTACCTACTTTATATGCTATCTAAAGAATGTAAGTATGTTCAACTTGCCTGGTTTTTTTACAAGGAATGTCAGGTTAACCATTTGGGACTGAAAAAAGTATTACACAGCAATTCTATTTTTTGGTAGTAGAATCACTGTAAATATCAACTTACCAATTCATTCTTGATTAAAACACGTGAACTGCCTTTATCGAACTCAAAGGCAATGCAACATGTTAATGTTTTCGTGTTTTCAGACTGGATTTCATTTCATTTATCCATCATATTATAGGCCTTTCTTTGAACTGCAGCACACTTAGCCTCAATAAAATTGTTATTTCTATCATAGTCTTGAAGTCTGTAAAAAGAGGAAACATAGCTGTGAACTCGGTAAATAAGCATACTTTTGATTAAATGTGTTGGTAATAGTAAACTAACCTCTGAATTAGCTGTATTTCGGCTCACTTAATTCGGCCTCGCTTTTAAAGCACTGCCTTTCATTGATCCGTAACTCATATTTGCCATAATTATGTGCAGGTATAGCAAAATATTATTCTAAATAAATAAATAATCCAGCGTAACAGAAGCATATTCAACATTTGACATTTTTCAATTTTGGCGACTTCACGCGTCACTAGCGCCTCTAGCGGTGCTTCACTCGTAATTCCTTATCGTATCGTATCGATTTGTTTATTTTATCCATCATCCGAACATGGTTTTCATGTATGATAAATTTAAACAGTCGACGATGTGACATATTGTCACGAAATGTGACAGTTGGCCGTGCTTCAAAAATTCTAGCCATAAAGCCTTTTTTATACATTTGTTGGTAATATTGGATGACTGCTTGCTCATAAATAGGACGTTTTACTATAATGCCATCAAACTGAGAGATAATAGAAATGTTATACCTTCACTCATACTTCACTAACTTTCAAAATATTTGGGTTTTTATTGTATTTTGCATCTGTGATGAGACCCTTTCTTTTTCTAAGGCTTGACATTGACAGCAAAATAAACCGTCGTCGTGAACTCCGTCGCTATCACATCAACATAAATAAGAGTAATTCTTCATCCTCCTAGCGTTATTCCCGGTTATCTCAGTTTAATACAGTATATAAGTTAAATTCAGTTTACATGACGACGAAATTTTGCGAAAAATGCAACCAAAAGTGTAAGTAACAAACAAAATAAGTTAGTTTATTATTTCAACGTTGGTCGTCTTACTTATTTGTGTGATTAATACGTTTTCAGCCGTTGCACTCCGGCTCCAAAGAGGAAGCTTTGCGAGTACATGGCGACGCACGCGCTTTTTGCCAACGGCGAGTACGGTGGCACGAGGTTTCAGTGGCAGGAATTGGCGGATTCGCTGAGGGAGTTCGGCCCTGAAAACTCGGTGGCAGCGTTGAAATTGTAAGTAATCAACAATTATCTATATGATTCATGAATATATCATGAAATCGTAATGAGATTGACTTACTACCGAGTATGATATATTACATTTATACGTATATTTAATCAAGGCACTATACTTAATCTAAGAGAGTAAAAGTGTGTTTTGCTTGTATTTCAGTGAGCATACAGTGCAGTGAGAAAGGATTCAGTTCAATTATGAGTATTTGCATTCCTATTTGAGTTATGACAGAGCTGTCTATCCCAGTACAAATTATGTCATCATTGACGTTTATTGTACTGAGATGACGGCTCTGTCATAATGCAAATAGGTTTCGTGGAGGGCCGTGACAAATTTTGAATGAAAACAATAGTAAATGCCACCATGAGGTTTTATTCGGCAATACATTGTTACATAAAAGTGTGGCGGTTAAAACGCTCCGCGGCCTTACCCAGCTAGACACCCTTGTTATATAAAGGTATAATGTCCAAATATCATACATTTTCATTATGTTTACAGTCCAAGTCACCAAAACCATGCATGCTCAAAGATGCATTCAAAAAGAGCTCAGAGGCCACAGATCTAAATGAAGAGCTCCTGCAGGAGAGGGATAAGAGTGAAGAGGAGGTCATGTGTGTTGTTAGGACGAACAAGACCCTCAAAGCTCAGCGCACTGAACAGGATGTTGGTTCAAAGAGTTGTTGAGCCAGCGGATCGAACTTCAACTATCCGTGGATCGGTTCCAGCAGTGCCAGGAGATACATAAGCAGGCGTATTTGGGATCAGGAGCTGGAACCGGAAGAGCTGCAGGCAAAGGAGATCACTACCTGCCGTGCAAGCAGGCTCCGCCCGAGCCGCCGTAGAACGCCGTCGAGCCGACACGAGCCGGTAACCCCGCGCTGACCGCCGTGTACATGGACTGTAGTATGAGAAAACTACATAAAAATGTATGGCGCAGACGCCGACGTAGGCAGCGGGGTTACCGGCTCGTGTCGGCTCGACGGCGAACTTAATGGAGAACTTTTATCAGGATATGTAGGTTATAGAGCAAAGTTTAATTTTATCTACTCTCCCCCCTCCTCCGGGGTGAACTTCACCCCCCTCCCCCGCGCCCATGAAATTGTCCCGGAGCGCGGTATTTTCTATTTTAAAAGACAACCGTACAAGATACATAAAAAGTATGTAGAAACAAAATAATCCTTGATAAATTTACTATAAACCATTTATACATACAAAAGCGATATCACTTATAGTTTTATCTTAATCAGCCACCAAATACAAACGTTTTTGATAATTTTGCTATTTTTTTTACTGTACTTTTAGTATTCTTAAAAACTTCACACTTTATCGCCAAGATATGTATGACTGAAGTAAAGAATAGAATATGCTCTTTATATAAAGGTATGATTTATTTCTAAACTCTTTCATTTACCGTTGCTGTGCTACTTTTTAATTTCATTCAGTGAAATATAAATATTCGTACTGTTATATTTATATATTTATTTATATTTATTTATATTTATTTATTCACAATAATACATTGAAAGCTTACAGTGTAAGTTAGTTGGTTATACTGGGCGTTTTCCGCAAGTCCACATCCAGTGTGCCTATTTTGCGTGAATCGGTGAGGTAGCGCTACTCTAACCGCCCCGGCTCCTCCAGAAAGTTTGTGAGTGCCTTGGTGTTGCTGACTGTGTCCCGTAGTGTGTCCGGAGACCCTAGGTGCTTTTTTCTGTATACTTGAATTAAATTTAAAAAATAGGACCCGGTAGGTGGCACTGCAGTCGGTATGTCACTGATCTCCTCCAAAAGCTGCATACGAATTTGAGCGGCTCAGCCTGAGGCATGCTCGCCCCGCGTGGCGAGGTACTCACGAGCCAATTTGGTGCACATAAACATGCGCGTGCGAGCCAGGCGTGCTCGCGGCGAGCCGACATTGTGCGTCGATCAAAATGGCGTCGGACACGATGACAGCCGCGGCTGCGTTTATGCACGAGTTACCTCACCGAATTATTACCAAAAAGAAGAGAAAATCGCCTCGGTGGTGGATGACTCAGATGTACTAAAATCGTAATACATGTGGTGCACATTTACTTCACTAAATTACATCGTTCTGCCCGCGGCACGCTCGGATACACGTCCAAGTTACGCGAGGCACGCACACTGATATTTAAAGCAATGACGCGTTGAGTGTCCAAGAGGCTCCGTCCGCGTGGAATTCGTTTATATCGTAGCTCCATACAAACTTTCACCCCCCATTTTAGGGAAGTGGGGGTTAGAAAGAGACAAAAGTAGCCTATGTATAGTACTCTCCATCCCTTCAACTATCTCCACTTAAAAAAATCACGTCAATTCGTCGCTCCGTTTTGCCGTGAAAGACGGACAAACAAACACACATACACTTTCCCATCCATACTAATATTATAAATGCGAAAGTGTGTCTCTGTCTGTCTGTCTGTCTGTTACCTCTTCACGCTTAAACCGCTGAACCGATTTAGGTGAAATTTGGTGCAAAGATAGTTTGAATCCTGTGAAAGGACATAGGATAGTTCTTTTCCCGAAATTCATCCGCTAAGGAGGGGAAATGGGAGGTTAAAATTTGTATGGAGATTCTTAAACCGCTAAACCGATTGAGATAAAATTTGGTGCAGAGGTAGTTTGAATTCTGGGAAAGAACATAGGATAGTTTTTTTTCCGAATTTCATCCCTTAAGGGAGTGAAATGGGGGGTTAAAAATTGTATGGAGATACTTGAACCGCTGAACCGATTGAGATGAAATTTGGTTCAGAGATAGTTTGAATTCTGGGAAAGGACATAGTATAGTTTTTTTCTCGAAATTCATCCCCTGAAGGGTGAAATGGGGGGTTGAAATTTGTATGGAGCTACTTAAACCGCTGAACCGATTTAGATGAAATTTGGTGCAGACAGTTTGAATTCCAGAAAAGGATAAAGGATAGTTTTTTTCCGATATTAATCCCCTAAGGGGTTGAAATGGAGGTTTAAAATTTGCATGTAGCTATTAAAACCGCTGAGCCGATTTAAATGCAATTGGATATGGGGATATTTATATGTAGTTCCGAGGAAGGGCATACGATAATTTTTATCCCGAATATTGGTGAGTGATGGGTGGAAGAGGAGGGTGTCACCAGGCTGTATCTCAAGAACCGTGATAGCTAGACAGTTGAAATTTTCACAGATGATATATTTCTGTTGTTGCTATAACGCCAAATACTAAAAATAAAATAATTCATACTATACTAATATACTTAAATACTAATCCATATCCATACTAATATTATAACTGTGAAAGTGTGTCTGTCTGTCTGTCTGTCTGTTACCTCTTCACGCTTAAACTGCTGAACCGATTGAGATGAAATTTGGTATGAAGATAGTTTAGATCCCGGGGAAGGACATAGGATAGTTTTTATCACGGAAACCATCCCCGGAGGGAGGGAGAAATTGCAGATGAAAATTTGTATGGTGCTACAATATAAACGAGTTCCACGCGGACGGAGTCGCGGGCAGAAGCTAGTTTATAATATTAGTATGGATGCTGGTCTAAATTGAATACCGGTGACATTTTATTTTCACCCCCCATCCTCCAATTTCCGCTCCAGTCCAAGTTGGCTCATTTTGGGTTGCACAGGGCAGTTCCACAACGCATCGGGAGCTCAAATACCGCGAGCCATCCGTTTGCCTCTCGGACATCGAAATTACGCGTCATTGCTTTAACTATGAGGCGCCTTTGAGCACGATCAAAAGACCGCCTCCAGGCGGCTCGCGTCGCGCCGCGCCGCTCGCGCACGGCGCATGAGCGCGTACGAATTTGAGCAAAAGGGCTTGTGTACAAATCACGCGAGGTTTTTTCGGCTTCTTTTTGACCTCAAAGACCTGACCTGAAAGATCAAAACTGTTATCCTCAGATTCAGATAGCGATAACGAGATTTTGCTCTTACTTGCCCTATGGCGAAACAAAAAGAAGAAATCTAAACGGTCATCGGGGCGTGAAGTTGTAAAAATATACAACTTGCTGCACCGCTCTCAGCACGCCTCCGCGCCGCGCCGCGCCGCCACCGCCGGTGCGCGCCGGTGCATTGGCAATACTACTTCCCGCCGCAAAACCGCCCCGCGCCGCGCTCGCCTATCTGTGCACGCGTATCACCGCCTCCGCGCCGCCGCCGCCACGCTTTTTTCCCGGCCGGTCTTCTATGCGGACCCTTTCATTTAGCTCATACATTACAACCGGTACCGCCTCCGCGCCGCACCACGCCGCTCCGCCACCGCTGTCAGTGCGTTTCGGCCTTTTCGTTCACTGTAGAAAAATACACGTGACGTGAGGTCTCCTTAACGTGATCTGTCGTCATTTTTTCCTGCTGGCTGTTTAATTATTCGGCATTTGACGTACGGTTACATGCGGAAGTCACTTGCCTCATTAACATTTTTTAGAATAAATTGTGTAGGTAAAGTCGGTATAGTACCTAGTATATATATGTATATAGATATATTAAGTAAAGTAGGTATCATAATGAAATGCAGCGGTACACAGGATAAGTATTATTAAATTTGACCGCTTCTCCTAGTTAATCACAACAGTAGCCGCCCGTTGTGCTGGTGGCGCACGTGTGCTGGAGAGCCCTCCTCTCTCTCTCTCCGCGCCCTCTGCTTCCAGCGTATCGAAAGGTCCACCTTCCACCAGCGACCTACAAAAGAAAAGTGTGTCTCAACTAGATCCCTCAAATCCGTAATGTGTGACTTATTAAACTATTTTTTGTAATATTCATCCCATAAAAACATTCCATGTAAAAAAGAGGCCAAGTCTCGAAACTTTTCCACCGCAAAAAGTTGTGAGATACTTATTTGGTAGTACCAAGTCTCAGGCATTCTTATTATTATTTATTTGCTAGCTAAATAAAATTCTGCAACTTGGCAATCACACAACTTTACTGCATTTATGGATTTTTGCATACCTAAGACTATGTAAAACAATGCGTGCTTGGTTAATGAAAATGCAGGATTCTAGTTTTATCCACAACGAATTTATAGGGGGGCCGAAAATGGCCTGAACTGCTTCGAGAAAAGGATGGTACGGCCGTGCCGCTGTTTTGCTCGACTTGGCGGGGGCACTGCCGTGCCCCCAGATTTATTGTTTATATTATTGACCCATGGATTATTGCTAATAAGGCTGAATTAGATAGAACAAATTCACATTTGCAAATTTATTTTGCAACCAATTATGCATTAAAATGCAATCGGTGCAATCTAAGATTGGGAAATGTTTGAATCACTTACCGATAGTGCTGCATTATATATTGTACAGCACACAACAGGTAGTCTATCTATGGGCAGCAATTTCTACTTAGAAGTAGGTTGTGCTCCCCTATGTGACTGTCGTGTAGCCTCTTTAATTCTGCTTTAACGGCACAATTGTTTAAAAATGAAGGAGTCCTGCACTTGCCCAGGAAATCTCGCGTTGACTGAGATTATTTTACAGTTAACATCCGCAATCTGAAACGTAATGGTACCTTCAATCAATGTGTATCGAAATCATTTATTTTAAAATCAATCTCGTGTCAACATTGTTTGTGATATTTGGTATTTAAAGTGGTTATTAGGTAATGATCTTTCTAAAATACTGCTGCCAATTCCAAATGCCTCTCATGTACTAGAAAGAAAGGGGTTATAGCTAGTAGTTATAATCTACTACTATGTAGTGATACTAATATTATAAAGAGGTCTGTGAGATTGTAAGTTTGTATATTTTGTATGTAAGTGCCCCTCCGGAACTACTGAAGCGTTTTCAATAGTTATTTGTGTCACAAGGGAGAAAAATAGTATATTTACGGCGAGGGCGGTGTATTGAATCCTGAACGTAGCGAGGGATCCTAAAATAGAATCCTGAGCGTAGCGAGGGATTCTAACGTAGGATCCTGAGCGTAGTGAGGGATACAAGTGTTTAGAAGAGGGTTAAGATAATTTTGCTACCGAGTGACACATACTATTTTTCACACCGACTATGAAGAAATATAAAAAAGATTCTGTTAAAATTACTTAACAAGTTTTAACAAAATTTCTTAATTTTTGTTACTTACGCATTTTTAAATATTACGAAAATCATAAATTTTGATATAACGTTAAAGTTAAAACTTTAAATATGTTCGTTTTTAATCGATTACGATGAAATTACAATCGATTATTGTATTTAATGTGTTCTATTGGCACATTGCGTAAATGCTACATGCCAATGAATAAATTAAAAAAGTAGCTTGAACAGAAAAGTAGCATTTTGATCCCTCTCGTCGTGGAGCAAAACTTACTTTTCCGAATGAAAGGTGTGAAAAAATATTTTCCTCCCTTCTTTTCTTTTGAAGTCTACCTCTTCTCGTTTCTACTGAAAGGGTTACTGGAAGAGATCCCTCAAAGGGATAAGTTCGCCTTTGTACATCACTTCATCATCTTTTTGTTAATTGTTTACTGTGTTTATTTTGTACAATAAAGTTGTACTACTACTACCTTCTGGATGGACAGTTTAGCCCGCGGGTTTATTCCTTTGCAATACGCGGACGAAACCGTGCGGGCAGCTACTGTATGTTTGTATATTTAACAATTCATTTATCACCCAAGATGTGCAGCAACCCCCTTGAGCCTCTAAAACGGCAAGTCCTGTGGATCGCCGGGACCAGTCATTGCCGGGAACGCTATCGACTTTCTCATGACCCTATAAACAAAATAATAATATTAGGTATAAATGATATTGTGACATCCCTTTGTAACTACTGTATGCTATGCTAATGAATACATAAAAAAATAGTTTTGAGCGTTATTTTTATGTAGAATTCAGTAACATGGTGGGTTACGTTTAGTACAATCTGTATTATTTAAGATTATTTACTAAACTTTTATTCTTAATAAATAATTATAAATATCTAGGTATATACTGGGCGCCTCAATGAAAATTTACTTAATAATATTTTTAGTTTCTGTAGGTTTACTCTCTATGTTATTTAAACAAATTCGATTTGATTTGATTTAGTCCGAGTGACCATTCTATTCGAGAAACAATATACCTAAGTTACCTTTATATGGAGCGGCAACCCGTCGGCGTAATGAGAGCGGAGATCCTCGCCCAAATTATCAAATAATAGTGCCATCTCCTTGCGCACTCTATATATATATATATACGTCAAACCGTGTCCGAAAACTAATCTATATCTTCAAAAATCTTCGTAACTCAGCGGATAAACGGCTGCTAAAAGTGGTTTATATCTCGCTTTGTCAGTCAGTGCTAACCTATTGCATAACAGCCTGGGGTGGCGCTGCAAAGACATATATGCTTCTTCTTGAGAGAGCTCAGCGAGCTGTTCTGAAGGTTATTCTCAAGCAACGCAGGCGCTACCCCACTCTGATGGTGTATAAGGATATGGATGTCCTTAGTGTTCGCGGAGTTTTTGTTCTGCGTGCGGTTTTAAGGCTGCACGTAGCGTTACTGAATTCACCCATACACGGCAACTCACTTCTAAGACGCAATTTTCGGATTCCTGTTCCTCCAACTAAGTCTGCATTCGCCAAAAGATTCGGTCCCTTTCTTCACCCCTTTATGTATAATAAAATATGCAAAAAACTTCCTCTCCAAGAATACACAGCAAGAGACCTCAAAAACAAATTGCAAACATGGCTCAAAACTCTTTGCTATGAGGAAATAGAGAACATACTGAGAGTAATTAAATGAAAACACACTCACTAACTACACACAGACACACACACACACACACACACACATACACACATACACACACACACACACACACACACACAGTCACGAACGTACTCTATGAATATTGTAAACGATAAAATGATAAAAAACCTAGATATATGCCTAGTTACTATAGTAGTAATATAATATATAATTAATTGTTGGCTCTTTTAAGCATTCGCGCATAATTTACTTATCCTCTTCCGAATTGGTTACCTACGGGACAGGCCTAGCCTAGTGTAGGAACCGGTGCAATTTTGTATACAACATTTTAGTATGTACGTTTCTTTATATGTGATGTACTGTATTTGCAAATTTCTTTTACTGTACAATAAACATTTTTTATCTTTTTTTTAATCTTTTTATATGTGACAGAATTCAGCTCGGTTCAATTCGATAGATCAAAAAAATAAAATCTTGACATATATCAATAAATAAAATGCAATAATTACATATGACGTATATATGCATGTTTTTTCAAGTGTTTTTATGTTATTCTCGTATAAAAAAATATACTTAGTTACTTGAAAAAGTGCGGAAGTTCAGGTTTTCTTGATCCACAGTATAGGTTATCGTTACTATAATCCAAAAAGCATTACTTACCTTAAGTACCGCTTCGATAAGCGTGTCACCCCCTTGCGCACTAATGATATGCAGCGAAATGTCTGCTTTAGGAACTCCTAAGTCCAAGGTCCAACAGCATTTGTTCAAGACTCCCTGATGAAATTTCACGTCTTCTTTTTCAATAATAGGTGTGACTTCAACCAACAAACAAATCTGTTTTATTATAGGGAAAAAATACCATAGCGCACTTATCACAGTAACTATCATTATTATATCACTAAAAAATAGAGTATAAATTCACTCGTAGTTTTGGTGAAAACCAAGTTTTATTACATTCGATATAGCTTATCGTTACCTCGGACGCACTTAGATAAAATAAACTAAGTTGAGACGTCAAATTACGATAATTTATCACATTAACAACGTACTATGTTATGCAAAACGGTAACGGCTGTCACTTGTCATGTATACCTGTCAAAGTTGGATAACTCTATTTTGACCATTGTGAATCGGTAATTTGAGTGAATAAGTAGACAAATCACGTGACTTATTATTTATCGTACCCTTATTGCTTGCGTGCCTGTATTTAAGTTCCCTTATATTTATTTATCTATTTACTAGCTCCTGCCCGTGGCTCCGTTCGCGTGGAACTCGTTTATATCGTAACTCCATACAATTTTTCACCCCACATTTCACACCCTTAGGGAATGATTTCCGGGATAAAAACTATTCTATGTTCTTTGCCCGGATTGGAACTATCTCTATACATGGGCGCTATGAAAATGTATCTCGAACCGTACATTTTAAAAAGTAACTTAAGAGTATTAAACTCAAGTCATTTCTAAATCGTCTTAATTTGGTGGTATAATAAATAAAGCATCCTATTTTTGTGCAAGCATTCATCCAATATCACCGAAATAGGCTCTATGGCTAGAGTTATCACTTATAGTGCTGTAAGCGACAAGCTTTAACACATATCGTGGGATAAACGACAAGGTTTGGTTAACGTATCAGATGCGATAAAGAATCATATCCACTATTGCGTGACAAGCGATAGCAGCCATGGTAGCCCCGCTGGACATGTGGTTCCCCCGATCGAAAACACAGCTAACACCGTGTCACACGGTGTTAACTTGAGTACTGATGCGCGCTTGTTTTCATAAACACGTGGCGTCAGTTGGAAAACAAATAGTATATCGTACCTTCGAGGATGGTGCGGGACAAAATTGCAGGCGTTATTCAACGAAGCACAGCCCAAATTTATGATACCGCAACTGATATTCAACTTTATTACCGCTATCTTAGAATCCAAATTTATGGTCTGCGACATAATTCTGATAGCGTTGGAAGTATATTTCATTTTAAGTAATCAAATATGGTGCCTTTCGTAAACTAAAATGTGCTGGAAATTTTAATGTCTTGGGGAACTTAGGGTTGGTTGCTGACGTTTTCAATTAAACTTGTACGGCCGTATTCATAAACGTACTACATCCTGTTTTAACTAAAATGGAGTTAAAATTCGTTTGTCCTTATCTGTCACTTTGACTTTTGTGTTCGTAAGAAAGGGACAAAGCACATTTTATTTAGCAGAGGCATTTTAAGTTTTATGAATAAGGCGGGTAGAGTTCCCGACAATTTTAGCCGCGGTGAGGAAGTTAGGTAAATAAATATAGACCGGTAAGAAAATACCTATCATACGATTTATACATTCTAAGGTTTGCATTGTAGACTTCATATTATAACTTAAATAAAGTGTTGCTAATGATTATACAATGTATAGCACTAGAAGTTGTACTTATAGTGCTTGGCCTTTACCTTTACCCACACAAATATAAATAAATATAAACGCAAAGGTATAGTCACCTCACATTACTTACGAAGCAACGCGCACCGAGACCGTCTAGTAGCACCGCCTCACAAACTCACAAGGTCAGAGCAGTCTGTGTACGTCACAGGCCCTGCGATATACAACCGCCTCCCAGAAAACATAAGAGATGCACCATCTCACCAATCTTTTAAAAGTAATTTGGAGTCATGGCTACTCACAAAAACCTTTTATACTTTTAACGATTTTATGGAACTCCCACTGACCATGTAACATTTTGTTTAATTTATTCTATTTTATTCAGAATAACCGACATTACCTGGAATTTGTATGTGTATTGTACAAATTTTATTTGACGTGTATCAGTTTGCTACCAATAAAGATTATCTTATCTTATCTTATCTTGGCTTGTTTTTAGGGTTCCGTTCCCTAAGGGTAAAAACGGGACCCTATTACTAAGACTTCGCTGTCCGTCCGTCTGTCTGTCACCAGGCTGTATCTCAAGAACCGCGATAGCCAGACAGTTGAAATTTTCACAGATGATGTATTTCTGTGGTTGCTATAAAAAAAATACTAAAAACAAAATAAAATAAATATTTAAGGGGGCTCCCATACAACAAAAGTTTTTTTTTTCAGGCTGTATCTCAAGAACCGCGATAGCTAGACAGTTGAAATTTTCACAAATAATGTATTTCTGTTGCGGCTATAACAATAAATACTAAAAACAAAACAAAATAAATATTTAAGGGGCCTCCCATACATCAAACTTTTTTTTACTGTTTTTATAGATAATGGTACGGAACCCTTCGTGCGCGAGTCCCACTCGCACTTGGCCGGTTTTTTGGTTTATCTTTTTTATAACGCTGAGCACAATCATCCGCGGGTTGTCGTTCTGCTACGAACATCAGAGAGAGGCGTAATCACGCAACGGTTCGAACGCGCGTTAGGACAATACAACTGTCATTTTTCCATAAAAAAAAATCATTTAGGTCTACCTAACGTTCGTACAATGCGTTACGTGATCGACCTGCAGGTAGAACTTGTCACGCTCGTTCGAACAGTTACATGTTTGCCCCTCTGGAGTCACAAGTTTCCATAGGCTACAGCGTTTGCTTGCCATCAGACAGGCCGTATGTTTGTTTGCCACCTTTGTAATAGGAAAAAAGAATAGGTAGAGTACGTAGACAAAGTGGGCTACTATGTTTAATCGGATAAAATTGGCCATGTGCAATTGACTACTTTCTTAAAAAAATATTTTGTCCGTCAGTAACATTATTAAATAATATTAAACAAATATTTTTTTTATTTATCAATCAAACAAGAGAATATTAATATAGGCCCGTTTGAAAAAAAAAGTGTTGAATATTTTTTAATAATCTAACGTCGGATTAAATAGAATTATATTTATTTACCAAGAAAAGTACCCAATTGCTACGAGCACCCGTGTCTCAAGAACGACATTTAAAATAAATTAGTCGGAGCAACTCCGCTTATTTTTTATCTAATCGCGGCGAGAAATCTCCGTCGAAAGGCATAAAGTGTTTACAGATCCAGTTTTAATTACTTCGGACTTAAGGCGACTTTCAGTGGCATAATTTCACGTTATCTTCGCATTAAATTCATGACTAAGGAGCTGAGAAAGGATGGAAGAGGCTTTCATTATTCAGATTCATTAACTTCGTTGGCTTGGACGTAACCACCTTGCATAAGAATTTCGCGTCTTTGGCCGGGTATTTAATTCTATGACGTATACTAAAACCAGGCGCAGCGTGGGTAGCAAACCCCCCACTGATGACCAGAGGTCGATCACGTAACGCATTAATAAAATAAATAAATAATAAATATTAGGGGACAATCTTACACAAATCGACCTAGTCCCAAACTAAGCAAAGCTTGTACTATGGGTACTAGACGACGATAAACATACTTATATAGATAAATACATACTTAAATACATAGAAAACATCCATGACTCAGGAACAAATATTCGTGCTCATCACACAAATAAATGCCCTTGCCGGGGTTCGAACCCGGGACCTCTTGCTTCGTAGGCAGGGTCACTACCAACTAGGCTAAAGCGGTCGTCAATCGCATTGTACGTACGGTAGGTAGATCTAAACGTCACTTCTTATACAGTGTACCAAAAATGGGGTGTGAACCGATCAAGGGCTCAACAGGTATCGTGTTCTTATAAGAAAAAAAGAGAAAAACATTTTTTTTTTAGCGTTGGCCGACTGGGGCGACTAGCTCCATAGAAATGTAAAAAATAAATCGCGTCAAAAAAATTTTTTTTTTTTGTTTTTTCTTATCAGAACACGATTCCTGTTAAGCCTTTGATAGGTTCATACCCCATTTTAGTTACACTGTATGGAAAATTGACAGTTGAGTTAACCTAATGCGCATTCGAAACGTTACGTGATTAGCCCGCTGGCACTCTTGGGGGGAGGCCTATTTCCAGCAGTGGACGTGTTTGGCTGATATGATGATGACTAAACCAGACAAAGCCGTTTAGGGTCTATCAATGTGAAATTATATTTAATACAACTCTTGTCGACATAATATAAAGTCTAAGGTGCACGTTTGAATTGAACACACGGTGCTTATGGTATCTATAATAGGGCCATTTTAAGGAAAGTTGTACACTCGAGTTTTTTTTTAATTTTTTGATATAATCGGGTTTTTTCTTCTCAGAATCGAGAGCACTTTCGAACCTAATAGGAGAATAAAGCTGTCCAAAATGTTATATATAATTTTAGGTTTTTCGTTCCGTTACCACCATACAAGCTTAGTATGGAAACAGTAACGGAATAGAATAAAAAATCTTGGGACACTTTTTTTCTCCTATTAGGTTCGAGAGTGCTCTCGATTCTCAGTAGAAAAAACCCAATTACATCAAAATTAAAAAAATAGTCGAGTGTACAACTTCCCGTAAAATGGCCCAATAATATAATAATTTTTATTTATTATTTCAGTAAAGCACTGTACAATGACTTAAAACTAAATACAACGTCCCACAAAACTGTTTGCACAGTTTGACTGTGGGATCCAAGAGTCAATATAATTTGAGGTAGTCTTAATGATAATGAGTTTATATAAAGTGGTAAAGTCCTAATCAGTCTATATAATTAGTAAAGTCTTAAGAAGTAAGAACAGCTTTAAATGATGTTGTATAAAGTGGATAGGTAACTAGATATAAGATATTAGGTATTTAGGTATTTATATACTATCGAGATAGTGTTTCAACAGGGCTCTTTTAAATTTATTTTTGTTTTTCTCTTGTCTAATAGCCGCAGGTAAAGCGTTAAGCAAATATGGTAAACGTTTTTCGATGCGCCTGTCCCCATAGTAATTGCTTACTCTGAGAACGGCATACTTACCTGCAGCTACGGATCTGGTACCATATGTTTGGCTCATTTGAGATAAGTTACTTTCTTGATTGCCGTGCTGATTGACTAAAATTAGTTGTTGGTTGTTGTAGTTGCCGGAAGAATTTTACATACTTTGAATAACTGATGTTTAAATGTTTGAATGTTTAGATGTTTCGATGTTTGTTACTCAATCACGCTTAAACGGTTCAACCGATTCGGATGAAATTTTGCACGAAGATAGTTTATAACCTGGATTAATATATTGGATAGTTTTTATCTCGGGTCCAAGCAGATGGACGCTAGAAAGCTATAAAGCCAGTAAAAATCCTACTATTGTTTGGATGATTTTTACTCAATCACGCAAAAACGGCTGAACGGATTGAGATTTAAATTTGCCATGGAGATAGTTGGCATGATATTGATGGGTATCTTACAAAAACAAAGTTAATGAAATATAAACAGATTACTGTTTTTTGAATTGATTGTTTTAATATGATCTATATGAATTCTATTATGATCTGTTTTGGCTTAACAATTTCCAGACTTCATTAAATATCAAATGACAATTGATATTATCATTGGGTTTTTACATGCCATTGAATAGTCAATATCATAGAGCAAATAATAAAAAAATACTGACACATATACATTTTCCAATAGATAAGAGCGATCCAGTAGTTTTTTATTCAAGGTTGACGATATTATTAACCATCTGGATATCAAGTTACAAAATTCCGTTGAGTCATCACTATATCATATTTACAAAGTTATCACTCCATAACGTATGCTAAACCGTATTCATTACATTTTCCAATTGGATTCCATTCACAATGCACGTCTTAAATCTGCTCCTGCTAATTCATGGAATTATCGCGACAGAAACAAGTCTGTACCGGCACACGCATAATTCAGCCTTAAAGACCGGTCTCCCATGCCTGGGAGACTGCGTCAACAACGAGTGTGTCTACGATTGGTGGGGCCATGAAGACACGTGCACAGAAAGCAAAGTTACGTCCCCCACCTACAGAACCCTCAAAGGAACTACTTGCTACAGCAACTGCGGTGCCTACAACGCAGAGCCTTTCACGTGGTGTGCAACCTTGGAAGATAATTCTATCAAATGGGAATACTGTTCCAGATACGAAGCTACAACTGCCACGAAGCGAACCCAGACTGATAACTATTTGTACATATGTACTGATGAGTGTACTTCCCGAGGAGAGACTTACAATTGGTGTCATACACATAACTCCTGGGAGAAATGTGACCCGGAACATGAGGTACTAGTTTTTAACTATCCTACGGAGAAGTATCATGACGAATGCATTTCAAGATGTGTTTTATATGATGGTGACTATAAGTGTTATGACAAGAAACAGAAATGGAAGTCATGCTATTTGAATCCGGATAAAAGTCTAATATTGTTTGACTTCGGTCAAAGTATCAATAAAGCTTTGAAGTACTTTGGGGCCTTGGATGAAACTGGATATTTGCAATGTGCTGATTCGAAGAACAGGAAGAAACGTGCCATTAACTCGCAGTGGCCTTTCATAGAAAGTGTGAGAGATTTGGTAGCTGAGTTCGAATCGGGGTTTCCCACCCTTGTGCCTAACGATGGAGGACCGGTGCAGTCGTACACAGTGCTACCAATTCCAGTGGCTGGTCAAGATGATACTATGTTACCATTGGCTATACGAGCGGTGATTACTAGAAACCATCTCCGTGCGCCTGGGACACGAGGGAACATCCCCGGCACCGTCACCAGAAATATAGCAATGATGAATCCCTACACAGCACGTCTGGATGGTAATAATGACGAACGAGCACATCTCTTAGCGTCCGTGCTTGGGGGAGCCATGGAGCCCTGGAACTTCATACCACAGCCAAGGTCCTTTAACCGTGGTCGAGGTTCCAGATGGTATTTTCTAGAAGGTCTTATCACTCGGTTTCTCAGGGAGCCAACTCGCCCTGGGAGGTATGTAGACTGGCAGATGGCTTTGGCTTATGACGTATACACCGACCGTCCAAACCGCCCGATATCAGTGTCTTTGAGTGTGAGAATGTATGAAGCGGACGGTTCATTGTACGATTCATCAGGGATTTATGAAAACATGTATTTTTCCAATAATCCCTTATGGACCTGTACAACTTTCTTCACTGGAAGCGGGTAGACTATATGTTTCATAAATTTATAATAAGCCTTCCTTAAAATTATTTTGATCCCTCTTTAGCATCAGCTACTACTTACTACACACTTTGTTATTAATTTATTTTGATTCAAATTTTACATTTCCCGCGTATAAAATTACCAAATTTAATTATATTCGGACTATTTTTAACGAAAACAGAAAATTGAGGTAATTTATATCCTGTAATAGCCATAAGCCACATTAATTATTCATGTAAGAAAATAAATCCACCTGCTGACCGATTATGTGCAGTGAAAGTAATATCGATGGAGATTATTTAATAAAATAACAATTTTGAAGGAAATAATGTTTACGCGACTACTGAGGCGACCTGCTCCATACAAATGTAAAAAAAAATCACGTCAAAAAAAATCTTAGTTTTTTCTTAACACGATATCTGTTGTGCCCTAGATCGGGTTCACACCCCAGTTTTGGTACCTACTCTGTATGTGCAATTTTTTTGTCTTCGGGGAATAAATGGGATATGCAATATTCGCTTCCAGAGGGGTAATCACGTATCATTTCGAACGCGTGTTAGGACAGTTTAACGGCTATTTTTCCATTTTAAATTTGACAGTTAGATCTACCTAACGTAGGAAGGAAGCACTTATTTTAATGTAGGCGCCCCTTCAGAATCTATAATGACTCAACTGATAGTTGACACTGAAAGCAGACAGCTTACTGATATCGTACCGCATCCGCACTGACCAATCAGGAAATCACTTTTTATGTGTTTATGAATAAATGTATCTTTCTTTATTTTCTTTCGTATATTAGTGCTGGTTGGCGCGGAAGCGGCGCGGTACGCAATGCGCTTTCCAGCAATAAAAATACTGTGACAATGTAATACTGACACCAGTGTAGTTTACCGACAAATGAAGAAATCTGGGCGGCGGGTTACAGTAAGCTCTCAGTACAGTACAAAGTATCGCATACCGATTCCGGACATGAAATGTCTCACGCGCAAGTCGCTTAACATATGGGGCCACCCACGGCCTAAAATAAACGTTTATTTAATTTAATTTTAATTTTAACATACAGGATGTACCAAAAATGGGGGTCCTATCATGAGCTTATTCGGTAGCGCATTGCGATTCCAAATATGCATTTGTTTATGTTTTGTTTATTCTTTGTTTATTTTATTTACATAAATATTTTTGTTTTTGTTTACAATACAGCCTTTGTTTTCCTTGACATTGCTTGTGTATGACAACATTCGGCAACAGTTCTGAATATATAATGTAATATATGTAATGTAATAGTTTTATGTAAACCGTATCAATTCCCCCACGGGTCATGCTATGCCTGTATGTGCCATGTAAGCACTTTATTGTACAAAATAACAGGTTAAAGAATATACATGTCACACAATAGATCAAAGTACAAAGGCGATCTCTTCCAGCTAACCTTTGAGCAATTGATAGGAAGGTATTAGTAAGGCAGTTTCAGGTGATAATATAGACACGCTGGACAAAAGCACCATTTTTTTTTCAGGTACTTGTTAGCTTTAAGTTTTTGATATGAAGCAACTCCTCCGTCAGCCATCTTTAATTTTATGGCGGTCATTTAGAATTTTACTTATATCATTAATATCTCGAGTTGTAAATAACGTAGAATCACAAACTTAGTGTCCAAATATACATATTTGGGGTCAAGGAAATCAACTAGATCTTTTTTAGAGTCGAGTTCCCAAAGGATATCAAACGGAACCCTGTTCCTAAGCTTCCGCTGTCCATCTGGCTGACTGCGTATCAACAATAGTTAGACTGTTCAAATTTTCACAGAAGTGGTTTTTCTATTGCTGCTTTAACATACATTCATAAAAATAAAATAAAATCAAAAATTCAACAGTGCTCTCATACTTATATGAAACGTAATTTTATGGCGTTTTTTTGCCCGCCCATAACAATCGGTATATCTCTAGAACCGTAATAATATGTAGACACGCTTATTGTGTATTACTATAGCCTCTATAATAACAAGTACCTAATAAAAATATAATAACATTAATAATTGTTTTTTTAACATAACTTACACCAACTCTAAGAACAAAGATGTTTACATGTATATGCAGTGTTACATCGGTAAAATACTTATCTAGTTAAACTCTCTGACCCCAAATATGTATATTTAGACACCAAGTTTGTGATTCTCAGTGTCTTAGAACTCGAGATATTAATAATTAACTACAATTAAAAATGGCCGGCATAGAATAAATATGGCCGACGGAGGAGTTGGTTCTTATCAAAAAGTTAAAGCTATAGACCTAATTAGTGCCTGAAAAAAAATTGGTGCTTTTGTCCAGCGTGTCCACGTTTACGACAATTTGTTTGAGCAAACCACTAAATCGTTAGCCAGCTAAAACAAGTTACATTCATCACGATTACGGCAATGTATATAACTCAATTTTGTCAAATATGTGACATGCGCCCTTTTTCGTAACGGGGGCAGAAGTGTGCGTGTCCACTAAAAGTGACCTTTGAACTCTCGTTGTTATCCTACTATAATCCTACTATAATATTATAAATGCGAGTTTAGATGTTTGGATGTTTGGATGTTTGTTACTCAATTACGCCTAAACGGCTGAACCGATTTGAATGAAATTTTGCACGAATATAGTTTATAGCCTGGATTAAAATATAGGATAGTTTTCATCCCGGGTCCACGCGGACGCAGTCGCGGGCGGAAGCTAGTATTATAAATGCGAAAGTTTAGATGTTTGGATGTTTGTTACTCAATCACGCTCAAACGGCTGAACCGATTTGAATGAAATTTTGCACGAAGATAGTTTATAGCCTGGCTTTAAGCAAAGCTTAGGAGAGGGCAGCAATGAGGCAGTAAGTATCACATGGAAGTGGTTACTACATTTAGAAAATTTAACTTATTTTTTTTCTTTAATTAAAAATACAGCTCCACTATTTTGACTTGTTGTTTGTTTGACTACCCACGCAAGCCACTACCCACACAAGCCAAGCCTAGTGTGGGGGTCAGCTTAAAATGTAACTGTTTTTATATTTTTTGGAAATAATCTATTTGTATATCCATTAATTTCGCTTGCTACCCGTGCTGCATGAGGTTCTACCACTAAAGTAACATTCGTGTTTGTTAACAATGTGTATTGCTTTGAAGACACGTAATACGGCAGCCGCCTATTAATCAAAACACTCTTTGTTTTTGACAGTAGCCGCCTTCTTACAAGGGCAAGGGGCCACGGCTACCGAGGGATTTAACAACATTCCAGCATAAGCTAGGTTTTTAATGTCGGCAACGAATACACAAAAACTGCACTGTTTTCTAATGAGTTTTTTATTGGTATTTGCATTAGCGTTTTGGTTGTACAAAACGTCGTGAGGAAACCTGCGTACTACTGCGAAGTAACTCAAAAATATATGTATCCCCAACGAGCTATGGGTGAAGCCGCGTTCACATTTGTGTGTCGTGTTGTGTTGTGACGCATCAGAACGCTAATCGGTTTCATACATTTAATATGGTTGCGTTCACATTTGTCTGATGTTGTGCTCAATACAGATAGTTATAGTAGGTTCAAGCTCACTACGCTAGTACCAACGCCGCCACAGTTAGCTAACCATCCTGTATTTATATAGAACCTTATTACGATGCACATAAAGTGCACGAGTGGTCAGTTAGCTGTGTCGTCGATAAAAGTTGAATAGGATGTAATACTAGTAATGAACCAAGGCCAGTTAGCCAGATTAGTAATGTGACCACATGTGAACTAGCGGTCCTGTTTTAGAATCCCAAAATATTTAGTATCCCACAAAAAAATCGGGTGGTTTTTGTGTAGGTACTATATACGTTTAAGTATATTGTCAGATTAATACCATACTAAAAGCCCGCAGGTCTCGAGGTGGTGCCAGTGAATACGCAGCTTAAGAAACACTCTTACTCCAGGCAAAATACGGTTTTGAAAAACATTAATTTATAATAGCGTTTTTTTTGTTGATTTCATTTGAAAATGTTATTCTAAGATTATATATATTCAAAAATCCGACAAACTTTCCACCCGGAAGTAATTATGTAGATTTCAATGAAACATGCATTGTCTTTTTTTATACGATTTATCTTGAATATTATAGAGCAAATGTAAATGAACCAAAATAAAGACAAAAATATTTATTCATATTTTTTCTGACTTTTCAGAAGTTAGTTAACTTATCATTTTTTTGATGTCTGAAATTTTGTCGGATTTTGTCGCTGGGTAACTATTTTATTGATAATATATCCGTTACACATAAAAAATAAGCTATTATAAATTATTTCCAAAATTGACATTTTTTCCATACGAGTTGTCAGTTCATTTACTGGACTATCTTTTGTGTCACAACGGCGTATTGCCGATCCTACATAAATTTACAATTTAATCCAAAGTCCTTAACCGAGGTAACAGCAACGCCGACACGCCGTCACATAAATTCAATTCCAGTATAAATGAAGACGGCATTGCGCAAATTGTAGGGCCAGCGCCATATTGCCTTAGGAAATGTGTTTTTATATGCCGAGGAATAAAGAAGGAATAGGAATAAAGAGACAATAAGAATTCATGTATAAGATAATAAAATAAGTGTTAACTTATTTAGGGGGTAATTCAGAGAAATACTTGGCATTTCCAATCGATATAATACTACAGGCAGAAAGAACGGGTAAACGGATTGATATTAATCAGGAATGAGACATTTGCACTCGTAGCGCTAAACGCATACTCCTGGCCCTGTAACAGGAGGAAATATGTAGATATACATATTTATCTTGATACATATTATGTAAATATATAGAAAACATCAAGAGCTACCGGGATTTGAATCCATAAGGAATCAATAAGTCGTAGGCAAGGGCATTACTAATCAAACTAAAGTCGTTGGCAGGAGTAGGTAGTCCTTCCATCTAAGATTTACGCCTTAAGGTTCTGAATACCTAAATATCGGTGTGAGAAAAAATTAAAATTGTAACTGGCGGAAATCTAAACACTAAACATTTTGGACCGCAGCCCTTAACAGCATTAGGAAAAATCCTTTGAAGTTATGGAAATAATATTAAAAATTGAAGGAGCAATGAAAAGAGCTGATTCTTTTAATTAGCACAAGACAGCCTTTAATTTGAGGGCAAAATTTGACGATACAAATTAAGGAAAACCGTGGTTGCTGGGGGTTTTCCGGATGCCATTACACTTGCGGACAATAAAATGGGTAATACCCTAAAAACACCCTAAAATACCCAGTACACTTGTGTTTATTGTAATAACACCCAAGACATAACTATATAATCAAGTAATAAATATATCGTCATCTACTGGTGGTAGGTACTTACGGTTAAATGCAGCAAACCCTTCCTCAAAAAAAAACTATCAACTAAATTGCTGTGTATCATTAGATCATGACGCAGAAGTACCGGTTTAAACAAGACATTGCTATTTGAGCAACACATTTCTTAGCAAAACTAACATCCAGGAGAAAATGTGTCATGTCAGACACATACACGTGAAGAACCTAATTCAGCTCTGTGAGATATATGATTAATCTTCGCGCGGCGACGCGCGAATAATTGCTTTTTACACGTAAAGCCGTTCGCATACTCATCCGACGTATCTTGTCGCATCAGAACAATATTGGTTTCATGCATTTAGCATTAATAGATTCACACTCTGACGTGATGCGTTTTGTTTTAGGCGTCAGAGCGCATCAGAGAGTGTCACTTCAGATGAGTTGTGGTACTGCCGGTACAGGAAGAGTTCCAATTGCAAAGCCATTGTGAGGACTCTGGACGGTGCGATTGTAGACACGGTTTCTGAGATCGCACATCGAGCTCGGCTGAACCGAAATTTGTCTGAAATTTCTAGAATATCATGTTTCAGGTGAAATATTTTAATAAATAATTTACCCCTCTGAAAGACTCTGGGTGGTTTATTGTTTTTGATATAATTAAATTTTTGTTATATTATGTACTGACGATCCTTTTATGTGAACTTTGATAACTATGACATAAAGGGGCTTGGGTAAAAATGTTGTCATTTTTTTTAGATGAGCGGCCACTCGTAAAAGTCGTAGATTATGATAGATCTACTCAAAACAAACATATTTTGTTATGAAATGTACTACACTAAAATGCATCGGAGCCGAGATATTAGCAATATATATTTTCACAGGTCCTATTGTAAAGTTATGAACTAAACTTCAAACTTATATATCTCGGCTCCGATATTGTTTAACGCGTTTAATTTAATATATCTGTAAAAAATAAACGATATCGTTTACTTTTTAAATGTGGCCATACTCTGCTTTGACTTGTCAATGTCATGTCATATGTCAAAGTTGGGAAGTGAGGTTATGCAGATTTAAATGCCGCATTGAAGTAATCGCCGTTATAATTGTTAATTTGTTACTGGGAAAGAAGTGTGTGGGTGAAGCAGGAATAGACTTTAAATGTCGTTTCTTTGTTTACAGGTTGGTATTGTTAGTAATAGTACTAATAGTACATACAATGTAGGTTAAACTTAAAACTTGTAGAAATGAAAATAAATCTTTGTTTACAGAGCAACACATGAAGTTATCCTTTGTCCCAATTCAAAATAACGAAAGTGAAATCGTCTTATAAAACGACATTTCTAGTTTAAAATTCAAATAAAGATGACGAAACTTCGTTTTGAATTCACAATACTACCTGGAAGTGACGAAAAAACAAATGCCTGTTGTGTAACGTCAATAAGCACCGAGGACAACAAGATTTATGCATTACCGGACGGACTACAGGTAGTTGGTCATCACAAAGAGTTAATAAAAACAGCGGCTTATAGTAAAGTGAAAAATAGTTTATCAAAAAGGTATCAGACCAGGCGAGTTTGGATCTCGCTAACTGAAGAACTGAAACAAATTTATATGGATGAGGATGGCAATGTGCAGTTTGCAGACAGATACCTGGAGGAAATAAATCAGGATCAATGTACTTCTGCTGGGCCCGCTGCTACCGGCACAAAAGGGACAAATACTTTAGAAAAATTGTTAGAAAAGTTAATAGAAGGTACACAGGAAAGTAAACAACAGAGCTTGAAGAATATTGCTGACAAGTTTGTGATCGAGAAGTTTACTAGCAGACATTCTAATGCAGCTCAATGGATGGACATTTTTGAAAAGGAATGTGAACGTTTCCAGATATCGGATGAAAAGAAGGTTGAAGTTCTTAGGCTCTTTATGGATAAAAGTTGTATAGATTGGTACAGTTCCATGGTTATGAAACTGACTATGAATGCAGAATGGTCTGAATGGAGGGGAAAATTTTGCGATACATTTGTCAACAAAGGGTGGAGTCCAGTTACATATGCATTACTGTATAAATATAAAGATGGCTCACTGTTAGATTACGCTATAAAAAAAGAGAAGCTGTTACTTGATATGAGGAAGTTGATTGATGCCGGTACATTGGTGGACCTTATCGCAGTTGGTTTGCCGGAGTATATATTAAATAAAATTGATAGAGAAGCATTGAAGGATACAGTTGACTTGTTCAATGAAGTAAGCAAGTATGAACATATGGTTAACAAAAAAAGTTACACTTTTAGGAAGAAATATGAACCGTCGAGAACAAATTTCAAGAATGAGACTCAAAAACCATGCAAAATCTGTGAAGGCTTAAACAAAGGCACCCGTTATCACTCTGAGACTGAATGTTGGTTTCGTACAAAGGAAGATGACAGAGTGAAGAAAAACTTCATCAAACATGTAAATAATGCAATGATAGAGACCGAGTTAAATGAATCTGTTCCAAAAAACGAATAATAACACCACTAATAAAGGTCAAAATACTAATAAATGATAAAAACCAGGTAAATGCAGTTTATGACTCAGGTTCAGTTGTTTCTATTATAAATTCAAGACTCTTAAGCCTGAAAGGAAAAGGAAACGAATTGAATGAAGAAAAATTAGTAACAGTTGGTGGTGTTAAAAAAACAGATGGTTTGACCAACCTAAAAATAAAAAAAATTAATATGGAGGAGAATGTTGATATAAGCATTGTGGATGAACAATATTTCAAGCATGATTTTCTGATTGGCTTAGACCTTATAAAAACATTCCAATTAACTCAAGATGAGAACTTGAAGATAAATCAGGTACTGAGTACAAACATAAAAAATAATAACAGAGTGAATGTTTCAAATGATGGATTAAGTCATAACAAATCGATTGTTCCAGAAAACGATGGTAACACAACAAAAGAATATTATGTCAATTTTAATGAACATATAAAGGAAGAGGATTTCAAGATAAAGATTGATCATTTGAACAAAGAACAACAGTCTGAAATAAATACATTGATCAACAAATACGAACCAGTTTTTGCAAGGCATAAATATGATGTTGGAACTGTCAATGGGTATGAAGCTAGAATAGACTTGTTGGTGGACACATATTGCAGTAAGAGGCCGTACAGATGTACTATGGAAGATAAAAAAGAAATAGAAGAGCAAATTGGAAAGTTACTTGATAAAAGGTTAATTGAAGAATCCTACAGTCCATTTGCTGCACCGGTCACATTGGCATTTAAGAGAGAGGAGAACAAAAAGTCAAGATTATGTATTGACTTTAGGGACTTAAATAAGATAGTAGTACCACAAGCTCAGCCCTTCCCGTTGATTGAAGACCTTATGACAAAGACTAGGAATTGTAAAATTTTTTCGACACTGGACATCAACTCAGCGTTTTGGTCCATTCCTTTACGGATCGAGGACAGAAAGAAAACAGGATTTGTAACGCAGGAGGGACACTTTCAATGGACCTGCCTCCCTTTTGGTTTAAAGACCTCGCCAGCAATCTTCCAAAGAATTTTAAGCAATATTTTGAGAAAATATAAGCTTACGGATTTTGCAGTAAATTACATTGATGATATCCTTATATTTTCCAAAACGTTCGCCGAACATATTGAACATTTAACGAAGTTGCTGGAAGCAATCAAAACAGAGGGTTTCAGATTAAAATTTACGAAATGCACATTTGCATCTGACTTAGTAAAATATTTAGGTCATATAATACAAGACAATTCAGTTAAGCCACTAAAGGATAACTTGACCTCAATAAAGAATTTTCCCATTCCGAAAACACAGAAAAATATAAGACAGTTCCTAGGGAAAATTAATTTTTACCATGAGTATATTCCGAGGAGTGCAATAATACTAGACCCATTGCATAATCTATTAAGAAAAAATCAGAAATTCATATGGACGGCTGAATGCCAAAATGCATTTGAAAAGATAAAAGATCTTTTATGTTCTCAACCAGTTTTGGAGATATTTGATGAAAATTTACCGATAAATATCTATACAGATGCTTCATTAGAGGGTTTTGGGGCAATTTTAAAACAAATACAACCAGATGGTAAAGAAAAACCCGTAGCTTATTTTTCAAAGAAGCTAAATGAGACTCAAAAGAAGAAAAAAGCAATATATTTAGAATGTTTAGCCATCAGGGAAGCGGTAGGATACTGGCAATACTGGTTAATTGGTAAATCGTTTATAGTATATTCAGACCACAAACCACTAGAAAACATGAATTTGAAATCTAGAACCGATGAAGAATTAGGTGATTTAACATATTACCTATCACAGTATGACTTCAAGATTAAATATGCCCCGGGAAAGGAAAATTTAGAAGCAGACTGCTTAAGCAGGAATCCTGTATTAGGACCAGATGAAAATACAGAGGAACAGTTGAAGATAGTAAATTTAATAAATCTTGAAGATATTGCAACAGATCAGAGGAAAAATCCAGAAATACAGAATAACAGAAGAAAACTAATTGAAAGACACAATGTATACTTAAAAAAGGGCAGAACAAGAGAAAAAGTTATTTTATCAGAGGAATTTAGTATAAAACTTATAAAATCAATACATGCTGACCTAGGTCACATTGGAATAGGGCAAATGCAGAAGACGATTAGTCCATTTTATGCAGCCAAAAACTTGATACAAAACATAAAAACAGTGTGCACGAACTGTGAAGTTTGCATTAAAAATAAGTCGAGAGGACAGGATAAATATGGATTTATGTCACACCTGGGCCCGGCTACCAAACCATTCCAGATCATGTCTATAGACACCATAGGAGGTTTTGGTGGCTCAAGATCTTCAAAGAAGTATCTTCACCTGTTAGTGGATCATTTCTCTAGGTACGCATTCATTTCTACTTCAAAGACCCAAAGTGCAAATGACTATAAAACTGATCAAAACTGTATCGGATACTGAGGATATTGGCATGATTCTCACAGACCAGTACCCAGGAATCAATTCGAAGGAGTTTAAGGAGTACTTGAGAAGCAACAGTATACCTTTGGTGTTTACAGCAGTAGACTCAGTTTTCTCCAATGGACTGAACGAGAGACTGAATCAGACTTTAGTAAATAAAATAAGGTGTAGAATGAATGAGGAAGGCATCAAAAAAGCTTGGACAACAGTAGCCCACGAATGTGTGAAGAATTATAATGAGACCAACCATTCAGTGACCCGTTTCTCGCCTAGTTATCTCCTAAACGGTACAGATCTATCATTATTACCAAATGAACTAAAGGAAGAAAAATCGCTTAGTGACTGGATCAAGGACAGGGAAGCAGCATTAGAAAACACAAGAAAATCACATAACTACAATAAGATGTTATTTGACAAGGATAGAAAATTCTTTGAGTTCAATGTAGGCGACATGGTGTATGTCGAAAATGGAAATAGATTGAACAGGAAGAAATTAGATGAACTCAGAATTGGACCATATGTAATTATTGAAAAAATCTCAAACTCTATATTTAAAATAGATACAGGACACAGAAAAGCAGAATCCAACCTCTTTCATATCACAAAACTAATTCCATGTCACAGAACGCAAGAACAAGGATAGTTTGGTAGAGAATTTTTTATGGAAAAAAATTCTCCCTCCAGGGGGGGGAGATGTAAAAAATAAACGATATCGTTTACTTTTTAAATGTGGCCATACTCTGCTTTGACTTGTCAATGTCATGTCATATGTCAAAGTTGGGAAGTGAGGTTATGCAGATTTAAATGCCGCATTGAAGTAATCGCCGTTATAATTGTTAATTTGTTACTGGGAAAGAAGTGTGTGGGTGAAGCAGGAATAGACTTTAAATGTCGTTTCTTTGTTTACAGGTTGGTATTGTTAGTAATAGTACTAATAGTACATACAATGTAGGTTAAACTTAAAACTTGTAGAAATAAAAATAAATCTTTGTTTACAGAGCAACACATGAAGTTATCCTTTGTCCCAATTCAAAATAACGAAAGTGAAATCGTCTTATATATCTATGCATATTAAGAGCTCCTCTAAACGATTATTAAAAAGACATCCTTGGCCGCTGCAAAAAAACAACATCTTTTTCTCATACAAGGTTACCCAATGCCCTTTAAATTAAGTGGACATAGTTATATTTCAATTGTTAGTTATTATTCTTCTAATAATTCTTATTGTATTTTATTGACGATCACAATAGGGAATCTTTTAAATTGACATGTAAGTTAATATAATGTAATCTTATATTGTGAGTAAATAAATCTGAATCTGAATGAAACGATGATCTGGTAGATCGCCAAGATGGCCTTTTTGCAGCCGACTCCACCCAGCGCTCATGGTCGATACCGCACGCGTTCGGTGTCGTTTGAGCATGTCCTCCTGGCGCAGGTGCTGACCGCGCTAGAATATGACAATGCTTAACAAAATATATTATATTGTGTGTAGTGTTAAGTTCATCAGCAAGAGTAAACATATATGTTTTATCCCGTATATTGAAATGTGCGATTGCCGTAACACCTCAACTAAAAAGTGAATGATTAACTTTAATAACCCTTTTCGGTGCCACGCACTGTAAATTGGAAAAGTTAAGAAATGTTTCATTAAATATTAAATGGACTTAAATCCTTTTTCCTTCTTCAAGGAAAATAATTGAAGAGGTCGATCGTTGACCCGCCCCTTGTTAAGGCTCCGAACTCCTTATGATAATCATTAGAATTATTCATAAGAATTTAAAATAATGACAGGGCCTGCTAACGAAACTTATAAAAACGTTTGCTTGATATAACATGTTCGTGGTGGCGCCATTTTACTGGCGATTTCGCAATGTAGTTTGAGACGTTGGTGCCGTTTAGAAGCCTGGGTCTTTTAGGTTGATGTTATAATACACGCCTCCTTGAGAACTGGTTCAAATTTGTCAACCGAGTAGATTGTTCCGACAGGTCTGTTGGGTAGAGGGACGGGTCGCGACTGCCAGAATAGCGGAGGTTCGATTATTTACTGCTCGGGGCAATATTTTTTCAATTAGGTACTCCTTTTAATTTAACAATAATTTTAGTTGGCGGGCTTTACTGCTTAATACAAAATTAATTAAAATCAGCACAGGTTCCGCAAGCTGTGCATTTCATTTGCAGCTGAAAAATCGTTTTTCTTTATCTGGCACCATGACATGACATTTGTGTCCGTAAGAAAAATATAAACACATTTTATTAATGACAGGCATTTTTCATTTTAAGTTTTATGGATAAGGGGAGAGATTAGCAAATATACTGATATTTGCCAATAGTGTAATTTTCGCATAAAAATACGAACATCCTCAGGTCCATACATGCGCCAAATATTTTCTAGAGTTCAGTTCGTTATATTCCGATTTCCTGCAAAGGAAGTAATCGTCTCAATGCAATCTGCATATATTTGTAAAGAAATTCAAAGGAATTTGTGAAGTTGTCAATCCACACCGAGCCATTATGAATATTATAATTATGAGGGACAGCATTCTATTTGAACACTGTACAGTCAAGAAATATGTATCGATTTAATCCGCTCATGAATATGTACCGAAACCTTTAACATAAGAACGATGGGACCTATTTATGCACCGATATTTTTACACTTGACTGTATAGCAAATACAACTATAAAGTAATCACGTAGAACCGGTCGAACAGATTTAGACGAAATTTGGCATTATATTATGATTATATTGTCTTCTCATTTCAAATCATCCACAAGACCACCTATTGCTCACCTCGTGTCATTTTGTCTTTTCTCTTTGAGTCTTGATTGATGGAGTTGTGCTTAGATAAATGCTGCAAGACTACTTGCACCGTATTATTTATTCGTCTTTATGCTTAACTCTTTAGAGAGAGCTTTGCCTTAAGATTGTAATGAAATAAATAGAATTTTACGGAGTGTTTCAGTAGAGATTTCGGTTTTATTTCCGTTTTCGGCCATTAATCTTTTAAACATTTCGGCCGCGTGGAACGCCCCTTCAGAACAATATAATTACTATTGTTAGTAAATAATAGAACAGCAGGTCTGTTGGATCCAAAGCGTTGGTATCCTGTTTGGAAACGTAAGGTTCGCGGTGAAAGTAAGTGAGGAAGATTCATCAATACCCATGTCGGTCTCACCTCATTTCATTGTTTACGATTCTCACCGACTTGGCCGGCCCGGAGTAGTACTAGTTGCCACAGGTTTTTAAAAAAAATACAGATGTTATACCTAAGCCACACCATGCTCCTCGCGCTGCTCATTGCTGCCGCGACGCTGCCCTCTCTGGCGACACACGGCTCTACTCACGCGATTAATCACGACGCTCCGCACTAGGTTACTTGCCTTTATTGGCACTCCTTGGAGTCGCGCCCAAAAAACCGACAATACAGGGAGCGGTGGGCATGACGAGTAACGTTGCCAAACCATATCTCTGTCTCAATTCCTCGCTACTTTCCATGTCACTCGACGAGTGTGTGGCAGGGCCATTAGGTACATTCTTTAAAAAATGATTTGTGGCTAGTCGGCTCGCCGCGGACGTGGACGGCTGTGTTCGGCTGTCGTTGCATCCGAGCGGCTCCGTCCAGCTTTTGTCTACTCTATTAAAACGATTTCGGCTACCACCGGGAGCTCGTCTATCCCAAGATTGGCATCCTTCACAGCATCGGCATTGAAACAGACACTACTTATAAGCGCCGGAGTAACTTCCATCTAAACTTCCAACCCAGGGGCAAAGTTAGATCTAATTGGATTTTGCCGAATAGCCGACTAATCGGCACTGAGGTGGCTGACTAGTTACCGACTATTCGCGCGGACTATCAATGTGGCCGGATAGTCGGCTTTCTCGACTAGTCGACTTAGGATGAATATCTACCAGAAATATGCGAAGCTGTGTATTGATATATTTAACACCTTAGCTCTCAAGGTGTGAAATATATGAAAACATATCTTCGCACTAATCACTTTTAAAAGATAAAACATGCGGTTGTGGTTTGAAGTAATAAAGCTCATATTTACACAATACATAGGTATTTATCAAGACTCTCTATAACAAAGAAAAACAAGGAGAAAAAAAGTATCAATTATGCGAAAGAAAAAGTTATCTGAAAATGAGGAACATTATTTATATTTATCCAAGATTTTGCTTATTTTCAAGCGAAATGTTATAGCCACCCTTATGATACGGTAGTGAGGGGATAACACAATGTTCAATTGTTTTTATCGATAACCGGATCAACTAGACCGATTGTGGGTCGAAGTACTTTATTGAAAAAATTAACTGTAGATATTGTTATGCCATTTAAACGAAACGACGTTTTTAGATATACGACTGTTTTGATAAATTTCTACATTTATAACGTAAACGTCCTAGTGCTCGACCTTATACCAGTGTATGACATGAGCACTTTATGTCAAAGAGACATGGCTTAAATTCGAATGGAGTGCATCTTCTTAGTTTGAATGAAACCTATATTGCTTTGACCTAAAGTGCGCATTTCATACAGCAGTGCAACCAGAGCCTCTAGTATAAGTTTTACCGAAACAAAACTTTACGACGCGTTTGCGTTTTAAGTACCCTCAATTTGTATGAGATTTGACAGCTAAACGCGATCGCGGTCCTAACGTTTTGTTTCGGTAAAACTTATACTAGAGGGTCTGAACTAGGACGTTTACATTAACCTAACCTAAGTAGATTAAGTAATCAATGACGATCGCTTTTCGAAGCGTTATTTCAAATGTATCAAGAAAGTTTCCCTGCTTATACACTGGGGTCGTGATAACTGCAGATATTGTAAGGAGTCTAAGTACTTATTTTTTTAGTTCTTGTTATAGGCCCGACCCCGTATACGTTTCTCCGATCATAAATTGGCTTTATACTGTGATACTGACTATGTATTGTATACTGTTTTTAAAAAAGTATACCTCGCCGAGTTGTTCACGTTGGTTCATCTCGAGGCAGAGGTTTTCTTTCCAACCCATTGGTAGTTTATCGACATTCATAGGTGCATGTTATTTGCAATAATGCCTTAAATGAAGAATATATAACTGACTTTGAATGTATTTCAATAGTGTTTATCGACATCTAAATCGGTAGGTCGTCCCATCCCTATTGTCATCAGTGACCCGCCCGAGGCAAAAAGTGGTGGCTATTATTACGGCAAATTCGAGGGTACAGTGTCACGGCGCCTCGAACGCCGCTTCGAATTCTCGGCTTCTTCCATGTTTCGTGTACACTTGAGATTATTTGAGTTGGCCGAACTGCATGAAAATAGTCCATTAAAAAAGCAACTTTACCGTTAAAGATAGAAAACTCCAATTTCAATGACAATAAAAAAAAAAGTCGCCTCATTAAATAATGTCCACCATAATATTGGGGGTTAGACTGACGATTTATATTTAATACCATGACGGTGGCGAACAAGTAAGTTCACCAGCTGTTCGATTGCGTCATGTTTTGTATGTGGGTAAGGTAAATTTAAATGACATTTTGTTGTATGGGAAAATGACAGAGGGATTGCCCTTACACTCATTATTTTGACTAAGCGAGACTAATTCGCGTATATGATGAGATTTATTTATTCTGCTCCCAGAACAACAAAGGGGTAACCACGTGACGTTCCGAACGCGCGTTAGGTAGACTCAACTGTCATTTTTACAAGCTTTTATTTAGTTTCACCTGTCCCGTTGTCTGTCTCTCTGTCTGTCTGTAATCAAAACTTGCAAGTTAAATTTGATCCAGTTCCCGGTTTCCAATTGAGTTGAAATTTTGCACAAATATGCAAATCGCGTGACAATGCAATATTATGATGAAGTGAAGATGATCTGATGATGGAGCTGGAAGGTGGCCATAGGAACTCCTTAATTAAACCATATAACCCCATCGAGTTTGGGCTCGTTAGAATCGTCTCAATGAGTAGTTGATGACTGTATAAGAAAAGTACAGTCGGCAATAAAAGCTTGTACCAAAAATGAAATTTTTGACAGAAACTTTTCCATATAAAAAAGACCTGCTGGTCGATCAGGTAACGCATTGTACGCGCGTTAAGTAGATCTAAATGTCAAATTTTATATGGAAAAATTACAGTTAAACTTACCTAACGCGCGTATGAATCGTTAGGTGATTACCTCAGAAGGGGAAATAAATATATTAGGTTGTTAGGGCAATTGATACGACTTGGCAATTACATAAAAAATATATAACTGAAGGAAAGATAGAAGGAAGGCAGTGGAAGACCAAGACATGCGTTTGTGGATGAAGCTAAAGAGAAAGTTAAGGTAATGTCATCATGGCGACCTTACTTACCAGTCACCAACAGGAACGCAACATCAAATCATAGTTTGCAGTATTTATATGCCAGTCGACATGGAAGAAAACTTAACAGACTTCACAGACTGTCTCGCGAGTGTCGAAGCGATCGTAGCGGATAATGTAGTGGATTGCGTATATGTGCTTGGAGATTTTAATGCCCATCCTACTGCCAGGTTCGGTCGTGAGCTAGCTCTGTTTTGTGCTGAACATTCTTTCGTTTGTGTGGACTTAGAACTGTTAACAGACGACACATATACTTTCGTTAGTGAGGCTAACGGGGCAAGGAGATGGTTGGACCATTGCATGTTGACTCATGCAGCAAACGCGACCGTAACTTCAGTGTCGTGTGGGTGGACTATGGAGTGTACTGGTCGGATCATCAACCCATTATGATCGTGTGCGACATCAGTGGTGTCAGTCAGAGGTCAGTGCATATGGAGGATCTGCCGTGTAACCGCGGCATACGCTGGGGTACTAGGAACATCGATCAAATAAATGCCTATGCTAAGAGATGCTGTGAAAGTTTAAATAGTTTAAAGTTTCTTAATACCAGTCAATGTGTAAACTGTAATGATATTAATATTTGTAACGATCATTTATATTTAATTGATGAGTATTATGAAGGTATAATTATGACATTACAACAGGCTGCTGTAGATAGTATTAATATTGTAAGCGGTGCACGTAAGAAACAAAACAAGACCTTGGGTTGGAACCACCACGTTGGGGAAAGTCATCAGCAAGCTCGTTTGCATTTCGGATGCTGGGTGATGGGTGGTAGGCCGCCGTCGGGAGAGCTGTACCAAAAGATGTGTGACAGTCGCAGACAGTTCAAAAACAAGTTGAGGTGGTGTCAAAACAACGAGGAACGTATACAACTTGCTATTTTAGCTAAAAACCAATCTGATAAAAAATTTGGTAAATTTTGGAAAAATACAAAGAAATTAAATTATAAATCTAACGTACCAGTTAATGTAGAAAATATTTCGGAACAGAGTGAAATAGCTCAGTTGTTTTCTCACCACTTTAAAGTTAAACCTCTCCCGGCGCGATGCCGATTGCCCATCAGCCGCAACGTGCTGATCAACTCGATGAGAGGACTGTAGCACAGTTCACTCCTAAAGAGGTTATGAGGGCTGTCAGGCAGATGAGACGTGGAAAATCACCGGGACACGACGACTTAAGTATTGAACATATAATATATGCGGGTGACACAATATTTAATGTATTGGCTAGTCTTTATAATATGTGTGTGAACCATGGTTATCTGCCTGGTAGCCTTATGAAGACTGTGGTGGTTCCTGTCCCTAAGAATAGAACTGGTGACCTCTCCAGTACTAAAAACTATAGACCTATCTCGCTTGGGACAATAATAGGGAAGATATTGGAGAGACTACTTCACCCAACTCTAAAAAACAGTTTAGTATTAAGTGATGCACAGTTTGGTTTTCGTACCGGTCTCTCAACAGATTCTACGATATACAGCCTTAAATCTACTGTGAATCACTACCTGAAGCGGGACACGTCAATTTACGCATGTTTTTTGGAACTCAGCCGGGCTTTTGACCTGGTAAACTATAGTTTACTGTGGGAAAAGCTCGCTGAGTCCAATGTTTTGGGGGATAATGCTGTTCGCGTCCGTGGGCTTTAGCTCTAGATACCCACACGTGTCCCCTGGGTAGCGCTAAATGAACAGCCCCTTTTAAGAGAGGTAGGGCCTAGCGATATGTCATCTCGCTTGAATCTGGAGCGGCCCACCTGGGGCAGTACCTCCGCCTTGCAGAAAGATCACAGCCATAATAGCACTGCTGCTTACTCTGTAGGTATGTTGTGTTGTGTTCCTGATGGTAAGCAAGGTTTCCAGAGCTCCAAACCCCCTGCCCCCTTTCCTAATGATGATGATGGCGCAGTTAAATAAGCTACCCCAGAAGGGTACCAGCTGCGCTAGCGTTGGAGAATCCCTCTCTGGGCCTCCATGCTCAGGTAACACTTTGCCTGAGCGTGGACGCCGAGACCGCCCCAAATAGTACTCTGGGGGGGCAAAACCGCGCTCAATCGTCTGCCATCCATCCGAGGCAAGAGCAAGGCATCCCCTGCCACCCTGGCCGTGGATTTCTGCAACATCAGAGGCCTACATTCTAACCTCAATGCTGTCCACCATCACCTCGAGAAAGAGAAACCGGCCTTGCTCTTTTTGAGCCAACGCTCCATACAAATGTACAATAAACTTGTAATTTTTTTTTCATCTTTGTTTTCTTTTATCAGAACACGATACCTGTTATTCCCTTGATCGGTTCACACCCCATTTTTGGTACACCCTGTATACTGACAGAGCAAGTAAGTAGTTGAACGAGTCCTCGTTTCAGCTTGGACCAAAATACTTCGTTTGTCCGGATGTCCCGCTGTCCGGCTATCCGGTTGTTCTCCACTGCAAGTTGCATTCCTCAACCGATTCTCGTGAAATTTTGTAAGCAGCTTCGATAATAGGCATGATGCCTCATGTTCAAATTTATAACGAAGTGATGCTAAATGGATAGTAAACCATCAAATTGTCGTAATAAAGTATAAATAGTAAAATATAATTAAAATCATAAAAAGATATGAACCATGAGTTTAGATTTTTTTTTAATGCTCACGAGTAAATTTAAAGCCACTGATAGAATTCTTACCCTTTTATAGAAACAAAATTGTAGGACAACTATGCACTTAAACGCAGTATTTCGCGATCGAAACAATAATTTACCTGATTTTCGATGAATTACATACATGTCAGTTGTGACGTCATACCTGTGTGTCTATCAGTATGAAGCGTTTTGCGGTGCCGCCAGCTAGGTCAATATTTGTCTCAAATTTTTGGGTATTTATGTTCTTTAATTGTAGTTGCTCCCATACAAACATTTGTTCCTCTCCAAAAACTGGTTCGAATGACATCATAAAAAAATCTTAGTCATCATCCATATTATAACAGACTTGCAAGTTTTACAGCTCATAGAGATTATGGCTGCAGTCGTCATTTCTTTTACGGAGATACTTCCACTGATGGGTGGGACCATCTGAATGGATGTGTATGTAATGTTTCATACAAAAACAAATTACATATTTTAATTTTGCATAACAACGAATAGCATAATTTCGGCTTGTTTAGGTGGGCAAATTGCATAAAAACAAAACGAATAAAAACTATTTGCATAATATCATCGATAATAATTAACAATTTTTATAAGTTCCACTTGTATAATGAACAAAGACACTATCGTTTGGGCATTCTGTATAAACTTCATGCTCATATTGTATCAAAAGTTTTTCTGATTCGGAATAAATAATCCGAAATATCTAAAATTCGGATTTCCATTACTAAGTTTCCGATTTAAAGACCGACCAAAAATAAATCCGACTAGATACACGAAAGTCCGAAACGTCACGCTTTGCAATTTGTACTTATATAATATGTTCACTTGTACTTATTAGGGGCGTTGGGGCGGAAAGGTTCTCGAGTGGCGACCACGTACCGGAAGGCGCGGCGTGGGTAGGCCCCTCACAAGGTGGACTGATGACCTGGTAAAGGTTGCTGAAGTCCGCTGGATGCGGGTGGCGCAGGACCGGTCACTTTGGCACTCTTTTGGGGAGGCGTATGTCCAGCAGTGGACGTCTTTCGGCTGATATGATGATATACTTATTAGGTAGTGTAATACGGATTCTTGAATTGAAACCACCACGGATAAGTTTAAGACATATATTGACAAAAAAAAAATCGCACAACAGTAAATAGTTTCAAAACAGTAAGTCAAGCGCTAGCTAAGATCGAATAAAACTAAACTAAACAGCAACAACAAATGTAAATTAAGCACAATGCAGTGATTAGAAGTAAAACATAAACGTTAAACAATATATTTAAGGGAAAGCTAATATTTACTTAAGGCGAAGCAAAACCTAAAAAAAAATATAACAACCCAAGTGTAAATGCAAACAAGCGTGTGCGTAATAGTTAGCAATTATGAAATAAATAAGGCAAGGTTGATTTGAATTATACAAAACATATACTTATGAAACTATTCACGAAGCAAGCTGAACTTCTTTTAATATGCAACTAAGCACTAAAAGCATTCAACTAAGAAAACAATATAATACCTAACGTTAGCAACAGAATCTAAGTAAATACAATAAAAGCGGGCGTAACTAAGTACATAACACTTATTATAAAATAACATACGCGAACGTAGTGCGCTTTAGATATTCCCTATTACAGATGTATCATTCAGCACAACTACACCTAAGTACAAAGTGTACGACCTAACAGATAGGATTACGTCACGGCTGACCGGCACGTTCCGTGCTACGAAAGCAATACCGGGCGGACGCGATGCTTGCGTTCGTCAAGTCAGTTGTGCCGTCCCAAGTCGTTGAGAGCGGCGCACTGCGCGAGACCAACTGGCGGAGCGTTTTTTTTTTTTTTTTGAACCTGACTGTTGCTATAATAGGACGAACCCAATATAGCGGTCGAATTGCGTGGTTGGAGGGTAGCCTGGGGAAAATCCAGGGGGAGCCTCCGGCACGACCACGCGGGAAAGTTTGTGCACTGGAATACTCTACGAGTTTGCGCTCCAGTGAGATTGGTTGAACGGTATCAACCGAATCTGGGGTGTGAGTGGTGTCGTACTACTGGGAGTTTTATCGCTGGTTCGCTAAAACCTAGCCTAGCTGAGAAGAGTCCAGCAAGAAACTCAGCTAGGCCCGACTTGGGTCGGACTGACTCTACCCGGTATGCGGCGGTACCGGGACGAATAGGGACTGTATGTGTCTGTGTTGTCGCGATCTCGCGGTGGACGTCCCCGCCGGCGGGAACGCCGAAGTGTACGCGATGTGTTGGACGCCGAAAGCGCAGCGTTCCATCTTTCGATGGACGCTGTGATTTCGTCGTCCGGGTCCGTGAGTGTGTGCCTAGGACGCCGGACCGTGCGGCCCCTAATCAGTGAGCGCCGAGTAACGACAGAGGGGGGAGGGATGGGAACGTAATCAGCAGCCTTCCTAACTAACGGATTCCTATGGTGGGGAGCGTTGTCAAAATAACGTCTGGCAGCCTGCTTAAAGAAACCATACATGGTGCTAATCCCCATGTCGTGGTGCAGGCTGAGGTTCGATTGGTAACTGGCGGAGCGGCGGCGATCACAGGCTTATATAGGTGCCGCGCAGGCGAGCGCGGGGCCCGTGAGCGCGCGGGCGTAAGGGTTATGCCCATTCCTACGTCGCTAACTGAATCTAAAGGCGCGCATTGTTACTACGCGCGGTGGTTTCAATTATGATCTGTTATAGTAGTAAAAAATTATTCGGTTCTGGCGCTTCGCCGGCCGCTACCGCGGCACGCTCGCTTCACTCGCTCGACACGCGCTGAAGGATCCTTACCGTTTTCCTCGCTTCGCTCGTCATCGAACCTACACGGACCTGCCTTAGAGTCTCTCTCAAACTACTTTGAACTAATCAAAAATCCGAATTTCATAATTCCAAAAAAAAACAAATTCCGATTATTAAAACCACGAAGTTTATTTTAACTCAGGACTTCCTTCGCGAGCTACTGACAAACAATACCACGTGAAACTGGGGTGCTCTGATTCGGTTTTTGGCAATTATGTTTTCTAATTATACGTATATATAGGTAGGTACAGGTGTAGTGCGAAATTATTTTCCTTCGTAATTTTTCGGAAAAGTTCGTATTTATCGTGCTCTCTCAAATTGCTTCGTATATAGAGTGGATAATCCGCAATTTAAAAATTCGCTGTAATTTTAATCATATTTTCAGATTACTTATAATAAGGTTGTATAGCCATGCCGAAATCTCGAAAACGGTTAAAAAATCCAATTCAAGGTATTATATTTAATATTTACCTGTACTTCATATCGGAAAATAGCAAATTCAAAAATAGAAACGACTCAGAGTATTTTAGGAAAGTTCATCAGCGAATTTCGGACGCAACAGGAATATCTAGACCAACAATTAGAAAATATTTGAACCAGGAAGAACAATACAGAAGTAATGAAAATCCCAACAAACAAAATTAAGCTGGGTAGACCACGCAAGAAATTCTATTTAGATCTTGATGATTTTGACTACGCAGTGATACGACGAATGGTTTATAACTTTCATCTCATTTATAAACAGGTCCCTACTATAAAAGTACTAAAGTCCAAATTAATAGAAACGATGAATTTTAAGGGCTGCGATTTTACACTAAGAAAAATACTTCGCCAAATGGGTTTTTTATTCAAGAAAATTACTAATAATAGGAAAATGCTGATGGAAAAAGATGACGTTAGACTTAAAAGAATAAAGTTCATAGACCTTATAAGGAAGTACAGATCTGAAGGCAGAGATATTGTGTATACTGACGAAACCTATGTTCACACATCCCATTTAAAGGAGTGAAACAGTTAATTTCAAAAGGTCAACGTCTAATTATAGTACATGCAGGTAGTGCCAAAGGATTTGTACCGGGTGCTCTACTTATGTATAAGTCTAATGATAAAACTGGTGATTATCACGTTGCCATGAACCATTGTTAATTATGAAAAATGGTTACGGAATCAACTTATTCCCAACTTGTCTCCAAATTCTGTACTAGTAGTAGACAATGCTGCTTATCACAATAAATATGTGGAATGTCCGCCCAACTCTAATACCGCAAAGCCACTTATGATAAACTGGGTAAAAAAATACAATATTCCACATAATTCATCGTCAACCAAAATACAATTATACGAAATTATTTGCCGGCATAAAGAAGACTGAAGAATATTCCATTGACAAAATTCTACATCAACATGGACACGAAGTGTTAAGGTTACCTTCATACCACCCCGACTTCAACCCTATTGAAAATATATGGTTACAGATAAAAGGTTATGTATCAAAAAGAAACATAGATATGAATTTGGGTACAGTAAAAAAGTTAATTGAAGAAAAAATAAATATTATTGGCCCGGAAGAATGGAAGAAAGTTTGTGATCATGCTATCAAATGTGAAAATGAATACCTCTCACAGGAACACTCTATGGATGATCGCATTGATAGGATTGTTATTAACGTCAATGACAGCACTGACGAATCTGACGATGATATGACTGACTCAGATTGTGAAATGGACAATATTGAAAACATCGATCCAAATACGATGAAATTGTAATGTTAGGTAGGTATAGGTAGTTTTACCAAAGTTGAAATGAATGAAACCACACCCAGTTACATTACGTACTGATTGCAAGAAAAACGAATGAACGAAGTGATTGAGTCAATGTGAGAATCTTAACAAAAACATTTTGTCATCCCATCAGTTCGCTGCTGAACTTGCAATCGGTACGCAAAAAAAACACCAATTTTAAAAATCCTCTATCATTCATTACAACGGTTGTGTGCGTGGCGATAACTTTCGTGAAATTGCCTATGAAACCTTTTGAATCGATTGCATTCCTCTCACACGCAGGTTATTTTTAGGTACGAGAGGGGCGCCAAAAATAAAATATAGACAGGTTTTGAATTTTATCATTGTAAATATTTCCCGATAAGCTTTATTTTGTTGTCCTTTTAATTATGTTTTAAAGCGGAGATAATGTTTTGTTTAGTAGTGACAATAAAACTGATTATTTTTGAAGTTACAGAAAGTGGTTTTAAAAATCCCTTTTTCAGTACCTAATAATTGTTGCGGTTGTAACATCTCTATATTATACAACAACATTATTCATTTTGACATTTGACACTTAACAATAAAGTTCCATATTAATGGGTATGAGAATGTCACTGATTTAATACGATAATTCATTGACAGTTCGGGTGTCATCGTATTCCGATAAAGATCCGAGTTTTCCCGAAGGAAAATAATTTTGCAATACATCTTGTACTAACTTTTCCTAGGATACGATACCAATCATTAGTAAAACTAAGTACTCCACTCCTTATCCTTAGGTATTTCAAATGTTGTTACGAGTATCAGTTTTAATCGTTAAACTAAATTATGTTAGTTATGCCAAAATAAATTAGTACCTACACCTACACGTTAAACGTGGTGGTGATAAAGAGTGTTACGTTATTTAAATGTTATGTCCAATAATTTGTTTTCATGATAGTAGTTTGTTATGATTGCCGTACGTATTCTACCTGAAATTATGCATTTTGTTTTTATGGCGACTGAACGGCACCCGTTCAGAATATTATCGAGATAAGAGTCCATTGTACTCTTAAAATACATTAAAATATACGATGTTGTAACCGAACATTCTATTCGATTTCTGTGAAATTTAACACACGCAATAATAATTGTTGCACAGATATCATGATATGTTGTCTTGATTCCTACGTTTTTTTATACACGAGTGGGATAATTGTAACACAAGTACCATTATATCTGTAATATAAAACCGTTGAACTCAATTATTCTCGTTCCGCCATCCATGAAAATAATTTGTCTGCGTGTATGAAATCACTTTGGAAATAAAGTCCACTTTACTAAAAAAAAAAAAATTTACATGAATAACCATGTAAAAGAAACAACAAAAAGAAAGATTGAAAAACAAAACTTACAAACTAACTTAAACTATGTGAACCTAAACTATATTATACATATTTCCAGGCAGAGTGCCCATTGCCTCGCTAAATGGCAATGCCAATACGTTGTGCGAGGAACGAGCCAGCCCTCTACGGTCACCAGAGGACCGGATGAGCATATAGCTTAGCTTTTTAAAAAGCTTAATTGCATCCGGTCCCCAAGGACCCAGGGTCTCCACGGCAAACGCCGCAAATACGTAGTTCTCGCCAAGAGTTGCATATTTGTGGCGCTTTGCTGCCTCAGCCACGGCGGCAGCTCTGGCAGCCTTCGACGACATCGTGCCCAGGTGAGACGACGCTAGGGTATCCACACACGTGGCATCCCAGACTAAGGGCCGCCCCTGTTGCTAAGGCACGAGAGTCATCCCATCGGGTCTCTTGCCGTCATCACGTGCTAGGCCATTAGGCTCTAATGTGGCCGGCCGGAAGGCGCGGCGTGGGTAGGCCCCCCACAAGGTGGACTGATGACCTGGTAAAGGCTACGGGAGTTCGCTGGATGCGGGTGGCGCAGGACCGCTCACGTTGGCACTCTTTGGGGGAGGCTTATGTCCAGGAGTGGACGTCTTTCGGCTGATATGATGATGATGATGATGATGATGATGATGTGGCCGGCACGCTGACACTGACCAGAGCCCGACGGATGATGTCGTCGAGGCAGGAGTGACGGGATATGCGGCCAGCGCTTTTCGAGCAAGCAAGGCCGTGGTGACCTGTCCTATCGACCATAGTGCCGCAGTGGCAGCGATGTGGTTTCACGATGTTGGCCCCGAGACGCAAAACAACTGCCAGCCGGAAACTATTCGGGTCCAAAGGTCCGTAGTTGGCAGAGGGGTAGGCGTGAAGCCAGTGGCTAGACTGCTTTTCCGAATTGGCCAATATACGGGCCTTTTCTGCAGGCTTTACTGAAGTTTCGATGAGATGATCGTGCACCTGCCCGCAGATAGGCCAAAGTTTTTGGAGTTCCGGGCGGGCAGGTAGACCCTTGCCTGGACAGGCCGTCCTCCATGCGTCCCTGGCCTCAGACAAGCATGCTATCTCACAATCACGACGTGACGGCTTGAGGATTTTACCAGTGAGAAGTACCGTGCTGAGTACCGGGGACAGGAACGCCGGAAGGGCGACGTTGTAAATCTGTCTGATCCAGAGACCACTGAACTTAACTGGGAGGGATGCCAGTAAAAAGATTTGTTGTTTTATATTATATTAAAAAATGAATTATACAAAAGAAATGCTACAATTACTGGCTGGCAGAAAAAGCCTCTGAGTCCGCCATTTGTAATTTCTTGGACAGTGTAACTGGTGAACAAAGAGCTGGCGGTGGCTCTCTCGCGCAACGCATTAGCGTTGCAATTCAGCGAGGAAATACCGCCAGGTTCCTGGGTACAATGCCTCGAGGGCCTTTTTTAGATTCAACCTAGTTTTAATTTAAGTAAGTTAATGTTAGTTATCATCTTGTATATACTTTAGAAAATATCTGGAAATAGGTACTTGAGGTACTAACAGGTAATAACCACTCGGAGGCCTGTCTTTTTTCGCTCGTTCGAAAAATATGAATTATAGATCTGATAGGGATAGGAACGCCTTCCAAAACTACGTAGGTAGTTCATAAAATATTAAATGTTGAATATTCAGTCTTATTATCGCAATTAACAGTTTTTAGGGTTCCGTAGTCGACTAGGAACCCTTATATACTGCTGAAAAGAAAATAAGGGCCATTGTAATTATTGGACATAAACTAATTGATAAGTGGCTAATTAATGAACTCCCGTATAAGGATACGAATGTATTCTGAAGGCAGAATCTAACCTCTTTCATGCTGGAGTTTGTCTAAAAGCTAGAAAAAATATATATTACTGTTTAATATAATTTTCACGTAACGATCACCATACTTGTGGCCCCTATTTTCTTTTGAATATTTTCGCTTTGTCTGTCCGTCCGTCCGCGGATAATCTCAGTAACCGTTAGCACTAGAAAGCTGAAATTTGGTACTAATATGTATATCAATCACGCCGACAAAGTGGTAAAATAAAAAGTGTTTTTTTTTTATTAGGGTACCTCCCCTATACGTAACGTGGGGAGTGTTTTTTCTTCATTTCAACCCTAACGTGTGATATATTGTTGAATAGGTATTTAAAAATGGATAGGAGTATGCTAAAATCTTTTTTTGATAATGTTAATATTTTCGGAGATCGCTCCAGAAGTAAAAAAAATGTGTCCCCCCCCCCCGTCTAACTTATGAATCATAAGTTTTAAAAATATGAAAAATATCTCAAAAGTATAACTTTATAAAAACTTTCTAGGAAAATCATTTTAAACTTGATAGGTTGAATAGTTTTTGAAAAAAATTACAAAATAATTTCTGAACTAAGTTTGTAATTTAACCGTATAAGCAGGTGTTTATTGTACCTGTAATTTCTACAAAATCACAATGAAATGACGTGCTTTCAAATAAAGTAAAAAAACGGTGGAAATCGGTTCACGCAATAAAGAATTATCCCATAAAAATCATCTTCCATACTTTAAGCTCGCGCGCAATAATTTACTTTATTTGCCGATAGATGTCGCTGTACGCGGAACACTCACATTGATCTAACCCGCTTCGCTAGCTCGGCTTTCAACACAAGCACTTGTGCCGAAAAACCAATAACGATTAAAATGTACAATACAATACAATACAAATACTCTTTTCATCTATCATTCTCTGAAAACTCTGAAATGACGTGCTTTCAAATAAAGTAAAAAAACGGATTTAGGGTTTTGTACTTAATATGTCAACTCAATGTAACAAATAGCCCATTTTTTAAACGCTTAAGTGGGGACACTTACTGTGACAGACGAAAAGCTACGGAACCCTACACTGAGCGTGGCCCGAGACGCTCTTGGCCGGTTTTTTTACCATTGGAGTACCAACTGAAGGACAGGTGAACAGGTGAACATAGTCAAATCTTGTAAAAACCAGAATTCAACTCTACAGATATTCATATTAATCTACATATTCACAGAACCCATAAATAAATCTTGTGTAACTACGTCGATAGTCAATCTCCCTCCGACCGCGGGGCCACATTACGTACTGATATCCAAGTATTTTCGTGTTTGCGTTACGGGCAATAACAGGGATGGGCTGTGTAGCGATACACGTGATATCGATACAATCTTTTAGTTGTTGATATTCTTAAAATAAACGTGCCAAACGGGATATTGACTTGGTTGACAACAGTAGTTTAAAAAAAAAGTGGCTTACTTATGTTTTAGCCCAAATATTTTTCTTTCTATTTACTTGCACCTTCTAACTGGTATTTAAGTAATTTAAGAAATATTTGTGGCACACGAGTATGTACTACAGGGTCGATCTTGTAGAAAATAACTTAACCGTAACTTAGAATAAGTTGGTAAGATAAAAATGTTAATAGTTACACTATTGTCTTAGGTTTAGTACCTGTAAAGATAGTTGTAAGTGGGGAAATAAATTAAAAAAAAAAAAAAAAAAAATATGGCTTCTGCTTCCCGAATGCGACCTAGAAACATCACACATATACTTACAGTCAGTTCTTTGCAAATCTAAGCGGCTATCCATAATTTAAAACCAGCTTGACGTAAGGCATATTTGGTGGTGATAGTGACCCAGTATCTTATACAATAGAATAGAATTGAAAAAATATAGTATTATATGCATAAACATTATAGCCTACTTAGCCATGGCACTTGAATTGTGAAGCTTAGAAAGAGACGGATAGCGCGAGAAAAATCGAGAGAGCTCGCGCGCCGTCTTGTGATAGCCGTGCTGAGCACGCACGACTCTCCAACCAAACGTACTTTGGTTCTCATTTTAATACTGGAATAACATATAACTTTGTACTATTACCATACAGTAATCACGGATTCAGTTGCCCGTATCCTTCGCGGGGACTGCTTTCTGGTAAAATCAAAGAGACTATACACAATGGGATCTACTACATCCCATCATCATATACTACGTGTTTTTGTCAATTTCCGTTAATTGCAAGGGTGCATAGTAAATTTCCCCAAGTGTATTAACTCTTACTGTTATCAAGATATTCAATTTTTTAATTAAATCAGTTTTGCAGATTTAACCCCGTCTGGTCGACACCACACCCTTGGTGAGAATAGCACCACCCCCTTTCTTCCTGTGGGTGTCGTAAGAGTCGACTAAGGGTACAGGGTTGAAGTGTGTTGTGGGCGATGGGCTAGGAACCTGTCACTACTATATCACATTTTGTCGATCTTTTATACCCACATTGATGCTAAAAGTGGCACTGGAACACAAGTTTCCTGTGCTCTGCCTACCCCTTTTAGGGATAAAGGCGTGAATGTAAGTATGTAAGTAAGTAAGTTGCAGATTTAACCAGTGTAAATGGCTCGTAACTGTGACGTCATAACAGCTTCTTGATTTTTTTAAGGTTCCTATACACTACAAGAAGGTTTACAAAGTGAGTTCGTTCGATATTAGGCACGAACTGACTCAGAGGTACATATTTTTTATTTCATGTTTCAAGATCCTTGTACAATAATACAATAACCGTTAATGCTACATTAAAATATTATTATTATTATTATTTTCTTTTAAAGAAATATTTATGCTAATTTGTTCAGAAATAGTTTTTCGTAGTAAACTTCTTTTCTCTCTATTTTTTTCTACAGGAACTGTGTATACAAAGTTTCATGTTATACCAGCGCACCGTTTCAAGATAAGAGTCAAACTAAGTTTGTATGGGGAGCTGACTTGTGTGGTCCTGGAAAGTCTAAGGGGGGGGAGATAGATAGATAGATAGCTAGATAGATAGACAGATTCATATATTTTATTTCGAAAATGTACATGGCATTTATAGGGTGCCGTAGTCAACAAGGAACCCTTATAGTTTCGCCATGTCCGTCTGGCCGTCTGTCCGTCCGTCTTCGGCTTAGCTCAGTAACCAATACTACTAGAAAACTGTAATTCGGCATGGGTATATAAATCAATCACGCCGACAAAACAGAGGAATAAAATCTTGAAAAAAACATTTTTTTTGGGGTAACTCCCCTCACCTAAAGTGGGGATGTCATTTTTTTCCTCCTTAAACCCATACATAGTGTGGGGTATCGTTGGATAGCTTGTTAAAAATATTATGGGGTTTTTCAAATTAATGATTCTTTTGCGAGATATTGGGCTTTAAAGCCCAAATTTCTGTTCGAGTCATGTGCCATTGCCATAATATGTACATTGCAACATGAAAACAAAATAATAATAATAAGGAACAATGGTACTTTTTTGAGCTTCTTTTCAATCGATACAAACATTGATTATCTTGTCGTTAAGCACATCACTAGTCAATAAGATGGTGAGTGCTCCCATTTCTGTCTACATTCACGATACGACATCACGAACCATTTTAACCAGCTGAAAAATGGCTTCTCGATCTGTCTCGTTCATGAAATCCATGTGTTCATCGAACTTGATTGTGAAATATAAAGTTTTCGTAGGAACCCTTAGGTATTAAGATTGCATGTGTGTATTTTAAATTTTCCGTGTAGTCCATTTTAACTTTCTTTTGTTGCGTTGTGTATATACATATATTATTTGTGACGTTTCTCAACCACTCTTTGAGTCTATTTGAAATAAAATATCTTGATTTGATTTGATTTGACATGGCGCTATACAAATTGCGAACAAAGTTAGCAGAACATATGTACAGATAAATGATAACAGCCAGAAAGTAAGGTTGTATATGTATGTTTGACAGTTTGTGTCCTTTCCATTTTTTTTTACTTATTTAATTTAAATTGCCATCCTCCGAGCTTTATTCCCGGTTGTGCCCTACAGGAGCCCAGGGTCCGCTTTGACACCTTATCCCAAGATTTGGCGTAGGCATTAGTTTTACGAAAGCGACTGCCGTCTGACCTTCCAACCCAGAGGGGAAACTATTCCTTATCAAATTGGGATGTCTAATCCGGTTTCCTCACGATGTTTTCCTTCACCGAAAAGCTAACGGTAAATATTCCGTATACATAATAAGTTCCGGAAAATAAGATTCGAACCCACGACCATCGCCTGAACCACTGGGTAAACGGTATACGGCAGCCGTTTCACGATATTCGCGTATAATTAAATTTAACACTCGACGTTTCTGATGTATTGAAAAACCCTTGGTTGCGAGCAGGCTCATGACGTACGTAACTTTTTGAACGAGCGTTAGGACAATATATCTGTCATTTTTCCATACAAAAAGTGACATTTACATCTACCTGATTTTATGGCAGGTTATACGATCGGTTAATGTACGGCTCATTAATCCGCGTCCATCTATCTTTCTCTCTCTCCTTTTGCATGAGTTAAAAAGAAACAGAGATGTAGTAGACGCCGATTATTGGGCCGTATAAAGCCTAAATTTTTGTTAGCGTCATGTGGCCTCAGCGGACAACTTTACAGGTGGTAATAGTCCAGTGTTAGACATTCTGAGTAGTACAGTTACCAGCATTAGTATCTCCCATATAGTGATGTGCCGTTCCCAGGAATATTCCCATACAAGGGAGAATACGGGAATATTGAAATTGTGTATATTTATGTATCTTGCTATTAAGGATTCCATGATAACTTGGGCCCTTGATTTTTTTACCAAGACATTAACCAGTATAATTTATCCGCAAAAGTAAATTCCCAATGTTCCCGGGAATATTCCCCGGAACAATGGGAATATTCCTGGGAACAATGGGAATATTCGCCAGTTATTGGGAATATTTCCCCATCAGGAATAAAAACAAATTTTACAAATGTACTTCTGAAAGGAACAATAACGATACAAAGTTAATAAAAAACCACAATAAAATATTATACGAATACAAAATATGAAAATATTTACATATTAAATGGTAATTGAGATAAAAAGTCAGAATTAGTACAATCGGGGTTTATTTACTTTTATTACAAGTTTAATTTTCCTAATTAGTATTTCAATATTCCCCTGTTTGGGGAATATTCCCGGGAACGGGAATATTCCCGTATGGGAACGTACGGCACATCACTACTCCCATAACACAGGCAGCAAAAATATCTGACAAGACCTAACGGCCCTGGAAATAAAGTAGTGTGAGATATTTATGCGCGCGTTATTCGAACAGATATTAATGCTAGGGACTGTACAACATTATACATACAATGAAATTAAACAGAGTTTTAATTTTAATATTATTATGCATTACTTTTAGCTGGAATCTATATCTTCTCTATATTATAAACGTAAAAGTCCTGACTGACAGACTGACTTAAATCAACGCCCAGCCCACTATTGAACCCAGAAAGCTGTTTTTTTTTTACAAAAGGTAGTTTATATAACGCAATTACCCCAAGAAGCGATTTTTGAAAATTCCACCCTCAAGTAAGTAAAAATTTGTGGGTTGAAATTTTGTATGGGGATGGAGTAAAATTTTAAGTGAGATGCTTGAAACTTTGTGTATGGACTCCTTTTACAAGAAAAGTAATTTTAGGGTTTTGGAAAAACCCACCCCTAAGCGGGTTAAATAGGGGTGCAAAGTTTGGGGGAAACTCTTTTTTACATATATAGGCCCCGGGAAGGACAAAGGATATAGTTTTTATCCCGGAAATCTAAGGGGATGAAACGGGGTACAGCCAGGTGTTTGAACGGAGCTACGATATAAACGAGCTCCACACGGACGGAATCGCGGGCAGAAGTCCATCTATATACTCACTTACTTAAGAGTCCGCAGTAAGCTCGATTCTCCATACAAACGTAGTTACGCTCTCATTTTAAAACTGCTTTTTGTATTGTAATGAAACTTGAGGTACCTATATCTATGTCTGTAATTAGTTTATATAGCTTCAGATACCATAGTAAAAAAAAAACAGCGAATTTAAGTTTTGCAACAAAACTTATTTTTGCTTTATTTCGTTTGTTTTATAAACTGGAACCATATAAACTAATTACAGACATAGATATACCTCATGTCAATGTATATGCAAAGTTTTGCCACAATACAATACGTCTAGTTTTAAAATGAGAGCGTAACTACGTTTGTATGGGAATGTGAAATTCGGCCGAGCTTACTGCGGACTCTAAAGAAGTGCTACAAATGCTACAATGCATGTCATTTGTACAATAATTGTTTTTCAACGAGTGTATAAATGGTACGTTAAAAATACACGATGCTACGATATTTTTCTTCCAAAAATCCCTTAAACCCCATTTTCTGCTTAACTAGTTAAATTCAATTAGGTGAAAGCTTAAAAGCGCTATAAAAAGCTAAACTGTTAGCAAAAGCTTGGCACAGTGAACTTAAGCGAGGCCGCAAAGATAAGCTTTACGATCTATCTCGGGGATGCTGCAAAAGCTCCATTGAATACCGGTCTCCGAACGCTTAAGTTTTTTAATAAGTGGGAAAGTATTTTAATTTGTATTTTGGAAATCAGGTAAGAGTGAAATTACGTGGAGGAAAAACCTTTGGTATTTGTCTTGTAGCTTTCGCTGGTTTTGTCAGGGTGGACGTCGAAACGAGTGCATGTGATAGGTAATACGAGTAGAATGCAAAACCTAGTCCAATTCAATGCGTGGACATAGACTCTTGGGTTTTTAAACATAAAAAATTACAACTTAACATTTAGTACTCTTCACGTTGGGGATACCTTCTACAAGGGAGTTGACAATTTTCGGTATCTTGGTTGCACCGTAACCGATACTAATACCAGAGAGGAGGAGATAAACATCCGCATCCAAAACACCCTGCGATGCAGTGCAGCCCTCCACAAGGTGTTGGTGTCCAGGCTTCTCAGCAGGAATACAAGTAAGGATCTATAAAACTGTCATAAGACCCATCCTTATGTATGGTTGCGAGGCGTGGACACTAACACAAAAAGAGGAACGTCAACTCCTTGTAGCGGAAAGGAATGTCTTGCATAAGATCCTGGGACCTGTCAAGAGAGACGACGGCACGTGGAGGATCCGTAAAAACATAGAGATCCAGGAGCTGGTGGTCGAACCCAATATCATCGGCGTAACCAAATCACACAGACTTCGCTGGTTCGGTCACCTACTCCGAATGGGAGAGGATCGTGCTGCCAAGAGAGCGTACATGGGACGACCGACTGGTCGCCGCCCGGTTAGGCGACCCAGGTACCGCTGGGAGGACAGTGTGCAGGCAGATCTGCGACATCTTCAAGTTGGCAACTGGCAAGAAGTTGCGCACGATCGGGACAGATGGCGTGCTCTCGTTTCGGAGGCCAAGACCCTCTTTGGGTCCCTGAGCCAAATTAGCTAGTTAGTTTAACATTTAATATTGATATACTTTTTAACTACTTTTCGATTAGGGTAGGTAATTTACAATATCTATACAATGGTAAAATACAAATTTAAATCACACAGAAACACATTAGAAAAAGGTGGTACATATTTCGTAAAGAAGGAACATTTGATGAAAATTTACATTCCCTTTTGTCCACTTTGAATGCTACGAATTTACCCTGCCAGATCAAAAGTTAGGGCATCCCAAAAAATATTTACAGTTCCGATGTCAATTTATAGAGGAAGGGAGAAAAAACGAGAAAAAAATTAGATTGATGTCAGCTGGCATTCCGTGCTCGCGGATACGTAACTTCGAATCCTGATTCGAATTTATACATTGGGTCCACCCGGTTTCATAGTGCGCTATGGACTATTATGTGCAATGTTGTTTTTTTTTAACGATCCATTAAACGTCACAAATGTTTGTGACTTTTTTGGCCATCAGTCAATGATATATAATAAGACCTGATGGATTTTCTAAAACTGGGCCTTAGGGGGCCAGAGGAGTACAGATTACAACAAAATTCTCCGATTTTTTTATAGTATAATTTCCAGCAACGGAAACTATTTGGTTTCCAACCTAAATATGGCGGATCACAATGTCCATACAAAGTTTCATGTGATTCTAGCATGTCGTTTCAAAATAGTCATTTTAGTTCTTAATTTCATATACATATTGGTAATGTAACATATTTGTTTGTATTGTACAGTTTAATCCATACTAATATTATAAATGCAAAAGTGTGTCTGTCTGTCTGTCTGTTACCTCTTCACGCTTAAACCGCTAAACTGATTGAGATGAAATTTGGTATGGAGATAGTTTGAATCCCGGGGAAGGACATGGATAGTTTTTATCCCGGAAATCATCCCTTGAGGGGGTGAAATGGGGTATGAAAGTTTGTATCGAGCTACGATATAAACGGGTTCCACGCGGATGGAGTCGTGGGCAGAAGCTATTAAAGAATATATTTATGTTATGACAGTATTCAAAATGATAACCAAACTACGTTTGTATAGAGTCGAGCGTCCTGGACACATTTAAAGTGCGATATTAAGTTAAAGTCCTCGATCCTCGTTCCGGATCGTTCCTGGCTCAACAGATTTCTTCAGCCATTCAGCGTGGCAACGCCGCCAGTGTCGGGCCACCAACGATCCGGGGCGGTCCTTTTTGTTAGTTTAGGTTATAACGTGTTATTGACGAAGCCTGTTGCGGATTCTATCATTGTTAGTTAAGTACCTACCTAAGGGGATGTTTGTTTGTACGCAATTGACGAAGCCTGCGTTGCGGATATTTTTATGTACCTACCTGATCATTCTTGTTTCGTATATAAATAATTAATTCTATATTTGTGATTAAAATGATTTGTCAGTTAAAGTTAAACAAACAAAAGATATTCATTATAATTATTTGCAAACACCGTACTGCGATGTAATGACTTGGATTTAGAATAAACGCTAATTTTTGTACTGTAATTTATGTCATGAAATAATATCTCTCCTCTCCCGGGCTAATTTTTTAACCCCCGACGCAAAGAGAGGGGTGTTATAAGTTTAACGTGTCTGTGTGTCTGTGTATAATAAATAAATAAATAATTATAAATAATAATTACTTCAATGACATTGAAATTATATGGTAAGGTAACCATGACCTGATCAGCCGTTTGAAGATCATCAGTTCTTTAATAGTTGATGAGGGGATCTGACTACCTTCCGTATATCCAAATCGATTCGAAATTTGGTAAAGTGTTACTTCAATCACATTGAAATTAGATGGTAATGTAACCATGACCTGATCATCCGTTTGAAGATCATCAGCTCTTTTCTAGTTGATGAGGGGATCTGACTACCTTCCATATGTCCTACCGATTCGAAATTTGATACCGTGTTACTTCAATGATATTGAAAGTATATGGTAAGGTAACCATGACCTGATCAGCCGTTTGAAGATCATCAGCTCTTTAATCGTTGATGAGGGGATCTGACTACCTTCCATATATCCTACCGGTTCGAAATTTGATACCGTGTTACTTCAATGATATTGAATGTATATGGTAAGGTAACTATAACCTGATCAGCCGTTTAAAGATCATCACTTTAAAAAGGACAAAATAAAAGTAAAATTAAAAAATTAAAAACCCCCCGTCACAAAAAATTCACTGTAAAAACTAACAAATAATATTTTAAACCTATTATAATTATTATCGTCACATATATGATGTAAGTTTCAGTCGCCCGACGGTCCCCCGACGCGACGACCCTTGGAAAATAAAAATATTTGAACTTAAATCATATATACGACGATAATAATTATAATAGGTTTAAAATATTATTTGTTAGTTTTTACAATTAATTTTTTGTGACGGGGGGTTTTTAATTTAGTATGGAATTCCATACTAAATCTGACCCAGATCGGGGTCAGCGGGAGAGGAGGGGTGCTAATTGACAATCAAGTATGCCTTTCTGTTACTGTTTCAAATCCGAATGTAAATAAATATTTTGCAAAATCGAATAAAGATAATTCTTGTAGACTTTGTACTTTAACGCCTACTACCACAGGCCCGAGGGAGCGCTGCATAAAAAATACCTAATGTTCGTTGGTTGTGCCTTTGTTTTCAATCTTTTCCTGGCCTACTATATCAATATTACCCTTTATTTTATTTCTTTGTGCAAACAACATACCTACGTCAGATGTTTAGCGAATTGAAAAAGTAGCGTACGCATTTTTGATATTTCTGCTTAATGCATTGCTAAGGCTTCTGTGGATAAAGTTTTTATTTTATTTATTTGTTTGTAACACAAACAGTCGCTTAGACAATATTATATGTAGGTACAGTTACCAGCATTAGTATCTCCCATATAGTGACAATATTACATGAAGTACACCTAGACTTAAAACGAATAGACCTATAAGTTTATTATTGTGAATTTAATTTATATATGTTTGTATGAAATTGTGGATGAGATAAAAAGTATTTTTAAACAGTATGTAATGTATGTATTAAGTAAACCTTCAACATATGAAACCGGTAAACTTTCGTAAAAGAGGATTTGCAAGAATATTTTTGTTTTTACAAAACCGAATTAAGTATATTGTTTACATTTAATTAAAAAAATAACCTAGGACACGGATAACAGTTTGTTAAGCGTTTAGTTGTGTTGTGGTTCACAACGGGATTAAAAGGCCCCCGGCGGAAAGCTCGCCGTGGCAATCTTCTCTAAAGCCCTGCAGAAAAACCATTAACAACGCAGGTAACATTCCTTTACCTACTTCTATCTGTTTCAGTAAGCTCCAATGTTGGAACAGGCATTCCTTTGAACACTCATTTTATTACCTGCGAGCAAAGGGAAATTCAGTATTCTTAACCATAGTGTAAACTACTTCTAGCCTCTTTGCTAGTCCTGTGTTGTTTCAACTAGGTATATGGTCCCAAACAAAAATCATTGAAGGCCTAGAAATGATCGCTAAGCGTAAACAGAAATGGGCAGGGCATGTCGCCAGTTAAACGACAGTAGGGTGGAGCCTACTTACAAGGTGTAACAAAAATAGCTATGATCCGTTTAAGGGCAGGTATCGTGTTCTTATAAGAAAAAACTAAGTGATTTTTTTAAACGCGTTTTTTTTGCATTTGTATGGAGCGTTGGCCTACTGGAGCGACATACTCCTTACAAATGTAAAAAGAACCGCGTCAAAAAAATATTTTTTCCGTTTTTTCTTACACGATACCTGTTATGCCCTTAAACGGATCATCGCTATTTTTGTTACACCTTGTATACCTACTGCACTGCATGGCTATCACAGGATGGCCAGCGAGCTGTGTCGCGGCAAGATAGACTATCCATCTCTTTCTTATTAGAACGCTTAGACCGGGCTTGGAGATGGAAAAAGAGAGCCCTCCGGCCGCGTGGTCCTACTGCTTCGTCCGACTGGTAGGACCACGTGAACTTTTTTTTCCTGGTGGTCCGATTAATCGGACTACACGCAATTGTAATTCCACGTTGTCCTACTGATCGGAGTGATCGGACCACATGAACTTTATTTGTCCTCGTGGTCCGATCAATCGGACTACTACAAGGAATTGTAATTTCGCGTAGTGCTACTTACTGATCGGACGACATGACCTTTTTATTTCCTGTTGGTTCGATTAACCGGACTACGAGGAATCGTTACTCTGCTGCTGGATTTTAAGGAAGTAATTAAATAAGTGCCAACACGACACTTTAAAAAAAGAAGAAGAATACCTAGTACTGACTCTCTATTAATATGAGGATTCCCTGTGTTGACAGCTATATTCAGTTTCACTTCTAGTAGTTATATGTTACTACATAGTACATAACGCATACTTAAGTTAAATGTCATGTTTCTTTTGAGTTAATAGTCCTTAACTGCAAGGCATTTTTTTTAATTCAATATAAATGAATAGCAATAAATGTATAGACTACTCGGTTAAACCCACGTTAAATGTCACTACGGGCAACATGTTTTGAACTCTTCGGGAACTCCTCTTCAGACCCCGTAGCATGGACGGCCTTATCACACGATAAGTGACAAGGTAGAGCGACCGTCATCACGCTCTGACAAGTACGCGAGTGCGAGAGTGACGGATGCCTTATCCACAACGATAAGTGATAAAATGGCAACCGTGCTACGCCCGCAGGATGAGTGTTTTCGCGATAAAACGGGTAGACCTGTCCAATTAATAATAATCGCGGAAACCAAAGACGTTATACCTTAAATCCAAATAAACAAGATAATGTTTATCTTATTCATGGGAATTATATCACGTGGGCGCAAAACGAAGGATCTAATCAAGATAATTTTTAATCATAAATCAAAGTTTGCGGAGATTCTAACAAATATATTAATTAAATGTCCAATCAGAACGTGAAGACTCTCAGTGATCGGGATTATGTTTGCTATTGAAAAAAGCTTAGCACGTCTTCAATTCGTTTTTAGAATCTTACTTATATATACTTCCCCTCCCCGTTTGGTGTCGATAATTTCACCACCCCCTTTCTTCCCGTGGGTGTCGTAAATGTCACTTGAAGTGTGTTGTGGGATTTTGTCGATCTTGTATACCCACATTTATAATAAAAGTGGCGCTGGAACATAAGTTTCATGTGATCTGCCAATGAATGAATGTATGAATGTAATCTTGTACTTTTTAGGGTTCCGTAGCCAACAAGGAACCCTTATAATTTAGCCATGTCCGTCTTCGGCTTAGCTCAGTAACCATTACTACTAGAAAACTGTAATTCGGCATGGGTATATAAATCAATCACGCCGACAAAACAGAATAATAAAACCTTTAAAAAAGTTTTTTTTGGGGTCCCTCCCCTTCACCTAAAGTATTTTTTTTTTGACGTTCAACCCATAGTGTGTGGTATCGTTGGATAGATTGTTAAAAAATATTATAAGTTTCTTAAAACGATTCAAATTAGTGATTCGTTTGCGAGATATTGGGCTTTAAAGACCAAATTGTGTTCCAGTTATTGTGCCCCCCCCTGCCGGCTAAATGGATGCTACTGGGAATGTGAAAATTATAGTGGCAGTAGAACATATAATGAATTTAAAAGGAAAACTATCACGGCTAAGTAGGCATAACTAGTTACCGAGTAATAGTCGACCAACTTAAAATGTACTTAGAAAGGCCAACTAGTACTACAAATGCAAAAGACATACAACTACGGAACCCTACACTGCGCGTGGCCCGACACGCACTTGGCCGATTTTTTATACTACGACGATCTTTTGCCATGCGGCTTTCCTGATGGTAAATAGACACCGTTTATGGATGCTTGCGACTCCAGAAGAATCACAAGCGCGTTGCCAGCCCTGATTGATTTGAGGAATCGTTTGTTAACAGCTATAGACAAGACACGAAAATAATAAGTTTCTGACAAAAAAACATCTTTGGTAGAAGCTTTTATTGCCGATTATGTTCTGTATGCCATCAAATACTCATTGATACGATTCTAACGAGCCCAAACTCAATGGGGTTTACGTCGATTAAATACTGAATTACCATGTCCACCTACTGTCTCCATCGTCAGATCAGCTCGATGGTACCATAATATTAATTGTCATCCAAACTATACGAATACGCAAAATTTCCCCCGCCTACTAAATCACTACCGTCATCCCAGGGTCAGACCCCCCGAGATTTTCAATTCCTTGTAGTAGTCCGATTGATCGGACCACGAGGACAAATAAAGTTCATGTGGTCCGATCACTCCGATCAGTAGGACGACGTGGAATTACAATTGCGTGTAGTCCGATTAATCGGACCACCAGGAAAAAAAAGTTCACGTGGTCCTACCAGTCGGACGAAGCAGTAGGACCACGCGGCCGGAGGGAAAGAGAGGGGGCCCCGTCGATGAAGAGACGATGTGTCTGTAGTGGGGACTTGGGGAACCTCTGGGGCCGTCAGGCTCTGAAAAGAGAAAAATGCCACAAACAGAAGGAGGCCTCCGTCCAAATGGATGGTTCCTAACTTGTTTTTTTTTTTTTTTTTTTTTTTATAGTTAATTTTATAGTTAGTTGGTACTCCCAACAGTTGCAAAAACATCATATGAGTCTTACATAATAATACAAAGCCAATTATAGGAACTCACAAATAGATATGGCATAGAAAACAGAAAATGTTTGACGCACTTAGCACACAATATCGCACTAGGTATATGTACACTGCTAATAGTGCTAATACAGAATATAGTGAACCAGAAAAAAAAATCACAAAAAAATACATAGCAACTAATTATTAACAAATATGTTATGGGCATATTGTTACTTATTTTTGTATTTTATTTATTTTTCATTGTATTTACCTGTTTAACTTATTAAATATTGGGGAAATAGAGGCTTTCCTATTGCTATCTGTATTTTATTAGGTATATTATAGGGCTGACTCGCAGAAGTAAAGGTCATGTCTGGAGAAATATTGTTTTGTACTTATACAAGTGCGCGGGACTTACATGGACATGGAAGTGGGACGTCATCCAATAATCACACTAGCAACGAACAATGAAAAAATAAGTTATACAGCGTGGAACGGAACGATGGACTTTCCCGCAAGAGGGGGATTATTGAGCGCTAGTACGTCACATTTTCCAGATAAACTATTTTTTTTGACGCGATTTCTTTTTTACCTTTGTATGGAGCGTTGGCCGACTGGAGCGACGAGCTCCATACAAACGTAAAAAAAAAATCGCGTCAAAAAAAATTGTTTATCTGGAAAATGTGACGTACTAGCGCTCAATAATCCCCCTCTTGCGGGAAAGTCCATCGTTCCGTTCCACGCAGTATATGAATATTTGTGTGATTAACATGAATATATGTTTCTGAGTCCTGGATGTTTCCTATGTAGGTATTTAAGTTTTGAATGTATTTTATGCGGCGACTATGCTAACAGAGTGGAGGAATCTCCAAAAAAGTATTTGAGGAAATAAAAAAAGTGTTTATACGCTCATTATTTTTAATAGTGCTTAAACTTTATTTATTTGGTTCTTGTTACTACCTCCGAGTGATGGAAGAGCGGGATCTTCCGATACAAGAATATTATAATGCTTAATGGAAGGTTCCAACCTTGTTTGTTTTAATAACGTGTGAAAAAGTCATATAGCCTGTTTTGTATTTGTATTGTATTTGTATATCAATTAAATAAGACGTCCACAAGCCTTATTGAGCTTTGGACTAGTTCGATTTGAGTAAGATTGTACCCTTATATTTATTTATATATACTTAATTAGATTATGAAGGATCATTTGTCAACAAATAATACCATTGTTACGATCATTTGTTGATTTTTTACTGCGGGGGTCCTCGCCCCCCGAGCCCCTCCTTTTTGGGTTTTTTAAAAACTCGTGCAGCACTAGTTGCTAAAATGTTTTGACCTAATCGAAGCCCCTTTTCTATCAATTGTTTATTTTGTAAGGTCACAGTTTTAAATCTAACCTAACCCACTTATTAGCAAGAGTTTATTTTCGCATCGCAATTTTGAAGTGCACTTCTGTAGGGTTTTTAGCATATCTGAATGTTTTTTTAAATCGTGGCGGTAAAATGAGATTTCGATTTTACGTAGCATCGGAATTATGAAAAGGTGATTAACAAATCGGTTATCAAATAATAAAATTGGCAATCGTTCTTCTGGTTATTGAGTTTCGGGAAAACGATTGAAGACACATCAGCGACATTTCAAAAGTATGGTAATAAAAAAAGGTATGGTTTTCGGACAAGTGAAAATCGGGCAAGTGTTTTTCGATACTTCGATAGCTTACCCAATAATGAGGGGATATTAAATCATGAAAACGTCTTTTTTACGCTTTTTGGTTACATATTGTACTACAATATAAAACACACACACACACACAGACACACACACATTATACACACACACACACACAAACACACACACACACACACACACACACACACGCGCGCGCGCACACATAGAATATACAGTTTGCGCATGCGTTATTTTATGTATAATACTGGTTCTTACTTTCTTTTTTTGAGTTCATTCTCATTTCTTGAATAACTTTCTTGTTTTACGAATTGCACTCCAGGGTACCAAGATTCAGGCTCAGCCTAGTTTGGGGTCCGCCAGGTATCTCATTTTATATGTAAACACGTGTATTGTTAAGCAAATAAATGATTTTGATTTGATTTGACAATGTATATTGTTCAACTTAAGATTACTCCTACTCTAAACACCTGGCATTCCAAATAACAAAACGCTAAGACACTTTATTTCACAACAACCCCACACTTATACTGCAAAACAACAATAGTAACTCGGCAATAACTCCTAGTGCCAATGACATCATATATTCGCCAGAACAATCACAACATTACTTTAGTTATTACAAAGCCACCATATAATTCAGTATCGTAGTCTATCCAATGTTAGTCATAGGGGGAATCCACAGACATATAATTGCACTTAAGTAGATTTCGCATGTACCGCAATTTCTATGAACACCGAGGACAATTTTTGAGTGGTAACGATGCGCGACTTCGAATGATTCGACTAATCTAATAATTAGCGATTACTAATATGAATAATCGATTATGACATTAGTAATATACTAATGTTGATAATCGAATGACGACAACTAATTAGTAACTACTAATGGTAAACTATAGATAAGCTTGTAACGCCACGGCTCGACTAGTCGACTCCATTCAGTTCAACTACTTCAATTCGACTTGGATCGAGTAGACTCTGCGTTCATTAGTAGTGAGTGACTAATAATCGAATGATTATAAATTGAGGCGAATAAGTCGAATGATCATTATAATCGACTAATCGATTTAGTATCATTCAAAGTCGCGCATCGCTACTGAGTGGTATTTTGGCAATACACAAAGAACACGAACGACTGAACGGGATGAGGGACTGATATTTTTATCTTATTTTTTCAATTGATATATATCGTTTTGACCAGATGATTTCATGAAATATGTAGGTATACTATTTACTTACACGAAACTAGACATAAATGTAGAAAATATCATTCATCCAAAGGTTGTAAACATTTGATTCAAACTCGATCAAATCATATATGTATTATTGCTCATCACGTAGTGCCTATGCTTGGGGCTTAAGTACGTAACTTCTTCCGAAGAGTCATTTGCCCGAAATCAGATTTTTTCCGAATTTCGCAATGCCAAAAATCACGTTCCGCTGAAGGATTTTTTGATTATTCAGGACATAATACAAACTTTTTTCTTGGCGAAACGCTTTTACGCATCTCGCCTGGCTGGGGAACCAGGGCGGGTATGGGGGACTCCCAGGAACCGCCCGGACTGCCGTCTAAAACCACTACAGGAACGCTTGCGCACACTTCCGCGACATATGCTACAAACCTAACCTAAACTTTTATAATATTCCATTAAATCATCTGCGTCAGTTTGGTTTAGCGGAAAGTGGCGTCCGGAATTTAGAAAATTCGGAATTATGATGGTTTCGGACAAGTCATTCAAGTTTTCGGATATTTTCTATTCTCCTATGCTTGATCTAAATACATACAATTACATATATCTGTGTGGGACTCAAATGCCGACATGCTGGCGACACGACTAGTCTCATGAGTTATATTACAACCGTAAGTAAATCAATATGTAGTATCTATAAAATAGTTCCATAGTTACATACTACTTTTTGGTTTAAGGCAGAATAGTCTTGGCAACCAATGATGCTGAGACATTCCCCTTACTCAGATTAAAGCTATAGCGATATGTTTAGAAATGGAAAATAATATTTCATTCCTCGTCTTGTGGTCTTGGTCTTACAAAGATTTATGTGCAGATTTCATTTGTAATAAATGGCAAAAGTTCTGATGATTGAAGTAGTTTTAGACAAAGATAGTCTTTAGATTTTTGTAGCAGGATTAGGTTTTATTTCAAGCGTGAATTTTAGATTCATTATCTGATATTTAACTTGAGAGAAGCTCTTGAAACTCAATTTTTGGTAAAACATAATTGTGTATTTTAGACCCCCGACGTAAACGAAAATTCACTAAGTCGCATTAGTTCTATACAGGTATTTGGTAGCTATGTTTTGACGGTGTGGTAGCGCAGAGGTCTTTTTTCTGCGTGGCAACAAAAACGCTTAAAATATATATTTTTTAATTTTCATTAAACGATCTGGAATATTTTTTTTTGTTTTAAAAAACTATATGTATTGGGGCACTATCAGCGCAAGTTATCAAACATTGGGTATTTTTCAAAAAATCTTTTTATTGTTAAATAATACTCGTGACGTATTATGCCAATTTTTAATAAAAGACCTATTAAAAGTGTATAGTTTCAAACCTTTCATTAGATTAGATTAGATTTATTTATTACATGATATACATTAAAATATGCATAAATATCAGGATTACAAGAAGATTGCTCGGCAAGTGGATCCGCGGGGACTGCTAGTCTACAATAAATAGAAATGTCTTGAGACATAACTCAAGTAGTGGACCCAATCTGTCGCATGCTGTCGCGATAGAATCGCCGCTATTATTTATAACTCTATTTATTATAGCATTGGGTGAACGCTTGCTCGGCGGTATTCTGTGTTGTCACAGATGAAATAATAGTAATGTACAGAAGGTTCTCTGTTAACGAATCAGGGGGGGGGAGGCTCGTTTGGCATACCTAAACAGGGGTTTAGGTATGCCAAGCGAGCCTAAACGTCCCTTTCTATCGCAAGCAACGCGCTGCGACAGAAGACGTGAGTGCCGTAGCAGCGCTAACATAATCGCCCGGGCTGGTAGGTCAGCCTGGGCTTCTCGCAATTTTATTTCTACTGATTTTAATGTCCATAGTGCCTCAGTATATTATGCATCGTAACAGACAGTTTGGAAAAACTAAAGATAGATTGTACGTAGAACGGGGCTGCTTGTTATGTGTATATACTTAGTATACCTTTATGTACGTTAGTGTATCTAGATTTCTTGTGTGCGAGTAGATTGATTTAGCGTGTGTTTGCCCAAATTTTGCATGTGATAATATTGCCTATACTTAATGATTGCGGTGTTGACAATTAGCGACATATCGAATAATGCCAATGCTAATGTCAATTATGCTGAATTCAGTTAATTATTCATACACATGCTAACACTAATCAGCATGTTTCTACGTAGAATTCAAACAACCCATATTATAAATGCGAAACTGTTCCTCTATGTCTGTTTGTTACCCTTTCACGCATAAACCACTGAAACGATTTAGATGAAATTTGGTAGGTATAGACATATTTTGGCGGGGGGCGAAATGGGGAGTGAAAGTTTGTATGGAGCTACGATATAAACGAATTCAACTCGGACGGAGTCACGGGCAGAAATTAGTATGAAATAACGATGGATCGAACGTTCTCACGTGATAAGGGGCACTGTTTTAACCCTAAACTTGGCAAAAAATAAAAAAATCGTGCGTTCAAGCCTCTGTCTTACTGTAGGTACAGAGCGCGAAAAATCGATCCACAAAAAATGCAAAAGGTGACTAAAAAATATATGCATTTAAAGATACACTGTCAAGTTTAGGGTTTAAAATGTATCTTGGACATACGTAATGAAGTCATTATCTATACTGCAGGTTGGGTTGGGGCGACCACGTAGCACACGTAGCAGGAACAGCGTGGGTAGAAACCCCCCACGAGATTTGATGACCTGGTAAAGGTCGCGGGAGTCCGCTGGATGCGGGTGGCGCCTACTTTCGGCTGATATGACGATTACTTATTATATATATTATTAGGTAATCTAATCTAATATGTATTGACAATGGCAAATATGTAGGTAAACTTCAATCAGTAGGTATTTCGTTTATACATATATACGTCAAATTGACCTGGGTTGTGTGTCTCTCGCATAAAATTCATAAATGGATTTGTCGATAAAATCACGCGTGTTCTGTCCCTACAACTTGTCAAAAGCTGCACCTAAAAATCCGGCGCCCTAGTAATAATCGTGTACAATAATAAGCATAGAGAAATCTATTTTAGGTGTAAGTAAATTGAGCGTTATTTGTGAAATTAGTTTATACTCATTGTTTTTTTTTAATGCGACAACTTCCTACTGCAAAATAAAAAACTCATCAGAATCATAAAATACGTGAATCACGACGATGGTAATTTTAATTTCGATAAATGCGACAAAATTGAAAGTGCACAATCATACTAGTGGGGTCTACCCACGCTGCACTTCTCCTTCCGTTACGTGGTCGCCACTCGAGAACCTTTCCGCCCCAACGGCCATCGGTTATACGTGCAATGTGCCCACTTCCACTTAAGTTTAGCGATTCGGAGGGCTATATCGATTACCTTGGTTCTGCTGCGGTAGCCTCGTTTCTGATGCGATCACGCAGAGAAACTCCCAGCATAGCCCTCTCCATTGCCCTTTGAGTGACTTTGAGCCTTTTTATAAGGCCCATAGTTTCGGTGCCATACGTCATCATTGGCAACACACACTGAGACACTGCGGACTATTGGACGAAAAGATGTGCCATAGCTTTCCGAATGCTGCTCAGCCGAGTCGGTTTAGACTACCTAACTGGACAGTCTGTCCTAGGTCATCAGGGTGTCTAGGGTCAGGTAGGTAGGTATATCCTAATCGTCTATTACTTCGAACGTAAAATGTCCGATGGAAATGGGAGTTGGTTCATCATTAGACCAACTCTCTCGGAGGGTTTACGGAGGTCATCGAGCATAATACACAAGTCCTCCATGGTCTCAGACAAAACTAAATATATCATCAGCATAATATATATTACCGAAAGTGAGTGATGTATTGATGCCTAGCCTTTTCCAGTCCAGAGTCTTGAAAACATCCTCCAGTGCAGCGTTCACCGTTGCGTGTGCAGTTTTGGGGAAATAAACCCTTGCCTGACACCCCGTTGCAGCGGAATAGGTTTTGAGCTACGATCCTGGAGTCGGACTGACATAGTGGCGTTCTCGTACAAACACTTCAGTACTTCGATATAGTGGCAGTCTACTTGGCACCGTTGGAGAGGCTGTAGTACGCCCAGGTTTCGATCAGATCGAAGGCTTTCTCTTAATCCACGAACGCTATATAGAGCGCTATAAAAAGCGGTACTCTCTTCCTTATCATCACCCTCCTAGCGTTATTCCAGGTGGAGCCCTAAAGGAGCCCGGGGTCTGCTTTGACTTCTAATCCCAAAATTTGGCATAGGAACTAGTTTTAAGAAAGCGACTGTCATTTGCCCTTCCAACACAGAGGGAAAACTAGACCTTATTGGGATTAGGTGGGTTTCCTCACGATGTTTCGAACATAAGTTCCGAAAAACTCATTGGTACGAGTACGAGCCGGGATTCGAAACCACGACCGCCGCTTGACAGCTGCATGCCTGGACCACTAGGCTACCGTAGCTTCTCTCTCCCTATAATCTGTCAATAGCCGCACGCACAAATCCGTCTCTCATTATTCCACAATGCCACGGCCATGTGTATCCGAACCCTTAGGCTATCAAGTTATGGCAGCTCCTCAAACGTCACTATTTAATAGGTACGTCTGATTCTGCCTTCAATTCTGTGTATTAGGGTAAAGGTCGCAATGCCCGACAACGGTCTATTACTTGGCACCTTCATTCTTAATTCATCATCATAACATGATTAAGAGCCAGGCCCTTGTCGATGGACAATTTTTTCCCAATTACGGCAGAGCTGAAAGTATGGGTTTCTGACTTTAGCAGTCCATGTTTTTAGTTACATGTGTTCCACCGTCGAGTTGACTGAAGTGGTTTTGATGATTGAGGTGTCAATATTAAGAGGTAGGTCCGACTGTCCGGAGATAGTAGCGCAACTGGTACGCCTGTTTGTGCCCTCACTGGCGAAGGCCAATTTTAATCCCCGTCCACGCACCCGTCAGCTGTTGCCAGTGCCGGAAGCGCGAACCGTGTCCCACGGCAAATCACCACTTGTTCGCGCGCTCAACTGCGTCAACGCGCTCCTCGCGTCAGCACCTGGAAGTGATGTTTTTGCCAGTATTTTGTGACGAGTGTATTAAATTCTTCGAGGCGATGGATAAACAGCAGTCATCTGTTGCTAGTTGTCTTTTTTCTGTTTTCTGTACTTTTATTATTTTATAGTTCCGATATAATTAGCATGTTTTTATTTTTCTGAAATATAATTTTGAATTGTTAGTCTTAGTTTTGTGACGCATTAGTTGTTAAGCTTTAATGTCATGTAAACGTTGTTATTAATAAATAAAACAAAATATAAAATAACATTAGTAATTATGGTCCGGGTGACATAGGTTAGCTAGGAGTTTAATTTATTTCAATAACAGCTCACACCTGCTCCATGCACCAAAACGTCAAGTTTTTTGCCTGATTTGAGATGAGGAAATGTGACGTTCCCGTCATGTAACCTACTCGTACATCGCCACTTTCTTTCTGTTGTTCAAAATCAAACGGCAAAGATCTTCATCATGGACAGACGGAATCATGGTTGAGAAAGTGTTTCACAAACATTGGACACTGTCTCTGCTACGTTCTCATGGTCGCATCGCAAACGCGTCGAAATCAGATTGCGCCCACGTTTACCATAATAATGTGACAATGTCCACACAATATTATGGTAACCACCTCACAAACCCAATCAGCAACAGGAGCATTGGGATTTCATTCCAATTCCATTCGAATTGATTCTGACGCGGCATGCGAGTCAATGCCGCGTCAAAATTATCCGAAAAGCAATTACGGAGATCTGTACATAGTTTTAAAGCGTTACAGTAAATGTGAAACGTTTACAGTCCATTGGTATTTTTAATAACGGAATATACGGTAAATGTTTCATTTACAAGTATGTGTTTAACATTAACACAATAGTTTTTTCCCCTCACTGCCTCGGAAAGCCGTCCGTTAAAACCAGTAGGCTAAAACGCATTTTATCCACTAGTGGGGAAAGTCATTTGTCCTTGGAGCATTTTACGTTTTGTTATCTGTCAAAAGCTATTTCAACAAGTAGCTTTTGACAGATCACAAAACGTAAAACGCTCATAATACAAAAAAATCACAGATGATGTATTTTGCTGCCGCTAACAACAAATACTAAAAACAGAATAAAATAAATATTTTAGAACTTAAAAAAATATTGCTTGTTGCCTTCATCAGGCGCTGGGTCTGAAAATGTATGGGAAAACTAAAATCCGACTCGTACTTCTGAGACCAATATTCTATTTGATATCACTTAACGTTATTATTACCTACTGTTACAAAAAATTTATTATTTAAATTAAATAAAGTGGTTTTGCATGTTGCACTTTTCTTGCTACAGTGAGGTGAAAAGTTTTGTGTTACACACGGGTGCAAATGTATTTTACTTCTCGTGTGTTGAAACACTCGCTACGCTCAGGATTCTTTCGCTTGCTCGTGTTTCAATTCCACACTCGCGGGTAAAATACAACTTTGCACCCTTGTATAACAAATAACTATTGCACCTGCTATTCGAAGTCGTTGTTGCCCTTAAGAGTGTGCAAACATTTCGTTACAACTCGACAAAGTCGCGATCGCCTGCGAGCGGCTATGATTAGAAACCCACACTACGATGTTTACTGTGTGCGTGCGGTTCGAGTGCTGCCGTGCTGTTGGACCGACCCTTCTTGATCATTGTTATACTTTCACTTTATAGTGAGGTAGGAAATAAAAATCAGTTTTAGTTGTAGAGTTTTAAATGTTTTTATTTTATTAAACTTACGCACTTATTTACTTACCACAAAACTAGTGCCTATGCCAAATCTTGGGATTAGGTGTCAAAGCGGAGCCTGAGCTCCTTTAGAGCACAACCGGGAATAACGCTAGGGGATGATGATGACGCACTTATTTTCTTATGTCATACGGTATAGTTTTGTATGTGGTCTCGACCGACTCTAACAGTGTTTAAATTACAAACACAAGCCGTACGAATATTGGTCCGAGTAAATCCGAGCCACTCGTGTAGTTTAAAGTGTTCAAACTATTATAGCTATAGACGATCTTTTAGTGAATCCATTTTATTTATGATGTAAAATAAAATAATCATGTTGTTTTCGAAAATAAATAAATAAATCTATCTATATTTTAAGTTTATCCTAAGTAAGTATGTCCCTACTTGACATTGACCTACTTTTCTGCCATCAACCATTTCATTTCTTTCAATATTAATTTTGGCTCCATCTTCTCCTTCCAAAATCTTTATTCATTTTTACAGTCTTACAGCTGGAACTCTTCTCCTGTCCACACCGAACTGGCATTACATATGGCAACATATATTCCAAAAGAGCTCTCTTTGGAGTTCCTTGGTTGTCTTGTGCAATATCCTTTGTTTTTGCAGTATCACATATCATCATCATATATCAGCCGAAAGACGTCCACTCCTGGCGAAGAATTTGGTCCTCACCCATATTCGACGGTTTTTCTCATTTTTTTTCTGTCTGAAAATAAAGTTCATCTTTACCACAAAATTAATTACCAAAACCATTGATTTCCCTTGAAAAGTACATTTTCTAAGTTTCATAACCGTAGGTTTAAATAAAACGTTTTCCCACTAAAACTTCCAACCCCTTTTTCAGCATTCTATGGGTGGAATTTTCTAAAACAGTGAAACATGATTATGTTCTTTTATATAAATAAATAAATAAATATTAGGGGACAATCTTACACAAATCGACCTAGTCCCAAACTAAGCAAAGCTTGTGCTATGGGCACTAGACGACGATAAACATACTTACATAGATAAATAAACACTTAAATAGATAAAAAACATCCATGACTCAGGAACAAATATTCGTGCTCATCACACTTATTGGTGTGATGAGCACGAATATTACCGGGATTCGAACCCAGGACCTCTTGCTTCATAGGCAGGGTCACTACCAACTAGGCTAAAGCGGTCGTCAAAATCTCTTGAAGAGTATCTTTTGAAGAGTATATTCCCAGTTATACGAGTATGATCGTAAGTTTAAAAAACAAAGTTTTTTTAATTCAGAATTCCACCCCCCTTCTCATCCCAAATTTAGCCTTACCCCTAGTACAAATCATAAAAGAAACCTCTATGCCAAATTTCAGCTTTCTATGTGTAAAGGTTTGGGCGCGGCGCGCGCCGCAGGCTAAGATGATGATGATGACGAATTTTATAAAACGATTATCAACTCGAAAATATTTCATACAATCGTTACATAACCCCTAGGCAAGTGCGGTATAAACATAAATTATCATCATCATCATCATCATCATATCAGCCGAAAGACGTCCACTACTGGACATAGGCCTCCCCCAAAGAGTGCCACAATGACCGGTCCTGTGCCACCCGCATCCAGTGTGTGTTGTCAGTGATGACGTATGGCACGGAACGTGGCCGCTTACTATGGGCCTCATAAGAAGGCTCAAAGTCACCCAAAGGGCAATGGAGAGCTATGTTGGGAGTTTCTCTGCGCGATCGCATCAGAAATGAGGCTATCCGCAGCAGAACCAAGGTAACCGATATAGCCCTCCGAATCGCTAAACTTAAGTGGCAGTGGGCGGGGCACATTGCACGTAGAACCGATGGCCGTTGGGGCGGAAAGGTTCTCGAGTGGCGACCACGTACCGGAAGGCGCAGCGTAGGTGGGCCCCCCACAAGGTGGACTGATGACCTGGTAAACATAAATAATATGAATAATATTGTTGGCCACCATAATAATATTGTTGTTCACCAATATAATAAGGCCAGACGGCCGTACGTAGTATTATTGGATTTTTCATCCCAAATAATTTTCGTTTATTACCTATTTCTATAAAAAGTTATATGATATCACTTTAGTGATTTGTGAAACAATAAAATAAATAAACTTACTTAACATGTAAAATTACTTACCAAGTATCAATCAGTACAGCTGGTCAGGCGCGTGTCGGGTACGCTCGGTCACCGACCTTTGGGCAGCGACGAGAGCGATACGTCCGTTCTTTGGGAAGGCCCGGCGCGTTATGAATTGAACGTTTTCGCTCGCGGATTTATAGCGGTTTTTAAAAAATGGGCTAAATTAACTGGGTCACCCATAAGCGTAAAAAAACGTAATATTAAACATGTCCTGTAGTTTTATAATAAAATATTTGATTTCCAAAACATCATCAAATACGTGAATAATAAAATGTTTAACTAACCGAATTAGACATTATGTAGTTCTATTTTTTTATAGGAAAAACCAATATTTTAGAACTAGTGCGATTGTTATTTACTAATAGAGTATATATTTCATTGTAAAAGGCAAACATCGATACATTTTTGAAAGATTAAAATGGAAATATTCTACCTGAAAGATAGCTCTGACGCGTATTTTTGCAAAACACTCCGACGAAAACCTGGTTGTTTTAAATAACCGTTTATATAAATAGAATTATAGCAATGGTGTGGTCTAGAATAAGAGTTTATCTATACAAAACAGTAGTTTACTTTAACAATGCAATCATTTGAACGAAACTATGGCCTTTGAAAAAGCCTTACGTTAGCTAAAATACGAACTTTTTGTTTGCACGCTCTTAAATTAGAGAACAAAGCTATAATTTTCCGCTGCGATCCTGCTATTAAAAAAAAAATGGTTGCCTTTAAATGATGAATTTGAAATTTACTCATACAAGGTGTAGAAAACAGTTTCTGTGGCTCGCTAGCAAAATTATTACAGGGCGTAAACACTTGAATGGCTCGTTACGGTCAAGATTCTATTGTAGAATTTTTTGCTTTACAGGATCCAATATACCGCCCTCGCCGTAAATATTATAATTTTGCTCCCTTGAGACACAATCTACTATTACTACTACACTACATAAATGCATCTGGAATCCCCAAGGAAAGCGTAAACGTGGCCGCCCTAAACAGACCTGGCGGCGGACGATCATCGCAGAAGCGAAGACCATAGAGAAGACTTGGAGCGAATTGAAGCGCGAAGCTCAGGACCGAACGGGATGGCAGCGCACTGTGGACGCCCTCTGCTCCATCTAGGAGACACAGGGACATAAGTCAAGTAAGTCAAGACATAAATGGATATTGCTTGTATTCGTGTGCCCATGGCTGAATAGATGTAGACGGTTGTTCCTTGATTCTCAAAAATCAAATCAAATCAAAACATTTATTCGTGACAAACACAACACAGATAATAATAAAAAAAGCACATTTCTTTTTTGTGACGAAATGGACCCAGCCCAGCATGTTGCTAGCTTTGCAGCCAGCGCTGGTCTTCCGCAGGGTCCATTCGGTGAGAGCACGGAGAGTAACAAACAAAACAATTAAAAGGAAATACCTATATACTTAATTAAAATACAAACAAAAAAATACACAAAAAAGCAATGAACTGTATTTTTTTTATAATATTAAATAGTAAATGTTTGTTGGCCTGTCAATAGTTTCATCCCAACAAACCACTACGTGCGTATGGGCCTTAATGGTAAAAATGAACGCAGCCCATACACGAACCACTAGCGCCAGTGAAGAGAAGACAAACTAAACTCTAAACGTCAAACAAAACAGCATGGACATGAAATTGGGCTTACAAAAACAATACTTAATTATAAACTAAACTACGTTGACAAATAACATATTAAATTACGTTGTCCAGCAACCGTATGGCAATGAATGAATTGCAGATGGGGCATAACCAACAGGTGAGGGAGTGTTAAATGCAGCTAGTTTCAAGACAGAGATTCTCCTGTTTATGCTGATGTTCTTGCATGAATTTTTTGAGATTAATTCTAAATCTATTAACGTCCGACAGCCTTCTGAGCGGCGGCGGGACACTGTTCCAGGACTTCGTGGCTGCATATTCTGGATTAATTGTTGATGGACTTCAACCTTACTTAACTAGGAAAGATCCTTTACATGGATAAGCTCGCCTTTGTACCGACTAAACCTGTTTTAACCGAAAGGGAAAGGAGGTTTTAAATTCGTCGGAATCCGTTATTTTTTGTGTAAGTACGTTCCCCGATTACTCGAAGTCACCTGGATCGATTTGGAAAATTATTTATTGGTTTGAATATATCCTTTTCAGGTCCCATGGTCACCAGGTCAGGATCCGATGGTGGGGTCCTGGAAAAATCGCGGGAATTCTTCCAAATTCTGTGGGCACATTTAAAGCGGATTACTGAATTCAAGTCGGTTAAAACTTTGTTTTTGAAGTACATTAGGTATTTATTTATTTAAACTTTATTGCACGAATAAAATAAGTACAAATGGCGGACTTATTGCCACAAGGCGTTCTCCACCAGTCAACCGTAGGACAAAACAGAAAGTTGGCAATGTTTGTATTTTTAACCGACTTCAAAGAAGGAGGAGGTCATTTGTATTTTTTATGTTTGTTTGCCGATTTCTCCGTCAAATGTGAAGCGATAAAAAAAAACATCAGGATCTGATGATGGGATCCCAGAGAAATCGAGCGCAACCCTCAAATTTTACAAGCACGTATTGTGTTTCATGCAGTGCGCAACAGCATGTGGGCAACAACGCAGGTGTGTCGGTAGGCCGAAAGCATACTGTGAACAAGCAAAGCACCTGAGGTGCTAAGCTTGAGCATTCACATGTTACAGAACATCAAGCATTTTCCGTCTTTATATTTGTCGAAGTGAACAAGAAAGCGAGCCAAGCATAGAGCCAAACATCGCTACGGACATTTCATTCTAGCGAACGGTCTAGAAAATGCTGTGCGGGAGGTGTGGGCGGAGAGGGAAGGCGACGGAATATTAACAAAATGGTTCAGCTCGGCAAAAAGCTCGAAGCAATTTCGTTTCGTTAGAATGCTCGCTAGAACGCTCCTATTTATTTAGTGAGCTTGTACCTGCAATGTAACTCATTACTCATACTCATACTCATTTATTCATAAAATTATATGAATATTACATGTCACATATCTTTAACCACAATTGCATATCATGACAATTTTATAAACATTTATACATATTACATTATATTGTTTATACATATTACAAGTCAAGTTGGTCAAGTGTATCAGCACCTTTATATAAAAGATACGTTACTACTACGTTCCGTTAATTGTATGGCGTCAGTCGGTGTATTGCGGTTTTAATAGATCGTTCGCAATGAAGCGGAAAAAGACCAAACGGCGAGAACAACTGATATTAAGGCGCGAGTGCTCTCAACTGCTATGGTATTTGCTAAATACGACAGTAAAAGAACAAAGGCACGTAATACGAGGGCTGCTACTTATGTATCCGAAATAGAAAAAATAATCAAACGTACATTACTAAATATAATGTTATTGTTTTTCAAAATATTCTCCGTGATGATCGATGCACTTTTGCATACGTGTAAATCTATTTTTAAAGCACTTTTCCCACTCTGATTGAGGTATCTCCAAAACGTGTTGTTTGAACGCGTCGACCTCATCTTCACGGGTCGAAAATCGTTCACCACGTAATTTATTCTTTACATTTGGAAAATAAATAAAAATCATTGGGTGCCAAATCAGTGCTGTACGGTGGGTGACTCGTTAATTCTATATTTTGAACTTCCAAAAATCGAGTTGTGGTTTGCGTGATGTATGACAGCTGGCGTTGTCATGGTGAAGAAATGATTCTGCGTCGCTGGTTGTCTTTACGTATTTCTTCAAACAATTCTGGCAAACAAATGGTCGTGTACCACTCCGAATTAACCGTTTTACGATTTTCTAGTGGCACTGTAGCCACATGGCCATTCATACCAAAAAAGCAGGCGACCATTTGCTTCAAGGTGCTTTTTGCACGAGTAACTTTCGTAGGGTTCGGCTTATTTTGAAACACCCACACTGTTGATTGCTGTTTAGTTTCGGGATCATACGCATATATCCAAGATTCGTCACCTGTGTAGATATTATAAACAGCTTTTGAGTCACCACGGTTATATTTTTTCAAAATTTTTTTGCAGCATTCGACGCGATCCCCTTTTTGATCCTTAGTTAAATTGTATCCAACGCGAACAATTTTTTTTACAGCTAAATGTTCATGTAATATCTTATTAATGCTCGTCATAGATATCCCCAGAATTGCCTCTATCTCGCGATACGTAACATGACTGTCATGCATTATAAGTTTCCGCACTGCTACAATATTTGTGGTACAACGGCCGATTTCGGGCGACCTTCCTTAATTTCGTCGGTAAGCATACTACGTCCACGATTGAACTCGGTAAACCAGTGATACACAGTAGTTTTTGATGGAGCTTCATCACCAAAGTTAATTGATCTATGCATTGTTGTTGCGTTAAACAACGCCGAAAAAAAAAACCTATAATAAATATACTCAAGAAAAAAAATATAGCGGCCAGTATTAAAAGAAAGTTCAAATTTTACCATGGAGGTCAAAAATTGTGTTTAAGAAAGTTGGAATCCTGGATTCCGGATACATAAGTAGGCAGCAGCCCTCGTAAGTAGCTATTGCTTGTTCACAGTATGCTCTCGGCCTACCGACACACCTGCGTTATTGTTCTACAGCCATACTTAAAGATAACAATTAAACAATAGATGTCGGTACAGTAACGGTGTTAGGTAACTTTCATCGTCTAAACTGAAACAAAAAATATCTTCTTATTCCTCACCAGGGATGGTTTTCGTCATGGTTTTCCATCTGCTCCAATCCTCGGTGGCAGCCTCAATAGCCGTTCAGCTAAGGCCCCGTTGAGCCAGCCTCTTGTTTGACCGTGGTGCGAACTTGGTTTCCGTTTCCCGGAAGGAGGAATGAGTGATGTATGAAGGGAACTTGAACATCGGTATACCCGTAAAAACTAAAGTGCTTGTAAACTTTAACCAAGTGATATTTAGACAGTCCTTTCAAGAAAAGTTTCAATACATTTAAATGTAGATTTATCTAGGACAGCTTTGTTCACTTTTCTTTAACGATCCATTTTGACAAAGGTAGCGAATTTAATGGTTTACCTTTTCGGTACTAACGACGCACATATCCGCACCGCAGGTTCAACGCTGATATATGCATCAAGGAGCCCAGCGCGATAGCAACCTTATTGCTGCTGACATGAGGTTAACTCCGCACTAAATGTCTTGTTGATTTGTCTTGTGGTTGACAACTTTTGTGTTTGATACAGCGTATATAAAAAAAAATCTTACAATGAAGTTAATTATTCTATAACATTTTTATTTATTTATTTCTTTAGGGCATTTTACAGCCTCTAATGCCCTCAAAATCGTGGCTTCTTGGGCCACTTTTTTATTATAAGGTAATAAGAGCATGTCTATAATAATCTAGAACACTGCCCGCGTACTTTTTGCTGCTGATTGAATGACCGCGTCATTTTACGTCCTCGGTCTCGCCGAGGGAACACGCCCGATGCACTAGGTAACCAGTCTACGTATTTAAGTATACAATGCAGTCTAGCTGTTGGTACTAACAATGAAAGGAGTGGCGTGGCACATATATAAATGCCGCATTTCCCTAACATATACCTCTAGACTACCAGTACAGATATTTGTGTTATAAAAAAAAACTGTCAAATTTAGTATCTCTTGTTAGTGGAAACTGAGGAAGAAATTCCACCAAATATCAGTGCCTCCAGGGAAAAAGCGGCTAACTAGTGTTATGCATCCCTTTAATTGCTCCGTCAACGTGGCTAATTAAAAACATGGCAACATGACATAAAATAAACATAATTTTGGGTGTCTTCTAATCAAGTTATTTACTATTAAGCCGACCTTTGCTACAGGTTTGGGGCATTTGGTGTGACTTGGACCAAAAACGACGTATATCCGGATGTCCGGATGTCCGGATGTCCAGCTGTTATGTTATTGATGTGAGCCACTAGCATTACAATGAACAGGCTGACAGAAGATATAAGTTATGATTTCGGCTCGTAAACATGAACAGCTTTACGGAACCTGAATGCCAACTTTACCGCTTGCATGTAATTTGTGTTTTATGTCCCTTGCACATGGTGTCATACTGCATGGCTCGTCTGGTTTATTGAAATGCTCAGTTAGACTACCCGTGTGAAAATGTTAAATTTTCAGGTAGACATATGCTTGACATGAGGTAGGTACCTACGCTACATTGTTTTAAAACAGATGAAATTCATAATGCCAGATATCTTTACTCTTGTACAAACAACAACACTGTTAACTGACCATCCTGTGTTTATATAGAACTTTATTACAATGCACTTAAGGTGCACCGAAAATGAATAGAGTATATCAATCGCAGATTAGTTACGTATCGTTTTGACGTTTAATCTCAGATTAAGTTTTTTCCAGTTTGGTCAGATCGGGCCTCAAATAATATTACTGGATCCTAAATACTCCTACTTTTCCGGCTACAATGATATTAGCTCTAAATGATTCCCAAAATGCTATTCTTCTAAGAGCGTGATGTGAAAACAGCGAATTTTTGCAGCGGTACAGTTGAGGTCAAAGATATGTTTACACTTTTGCACCTTATTGCCTTGTAACAAGGTGCAAAAGTGTAAACATATTTTTGACCTCTACTGTACATACAAACACGTGACTGCTTTGTAACACTAGCCATAGATCACCTGTCACGGTCAACCGCTTTAATACTTGACCGCTCACTCGATCTCAAATACGGAATATGGTGGTCGCAGAGGAAACATTTGCACCTTCCAGTCAACAATAACAAAAATGCTTGCCAGAGAAGTCGGTCTGCAACTTGCCTGCACGCTCTGAATACTTTAAATTGTATGCCATCCATTCGTACACAGTTCAAAAACCCGGAAATTTCCATCCGTTCTTGTACTGTGAGACCCTAATTGTTTCACGTGAAAGACCCGTCTCATCATACAACTTATACTCTCTAAATGCAAATTCCTCAAGTTTTGATGTATGGTAATGTATGAACACTTGGGCCGAGGCCGTTTTCGTAAGGATGTTTTAATGAATTGGATGTTCTTTGTTAAGACAGTATTTCGATTGAAATTCCGCGTTTATGGAAGTTTGATTACTTCAAAGACTTTTGAATGTAATGGTTGTGAAGTGCTCGAAAATAATAATAACGAAGAAGAAAATGGAGCTCGTAGTCAACATACAAAGAAAGAAAAGATCCTATTTTGGCCATATTTACAGAAACAAGATATATGAAATAATAAGAAACATAATAGAAGGTCAAATAGAAGGTAGGAGAGGCAGATGAAGACCTAGAACAACGTGGTTTGAAAATATTAGGGACTGGACTGGTGCTATTGACGCCGCCACTCTCGCCACGATAATCGCCGACATCCGTTAGGATATGGCACCCTAAGAAGAAGAAGTGCTCATAGCTTTACGGGATCTAAAAACTCAAGTCGATTACGCTAGTAAAGTAAAGTTCATCCCAAGATACGAGACCTAGTTGGTTGGCTTCCACTTACCGTTTCTGTGCTTATGGGCGCAAAAGCCATGGAGGCCAATTGTTGTCTTAAAGTATATTTTGCTAATAAAAAAAAAAAAAAAAAAAAAAAAAAAAAAAAAAAAAAAAAAAAAAGTCGCTTGTTTGAAACTTTTGACGACCGGTATAGTAGATAGTGACCACGGTAATAGCATTTATTTGTGTGATAGGCATGAATAGTTATTTATTTCTGAGCCATGAATGTTTTCCAAGTATTTAAGTATTTATTTATCTATATGGGTATGTTTATCGTCGCCTAACCCGTTCAATCTTTGCTTAGTTTGTGACTGGGTCGATTTGTATAAGATCAAAAAAACTCGGTAATCGCAAGTTACTTTCGATAAAACTGATTATGTAGGTTTTATCTATCTATCTATCTACTGCTGAAAACACTAAGCACTAACAAAAAGGCCGACGTGCGTTTTAATTTATTGAAACCTAAACTACGTTCACATCCAGTTATTAACCAACTATCTAATTGTATTAAGATAGTTTCGTCGTTAATTTGGATAATAGCGAGGTGCGCCACGTCGTGTACTTGATTAATTAACTTTTTATGCCTTTTTGCACTTGTGGAGCTAGAACTGTTTACTGGAAGGGGTGTCTTACTAGTAATCAGTAAGTGAAAGTTCCAAAATCTGATATAATCCAGATATCGATACGTTGCGCGCACTCGCTCTGACACGTTAATGTGTCGCGAGAGCGCAAGCGAGCAAGCGCAACACTATAAGTACAAGAAAAGGATAGAAGTTACGGCTAACTAGGGTACAAAGTGGGCAAAGTGGAATGTCATCATGCTCATATTTTGCGCAGGAGCAGCCCTACTGTGGTAGTCCACCTTACCGCAGCCATAGTGATAATAATAAAAAAACACAATAGTATATTTGGTATCTTAAGTTAGGTTTTACAATTTTATGTGGCTCATCCAGGTAACTATGACAATAAATACTTGTGTTAAGAGAAGCCGATACTCCCATCCGGAGTTATGCATAATTTGTGTGTGTGTGTGTGTGTGTGTGTGTGTGTGTGTGTGTGTGTGTGTGTGTGTGTGTGTGTGTGTGTGTGTGTGTGTGTGTGTGTGTGTGTGTGTGTGTGTGTGTGTATGTGTGAGTGAGTGAGTGAGTGAGGGGCCCGATTTTATCTCTAGCTATCAATACAACGGATCCTCAAATCAATAAAAGAACAACGTGCTTGACATTCATCCGGAAACGCAAACTATGGAGGCTTGCGATTTCAGAAGAATTGCTACGCATAGGCAACCATCTGTCTCCATCATGAGAACAGCTCGGTGGTACCATAATATTAAATTGTCATCCAAACTATATAAACACCCAAAATTTCAGCTCAGTCGGATAACGGCAAGTGACTGAAAAATAGATTGCAAATTTTGACGGACAACTTAAATACTTACATACATACCAACAGGTTAAGTTAATATAAAGCTTGTAATAATTAAAACAAAGTTGTCAGGTCACAGTGTGGTCGCCAGCGGGCAATGGAGCGGGTCCTGGACTGAACTCGATCAAATGTACGAACTGTCCCCTGGCAGCCTAATGGCAGCACGGCCCCATGGGTCTCAATTTTTTGAGAAGTAGTTTAGATCTCATCTAATTTCCGTGTTTCGTTTTCATGTTCACTTGTCTATGCACTGACAAAAGAAAGTGCGCATGAAACTGGTTTTTTTATTGAGATACTTAAACAAAGATGTAGTAAATGAGTTAAAATAGCATCGTTAAACCGTTTGGTTTGTCTGGATGCTAGCGCAGTGACTTACCGCTAACAGTTTTAATTGTGAAACAATATTGAGCCCCAGAACGTAAGTTAATGTTGAAGAACGTAACTTTAATAGCCTTGTTGCCACTTTTGTTGCTTACGAAACTAGTGGTCCTGAATTGGAAATCAGCTAAAAACGAATAAGTATTTGTGTGATGAGACATAGGGACCTGCATTTGTCTCCTGCTGTCACCACAGCGGATCCTCAAATCAATAAAGTCCGCTACGAACTTGTGACTCATCAGTCGCAAAAACCATAAAATACTGCGTCCATTTTCCACTTTCTGCTTCGCATGCTAGTTTGGCAACGTCAAAGTAAACAAAATAAAAATACGGGCGCTGCGAAGCTCTCTACGATGTTCTGGATTAAAAATCACATACATCTGAGGGTACGGCAGTGCCCCTGCCAAGTCGAGCAAAACAAAGAGCGGCCGTACCATCCTTTTCTCAAATCCATTCAGGCCATTTCCAATATCCTGTAATTTTGTGCTGGATTTCCAGTAATACTTATATGGGGCATACTTGTGTATATGCGCATGTGTCTACAGTTTGTTTTCATGTATTTTTTTTCGCGAATAAATGTTTTCTTACTTCCATAATACTTTACTTTCATAAGGAAGATACGTATCGAGATATGTTATTATACCGTGGACGATTTTTTTCAGATGAGAATGAGATGAGAATTTTTTAACATGACATATTATAGTGAATTATAATGAATTTATTAATAATTAATTGGCATCAAGTAACAATGTTGACACGTACAAAAAACCTTTAAATTGCTCTTGTTTTTAAATTTAGTTAAACCTAGTGCTGCATGATAATTATTGTACTTAATTGTAATTTTTATTTAGTTATTAAGTACTATAATATGTCCTATATTGTATGCCCTAACAGGGTATCATGTACCTACTAAGACTAAAATGTAAGACCTTTATGTGCTGATGAACATGATAACAATGGATTAAATGAATATGAATATAATATGGATGGGATATATTCTCAATAACATTCAATTTGAACATTTGTTTGTACGCAATTGACGCAGCCTGCGTTGCAGATATTTTTATGTACCTACCTGATCATTCTTGTTTCGTAAATAAAGGATTTAATTATTTGAACATTAAGTTTATGAACGATTGCCCGTCAAAGTTTCCTATTTTATCACTGACACACTGACTCACTGACTGACTGATCAACATAATTATACGTTTTCTAGGAGACCCACAAGCTCCAAATTTTAAACATATTTAGTTTTTTGACTATCAATTCCTAAAAAAACCTAAAAATATTGTAATGTTAGTCACGTTTCAGAGATATAGTTACATAAGGAAGTTCCTTATCAAGCAAGCAAATAAAGACAGATCAAAATATCTCCCAACATTTTACGGTGGAAGAGTTTCGAGACTTGGCCTATTTTGTAAACGGAATGTTTTTTTATTGGATACGAGTATACTCTAAAACGTGTCTCTTAACGCAGTAAAATAGTGATCGATGGGATATAGCTATATCCCGTAAAATAGTAATATGAAAGCGACTATCATTAGGTATGTCTATCTCGGGTCATTGTGACGACCTCCGGGCAGGTCCTAGTTGAGTGCAAATTGTGTTCGTTCGTTACCTTGTATTTCTTAGAGCGGAAATGGGAGCCCCGCGTAGCCCCGCTAGCCCCGGACTAGTTTGGTGGTATAACTTTATCCCTATAGCAAGATAGTTATAAATCGTTTTCATATAACATCATCCCGGGATACCTACAGCTTGTAACGAAAGTGGGATGGGAACCGATCAAGGCCATGTTTGGCAGCGTATTGCGATTCCAAAAATGAATTTTGTTTATTTTTATTTTATTTTGTTTTTGTAGGTACCTACACTGAAATTTTTGTTCATGTTACCATTCAACTTTTGTTCTTTTTTACATTGGTGCATGGGAAAAAACCCGCCAAGTGCGAGTCGGACTCGCCCACGGAGGGTTCCGGTCCATTATCTATAAAAACGGCAAAAAAAACACTTTTTTGTATAGGAGCACCCTTTAAATATTGATTTTATTTTGTTTTTAGTTTGTTGTTATAGCGGCAGAACAGAAATACATCATCTGTGAAAGTTTCAACTGTCTAGCTATAGCGGTTCTTGAGATACAGCCTGGTGACACACAGACGGACGGACGGACAGACAGCTAAGTCTTAGTAAAACGGGAGTTTTTACCCTTTGGGTACGGAACCCTAAAAAACGAAAAAGCCGTCACCTGCGTATCAAAAAAACACATTTGTTTTCATAACACAGCCGTGCGGGCAAAACACAGCAAAATTAAAAAACCCTCCTCGCGGAGGAATTTTGTCATACACAAGCAATGTCAACTAAAACAAAAACAGCAATGTAAGCTTTAACACAAATATAGAAAAAAAATACACAAATGCATACTTGGAATTGCAATGTGCTACTGAATATGCCCTTGATCGGTTCATACCTTATTTTAGGTACACCCTGTATCCCTAGGGGCATAACTATGTCCCGGCATATATCATTACTATTTCATATCCATTATCCATGTGCCACCAATTTAATTGGCCTTTATATCCATGTTCAGTACCATCGACCTTCGTTGCGTAGCTAAACGCAAAAGCATGTCCATTTATTAGCCTACAAAGTGTACAAAGGTGTTGACTCGGCCATCACGCCCCAAACTGCGACCTTCGGTACCTTTAGCTAGGTACTGCGACCTTAGGTAGTTCTATTTGTTAAACGCCATCTTGATTTGTTTACATTTGTATCAGAAAGACGAAAGCTCCCCACTCGCTCGCAATACAAGGGACAGTTGTATAACCAGCCTATGAAAACAGCATTGATGCGGAATAGTTTTTTTGGAATGGCAATAAGAGTATTTAATAAAATTCCGGACCCTATGAAAAGTCTAGAGACACACCAACTTAAAAAACAGTTAGTTGCATTTTTGGTCGAAAAATGTTATTACTCAATAAAAGAGTTCTTAGAGGCACCTTAATGATGTTAAGATTTGTGATATTTTATGTGTTGAACTATTTCTACGCCTAAACTGGCAGGATGTGCTGAACTAACATAGACATAATAACCTGAATTGTACCACATTCAAAGAAATAAATAAATGATTGATTGATTGATTGATTGATTGATTGATTGATTTTACTTAGTATTAATACTTGTTCCGGCCTGGTACAGGTCGTGAATGTTTTGTTTCACGGATATACGTATAACCTACGTCTATTTTATTCGTTGTAGTATGGTTGTCAGAGTTTATATCTTACAACAAACTATTAAATAAATAAGAATTAGGGGACAATCTTTTCATCTTTGATTTTTTTTCTTTAGGCAATAAACACTTAAATAGGTATCTTTAGAATATAGAAAAACATTAAAAAAGTAACAGAACTGGAGTGCCATAACTTAAATTAAAACTTAAATATTGACATGCATTCGTGACGAGGAGATTATTGTAATTATATTATTTTAAACTGATAACTAATATGACATTGTTGACATTGACTTATCTTTTTATAAATTAATATTTTTATATTCTAATAATTGACGTAATATTATGACATTAATATATAACCTGTACCCACATTATCCCAATAAGATTGCTGTGCCCTTGCAGGGTTCATGTTCCTGAGGCTCTAGTGTAAGTTTTACCGAAACAAAACGTTACGACCGCGTTCGCGTTTAGCTGTCAAATCCCGTACAATTTGAGGGTAAAGCGCTTTACGGTTTGCTTATTTTCACTCACTTCTTTCTTACGGCACACTCGTCTGGGGGAGCTCTACAGATGCTAAAAGGGTGTTAATCGTGCAAAAACGGGGTTGGAGTAAAGCATAGGGAGAGAGTAGAGAATAGTTGTAGAGAACTCTTCAAATCTCAATGCATTATGACGCACTACTCACAATACTTATTTGACTGTTTGTTATTTGTAAGAAACAATATTTCCCAGTTTGTGCGTGTTGATTTACCGGGGAAACAACTCCTTTCTACTGGGCGCTTGAGAACGGTTCCTCGTCGCATGGCGCTTTCAACAAAGAACCCCGCGTCATCGGACCCACTTGTTATGAACACTTATCGGCCACTCTAAGGAATGAACCATATGGCGAAATATTCCGGTGCAAACTGAGAAGTCTTTTGTTGGAAAACCCTCTCTACTCCGTTAACGAGTACATGGAAATAACCTTTTAATTGTGTATTTTGTTTTCTTTAAATTACATTTATTTTTGTTAATTTTGAATACTATGATTTTTTCGGCTGATCTACACCCCGTTCCATTTAAGATTTAAAAAATCGTGCGTGCGTTAATCGTCATGTGATTTTAAGAGGGAAGAAGACCTTCGGTATACTACGTACACCTCCATACAAAAAGAGAAAATGTTTTTCCACTTCTAAATATTTTTCATTTTTCGGAAAAAAGGGGAGGCTTTTGCCCAGCAGTGGGACACAATATACGCTATTAAAAAATTAAAAAAATCCAATCGCAATGATTTTTTTGTACCTTATTGACACAATAAAAGACTAGGTTTATATATATACGTTTTCCTTTTCTCAAAATTTGCAATAAATTCAAACTTAATAGGCAGCTCAAAAACTTTTTTTTAATCTAGAATATATTATGCTGAAGCGATCAACATCAAACTCAGTGATTTGTTAAGATTTAGTTAGCAGTTAGTGGAGACTGTTTTCTCCCGAAATGGAAATTTCATCAAAAAAGTACCTATTGTCAGTCGCGGGATGCTAGCTGCTGCAAAGCTATTCTTCCCTCTTAAGGAAAATTATTTTGTAACGCATTCTTTATAAAATGCATTGAAAATTTTGATAAGTTTTTTTTTTTTTTACATGAAAATATAAAATATGTGTACCGTAAATACATCATTTCGCCAAACTGCGGAGCAGTTTGTTGGCGATGAGCTCGCTCGTTTTATGACAAAAGTAGGTATACATAAAAATTCCACTGTACTGCCAGCCCGACGTAGCCCATTCATAACTCATAACATGTTATTTTCCATTCAGTGCAAATAAGATGACTGAGCCACTTGCGGGACAGCAGTACAACGGTGCTTATAAACTACCTTGTTTTTAATACTGTTTTTTTTTTTTTTTTTGAAAAGTGAAACTAGTACTTACATTTTCCATTTGATATCCTACTAATATTATATACTAATATTATAAATGATGATGAGATGTTTGGATGTTTGGATGTTTGTTACTCAATCACGCTTAAACGGCTGAACCGATTTGAATGAAATTTTGCACGAAGATAGTTTATTGCCTGGATAGGATAGTTTTTATCCCGGGTCCACGCGGACGAAGTCGCGGGCGGAAGCTAGTCCTAGATAAACGAAAAAACGCAGCCGACTTTTCCCGTTAATAATCGAATGGTACATGGAAGTAGGTAGGTTTATAAGCTAAAATACTTATTGCTAAATACGAGCTAACTAACTTTACCCCAGCTCTAGATGGCAAAGTATGTTTAATTCAAAGTTGGTCGAGCGTCAAACGAGCCAGTCATGCATAATTGACCCACGATTCAAGGGACATTCCAATCGTCTACCTGAAGGCATGTCCCTCTGTGCAATCTAGGTATTGCTATTACCAAACTTATAATTATATTCATTTTATTCATTTATTAAGTCAGATAACAAGATCCATTATTTGTTAGTATTATCCTTAAAAAGACTATGTTAGTACTTAGAATATCAAATCCTACTAATATTATAAATGCGAAAGTTTAGATGTTTGGATGTTTGTTACTCAATCACGCTTAAACGGCTGAACCGATTTGAATGAAATTTTGCACGAAGATAGTTTATAGCCTGGATTAAAATATAGGATAGTTTTTATCCCGGGTCCACGCGGACGAAGTCGCGGGCGGAAGCTAGTTAGTAAATAAAAAGTAGAAAAAAAAAGAAAGAACATTAGTCACTTGGCTTCATTGAGTACGGCGCATGTAACCGACTACAATGAAGCAAGTAAGGGCAGTCCAATCTGTCCCCTACCATCCTTAAGATGGTGTTTGGGCTGGCGCGCACCCGACGCACCAGGGATGCAGCTCTCTTGGGCACGGTGGCATAGAAGCAATCCACCCTAGCTTCTGCAAACATCCCTGATGCACTACAGTAGCGCGGCAGCCCCACCAACACCCGGAACGCCTTGTTGTACTGGACGCGGAGGGACCCGTAGGCCCGTTTTGTATAATCACGCCATAAGCTGCACGAGTACAGGGAGGTACAGTAAGCTCGAAATAACGTAAGTTTCACCTCCCTTGTACAGCGTGCAAACTTACGAGCTATCATATTGGCCCGGACCGACAGGGCCCTCCGCTCCCGCTCAATGTCTTTGTCGTCTTTGAGCTCGGACGTGACGGTGTGTCCTAAATACTTAAACGAGTCAACCCTTTCAAGGACAGCTCCGCTAAGTTTAATGGGTGTCACTTCAGCTGTTCTGCCATGTCCGACCTCAAACACCATATACTGGCTTTTTGGTATTATATTTTAAACCATGGCTTTCGGCATATGACTCGCACACCTTTAATAATTTGCGTAAATCGCTCACGGATGCACTTAGAAGAACCATATCGTCTGCATAACTAATGTTATTAAGACAGATATCGTCAACATGACAGCCGACACGCATTCTTACAAGCGCATCCAGAAGCTCATTTATGTATAATAGGTTGAATAGCGTAGGCGAGCTCAGACCCCCCTGCCTCATTCCACACCCCAGCTGATACGAGTCCGAGACGGCATCCGCCCATCTAACACTATTGACTTGGTTCCCATACCAATATCTGAATATGTTAATCAGCCCAGAAGGAAGTTTTATGGCTTCAAGCTTCTTCCATAAAATCTAAAAACAAACCAAGCCTTAGATAAATCTAGGAAGCAGGCGTATATAGGCGAGTTTCTATCCACATACTATTTGACCGTGAATAATTATAGCCTACCTACTCTATACATATAGGTCGATATACGTGTTTTGTGATTTTGGGAAGGAATATCGAGCGATATCCATTTCCATTCTAAAGGCTAACGCATTATTACTTTCACTGCCACGAACCCGCCTGTTCGCTCTGTTCGTAAACGCTTTCCGCTGCTTAGAGGGAAAACCACGGCATCGGCTACGAGGGTACCACTACGAAATTGTTAGCATTGAATGTGTTAAGACACAGATATTGCAGGTACTTACCTACCACAATCTTGCACGTGTCCCCTGGGTGGTGCTAAAGTGGGGATCAACTTTAAAGGCGAAATTAAGTGTGCCATACGATTAAATAACTGATCCCACAAAATCAGTTACCTATATGGTCGTCATTTATCTGGGCCGCTAATGCATGTGCCTTAATAAGAGGAGAGGATGACCCTATGATATCGCTTTTTCATGTTTCTGTATTTTTTTTTTAACGCAGAGACATGAAAGTTGGGATATTTTTTCGTGAAGCAAACCTGCGACCCTACCCAACCACCGGGGGATTACTGGGTCATGTGGTATTTCTATCCACTAAAAACTTCACGTTGCCCTGCATCTGCGCTCTCATGCAGGGGACTCCAGGAACTCATGCTGAACGCACTGGAGCCCCCCTCGCGCCTCGCCACATTTGGCTCGTCCTACGTTCTTAAGCGAGCGCCCCAGCCCCTGCCAGAACACTGCGACCCCGATGATCCCCTTTAGTCGCCTTCTACGAAAGGGGGGGAGACCGTAGACCTCTTCTTGTCCGAGCCTAATCACATAAGGTACTTTTGTAAATCTCGGTCAATCATATTTTGCTGTAATACAAATTGAACTAGTCCCAAACTTATCAAAGCTTGTTGTACTATGGGTACTAGGCGACGATATATATATATATATATATATATAAATACTTATATACATAGAAAACATCCATGACTCAGGAACAAATAATCGTGCTAATCACACAAATAACTGCCCTTACCGGGATTCGAACCCAGGACCTCCCGCTTCGTAGGTAGGTAGGGTCACTACCAACTGGGCCAAAGCTGTCGTCATTGCGGTCTTTATGGACATACGAAGCGGATTTAACCTTCATTTCAAAGTTTGTGAGGGTGTAACTTTGTTTTGTACGTAGATGATAATCTCCTGAATTACTACATCTAATTCCAAAAAGTAATTCATCTTTGTAACGAATCAGGATGCACAAATGTTATATTTTTTCCCGGGGCTTCGCTTGCGCTCTATATAAACGCAGGCGAACCCGCACGGCCACCTGGTGTCATTATAAAATTAGCAATATAGAAAGAAATAATGATACATTTATTCACCAGCACAGGAGGACACACATATTTAATAGGGTGGATCGCTATAGTATGGGAAAAAAAAAAATCGAATTTCGTAATGGCGGGCATGTGAAAAGTTACTGTGATGCTAAAATAAAGCATTTGTCAAATATGAGCCAGATTGGATTATTATAAGTAGTGCCGCAACCCTGATAAAGTATTTCAAAATTATCAAAAAGTTCTCCTCTTGATATCGTTATTGGACGGACACTGTTAGTATATTACACATACACAATTTGAATAAAGTTTTCCGTGTGACTAAAGATATATGTATACATCAGAAAAAACATATATACATTATTATTTAACATATATAGCGACACAAAGTATTCCTGACTGCGACAACGACTCTTTTCTTAGTATCTCATTTGATGGACGTAAAGATAAAACAATGGTTGTCGACGATGGTCGCAGGAGAGTTGTAATTGAAGAGCATATAACTGTGCTACGAGAACCTGGATCTCAATACATTGGCCACATAACACCTGATTCATGTGACGCCAAAACTATCGCAACTAGCTTGCATTCCTATTTACAAGCAAAGTCGTTGGATTTAAAACAATTAGTAGCTGTTGGATGTGATGGCACGGCAGTTAATACCGGAGTGAGAGCAGGTGTTATCAGGATACTCGAAACCAAACTTGAACGTTCTCATCAATGGTTAGTTTGCCAGCTACATGCCAATGAGTTACCTCTGAGACATCTTTTTCAGCATCTTGATGGCACAACTACTGGTCCAAGAAGTTTTACTGGCCAAATAGGAAAAGCGTTAAATAACTGCGAACAATTTCCTATAACTCAATTTACTGCTATAGAATGCAAACTTCCCGATATTACTAAGACCCGCACCGATCTCAGTACTGATCAGTTACATCTCCTGGAAATATGTCGTGCAATCCACCAAGGCAACTGTGATCAAAATTTGAGTAAGCGAAACCCAGGGAAAATTTGTCATTCAAGATGGGTGACAACTGCTAGCAGGATCCTCAGGCTTTATATTTCAACCCAGTCCCCATCAAGAAACCTGTTAATTTTGACCCATTTTGTGATGAAAGTATATTATGCTCCAATGTGGGTCAATATAAAAACGCAACTTTCATGTGTAAATGGAGCCAAAACTTGCACGAAACAATTAAGCTGTCACGATACCTCCCAAACAATATCAAGAAGGTGATATAACAGGTTATACAACGCAATGGATATTTCGGCCATGGAGAAAATATTTTAATAGCTATGTTAGCTGACAATAGATTTCATGTCAGTGCGTTGGCTCTTAAACGAATCATCAAATGCAGAGAAAGTGTATCAGACTCGGAGCAGGTAAGAGTATTTAGATTGCCAAAATTTAACTTCAGTGCCGAAGAATACTATGATTTAATTGATTGAAAACAGGTCTCCGAACCACCAGTGACGAAAAAAATCGAGACAGATGTAGTTTCTCAGTGCCTTACTGACCTGAAATTAGTAGAAACTAAAATCTTGCCCGAGTTCTGCTTGATGCCCTGCCACTCTCAAGCTACTGAAAGGAGCATAAAAGTAGTAACAGAATCGTGTACTGCTGTATGTGGGCCAGAGAAACGAGAAGGGTGGATAAAAAATAAACTCGATTCATGTCGCATAATGCCTACCTAATTCAATACAAAAATAGAATACAAAATTGCGTAATTGTACTCTTGGTTTCAGATGATATTTTTTTGTAAATTTTATTGCTAGATGTTTTTGTTTGTTTTTATATAGGACTTCTGTCCTTTTAAGCTAGTTACACAGTAAAAAAAAATGTAATTTCCTTAAAAAATATATTTTTTGAAACAAAAATTGAAGATAGTTTTTTTTATATTTTGTCGATTTTCAGATGGCTTGCGGCAGTACTTCTACTCAATATTTTAAAAAGTGTTCATATAATCTTTTAATTATGTTCCCCTAGACTATCTTTTTACAACTCCGCTTCAGGCAAAATCGAAAAAAAAGAAAATCGATCCACCCTAATATTTAAACAATAAAAAAACACATAAAAGTGTGTCTCTGCGGTAGTGAATCGGACACTGGCTCAGCATTACCTCAGCATGCTCACCTCAATCTACTGCGCTAATTTCAGCCAGCACCGTTGGTGACTCACAGAATGCCATATAATTAACTGCATTACACATTCAAGTTAATACTTACTTATTAAACTAAAAACATAGACTATATACAATATTACCTCTTTATTAAAAAGCTCTGATAGATAGCTACGACCCAGTAACCAAATATGGTACCTACAATTTTACGGTACTTAAATTTGGCCAAGAACATGACCATTAAAAACAGACGCGGGTCAAATTTGTTGAATAATACAACATGTTCTTTTTTGTATTACGACAATGATTCAGTACAAAGCTTGTTTTCTTGTACGTGCGCAGACTTTCGATTCTTACCCTCAAACGCGGCAGTACACAGACTAAGACAGTGAGAACAAAGTAAAAAAATACAGTTTTTTTCATTACAAAGGGTATTTAATAATAGAAATATTTATCATATCTCCGTTTTTATATGATAGAGACAGCAGAATTATGGAACCCAGCCTCGGTGTGTATGAAAATGCATTTTTAAAAAGAATAAATCTACCTAAACTGTAATATTGTACTACCTAAACTGTAGTATATACTGTAATATTTAATTATTTTTTTAATCGTACATCGATGACAGAAATCAGAAGAGATGAATAAATATTTGTGGAAAGAATAGCGCGTTGGTATGCAAACCTCAGTCTTAAAAACCAGTGCAGAAGAAAAGACATTGCCTTTTCTGTGTACTTCGCAAAGTTAAAGGTGATCAAATTAGTGGAAGTATATTTCAATTTGAGAGGGCTATGGTTTTTGTTTCTTGGCTAGTAATTAGTATGAGTGGTATGTTAAATTAAATATAAAACAGCTAAGAATAAAAAAAATCTCTGAAGGTGCCTAATATGTCGACGGTCCGGGCAGCGCCGTAGCAAATCCCTCCAAAATGTAGCCTAGGTATGTATACAGTTCTTAAGGGAATGATTAGATCAATTAAAAATGATTCTTATTGCCTGTCTTTAATATGATAGTAGGTACTGCGTCTAAGGTAATGCTGTGGAGTCTGCGCCGGATGAAATTTTCAAAGAAATGCCTTTTATTTCATGTTTCTTTCGGACGAACGTACTCATTTTGCGTGGATCCCGTTTTCAGTTCGTCAAAGAAATCCACGAAACTTCAGAACAAATGCGGATGAGATGAAAATTGCGAACCATGAAATGAAAATCGCGAACAATTATGGTACACTCTACGTTATCTACATAACTTGAAATCGACATGTCTGTCTGATGTAACTTTTTCCGCTACATACGAGGAAAACCATGTAGCGGATGGCGGAGGTACAGCCACAAGCGTAGCAATTCTTGGCTGTGAATGTGTTAAAGAGTTAATCTTATAAAACGAAGATAGATTATAGAAGAACATAGGAAAGCTTACAGCCCAGAAACCAGTATCTAAAGGTAGGTTGACGACCTCTGCAGCCTAGTTGGTAGTGACCCTGCCTACGAAGCTGGAGGTCCCGGGTTCGAATACCGGTAATGGCATTTATTTGTGTGATGAGCACGAATACATGTTCCTGAGTGATGCATGTTTTCTATGTATTTAAGTATCTATTTATCTATATAAGTATGTACATCATCGTCTAGTGGCTATAGCACAAGCTTTGCTTAGTTTGGGACTAGGTCGATTTGTGTAAGATTGTCCCCAAAATATATTTTTTTTTTGCAAGTGATGAGGACAGTTTTTGTTAACTTACAAATATGAATTTAGTGTAAACGCATGTGATGATTAGATATGTTTAGTGTGTAAGTTGCAACTGTTCCTTAAATTAATTAATATATATATATACATATATCACTTACAAAAATATCTATTTAAGTTAACACGGATACTTATACAATGTGAGATGATATAATACTGTAATACTACTGCTAATATTTTTAAGGTATTGGATTATTAAAATCTAAAGTATAATTAATGACCTCATAGCTGGCAAGCCACGAACAAAGTTAGGAGAAATCAATATTTTATTAGTATTCATCAAACTCAGAAATCTACACTTGAAGAAAATACATACGATTCGTTTGAATCCAGAAACGAGCCACGAGACACTGATTACCAGTATATTAGTAACTAGACATAACAGTATCCTAACACAAACTAGATATTTACATAAATGGCTCCAGGAAAATTAAATCGAGCTTCTTGGCTGAGGTTAAAATAGTCACGCAGCTTTAAAAGCAATGCACTGTCTCGCTGCAAGCACTCGCTGATGTCAGCTTATGGCGAGTTATATTTCGACGTGTTGCGCATTTAAATTTCGCACGCGGGAGGACAGACGCCACTCGCGTCCCGCGTCTTTTGTTCGCTATTGAGATGTATGGAGACGCACATACTATTTTAGAATAATAAAAGCTTAGATGATATTATACATTGCAATATAAAGAACTCCAACAATGACGATTACCTATGTAACAAGTTTGCTACTACTTTCTCAGATGAAATTAAAGCAATCAAGCACACATGTAATGATACCTGGATTGAAAGAGAAAATTATGTAAAAAAACTAGACATGTTTATGAAATGGCAACCCGTGAAAAGTTATGTAATCTAAAACATTATTATCAGCAAAATGAATATTAATAAATCACCGGGTAACGATCTGATACGTATGTCTGATATTAAGCTTATTGCAGATAAAATAAGCGATTAGTCAATTTATCAGTTAAACTTCATAAATTAAAACAAGCTATTGTACGACCTATTTACAAAAACGGCGATCGTAAATCGTTCTGTAATTACAGGCCTATCGCAATATTATCAAGTATTGATAAAATAATGAAAAGGTGCATAGATGCATAGAAAGCGTTTGATACCTTGGAATCAAACACCTTATTGAACGCAATGTACGAGTGTGGAGTGGGCGAACCGCTAAACGAGTGGTTTCGCGATTATCTCACTTCGCGTTCCTACTTAGTGAGAATAGGTAACACCTTCAGTAGTGAGCATACTGTGGAATGTGAAGTGCCACAGGGCTGGGGCTGTTCTCCTGTGCTGTACCTGATGCACGTCAATAGCCTGTGCAATGTACTACAACACTGCTCAGCGCACATGTTCGCCGATTACCTCTGCAACCTACAAGCTGGCGCAGACCTCGCAGACACTGTCCGTCTAGTTTAACGAGATATTAATTCAGCCATTGCGTGGTCCCATGACAAGGGAATACTTGTCAATACTGATAAAATATTATTTTTATTGATTCATTCGCCACACTTATGTCCCGTCAGCACTCCTCCCCCTATGTATACTCACACCTTTGTCTACATAATAATATGGTAAATTGTACTTGTGAACCTATAGAAAGATCTAAAATATGTAACTTATTTAGTAATGAAAGTACACGAAAACCTCTTTCATACTAACTTTATCTGCGATAAACTTAGAATACATTTAGGCAACTTCTTTCATCTAAGTTTTAAGATACCAGTTAGTACTTTAAGGTGTTTATATATGTTACTAGTAGATTCAATCCTGAGTTACGCCCCTGACAACTAAAACAAACATTGATAGGTTAGAAAACATACAACTTAGATTTATAAAGTTATTAGTAAACAGTAAAACTAGTCAAAAATGTAAAGGTAACTATAAAATTATTTTCAAAATTTGGAAAATTCCGCCTTTTAGTCGTAAACACAAATATCTACTTGCTATATAACCATAGCAGTCTAGAGCCTAGCTCTGAGAATAGATTTTTAAAAACAGTCGATAATAAATATGTTACTAGGTCTATGGCGTCCGGTAAACTGTGCATACCGAAGCTTAAAAACCAGCATTGTGATAGAACGCTAAAAAACGTATCCCTCATCTTCTGAACAGTTTACCAGAAACTATCAGACGTGAAAGGATAAAAAAAACTAAAAAAAAATTAAAAACGACATCACTTAACAAGCCTTAAAAAGCTTAACAAGCTCTGCCTTGGAGCCAATGTACGACTTTGTGCCAGTGGCGGTGGAGACTGCGGGACCTTGGGGTACGGAGGCCAAAGATTTTATACGGGATTTGGGTCGGCGGGTTAGGGATAGGGGCTGTGATCCTCGTTCCGGATCGTTCCTGGCTCAACAGATTTCTTTGGCCATTCAGCGTGGCAACGCCGCCAGTTTCATGGGAACTTTCGGGCCATCAACGATCCGGGGCGGTCCTTTTTGTTAGTTTAGGTTATAACGTGTTATTAACGAAGCCGGTTGCGGGTTCTATCATTGTTAGTTAAGTACCTACCTAGGGGGATGTTTGTTTGTAGGCAATTGACGAAGCCTGCGTTGCGGATATTTTTATGTACCTCAATAACCCTAATCATTCTTGTTTCGTAAATAAAGCCTTAACAACTAAGGCATAGCTGTACGTAACATTTACAAACACAACTTAAGTATGTACAAATTAGTTAACTCTGTACTATGAAGTTCCTCTGTTCCGACAGTTTTGTGGGACCCTTGTTAATTATTAACTTTATATATTGTGTTTATGAAATAAATCAATAATAATAATAATAACCGTACTGCAGGACGAACATTAACGTGCAGATGGAGTCATAAATTATCACGCCGGATCTCTCGCTCGCATTCTCGAGTCAGCAGAGTGCAAGCGAGAAGTCCGGCGTAGTTATTTATTAAAGTGTACGTAAAGTAGGTTACAAACTCAAGTGAAGTTGGACAGTAGGTACACCTTGCCAGCAGAATGATGCTAGGTGGACCAAAAAAGCGTCATATTGGTTGCCACTTCTAGGTAAAAGGAGCGTTGGCCGTACACCAGCTCGATGGATGGACGATATTAGAAAGATCGCGGGTCACTTCTGGATAACATTGGCTGAGGAGAGGGACGGGTAGCGTACTCGAAGAGAGGCCTATGCTCAGCCGTGAGCGATTACTATATATGAAAGTAAATGATGAAAGTAGCTTTACTAACCTTGTAAGCGTATTGTTACCACGGCAGCGAAACGAAAATCCAAATGTCATATCTCGCGTTTTATGCACATTCTAAATCCGAGAGCTTTTTTCAAATAAAACAAACAGTCTGAAATCGCTCTTGGTATTGCTTTTCCATGTTTTCAATGCCGTTACAAGCGTTTGAGCTTGCATTCGCTTCATTTAGCTGTAAATGCTAAACCGTCTATGCATTTCAGATTTGTTTGGATCAGAGCCAGCTAATCTTTTTGAACAAAAACATAAATAGTAATAGGAATTATATTTCGTACAGTGACTTTTTGCTATGGCCTCCTTCGGACTTTATATATGTTTTTGTACAGATATCTTTTTTCATTGACGAGAAGATATATTTATTTTATTACCAAAAAGTTCTCCAATCGGGGTGTAGACACTAAACTACTAACACACACTAAACACTATTTTCTAGAAAAAGGATTAAAAAAGTAGTCAAATGAAGAAAAAAACAACGCAAGATAACATCTTCGCAGGATAATAATCACGAAGTGTCAAATGGTTTAAGAAGGGGTATGTTCTGTCCCTTTATCGCAAAACGCAACTTCATATAAAACGATGACGCTTGTAGTTTGTGACGTCACTAATAGACGGCAAAGTGCCATGCCCCATCGTGGTCGGCGTCGCCATCGACGCGGCCCGCCGCGCGCGGGGCTAGCTCTGCGGCAGCCTCGCATATTGTGACGTCACACAGTGTTTGCGTTTTCTCTCTCTAACAAGCAATATTAAAACGGTTGTAGCTTCGTAATTCTTTGAGATATCTGAATGGGATCTTCGTCACTAGGTCTATTTTGTTGCCTTTTTTTCTTTTGGAGTAATAATAATTTTCGAGTCTACACCCGAAGTTGTGTAAATTGCACATGCAGTAATATTAGATGGCAGAAGAAAGATTTCATTAGTACGACTGACAACATATTAAGATAATAATAAATATAATAAACAAACAACCAAAAAATTATAAATGCATTAAAAATCAAATTAACCTAACTTGCCCAGTCATAGACAACAAAATTGTGACCTGAAAAGAACCTAAGAACAGTAAGTGAAGTAAAAATTTTGAATAATGTTTCTTAATAAAAAAAAAATAAAAAAAACAGAATAAAAAATATGCAGACGCTTCATCCATCATGTCAGTTTTCCCAAGGGCTGAAAGGGCGTGAGGGTACATTGAACTGGTTATTCCAATTTGCGGAACATATCGATGTATCCGAGCAGTCCTCAGGGATCTCATTACTGCAAGTCTAGATTTAGTGTAGTTCATGACGCCTGGAGGTTTGCTTTTATGTCTCATGCAATCTCATGCATCAATTTTGCGGGTTAGAACGAGCACGGGATAATAGAAAAGCCTGTGGAATGTGAAAGAAATTAACTGATTTGTTCGTCTGTTTCTAAGAGTTCTAGAATTTGGAATTAGAGAAATTTGATTTAACCTGCTTAGAAAATTTCACTAGAATCAGTTGGGACTTGCGAACTGTAGAGGAGAACAGCGGGACAGACCGGCGTCGGCGGACGTCGACTGGACGGCGGACAGACAAACGATTTTCGGCCCAAGCTGTAGCATAGAACTTCGATCGTTACGCTCGCTCGTTCCTGTAGTGAGGAAAAAGACCGGGTTGCACTCCGGGAGTGCCGGCAGAAGTGAAAACAAACCGAATTGCTTTAATTATCAGTATTTAAAAAAAACCTCTCCCCCTTCCAAGTCTCGTCCCGAATATCTCACCTTAGCAAACTTACGGTCTCGTGACCTATCCAAATCTGTGGCGAGTTTAACAATTTTTCCCCATCCCAAAAAGTACACAGCGCCGCTAAAGAAGTTTTCACTTCCAAAAACTGGATTCGTAGGCATGATTGTGTTTGTCGCTTCTAAAAGTTACATAATGCTTGTCACCGGAACCCATCGAGACTACGAGACAAATGCATTATTATACAGACACCAATACTATTGTACAATGTTCTTCACCGTGCAGTTTCATCACTATATTCCAATAGCTCTCATCTCATCCAATTACCTCTTTACAAAAGCAACGCTATTACACGGTACTAAAGTCCAATGTTGAAACAAAAGGTAACACTTCAAAGTACATGATGAAGGTTACGTGTGTCTTAAGTAGGACAGAACAGTCGAAGGTGTCCTGTGGGAGATGTCTCCACGTTCTGTTGAAGCACTAACGCTTTCCCCGAAGTATGCGATTTCATTTCTAAGAGTAAATCGTTTTAGAAGAGCGGTAATTGAGAGCTGCTTAAGTTTATTTTAAGAGAGAACTTTATAAATTATTAAGTAATTACGGAGTAATTCGAAAGTGTTTAATTTCAGTTTTTTTAAGGGCAGGGGTTTGTGATTTTGTTTTTAGTTCACAATAATGGAAACGGGAGGGTTGAGTTTTTAAATTATAGGAAAGTGTTATCCTCCTTCTAATATTGTTTTAACTGCGAAAGTTTGGATGTTTGAATGTTTGCATGTTTGGATGTTTGTTATTCTCTCACGCAAAATCGGCATTTAACGGATTAAGTGGATGTCACACTGCGCCGCATCTCCGGACGGAGATGCGGAGCTCGTTGTATGCAAATAGGTACCTCAGTTTGTATATAAATTCCGTGTGGTACGACACACTGCACCGCACCTCCGTCTGGCGAAATTTGTATGCAGGTCCGCACCTCTGTCCGGAGATGCGGCGCAGTGTGACATCCGCCTAAGATTAACTTTAATATGCATATAGCGCAAGCCGCGCAAGAGTCAGTGTGGTACTGCAGAACCGGTTGGTTCCGGTCTGCGGGTTGCCACACCGAGCAAGGCGCTATATGTATCGCGCCTGCATTACACCGCCACGGCTGATGGTGGAGTGCGTTCGTCAGAAGACCGGCTTCTCGCCGCTGAGGGTGTTCCAGCTGCGTCCGCACCACTATGTGCACTTCAGCTCGTTAGTGGTGCGCGTGCCGCGACCGCTGCAGGAGACCATCGCATGTGCTGACTACTGGCCGAAGGGTGTCGTGTTTCGAAGGTTCCGGGGCAATCTGCCGAATCCTACACCGGAGATGACGATGCAATGGGGCCACGCCGTTACGTCGCCTAAATAGTATTATTTGTTGTTTTTAGTTTCGTGACGCATTGGTTATTACTGTAATGTCACGTAAATGTATTTATCAATAAATAAATAAATAAATATAGTGTACACCCTGGAATAACGCATAGAACACTTTTTATCCCGGGAATCATCCCTTAGGGGGGCGAACGGGGGAGTGAAAGTAAGTATCTATCTACGATATAAACGAGTTCCACGCGGACAAAGTCGCGGGCAGAAGGCTAGTCATAGGTACATATAATATAATCATCATCAGCACGTATTTTATAGTCCCACTGTTGGGCACGTCTGTGTCTCCTCTCGTGGTTCAGAGGAAATGAGTAAGTCGCCCCATACTGGCCAAAGTCCAATATTTCAAAAACGGCTGAACAGATTTTCATGAACCATGGCAAAGAATACTCGGGATCACATCAGCTTTCGAATAAAAAAACCGCATTCAAATCGGTCCATCCGTTCGGGAGCTACGATACCATAGACAGATACACATACACGTTAAACTTATAACACCCCTCTCTTTGCTTCGGGGGTTAAAAACAAATATTATTATTTAGAAATCCCGAAAAACTCGTTGGATTCGAACCCACGACCTCCGTTTGGCAGCCGCATCAATGAACCACCAGAATATAGCGCTTACACTTAGCGATAAAAGTATGTTTTGATTAATTCCGAACTTAATTGTTAAAGAGACATTTACAGTATTGCGTGACTGTACTTGATGCTAGGTCTGCGCGCTGCACTTTGTTGAAGCCATCTCTCTGCAACAATGAAGTTTCCTAATCACTAAGTCATCCTTATCTTGCACGATTACCTTGATTTGAGTCGAACACGCCCTCTAGACAGAGACACGCTGATGCCTTCCGCGCAAGAGGAAAAGAGATGTAACACTATTCGGGAATGGCTTTTTTGGACAAATTTCGATAAATACCCAATTTAGAGACGTTTTATTTCAATTTCATAAAGTGAGATTTTAGATGAGATAAAATACTATAGTATTATCTTGATTGTGTACTAAAATAATGTATCGTTTGAGTAGGCTGAGTAAAAAAAGGGAAAATACAGACCCAACTTTGGATTTTTTTTCTATCGAGGAAATTTTAAGCAATCATGTATCGTTAAAATCAGAAAAACAATCATATAGTCAAGAATCATATATCTGAAAATCAGACCTAATTGTTTCTTAATCTAGTCAGGACGGGGTTTCAAAGCACGCGATAATTCCCAATGCACAACCTTAAGACAGTTTCTTAGAACTTTTATATCTTGCATAGTCCAGTGACCAAAATGCCAGACGATAGATAACTAAATACATAAGTTAAATATGTTTTTACATGAGAACTAATAATGAGCATCTAAGAGACTGTAATGTGGGTACTTTACTAGTTTTAATACTAATGAAAAATATATTTCGATCATATGCCGAACACTGTGTATTGACTAATGCTTTATTTATTAGACAGCACTTTTACTTGCATTATTTCTTACCGTTCTTTGATATCGAAAAATAAAAATATTAATCGAATCCGCTACTGTCAATATAACAGCTGCTTTGCACAAATATTATTCTGAGCTACAAATTGCTAAACAATCTTGAAGCTTTATTGACGTATGTAAGTGAAAGAAAACCTTCAGCTCTTTTATTTGAAGCTGGATTTTGTTCGAAATTAACATTGCATTTACTGTTTTTAAACATAATATCTTGTGTTTATTGTTACAAAACTTAATTGTTAGGAAAGTACGTGAATATGGCGAATTGGCGTCAAATTTGATCTTACTAATTAAAACGCTTTCATCATGAGACAAAACGTATTTAATTCATGAGTTTAATTTGGATATTGTTATGAAACCATCTTCCTAGCTTGGATATTTAAAATTAATTCCTGGAACCAGAAGCCAAAACTTGTTTAATGTAACAAAAGGTTAATTTGGATCAACACTTCGCATCACATTCGGGTTTCAAATTTGTCTCACGCCTCTTTATGTAAATGTGACATAGGAATATCTCGACTTACACGTCCTTCTTTCATAATGAGAGTTGCATAGACGCAAACCAAAAGCCCCCCCGTACAATTTTTCGTTAATTAAGACAAATGAAATCGCGGCTCTGATCAGAATCGAACCAAAAAGTGATAAACCAACGAACTTATTTTCACCATCGTGTATAAAAAACACTAACTGTGAGTGAATAATTGGAATAATGTCCCGCCGCTTGTCAGGAAACTGTATGTTCATAGTTTTAAAATTCAGTACATTAAAACCTGTGACATGACACAAACACACGTCAACGGCGCGCTTAAAAAACGCGGTGCCCTTACAAAAATCAGCAGCGCCTTTAAATATTTCGAGCCGGCACGGAACAAATGCTGATTTAATATTGAAATTTAAACACATCAAAGGAACAAAACTCTGTAATCCGGCACTCGTCCTACCGATATTTAAACGAAATTATTAAAATAATTAATAAGGAGGGACACCACTAATGAGGGTCCGGGAGGGATTAGGTGGGCGGAATTGTCAGATTGTTGCATGCTAACAAATTTTGTATGACGCGGAAAAAAATGTGATGTTTATTATGGCAGCCTAACGGGGGATTTAGGGTTTTACTCGAGTGCGGCAGATTATCATTTGGGGGGATGCCTTGTACCCTGTTTTTTTTTTTTATGATATAGGAGGCAAACGAGCAGTCGAATCACCTGATGGTAAGCGATAATCGACGCCCATGGACACTTACAACACCAGAAGAGTTGTAGGTGCGTTGCCGGCCTTTAAGATGGGAGTACGCTCTTTTCTTGAAGGCTTGAAGGTTATAACGGTCCGGAAATACCGCAGGCGACAGTTCATTCCAGAGTTTGGCTGTGCGAGGCAGAAAGTTTTGGGAGAAACGCACAGTTGAGGACTGCCAACCATCTACGTGGTGAGAATGGAAAAGCTGTCGCGTAGGGCGATGGCGGAAGGAAGCGGCGGGGATTAATCCGAACAATTCATCAGAACACTCCCCATTGTACATGCGGTAGAAAATGCAAAGCGAGGCTATATCTCTACGCAGTGCTAAGGGATCAAGCCGATCGGAAACACGCTGGCAGCAGACAATTCGAATCGCTCTCCGTTGAATGCGGTCTAGAGGGAGGAGTTGGTACTGAGGAGCCCCTGCCCACAGATGACAACAGTATTCCATATGTGGACGGACCTGCGCCTTATAGAGCTGTAGGCGGTGAGCCGGCGTGAAATACTGTCTCGATCTGTTGAGCACACCGAGCTTCATCGAGGCTAATTTGGCCTTACCCTGTTTGAGTATCTTCACCATTTACGAAGCCTCTACTCGTATGTATGATCGCGCGTCTATTCGTCATAAAAATACGCCATGGGCTCGCATCTCCAAATTGTCAGATTAGTGAATGGCAGCGTCTTTCGGGTCTCCTCATGCATACTTACTTGTACCCTTCTGCATGGCCACCCCCACCATGCAAACCATTAACATACCTTCGTTATCAAAGACACGTATACTACTATACACTGTTTCACTAGCAGAGAATGCCTCATGGCATTAAGTCCACCATTTGTACTTTATCTTGTATTGCGCAATAAAGTTTAAATAAATAGACTTTCAAATCTGACGCGCTCGAGTGACTGTTTTATTTACCTATACACCATAGAAATGTCAAATTATAAAACCTTTTTTCTATACAACGCCTAATCTTAAAAATGCAATAAGTCCCTACAACGCTCTAGTAAATCCACATTTAGTGTTAAAGTTAAGGTATTTTGGTAAAATTTCATAACCCAAACAAATGTGATTTTTGTCTATTTATAGTTTGCCATAACAATGACTTGACTAAATGTTTATTGTCTAATGTTTTTTTGCCTTATTAAAGCATTTACTAAAAGATCAAATGCCACAATGTAATTTTTCGTAATAATATTTTGCTGAATGATGACGTAATGAAAATATTAAAATTGTGCTTAAGTTTCCATTGGCAAATAAAATAGTTGCAAATTTTTTTTTGTGAAATGTTTGAACAATATATATTTGGTAAAACGGCAGGATTCCCAGTTGGTCATATCTTTGAGAACTCAATAGTTGTAGTATAGAAAAGAAACATTCCAGTGGTATCTAGGGCGGTCAGTAGGATTTTTTGACATTATAAAATCTGTAAGTATATTTAGCATAATTTGCTGCCAATTCTCACGACTATCAAGACTCATCGCAGTCTTATAATTACTAGTGATGTACCGACTAGTCACCGACTATCTGGCCTCGTTTATAGTCGGCGAATAGTCGATGACTACTCGGCAAAAGATACCGGACGTTCAGCACTTAATGACTTACAGTGTCATCATCCTCCTAGGGTTATTCCCGGTTGTGCCCCTAAAGGAGCCCAGCCAGCCAGCCCAGGAGCCTTTGACACCTTATCCCAAGATTTGGCATAGGCACTAGTTTTACGAAAGTGACTGCCATCTGACCTTCCAACCCCTATAATGGGGGCTCGGGGGGCGAAGCTCCCGCAGTTAACAAAGAAATATTCGTAACAATTGTATTATCTGGTAGGTTAGGTTAGGGTTAGCTTGTGTCCCTTAGAGCGGAAATAGGCACCCCGCGAAGCGGGGTGACGTCAACACGCTGGCGGTTAGGTTAGAATTGCGACCTCTACACAAAACGCAATCACACAACTTTACTGTAGTATTGTGTGATTGCCAAGTCACAAAATTTTATTTAGCTAGCAAATAAAGATTAATAAGAATGCCTGAGACTTGGCTCTACGAAATATCTCACCACTTGTTACGGTGGAAGAGTTTCGAGACTTGGCGTCTTTTTTATATGGAATGTTTTTTATGGGATTTCACTTCTTTTTGTAGGTTATTGTGTTATCAATAGGTACATACAAATTAATGCAGTCCCATTCTTGCTTTTAAATTTTCCCATCCCATTCACTGCAAATATAACTTTGCAATCCAATATGTTTATATGGCATTATTTATGCAGTTAGTGTATCTAGAAAACTGGACTGAAATTGCATTTTTTTAAAAGTTTTTCTTGATTTATACACTAAACACTAATTGCATTCTAAATTTGAAGCTTCTATGTCTGCTAGAAGTACCTTAGACTATTGATGATCGGTGAGTCAGTCAGTGAGTGACAAAATTAAGAAACTTTGACTAGTTATAATTCTTAAACTACTGGTTCAAATTGACTGATATTTTAAATATATCGTGTTTATACAATGCGTGCTTGGTTACTGAAAATTAAGGCTTCTAGTTTTATCCACAACGAAGTTATAGGGGGGTCGATAATGGCCTGAACTGCTTCGAGAAAAGGATGGAACGGCCGTGCCGCTGTTTTGCTCGACTTGGCGGGAGCACTGCTGTGGCCCCAGATTTGTCAAGTGTTAATTTGGCAAATGAAATTCTATGAAAAAAAATTGTAAAGTGATAATTTATTATTTGATCCATTTAACCTTTATTATCAGACCATTTGATCCATAATTTGTTGTCCTTTGTCAAACATTTTTTGGTAAAACATAGGTAACCCGACCAACTGAGTTCTATATTGGATGGCATAATATTTATCATTCCTATTTTCTTGTCGGATAACAATTTTACGCATTTAGCCTTAAACATATGGCCTAAGAGCTAGCGACCAAATCGGTCATGTGGCTTCAGCTGTATTGAAACTCCGTTAACTACTTCCCTGAACAACCTTTTCCGATAATCTTCGTGCTGGTAGGCCGCGGGCGGTGGGTGCGGGTGTAGTGGGGTAAAGAAAAAAAAGAAAAAAATGTGGGCTCAGCGACTTTATTTTTTTTTCAAACAGTTGCTCTGTACTCCTTGTGCACCCAAAAAAATAAAAAATCGATCGGGTTGTGGGATGGGGTTGCCAGCGTTAATTAAAAATACCAAAATAATAATATTTTTCATGTGGGCTCAGCTGTATTAACTTTTTTCTAACGCGAGATTAATTAATATTGTAAGCCCCAAAAAAATAGCCATGCAAAAATATCGGTGAAAATTGTTGAAATCGTTGGATTTCGTTCGGAAATGTGCTGAGGGGAAGGCAAAAGCGGACGTGGAGGGGATATCGGCCGGCGAACGCGTCAGCGCGCTCACGGCGCGTCGATTGTTTTCGGCTAACAGAGAGTAGCCGCAGTCCTTCTCGCACCCGTTGACCGGGAAAACCCGAACAGCTGAAGCCACATGACCGATTTGGTCGTTAGCTCTCCGTCTATTAATTTTACGCCGAAATCATTACGCATAATATCGATTGTCTTATATAATTAGAGGTAGCATAGTCTTTACTATGTCGAACATCGAATAATCGAAGATAACACGATTAAACCATTTTTAAGTGCATAATTTTACGAACTGAAAATTTGTATATTAACTACTAATGTGGTTTGTTTCCTACCTAATATCGATTGTCCTAATTTATTGTCATACATAATATTTTTTACAGTACATATGGTGCTACTTTCCCGCACTAGTGCGGAAAAGAGCACTTTTCGTGCATATGTCGAAACTTTAAAGAGCCATATGTACAGTAAAACGGTGTACGATACACGTGCGAATAGGTAATTCGCAACTCGTGTCGATTGAAACACTCCCTTCGGTCGTGTTTTTTGGCACTTGTATCCTTTCCTATTTTTGGCACTTGTATCGTAAATAACTATTATGTCGAACATCGAACTATCGAGTGGCATGTGCGTAATTTAACAATCCAAATATTATGATACTAATTACGAATGTGGTTTGGACTGTTCATAATCCCTAAACACAATTGAATTCGGAGATAAGCATGTACGACCCGCCAGCACCTACTTTCTGCAATGAGGAACGCAAGGTAAGGAACGAACCCGGTAATGACACGAATTTTATAATTCGTTTCGTTTTAAATGCGAATGAGTTTTTGTAAACCAGTCCCCCGCCGCCGTCCGCCCAGAAACTCGCTTTTATCAGCCTTGCTCCTGGCTCCGTACTTTTATTTAAACTCTAGGGATAGGCCCGACAAGACCACGTGGAGTGTTCTAATATGTATGCCAAATAATAATTAGCCGTAATAAGTTCAAGTTTTTGATTATAAGAAGCAAGATAGGCCTGCCCAAACGTGGCCTGGGTCAAACCTTAGCAGATTCAGTGAGGTTCATACTTATCCTACGTTTTTCAACTGTATTGTACTATTATACCCAATAAAAAAACTAAAGCTCATAAAAACTGCAAATCTACCTACCGCTTAACATCTTTCCCATTTCCCAACGAACGAAACAGCGTATAATACGTGACAATAATCGTCGTTACATCCTTTCGCAGACAGAATAATGGAAACAGCGTGACACCGTAACAAACTTTACGTTTATGCTTCAGTTTAAGGCAACTTTCATTAGCATTCGAAGAGTAACGGACGGTCGCTGGAAAACGTGCCTGACATTTCGACAAGAGTCGAGCCCATGCCAGTATTCTGGTGGAGTAGGTATCGATATTAATTGGTGTATGTTTTTGAAAACACGCCAAGTGAAACAATATTGCAATTAATGTGTGAGGCTTTCTGGGATCGAAGCTATCCTCTGAGTACTTCTTCACATGCGGTCGCTAGGCGAGTATGGGTATTCGATGTCGATGTCGATTTAAAAAATGTCTAGGTCGAATAGTTGCCAACGTTTGATGCGAACGTTTTGTCAGTGAGTTCTTCATCAAAGGCTTTCAGACTGACTTCTTGGCATAATCAAAACTACATCCACCCGGGATACAGCAAATGTATCAATACGATAATTAATGTTAAGTAATTTTGATATCATATTATAGCTATTCGTCAAATCACTTCACACGCGTTAGTGAATGTTTCTCAACTAAAGATTATAATCATATCAATGCTTCACTTACATTATTGGGTAGGTATGCGCTAAATCAAGAAGGTCGCTGGAGCGGACAACAAGAATTCCGATGCGCACTTGTATTTCGTACTTTCTATTGCTTTTGAAGTCGGCTTGTACCAAAATTTTTATTGTTGAAGTTGATTCAAAATTAAAACAAAGGTTGACCATCATTTCATAAAAAACGTTTCATAAATGATCATTTTATAAACAACGATCACAAACTATTCATTTCACAAACCCATCATTACTCAAAATGCTTATACTATAAATAGTTATTTGACAAATATTCAGTTAGCAAATGTTCCACTTTATAAAAACATAGAATGTTAAATTGTCATTTTAAAAATGATTATTTACCAAATAAATCGTTTATAAAATAGGACATTTTACAAATCGTCGACTGATAAATGATTGTTTCATAAAAGTAAATATCTGTCATATCACGGTATCTAGTGGACTGGCCAAGAAACATTCCTGTAATAAATTCATAAAAAAGTATAGTATTTAAACATAAATCGGTTTTGGCGCTTCGCCGGCCGCTGCCGCGGCACGCTCGCTTCGTATGGCTGGCGCACTGTATAGTACGGAGCATACGGTCGCAGTTTTTCCTAACACTCCTCGCTTCGCTCGTCGTCGTACCTACACTGACCTGCCTTAAAGTAGAATACATAGGTAATCCACCTGTTATGTCAGTACATTTTAAGACCTAATAGTTTTTTAGGCTAGGAATGATAACTTACTTGCTAAACACTTTTAGACTTATCCGTGTGCATGCAGACTTATACAATACCTGTATTGAATTATACAACTTGTGGTTTAAAACTTTATCAAGACGATCTATGATTTATTAAATAAGGTATTTACCAAACAATGCATTTTCTTAAACGTTATTTTACCAAACGTTACTGAGCCAATTGTCACGAATAATAAATGAGTAATTTGTCAAATAATGATTTGTAATATGATGTGTTTTCAATTAAATGATTTGTCTAATGAACTCTTTGTAAAACAATACTTTAGGAAACGACTAATTTGTTAATCGTTAGTTTGCCAAACGTTGTTTATAAAATGAATATTTGTGAAACGTTTTTTATGAAATGATTGGATACCTAAAACAAACAAACCTCCTTCTTAGACGCTTTAAAGCGCAATGTCGGTTAAACCCATGTCGCTTCGCTTTACTGTCGCTTGCCAGATAAAGGACACGACTTGTTTACGACGGGCCCCTCTTGTTTAATAACTTATTTTAATGTCAGCATTACATATAATTGCCGTCGAGCCTTTCATGGCGTTCCATAGGGGTCTCATACGATTTATTGTGGATTTAGAGTGGTTCGGGCGCCGGGTTGAGATTTATTTGAGAAGTTCCTAATAGATTATTTGTTTTCAAAGTGCAATGAGGTATGACCTCTATAAATTTACGGGAAAATGATTTCAAAGTTTATAATTCTAATTTAAGATAATGGGTTACTATATTATTCTTTTGCATTTTCTGAAATCTTCCTTGTTACCAAATGACAAGTGAGTTTAATTTATTTCTACTTAACGGGACTTAACGCGTAATTGAGTTATGTATTCGATCGTGCAAAGTGGACAAGAATGAGTAGGAAAGCGGACCATGGAAAAAGCGGAGCCCACGCTAGGCGAAAGAAGAAATTATGTAATTACCTCTTTGAGGCAACCCGCTTTTATACTCTATTAAAACCATATAAATGCCGTTCATCATCCTCCAAGCGCCATTCCCGGTTGTGCCCTAAACAAGCCCGGGGTTCGCTTTGACATCTAATCCCAAGATTTTTATCAGCAGTTTTACGAAAGCGACTGCCATCTGACCTTCCAACGCAGAGGGAAAACTAGACCTTACGGGGATGAGACCGGTTACCTCACGATGTTTTCCTTAACCGAAAAGCTAACACTAAATAGTAAATAAGTTCCGAAAAACTCATTGGTACGAGCCGGGATTCAAACTCACAACCGCCGTTTGACAGCTGCATACCTGAATCTTCAATTTGGCTGCCAGCTACCGTAGCTTCGGCATATAAATGCCGTTGTCTTATCTAAATATGTTCCCCATTTCAATCGCCCAGCGTTTACAAGATTGACAGCCGTTGTGGGAGTTCCTACAATGGTGACACCAAGCGAGCCATTGCAGGATGGGTCAAGTTTAAGGTCAGCACATCGCGGCTTTCATAAATCGGCAGGTTAATAAGTCTACAACAACCGAGCATTTGCCTGAGTCAGGAAAAAATCACTGGATTGAGCTCAGAACCTACAGCGAATGTCTTTTCCATAGAACGTCATTTCGATAATAGGAAAATACGCGAAACCAGGATGACCATATTACAACTTCGTGGAATCCAGTCATATAGAAATGCAAGTGTCAAAAACATCGTCTATTTATTATGTCACCGGTCAATATTAGTGTTGTGTGTCGACCGGGTGACAACCTTAGTGTACAAGTGGTTAAAAAGAAGTGCGGATAGTTTCAAAAAGCGCGCAACAAGAAGATGTTGATATCTGCTCAAGCCTCAACACAATCAATCTTGACATAAATTGATTACTGCTTGTCACTCCAGCTGTATCATTTTTGATGCGGTATTTGTCGAATCCAACTCGGCTGGGCAGCGTTCGGGAAGCTACGGCACATCTTTTCGTCCAATATTCCGCAGTGTCTCAAGACGAGAGTCTTTGACTAGTGTGTGTTGCCAGTGATGACATATGGCACTGAAACGTGGTCGCTTACTATGGGCCTCATAAGAAGAACCAAGTTAACCGATATAGCCCTCCGAATCGCTAAACTTAAGTGGTAGTGGGCGGGGCCCATAGCAACCACGAACCGGAAGGCGCGGCGTGGTTAGGCCCCCCGCAAGGTGGACCGATGACCTGGTAAAGGTTGCTGGAGTCCGCTGGATGCGGGTGGCGCAGGACCGGTCACTTTGGCACTCTTTGGGGAGGCCTATGTGCAGCAGTGGACGCCTTTCGGCTGATATGATGATGATGATGATGTGTCGCAGGGCTAAAACATCCCTACTTTGAAAACTGACATGAGTGATTGATACAATTAAAAAACCCGTCACAGTCGTGGGTGTAAGCTATTTCAGCTCTGTATTCCTGCGTGTTATGAAACCCTTTATTAGCAAGTGAAATGCAAATTAATATAAAGCTAGCGACTCGAGGAAAGCTCAAAAACCATTACACAACAACAAACACCTCCTACCACAACAGACTCAACTAACCATTTCGTCACAAAACCGTTTAGGCAGCCATAATGGATGGAGCATGTTATAAATCAAGCTTGCATAAAAAGGTATGAAATTATCTTAACGACGGTTGGGAGATAGGGCCCGACACAAAAGAATACGGACCCAAATTGGGTCAGAACTAATTTGCTTTTGGACACTTTATCTCGGGCGTCGGCGAGATTAAAGCATTGTGGTGGGACGCGGGGATTAGTGTCAAATAATGGTTGCGAAGCGGATGTTACGTACAGGGCTGATATTCTTTAAGCGCTCATGCGTCTCACTTTACCCTTTACGCCTAACGAAGCTAGATCTCTACCTACGTTTACGGCCCGACCATAACATTGTTCGGCGGCGGCAACGGCGTTTCTAATTAGTGAATTAGATCACGCAGTGGCGTGTGATCCCAACTAACCACAGTGCGTTGCGCGTCTCGACCGAGCAATGAACAGATAAAACGCTTGCCGCGCCGCAATTCGCGTAATGTCGTGGCCGGGCCGAGGCTCATGCCTGAATGGCGTTAATATCTACGAATCGCGGCTGCAAGATACATTTGTGGGTGAGCGTTGACGTGAGCTTAAAACAAGTTACAGAATAGCGGGGCTGTAGTGGGTCTGAGAATGCACTGTGTTGAGAATGTAGAACCTGCATCTGAATGTTGCTGTCAACACATTGAAATCAAACCAATACTCGAGAATCGCAAGCTTTAAACTAGGCAAACAAATATTTCATTTCCATTTCCGATGTTGTTCACCCGACAGTAACTGAGTGAGGACTAAATTCTTGCCCAATAGTTATTAGCCTGGTGAGTACCTCAGTTAGCCATACAGACTGAAGAAGTGAACAAAATTCCGTTGTGACACAAATATTAACCATTGAATGGTATGGTTAATTTTCCTGTCACAGCGGGAAACTTTCAGAAAATGTAATTGGGGGAGTTAACCCATTCAGGGCCCATGACGACACATATGCGTCAGACCGCCGTAGTCGCTTTCCGCTACATACGAGGAAAACCACAGGATCGGCTACGAGCGTAGCGCGTAGCGATTCTGTGCAATGAATGTGTGAATTTGGTACTAACCCAACTACATTGAACAAAATAATATACAATGGGCAAAAACTGCTAATTAATATCAGTGTGCTTTGTACAGTGCACGTCAAAGATATCCATATATTTTTCGCCCTACTACAATAGTTAAAATATGGACTTACTTTGACTTCTACTGTACGATATTTTCCGTAAAACAAATCAACGACATGGTGGCACGAGGACTTTGGGTCATTGACAGTATTAGGTTCGCATCTCTTTTGAGTAGGTACATTGCCAAAGTTAAGCGCTATAAAGCCAAATTTTTGGTTGAACTCTGAATCCGCATAAATGGAGTGGCCTCTTCTATAATTTAACTATTAAGTACCTTTGACCAGTAACCAATATACCCTTAGCTATTCACTAATTTTTCGAAAGTTCGATTTTTTCGAAAGTCTTTTCGACCAACAATAGGAAGAAGAGAGAAAGAAAACTGCATTTATTTCACAAACACACAGGAACAGGACACACATTAAACGACAAAATAAACAACATATCCTACTAATATTATAAATGCGAAAGTTTGGATGTTAAGATGTTTGGATGTTTCTTACTCAATCACGCTTAAACGGCTAAACCGATTTAGATGAAATTTTGCAGGAAGATAGTTTATAACCTGGATTCAAATATAGGATAGTTTTTATCCCGGGTCCACGCAGACGAAGTCGCGGGCGGAAGCTAGTATAACATAATAAACAGATAAACATGAAATAAGTGTCTTCGCGGCAGTGAACCGGACGGACACTGGCTCAGCATTATGCCGAGCTGTCAGTATCTCACGGAAACGTCATACAACTGTAATACATCCCTAAATTATTGGGACAGGCGAAAGAGAAATAAACATAAATACAAAGTGAAATAATACATGTACACACTACCTAGATGCAACTTTAATAAAATAATATTTTTGTACTCGTCGATTAAAATCTGTGTATTAAGCTTTCATAGAGGATACTGTAACGTCACTCTTTTCATCGGTGAATAGTCTATGTTACTTCCGAAATAACCGAAATAACTGTTTCGATACGCTCTGACAACCAAAAAAAAATTGAAAACTGAACTACGTATTTCAATATATGTGTCCTTGTTTAAGGAGACTCGATCCGATACAAAATTGCCAATCTATGGAGTTTCGGAACGTAGCAGCGTCGCGTCATCTGTCAAAAATCTACTTAAACTTGCTGCTGTATCCAGGGCAGACAAAAATACTACGCTTTGTGATTGGCTAGTATTTAGTCAATCACAGCACAGTACTGCAACATTACGGACACCGGTGGCGTGATAACTTTTCTTTTTAAAGCTAAACTTAGTTGAAATAAAAACTAAGCAAATGACTAGTGACAGTGACGAAACATCTTTAACTCCTCAAGAAATAACGAATATGGCAGAGGAAGCCACACTTACCTTGCTACCTGAAAAGTCAAAGAGCCTTTACAATAGTAGAACTAGTTACGATATTTCGTTTTCTTATATACTCGTATTAATGACTTAAATTATTAATTTTAATGAACTCGCACAAAAAGTATTGTTCACTATAGTGTCATAATCGAGCTTTTTAATCTCGTACCTAACTTAGGCCACTCAGCAAGCTTCGTGGCCTAAACACGGTACTCATCTAAAAAGCTCTCTATTATAACACGATTGTGAAAAATACTATTACATTACACATTAAAAACAAGAACGAGATAAGAAAAATGGGTCATTGGCATATTTATTGCTGTCACAGTGCTGGGGATTAGGATTTTGGAGCGTCAACAAATAGCCTTTAAGCATACGCTTAAAGGCAAGAACGACCCATTTGTTACTTTACACACCTTGACTGTCCAAGATAATTATGTCACAATACCGAACGTCAATCAATAAATCAAAGTAATGGTGCTCTCCTTATTTAGAAGGTTTACAATCCTTATCAATGTTGCAACAGATGTCCGTTTCACCCAGTTTCACCCTACTTCGATCCGTAGACAAATTGTTTTTTCAACAGCAACGGCCTGTTTGACTTAGGTATTGTATTGGTATCGCTTTTGTATGTCTTGTGCTCGCCGACGCTCGACGAGACCGAGACATACAAAAGCTATACGAGACCCAGGCTGTTAGGCGCCTCTGGAAACGCAACCTCTCGACGTGAAATATATGTTTACACTAATGCACTTTATAACACTGTACTAAGGAGGAAAATGTATACATATATCTGACTGTATACTCCTACGCTATGCCTTTAACGGCTCGGTGACAAATAAGAAAGTGACTCCAATTTTAATACTTCAGACGAATAGAGCCCCAGTTAATTGACCAGGAGATTAAATTTTTAACGGCCATTTAATTAAATGCTGTTCAGGAATAAAATAAAAACTTTATGATCTTTTTTAAAGCTTAACCCGGGTGACAGTCCAATATTGAATGCTCGAAATTACTTAAAGCCTTTAATTAAAGAATTTACTTACCTGTTAATTGCGAAACAATCCTAACAAACTGCGGTATATCTTATTAAAATATATATGTTGAATTTCAACGCCGCAGCTTCCAATTTCCTAAAATATACTTTCACCGACGCCCCATACAATATTTAATAATATGAATAATAATAAATCGTTTATTTCGACGGAATCCATAGGTGTTAGTTACAGACTTATATTCAAGTGTTAGTTGTTACTTTTTATACATAAGATACATTACGCCCACTTACTTCTTAATAGTTTCCGCGTCGCGATTCCATGGAAATGCATAATTTATTGTTCCTACCCCATAAATACCTTAATTAGAACGTGTGTGTTGTGTATTATGAATTGCTTATTTTAGGGGTATTTTAGCTTGCCGCATTGTTATGATATCCAAAATTACACTTACGTCGTACCTGGCCATAAAGTAGCAATTACCATCCGCTACGCGAGCGGAAAGTCTCACTTCCTGACTCGAGGAAACCTATTTTCAACGCACTTGCAGTAATGAAGAAAGCTCTCAGTTGGTATGAGTGTATATTTTATTTTATGGCAGTTGCCTTTGGACCGGGCTTTACTATCTCTAAACTGAGATATGTTTGTAAGCCCTTATCATCATCATCTTCTTCTCCTAGCCGTATTCAGCCGCAGCGACTGCTAATCAGTGCTGAGAGCGTCGCTGGCGCGCCCTCAGGTGACTGACATAGCCAATTTTCCGGCGAATGTGCGACCACATTCGGCACACATCAGCACCCGTCCGATATAATTATATTGTATCACCGCAGGTGGTCTGGCCTTTACCTGGTAAGCCCTAAGTTAGAAATGAACTGTTGCCTCACTTTGACACTCGATTTAAAGCACGTGGAGGCGCACGACAAATGTAATTTTGATATTCTCGAACTCCATACGTTCAGTCAAATAACCTCCAGCATAGTTTAACGATTAATCATTTTTGAACCCCTAATTATCATAACGGCTAGGCTACCCCACCAATCTCGTGTATCTTTGGACCAAATTTGACTTGTTTTAAGGGCAGTACGTACGTCATATAACTGCCCTATTTCGAAAGTTAATGGTGAATTATTTTGATATATATAGTAAACTTCATAATGTCAATTCGACTTTTAACAAATTGAGGTCAATCTTAGTAATCCGTGAATAGGTACTAAACTATAGAACTAAAGATTCGTGCTAGATCTGATAAATCAATTATAAACATTGAACTCAGATTATAAACGTTCTAAGTATTATATATAGGTCTACTAATATTATAAAGAGGAAAAGTCTGTGAGATTGTAGCTTGGTAAAATGTAAGTTAGTGGCAGATAAAACCGTGTAAAGTTATAAATAGCAATTTAGAATTGTACATTATACACCTAGGGTAGTAAAACAAATAATGTCTCAGATTGCAGATATTTGACGTCTGAGCCGAAGGCAAGGATTGCATGGTTATAAATACACTAGAATGCACTTTACTGCTTCAAAAGTTAACGTTGCTACACTTATTGGAACGTACTACATATATGTTTCACGTCCCTGAAACTGTGGTAAAAGATGGTCAGAATTCAAGCTTCAAAACTGCTCCTTTGGTTGGGATTATAATCTTTAAATTAGGTAGGTACTTAATTTTGATTTACAATTATAATTATTTGCATTTTCCTCGCAGTAGGCGTGAAAAGCATGTAATGCTTTGGCCGAAAGTGTAATAGACTCGTCTCCTTCGAGGTCCTCGCCTTCGGCTTTGGACCTCAAACCCACTACTTTACTAACTAGCCTACTTTCTAGCCTATACAACAATGTAGTACAGTTTTAATTTAAATTTAATTAAATTTAAACGCTCCGTATAATTAGGCTGTTCGTCGACTGTCAAGTGTTTAATCCGACTTTTGGCCAGCAGTAACTTCTATTGTACGAGAAACAATGGTCGCCCTTGACGTGTTCTTTTGAAATTTTAGAGTATATCCACAAAGGGATTAAAGCGGGAAGGTTCTTACGTATCACATACTTAATGTGTCAATACATATTTGACAAATGGTCTTTATGGTCGTTTCGGGAGCTCTCTCTAAGTTGTCTAAATCACCACTCGAAAAATCGAAACCAAAATTTACATAAATTTGAAAGAAAAGGAAGAATGTAATTTATTACTAACCAAAATTACACCCCATCACAAATTCACAATAAGTACATTTATATCCTACGAGTATGTACGTAAGTCCCTTTTGTACCCTCAGAAGGCTGCTTAAATTGGGAACACAGAAAAAAATCGAAGATTTATTCGTCCAAAACCATCATTTACGAAAATTTCGAACTCCATTTTCCGCTTAACAAAAATTTGGGAAATATAAATTATAAAAGTATAATTGGGTGAATCATCTTTTTAACCGACTTCAAAAAAAAAGGAGGAGGTTCTCAATTCGGTTGCATATATATATATTTTTTTTTCAATGTTTGTTACCTCAGAACTCCGTCATTGATGAGCCGATTCGTAAAATATTTTTTTTGTTTGTAAGTATATGCTTCCAGGTGGGTCCCATTTTTTGGAAATTCAATTGCATGATGGGATCCATGAGGAATTGAGGGAACTCCTCAATTATATTAGGTACGCGTGTAGTGATTTTGGTATTTTCTATTATAACTCGTGTATTTACATCCGGAAATCATAAATTGGTGGAGTGGAATTGATGATGAAGACCACAGATGACTTATGGAATTCCTTAATTATGTACTTAAAAGTACAAAAGTACCTATATCACAGATACTGATAAGATTCTGTTGAAATAGCAACTAATGAAGTGCCAAGGGTGATCCTTGTTGAATCGACGGAAGTCCTCAAATATTATCGGGTCACATACAGTGATTGGGTTTTTTTCTCTAATAATCAATGCATTTGCTCTCGGAAATCAGTTCATGTGGTAAATGGGAAAATAAATGTGGAAAGGTTCTCGTGGTTTGGCGGAGTACTAAATTGAAGTCGGTTAAAACTTTGTTTTTAAAGTAAAATATTAGTCTCCTCCCCATTTCTACTATTTGCTGTTTAAAAGGAGATAACTAGAAAATACGATGTCTGCTGTGGTTAATTGTTGTTGGATTCTTTAATGAATTACAGCGTGAAACCACATGACAACTGTATTAAAATATATTCATTTGCCCTTAATTTCACCGGTTGCCCAGCGAACGTAAAATGTCCCCCGATTTGTATGAAAATTGTGGTTTATCACTTGGAAAACCATGTTTTCCGCTAGAATACATTTTGTGTATGATGCAAATGATATAATGTTCAAATAGACTGTTTATTATAAGAACTTATAGATCTTATCAAATACACATGTTGTGGTAACTGATAATGAAGAAAAAACCAAGGGTCAAGAAAAAGTTGATTGACCCAATTATTATACTCATACCTTTTTCCCGGTTGCTAAAGGAGACCTGGGTCCACATTGGCACCTAAACCCAAGACTTGAAATCTCTTTCCATTCCTCCTCATAAAAGCCGTTCATATGACAAGCCGTTTATGGTTGGAATGCGTTGCCATCACCACTTAGCTAGCGCAAGTCAGTGGCGTAGCATGAAGAAGAATTTGAAAAGTATTGGTTATCTCGGCTTGCCATCTTTTACCTATACATATATGTTTTACACTTTGACTGCCAAATCAACTTGATTTCACTTTAGGTGCTTAAAGGTTAGATGGAAGAGATCCCTTAAAGGGATAGGGAGATAGTGCTTAACTCTCGCTTTTTCTAGAAATAATAATAATTTATATACCTATTCTGTTATACAGTACTTGTATTGTGTTTACTAGTTGTGTTTAGTAGTAGTTGGGGGAAGTGACTGCTATCTACCGGTTATTGTGGCACTCTTTGGAGGAGTCCTATGTCCAGCAGTGGACGTCTTTCAGCTGATATGATGTTTTTTTTTTTTTTTTTATTTATTTATTTTGCCATACATTTCACAGCATGACAGTAACACCAAAGCACTGTGGAACAAAAGAAATATACATATATACACAAAAGAAACAAATTATTATTATTACAACACAGAAGACGGTCGTGCATCCGTCTTCTCGCAGAACGTCAAACATTCATCACACACATCTATCCATCGGCTAGCACATATATCACAGTTTGGTGCTGATTCAAGCAACAAGTTTATGAGGTGCAAAGCTCGAATAAGTGGGGACTTTCTGCGAGACCACTTTCGCGCTGTCGGCGCCGCTAGTAAATGTTGACAACGAGGACGAAAATTATATCTAGAGGGCGAGGGAACATACAGGCGCACCAACTGAGCTACTAATTCGGGACAGTCTGAATCACCACGCAAAATGCTACCAGCTAAGGTAAGAAGACCGAAGTTTCGCCTCACCTCTAGTGAATTTAAACCTAAAACGCCCAGCAAAAATTTTGTAGGGTATAGAAATGGGTAGTAACCGTAAATTTTTTTATACAGAAAGCGCAAGAATACTTTTTGTACCTTTTCCAGAAGCAAGATATATGTTGTCTCATGAGGATTCCAAACAACAGCGGCCGATTCAAGCTTGCTTCAGACAAGAGCAGTATACAGAAGTTTTATGGTTCTGGCATCAACCAAGTCCCTAGCATTCCGAATGACGAACCCTAATCTCCTGTAACAATTATGAGCCAGAGAGTTGATATGCTCATGGAAATTTAGGTTCATATCTAACATAACACCTAAATCCCGAATGGAATTAACCCGGGTAATTGCTTCAGAATCCAGGGAGTAATTGTTATACAGCGGATTACGGGCTCTGCTAAAAGTTACATGCGCACACTTAGCAACATTGAAGAGAAGTTTATTCTCGATGCTCCACTGATACAACCTGTCGATGTCACTTTGGAGAGAATTGCAATCCGAAATATCTTGCACACCATACATTAGCTTCAAGTCATCGGCGTAAAGCAGACAGCTGGCGCACTTTGGAACTGAAGCCAAATCATTGACCATAATCCCGAAGAGCAACGGACCTAATATTGAACCCTGGCTGACTCCAGAACGTGTCGGGTATGTATTTGAAACAAAGCAACCGTGCTGCACGTACTGCTGCCTGTCGCGTAGATAGCAAAGAACCGGAGCAGTTTTGGTGAAAAACCAACACTGCACAACTTGCCCAAGACAACATCATTATCTACGCGATCAAATGCTTTCTTAAAGTCGAAGTACAGCACGTCTACCTGAACTCCGCTATCCAAATGATCTGAAATGGAATCAACCAGGGTTAGAAGGTTAAAAGGTACTGAACGACGAGGTCTAAAGCCATGCTGAGCATCGCAGAGGATCGGTTTTAATTGAGGAGCCACAATCTTATTTATGACTGACGCAAATAGTTTGGCAATCGAAGATAAAATAGCTATTGGCCGGTACTCCTCAACTTTGCCTGTAAGATTTGATTTGGGAAATAGGTCTCACTCGAGTGATCTTCCATTGGTACTCCCCAGTAAATAAAGCTAGGTTGAAAATATGAAGTAACGGAGATAACAACCATTCTTTGCATCCCTTTACAATGAAAGCTGGAAAGTTGTCGGGTCCCGGGGAACTTCGAGGTTTCAGTCGGTTTATACCACTTTCGATATCGAGGGACGATATTTCATTAATGTGAACATAACTGGCATTATTACTAGGGTCTGCGCTGATGACCTTCTTATAATCTAGGAGAGGTTTGTTTGGCAAGAAGAAATCAGCGAACACTTGAGCTACCTTACTACCCTCGTATTCCTTCCCTTGATAGGTAACATGAGACTCGAAACCACCTCTAGACTTTAAGAAGCTGATATGCTGCCAGAAACAGCGAGGATTGCGCATGAGATTTTTTTGAATACGAGTTATGTACTGATCGTAGGCAAGCGATACTCGCGTCTTCAAGTCTGTCCTGAGCCTGGCAAAGGCAACGTATAGAGCATCAACAGATCGAGACAGTATTTCACGCCGGCTCACCGCCTACAGCTCTATAAGGCGCAGGTCCGTCCACATATGGAATACTGTTGTCATCTGTGGGCAGGGGCTCCTCAGTACCAACTCCTCCCTCTGGACCGCATTCAACGGAGAGCGATTCGAATTGTCGGCTGCCAGCGTGTTTCCGATCGGCTTGATCCCTTAGCACTGCGTAGAGATGTAGCCTCGCTTTGCATTTTCTACCGCATGTACAATGGGGAGTGTTCCGATGAATTGTTCGGATTAATCCCCGCCGCTTCCTTCCGCCATCGCCCTACGCGACAGCTTTTCCATTCTCACCACGTAGATGGTTGGCAGTCCTCAACTGTGCGTTTCTCCCGAAACTTTCTGCCTCGCACAGCCAAACTCTGGAATGAACTGTCGCCTGCGGTATTTCCGGACCGTTATAACCTTCAAGCCTTCAAGAAAAAAGCGTACTCCCATCTTAAAGGCCGGCAACGCACCTACAACTCTTCTGGTGTTGTAAGTGTCCATGGGCGTCGATTATCGCTTACCATCAGGTGATTCGACTGCTCGTTTGCCTCCTATATCATAAAAAAAAAAAAAAAAGGTCTCCAGACTGTTTCCAGTCTCGGTGAACCTTAGCTTTCCGCGATAGATCCTTTATTATGTCAGCTGTAAACCATATAGGATACCGCCTACTGGGAGAGCTGTTCCTCTTTTTCCCGGGTACACATTAGTCAAAGATGTTGTAGACTACCTGGTAAAAGAGCTCTACAGCATCATTTATGTCGCGGCACTCTAGGACCTCATTCCACGACAATTCGGAAAACCGTTCGTATAGGAGCTTATAGTTGCCCTTAGTGAAATCCCAGTCACAGTTTAAGTCAACATTACTAGGCTCAAGAAATTCGGGGCAGTGTTTTGTGGCCGTGACAGGTATGGAGATCCCAAGCGGTGGGTGATAAGGATCCGCATGAGGCACCAGTCCACTATCCCCCACGTCACTGACCCTTACACCACAGACTCGCTGTTGCACCAGCACCACATCTAACACTCCACCAAATTTATTCAAAATGTCATTCTTCTCTTTCAAATTACAGACAGTGGTAAAATAACAAAAGTAACTTAAAATACTATTTGAAGTGTACTTAGGGTTCATATTTAAGTCACCAATAATCAACACGACACCATTTAGAGTCTATGAAAGATTCAATCTTTTGAAAAAAGCGCATATATATATCATCTACAGCATTAGGCGGGATGTATATCACACACACATGGCACACTATTTGCTGCACAACCAGAGTTACCCACAGGTCTTCCCCGTCTGTCGTCTCAAGTTCAGGCCTACGACGCAGGGCGATGCCTGTTCGTGCCGCCAACAGCACACCTCCTCCATGTCAACCAGTGGCGCGATCACGGCGCAGTACAGTCCACCCACTTCCCACAAGCTCGGGGTCCTCAACTGATTTTGACAGCCACGTTGAAACGTATCGTCACTGAAGTGACGCATATGAAATCGCTTTCGAGGGCCTGAACCGTGTGTCTGAAACTTTTTAGTTTGGTATTCAGGCCTCTAACATTTTGATATGTTATGAAGAGTGACGGGCCAGAAGAATAATCACGTGGCATATTAGGCTTGTCCTTGCTGCTTGCTATTTTGTCCTCGAAAAAACCACTTCTTCTCCACTCCAGCGTTTTCAGGCCAAATATCCGCCGAAAGAACTTTCTCATAGAAAGTTGCAGGCACACCAAGCCTATAGGATTTGTAGTCTCCCTTAGATTTCAGCTCCTCCACGGTGCAAGATCCATTGGGGCATAAGTTCTGTAGATATTCTCGAATTTCATCGGCGCCCGAGACCATATTCCACAAGTGGATGTGTCCACGGCATTCGACAGCCCTGAGGGAGGTGACATTGGCGCCCCCAGTACAGCGTATAGAGGTAAGACGTCGCTGCTTTCCGGTGTGGTCGACTTTTGTGGGTTCTTTTTTGGAGCCCTGATTCTCTGCCATCTGCCTGCCGACAGCTGGAGGGCCGCGACGTCGGCCGTCATCAGAGCGACTAAACTCAGGAGACATAATTGAAGTAGAAGCATCCTTATCCGGTTCAGTCGTTGGAATGTCATCTCCACTGCTATCCTGCTCCATACTATTCGGCGCGGGGCCACTTACAGGGACGCGAGTCCCGGACGGCTTACCCAACTTCACGGCTTCATTGTAGAGGGCTGGTGGAGGCTTTGCAACACCCGGCTGGTTACGAGACTTAACGGATTGCTCCAGTTTTGATAATCTTTCACTGATAGTCTCAATCTTATCCGTTGACAAAGTAAGAGCGGTGTGATACTTGCCTATGGTGGCGATAGCGTCGGTGAGCTGTTCGGATAAAAAAGTAATTTGCTCACGTAGATGATGCAGTTCCCATGAGGCTGCCATCGACGTGGACACATCATGCTCCGGGCGGCACTGCGGGCGAGGAGAACTCGAGACAGAAGAGGGTTTCCTTAGCGTTACATTCTTAATGCTAGCAGGCGTTCCAACCGGTGTGTTGCAGTTTCTGCCTCCCTTTTTAGCTGCACATACACATTCTGGACAGACGTAGCTTTTTCAACCTCAGAAAGGGTTTTATTATTATTACATGCGTAATGATACGACATACCGCATGCCTCCACCATGCACTGCAAATACTCTTCGCCCACCAGCAACTCCATTCGGCACGCGCCGCGGACCATGCTGGCATTCAAATCGCTGTACATGTTTTCAGAAACACTATAGTACCAGGACCACAGAAGCACCTTAGAGTCTGTAGTAGATGTGGCGTAGCGTAGCGGATGCACGTAGACGATGCGCGTAGCAGGTGCGCATAGCCAAACACGTAGCCGATGCAGCCGCAGCTCTCTCACTCGCACTCACGCTCTGCAGCCACACGCGATAAGGCCACGTCAGAACTAGCAGCACAACACGGCGTAGCGGATCAGGCAGCAGCGTATTCGTTGCAAAGCAGCGATGTACCAGGGTCACAGGACATCGAGAGTTACGCGAGTTACGCGTGTGTGTGCCTGATTGCGGCGACTACTTTGAGATTATGCACTCCTATTTTCACACGCGAATTAAAATGAGAATAAAGTTTATAAATTGAAATAAATCATTAATTTTTATCTTTACGGGTACGGAAACACGTCTACACCTTTCGGTGGTCCGGAGTAGAGGTAATGATGACTGGCATGTGGCCTTCCATCCCAGAGGAGAAAGCAGACCTCGTTGGGATTAAACCGGTAGAACTTATAAAAGTGTATTCGTTTTTATTTTTCCACATTCACTGCTATGGCTGCTGTCAGCCGTCGGTGCCGTGTCAACTCACCTCTTTTTAAATCCAAGACTTAAATGGCCACGCGTTCGAACCAGTCAAGCTATAATAGATTCTGTTTCAAAGAAATAATGTATCATTTCCAATGATCACTTGAATTATTATTCTATCGGATGAATGCGAAAATAAATGTGTATAAAAATAAGGTAATTATTTTTGGGTGGCTCATCGTTTTTTAAAATACGTAAATAAACGTGTTTGTAGAAAAAAACGCCTTCGTTAAGAGGCTGACAAGACCTAATTTTGTTTAAATTGATGTTATTTAAGCAGTTTTTTTAAGAAAAACTATTTGTTCTAGCACATATCAACAAAAGAAAAGTTAATATTCATCATATTTAAAAGACCGTGGTCGGACTCGATGCATAATTGGACGAAATCGGCTCGATAGAAAATAATTGCAAAGATTGGTCTTAAAATCATCATTAAACGGTTCTATGCCTTTATTTTTTTGACGTATGGGTCTGTAATTAAAAACATGAAGTCAGCATATTGATACCTAAACCGCTAACGAGTCATATTTCACAAATAATCCACACTTTTTTTATATCAATATTTATTTATTGTTATCTTTTAAGACCGCCAGTCCGCCCAGTAACACTCGCTCTCGTTTACTCTGATACAAATAGACAGTATCCCGAATCCTCAAGGGCATTTTGGTGTTGCCAGCGTCTTAACTAAATTTTTTTTTGTCCCTTTTCACGAATACATCCCGCCGCATAGACAGTCCCGCATGCATGAACTTAATGAAAGACGTCGACCACTTTCGTCGGGGATGCGGTCAGCGGTGGACGCCTTGCTTCTTAAGCGGATTCTGACGCTGATTACATTATTGACGACTGACCAAACTACCGACCAACGTCGCTTTATAAACAAACTTGACAATAGCGAAATCATCTTAAGAGGGAAGAATACCTCGTCGTTATTGACACATTGAAAGACCAGGTTTTCCCTTTTTCAAAATTTGTAATCAATTCTAACTTGTAGACTCCTCAATTTTTTTTCAATAGCAAAACTAGATCTAGAATATATAATGCTGAAGCGATCGACATCAAAATCAAAGTGATTTGTTAAGATTTAGTTAGTGGAAACCGTTTTGTCCTGAAATGGAAATTTCTTTAAAAAAGTACCTATTGTCAGTGGCGAGCTGCAAGCTGCTGCTAAGATATTCTCCCCTCTTAACCTAGATGGAATCCATTTTTTTAAAGATAAGAAATTCTTCGATTTCTAGATTCCACTTTCAGTTACTACCTACCTTTATACAAATTACAAGGTCTTCAGGAGGAATCCATTTTTTTTGTAAGTATGGATTTTGTACATAAGTCAAATATTAATAATATTTTTACTTCTAACGGCTAGTAAAATTATTTGGATTCCTCCGGAGGCATATTTTGTATAGGTTCATTTCACGATGAGACGAAATATAACCAAATTTCGAGGAGGAAAATTATAATAAGAGAGTATACTTATGATGGGTGGATGAAACTAACTAATCAAACAAGAAATATGATTTCAATTCAGTTTATTCTTAATAATTTACTTTTCGTTATCGTTCACATACCACGCCCTCTATTGGTCCTTCCAACACTCACCACACTCGACCACACTATAAATATACAACATACTCATAATATTATATATAATCAATTCAAATATCTAATTTATGTACATTTATACATTGTTTTAAACATCTTGAAACTTTATTTAGCAATAATTATTCTCTCATTAACATCCTAGCTTTACTTACAAATATTCTTGTCACTCATAATCTGACGTAAGAAAAAGGGTATCCTATCGCATTCACTATTTCATTTCTGTATCTTTTGTCCGAATTTACACTTCGGCAAATTTTTTGTTTTTGTGGGCCTCTCGAGTGTCCCTCTGCTGGGCAAAGGCCCCGTGATCACCATGGATGTGGCACCCACTGTTCTATAATAATCCTGAAACATTCATAGTTTCAGAGAAAAACAGCTTTAAACCGAAATGAAAATTGGCACAAACGATACAGTTAGGAAATAACATTTCGTGATTGCGATAGGTAACCTAGAAAAATACCTTATATAGCAGTTATTATACAGTATTATAGTAGGGATTCTGATAAGTAATAATGTGTCAGTTCCTAAAAACTTAAAATTAGACTTAATGATATTATTGTTGCTAAGGGTTCTAAGTGTAAAAGTAAGCTAAGCGATTTTTAACCTTAAATACAAAAATTAAAAAGATTGACATAAATTAATTATCCCGAGTTTATTTTATCATAATGCGCAAGTTCCTTGACGGGTTTGAGAAACGTACGTAATCAGCGTACGATAATGTTAATAAGGTGTCAAGAGAATGTACACATTATTCCAAAAATTACAATCCGTCACCTCCTGCGGACGGGTATTCGGGCCATTTTACGGAAAGTTGTATTACTATATTAGGTTCGAAAGTGCTCTCGATTCTGAGTAGAAAAAACCCGATTATATCAAAATAAAAATAAAAAAGCCGATTGTACAACTTTCCGTAAAATGGCCCATTCCCGGCGGAATATGTCGCGTGTATTCGCGGAAGGCTGGGAGAGGACGGACCACGGCCAGTAATATTATAGAACAAGTTTAGTGCCTTGAATTTAAATTTAAAATTAATGCACAAATCTATTCCTTTCTCGCGTTTCTGAGTAAGTAGGTAATGTTTAGATGTATTGGAAAAAAGTTGCAAAGGGAACGTAATCATATTGTTTTTAAAGTGGCTTGTTTCAGAGGTTAGTTTGCTAAAAAATGAAGTATTTGGTAGATTTTGTTAGTCCAGATGAGTTATTTTAAGTAGCGTTGATCTGATTTGTAATATATTTTAAATTGTTAAGGTAGTTTTAAATTATTTTCTGCACTTATCTGAAGCAAAATATAACTGCAATGATGTGAGTTGATTATGAGACTTGTGTGATTGTTGCAAGACAAAATTAGCTCTTTGCTTATGGTTATTTAAAATTAACTATAATTTGTTAAGTGCTATGACATGTTTATGTCTAACATATTTGGACGATTAACAAAACAAAAAAGTTTCAAGTATTAAAGAAAGAAAGATAGAATATATATGTTTAGTGCAAAAATGACATAAAAATGTTGAAATGTAATCGCTGTAATACATTTTGCAATATACAAAAAGCCCATTACATTACAAGCATATTACAAAAAATATTTTGACTATTTGCCAATTTTTCATTATGATCATTAATAAGTGAAATGATTTACATGTCCTATTTTAATTATAAAGACAATTTTATCGCATGTCTTTTTGCAAACTGTAAAATTAGATTAATAAATGGGTCAAGCAACTATTTTTTGTTGTTATTCTGGCCCGTCCGCCTGAAGACAATATGACAGTTTCCTAGAAAATATGCCAATTAGTGACAGAATAAAATATATTCACCCAAATACTCTGTAGACACATGCACGATACTATTTTTTTTTATCCAGCTTGGAACTTTAACACAATATGAAATTTGAATTATTTTACGGGCTACGATTTAATTTATGTCAACACGTCCCTTTAGCCAAAACCATGTTAAGTATCATATGTTTAACGAGATAATTCAACTTAAACCAAAACATTAACTTTTTTTTTTCAGAAGAACCGTAATGTATCTCAATAGTTTGGTAGATATTTTAACATGAATTCAGCTGTTGTATAAATACAGTTTTGCATAAATATATTTACCTACGGATTATAAAATCTCGTATTACTTATATATTTCTACGGCGTAATGTTATACGTATTGTTGTGATATATCACCTTTAACAGTGTTCATATAGAATATAGATGGATCAACTCATCTTTGCGCGTATGTGTGCCTGCTTGTAAAAGGAAGAAAAAAAATACTCTTTTTTTTTATTTGTCTGGAGCAGGTCGCCCAGTCGGCCATAGCTCCATACAAATGTAAAAAAACATTCGTGTAAAAAAAAATATTTTACTTTTTTCTTATCAGAACACGATACCTGTTGTGCCCTTGATCGGTTCACACCCCATTTTTGGTACACTGTATACTTAAGTCGTATTATATGAGATGTCAGTGTCAGTACAATTATTGACAACTGGTGACAAACGAAAAATCTCTATGAGTTAAAGCAATGACGCGTAGTTTCAGTGTCCAAGAGGCAACCGGATGGCTCGCGGTATTTGAGCTTCCGAAGCGTTGTGGAACCGCCCTGTGCAACCCGAACTGAGCCAACTTGGACTGGGGCGTGCGTGTAAACCTCTATACACGATGATTTTTTATCCGTGATCAGGAGTCGAAAAATATTGATAAACAGCCAAAACGGATTTCAATGGATGAGGTCTCATGCAATTAAATCACTGTTTATTTAATTAAATTTAATAATAATATTAACACTAATAGCCACTGAATGTCTGGTCACCCTACATTTTTTGAAGTTAAGTAGATAGATACGTCAAACACACATACGTAAAATTTTCGCAAACTACCGTTAGGGTGACAATGATTTTGAATTATAAAGTGATTCCTTATTCAGTGTTATTCAGAAATAAAAGCACGTTTGTAGTGTTAGGTAACTTCGAGTTAATTGTGTTTGGTATCAATTACAGAATTAGAATAATTTACTCCTGATCACGAATTAAAAATCATCGTGTATAAATTTCTTGTCTCCTAGGTCTATAAAAAATTTGTAGCTAATTGCTAGAAACGACAACTGCTCTCACGCCACGCAAATCAAACTGCATGGTACCATCGCCAACATAGTTAACTGACCTTCCGTGCACTTCATGTGCATTGTAAGAAGGGGTCACGAAATGTCTGTCATAGATACGGAGCTGCACAAAAAATTGTTGAACGAATTTAATCATTTTAAAAACTGAGAAACATTGCCAAAGTTACATTCTGCAACTGCATACACTTTGACAGGTAATTTGATTGTGCTCGTTAATGATGCGATTTGCAGCAAATTCGAGAATTCTTAAGGTGTGAATAGGCCTTTTTTCCTACAGTCGCCATCAGATATATCGGAGCAGCCAAAGTGCTCACAAATATCTGAACACGTCTCTATTGCCTCGACAGTAGAGACGTGTTCAGATATGTGGGAGCACTTGTTATAAAAAATATCTTAGCCTTGATTTTGTTTCAATAAGTACCGACTATATTTTCGCATTAATTAGGTAATCGTTTTGTATTTCAAAGTGCAAAAATAAAATCATGTGCATTTTATCTGAGAGTTTCGTCATTGTTGTTAACGTGTTATAGCAAAGCAATGAAGTGTGTTCCTTATTGAAATAACAATATATGAATTAGTTCATCAGGCGCGCCAATTTGCCTTAAATCCATTCGTACGCTATTGACTTTTCTTCGGGAAATTCAATGTTACTGCTACAAAAAGAGCGACTGGTAACTCAGCGATACTGTGAAACATTCTCTAATAATATGTATTTACTTAAATATGTATTTTAGTACAGAAGACACGGATCTTTGCTGAATAAAATTAGTAACAGTTTGTAACATAACTATCTGAACAGTATTTCATTAAGTAAACGTTAATTATTGTATTAACTAATAATTATAACATTTCATAACTATTCTATCTGCATTTTACGATATAAAAGCGAATAATGTCTTTATTTGACACGATTTATGCACCATTTCTAGGAAACGGCAAACAATTTCGTACGAAAATAGGAGTCCGGTTCTATAATACCGATGGAATAACACGAAAATTGTTTTTTCTCCGATATCATTGTTTTTAATTGTGGTTGAACGGTGGCAGCGAATATATTAGTATTCTATCTTGCTGTTTACTCGATGAAATCTTCTTAATTTCAAATAGTTCTGCTTTTATACTACATTCTAAATGATCAAAGTAGCTACATTTTTTCATACGTGTAGTAACCCCATTCCACGGGATACTTTTTGATACATTATGATTCGTGTTTTTTAAAGCCATGATAAACCACAATTGAAGTTTGTTTCATTGATACGAAGATCAAAGTACAATGAAAATTTATTTATGGAGCAGACTGGAAGTCGAACCCATTATGTGTGGTTTACCATAATGGTACCTACTCATTAAAATATCAGAAAGATTAAGTAGGTACCGTAAACTCGGGTTACTTTGACCTAATGTGCATATAAACCACACATTATATACTATTCATCATTTAAGGTGTCAATAGCGAACAATGACCACACTTTCATCCCGATGTCGAAATCAACTAGCGATAAGTAACCGTTTCTATGTAAACCTGTCGCAAAACTGTTATCGTAAGTGCATGTTGGTACGGGGTGGTCCTGCACGGTAGCGTAAAGTGTCATAACTTAAAAATAAATAAATGTATGTAAAGGGCATTGGGTAACGTTGTACGAGAAAAAATGACGTTTTTTGCAGCGGCCAAGGATGTTTTTTTAATAATCGCCTAGAGGACCTCTTGATAGGCTTAGATATATAAAATTAAACGCGTTGAACAATATCGGAGCCGAGAAATATAAGTTTGAAGTTTAGTTTATAACTACAATAAGACCTATGAAGTGTATTACATTTCATAAAAAATTTTGTTTGTTTTGAGTAAATCTATCATAATCTACCACATTAACGAGAGGCCGCTCATCTAAAAAGAAATGACAACATTTTTACCCAAACCCCTTTCGTTTATGAATTGTCGTGCTATCAGTGTTGTTTTTACTTACTGTGCAAAACTGTAAGTTAATGTTAGATAATGCATTATCAATGATTTATAGTAATATCACACAAAAAAATAACAAAAGTTAGCTGAAACTAAAACTATGACCTTGTTGAAATTGAGAAAAAAACGATGGCCAGAGTTATTTGCGAAAGCCAAAGTTACCCCCCAGAGGGGTAATCACGTAACATTTTGAACGCGCGTTAGGTAGTCATTTTTCTATATAAAAAGTGACATTTAGATCTACCTCACGCGCGTACAATGCGTTACGTGATCGACCTGCAGGGCTAAAGTGACCCGCGTTTACGTACGTAATTATAAAAAAACTAGGAGGATGCAAAATAAAATGACGGCATATTAGTACTATCGACAAAATTGAATCCTGACCCACCATGGAACCTTGTTACAATTAACTGACATATTAACGTCATATGATCTTACGTATGTTCGTTCATTGTAACAAGGTTCTATGGTGGGTCATGATTCAGTTGGTTCGATAGTACATGCTTTATATGTGCTATCTGCCTGGCTTGGGTTAGGGTCTTAAGGACTAGGTTGTGTAATAACTATGTCCGCAAAACGTCATAGTTGTATAAAACCTCAGTGAACACAATGACTTTTTTGAACTACAACTGGTAAGCAGTAGGTCTTAGTTGCACGATCGTCAATTGCCGTAGTTGCACAATGACTAGGTAGATTTGGTGTGATATTCTATAATGCCTTGGCTGTAACATCTGTTGGTACTCCTTAAGGTTTAACATCACCGGTTTCTGTCGAAGTGTTGCTAACAGATGTCGCGCTAAATTATTTCGATGGTTGCTCATCGTTTTTCGCAAAACCGTGACCAGTACCAATGTGTGTTTCAAATTGCGGAAGCCGAAGAGCTTGCTACGTATGAGTCGCAATCAATCTGCACTAAACAGTGTTTATTTTTAAAATGTAGTCCGAAAATATGCATAAAAGTGCTTTAAGACTTATTAATAACGTAGACGTAAACTCTATTAGTAATTTTGCAACTTCGGGCGTTATGCTATAGTTGTCGATCGAACAACTAAGACATTCTATTCACTAGGGCATTCTGCAAAAAAGACATTGTGCTTACCAAGACCTTATGCAACTAAGACGTTTTGCTTATAGAGTCGTTATGCAATCTAGTCCTTACGAACCTAACCCGATATAACTATTTAATATTCGTCTATATATTTAGTACAACGTCTTGGATTTAAAATGGTTGCAAATCGTTGTAGTTGTAACGACCAAGTTATAACTGATGATTAATATAATGTAAGTATACAAAAGCTGTGGATATAACGCGAAGGAGGCCATTATTATACAGTTGAGTTCTCCAACATCTACACACACAACCTTTCAAAAATATCTATACACAGACTTTATTATTATTACTTACATTTTTCTTTTTTTAGTATAGGTAGATGACGAGCAATTTTATTTTCATTCACTATTATAAGTTATGTTTACCAAATAAACCTTATGTACCTACCTACTTTCATGTAATGTTACTGAAGTTTGGGATTTTGTGAGAATACATGCATTCATCCACAATACGATATATTTATTAAACTAGCCAGACAGTAAATTTCCGCAAATCGTTTGGAACTATGAAGAATTACATAATTTTCATGAAAAAATTAATGAAAAACATGTTTTATTATCTGACTTATTATCTGTTTGGGATTTTTATTAATTGTATGTATTGTTTTGTAGTGTTTAGTACATTAGCCCGGCTCGTTTGTGCCACAAATGAGGGCTATTATCATTATATGGAAAAATTTAAAGTTCCTCTAAAATAAAACTGAGCCATTTTCTTAAAAACTTCGTGTTAGTATTAAGTATTAAGGTTCTTACAGACTCAAATACCAAGATAAAATTGTAATCATAGACTTAAAGACTACACATTATATCTTTAGAAGAAGTCCCAATTCGTGTGTGTTTCTAAATTATTTTAATTGGCGAAAAATGGCGTCGCTACTGTGTCAACTAGCAATGATAAATTTGATTTGGTAATATAATATTTACATAGCTTTCGACAGAGTCAATGCTGCAGGCCAAATTTTAACATCCCTATTATATAGGTGACAAAGTCCTTCAACTAAGAGTACATATAATTACATCTCTATATAGCACTTTACACTTGAGTAGCGGTCTCACTAGTATTGAAAAGGAATGGTTCTTTCAATTCACTGGACCCCCTTTTTCTCGGTTTAGGAGGAGGTTTAGGGGCCGTTCGTGTCCTGTTTAAACTGTTCACACTCACTCCAATTCTCAAATCTCGCACCTGGTTCTTCAAAAGGCTTTCATTCTCAGCTAGCATCACTTTTAACGGCCTCTGCTCTGATGGCTTCGTGATTCTCCCTTGAAGAGCACTATAACTCATAGCGTTTAGAGCTAGCAGCTGGTTATGTATGTTTGGAGAGCTCAAACTGCTTCTTGGGATGGTCGCATGAGGAGTCCCTGGCGCCGGTGACGGCGCAGGCTCAATCTCTTGAGAGCCATCATGGAAACCCGATCTGAGCTTATTAATTGGACCTAAGTCCATCTCGCTTTTGTTCAAGCTGTAGTAATTGGCGCCATTGTTGAACAACTTCATATTTAAGTGGTCGTAATAAGGTATGACTCCGTTAAGCGTTGAGAAGACCTGAGGATGGGTGCCCTCAGGAAACCAGTTGCCCCTGGGTCTTCGTGGGAGAGTCACGTAACCTCCCCTGGTGTTCATAGATGCCTGAGAAGTAGTAGGTGTTTGGAATCGGTAGCCTGGTGGTATAACTGTGACTCCATATCCTGGAGACTTTATAGGGCTTTCCATCAGGTTTTTACGGTCTTGACTGGAGCCACTAGCTGGCGAGATCTGGGTTCGTCCTCTGAGGGGAAAGGTCAGCAGGTCGGGAGGATAGGCCTGGTGCTCCTGCGTTAGTCGATCCAAAAGAAGAGTTTCTTGGGATATCTTCGGCAGGTCTACATCAAGAGGTCTGCTGTTGTCTTCAGTGGACGCTGTGAACAAGAATAGACAATTAGCGTTAATAAGTCTTGTTCATTAATCTAGAACACGTTGGATAGTGGGTATCGAGTAGGAACAAAGTAAGGACATAGGCAGTAAATAAATTAAACCCTATTTTAACATAGGTATGCGAATAAATGAAAAATAAATAATATGTGTCTTGTCTGGCTTCGTGTGTATAACTCAATGTTGTGGAAACTTGAGTTGACTTCTTTAGAATTTCAGAATGGCTTGTTAATTCCGTATACATTTTTAATAAGGCGTTTATTCCTGTAGCTTTACACTGAATTATTTCTTAAGCTTTACGGAGAGTCAAATCACGACTACCTTATTTGACTGAAACAACTATATACAGACAAACTATCTGTGTTCAATAGAGTAGTAACACAAAGGTTCGTGTAGCCAGAAGAAAATCATGAGGTCTTGTTTATGGTTACACGACTACACGTGTTGATAATGATCTAGGTACACTGGCATTATAAAGGGGTAGTGTTTGTGAGGCTTTGTAAAATTATGTAGGAGATAATCTCCAGAACCCCTCATCCGATTTCAAGAATCCTTTCACCTGAGTATAGAATTTCTTTTTGGTGGAAATACGGTATATTTTATTCCATGGCATATCGCCTGCATTCTTTCCAAAGGAGGCAGTGTCGTGCGTGCATTTATTACGTAGTATCTGTATAAAATCATAACTAGGTCCTCATTCAGGTTAATATGATCAAATACTTAATGATTTAAAAATGTTTTATAATGCAAGCGAGAATTGAGAAACGCCTTGTAAGCACTGGCTGAAGTTGAGTAGAAGGCTTTGCCCACAGTACTCTAATAAAATCACAAAGTTAGGAAAGTGATTTTGCCTCTAACTTGAGAAGTGAAGAAAGGAGGTTTCTTTTTTAAAATATATTAAGGGACTATTACTAAAATTCACTAGCTATTACATACAATAATAAGAAAATTGTACCGGAATCGTAATAACACCATAACCTTAAACACTTAATCGCTCTTACTTTACTTCCATATCTTTCATTTTATTGAATAAGTAATAAGGCCAGAACCATTTTGGACGGAAGAAATTAGGTTAAATTATACTAGAATGTCACTAATTGAATTTCAGCGATCTCTATTTCACCATACTTATACACCCATACAACATTGACCCATATTATATTGACAGTAGATAGAATCAGCCAAAGTCCCGAAGTCACCTTAGTTGCTTTCATTTGCCATGCAATCATAATCTTAATTTTCGAATCGCCAAGTACGTACCTACCTTTTTATTTGTGAAGCAATTTCCCACAACTTTCTAAACAAGCTACTTACTAAAGCGGACATTGTAGTTTTCTAATTTTTATTACGTTTATAATCACTTCAATTAGCTCTTTCATGGATGCATAAAATTTAACGATAGCTATAAGGTATTAACCAACACGAATTTCTCAATGAAACTCATCTTTTCATGCTCTGAGCTCAGGTGTATACCGGTTAAGTTTAGGTCACCCAGGGCATCAAAATTATGCGACACATTGCAGTGACTTTGCCAATTGGTCGAGCTGGAGACCTTTGTGAATGTCGGAGCTAAAGCTTGTTAGTTTTGATTTGTTCAGTTAAACAAACTGCCACGGGTCATGCAGAGCCTTTATTTAAGTCGCTGTCAGTCTCTTCTTAATTTCTGTGTTACTTCAAACTTAGTGAAATGTTGTACCTAAGTGTAAATCAGAGGGTCAATGAGGTAAAAAAATCACATTCTTATTTTATACGTGGGTTTGCGCACTCGCTTAGACGAACATTCTGTCGATTTGTTTGTCTCAGATAGATCATGATGAGGGTTCTTGCGGGTATTAGGTAAATACTGATAGAAAATGATAATACCGGACCTTGTCCTGTAAGGTTTTAAGAGGTCGTGCACAGCAAAATGTCATCTCGCTCTAGAGCTACCCAATAGGGGAAGTAACTTCGCCTTGCATCTGCTGCGCTTCTGCGGTCTTCCGACCGCAGCCGTAACAACAGGAGTATATGGGAAGTAACTTCGCCTTGCTTCTGCTGCGCTTCTGCGGTCTTCCGACCGCAGCCGTAACAACAGGAGTATATGGGAAGTAACTTCGCCTTGCATCTGCTGCGCTTCTGCGGTCTTCCGACCGCAGCCGTAACAACAGGAGTATATCAAAACTAATTGACTTCACAATAAGTCGCGGGTGGAATGCGGCTTGTGTACCATAAAATATTCGTGTCTTATCATGTAAACAAACACTTCTTGAAGATATTGTCACACTTTTCTCGAGGATTACACAATAGTCATCACTTTAAATGTTGTTGTCCTAAAGAAACTTACAAAATATGGAAACTTAAAAAATATAATTAATAACACGATTTTCTTCAATAATCGAAGTACCGAACGCATGACCTCAAAAACATCTAACATAACTATGTCTAGATTGTCTATGAATCAGCGATCACTAGTAATGACTCAATACTCGCTCATCACAATCGATCAACAAAATGAAATGAATGAATGGATGATCATCGACGTGGTCGATGATCATATTTGATGTCTGTTTGTTTACATGATAGGAAACGTAAGAATGAATATAATTTACATACGTACAGTCAGCATTAGAAGTAGCTAAGCAAAATAACACGCTCAAAATGACCTTCACAGATCCTTATTCCCATGACATTAGAGTTCATGTGTAGATTTTGAGCACTAGGACCGCTTAGCAACTTTTGCTGCTGACTGTACATATTAAAGAGGTTACTTTGGTGACCTGTCTCATCACCAAAAACACTAAACCTACAAAGGCAGTGGAGTGGTAGTATTACGGTTGCGGTCTCCTTTAAGCTGGAGAACAAATTATTCCAATTAGTTCGGACTAAAATAAGCTTACTAAACTATTTTAACACCAAACCATTAACATTAAACAGTTAACGATCTAGTTTCTAACAGAACAAATACTAACGGATCGAAATCAAACACAGCTTCGAGAGGTTTTGACCGCTTCAGCAGATATCTCCTAAGGCAAAGGAAATCTAATATTCTCCTGAAATTTAACAATCTATTGTTTTCGTTGTAATATTAAATTGTTATTTCGCTTCGTTAGGAGCATTTAATTTATAATTACTCAAGTTAAGCCACCTGCTGTTTTCAAATTCTATTTGATCATTTCAGTCTTGTTAAATACTTCCTTGACTTAGTGAGATAACATTGTTTTGTTCAATAAAGGGTTATATTGCTACATTTCATTGTATGACAAGCTATTTATAAGTCCCACTGCTGAGCACAGGCATCCTCTCATCGATGAGAGGGAACAGTAGTCCCCACGCTGGCTCAGTGCGGATTGGGGACTTCATATACACCTTTGAATTTCTTCTCAGATGATAGGTTGAGGATGTGACCTTCAACGAAAAGCTGACGGTAAATATCAAATGATATTCCGTACATAAGGTCGGAAAAACTCATTGATACGAGCCGGGATTCGAAACCACGACCGCCGTTTGATAGCCGCGTGCCTGAACCGCTAGGCTACCGCAGCTTTTTACGTAATACGTGAGATATTATATAGACTATGACCTCCCTGAAGATCGATTCTAGGTACTGGTGAAAGAGATCGATTCTAGGTACTGGTGAAAGTATTTTTGAAATCGATTAAGTAGTTCTAGATAATCCCCTTTATACAAACTTACAACCTAACGAACTTTATCTCTTTATATTAGTACTAGCTACCCGCGTGGCTTCACCCGTGTTTTGGAAAGAACGTAGTATAACTATCCAGAATGTCCACTACACGTAGGGAAATAATTTTTGAAATCGAATTACTCAGGAGATTTCTAACTGGAGTAACCTTATATGTAATATTTGCGTAGGTACAAAAAAGTCTACCGAATTTTGCGGGGAAGTGAAGAAATAACACGTATGCAAAAGATTACACGCAAATGTAAAAACTATCTGTATCATTACATACGCACATTTTAATAAAAATATAAAACATTGTAATTTTGATGCACACAAACATATCACATATGGAAAGACTTCGTAAAAACACGGTTTAAATACATATACTAAATATTTTATTTGTAAAACATACGAGTAGGTATGTATATCGGTGTTTCAGTTTATGGATTGTATCACTATGTCTTGCCTGTTAACCATACAAATAGCCAAAAAATCAGCATGCAGCATGCATGCTTAAACACTAAATATAAAATCGTTAATTATGCTATCATTCGCTTGTTATGTTAGGGTCATTTAAATATTTTTTAATTAAAAAAAAAAACTTTTTTAATTAAATGATGGTCATGGAGTTTCAAGATGGCTGTTGGCAGTTTGTTAAAAATTCTAGGCGCCATTCCAAATATGCTTTTTGAAAGTAGGGAAGTTTTGTATGGCCCTTAGTTTATCTTTCCCTGCATACGAACACTATTAAAGCTTGAGAACTGGTTACTGTTGTTTAACATACATTGCTGTTTCAAAAATATAGAGTGATGGAAATGTCAAGATATTTAATTAAATAAAATAAGGTTTACATGATTCGCAGGGGTTTATGCCGCAAACGGATCTGATACATTTCTTCTAACCTTTGAAGACTAGGTCTCTATCTGTAGAGTTGCCCCAAAATATTATTCCGTACCTTAGTGTTGATGTGACATAGGCATGATAAGATGTCAAGACAGCACCGCAAAAAGTTGTGAGATATTTGGTAGTACCAAGTCTCAGGCATTCTTATTATTCTTTATTTGCTAGCTAAATAAAATTCTGCAACTTGGCAATCACACAACTTTACTGCATTTATGGATTTTTGCATACCTAAAACTATGTAGTAACTATTGTGTGATTGCCAAGTCACAAAATTTTATTTAGCTAGCAAATAAAGAATAATAAGAATGCCTGAGACTTGGTACTACCAAATATCTCGACTTTTGGCGGTGGAAGAGTTTCGAGACTTGGCCTCTTTTTTACATGGACTGTTTTTATGGGATCTCACTTCTTTTTGTAGGTTATTGTGTCAATATCTCATCTGATCTTGATTTTTTGTCTCATTCACTGCAAATATAACTTTGTAATCAAATATGTTTATATGGGATTACAAAATTATTTATGCAGTCGGTGTATCTAGAAAACTGGACTTAAATTGCAATTTTTTGTAGCATCCCCTTGATTATTACACTAAACACTAATTGTATTCTAAATTTGAAGCTTCTATGTCTGCTAGAAGTGCCTTAGACTTTTGATGATCGGTGAGTCAGTCAGTGAGTGACAAAATTAAGAAACTTTGACTAGTTATAAATCTTAAACCGCTGGTTCAAATTGAATGAAATTTGAAATATATCGTGTTTATACAATGCGTGTTTGGTTAATGAAAATACAGGCTTCTAGTTTTATCCACAACGAAGTTATAGGGGGGTCGAAAATGGCCTGAACTGCTTTGAGAAAAGGATGGTACGGCCGTGCCGCTGTTTTGCTCGACTTGGCGGGGGCACTCCCGTGCCCCCAGATTAAATTTAAATTAGAAGATGTGTCCCACTACGCTGGATTTTTGCAATGACAATTGATTTTTTTATGTACCAATAGTAGAAGGGGGCATTACCATATCTCTAATACAGCTGAGACCAGCTGAGGGTTCTTCATCAGATACTTCAGACCTTCGATTTTTGACATCAAATGAAGCGGCCCACCAAGTTGAATATTTTTTGTAAAGGCGGTATAGATATATCTCTAATAGTTTGGTTGGGCTCTTGTGTTTTCTAATCAGGGTCACCAGGTACCAGATCTTCGATTATCCTAGTTTTTATAGTTTTCCCTTTATGTGGCTATTAAACCCTAACTCTATACCAAATTTCAGCTCTCTGAGTTTATGGGAAGTACTAGTTCTATTTTGATGATCATGAGTGAGTGAGTGAGTGAGTGAGTGAGTGAGTGAGTGAGTGAGTGTCATAAATGCGAAACTTTGCTTTCGCTTAACTTCGACCTGATCGAAATGACCTACAGACTTGAAATTTTGGACTAATAGCTTACTGGATGATGAAAATTTCTGCGTTCTGGTCTTATCCAGAGGTTCTCAAATAGGGGCCTGAAAATGCGGCGAAATGGTTCCAGTAAAGGATGGTACGGCAGTGTTTGCCTCGCGCTCGACTTGGCGGGGGCACTGCCGTGCCCCCAGATTCGACTCTGGTGAGGGTTTTGGGAGAGTTGATAATAGCTAGATTTTGTGAAAGATAGCAGAGCGGAAAACCATCGCGCTCATATTAAGCCTCTTACCAACCCACTTGATTGTGGCAACCAGAGTTGCAATTTCGCGCAACTGATTGTGGCAACTGTGGTTGCCAAGCGAAGTATGGGCGGCTTTGAAAGAAAATATAAAAAACAAATTTGGTTACTTTTTTAAAATCAGCAATCAAGTGAGCGGTTTTGTACATAAAACCGCAGTGATAGTAAGGTGGATGTCACACTCACACTGCGCCGCATCTCCGGACGGAGGTGCGGTGCAGTGTATCGTACCACACGGAATGTATATACAAACTGAGGTACTTTCATACAACGAGCTCCGCATCTCCGTCCGGAGATGCGGCGCAGTGTGACATCCACCTTAACATTCAATAACAGTCTATATAAAATTTGACATTTTGATCTACCTAACGTAGATACAATGCATACGTGATCGACCTACTGGTGACAAGTAAGGTCAACCGAGCTCCCGAACCCTTATTTTTAAAACGTTAGGTAAATTAAGTGTGAATATGGGTTCCCCTAAAAAATAAATTAAATTAAATATTAGAAAATGTTCTTTTCTGGTACTCACCTAACATTGACTCGTTGTCGAGCAGAGTTCTGTTCAGTTCAGACATCTCAGTAGCTTCGCTCGTCAGCGAAGGAGGGGCCTCATACTTCCTCGGAGGCTTCGTCACAGGGTTAACCTCCACTTTGAACCCCTTCTCCAACTCGGAGGCCACGGAGTTCTCAATCAGAATGTCTCCGTTAGAAGACGTGTCCGTTTTTATCAGTCTTTTCGAATCATTGTTCTGTGTCGTAAAGTAACAAACCCCAAGTACAGCAGCACAGATTAATATAAAAGCGGTTAAACAGCCTACTAATATGGCAAATGTATCAGTGTCCAGGCCTAAAATAGTGCCAGGACTTCCATATTTAGATAGAATTAATGATAGCGACTTTTCATCACGGCCGCCAGGATTCTCCGCAACGCACGTATAGTTCCCTCTGTCACTGTAGCGTACGTTCACAATAGTCAAATTAACCCATCTAATCAAGTCCATGGTGTTTTCAGTCGTCACATATCTTATTTCCCCAAAAGATCTGGTTTCAATGACCCTGCCATTGAACCGCCACATTACGTCAGGGGTTGGGTTCCCGACAACTTTGCATATCAAGGTCACGTTTTCGTCGTAACTTTTGAGTTTCGCGTCTGGGACGGGCTCGAGAATAGTAGGCCGGCACGCGAAATTAGATGAGTCTAGTTCGTTCCAAAGTTTGTCTTTGACCACGGCCGGCTCGGTGCAAGAGGTTGGTGCAGTGTATAAATTGTGAGTTATAACCCAGTCTCTAAACGTCTGAAGATTGCAATCACATCGCCACGGGTTGTTATGCAGATCCAACCCGGATAAGTTGTGAAGGGCCATTAAAGTTTCTGGCTTCATATGACTGAGACTATTGCCGTCAAAGCGCAATATCTTTAGTTGGGGCAAGTTGACGAAGGCTTTAGTTCCAATACGAACGATCATATTATTGCTGACTTCGACTTTCTGCAGGTACTTTAAGTTGCGGAATACGCCGTCCTCGAGTTTATCGATCAGATTATTGCTTAGGTTTATTAATCGAAGTTTTTCCGTGCCTTTGAAGGTGTCCGGGTGAAGATAGCGTATTCGGTTCCTTGACAGATCTAGTTCTATCATTATGGCTAAAGTCGCGAATGCTGTTTTATGTACTACTTCTATACTACATTCTTTTAAGAAAAGTTTTTTAAGATTGCTGAGACCGACTTTTCTGAAAGCTTCTTGATGTAGTGTGAGTAGATTGTTGTTGGAGAGATCTAAGATTTGTATGTCGTTGCTTAGGTTGGCAGGAACAGATTTCAGGCTGGAGTTTGAGCAGATGGCAGCCTTGTTTCCAGACTGCCACCGGCAGTCGCAGGGTCTCTGGCATTCTGTGGTGAAGTCTGCCAGACTTGTTGCCAAGAGGACCACGGTGCAAGCGATTTTCATCCATGCCTTCCAATGTGCATGAGCCATTTTGCTACGACGCTCATCGCCCCTTGCGGCATTCCTGGACGGTAGTGTGAACCGGATTCATTTGGTTCTGTAACAACGAAAAAAATGATGTAGCGATTGTAACGAGAGCAAAATACATAAAATTGTAAGTAGTTTCGTTTTAGATAATAGTTTATAATAAGTTTTGTGTATTTTTGTTAATTTAACATGTTCCTATGTTTATTAAATATTCCTCCAACAAAAAATTATTGTATCCTAACATTGATATATCTAGTAAAATTATATTTCTTCAGATTAATATTTTAAACAGTTTATGTGATTGTTGCATAGTGATAGTCATCAAAAGCCACCATCGCCCATCAGTATGAAATTGAGTATAAAATGACGAAATTGCAGGAAATAGGCTTTAACCAGAGTCGGTTTGTTTTGTTACAAATAATTAGCGCTATACATGCGGCCGTATTCATAAACGTACTACAAGCCTGTTTTAACTTAAATGGCGTTAAAATTCGTTTGTCCTTATCTGTCACTTTGACATCTGTGTTCGTAAGAAAGGGACAAAGCACATTTTATTTAGCAGAGGCATTTTAAGCTTTATGAATAAGGGGGCTAATGTCCGCAAAACACCACCGGGTCTGGTAAACAATTGGGCCGCTGAAATTCAATTAAGGATCGAATTCAGCTAAACGATTTTCTGTTCACCAATGCTCATATATTAATGCTGTAATTGGACAGCAACTAAAACAGAGATTGCAACACTTCCCAAACTGTGTTGTTGCTCTCAACAAAGATTAATTACATTTTAGGTTCTAAATGTACCTACTTAAGTGACTGTCAAAATAAACATTTTGGTACATGCTTTTATTGCCAACTGTACTTTTCTGTATACCGTCATCAACTACTTATTGAGACGGTTCTAGCAAGCCCAAACTCAACTGGGTTACGTCGGTTAAGTGTGAAATGGGTTGCAAATAATTACAATCGGCATCAGGATTGCAATTCAGCGAGGAAATGTCGCCAGCATTCTCGGTACAATGCCTCGAGGGCCTTTTTTAGATTTAAGTTAGTTTCAATTTAATTCACTTGAAATTATTTATCATCTTGTTTATACTTTAGAAAATAAATGTATATTATATAATAAAAGATTACCTACAATTATTTAATCTTATTATTCGCATTAAGTAAGAACATTAAATACCTATACACACACATATACAGAATGTGTTATTCAAACGGGGCAGTGAGGGACACTGTATCGTACTGTAATATACAGGTTTTAAGTCTAATTTGTACACAGTATGTTTAATATGTGTTATTGAAAAAAGTGTTTCTATGTATATGTCTATATTTTGACATACAATAGGTACTTGATTCATGCTAAAAGTGGCACTGGAGCACAAGTTTCATGTGCTCTGCCTACCCCTTTTGGGAATAAAGGCGTGAATCTATGTTTATAGGTATCTATGTACTATATGTTCATTTCTTGATTGTCCATTTGTAGTGGGGGTTATTCCGAGTCGTCCGCCCTTCTTAGTGCGATTGCGGACTTCTGATATGTTGTTAACCCGTAGTCAGCATTGTGAACAATTGAGTTAGTAAAATTGCACTCGCTCGTCATTTGTTCGCAATACGGACTGCTATCAGTAAAGTACACAATATCGCATACCGATCCCGCTCCGCTAAATGCCGAAGTGGCCAGACCAGAAAAAAACATACGACACTAACAAAAACATACTCAGAACTTGCGCCGCGCGTCGCCGTCTTAACGTGTTAATAGGTACGTGTTATATTGTGTTGTTTTGTTGCGATGTATTGTGTGACATGTATATTATTTGAATGTGATTTTATGTTCTTATAACTAATTCTAAGAGTATATATATTCTAGCATTTACGTTTTGTATATTGATATGTACGTTAGTCTGTATGGTATTTGTAAATACCTTACAGGTTTGAGTCTTGTTGCCTGACGCAAACAAATAAATAAATAAATACTTTATCTCTCTTCTTATACATATAAGTATACTTATCTAGTTAATTAAAAATATGTTTTGTGAAATGAAACCTACTTAACAAAAACATTGTTATTATATTCTAACGGAAAAAACTTTCATAGAACTGGGAAATATTTCCTAACTCGTGTACGGTATCTAAGCGCTCCAAGTTTAAACACGTCGCAACAAGACTTACCTAACAATCGAACTTTCAGGAAGGATTATGTGGATCTACTTAAATATAACATTATAAGCATATACAATAACGTAAGGCAGTTATGTCGTTCTGTGACATTATAGCATTGTTTACCTAAAGGGAAATACGCTTAATTAGAATATAGGCATGTTTAAATATTTGTTGTTGCCTTGTTGTTTTGGACTTAGGAATGTGGAGTTTGAGGGTTTTTGAAGAGGCAATTTGTGATGTAAATTACAGTTTGTCAGTCGGACTAGGTGTGCGAAGATATATAATACGTGACATGTGGAAAATAAATTGTATTTTCCTCCTCGCATGTTAGACAGCTAGGTGTACCTATAAGTATAAGTATAAGAAAACACAGCTTCGCTTCGGACGCCCCTTGCGGATATTCACCCTAGCCGCGACACCATCATTCACTTCTCTCGCATTGCAAGGCTAGTGCAAGATTTTCGGTGTTGTCGCGGTCGGTTACCTGATACCACGAAGTTGCGTAACACATTGCAGGTACAGTGTTTTTGTTAAGTTTTAAAATAAATTTACATTGATCTGTATGTTAGTCTGTAAGATATGTGTAAATAAGGGCCTTAGTTGCCTGATTTAAAAGAAAAAAACAATGCATTTGTCGCGCGCATGGCGTCTCGCATGCATACTGATGCTAGTCGTGCTAGACGTCAGTTTGGTTCGATATTGTGCCGGCAAGATATTCTTAAATACGTGTTTAGGATTAGCTATAGATTAAGTGCGTGCGAGATGTATGAATGATTATGCATGTAGCTACGTGTATATATACTGTGTTGATTAATGAATAAATATACCATTGTATATACAGTACTTCAGTGTCTCTCTGAGTGTGGACTGCCATAAATGCCCCTCTAGGGTACAGTCCACACTCATCCTCTCAAAACCCCCTAAAGATATCATCCTGTACCAATATGATATCAATATGTTACGCGCTACATGCATACTGTGCATAACTGAGATGGCTAGTTAACCATCCTCTTAGCGTTATTCCTGGTTGTGCCCTAAAGGACCCCGGGGTCCGCTTAGTCACCTAATCCCGTGGTTTGGCATAGGCACTAGTGTTACAAAAGTGACTGCCATCTGACCTTCCCAACCCAGAAGGAAAAGCTAGATATTATTGGGATAAGACCGGCTACCTCACGAGTTCCACAACCGAAAAGCTAACGGTAAATATTCCATACATAAGTTCCGAAAAAAGTTACTGGTGCGAGCCGGGATTCAAACCCACGACCGCCGCTTGACAGCCGCATGCTTGAACCAGGCTACCGCACCGTTGCTGGGACGGCAAGTTATTTGCTTTAATAATATCTATTTTGGCATTTTACTAAGACCATAAAGAAACCTGGTGAGACCTGCACGGCTATCACAGGACGGCGCGCGAGCCCTCTCGATTTTTCTCGCACTATCCGTCTCTTATTAGAACACTTAGATCTTGCGAGAAAAATCGAGAGTATGTCGCGGCCGTCTCATGATCGCCGTGCTGGGTGAGAAAACCCATAAAATTAACGTAGTTTCGTGCCAAAACGTGAAGTGAATGAGCTGTGACACAAATCCATCACATTCCCCCATTTTGTTCAAATACCAGTTTCAAAACCAGTCATAAAACACCAACGTCTTTGTTCAGAGCCTGGGTGTCAAAGTTAAATTAAAGATGGCACCGAATGATACCTGTTAAAAGGTCCTGTCGCTTACTTCCGGAGTGAATGTCGAAATTTTCAACCTTGTTACGAAAGTGTAAATCGTATTTAGGGAAGCGCCTTTTGATCTCGCACGAATGAAGATGATTATGATTGTTGATCATTCATGTATTAATCAAACTCTTATAGCTATAGGTTAGGTACAACTTCAGGTACCTAGGTCATACAGAGATTTAGGTTCTGTGGTCTCTTCTGTGGACATTGCCGAAGTTAAGGGCTATAAAGCCTTTTTTTTGTTAGACTTAACCCACATAAACGGCGTCTCCTCTTATATGATTTCATGCAATTAAAACAGTTTTATATGCAAGGAACCTGTTAGCTATTGACCATAGGAAAGACGGCTTTTGTTTTACTCAGTCTGTATGACATGAACCACCTATCAATAATCAATATTATATCGCCAAAATAAGCAAAAAAAAATCCTACAACTTTCAATCTTATAATATTCCTATTCCGTCTATCTATTTACACTAATTCAACTAGAATCCATCCATATAGGCACCTAATTCTAATTATAGTAAATGAATAATAAACAAATAAATATTTGGAAACATTCTAACATGAATCGACTTAGTCCAAAACTAAGCAAAGCTCGCACTATAGGTACTAGACGACGATGTACATATTTATATAGATAAATAAATACTTACAGCGGGGAAATGCCGCCAGCATCCTCGGCACCGTGCCGTGGGGAGACCCCTTATTTTAGGTAATAAATCGGTGCCTAATTTATATTGTACTTGTATTAATAGTGCGGGTGGCGCAGGACCGGTCACTTTGGCACTCTTTGGGGGAGGCCTATGTTCAGCAGTGGACGTCTTATGTAGATGATGATGATTCATAGTATTTTGTTGTCTATTGAATAATAGTACATTGTGATACAAGTGAGGTATGGTGATAACTACATCAGAGGCGGAATTGTTTACGCGAGCCGCAGGTGAGCGTGATAAGAGAGCCGAGGGTGTAATTATCAAATCTCACTCGTTTCATACGACGTTTTTCAACACATTTTTCGAGAAAAAAATCCTTTTCATAGGATGAAATTTTGAAAGGCTGCCAGTTTATTTTCTTTACTTAATGATGGCAACAGGTTCACATATTGTAAATCGCCAAGAATTTCCAGTGGCGTCCATTATATTTATCACCTTTCTAGTCACCACGTGTCAACATTTTTGATAATAACAATGTTACAAAGATTTGTGAAATAACCTATAATGGCGCGCAACATGTTAATTTTTATACATTTTTTTTTTTATACATTTCTATTTTCATTTCTAAACATTCATCATTAATATAAATGTTACCACTAACCGGCTTTACATTAGGTAGAGTAAATCTAACACATTTCGTTTTTTTGGAATTCAGTAACAGATTATTCACAGTAAACCAATTCAAAATTTTGTCAAGAGTATTGTTTATGTCATTATAATTATCAGAATGTCGATTGACTTTAAAAATTAAGGATGTGTCATCTGCGAATAATACAATTTCACAAGCGTCTTTTACAATACTTGGCAAGCCGTTTATATAGACTAAGAAAAGGAAAGGTCCTAAAATGGATCCCTGAAGATCCTCTTAAGAGACAATATCATACTTTTTTCTTTGCGCCTTTATTAAATCTCTGTTTAGCCCATTCATTAGCTCGTAGAGAATGCCGTTTGGCGATAAGCCCGCCATTTGACATTTCAGTTTGATGTGCAATAAAGTTTACATAAATAAATAAATTACATAAATATATATTACAGGCATGAATATTTGGATGTTTAGACGTTTGTAACTATAGCGTGTAAAAACTGATCAAGGGATTTAGATGCCATATGGCATATAGTTTATAACCTATCATTATGTACTTAATCATTCTTGTTGCGTAAATAAAGGTATTAGTATAAAACCTAAATTAAAACATAGGACTAACTAATTTTATCATGATAATCGTCCTTCTAAGTGATAAAATTGTGGATGGGAGGGGTGGTAAGGGAGTTCAAGTCGAAGTTCAAAGTCACGGATCAACGCTAGTATATTGTAAGCACGCTACATGGTCATGTGTGTATTTTCACGAATGCAACACATTAGCTTTGGTAGCTTCAACCCTAAATATCCAGGGCTGTAATTTAACTACCTGCAGAGTCAATAGGAATGTCTACCTACAATATGTCTTGTCTTAAAAGCGAGACTTGGTATTCAGTAACGTTAGTTTTTAACCGACTTCAAAATAAGGAGCTCCTCAATTCTTTTTTTTTTTTCAATGTTTGTTACCTCAGAAAGTCAACTCCGTCATTGAAAGGCCGATTCGTAAATTTTTTTTTTCGTTTGTAACTAATATGCTTCCAGGTGGGTCCCATTTTTTTCAAATATTCAATTGGATGATGGGATCCATGAGGAATTGAGGGAACTCGTCAATTATATTAGGCACGCGTGTTGTGATTTTGGTATTTCCTATTATAACTCGTGTATTTACATCTGGAAATCATTTATTTGGTGGAGTGGAATTGATGATGAAGACCACAGATGACTTATGGAATTCCTCAATTATGTACTTAAAAGTACAAAAGTATATCACAGATTCTGATAAGATTCCGTTTAAATAGCAACTAATGAAGTGCCAAAGGTGATCCTTGTGGAATCGACGGAAGTCCTCAAATATTATCGGGTCACATACAGCCATTGGGTTTTTTTTTCTAATAATCAACGCATTTGTTTTCGGAAATCAGTTCATGTGGTAAATTGGAAAAGAAATGTGGAAATGTTCTCGTGGCTTGGCGGAGTACTAAATTGAAGTCGGTTAAAACTTTGTTTTTAAAGTAAATTATTATATACAGTTGTTTTTTGCCCAAGAGTAGCCTAATGACATGTTCATATGAAGAATATGGGGTAACATTACTTATAAGTAACGACAATTGATAACTTGGCACGTTTCCAAGTCTTAACTCGAATCTAGACCCCGTACAAACTACATAAAAACAAAATCCAAGTGCGGGAAGTTAAAAAAATCTCACATGTTGAAAGCTTTGATATTTGTCGTCCTTTTCGACAACGACTAAAAACATTAATTAAAAACATTTATCCAAGAAGATAAAATTGGTATGGAAAACCGTTAATAAATCCTTCGACTCCCTTTCCTCACTAATTTATTAGAATTTCATAAGAACAGTGTCACCGACCGTACTAACCCTGTGCACGCGTCAGCCAGCGGACTCCACTACTCAATACACTTAAACCCGCACGTGAAATAGTGTCGGTGCGAAATTGCCGTCGTCCCCCGCCGCCAGTAAAGGAGACATTAAGCCCCCCCTTGCTCAAAGTCAACGGGCGCTCACGAAATGATTTTTTCCCGAGACGCACTCGTTCATCACGGCGATTGAGTAGAGCGAGGAAACTTTGGGAGTTTTGAGAAATTTGAATGAGCATCCAGCGAACGAAAAATACATAGAAGTCTAAGTAGCGGCGCAAAAAAATAGAAAAATAGCCCCGCCGAATGGGTGCCATTGCAATGGCCCCCATCCCCGCATAATGATGCGGGGATGGGGGCGGGTTGTCAAAACGATGCCAGGCAGACGTTTAGTTCGGGTTCGGATCGGTATGATGTATTTTGTACTTTAACTTGACCTTGCTGATGTCGTGCAGGTTTTCCTCACTTGTCGGTATTTCAACAGAAGGATGGTGGACAGTGGATCATAGGGAACAGTGGATAAGACGCTTTAGCGCAATCGTATTATTCACAGACTGACGCCGCGACGCGTGTATCATATTTGCGCAGTAGTAATATAACGCTTGGAAGCGGGGCTGTGCGCCTACCCGTACCGCCTCGTGTCCGCGCATCCTAAATCTGGATTTAGGATGCGCCATCCTAAATCTGGATTCCAGTGCTTCCTGGGAAGCACTTATTTAAACTGATACCGTACCGCCTCAGCATTGACACATCAAGTAGTCGCCTTTGACGTTAAGTATCTAAACGGATTGCAAGCAACACCTCCAGCCTGTTTCTACTGAAGATGCGTCGTAGAGAGACGAAATACGTGTCGAGGATCTTTCGTTATTATAGCTGGTTTGTCGATTTTATTTGACGCGTGTCGGATGTCATATAGGTGAAACTTGTTTCAATAATATAAGTTATGCTGATGACATGGTCCTGCTGGGACCGTCGATCGACTCGGTTACTCAACTTGTCAGGATGTGTGAGGTCTACGCCCAACAGCATGGTCTTAGGTATAACGCTAACAAAAGCGAAGTGCTAATTTTTAAAGCACGGAAATATAATAGCACCACGCTGCCGAGGATCATGCTGGCGGATGTGACCCGCCATCATGACACATGTCGACATATGACATGGATGTTAACATAGTTAAGAAATTTAAATATTTAGGTCACATGATCACTGTAGAGCTCAATGATGATGCTGACATAGAAAGCGAAAGGAAGGCGATGGCAGTGCGTGGCAATATGCTCGCCCGCAGGTTTGCACGTTGTAACACACAGGTCAAACTGACGCTTTTCAAAGCATATTGTCAGAGCTTTTACACGTGCAGCCTGTGGGTGAGATTCTCGCAAAGGGCATATAATACTGTACGTGTACAGTACAACAATGTCCTCAGATTGCTGTTGAGGCTGCCTAAACACTGCAGTGCCTCTGGCATGTTCGCCGATGCGCGGACAGACGACTTTTATGCCATCAGAAGAAAGAGGATAACATCACTGTTAAGGCGTGTGCGGGGCAGCAGCAACAGCATGCTGAGGATGTTGGCCGAGCATCTCGACTGCCCGCTCACTAAATACTGGGTTGATGTGGTTATTGGGCGGGCAAAGTAGGGCAATAGACAGCCTCGCCCCCAAGATGTGGTTTTATTTTTATTTTTATTTTTAATTTTGTTTTTATTTTTAACTTTAGTTTTTTTGTGTAAACTAACATAGTCTAACTAAGCCGTACTAACAAAATAGGGATTTTATGTGGTCCGAAATAAACGATTTTTATTTTATTTATTTTTATTTATTTGCGCATTTGTTCGTGCGGCGCGGCGGGAGGATGGGAGCTTTAGGTAAATATAATAGGCACAGAAGAAGTAGGCACATTGCACTATCGCTAATCAGACCTGCACGTTCATATCACCAACAAAATAGCCAGTCAATATTGAATATAGTTTTTTTTTATGTGAAAATTATGGTGCTTTCTAACAACATTGATTGATCTATATTTTAGCTGTCATTTTTTATTTTATTTTAAGGTCAATGCAAGTGCTCACATACCTTTTGACATTCAAATCATGATTCTACTTTCTTTGACGTCTACTTTCAAAAACTAAAAAATGTGTCCAGTAGGAGTAAACTCATAAATTGAAAAATAATAAACAACGATATTTACGGAGCATTGTCACCCTACAGATACAGGCCAGTGGCTCGTAAAGTGTGACCGAGCCTCGGCAGGCGTCGCGGGTTACGTCGTTTTTATAACAACTTACGGCCTGATTTGTCCCACTACTAAAGGGAATTTATATAATGCAATGAGTTTTACTACTCGCTTACACGGCGTTACAGTAGGAACGAGAATTTTGCTGGAAAAGTAGGCGTTTAAATGTGGGAACAGTGTTATTGGAACCTTAACGCAATATACGTACCGCGGCGAAGCTTATTTATATTTATACTATAATTATTTATTTATTTTATTGAAATACATTTACGTGATATTACAGGGGGCCTAGACAAGGTTACAATCGACAAGCGCTAACGCCAATAGAAAACTAATAAAATGTATGGGAGTGACAGATGTTAACGAAAAGTGTTTCGTCGGCATCTGTCATTCCCCTACATTAAAATTACACTAAAAACAACAAATAATACTATTTAGGCGACGAAACGGCGTGGCCCCGTTGCATCGTCATCTCCGGTGTAGGATTCGGCAGATTATACAGAGATGACAGCTGTCATAGGGCATACGAGCTGCAATATGTATAGATACCGTTATATTGCTTGACCACCAGCGCCGGACATGGCTCGGAACGTCGGAATGGATTTAATACATCATATACGCGATAGAATTCGTTTCAACCGTTTATTTAACGAGTTAATACCATGGAGATTAAAGACAATATCGACACGATACACTTTTTCGATAGTAAACCTACAGTTACGAGTTTAAGTATATATTCTATCTATTCAAGTATGTATTTATCTTTATGAGTATGTATATCGTCATAGACAAAGAATGAATTACTTTGGTAGCGACTATCCGCAACCAAAGGAATTCAAGGTGCTCCCGCTGAGCTGCATCATCCGCTTTGTGGAAATGATGGAGCGAGCTTGGGAGTGCCTACTATATAGGAGAGGGCAAATGCACAAAAGATCCCGCTGGGTCGAAGTGCACCCGAAAGGGCCCTCATCTAGATAAGATAAGATAAGATAAGATGTATATCGTCGTCTAGTACCCATAGTACAAGCTTTGCTTAGTTTGGGACTGGGTCGATTTGTGTAAGATTGTCCCCAAATATTTATTTATTTATTTATAATTTGATTGGCTATGGCTACAGTCGTTTATGAATAAGTTCTATTTCAAATTCGTTTCCATTTCGGACCGATGCAAACTGGCTTCTAATGTATCGACCTATTTGCACGACGGTCAACATACTGAATGCTGCAATTTTATATCTTAACATCCTGCATCACATATTTTGGGGTATTCTGGCAAATACAGTAATTATATTCTATTGTGTCTACAGCAATTATATTCTATTATTTAGTCCTTTGTTTCAGATGATCTGTGAACAAAATTTGTACAGTTAGGGGCGTAAAATAATGCAGAGCAGTGTCGTGCGATAGAAGTGCGCCGAGGACGTCAAATACCGAATTACTTCCTTTGATCAACATTGAACTAATTTGGAACGCTGCCGGCAAAGACCGAACGGGCACAAATGAAAGATTACTTGACGTAAATACAAAATTGGAGCACATTTACCTCGTGGGAAGCAAAGTAGGCACGTTTTACGGTACATATACAATAATGGCAGCCGTACATTAACTTCTCCCGTATCCAAGTATGTAATCAAATCTAATAAGTCTATTTTCAGACATTTCCATCAGTGTTCGATTTTAAACGTTACAAAGTAAAACAAAAATATGCTTTATTTTTGAAGCCTTATAAAAAACTAAAAAACTAATTTTCCATTACATCCACAGCTTCAACTGGTCTTGGCGACATAGGCCTCTTCCAGAGCCTTCCATTTCGTGCGTTCCCTTGCCTCTCTCATCCACGCTCGTCCAGCAGTTTGTTTTAGGTCAGGGTTGCAACATAAATATTTTCCTCACATTGTTTTTGCTCATTTTTTCTTTTATTTATTGTATTGTTGGTTTTCGTTGATTTCTTTTCGTTTATTTTAATATTTATATTTCTATTATTTGGCTTTGGAAGGTGATGGTCGCTAACCCCACCGGGACCAGCCGGGTTGGGGTGATGGTTTGCTTTTTCCTTGTTCTGTTCAAGTTCCGAGTTGTCGATGGCCTTATCCTATTCTTTGTTACCTGATGTAGTTGATGAGTTTAGTGAGTTGGATCTGCTCCTCATTGCATTAAATGCATTAATCCTACTTGATTTCGAGGGGTTCCAGGATAACTTCTTACTTGGGCCGTCTTGTTGTTGTTCTGGCGAGGACGATCGCATTCTTTTCCTGTTCTCTTTTGCCCCTCCTGCTTTACTTATTACTATTTTATAATATTGTATGCACGCATATAATATTGTGCGTACGCATGGTTTCCCTTTTTTCTTTCTTCCTCTAATTGTCCTTGAAGTTCTCTCCTTTTATCTAATATCGCTTTAGGGTAGTCTTCGGTCACATAAACATTGCTAATTTCATTTTTCTTCCATTCATTAACAAATGATATCAGGATTGGCCTTATTTTTGCGTCGTTTTCCTTTTTCTTACCAATACGATAAATTTTGTTAATTTCCGATTTTTCTAAAGTAATTTTGAGGTATTTGTCTATTATTTTTACGATTTCCATGAGTTCACTCTGATCTTTTTTTTTCTTTTCAAGTCCAAACAACAGTAAGTTATTATTTTTATTTTCTCTCTCAAAAAAACGATTTTCTTTTCTAAAGTTTCCATTTTTGCCTTAAGCATTTTGATTTCCCCTTGACATAATGTGATTTTTTTGTCCATTCGAGCAGTAATAGTTTTGGTCACAGAATCGTGAATAGTTTCTGTTTGTTTCACCATTTCTAGTTTCAAGTTGTCAAATAACATTTGTAGGGAGCTGTTCATTTTTGGTCGTGAAACGGAACGTATTGTTGTAGTAGAATTATTTTTCTGTACACTGGTTACACCGGCACGTTGACACTGACAGTCGCTAAAATGGTTTCGTAATTTGGTCGGGTTTTAATAACCTCTAAAATTTTCTATGTATGCGAGTTCATTTGCACAATTGTTTGCCACAAAATCCACAATATTTTTCACTGCCGGTATTTCACGAGCATTTCCAAAGCTTCTTAAGAAGGTTTTCCACTCGAACACTTGGATAATCGCTTATATTTGTTTATTTTCGCGGGAGCTACGACAATGACGACTTGACACTTTGAACACAACCGGAATATCCTTGCAAAATACTCCAGGAAAAATACGATTTTGAAAAAAATAACTTATTATAATAGCACGTTTAATTCATTTTAAAACGTTAGTCTAAGATTCTTCATTCAAGAATAATACATAATTTCCACCCGCAAGCATATATTGATTAAAATAAAGCATTAATTGTCTTTTTTAGTATTTCTTACCCATGATTTATCTTGTACATTATAGAGCAAATATAATGTAGGTAGCCCAAATAAAGATAAAACCATTTATAAATACCTACCATTTTTTTTTCGACTTTACAAGAGCTAATTAAGTTATTATTGTTTTATAATTGATATTTTGTTGGATATTGTCTCTAGGCCTATTATTTAAATGATGATTATAGATACAGATATTGTAACACAGAAAAAGTCTGGTATTATAAATTATTTTCAATATTGGCATTTTTTTTCATACTAGTTATGTAAAACAAAGGGATATAAGTTAATGGCGGGCGTATAGGTACATACATTATGTGAATTGTAAGGAATTTAGTGTTAAATATTTACAAAAAAAAACAGGTTTAGTGATAAATTTAAACCACCTGTTATGAGTTAGTACTCTCTTGAGATCATAAGCATGTAACAGTTGATCCTACTAATATTATAAATGCGAAAGTTTAGATGTTTGGATGTTTGAATGTTTGGATATTTGGATGTTTGTTACTCAATCACGCTTAGACGGCTGAACCGATTTGAATGAAATTTTGCACGAAGATAGTTTATAGCCTGGATTAAAATATATGATAGTTTTTATCCCGGGTCCACGCGGACGAAGTCGCGGGCGGAAGCTAGTGATGAAATATACGATCGCGTTATTTGATACCTACTGTTAACTAGACAATATGTAGGTGTAACAAAAAATAAATGAGGTAAATAAAGACTAACTCCACAAAGAAACGATATACCTACTTAGTTAAACTTATATGTCGTGCCATAGTGGCGTGTTATCACATAAATCGGACCACTAAAGTGGCTCTTAACGATATTAATACGAGTATAGTATTTTATCGTGACAGGACATTACTGTACGGCTGAAATACATCGCAATATTTCAAATGAGGCTATTTATTGTTTTCCCGCCTCCTCACAAACATTCGCCAAAAGATGTAACAACACACCAGTTTTACTGCACGCTGCGCGCACGGTAAAACTCGCATTGTGGCCAGATGAAGACGTAAAATTGTGTACTTACCACGGGCGGTAATTCGTAAAGCCCCAGATCGCATATTTATGGCCCTCACCTTCGGTTCGGGCCACAAACACCTGCGATCTGGGCCATTCACGAATTCACTGCCATAGGTAGGTATATAAACGGGTACGGGAGTAGAAATATGAACAAAGCGTACTTAATACATTTTTTTACTTTTCATGCTCAAAAAGTGCGTCATATTAGGCTGAGCAAGCGGGGCTAAAATAGTACATTGTACACATATTTATAATTTATACAACATTTTAATTTGACGAATCAAAAAAAGTTCACCTTATTACATCCACCAATTACAACCTAAATGATGATCAGCAGGTCATCAATCCACCTTGCTGCGTCTCCGGTACGTGGTCGCCACTCGAGATCCTTTCCGCCCCAACGGCCATCGGTTATGCGTGCAATGTGGCGCCCATTGCCAAGCAACAGTATGTAACTTGTTCGCTCCTATATATATGATGGCGATCGTACTTGAATATAGCATCGCATTTCCAGGATTTTTTTAGAGCAAGCTTCCGGAGTACTAAAATAAGGGACCTAGATGGAAAATAAAAAACCGGCCAAGTGCGAGTCGGACTCGCGCACGAAGGGTTTCTTACCATTAGATAATGGTAAGAAACCCTTCGTGCGTCGTCGTTATAGATATATAAAACAACAAAAAATCACAATCGTTGTATGGGAGCCCCTACTTATTTATTTTATTCTAATTTTTGGATTTTTTTATTATAGCGGCAACAGAAATACTGATGTAATGCTCTACGAAAATTTCAACTGTCTAACTATCACGGTTCATGAGATACAGCCTGGTGACAGACGGACAGACAGATAGACGGACGGACAGCGGAGTCTCACCGTTTTACCCTTAAGGTACGGAACCCTAAAAAACAAAACGAGAAACCTTGTATGTAAATTGATCTATTCACATTTTTTTAGTTTTTAAGTTCTAGGAAAAAGAACAAGTTTTAGACCAAAATTTCAAGTTATTCTAGCATGTCGTTTTAAAATGAGAACCAAACAACGTTTGTATGGAGACTCGAGCGTCCTGGCGACTCTTAAAGATTAGGACTGACTGTTTGGTTCTGCTCCAATGTCTCTGGTTCGAATCTAGCAAGATAATTGCGTTAGATTTCGAACGACGCGACGCACGATATTAAAATGTAATTTCCCCCTTCACAAAATGACATTTGATGTCAGTATGTCCTAAAGCGCATTCGAAAAGTAACGCAATTGCTCCTATGACTCAAAACAAATGATTTTTTCGACTTAGTCAACACTACTCTAGATGCGGGTGGCGCAGGACCGGTCACTTTGGTACTCTTTGGGCGAGGTCTATGTCCATCAGTCGTCTTTCGGCTGATATGATGATGATGAGATGAAGTAAAACTTGAGACCCCTGGAGTCGCAAGTGGCCATAGGCTACAGTGACGGCATACCACCAGCGGGCCATATGCTTCTTTCCCACCGACCTGGTATAAAAAAATGCCGGGAGCGAAATAACAATAGGGTATATTCATGCATTTTTTTAAAAAACTATTCTATAACTAATTATATAACCGGAAAAAAATATAACACTCACAATATTATTGAATGAGCTAAAATATAATAATTAAAACTACTATCATTTTCGGACGATTAAAACGCCGCCATTTTGGCGCGCTCATTTTGTGACGTCACCGTGCACTTAGAATAAATAAACAACGAAGTGTTTGATTCACAGTTTTAGTAAAAGTGAGTTATTAAAGCTTGTAAGATCAACTTATTGTAACGGAAGTGCACACAAAAGCTTATTATAAATATTGTATTGCCCCTATTTGTGAAAAAACACTAAAACTGCACCTTACATGCTATATTTTCATATGCCCAAAGATGCAAAATATAAGGAAAAATGGGTGTAAGGCGATGAGGCGATATAATGTATCGTGTTTGAGTAGTTTATATTGTTATGAACATCATTTCGAAGTGATTATTAAATATGTTTGTACCTAAAATCTTTTTTATTAGGACTCCCGAACAATATAAACAATAACCTAACCTAAAAAATTATAATTATACTTATTCATAAAACTATTCTGATTCCCATTTTTTTAGTTATTAATGTTACAAAATATTATGATTTTTGTTGATCAACGAGTGTTGATTTTGATCACGAAACGTTTTAGCTAAGTTTCTATGTTTGCACTGTTGATCGAAGTTGAAAGAAATTAATCCTTTCTACTGAGTGTACTACACAAATTTGGTTTATTTATAAGCCTTGACGAAAATAACATAATTTGTTATGTTTATAAAGATGTTCTCACCATGTAACGTTCCTAATACCAACATATCTTTGATTAGGTAGGTATATAATGAACATATGTACTAGTTTTTTATTCCACTTATTTAAGAAAGACACCTACGAAGTAAGTACTTGGTCATCATGAACACATCAATTTCAGGCAGATTATCCGACTGCCTTGACAAAACCGCTTCCAGTCATTGTGGCGAGTCTTTTTTCACAAGGAATCACTGCTTTCAGTTAATAATTCCCAAAAAACACTGATTGTTTATCATAAACAGCGTCAAAACAATGCGAATAACTTTAAATAATCATACAAACGATCTGTTAAAAGTAGACACCAAGTGCACGGTGACGTCACGATTCGCTCGGCCAATAGCGTTGCGTTTTGAAAATTTGCGAGGGAATTTGAAAAATACTACTTTTAAATAATTAAGTCTGTTAATAGAAACATGATCATTTGTAAAAATAATCATGTGAGTATACTTATTAAGCAATAAAGATTACTCATGATTTTTTTTGGCCATTTCTGAATCACATGCATATTCCCTATTATCATGGGCGATTGGGACAGCAATGACCATCTAAATTGTTCGCTATTTGTACAGTCAGTCAGAGTAAAACAAACACGTCCATTTCCTGTAAAAACGCTCTAAAATCCATACAAACCAATTTCCTGCCGCATTGCAGGTAGCGAAATAGAAAACTGATACGATCTGTTTTCTTTAGTTTCTAGCGTGTTTCCTTTGTATTCCATTTTTATTTATTTTAAAATATAAATTGCTTTCCAGAAAATATAGTTATTGTATACAGGGGCGCATTATTGAATTCATATACTCGTGTTGGGCACCTGGCAAGAAAATACAAAACAAAATCATAGAAAAATCTGGAATACATTGGCGTGCAAGTGCATTTATTTACGTGAAGTAAGTAGTATTTTATATAATCTTTATTAGAAGATAATCGTATTAAGTATGTGTATATATATGTGGATTGACGTAATTACTTATGTACGAAGCGTAGGCTTACCTAAAACGCAATTTACACAATGCAAGATGTTGCATGCAAGTTTCATTACATTGCGGGTTACCGAGTTATTTATACTGCGTTTTAACTATCAAACCCCGCAATGTAAACTTGTGCTTTATAAGTAGTTTTGAATTCACTGCGCTTGTGAGCCACCTATGCGTTCACGTTAGAATTGCTTTTAGGACATAGTTCCTAGGACCACGGCCCGGCCGTCTACAAGTTAAAAAAAACAGTCAAGTGCGGGTCGGGCCACGCGCAGTGTAGGGTTCCGTAGTTGCCTGTCTGTCTTAGTTACATCGACGTGCGGTGCGGTTGCGTCAGCCGAATTTGTACGAAAATTGGCCTTTCCAAGTACACATAAGTTACGACTATTAGTCGATAACTACGTATGCCTACTTGTCCGTGATAGTTTTCCTTTTAAATTCATTATATGTACTACTACCACGATTTTTGTCACATCCCCAGTAGTAGCCGTTTAGCCAGCAGGAGGGGGACACATGACTTGAACAAAAATTAGGGCTTTAAAGCCCAACATCTCGCAAACTAATCACTGATTTGAAAAATGGTTTTTTGAAACCCATAATATCCTATCCTATCCAACGATACCCGACACCATGGGTTTAACGAGAAAAAAAATACATACCATTACGTACCGTAAAAATTTTTTTTTTCAAGATTTTGTTGTACTGTTTTGTCGGCGTGATTGATTTATAAACCTATGCCGAATTACAGTTTTCTAGTTGTAATGGTTACTGAGCTAAGCCGAGGACGGACAGACGGACATGGCGAAACTATAAGGGTCCTTGTTGTCTACGGAACCCTAAAAGAAGCATTAGTGTCCTTGGACTTGTCTTTATTTTCCTTCCTTCCTTCTTGGTCGTATCCTCATGGCTGAGGCACGTGAAGGCTGTGGCGCTCTACCACTCTCCAAGCTGCTAGGTCCTGCCCCTCTATTCTGTAACTTGTTTTCAGCTCACCCACAAATAGATCTTGACACCGCGATGCGTAGTAACTAAGCGTAGGTAGAGGTCTAGTTTCGTGACGGGTGACGCATTAGCGCGTAGCGAATAACAGCCCTGGGCTTGGTGTTTATTTTAGTTATCCCGGGCAAAATAAAAAGCTAGGACAAACGTACACAAAGTAAGCTCATAATGGGTAGTGTTAGGGTTGTTTCCCACTGACGTCCAGTTTTTTGCGGGTACGGTTTTCTGCAGGATCCAGTTTTCTGTAGTATGCGTGCAGTATCCCGCAAACAGAATGCTCGTGTGAAGGCAGGATTCCACCGGTGTGCGGCAATGTGCGGCACAAGCATATTCAGTACAAAAATGCTTGTGCCGCACAGTGCCGCACACCGGTGGAATCCCGTCTTGAACGTTACTATATTAGCACGTATACTACTAAAAACCAACCAAGTGCGAGTCGGACTCGCGCACGGAGGGGTACGTACCATTATCTATAAAAACGGCAAAAAAACACGTTTTTTGTATGGGTGCCCCACTTAAATATTTTTTTATTTTGTTTTTAGTATTTTTTTGTTATAGCGGCAACAGAAATACCTACATCATCTGAGAAAATTTCAACTGTCTAGCTATCGCCGTTCTTAAGATACAGCCTGGTGACAGACAAAACGGCAAAAAAAAACACGTTTGTTGTATGGAAGCCCCCCTTAAATATTTATTTTGTTTTGTTTTTATTATTTGTTGTTATAGCAGCAACAGAAATACATCATCTGTTAAAATTTCAACTGACTAGCTATCGCGGTTCTTGAGATACAAGCCTGGTGACTGACAGACGGACGGACAGCGAAGTCTTAGTAATAGGGTCCCGTTATTAGGGTTCCGTACCCAAAGGGTAAACTTTGGGTATGGAACCCTTAAAAGGAATCCTGCAGAAAACCGTATCCCGCAAAAAACTGGACGTCAGTGGGCAAGAGCTTTTATGGGTACTGAACGACATCATCATATCAGCCGAAAGACGTCCACTGCTGGACATAGGCCTCCCTCAAAGAGTGCCACAATGATTAGTTCGGTTTAATAGATATAAATACTTAAATACATAGAAAACATCCAAGAAACAAATGTTTATGCTCATCACGCAAATATTTGCCCTTATCGGAATTCGAACCCAGCTTTGCACGCAGATTCTACCCACTAGACTGAACCGTTCGTCAAAAATAACTTACTTAGATTTATGATATCAGTTTACCAGGTCATTTGGCTTACCTAATTCTACTCGTACCTAATTTCATTTAAAATAATATTAATAATCAAATATGATTTTAGTCATATTCTCGGCAATTATGACCTTTTGAGCTTAACCTCATCAATATTAAAATAAGATTTTTGAGAGTCATGACCTAATAAGTTAAGATTAGATGTACAAGTGAAAAATCGAACTGATAACAATTATTCTTCTAGTAGTAAGTCATTAGCATAGAGACTTTCCGTTAGTAGTAAGTCATTAGTATCGAGACAAACTAAATGGTTTAACGATGCAATTTTAATATATTTTCATTTTTTTTTAGTGTCAATAAAAAAATTACTGACGACCGCTTGTGTAAAGGGGTCTCTGAAATTGTGGAAAAAACTAAAAGGTTTCTGCCCTTAGCGGATAAAACGTGTTTACGGTGCTTTAAGTATATTTATCGTTATAACTTCCGTCCTTTCGTGGTGATTATAGAGGTTTATGGGAATAGCTTTGGCTTAGGGCCTCACCATTATTAGATCTACAAGGATGTTTTTTTTTTTCAAATACGAAACGTACGAAATGGTACGAAAAACGAAACGCGAAAACGCGAAGTGCCTAATTTTCATCTGTAAAAAAGTAAAAATATAGAAAGTTAAAACTGTTCCCTGCTAGATTATAAAACTTTTTAAAATCTTGATAGCGCAATACTTAACCGAAACGACTAAGGAAAAATCACATTCAGCCAAAAAACCGTGAAACCTGCGGTTTCCATGGTATTTTTTTCTCGTTCATGTTTTATGTCATGGTCAGAAGAAATATAAATTAAAAGTTCAAAAACATACCTGAGTATTTCATTTATATGAGTAAATTGTAACATTAAATTTAACCTGATGTGTTATCATTACTTTAAAAACCGCGTTGAGTGTAACAATTTCTGTGAAAGCCTATAAAAACATCGTAGAAATAATTCAGCTATATCAGAACCGGTTGGTTCCGGTCTGCGGGTTGCCACACCGAGCAAGGCGCTATTATGTATCGCGCCTGCGCCCGCCACGGCTGATGATGTGGTGGAGTACGTTCGTCAGAAGACCGGCTTCTCGCGGAGGGTGTTCCAGCTGCATTCGCGCCTCTATGTGCACTTCAGCTCGTTTGTGATGCGCGTGCCGCGACCGCTGCAGGAGACCATCGCATGTGCTGACTTCTGGCTGAAGGGTGTCGTGTTTCGACGGTTCCGGGGCAATCTGCCGAATCCTACACCGGAGATGACGATGCAACGTGGCCACGCCGTTTCGTCGCCTAAATAGTATTATTTGTTGTTTTTAGTTTCGTGACACATTGCTTATTACTGTAATGTCAGGTAAATGAATTTGTCAATAAATAAATACATAAATAAAATAAATATCAAAGTACTATGTATAGTAGTAGTGGTATTCCAGCGTTTTTACAAGCTTTTATTTAACGCCTGTTCGTTTGTTATTTAGTTAGTGTGGGACAAATTTTGTAACTGAATTTTGAACCAATTAGGTTTTAGGTTAGTAGGCTCACTGAAATTTTGGGTTTATGTATAGTTTGGATGCCAATTCAAGGTACCGTCGAGCTGATCTGATGATAAAGACAGAGGGTGGCTATGGGAATTCAGTACTTAACCGACGTTATCCGTTGAGTTTGGGCTCGTTAGAATCGTCTCAATGACGTTGTTGATGGTGGTATACAGAAAATTACAGTTGGTAATAAAAGCTTGTCTCAAAAATGTAATCTTTGACAGACATTTATTTGTTGTCTTTCCTCACATGATTGAGAAAAGCACTATATTTACCTTGGCGGAAGCCGGGATTGCCTACCTTGTCTCGTATCAATCACCTCGTCAGGCAAGCCTTTACTTTCCGCACCTCAGCAATAATGTATTACCCTTACCCTCGACGCGGGAGGCGCAGGACCGGTCATTGTGGCACTCTTTGGGGGAGGCATATGTCCAGCAGTGGACGTCTTTCCGCTGATATGACGATGATGAGGGGAGGAATAAACTTGTGTACTCAACATGGGCAGTAATTCAAAGAGCTCGGGCGTCAAATACCTGCAATCTGAAATTGTTTTACCGCCCTAGCTGAGTAATGTACTTGATAAGAATTTGATTGGTGGAAAGGTATCAGACAAAAAATTTCGCAATAACAAGAAACGCATAAAGTGGATCCGACTCCAAAATAATGAATGAAGACTGCTAACAAAAATCATATTAAAACAAGTTATTATGGCAACTCTAAAGCTCAATACTTATTTGACACGATGCTCTTTGACGCGCTCTGGCAACTGACACAAATGGAGCCGTCATGTCAGAGCGCGCCAGATAAGTGGGAATTTATCCGTCAACTTTATGCAACCGATATCGTACTGTCGCGTCGCGAAACGACGCATCAGACAAGTATGAATCTAGGTTTAATGCAGGTATCTGTAACCAAAACTATTGCAAGTGCCACATACATATCGGACATATCAGATATGATATACGTCAGATTGAAATGTAGAACTACAGCTTGGCAAAAAACGGTCAAGTGCGTGTCGGACCACGCACAACGAAGGGTTCCGTGCCTATTAAAAAGGTCGTATCGTTACTGAAATCTTATGGCACTTACGTCCTTTTCTTTAAGGAAGGCAGTTTTTCAGAAATATCTCGAAAACCATTGAACCGATCTTGTTCAAAACAATTTTCGCTGAAAGAATTTAATAAGTCCATGATTTTTCATATTTTTAACATACACGGTTCAAAAATTAGAGGGGGGACATGATTTTAGTGACTTTCGGGGCGATTATCTCCGACTCTATTCACTTATTCAAAAAAATTGCTGAGAAACCTTTTTGAAAATTCTTATATGCCTTCCAGTTATTTTGAAAAGCCTATCGATTGATGTGCCACACAAAATAATTTTTTTTGACTTTTGGTTTTATGTATGGAGTGCACCCCTAAAAAAATTTTTTTTTAGTAAGTTAATTACAAAACTATGTTCATGTGTATGTTCATGTGGTTAATTGGAAAAGAAATGTGGAAATGTTCTCGTGGCTTGGCGGAGTACTAAATTGAGGTCGGTTAAAACTTTGTTTTTATAGTAAATTATAAGTGGGTAAAGTAATATCATTCCTAGCGGCTAACAAAATACACCTATCCTCAAAATTTTATTCAAATACACCTTATAGTTTTGCAATAAAATGCCTGTAACATACGGACGGACGTCTGTCTGTCTAGACAGACAGACATGACGAATCCATAAGGGTTCCGTTTTTTGCCATTTGACTACGGAACCCTAAAAAGTCAAGAAACGGAAATACTTATATTTTTTCGACCCTGCTAACTTCGTTAATCTTGTCATATGCTAGTAGACGGATTGACATCTGCACGTCTATCATGACATGGTCGCGACTTACTCTCGACTTTTCTCGCACTGTACCTCTTGTTCTAAGTGTTCTAATAAGAGAGAGCACTATCCGTGCGAGAAAAATCGAGAGTATGTCGCGGCCGTCTCATGATAGTCGTGCTGTGTTACTTAGTTTTAGTTGTTAATCCATAGCAGTCAAGGTTGTCTGGAAGAGATCGCTTATTGTTTTATGTTTAATTAAGTGTTGATTTTCTCAGGGCATTTTTTTTTTAAATTTGTATTTGACACTTGCGGTTTTGCGGTATAAAATATAGCCTATTGCCATCCAGAAAATGGGATGTCGTTCCGGAGATTATCCTCTACTTAAAAACGTACGTAGTCGGTCCCAAAGTTCTGTCACAAATGAAAATAATGATAAAAACAAAAGTAGCAATCAATATTTTAATAAATTGTATACCGATTTAAAGTACATTTAATAAAGAATTAAAATTACTCAAAATTACCTCCTTTGTTTTTAATACAGGCCCTTAATCGGTGCGGCCAGTCGTCTATCGCAGCACGCACCATTATCATATCTATCTCAGTGACTGCTTTTCTTAAAGATGACTTTAGGCTCTCCAAATTTTTATGTGGTTTAGCACAGACCTTCCCCTATAAGACCAATTAGAATATAACCAATTAGATGGAACTATTAGGGATACATATAAATACTTTAGGATATGTAACTGTACTTAATCGCAAAAAATATCGTCCCAGCTAGCTCCTTTGAGATGTTACGTAGATTCAATATAATTTCTAGCAAAATCAATTTTGTGAAACGTCGACCCTATTCATTGCAGAATCCTAACTGACCTAGAATTAGGCGGTAACTTGATATCCAAACTAGACTTCAAGTTTGCGTGAGCACGACGTGAATACCATTGTTACAGTTTGAAACTTGTTAAGGATGTATTACGATATCCACCAAACAGATCTTACCTTAACTTAAGTTTGATGGAATCCTGTTCAAGCAAGCCTTTATGCACTTTGTAGTATACCTTAGACTCCTAAACTTTTTAGTATTGGAGTATACAGTCCCTTAATTTTGTAACTTTTTGCGCCTGTTTATCGCTACAGTATTACATTTCTTTTTAATAAAAAAAATCGAATAACTGAATCGCCAAAAAAAACTGTATAAGTATTGAACCTGCTCACAAAATTGACATATGAAATAATTTTGGCCTAAGCTGACACGGACAACTTCGTTCGCTTCGCTCGCTCGCCCAATTAAACGCATGGCTAATTTAAAATCAGATTAAATCAGCCACGGGCTGTTTTCATCAAATAAGTATCATCTATACTATATCGTATACTATATCGTTCCTTCTCCATCTACATACATTTTTCTTCAATTCACAAAATCTATCAACTGCGCTCTTATTAACAAACGTTACATTACAGAGAGAGAGAGATGGAGCCGTACCTCCATATCGTTTCTCCATTATCATTGTCAAATTATTCGTTGGTAGATACTCAACGGTTACATATTTATGCCCCACTTTGATATGGCGTCAGGTATGTTTTAACTATTCATGAAACACAAGACGATTTATTTTCTCGCTGCTATTTTTTGTGATCAATAATAAAATGTATTTGTATACCTTCTGCTTTGTGTGGGTTTTCTTCGAATCTTTAACCTCTTGAAGATCCAAGAAGAGAGAACTAGTTGAAACATTCGTTGAACTGAGCAACGGTTCCGATAGTTCCGTTGGTTGAGTGACATGCCGTGTTCCCTTTAATTTCATCATCATCATCATCATATCAGCCGAAAGACGTCCACTGCTGGACATGGGCCTCCCCCAAAGAGTGCCACAATGACCGGTCCTGAGCCACCTGCATCCAGCGGACTCCAGCAACCTTTACTAGGTGATCAGTCCACCTTGTGGGGGGCTGGGGGCCTACCCACGCCGCGCCTTCCGGTACGTGGTCGCCACTCGAGAACCTTTCCGCCCCAACGGCCATCGGTTCTACGTGCTATGTGCAACGCCCACTGCCACTTAAGTTTAGCGATTCGGAAGGCTATATCGGTTACCTTGGTACCCCTTAATTTGAAAATTATAACTTTCATTAGTTTCTGCACTGTTTTATGGAAATATTAAGCTAACGGTATTAAAATAATTATGAGTATTGGGACATTACGCTACCAATCTGTTTGGAAAACATAATTTTTCTGGAATACAATCTCTTTAATAATATAAGCGAAAACATTATTGGATTAAACAACATTTTGGGGGCGATTTCATTATAACTACGTGTTTATTAGTTTAATAGTACAATAAATAATAATTACAATTTAGGTACTTTGCGAACACATTAGTTTCACAGAAACTGTAAACTCGATTATCTCCAAAGTTTTTGATTGATGAGATTAATTCGGCATTACAATAAATCATAAATTCACGTCTAGACTTAGACTATATTCATAAATAAGCTAGACTAATCGACAAATCGATTGGGAATCTGTGATCTGTTAATACGAGTACGATGCTTTTTTTTGGTGACACTATGAAAACAGTTATAAACGTAAAAAAATATGTTTAAATGTTTGGTTAGCAATGATAAGACCGACTTTCAGGAAACGTCGTTTACAGACTTTGACTTTTGTTTCATTCACGATGAGTACTAGAACTACAAAAGTGCAATCATCTTTATAAAAACAATAATTAAGCAGCGTTAAATTTAATACTAGGGTTGATAATTAGTACATTTTCTGTAGGTACCTAAAATTGTATTTTGATTTGATTTTTGCTTTGGTTTTAAAAAATCCTGTTATGTAGTTTGAATTACTTGTTAGGTGTTCACACAATTACTTAGTGCCCTCCAATTTTTGTTTTCCATCAAACTAAGTCCAATTCAGACCAAAATACAAAATCGGGTCATTAAAACTTTAATTCTAGTTTCTACGTAAGTATTACGTTATAATCAACTCTATATTTAATGCGTAAGCTTTCATACGATTTTGAAACATCTATTTGATTTGTTGCATTATTTTTGGAGGGGCATGGTTATGTTAAGGAAAGTTTGGCGTTTCAGCGTAGTGTGTTTAAAAGTCTTTTTTATACTCGTCGACTATAATCTTTAAATTAGAACCTCGCAAACCATAACGCATTTGAATACTTTTATTCTGATGCAAAAGTTTATGCTCTATAGACAATCGAAATAATAATTATTCAATTGTACACAGAACTAAAATGAATTTTGACCAATCACGAGGCTCGATTTACAGAAAAACATCAACGCTTTTAAAAAAAAGCGGTTGGCTGCACTTCGTTTCAACAGGGCGATTTTCAATAGATACCACCAACGATCTGTTGAAAAAATATTATAAATATATATTTTTTTATTTCAGACTAGAATAGGTACATATTATTGAACGTTATTAATAGATAAGCTAAGTGTTAGTAGGCAAAACCGATCGCATAATCCGTTTATAATAATTGATAAACAGTATGATATATATATGAAGATTTTTGCATTTAAAGTATATTATTATATGTATTTTAAAACTGTATCTTAAAGGAAATTTAGCAAAGTTTATAAATATGTATACCTACATGTTGGGCACTCATCATCCAAAAACCCGACCAATATAATTCAAAACAATTTCTTCTCCACTTTTGGCAAGGCAAAATCCCCCATGAGTGAATCAATATATTGGTTCAGCAATTCAATGTTTTGTGGCATTAAATCCGTCTTTTGCTCTGATATAAAATCTGCCTCTGCGCAATACAGAGTAAATATATCGATAAATAAAATGCTTTTAATAAGTACAAGTACTCGGGCCTCTCAAATTATTTATTCGTTCCTCTTGCGGTGGAGGTTACTGGGTGTTGGTGCTCGGAGGCCAAAACCTTTTTTAGGGAAGTGGGACGTCGCTTAGAAGAGAGAGAGAAGAGGTCTCGATCCTCGCTCTGGGTCATTTCTGGTGCAGAGGTTGGCCGTAGCAATTCAGCGCGGCAATGCGGCTAGTGTTATGGGTACCTTTGCACCTGGAGTGACGCGGGGCGGGCTTTTCGATACTTAGTTACCATTTGACCTTGTTGGTGTATTTAATTTTAGGTTTTATTTTATTTTTAGTTTAATTGTAATTTTTATATATACCTATATAATAAACATATTCTCCGTTTAAGGTACAGTAAGCTGCAGAGATAAGTATACCCCTTGCTTGTAAAACTCGACTGACCGAGTCACGTGACTGCAACAATGCATCACGTGACTCCGTCGGAGCTAGCGGCCATTTGAATATTGTTTAAATTAGTTTTTAGCCATTGAGTATGTATTCCGATTTCTTCAAATTCGAACTACTTAACCAGCTAATATTGCCCAAGAAGGCCATAAACTTACAAAAAGACACCAAAAACTCGTCGGGATCGAACGCGCGTCATCGGCACTGTGATTTATTTAACCCGCTCAGGGTGCCACCAGGCTACTTGAACATTAAGATTACTGGTCGAAATTACTTACTATTTATTTGCATTCACTCTATTATGCATCCTTGTCTAGCGTTAAAATGGAACTAGTCTTGTCCTTGTTTGTTATCTTATTATTGCACTTGATCGGTCAATGCATCTCGGACTGAATGAAAACGTTTCAATTATCTTTAAAATAGGGTCGTAAATTGACTGCTTTATTAGTTCTTTTTACTAATTGCATTTGAGGGTAAGCTCATATTAAAAGATTATTTTTAGAAATCTCTTAATACGTGTTGTGTAGTGTGCGTTAACCTTCACCGCTTATTAATTATATTCTTGGGAGTTATAAAAGTGTTATCATGGTTCGATTGACGACTTTTTTAAAAGCCAAAATAATTGTTCTCTGGGAACAAAACCAGAGTATTAAGAAAATAGCCCGTGATATGAATATAACGGTAAGTGAGATTATGAAATGGACGAATATTTTTGGTTACCTATATCTACGTTTTTTTCAAGCCTTCTTATCTGAGTTTTAATATTCAATAATAAGTGTTCCTTATAAGCGTTTATATTTATTTTCTAGAGAAGAACCGTTCAGAAGTGGATTAGGAAATATCAGGAGACGGGTGATGTGAAGTGTGATCTCCCCGGCCCACGTCCTCGAGTATACACCGATGAATCAGAGAGACACCGTAATATTGTAAATATTCACACGGAGGCCCCATTTACTACCACTCGGTCAAGTGCTCAAACATTTGGGATTTCGCTCAGTACGGTTCGGCGACATTTGCATGCAGCCAATATCAATAATTACAAACCTGCAAGGAAAATACCTCTCACCGATGCTCATCGAACCGCTAGAACAAATTTTGCTGAACGTTACCTTAATTTTGATTGGGAAAACGAGATAGTAATATTTACAGATGAAAAATGTTTTAAATCTGATAAAGATGGCAGAAAGTTATTATGGAGAAGAAGTGGAGATCGGTATAATCCTAAAAATATGTTAGATTTGAGAACTAGTGGAAGAATAACATTGGGTAAGCAAATTTTATCTATGTATAAGCTGTGTAAAAAAGATGTAAATAATTATAGTGTTTTTATACATATATAGAATAAAAAATACTGGAATTGTATATTTATTGTAATTTACAGCGTATTGGGGCTGGATGTCATCCATGGGCCCCGGAGAACTAGTGGAAGTCGGTGGCCGCATGAATAGCCAGTGCTACTTGGAGGTGCTAAGGGATGTCATGCTGCCGACGGTGCGAGTCGCATACCCCGAAGGCCAAATTCATCTGGTCCAAGACAACAGTGCGGTCCACCGATCACGACTCGTCCAGGACTGGCTGTCATCACAGGATGACATTGCTGTTTTTAAATGGCCGTCTAAAAGACCTTAACCCAATTGAAAACTTGTGGGGTCAAATGGTTTTGAATTGTGACTCTAGTGAAGTCAAGTCAAAACAGCAATTAGATCAAGAAGTCAAAAGAACATGGGAGTTGATGCGAAGCAGCAGTGCATGTTCGAACATGGTCATGCACATGAAAAGCCGGCTCCAACAAATCATAGACAATCACGGTCACCCTCTTCGATATTGATAGCCTATCACTGTAATTATCCTAGCCCATTATACTCTGATTGTCAGGCCATTCGCGTCTGTTAAAAATTGTGATACTTGTTTACGAGAGATAAATTGTCACACTGCTTCATAGTCTAACATGTTGGTTCTCTTTCCCACGTAAAAAGTTCACGATTTTACAAAAAAAGAATACCTATATATATATATATATCTAATAAGTCGCAATTCCAGAAATATAATGTTCAAAGACTTTAAAACAGTGGGCATTGTATTTATTGCAATGCTTATTTACCCAGATAAACATTGCTTTATTTATAACATATTATGAGTAATCCTATTATGAACTTGCCTATTATATACCTTCGTAGATTAGGATATCTACTTATTCTTAGTCTGATGGACGGTCGCCAACACGCCCCTCCGATCAGGCGACCTTGGTCGCCACCGACCGCTGTAGTATGAAATTTTGCTGCAAACTACTGTCTACACGGTCGGTGCGGACCAAGGTCGCTCGGTCGGAGGGGCGTGTTGGCGACCGTCTAGCAGACACTAATATTTCTAGAAATACCTACTCTCCTGCCGTAATTTGAATCAATAGAGATTACAGTTTTTGTTTGAAATGTGAATAATGAAAATATGTAACCATGTTATACCGATTTCTGCAAGTTTTACCAAATAATGTTTTAATATATATAAATGATTGATTAGAAACAGCTAGGCCGCACTGAAATACATTCAAAACAGTCTGTAAATAACAGCAAAACTGTATGCATTCAGTTTTTTGCTAAGTTAAAATAATAGCCAAATAAAAATATTTATAAACATTTAACCGTTTTTTATTTGTAATAAACATATTTTACAAAATTATTCAAGAATAAAAACATCATAATATATACTTACTAAATTAACTTATGGAAAATAAAAAAAACAAAAAGGTTATCCTACTCCGAGGATTCGAACCTGCGACATACATATGTGTCTATACTTTAGTAGTTTTCTGTAGCAAGTCGCCACTCGACCAAGATGCTACATACGTCACAGGACGAAATTATTATACCGTTTTGTATAAGTCCGAGTACTATTCTCAGGGGGTATACTTATCTCTGACGCTGACTGTACCTATACTAAACTACATAAATGAAATTACGCTTTAATAATAATAAAATAATTTCTCCACAAAACGTACCCACGATCATTGTGTTTTCATACCTTAGCTGAGTGATTCCTCAGTTCGGAGTAGTAGGGTCCAGGTTTATCTGAAAAAAAAAGAACAAAATTGTAGTATGTTGATTTAAACTTTCACGATTCTCACACATTATTTACGACTATACTAAACGGGACTTAAGTTGTCCCGTGACCATGGATGTTGCAACACATCCGAAACGTCAGGAGACCTCAGTGTGGTAAATAAATAATTTAATTATACGCGATTAAGTCCCGTTTAGTATAAATTAAATTGTAGTGATGGACGGATATCTAGGTACAATTAGTTAATTATTTGACTTCTTTGTTCCAAAGATATACAAAAACGCAAAGAAAAAATGATTATTTATTTACTTTCATTCATCCCCGCTTCGCACGGGTACAAAAAAAACTCGTACTGATAGTAGCAAACACAATACAAACTTCAAAGCCAATAATTTAAAAATTCTGCCCAATTGGTCGAGCCTTTGTCAAGTCACTCACTGAAACATTTAAGGCAATTTATTTTTATACCTACAGAGATTTTGTAATAGAATATGATTATTATGAATACGCCTCTGTTGTTTTAATATATATTATAAAACCATCACATAGTCCTATCGAACTTCTCACTTTTCAATCATTATTAAATGCTTATTTAAATCCCACCAGAATCTTGGTAAATCTTAATCCCTCTTGATAAGGACGAATTTCCTACGACGCCCTGCACGATTTCACAAAGTGGCTTTGCTTTCCGTTACTCAAGTAATTGTCAGTTGATGTATTTATGGTGTAGGTTCGAGGCCCAACCGTGATTTATTTTGCTCTGGAAAGGACTTTTTTCACTAAAAATGTACTCCAGTAAATGGTATTGTATTTGGTACGCCTGGACACTTTTACGAGGCTCGTAAAAAAGATTTTTCGGATACTCAAGGCAGTTCTAAACGTATATTGCTGTTCTGGGACTCGGTCTGAAACGCGTATTTGACGTAGGTAATTGTAACGGATGCTAGTGGCAAGATCTGTATTGTAAATATCCTACTATTCCTACTTTCCTACTAATATTATAAATGCGAAAGCTTGAATGTTTGTTACTAAATCACGCAAAAAACGGCTGTATGGATGAGGATTTATTTTAGTATACTAATCTCTATTAGTATCCAGGTTATACTCTATTTGTACACTAAAATTAATCTTAATTAACATATAGTTTCTTTGTATCCCACTAACAACAAAAGAAAGTCAACGCGAACGAAGTCACGGGCAAAAGCTAGTAATAGTATAATTCAGGAAACTGGAGGTTCTACGACCATTTTAGTCTAGTGGGTAGTGGCCCTGCCCACGAAGCAGACGGTCCTGAGTTAGATTCAAATATTTCGTTCTATTTAGAAGAGAGTTATTTCTATTTTTATACTTACTGGGTATATAAGTATAGGGTCAGTTCGATTTATGTACGATTTTTGCCTAATATTATATTTATTTATATTGTATCACAATTGAAATGGACGCAATATGTTTACGTTTTACGTTTAATATCAAGAAAGCAGCCAAGAAAAATAGTAAAAGCTTGTTTTAAATCCTTTAGAGCTTTTGAAAAGAGTGCCAAGCTCAGGTACAAAGACGGATAACTTTATCTTTCACAATAATAGAAAGTACGGTTGACAAAGCTTTAGTTGTATTACTCTTGAGCTTTTAAAATGAGTACACTTTTAACTTAAAGCTCTTTTCTCGGTTATTTTAGATCAAAATTAATTAAGTTTAGCACTTCAGCCTTGATGTTAGGTCGTATCGAGATGTCAAAGAGGTTGCCTGGGATCGTAGGAGATGGAGGGCCTACTTTGAGCGACACCGACAAGAGCTTAGCTCTTAAATAAGCAGAAGAAGAAGCCTTCGAAGTGAAGCAAAAGCGTCGGACGAAGCACAATAAGCCGCAATACATATTTTTTTCTTTAAAGTAAGTTTACGTGTATTTTTACTCTTCTGGGATGTCACAATTAGTTTTTTTAAATTAAAAAACACTAAAAAGAGAACAAACAAAATCAAAAATCACAAAAATATCTTTTTTAAAACAAAAATGCAAAAACTATTATGACTCATTACATGATGTTACCTCAAAATCTGCATTGACTGCTGTGCGATGATCTCGTGGTGCCAAGATACATTACTTGAAAGTCATAACTTCAGATCAACATTACTCCGAATTAAAAAAAAACAAATTGGATACAAGGGGTTACTACAGATGCCCTAAGTAAGCGTCCTTTTAAATATTTGCCCCTGTTACAGGCCACACCCTGTAGAACATGTATTCAAAATATCGTAGAACCTGTGATCCAACAGATTTTGAACATTTTGATATTACATTTTTATTTCATTTATATATTATATATCTGACGCGGCAGGGCAAAAAACGGATTTTGGAAATAAAAAAACCGGTACCTTACGTGGTTTCAAAGTCCAAACCTAATGACACTAAGAATTCCATAAAATACCGATCGGAGCGCACTGCCATCGCAAAAGAGTAGGAATGAGCCCATCCAAGATCATTTAAACATAAATTCATCCTGTCTGCACTGCAGTAAGGTTCTTATCATAAATCTAAGGAACAGCTATTATGGCTTTATTTCGTCTCATATATTACGACGGGGCGCTCATTGTTTCCAGTTAATGTGTAATGTGGAAAAAACGGGACTTGGCGGTAACACTACGCGTGTGTAGTTTTGTTTGTACTTGGCCTGCGGATTACGACTGAAAGTCTGGTCTAGAATAGAGGTGCGGTCTTCCCCGCCTATCGTAGAAGGCAACGAAGACGAAGGAGGTTATTCGACTAACGACAGCAAGGAAGGCGGCTGATGACCAGGATGAACTAGACATAGCGAGGTGCGAGGGAGACTCATGTCCAGTGCGTTCAGTTGGAGTGTTCCGCATGGGAAATAAGTTTATGTCTATTACTATTCGTTTTCATACTGTAAAGTATTTTTGGTACAAGTTTTTATTGCCAACTGCGCTTTTCTTTAGCGGCGCTGTGCACTTTTGTGATGAGGGAAAATTCGTACCCTTGGTCGAATAAAGGCACATGTGACTATACGCCAATATATAACGTGACTAGATTATCTCAAAAACTAATAAAGTTATATGAATAACTCTTTCTGTATTAAATAGTCCGCATTTTTTATAAGGCTTTTATGTGATAAAATCACTTTTGGTCGCATGTGAGTTGTGAACGTATAAGAAAGCAGGTTGCGCACACGCGTCTTTATTCTATGCCAATACAGAGAGCGCCGCGCCGTCAACCCCAGGACGCAAAGTCAATGTCGCGTGTCACGCCAAAAGTAAGAAAGAATGAATCGGAACAATAAAGATAACAATGGTAAGATGGTCTAAGAGCTAGCGACCAAATCGGTCAGCTGTATTGAAACTCCGTTAGCTACTTCCCTGAACAACCTTTTCCGATGATCTTCGCGCTGACAGCCCGCGGGCGGTGGGTGCGGGTGTAGTGGGGTGGGAAAAAAAAATGTGGGCTCAGCGACTTTTATCTTTTTTTTCAAACAGTTGCCCTGTACTCCCTGTGCACCCAAAAAAAATATTAAATCGATCGGGTGGTGGGAAGGGGTTGCCAGCGTTAATGAAAAATACCAAAATAATAATAATTTTCATGTGGGCTCAGCTGTATTGGCTTTTTTTCTGACGCGAGATTAATTAATATGTAAGCCCCAAAAAATTGCCATGCAAAAATATCGGTGGAACGGTATCGAAAAAAAACCCACCCCACCACTACACCCGCACCCACCGCCCGCGGGCTGCCAGCGCGAAGATTATCGGAAAAGGTTGTTCAGGGAAGTAGCTAACGGAGTTTCAATACAGCTGAAGCTACATGACCGATTTGGTCGCTAGCTCTCCGTCCAGGAGGTTTAGTGATGGATCAACAAATTTTCATAAAATATGTTTATTATATGCACATGTCGCTTTATTGGGCTGATTAACCTCAGCAATTTTAGAGGTCACTTAGATTTTATCACAAAATTAAAAGCAACTTTTGATATTTCGTGAAGGTTAATTGGGGTGCCGGTGAAAAGTTTTTTACGTGTATTGAGTACTGGTTGCGCGCTCAGCTTATTACAAAGAACACAGGCAGAGCTACCGTATAAAATATAGCTTGTGTCCATTACGCAGAACCCTTCAATATACTTGCGGAAGTTTTTTTTAAATCGGATGAATATTATACAAGCTAATCTTTATAAAATTAGTTAGATGACAATTTAGGACAAGCAAATAAGTTTATCATACGAATAAAGAATTATTTCTGTCGCCATGCTTAATGTTGGTTCGTTTGTGTTGTCTCCTGGCTAACTTGTCAGCATCTGACGCAATCAAAGCCTGGCGGGGGACGCCATTGGATGACGGTGAGACCCCACACAATTTCCGCCCGGGTGCCACCCACGCTACACTACTGAGCTGAGGAAGGTGGCTTAAAAAAGAAGCCTATATTCAACTCGTAGGTGGATACGGGCTGAATACAAACAAAACAAAATAATCATTTGCTCTGAAAAAACTGCTTGCTCGAAACTTAGAAGTTTGATTTTTTCACAGCTTCAAGGGACTGTAGACTTGAGTAGTGGTGCGAGCCTGGGTTCGAACCCACGAACTCCAGATTGAAAGTCGCGTGTCTTACAGCTCATCAACAGTAGCTTGAAGAAGAACAAGGGAAAGGACTAGTATAAACACATCTAATTGTATCTCAAGCTTGTGGTACAGTCAGCAACAAATGTAACTACGCAATCGAAGACGTCATAAGCTCTTATTCCCTTTTAATAAAGACTTTTGACGTCTTCGTTTGCGTAGCTACTTTTAGTGCTGACTGTACCAAGAACAAATTTGTGGCTTGTATAAGATTATCCGGCAAGTTCACAAACACTCGCAACCCTGTAATACATGAGCTAAGGTATTCTAAAACCCTCGGCGTCCCTGTAAATTTCACATGTCTTCGAGATAGTTTCCAAGTTATGAGCATGCGACAAAGGCGAACAGTTGATGAGTATTTCAACAATTTGTATTTATAGTGAGACATTTTATTGAGAGCATGAATTCAAAAATTATAAGTTGTTTTATAAGTCTATTCTAGGAAAAAAATATTGGGGACAAATGAATCATATTTTGGCCTTTCTAAGAAGTTAAAACCACTCATGTTATACTTCTTAAATCGTATAATCTGTGTATTCGTCCTCTTACTCACACACACACACACACACACACACACACATTTTTTGCTAAAGTTAATGTGTTAAGATTATATAGTTTACAGGATAATATTTAAAAATTGCTGTGAAAAGCTACTTACATCCTATGTTTGTTTTAACTTTGATTTACGGACCGCACTTTATTCGGTCAATGTTTGGTTTACGTTTGACTTCCACGATACAGGCCTAGCCTAGTGTGGGGTCATCGACTTTGCATTTTTTGTACTAAATCTTTCTGGTAATAAAATTTTACTTTACTTTACTCCTTTACTTTTACTCGTAGTATTAGAAAGTGTATCAGAAAATTACAGTTAAAATAAGCTGCCCAGATGTCTGAAAAAGGACTGAAATTAGCGAGTTGTCCAGTTAATTATTTAAACAGCGTTCTGCACTCAAAAATAGAGGGCGAACTATCACAGTGTCAAAGGAAAAGTTGTGGTGTGGAGTTGTGGCGCCGAAATGAAACGAGTCTAGGGTGCAGCTCACAGATAAATACATAGTTCACTGGATGTGTACATTCATTCAACACTAAGTAAAAGCATTTTAGTATTCTTAAACAAAACTAAATCGAGCACTCGACGCGCTTGTTCTATTTATTAGTATCTAAGTCATAACTAGCTTGGCTACCTTGAAGCAATGGATCTGTGACAACATTTATTAACCACCGACGCAAAGAGAGGGGTGTTATAAGCTTAAGGCTGCACATTCGAAATTTTCGTGAAAATGAGTTGTTTTGTAAAAGTTTTATACATTATAACGTAACATTTTTGCCGTCCGAAAAAATATATCATAATCTGCAAGATATGCGACGGGTCATAGTTTTCGTAGAAATCCATTTTAACAATAAAAATTAGAGAAAAAGAAATCTAAAGTCACCCCTATTTTTTCACTTGTAAGAATAATATGAATTTTTATAACTTTCTTCGTACAATAATGAACAAGGGCATCATTTTCAAAAATTTATCTCGTTTTCTGAAATATTCCGCCAAAGTTCCTACGCCTCCCCGTTTTCGTCCGTACGGTCAGTGCGGGACGAGACACGTTGCATGACGGACCTGTGTCAATTTGCGCTGCGCCGAAATTTTTAAATATTTGTGGAAATTGTGGACTATATTTGTTGCATAGAGTGGACAATCCGTTTTGTGATTCGTATAGTAGGTAACTAACTAAAACATTTGCGTATAGTTTAGTTTTTAGTGACAGATAATTTTGTTGCATAGAGTGGACAATCTATTTCGTGGTTTGTAAAGTAGTAGGTACTATAGACAAGACAGCTGACTGACCATCCGTGCACTTTATGTGCATTGTAGTAAGGTTCTTGTATAAATACAGGATGGTCAGTTAACTGTGTTGGCTTTTGTAACTAATTAACATTTAAGTAGGTATAGTTTAGATTTTGTTTTTTAGTTCAAGATGAAATACGTAATATCAAGAAATTTTACAAGAGAAGAGGAAAAATAATACACAAGTAAATACCTATTCTATCAAAGTATCAAATATCTAAACAGTATCAAAATTGGGAAATCGCTAAAACCAGTCATTTTATTAGTAAATATATTTACAATATCTATTGCTTAGGAGCATGAACAATTATAGAAACAATATTGTTTTATCTGCTCGTATTAATGACTGTCAAGTGTTAATAGAATAAGCTCTAATAAAAATAGTGGGCTTGGCAAATATTGTAAGTACCTACCTATGGGTTGCATGCCAACTCCAAATTAGATACAGAGTTATTATTTGATATGAAACAAAGTATGGTTAACGTACAACTAATCTATAAGTATATATTTACCCGAGGCCGATTTCTGTACAGTCAGCATAATATAGTTAGTAGCAGCCAAGTTAGCCAAATATATCGGAACGTACATTCATCGAAATAGTCTTTGTTACTATAAGTAGGAGTAAGGAATGTGTTACGATATATTTGGCTACTTTGGATGCTACTAACTATCTGATGCTGACTGTACACGCCATCATCATCAAATCAAGGAAGTAGAACGTAATAAATATACCGAAAATTAGTTTAAAACTTAACAACCTTACACGTACACAAAAGGTAACGGACAGACAGACACACTTTCACATTTATAATATTAGTATGGAGTATGGATATGGAAGTATGGATAGTATGGATTATATGTCTTTCCCGCTCACGGGACAATGATGTCCCGGACCTTTGGGAGGCGTGCCTGGAGCTCTGAGACAACACGTAGAGGCCCTTTTGACAATTTAATGAAATGCAAGGAGTACACCAACCGGATGCTGTCTCTGCCCGTGTCATGGGACGCACAAAGAAACAGCACCCGCTGGGGTGTAAGAGTCTATTGCTAGTTGATGGAATCTAAATAAAACGGGTTATTGGGTGAAAATGATGGACTAGTAGCTGGGCTATTGGATGAAACATCGGACGCCTGCCCAATAAAACTTTTTCACATTTTATCTCTGGCAGACGGCGACTCGCTAACTGCTAGATGGGCCCCTATTAATAGCGACATGAAGAAATGGCCTAAGGGCAACAGTAGGTATGGATTATTATTATTACCTTTATATTTATTTCGCACTATCCGTCTCTCTCTTATTAGAATATTTAGTAACAGAGGTATAGTGCGAGAAAAATCGAAAGTGTGTCGCGGCCGTCTAGTGCTAGGCGTGCTGAGGGCCTACGCGAAACGAAACCGAACTTCGTTCGTGTATCTCCCTCTCTGTCGCACTCGCTAGTTCGAGCGACAATGAGAGTTATTCGATCGAATTTCGTTTTCACTAGCACGGCTAGCACGAGACGGCCGCGACAGAATCTCGATTTCTCTCACACTGTACCTCTCTTTCCTAATGTTCTAATAAGAGAGAGACCGATAGTGCAAGAAAAATCGAGAGTATGTTGCGGCCGTCTCGTGCTAGCCGTGCTGACGGAACTACACTAATCGTAAGTAAATAGTATTATAATAGTAGGTACATCATTTTTGAACTTAATCAATTATGTAATTTATGTATGACAAATATCACGTTTCAATTAAGCATGACGAATGTCACCCGCCCACGTCCACCCTTGCATTGGTAACGATGCGCGATGACGCGTCTGTAATCTTACCTAACTTAATCTATGTAACGCTTAATAAACGACGGCGACTTGTGCGACTTGCGCGGGGAGAGGGTCGAGGCTCCGCCCATACGCTCAAGGACTTTAGCGGGTGTACAAGCCTTAACGTGTCTGTCTGTGTATCTGTGTGTCTGGTGTATCTGTGTATCTCTCTGTGGTATCGTAGCTCCCAACAAATGTTGTAGGTACGATATGAAAAACAAATCTTTGCTCGTGACTTACAAAATCTAAAAGCAATTGTGCTATAAGACGTCCCAGGAGCGCAATATCACCTACTTAAACTTCCACACCCATTTTCACCCTTTTCATGATTTTCGGGACAGAAACTATTCAATGTCTTAAACTATCTCTGTACATTTTATTTATATCGGTTCAGCGGTTTAAGCGTAGAAAGGCGACTGAAGTATAGACAGACAGATGCTTTCGCATGAATATAGCGACACCGCTTAACGTTCAGTCTTTACTGTCTCTTTGCTTCCCGTGTTTTTTTTTACTTAATTTCGAACGATCCTCAAAATACGGACTCGTCCTATTCGTTTCCTTTTATCGTACATCAAAATGCTTAATTGTTTCCTGGATTCCGTGAAATGTCGAATAAGTCTCATAAGCTCGCTCAAGCCACCTTCTGACACAAGTGTCAAAAATGTAATACCGCCTTCAACTCCCGGATGGCGGACACTCCCTCCAATTTTATACTGGCAGGTTCACAAAATTGCGAAAATAAACCTTATGGATGAGTCTCGTCTTTAATTGGTAACGTAGATATATATCTTAAGGGGTCGGCAACCATTTAGCAACCAAGGGCTATATAGATGCTAACGAAATTTACGCGGGCCGCACTTCTTCATATTCTATGACTTTAACAGGCAATTTCAAAATTCTGAATAACCTTTACATACAAAACAGCTAGGGAGGCCGCGGGCCGTAAGTGTGGGGCTGGCGGGCCGCCGGTTGCCGACCCCTCTCTAAAGGTGTGTCGTCGTGCTCGTGCTCGCGTCTACGCTAGGCGAGCCGAGCACGAGCGGAGCCACAATTCGTCTAGTGTGGACCGACTTACAAGCCTCGAACGCCACTTGACGCCGCGAACAGAACGGAGTCGTGCGCGGCTCGTGCTCGGCTCGCCTAGCGTAGACGCACCTTTAAGTTCTACTGACCTAATAACAGTGTACAATCACTAGATTTATTTTGTAAAGTGCATAGATAATTATTACTCGCAAACCCGGTCAATGGTGCTGATGAAGTGGATTGTTGAAGTGAAAACTTCCTTAGCGGCGCTGAGTACTTTTTGGGATGGGGAAAAAATTTTAAACTCTCGTCAGCTCCCGTGACCGTCAGATTCGTAAGACGTAAAGACGTATGGATGGAAGTTGATTTTTGGGATGAGGAAAAAATGTTAAACTCGCGTCAGGTCACGTGACCGTAAGATGCGAGAGATTGAAAATTCGTAAGACGGACACGTGACCTGATCGAAAAACTGTTACAGTGTGATTGAGTTTTCACTTCTGCCGGCACTTCCGGCGTGCAACCCGGTCTTTTTTTTTATAGTGATCACGTATCTTCAATCTGGTATGAAGGAATATTGCGAGAGTACGTCGGATGAGGGCGACAAGGAACACATAAAATTATTTTATATATTTAATATGAAACAAACGGTCATACACAAGTATATCATTACTTGTTAGTTAAGTACAAATCAGACCTATAGTTTCCAATATGTATCACAAATTATAGCAAAAACTTAATTTAAAAATGATTACATAGTTGCAGTTATTAGTTGCTACAAGTAAAAATAGAAAATTTTGCAATAAGGTAAAGAAATGACAAAGAGAAGCGAGCAAGAAAATTATTACTACTACTATTACATTTGCAAGTACCTAGGTAACCTAACTTTGTTATAGGAATATAAATCAAAATTATCTAGATGTAATTTTAAAGACATTTTTTAAGGAACTTATGGTACAGTTAAATTATGACGATATGATTCAATCATTGCATACAATGTCGTCGAAAATAGTATTTTCCTCACCAAATTCATGGTAGAAAATTCATTTATAATGATATAAAGCTTACTTAAGTAAGGGTGGGTTGCACCAAACCGTCTGTACACTACGATTACTGTTAGTTAAGACCTGACAGATGGATTGCCTTCATTTAATTTTCAACTTTAATTTCATATATATAAAGCATTTTTCAGAATACTGTTACCCACATCTACCGATTTAGTAATAACAATTTTATTTGTATAAGATTAAAGTTGAAAATTAAATGAAGGCAATCCATCTGTCAGGTCTTAACTAACAGTAATCGTACTGTAATGGCAAGCGATATTCGTGAAAATCGGAATGTATGGAAAAATTGCCAGGTTTCTATGGCATCGCAGCTTGGAATATCCTGACATCCAAACATCTAAACATAAAACATCCAAGACGTCCACTGCTGGACATAGACCTCCCCCAAAGAGTGCCACAATGACCGGTCCTGCGCTACCTTCATCCAGCGGACTCCCGCCCATACAATATATATATATATATATATATATACATATTCAATAGTAGGATAGGCATTAGATGTAGTCATGAAGCCAACGCTCTACGAACGCTTTGAACGCCTACACCGGCCATATTTAGGCATGCATTTTTTTAAACTCCGAGCTAAAGTCACTTTCGCGCAGTCGTTCTCGCGGCGGTCACATTTTCGCGTTTGTCAACTGCCCGACAGCGAAGCGCAATATTGTATTGTGTAATTTCGAGCCTGTCGGGGCCGTTATAACTTTTATTTTGACGCGAATACGCTTTGATTCAAGCCATTGTTGCTATTGTTATTTTTTTCGCTGAAAGTAAATATGACGCGGCAGTTATGGCGGCGGTTTACAAAGGAGTGGTGTTTTAGTGGAACTGCGGTAAAAATGTCAGCAGCTAGGATAACCTCCATTTTTGCTGCAGTAATAAAATTGGATGAAGAATATTGGTAAAACAATTTGCGCAAGTCTTACATATTGTATCAACTTACCTATTAGGTTCTTTACTTCTCTACTTAGGTTGGATCACAACCACTTTATTATTAAGCATTTAATCCTCGCTTCTGCAACTTGCTGATTCTCAAATTTTTGACATAATAAACATATTCATCCTATCTAAACATATTTCCTGGCTTCGTGTTTAGGCAAAATTGATTATGGACGTACCCCCACGGAGCGAATGAACCAACGCGATTCGCGTATTTTTTAATATTTCGTGTCGGATTCTATAATTCTCAGGACTTGAATTATTCCCTTTTTTACCGCCGCTCATGCCTCGTATCTCTAAAGAAAAAGCCGTCATTTTAAACTTCCAAAAATATCCGTAGATATGCTCTATAGCGCCTCTGTAACTTTTCGGTTAGGGTTACGGTAGAGATGGGCCTAAGAAACCTCGACCAGACGTTGCCGTGACATATACGTGAATAGATAGATATACTTTTGCACTAAGCCACAAAACAATATTTTATTCAATCACTTCAATGCGTTATCACGGAAGATGCTTACAAACTTCCATAGATATACCTGGAACCATCCCCACTCCGTCCCTAGCAACCCTATACTTTATCATCCCTCATAAATAATAGCCGCTTTGCGCCCGCATTTAGCCATTGAGTGGAAAAAAAACCGTTATAGCTGTAGGTAATCTACAGATTGTCTACAAATCCATCTGTTTAGCAAGGTCACTCCTACACAGATCGAGAATGAGAAGATGAAGCATGTGCTATTTCGATATGGCTGTTCATGGTGGTTAACCTTTCAGTTGCTGGAACGCGGATATATAAACAACAAAATGAAAAGAAAAAAAGTCAAAGACCCGGCCACACGAGGCTGAGCGTAGACGTCCAGGCAGACGTGTACTTTCTACTGCATTGTTAGGTAGGTACGGATCCTCACACCGTTTGCGGGACGCGTGCTCGCTGTCTTTGGTTAGAACGTTTTTGTATTTTGGGTATTTCATGAACAATTTTATTTGTTCTTATTTATTTATTTATTTATTTCACAAAATCTTATACGCTAGTTTAACAAATAATGTTCCGCCAAACTGAGGACAGTTTGTTGGCGGATAATACGCTCGTTACTAAAATTGTTGTTTTTTATACGAACTACCTTAACCCTAATACTCTAAACAAGGAATAAGCGTTTCCACAAACAACTCGTTAAGTAAGAATACCTCGGTTATGCGACGCGTCATGCCATGCACTACCTAACACTTTTATCGAATAAATCGAATAGTTCTACTTTTAATCTTTTCTTAAATATTAGCTTACTACTACACTTCTCTAAGGTTGTACTTATCTTATTATGTACCTTAGGAACAATATACTTACGGGTTCTTTTACCGTAATAGTTGTTGGCATTAAATTCTAGGTTTTTTTTTTTGTGTGCTTGCTCTAAGGTTACGTAACTGCAGTCTACTGGTTTTAAACCTGTTCCAGCCATAGTCATCAATACACATTAAATACCTAACCTTCTCATGTACCGGTAGGATTTTTAGGATTTTATATAATAACTTTTTATTACAATTCTCTTTCGTTTTTTATCCACTAATAATCCTATACGTCGCACAGTGGGACAAAACGGTCAATTCCATCTCAAAAATCTGTAACTTTTTTGTTTATTGAGATTTATTGCTGAAATTTGGCTTAGGTAATCTTGAATAGTTATGCCTTTATATAATCAAAACGCCTTTATTATAAAACTTATATTTATTGAGTAATATAGAGTTGAAAATAAAATTTCACAATTTTTCATACAAAAATTTAAAATAATATTTTTATTAATTTTTTTTGGTCATATAACTAAGTATTAAAAGATAAGTATTAACTAATAATTATAATAAACTTGATGTAAGTAGGTAGATATAGGTATATTTTTAATTTTCTTTTTTTTTTCAAATGTTATTTATAATAACTTAAATATATTTAAAAAAATATAATAAATAAAAAAATGTGTAGTAATTAGGTTAAAAAGGCAGACATTAAGTATCTTAATTGATAATGCAACTTACAACCACCTAGTAACAAAAAAAAAACAAGCAGTATCACTTGTCACCAGAAGTTCTTTCGCTTCATTCAACAATGAAAAAAAAAAGATTTTATACTTATATGTTTTTTTTGCCAAAAAATCCAAGTTGAGTTGGCCTAAACGTTCAAACTGTTACGCGATTGCCCCTGAGCTAAGCGTCACCTATTATTCTATGGATTGTGTCTGTCAACTAATTTATACAAAAACATATTGGTAGGATAGCATATAACCTCTACGCGTATAATATCGGTATACGGGGTGGCAATCAAGCGGCCGGACACGTCATACCCTAATTTCGAGGGAGCCCCGCCCTTTAATCCAAATACTATTAATTAATCTTTCGTAGATATGTTTGTGCGTCAGCAAAAACGTAAACTTATTTGTAAATCATTCATTTAAATTGTCGCACTAATGTATGGCCCGGGCACTTTGTCAAAGCAATATGGGTTGAATTATAACTTGGAGGATTTTTCTTCATTCGAATTTTAGTCTAGTCATTTTGACATAAAGTGCCCATATCATAACTAATGCAACACCGAGGACTAGGGCGTTTACCCTACTTTTTTAACAGCACTTTAGAATTGTAATTATTAGTTACATTACAAATTTATGCTATACAATTATTATCCTACTAATATTATAAATGCGAAAGTTTTAATTTTTGTATATAAATTTAGATGTTTGGATGTCTGTTACTCAATCACGCAAAAACGGCTAAACGGATGATGATGAATTTGTAATTTTTAATAAATTACTCCACTAAAAACATTACATGTAAAGTGATTGCCAAGACTCCGTAGCTCGTAGGTATAGCTTTCAGCGTGAAAAAGATATCAGATCGCAATTAGCGCCAAGCTTCCTACTCCACACGGCGTAACTCTACCAGCCACGCTCTACAAATTCTACATCTTGCCTATAAAGTATAACTTTTTTAGGCACATCTCATTGACACGACGAACGAAACACTGCTCTGCCTTTAACTATTTACAAAGCATTCAAACAGCTGACGCTGACCGTACAGAAGGTAAAACTGATTTGCATTCATGTTATGCAAATTGTACCTTATCTCCTGTGCCGTGCAGTGTGTTTTAGAACTGATCCGTCTGACATGGAATACGAGATTTAGTGGCTTTTAATTGCTGTATAAAGGTTCATCTTCGTATTGCTTCCAATTGATTGCTAAGCGCTCACAAACGTATTTCACGATGGGTTAACAGGGGATTAGATGATGTGATTGCATATTGATGAAATATCAATGTCAACTTTCTATATTACATATATTAGATTGTTGATTTTAAGTTCAGGACTTGAATGGGCATTCTTTAAGAGCTCATTGCCTCATGCTCTTTGTGCCTGTTTAGTATCAATGTAAAGTGGCCGTCATTGGAATTTGCTATGTCAACAAACCGCCATATTGAAATTGTCTTTAAATATGGCGGTTTGTTTACATAGCAAATTCCATTGACGGCCACTTTTTTCTTAGCTTTTTAAGTTATCTTTTTTTGTTTGTTCTACAAAAAATATTAAATTCGCATTTATTATAACAAGTTTGGATGTTTCGTTGTTTGGATACTTGTTACTCAATCACGCTTTAGCGGCTCAACCGATTATGATGAAATTTTTCACGAAGATAGTTTATAGTCAGGATTATTATCAAACACCGGTTTGGCGGGGGCAAATCTGTACTGACGTTTAATAGTGCGAGGACACATTAAACTAATTTCATTAGTTGATATCGATAAAAATGACGTACAACCGTTGGGTAATTTCAAGAATTTGAATGAAGAAGAAAACTACATACACAAAAATAAACTTTTTGCGTAATTTACTTTTTTAATATTTAATATAATTTTCATAATATACAATCAAAATTTTCTCCACATTTTCAGACTTTAATCTTCGTCGCCTGGGTGACAATATCCATTTTAGCCAACTAAATGACCTTTCTAGGTAAACTGTAGTAATTGGAGCAAATTCAAACAATTTATAGTATTGATGAATTTCTGCTATATGACTCAGTTCTATTTCTTTTCCGATAAGTATAAATGAAAGAGGTTTGCACATAGTTAAACGTATTCAAACTTAGCCATTAGTTTAGTTATGATAATGATGGTTAAAAATTTATTTTATCGATGTCGATAAACTTAGTCGATTTTTAATTAATCACTAGCACTGGTACATTTTTGCCCCCGCCAAACCGGTGTTTGATTATTATATATCTATTTAGTGGCTTTTAATTGCTGTAATTCATATATTGCTTTTGATTAGTTGCTAAGCGTTCACAAACGTATTTCACTATGGGTTAGCAGGGGATTATATATTATGATGTATGATGTGATTGCATATTGATGAAATATCAATGTTACTTTCTATATTAAGCAGGGTTGAAGTGTGTTGTGGGCGATGGGCTAGCAACCTATCACTGCAATATCACATTTTGTCGATCTTTTATACCCACAGTTATGCTAAAAGCGGCGCTGGAACATAAGTTTCATGTGCACTGCCAACCCCTTTTAGGAATAAAGGCGTGAATGTATGTATGTATGTACGAAATGGCGATGTAGCAAAGCAAACCACCTGGCAACGCTATTTAAATAAAAAAACGATTTCTAGTATGATGAGACTCCCAAGTTTTTCATGAAACGTACGTTTGTAACGTAGTAAATTGCAAAATATTATGAAAATCATAATGAGACTTCAAGGTTAATTTTTTTTTTTTTACCGGCTAAGAGCAAATTTAAAGATATCAATAGAATACTTAAGCTTTAATCAAAAAATATTGTAATACAAGTAGGTATGTACTTAAACGCAGGATTTCACGACCAAGATAGCAATTTACGTGATTTTGTTGTACGAAGATAATTCTGTGACATCATACATGTTAATTTGTATGAGACGTCTCGCCAAGTCCTGTCTGTCTTCGAGTCACGTGGAACGTCTTAGAAGCGAGCCCGTAGGTCAAGTAGGAAGACGTATAACTGCAAGATTGTAACGCATGACTGGTTATCTTGTAAACCTCATTTCTGAGGAATAGCTTTCAACTTTTTTTTAACGTGGCATTTCTATGTGTAAATAATAATCTCTGGTGACAGTTCCCAATTCTTTGCCTCGGGCAGGGGGCCAATTCTCGGGCGGATCGAGATGGTGTCTAAGAGTAATGATCACTATTGAAGTAATCTGTATGAAATAAAGTCACCAAAATCTCGATGACAGCAAAACTTCCTACTGGGGCTTTATAGAGATCACGTCGAGTGACAATCCTTCCTTACTATATTAATATTAGAAAGAAAGAAAGAAAAAAAATATTCGTGGACAAAATAATGGGTATACAAAACAAAACACAGTAAAGTAAAAGTAGCAGGATCCACGAAAAGGCCCCGACTCAGCATGGTGCTAACCTAGGAGGCCAGCGCTGCTCTTCCGTCGGAACCTTTACATGAGTCACCTCCTGGAAGGCAACACAAAACAAATACCTACGCTAAAACATATTTTAAAGAATACATAGGTATCTTAAGTAAAAATAAGCAGTATGTAAGTGCGATAGAGATAGAGATATCCGAACTTCGACATTCGAAGTTCGTGGTTATAGCTCAGAGTGGCACGGCAGATTGCAGCGTGTGAACGCGTCGCCAAACTGTGTGTCAGTGTCACTGTCACTGTCAACTTGACAGACCGAAACGCAACTTTTATTTCGGATAGTGAATATACGTAAATACAGAAACGGAAAACAAGTTAAAAATACATTTGTGATACAGGAAGAAAACTAAAAACGAATAGAAAGAAAGTATGCAAAATTAAATAATTAAGTATTAAAAATGCGAAAGTGTGTATGTTTGTCCTTCTATCACGTCGCAACGGAGCGTCGCATTGATGTGATTTTTTGTATGGAGATAGTTTAGAAGCTGGAGAGTGACATAGGCTACTTTTTCCAGCGGGAAAACATCTAATTCCCACGGGAAAATTCACTATGTTACATTTTCCTATAACCACGCGGGCGAAGCCGTGGGCATCAGCTAGTAATAATATATATTGCGTTTTGTTTTTCTTGATTGTGTTTATTTACAAACGATTATAAAAAAACAGGTATTGATACTGAATTTAATATCAAGGACAAAAGTGTTATTAATTTACAATTAGTGTAATCCATAATTATGGCGATGTAAAACATAAACCAATTATAAGTGTTTGCTTGAATAAGAACTGGCGTGAAAAGGAGCGCATGAAAACTTGGCAATTTTGAGCCAAAGTATGTATGTATGTATGTAAGCACTTTATTGTACACAATAACAGGTTAAAGAATACACATGTCACACAATAGATCAAAGTACAAAGGCGAACTTATCCCTATAAGGGATCTCTTCCAGCTAACCTTTGAGCAATTGAGAGGAAGGTAGGTAGACCGAGATAGGCAAACTTATACCGTGTACAAAAACACAGAGAAAATGAAAACATAACCTAATAGGTATTAATTCTAGACAAATAAAAACATGCCAATACATATATAAATATACAGTGTAAAATATAATACACACTATCATAAGTAGGTATATATTACCTATCGCAAATATACAATAAATAAATAAATACTATATTCAACCAATTCACAAGTCATTGGAAAGCCACAACTTTTTCAAATTCATCTTAAAAGTCTACTTACCGTCAATATTTTCCGCCATTACGCCACTGACAGATCTAATGTAAAAGAAAATCAGTGATACTACCATCTCGATCGCCACCGACCACTCGTTGCGTCTCCAACAGTGGGAGTCGACCTGCCGACCGTGACATTTTCAGAATGCGGAAATTGGTTTTTGGTCGGCATCCGCCATTTTTTTCCGAGATATTATATTAGACATCATTTCGCTCGGCCCGAGAATTCGCCTGCAGGACCTTAGCATAGTATATACGTACAGTCAGGGTTATTAATATACGTACATAAATAAGGACATATATATCTGTACAGGACTCTATTGTCAAGGCGTGTATAGATATTTGTCCTTAAATTTTAAATTATGTCCTTGTTTACAATGATGTAATATAAAAAGGTAGATAGGTTATAAGCGCTCTAAAAGTGGCACATTAAAACTCAGCCAATTGTATGAACTTGCCTCAGTGTCGCAATGGACACGTACGTATTAACACATTAATTGCCCATAATCGCTACGCGCTACGCTCGTAGCCGATCCCGTGGTTTTCCTCGTATGTAGCGGAAAGCGACTACGGCGGTCTGACGCATATGTGTCGTCATGGGCCCTGAATGGCCGTGTCTCAGCTGTGAGATTTGGCGGCCATTTTTAAACCCAGAATTTCATATACACAACGTAACCACCTCTTTTTTATATTACATCATTGCTTATTTACGTACGTATACAGGACTGCCAGCTACTCGGAATCCCACGCACTCCACGAAAATCAACCAGATCTAATCATGTATTCAGTTTGCCAAATACACGACCCAATATGCTGGTAAACGGGCTCCTGTACACAGATTTTGTGACCGCCACAACAAATTACTTTCTGATGTTGATTTATTCTCATTCTCCCGCGCCTCATTGAAGGCTGTAACAGTAAACTTTATATACGAAACGACATATGTATATTGGTTACCAATGTAAGTTTAGCCGTCAGTATATTTATAACAGAGGAGTTGTAGTTAGTAGAAATTTTGTTAATTGTTTGCACGTTGTTAGCTATATACTACCTATGTTCTTAGTGCAGTGTTTAAGGAAATATCGTAAACTATTTTGCACCTACGTATATTATACTCTACCTTAATTGTTCTTCAATTGTATGTTTCTGTATTATCACCAAACAAATAAAAAATACTTAACCGTACGTGACACACTGAATGTCACTTTCTGAATGAGAAAATAACAGTTGATTTGTCCTAACGTGAGTTTGAAAAGTTACGTGATCACCCCTCTGGTATACCGGACCGTTAACAGACGCCACATCTCAAATCCAAATAAAACAACCTAAAACGTTTTGCGAAATGTTACAGATATAAAAGAAAAAGTTAAAATACATAAAAAAAACGTTTTCAGACAAAGCTACACGGCTTCAATTATGTCAGCAAAGGAAAACCTATGTTCATTCATATGGGATTTGTACCAAGTGTGAGGTGTTCAACAGACGACATGAATTCGTCCCGAAATCCAGTGTTTCCGCGATGCAATCCCGGCTTGTCTCTTTTTACGTATAAAACCAAAATATAACGCTCTCAATGGATGTATTCAACATTTCCAGTAACTCGCGAAGCCTTTCATGTGAAGCTGAATCCCGTATTGGAATATGTCGTCCAACTTTTTGTTATTATTTCTAGTATTAAACGAATGTCCCCGCGTACCGTATTTAAAAACTGTAGGCATAGAGCACAAAGATCCGAGTACGTAATTGCCGAAATTTTCGAATGACCATTCGCATTTTTCACAACCAGTTTTGCGGTGAGAGTTAAAAATTACTGTTGATAAAGGTATTCCTGATACTAGTTATAAGTAAATGCTATTCAACTAACTTGCAGGCCCCCATTTCACCAGCTTGACGTCAATAGTAATAATGCAATATTACGGTACGGTGAAACGGGGTTACTTTGACTCGGGGGGCGACTTTGATCAAATATGTTTTTCTCCGAAATCACTGTGTTTACTTGTGGGTGAACTGTGCCAGTGAATTTATTCGTATTTGATCTTGCTGTTTACTTGATTAAATCTTCTTAATTTCATATAGTTCTGCTTTTATACTACATTCAAAATGATCAAAGTAGCCCCATTTTTTCCCAAAGTAACCCCTTTCCACGGTAATCTTAGCTTGCTTGCTTGCGACCAAGAAATGTACAGAGATGTGTCATTGTCAAGTGACAACTGAAGAATAAGAGCCAGAACGTAATTAGGTAAATTTTGAAATGAATTTCGATTGGTTTTTAAAAATACATTTTAGTCTATACACGTACCTCTAAATGCCAAACTTTGATAAAATATGTATTCTAGAATCATTTCGACATAGCTATACGCAGCATACTATACTGTCACTCACCTCTCTCAGCTTTCGTGCATGTATTAATTGATTACAGTCATCGTGAATAAACTGTGAGCAGTGTCGTCAAGGTCCGACCCTGGTACCCGTCCCGTGTCGCGCTGGAAATATGAACAAACCACGGGAAATGCTGCTGTACTTTTTTAAAAGGCAGTCTTCTTCATACAATTTACTTGTAGATGACTGCCTTTTTAAGAATGACGGCAGAATGGTCTGGCGGACCTCTCCCGAAGTCACTCTTGCTTGGGCCGCGTTATAAGCGTTGTGTATGTGATATGGGCAATCATAGTGCTATAATTAGCACACTAATGTGTTTGTTAGTTGTGTGGAGGTTAAAGGGGCATTCCAAATGTCTAGAATAGTGATAGTGTTAGGTTCATGTGAATTGGACTTGTTTTTCTTAAATAAATGTTTTCATAGTTTTATGATAAGGGACTCCATTTTACTCCATTTTAAGTTGTCTTTTAGCTTATAATACATTAACAATGACCATAACATACACATATTTCCCAAGATACACTGCTTTTAATTTCGGTGAGATAGCGTACAGAACACATGTTCTTACTCTTACAGAGCCTCATTGTCTATATGCCACATAAAACACCTGCCTAACTTTTCTGCAGCAGTAGCAACTTCTGCAAAATACACAAAGTATCTTATGCTCCTCATCTGTGTTATTTTTGACAAAGCAGCCAATTACAGCAAGTTTAACCATTATGGTAACTTCATTTCGCGAGTGAAACCCACTAAGCAGAAACTTGGAACTCAAACACACTTGGTTCACACCTCATCCTTTATTCTTGCTTTTTAGATTGAGACCCAATGCTTGGGAGTTGGTTGAACATTTTGTCTGTTAACATTTGTTGCTGAACTTTTTATCGAGAGCTCTAACACTTTATAACAATAGGCTACATTTTTAAAGTATAATAGCTCGTCTGGAGAATAAAGTTGCGTTATTTACAAAGGTGAACTAGACCATTTGACACCTGATCGAAATATGAAGTTTCGTCAGTAGTTTAATATTCTAATAGTAGTTTTTTCTCATAAATAAACATATTAAGTACGCACATATCCACAAAGCTTAGACAGACAGCTGTCATTGGAGTGCAGTTTAAAACTCTTAAGACGTACCTAAACACGTAGGTACTATCGACAACACAGCTAACTGACCATCGGTGCACTTTAAGTGCATTGCAATAAGGTTCTATATAAACACAGGATGGTCAGTTAACAGTGTTGTCGTTTGTACAGATACCGCATCTACAACCTGGGCCGTGTTTCGATTTGACTTAATTTACAGAACTGATTATCCCTCGGATATCGTTTTTTTTTTCATTCTTATTTTCACTCATTTCTAAGCTACGCTCGCAGCACTATGCCTTAGCAGCGAATCGCGTCCGAGCGAATGTGATAAGACATTCACTGCCAAGAATCGCTACGCGCTACGCTCGTAGCCGACACCGCGGTTTTCCCGCTAAATAGCCGAAAGTGACTACGGCTTCTGGCAGTGAAAGTCTCCATACTTATCGGAAACCGCGCATGTGTGTCATGATCAGCGCTGAATGGCATGACATGGCATGTCAGGACCGCATTTTTGGTAATCTCGAGCGAGCCTCTGTCCTCCAAACACGACAGCTTCTCGGCGACACAGCGGTGTGTATCACCAACTTAGATATATTTTAACGTCATGCAGCCACATTAACGAGCATATAATATGTAACTACTGCGCCGTACGGAATGCACCGCGGCCCATATTAACTTCAAACTGTGTTTGTTACGAAATATTAAGTAACTGGGTTATGCATACTTTAAGAGTTCACATTATAAGGCATGCAACTTGGGGGAAATGTAATCTGCATTGAATAAAAGCAAAATAATTCATCATCCTTCTAGCGTTATTCCCGGTTGTGCCCCGAAAGGAACCCGGGGCAGCTCTGATACCTATCCCCCAAGATTTGGTACGAGCCAGGATTCAAACCCACGACCGCCGCTTGACAGCCGCATGCCTGAACCACTAGGCTACCGTAGCTCAATAAAAGCAAAATGGTTAATTACTTAAAATCTTTAAATTAGTACTGAATGATACCGCGGTCCGCGTGGTCGTTCGGCACTTGTTAAGTTAAGCAAGCCGCTTCCGATGTATCTACATCTGTGTACTTTAAATTATGAACTTTGCATGTTATATTTTCTCATATAAGTGAATTATTGTTATTCTTTTGAGAGATAAAGATCTTTAAACCGAATGCATGACTTCAAAATGTTTAGGTAAAACTTATGTCACAGTTATGAGCCAGAATTATTTTGAGAGCACCGCGTAAATACCTGGGGGATCCCATAATTAGCGCTGGTACCAATCTTTGAGCTCCGTAGAGTCCTTAAATCGCTAGTTTCATCGGCTTTATCAGATTGAACCTCCTTCTCGGTTCCGTCTTCAAAAAGAAACTTGGTAAAGAACACACCACCACGAGGCCACACGCATTTCTTTGGTGGCTAACAAGCTTACGGCTCGTCTAAACGGCCACATTGGCCTATGAACGCTTGAAACCCCAAGGATGTCACATGCGCGTTACCGACCATTTAAGAATGTATACACTCCTTTCTTGAAGAACCCCATACTGCAGCCCCTCGGGAAAGCGGCGGCAGGGAGCTCATTCCACAACCAGAATTTTCTTTTGAAACCGGTTGTGTCCTTGGGTGTGAAGACGAATGCCCTGCCGGTGTGTACAGTGCGGTGATACAAAGCAGCCGTGATGGCTGATACACACTATTATTCTCTCTCTCTCTCTCTCTCTCTCTCACACACACGCACACACACACACACACACACACACACACACACACACACACACACACACACACACACTTGAAGTTTAACGTAGTACCCATAACACAAGCCTTATTGAGCTTACTACGACTCTAGCTCGATTTGTATAAGATTGTCCTTTAATATTTATTTATCTATATCACCTGAATAAACTTTTTTTGTTAAGTTACTAAAAGGATTTTACTATTCATTAACTAAATAGCCTATCTTGAAAACGCAAATTAATCAAAAATTACTTGGTACACTTTTCATAAAACCTTCATCCAGTTACGACCTGGAAAAAATACCATAGTTAGACCCAAGATGTTATTAAATTATTCTTAAAATGTAATAAACTCCTGGTTAAGGCTGGAATTTCAATAATAATAGCCGGGAGGTCACGCAAAAGGTTGTATTCGTAAGTACGGAGCCAAATCAGGTAAGTAAAAAATATTATATTCGCGGCTGGTCTTACATTTAGCTGGAGGTGGTTTAATAGAACTAAATATTAGTATATAAAAGTATTAAGATTGTAAGCTTAAAAAGTCTTTTGTGATAAGGGTCATTATTTATTTTCTATTTGAATATTACACAATATGCCTGTCTAAGAGAGCGCAGGTTTCGTTATTTTATTATATAGTATAATAATAAAAGAAGAAAAAGAAAATACTAACTTTACGACGGTAAAAAAATCACATAACTATTTAAAACACTAAACTTGAAAATACAAAAATTGAATTGTTATTATAAAGATTTTTAAATTCGTTAAGATAAATAATTTTCTACGTTTGACTATAGAAAACTCTGACGTCACTAAGCTGTATTTCCTAACAAACTTCATACTCTGAGTCTCTAACAAAGAGAGAGAGATCTCTCGAAGAGAGTAGTCTTTTGACGTTTGACAAAAATTTACTGATTTGGCAAACAGTTAAATACCGTATCACATTTGAGGCTATAACACAATGATTGATTGAAATATCAGCCGCAACCATTATGAAAATTAAAACAACTATTACAAAGTGTAGTATAAATTATTGAGCAAAGTAGTAAGCGAAGTTATCTTGTGCCATTTCTTACTTATTTTTTATCTTTTTCTCAGTTACGGAGTTTGGAGCGTAGAAATTACGGCGGTTTAGTAAGGCATTTGCCCCATTCTGGCTGCTTTTTACCGCCAGTGAGTTATGAATTGGTAATGAGGTGGCTCCTTTAACGTTTTAAGGCAAGGCTTGGCGTCTAACGTAATTTCAAGCTACGATCTTTTACGATAATTATATACCGCAAATACGCTACTTACAGGGCTACCTGCGTAGTAGCCTGTAATAGCTATATTATCATGAAGTTGGGAGGGGTGATTTCTCACGACATTGTAGGGTTTTGAGTAAGTAGAGGAGTTGTAGAATATTCTAGGTTTTATTATATGGGGGCAACCTGCGACTTATCTATCGCATTCCAATTTGATTTCATGTCTACGCGCCAAGCTAACGTGTCAGAGTAACCAGCGCGCCATATATAGCGCGCATCTTATATTTTTTTTGTATATTATAGCATTTTTTTAATACGTTTTTCTACTTGAGGCACAATGCGACTATTGACTGCGTCAATCACACACAACAACTCACCCATTAATTATGCGACGTATCATACCAAGTAATTGAGGTACGAGTAAGAAACAACATAAAATATAAGGACCCCAAAAATAACTGCATAATCAGCAGAAATCGTGGAATGAGTTGGAATTCAAGTTTCGTGAAAAATCCAACAAAAAATAAACTTTATTTTTATTTACAAGCAAACTTAAATATCGTTCAATTAAGATCAAGCACACAGCCAAATTCTGTAGGCCAGATTTGTCAGATGCCTACATCCAATGAAGCCCCCGCTTAACTTGGTCGCTTTGCAAATATAATGCAAGCCGCCGACGAATTCATTATTTTGCATAACAAAACCCTAGCTAGTGAGAAACGACGGGTAAACAATAACCCTCTTAACAATAGGGTTGCCCCTCAAAAAATTGATGATGTTATAATCACTTTAACGAAGGACAATTCGGGCGGTGAGTATAATTGGCGTGATTAAGGTGAATTAAGAAGTATAATGGGACTATCATTCTAGTAGCTGTGGTTAAAAAGACGTTTTGTCGTTTCTGATTTGCATAGTTTCAGTGTGAAAACGATTACAGTACCTACTTATATGCGTATACTAGCTTCTGCCCGCGACTACATCCGCGTGGAACTCTTTTATATCGTAGCTCCATACAAACTTTCACTTCCTTAGGGAATGATTTCCGGGACAAACTCTAGTCCTTCCCGGGGACTCAAACTATTAATAAAGTTTTAATTTTGTAGCTCAAATAAGAGTTTCCCCATACAAACTTTGCACCCCTATTAACCCGCTTAGGGGTGGGTCTTTCCAAAACCCTAAAATTTATTTTCTATAGTTATAAGGAGTCCATACACAAACTTACAAGTCACTCACTTAAAATTGTACTCCATCCCCATACAAACTTTCAACCCTGTTTTTACCCCCTTGAAGGTGGTATTTTCAAAAATGCTTGCGTTATATAAACTACCTATTGCAAAAAAAAACAACTTTCTAGGTTCAATGGATGCTGGGTGTTGATTTAAGTCAGTCAGTCAGTCAGGACTTTTAGGTACCTTTATTATTTTTAATCGTATGACATACATACGATTCAATTAAAGTTTGTCACTACGTTTAAATATATAGATTCTACGTGTTAACCCATTCAGGGCCCATGACGACACATATGCGTCAGACCGCCGTAGTCGCTTTCCGCTACATACGAGGAAAACCACGGGATCGGCTACGAGCGTAGCGCGTAGCGATTCTGGGCAATGAATGTGTTAAGCTCCAAAACTACCTGTAGCTGCTTTTTTATTAATATTTTATTTTGCTTTTTTTGGGTTTCAGGTAAGTAACTGTGAGTATTGCCTACTTATGGCATTTTGTAAAAAGCGGGACACAACTGGCATCCATCTTGGCGTTACTTATCGCCCTTATACATTATTTTGTATTTTAAATACTCTCAACCTCTACAGAGTTACCCCACATTATTAAGCCTTAAGCAAGTACTCATGACACATAGCCATGGTAAGCTGTTAGTGCAGCTTCTTTGGAAACGCTTTCTCTCCGTATTTTCAAGGTAAACACAAAACGATTTAACTTGTTACATATTTGTTAAATTTGATCTTTCCAATTAGGGTGTTCGTCTATCATTATGCCAAGGAATTTCATTGAGTTCACATCATCAATTATTTTATGTTCGTATTCTATTTTAATGACATCAAATGACATAGGCTATATTTTATCCCGCTGGTTTACCTGTGTTGCTTGCAGTAATAGTCAAATATAAAATGTAATTGTGAATATTGACATCCTAAAATAGTTACAGGCGACACAGGTGAAAAAAAACAATCTCGTATAAGTTGTTTTGGTTTCACATAAAAAAATAGTTAAGAAATTGCCAGCCCTGTGATACTGCCCACGTTTCGTCTCAACTTAACGTGCTAAGGAATAATTAAAATGGTTTTACCTCAAGTTGAACCATCCCGCCTCTACAATTCAGTGAGCGTCTTGCATTCATGCCTGACAAGAATACATTTTGGAACTAAAAACTTTGAAATAAGGTTTAAAATGGTAATTATGGCTTTACATTTCATTGTATACGAGAACACAATAAAACCTATTTGAAAACTAGTAATAAGGACCTTACTCATAATGTTCATGAAATTCTCTTTCGTTTTAAAATGCGGATATATTTTAATGTCACTTTGACTTTTGTATTTTTCGAAATAGACAAAACATTTAACTTAACAGAGGATCGTTAGGTTTTATGAATAACCGGACTAGTTAAGTTATAAGTGTTTTTCATAACAGCATGCTTTTTACTGTAAATCACTCGAGAGCCGTGGCAAAGACCAAAACGAATTCTCACTATGAGTCTTATCGTGTAAGTTTGATGCGTGATAAATAAATGCCCTCACGTACTCGAGAACACTATTATGATCAGTAACTGCCATATAGAATCGCATTGATTTTGTTTCTCTTCTCAGAACATGAACTGAAGGCACAAGGAATCTGTTATCCGACTTTAAAAAAGAAGAAAGAGGAGGTTCTCAACTCGGTTCAACCTATATATTTTGTTTATAAATGTTCGTTACCTCAGAACTCTATAATTTATGAACCGATTCGTACAATTCTTTTTTATAGTTGAAAGTACTTGCTTCCAGAGGTCCCATTGCTTTCAAAAAGCCAATTGGATGATGGGATCCATGAACAATAGAGGGGACTCCTCAATTTAAATAGGCTCGCGTGTAGTGATTTCGGTATTCTCTATTATAACTCGTACGTGTTACCAAAAATACACGTGTACTCGGAAACCACAAATTGGCTGAATAAACTGATGTTTAAGACTGCGCCGAGCATAATCGGCAAAAACGGCAGTCACCGTTCCGACGGTGGAGGTCACAATTATTTACAATAAAATATAAATTATATGTAATTATAATCATAAAGAGTGAGTTTACAATAATATACTATAAATATTCTCAAATCATCTACAGTTTAATAAATACAATTCCGTAAAGTTGCACAAAAAATGAGAAGAACGTGTGTCGGCGTTTAGGTAAAATTGAATTAAAAAAATGATACTTTTCTTTCATAATCCTACTCAAACGAATCTTCAATGTATTAACTACAAAAGAATGCAATCTTTACATTTCAAAGTGCTTTGGTTATATACTTATGATTTTTTAAAAACGCCCTTCAAATCCGCCATATAAAATTACTATGGAACAAAATGATGAAATATAATACGCGAGCAACGCATGACATATTCAGTCACCCCCGAGAGCTCAGAGAGAGAGCACGTCTCAATGCGGCGCTGTGACACTTAAAAATACTTCGATATCAATTGACTACTGTAATACGCAGCAAACCAGGGTAAGTATTATTTTTGATATTATAAGCTTCTAAGCAGGTCGATCACGTAACGCATTGTACGCGCGTCAGTTTAGATCTAAATGTCAATTTTTATATGGAAAAATGAGAGTTGGATCTACCTGACGCGCGTTCGAAACGTTACGTGGTTGCCCCTCAGGAGCAACGAGAACTGATGGCGAGGGTCTCATGACGGAGCCGGAAGATGGCTGGTGGAACTCTATGATGGAAGGGGCTAAGATAGTCGAGTTTGAGCTCGTTTGCTTTGTTATCGTCAGAACTTACCATTAAACTGGACGGCGAGGATCTCATGACGGAGCCGGAAGATGGCTGGTGGAACTCTATGATGGAAGGGGCTAAGATAGTCGAGTTTGGGCTCGTTTGCTTTGTTATCGTCAGAACTTACCATTAAACATGATGGCGAGGGTCTCATGACGGAGCCGGAAGATGGCTGGTGGAACTCTATGATGGAAGGGGCTAAGATAGTCGAGTTTGGACTCGTTTGCTTTGTTATCGTCAGTACTTACCATTAAACATGATGGCGAGGGTCTCATGACGGAGCCGGAAGTTGGCTGGTAGAACTCTATGATGGGAAGGGGCTAAGATAGTCGAGTTTGGGCGCGTTTGCTTTGTTATCGTCAGTACTTACCATTAAACATGATGGTGAGGGTCTCATGACGAAGCCGGAAGATGGCTGGTGGAACTCTATGATGAAAGGGGCTAAGATAGTCAACTTTGGGCTCGTTTGCTTTGTTATCGTCAGTACTTACCACTAAACATGATGGCGAGGGTCTCATGACGAAGCCGGAAGATGGCTGGTGGAACTCTATGATGGAAGGGGCTAAGATAGACGAGTTTGGGCTCGTTTGCTTTGTTATCTTCAGTACTTACCATGAAACATGATGGCGAGGGTCTCATGACGAAGCCGGAAGATGGCTGGTGGGACTCTATGATGGAAGGGGCTAAGATAGTCGAGTTTGGGCTCGTTTGTTTTGTTATCCTGAGTACTTACCATTAAACATGATGGTGAGGGTCTCATGACGAAGCCGGAAGATGGCTGGTGGAGCTCTATGATGGAAGGGGCTAAGATAGTCGACTTTGGGCTCGTTTGCTTTGTTATCGTCAGTACTTACCATTAAACATGATGGCGAGGGTCTCATGACGAAGCCGGAAGATGGCTGGTGAAACTCTATGATGGAAGGGGCTAATATAGTCGAGTTTGGGCTTGTTTGCTTTGTTATCTTCAGTACTTACCATGAAACATGATGGCGAGGGTCTCATGACGAAGCCGGAAGATGGCTGGTGGACTCTATGATGGAAGGGCCTAAGATAGTCGAGTTTGGGCTCGTTTGCTTTGTCATCTTGAGTACTTACCATTAAACATGATGGTGAGGGTCTCATGACGAAGCCGGAAGATGGCTAGTGGAACTATATGATGGAAGGGGCTAAGATAGTCGATTTCAAACTCAAGCTCGTTAGCTTATTCCTGTATAGTCAGTTATTAAATCAAAAAAATATTAGACACGTATTTCTTACATTTCAATTTAAAAAACAAGTAACGAAGCCCGTTAAAGTTCCGCGTGACGTCACGCCGTGCCACACCTTTTACCACAACTGACATCACGAGTCCGCAACTCTGAACTTTGACGTGCTTTTTCTGTCATTTTTTTTTCCTTGACAAAAGAAAACATACGTGTCCAACATTTAGTGATAAATGTAACCGACGGGATAATTACAATAATATATTTTTACTCAGGAAACATTTAACCTATTGATGGTGCACCAACTATTTATTGTTTTAGTTAAGGGGTTAAGTACCCGAGGTTTTCATCGATTTTTGCTGAGTTATAATCGTATCCTACTTTTGCACTACAAATAGAATTATAAGTCAAACGGCTATCGGTTTTAAACATTGTCTAAAAACACTTATTTCGTGAAAGATTACTACTACACTGTAGATCTTTCACGTCCATAGTGTACTATTGACGTGAAAGATCTACCATAATACGAAATCTACAAATGGGTTCGTCTATGACGTTTTCAACGGTTTTCAATTTAAACTAATTAACACAAAAGTTATAGCCAGAAAACCAGTTTTTTGGCCTATAATTGTTCAACTTTGATGCCAAATATCTCGAAAACAATGAACTTTGAAGTAAATATGGGATACTTTGTTGCTTAAAGCCGTTGTTCTTAATATATACGTATTAAGCTACAAAAGACATTAGAAAACTAAGGGATTCAGATCGAAGGTCATTGGCGTATGGGAGCCCCTTAAAATGGGAAGACGCAAGGAAAGATATAATACACGTAAAAATGGCCCTAAGTATTTCAACAAACGACTTCTTGCTTCTATTGCACGAACAAAGAGACAAAATGAATTAGGAATTTCCAATGTAAGTATATTTTTTTTTAATAATAATTTTGGCATTATACAAAGTGTAACAAAAATGGGGTATGAACCGATCAAGGGCTTAACAGGTATCGTGTGCTGATAAGAAAAAACAGAAAAAAAAATTGACGCGTTTTTTTTACATTGCTAAGGAGCTTGTCTCCATACTAAGGTAAAAAAAAATCGCGTCAGATTTTTTTTTCTGTTTTTTCTTATCATTTTTCGTACACCCTGTATTAAGCAGATAAGCAGATATTTGGCAGATAATAAGAAATTTCTTATTTTCAATGTACTTATTACTAATTATGTTTCTAGACATCATCGAATAATCCGATTGGAGTATTGGGAACAAAAAATGAGAAGGAAGAAGTGCAGCGTCCAATGTTACGGCACGCAATGTATCTGTGGTAAGGTTTTGTTTTCAAATAATAAAGAGGTTACAATATATTTAACACTAAAGAAACTAGCTAATATCAACATTACCAACAGTACTATGTATTGCACTGTTTTTAGGAATCGTCATAAGTTTAGTTGATTAACATTTTTAGAGTTGATTTTTCAATCTGTAGTCGAGTTCACATTTGCAACTTACAAAAAAAATTCTGACATACGGACGGATAGACAGACAGACGGACATGACGAATCCATGGCCAAAATGGCAAAAATGGAAACTTACGATTTTAAATGCTCCACTTAAATTTATATGTAGCACTTGATTCGCAAATTCATACTTTTTAATCTTATTACAGGAATCTTTTGAAACGGACTCAATGGCCGAAATCGACAATATATTCACTCATTGATATTTTTGGTTTTTTGGAGAAACAAGAGCTAGCTTTTCGTGGACTTGGCTAGATTGGCTATTTTTTTGTCTACCCTGTCTAAAAACTCTGTGCACGCCACTGCTGATTGCTAATTCAATTCCAACACTAGTCCACCGGTAACACTGCGTTATTATTACTTTGCTTATTTTTTTCTTTTCCTTAGTTAACGGATAAATTTCAATAAAAATCATAATTGCGTTTTGTATTTTATTCCTTATACCATCCACGGTTTTATAAGCGGAGTTGAGATTTATTATTAGAGAATGATGAGCTACTAACTTTTAGCTTGTGACCGACCGTACCGATCGAGTGAGCCGGCGGTAGTGTGCGTGATGACGCACACACAGGTGCAAATGCCAAATCGGTGCCCGCGTCAAAAGCTCGGCGCAGTCTTAAGACCACAGATGACTTATGGAATACCTCAATGATGTAAAGTAGAAGATTCCGTAGAAGTCGTATGAATGAAGTGCTAAAGGTGATTCTGAGATCCTTGAGGAATCATACTCAAATATTATCGGCCCATATACTATAGCGACTTGGGTTTTTTCTGTAATAATCCATGCATTTGCTCTCAGAAAGCAGTTCATGAGGTGAAGTGGAAAGTTCATGTATGTTCCTTGGCGAAGTATTAAGGTTGGCTTAAACCTAATTAAAATATTTTTTTATTTATTAATATTAATTACATTTTTACTAATTACACCCCAAGAAAATTGCCTGAAATATATCTTCTACGGAACTTACTAAGCTAGTCAGAAAGAAGAACTAAAAACAAATGATAAAAGAGAAAAGATCTACTTGGAAACATTGAAACAGATGAGGCAATATGGGCACCTGACACGGTATGGTGGAATAGGAGGAAGAGAAGAAAGGGGAAGGAAGATATGGGCATTTTTATGACAACATAAAAAAAGTTCAAAGTTCAAAATTCTTTATTGTACATAGAAAACCAACACATACAATGGGAGAGCAAACAGACAAGATTATACATTGAGATTTGGTGACATTCATGTACCTTAAAAGGTTACAGTTGCGGTTTCACTGGCCCCTACACTAGGCACAGCCTGTCTCGTAGGTGACCAAAAACATAGATTAGATCATATGAGTATATACATAATAGATGCGAAAAGCTCGTGAGGCACTATTCCCATGAATAAGAGAATTTTAGTTAAAAGAAAATCAGGGATACTAAAATCTAACAAAGACTTAATTAACATTACAGAGTAGTAGACTAAAATACATGCGTGCTGTGTGTGTGTGTGTGTGTGTGCGCGCGCGCGCGTGCGCTTGTGTGCGTGTGTGTGTGTGTGTGTGTGTGTGTGCGTGTGTGTGTGTGTGTGTGTGTGTGTGTGTGTGTGTGTGTGTGTGTGTTTATTTAACCACTTTCATTAGGTCCTCTATGTCCTCATACGTAAGGGAGCTAAGCCACAATGATATTTTTTTCTGAGCCTCTCTGACGGACAGTTTTTTGATGGGAATTTTAGAATTAACTTTGTTATAGAGAAAAGGATGGATGAAGTTGGGCAAGCGCTTCGCAAATGCTGAGTTTGTCGAAGGTACAGGGATTTTGTACGTGCGGTTTTGCAGCATGCTATTGTAGCTGGGAGAACGCATTACCAAGCCATGTACACTAGATACTACACGCTGAACAAACATTCCACGAACAGTAAGAACCTTCATATCGCGGTACACTCGCAGGGTGGGATATCTAATGGGTTTTCGAAGGATAACCTTGAGGACAGCTCGTTGTGCCTTTTCCAGCAAAAATATAAAGGTTTTACATGTCCCACCCCATGCAGATATGCAGTATGTCAGAACAGGTTGACAAATGCTAATATATACTGTTCTAAGCAATGCCTTGCCAGCCGAGTTGCGTAGGTTTTTGAAAACATATATAAGTTTGCGCACGCGTTTTGCTGTAGTTATCAAATGTTCCTTGAAATCCAGTTTTTCGTCAATTACGACACCAAGATATTTAATGGTACGAGCTCTCTCAATTGACTGGCAAGAACAAGACGCAACTGGTAGTCCGTTTTGGTTACAGGTGTGAACTCTGATGGTAGGTGGGGTAGTTGGAGCAGAAGCTTTTGTTTTATGAAAATAAAGAAATTTTGTTTTCAAGACGTTGAGCGTAAGTAGGTTACCTTTTAACCAGTCTGCCACAAATCCCATACCTTGCTCCGCGGACTTAACAACCTTGTTCCAAGTTCCCCCATGAAAGAGAATCGCTGTGTCGTCAGCATAGCAAATTACGTCAGCGTTGGGTACTTTGTCAGAGGCAATGTCATTGATATAGACATTAAATAATATTGGGCCCAGTACGCTTCCCTGTGGGACTCCAAAAACGACATCCATAGGGTTGCTCAACTCCTGGTCAATCTTCACTCGTTGTGTTCGACCTGTCAAATAGCTACTAAACCAGTCTAATGCAACTCCTCTCACACTTGCGAGTTCCAGCTTTTTAAGTAAGATGGGGATGGAGACGGTATCAAATGCCTTGGCCAGGTCTATGTAGACACCAAGGCACGCTTCATTATTATCTACGTAACCTGAAATTAATTTAGTCATATGCACTACCGCGTCTTCGGTAGACCTCTTTGCACGGAAACCATACTGGTGGTTCGAGATTATGGCGTAGATACATTGACCGGTCCACCCGCATCCAGCGGACTCTCGCGACCTTTACCATCATCAGTCCACCTTGTGGGGGGCCTACCCACGCGCAGGACCGTTCATTGTGGCACTCTTTGGGGGAGGCCTATGTCCAGCAATGGACGTCTTTCGGCTGATATGATGATGATGATGATGATGATACATACATTAATGTCGTATCAGGAGCCCAGGACATTTGCAGATAAAATAATGCGATGGCAATTTCAGTTTGTGATAATGGTGCTGATGTTAAGATTAGAATGATTTCAAACTATGTTTTAGTAACACATTGTTTTATCAATCTTCGATGTATTTTATCAATTTAATTAAGAGTATCCTTATCAGTGGATATGCGGTTTACTCTCCATAGTCTGCAGGGTGTAATTTAATACGTGATGAATCTATCCATGATGTGTTTATGTTTATACAAAGCTAATGAAATATTTAGTTTTATTTTTCTAGCATAACACAAAGTTGGTCCCATAATCAAAGTTGTTCAGAGTCATGGATAGATTCACATTTTGCTATTATGTATCACGAATTAAATTACAGTCTGTATATCCTTGCACACTGACCTAATTCTAGCCTATGAGCCCAAGTGGCATTCGGGGTTCTATATAAGATATCTAGTCGATCACATGTACTCCACAAGCTGTGTAAGTCAGCTGTATAAAAGCTGTGTAGCTTGATATAATGCTCTTATAGAGCCAGTTTGGGCACAAATTAGACAGCCTTAAGTTCACTATTGCTGTACATTAGCAGTATAATAGCATTATAATAGCAGTTTAAGTAGTAACATCGGACTTAAGGCTGACTTACGGCACTATATGGGACGCAGTGTGAACCATACAACGTACATGACTGTAATAAAGAGTAACAAGTGGCTAAATTCCTGGCCTTCACGGTTATAGGCCTCGCTTATTCTAGAATCAGGTCAACTTGTGTTAGATTGTCTCCTAATTTATTGACTTCAGTATCTGTTTCAGTGACAACCCTGCCTTGTTGCACTCGACCCATCTCAGTGTCGAGCAATAATGAATCTCGGCTTGCGTCGAGCTGACTAGTTAATGCTTGGGTTCAGGAATAGCTCCGTAATAACTCAAATAGCTGTTTACCTGGGTGAATGATATTTAATTGAAATCCTGTTTATCCTACTCGAAATTGGTGTAAATCGTTCAATTCTTGAAGGCCGCCTCTTGATTGAGTTCTGGGTTGTGTTAACTATAGCATAGGTACGATTGGGGCGCTTTGTGAATTGAATGAGCTATATCATAATGGCATGCGATGTGTTGAGTGCAATTACTCATCATGTTAGGCTCAGCGCTAATGGAAGCAGGCTTGTCATATACTATCAATACCCTCATATACACCATCGCCTATAACTACAGTCAATCTTAAAATATCAGCACGGCAATCACAGGACGGCCCGCGAGGCTGTGTCGCGGCGACATAGCCTATCCGGCTGTTTCTAAGTGTTCGAATTAGAAAGAGACGGATATTCTATCTCGCCGCGACGCCGCTCGCCGGCGGTGCAGCGAGGCTGGCACAACTGACGCCATGACGCGACGCGAGACGAGGAAACCTACCAGAGGTAAGTTCCACTCTTTTTTATTTGCACAGTGCGCGTGATACAGAGGTCGCTGAGATGCGCATACTTGGCAGCAAGCTGTGCTTGACATACCGGGATCCTATCGCAATAGCCATTTTTTTCGGTTTATTTTTATAATAATCCTGAAAATGTCATGGCTTTGAGAGAAAAGCGGCTTTTAGGACAAATGATACCTATAGTTGGAAAATATTTTTTAGTGATTTAGATATGTAGTCCAGGCGATTGAGGTAGAGGTTTTAAGTAAACAGACGTTTACTTAAAACTTAAAACAAGCTAGAAAAGGGGGTTGAAAAAAAAGGTTGAATATAAAATGGCGATATTGACAAAAACATGAGTTTTTAATGTACGGCTAAAAGTGCGGTTAGAGGCCGAAAGGGTCATATAAGGACGTTGATTGCCGACCGTTGGTCACAATAGCTGACATAACCCAAAGCGACAGATGACGAGTCGAGTTTTAAAGGCGTTGTTTTCATAACATTTAAAAGAGAGGCAAATAACAGACTAACAGACGGCTCACTAGGTTAGCGAGAATGTTTTGTGGGTAGAAACACCACATAACGCAGACCTCCCCCGAGAGCTACATAACTGGTTGGCAGTGGGGCTATACGCTAAGTATTATGTCGGACATAAAGCATTCGTCCCATTCTGGCAAATATGCGAGTGCAAGAGGGACAAATGCTTTATGTCGGACATAAAACCTAGCGTGCTAGGGGGGCAGGTTTTCTTTACGGCGAGAATAATAGTCTCTGAATAAATAATAATACTTAACACAAAAGGTCATCCTATCTAACAAAACCAAATATGCCGTTCAACCCTACCGCATTTTGTGTAATAACTACTAAGGGGTACTTTCGTGTTACGACATTTTTCATTTAAAATATGACATTTAGATCTACCTAACGTACGTACAATGCATTACGTGATCGACCTGAGGGGTAATCGCGTAAAGTTTCGAACGTTAGGACAATTTAACTGTAATTTTTCCATATAACAAAATGACAGATCTACCTGACGCGCGTACAATGCGTTACGTGATCGACCTGCTGCACTGCATTATATATGGAAAACTGTCCTAACGCGAGTCCAAAACGTTACGTGATTATCTCTCTGATTACGATTTTTACCAACCGGGCCAGTTTGGAGCGCACCTGAGCGCATTTTACAAGCTGCCGAAGGAATTTGAAGCTTAAATTTACAGACAGTAAATTTCGTATTTGAATGGATTTGCAGCCGGTTGTCTCCTCGTGGACGTGGTGTTTTTAATGCCTTGAGGGTGGAAAACTAGCATACGGCCTGATTTATGACAAGCAGATACCGTAGCCTATAGAAGGTAACCCATAGCGTCCATAGGAACGCTAGCGTCTCAAGTCACAAACGCGTTAGTGGCCCTTTATTGACTTCAGACCCCGTATCATGGTCGGCCTTATCACGCGATAAGTGACAAGATAGACAAAGGTGAGGTAGCTCCGAAAATCGATCGTAATTTAACTTGGTATAATTTACAATCAAGTACGTAAACAGCAAGCAACAACCTGGAAGTCTTGAAGAGTCGCAAGAGCTAGCACTTAAGGCATAGCAGCAACTGATGCCTAATTTACTTGTCAGAGTAATTTCCGAGCGTTCTGAGGATACTTAAGGTAGGGTACTTAAGATAAAAAGATAAAAAATCATTTATTCAAGTAGGATTTTACAATCACTTTTGCATCGGCAAAGATTACATTGTACATAAACGACCGTTTTTTTACGTTTACAGAGACATTTGATTTTTTTACAGCTTCAAGGGACTGTAAACCTGAGTATATGGTGTCAATTTCAACTCGATACCTTCACGCGTTCCCGAGATAAAGGGACAGATAGACAGACCGGCGGACAACAAAGTGATCCTATAAGGGTTCCGTTTTTTTCCATACATAAGGTACAATGTTAAATGACACGTTCGGCTACAGCCGTCACCGCCGGCGAATGTGTTAAGCGGTCGACCTGTCGTCATATTTTTACCATTAGTAGAGAAACCTCACCGGACTTCGAGAACACCAGGCGTTGCATGCAACTGAAGCACACCGGAGCCATTGGCGAGCCTTCTGCACTCCCCGATAGTGACAGCGGTAACGATTCTCAGGGAAGACTGAATGAATGAATCCTAAAGGAGCTCAGGGTCCGCTTTAGCACCTAATCCCGATTTGGCGTGGCATTAGGTTTTACGAAAGCTATAACCATCTGACCATCTAACCATCTGACCATCCAACCCCGAGGGGAAACTAGAGCTTGCTGAGATAAGACAGGTTTCCTCGAGATGTTTAACAGTAACTTTTCGACGGACAAAACCGTCGAAAAGTTACTGTTAAATATGAAATTATTTTCGTAGCTATATAAGTTTGTTTTATTGTTTTTTTTTTCAACTGAGCTACTCTACTCATCTTCAAAACAATGGCATTCAAGTCAAATAGTAATTTTGTGTGGTCTTAATAGTATTGTTTGACTTGAATGCCATTGTTTTGAAGATAAGTAGGTTAGCTCAGTTGAACAAATTTCAACTATATACGAGCTAGGTGGCTACGACGAGCTGCATAAAGAAAGTCATGTGTACTTACTGCTTGGCTACAGTGGTTTCTTGATTGATTGAAAGCATGAATAAGTGAAATAGTATTGGACATTTCTGACCAACATTGCACTAACTGTTTTTAGCTATGGCCACGCGTAATAAGTAAAAAAAAAGCAAACAACGGCTGACCCAGTTGGGAGCAAATGTTTTCGGCAAACGGTGAAAAACATCCAAACACCGCCTGTGCATGAAGGTTTCATAAACTAGGCTGCCGATTTCTGCGTGAACTGAGTTTTCCTTTCATCCTGTATCCAGGATGAATGACTGATTGACTAACAGTTTTTGCTTAGCACTCATCTAAGCTTTCGGCTGATATAATGATGATGATTTGATGATGGAGCACTGTTATGAAATTAGTGATGTGAAATTAGCGATTAGTGATTCCCTTGTTCCAGGGAATATTCCCCAAACAGGGGAATATTGAAATACAAATTAGGAAAATCAAAGTTGTAATAAAAGTAAATAAAATGAATAGTGCCCCCACAAAATATAAAGTGCCATTCGCCAAAACCGGCATTATTGTACTAATTCTGACTTTTTATCTCAATTACCATTTAATATGTAAATATTTTCATATTTTGTATTCGTATAATATTTTATTGTGATTTTTATATTAACTTTGTATCGTTTTTGTTACTTTCATAACTACTTAAAAAAAATATGTTTTTTTCTGATGGGGGAATATTCCCAATAATTGGGAATATTCCCATTGTTCCCGGGAATATTCCCATTGTTCCGGGGAATAATCCCGGGAACATTGGGAATTTACTTTTGCGGGTAAATTACACTGGTTAATGTCTTGGTAAAAAAAACAAGGGCCCAAGTTATCATGGAATCCCTAATAGCAAGATATATAAACATTCACAATTTCAATATTCCCGTATGTTCCCTTGTATGGGAATATTCCCGGGAATGTTCCCGGTAATATTCCCACCTGGGGAATATTCCTGGGAACGGCACGGTGAAATACACATGTGTCCCCATCTGGATTTCAAAAACTACTACAATCTAAAACATCTGTATGGAGTCTATTAACAATACTAACATATACAGAGAAACAATCTGTGAGGTTTCTAGGTTTGTAAGTTTGTATGTAAGGGCGCATGTCCCATTTATGTCCCGAATTTCAAATTAGATTTCAATTATTTTTTTAATATTAAGAATGGGCCTTTAAGATGTATGTTTGCGGATTCACTTGTTTTTTTTTGCAATTCGTAGGTGGAGCCGCGTGGGTAGCTATTTATTAATATAAAGGCTCATATATATTTACCTTTTTATTATTAAGAGCCTCGTTGTCCCACTGCTGGGCAAAGGCCTCCCCCTTACGTTTCCAGACTTCGCGTTCCTGACCAGTTCCTGTTCCTGAGCAGTCTCCGGCCAATTGTTTAAAAAGGAGTCTAGCTCGTCCTGCCATCGTCGACAAGGTTTGCCGCGTCTCCGTTTCGAGTCAGTTGCAATCTTGGTCCAAAGCTCACTTGGCATGCGGCTGACATGACCAGCCCAGTCCCACTTCAACTTACCAGCTTTCCGAGCTACGTCTACTATTTGGGTCTTGGAGCGCAGCGTGGTGTTCCGGGTGCGATCCATTATTTTTACACCTAATAGGGGTGTAGACACTAAATAAAACAATGAATAATGATATATTTTCTCGAAAAAGGATTAAAAATGTAGTCAAATGGAGAAAAAATCAATGCGAAAGGTCAAATAATCACGCAGTTATGTGTCCAAAGTTTTAAGAAGGGGTATGTACTGTCCCTTTTTCGCAAAACACAACTTCATATGAAACGATGACGCTGGAAGATTGTGACGTCACACTAATAGACGGCAACGTGCCGCGCCCCATCGTGTTCGACGCGGCCCCCCGGCAGCATCCTGTAATGTCTTCACACACTGTTTGCGTTTTCTCTCTCCAACAAGCAATATTAAAACGGTTGTAGCTTCGTTATTCTTTGAGATATCTGAATGGGATTTTCGGCATATTTTTTGCCTTCTTTCATTTGGAGTAATAATAATTTTCGAGTCTACACCCCTATTTGCTGCGCTCCAAGCTCGCTGGCATAAGTATTTACCTATTGTGCCGGCAATGCACATTCTATTGTAGCGATAAGATATTCTCAAATACGTGCTTAAGATTAGCCATAGATTGTGCGTGCGAGATGTATGAATGATTATGCATGTAGCGACTTGTATATATACTGTGTTGATTAATAAATAGATATACCATTGTATAGACAGTACTTCAGAGTGTCTCTCTGAGTGTGGACTGCCATAAACCCCTCTGGGACTGAAGTCCACACTCACCCTCTCAACTATCCCATCAACATCATAATTATTGCCGGGCAGTGGACACGATCTTCAACCACCTACCACTGTCCGGCAAACCTATCTTACCGAATTTCAAAATTAAATTATCTACATTATCATCATTATCATCATCATATCAGCCAAAAGACGTCCACTGCTGGACATAGTGAAGCTAAACGCAGTAAACTAGTCTAGTTTAAAAAAAAAACAAGATTACGTCAGTATTCTACATGATTCGTCTTAGTAGTAGAAGGGCTAGGAAGATCATAGTTTTATTAGGACTTTCTTATTGAGCAGACAAAGAGTTCATTAGTCTGACAAGCATTCACATTAAAGATTTTGGGTTTTACGGTTCACAACGCTAAGTAAACGTAGCATTTTGACCATTTCTTAGTTTAGTTTTTATCTGGGTTCTTTTGCGTTGTTTTATCTGGTAATTAGGGTGGATCGTTACAATAGGCCTACCACAAAGAGTGCCAAAGTTTCCGGTCCTGCGACACCCGCATCCAGCGGACTCCCATAGTGAATTACTAAACTTAGTTTATTCCATTGAGTGACGAACGTTATCTACCTGCTTATGTTGTAATAAACTAGAAGTATTTCTCTCCGTTCATTTATCCACAATTTTAATGAGGAGACCCTGAGGGTACACATACCAGATTTGCGAAGTTCGAAGTGTCACGTAATAAGATTAATGACATTTTGCGATGTTAACGTACCTAATTGCGCAGTTTGCATGAAACCTGTGGACAAATGAGAATAAGTTTATAAATGATATCGTATTTATTATACACCCTGCTTAATTTTAAACCATAAATAAAAATGAATATAACGTATAAACACCTATTGTGATTCAAGAAGTTCTTCAGGAAACAACCAAAAAAAGGTTCCCTGAGTATTATTTAAAAAGCACGAAGTATGCTCAACATAATGCCGAGCATACTTAAGAGTCTTGGTAATTTTTATTATATACATTGAGAATTTTTATAAAAAAATTGACATTTAACGTTTTATTTTTCAAATCTCGTGGTTCTCTTGGGAGCTACCGGGTTTCAAAAAGTCAATGGTTAGTACACTCAAGGACTTTTATTGTTGAGCCAATGTGTCAACTAGTTTTGGTTTTTTGATAGTGGAGGTATGATGTGTCGAGTATAAAGTGAGCTCAACAATTAAAGTCCGTGACCATACTATTAATTACTAAAGTGCTCGAGTACATCATGAGTACCAAATGGTACCACATTACGACAAATTAAGGTATAGTGCAGTATAAGTTACACCTGAATAAATTCTAGATTTTATTTTCCTCTCAAGAAACGTGGCAGAGGAAGCCAATGCAAACTTACAGATGGCGGACAAAAACCGGCATAATCTAGTTTGGAAATAAATTTGAATTTCAACAAGAACGTCTTTCAACATTTCCTAGCCAGCTCACAATAAGTATTGTTCGAGACCTAAGTACAGTATACATATTAGAGACAGTAAATATCTCAGAGATTGCATCAAGATGATTAACCTTTGTTACAAACACAAAGTTACAGATAACAGCAGCCAAGCTTAATTCTATACTTTTTTCTAGTTCAAAATGAACTACATCTTTCTATTGTTGTCTTTGACGCTTAGTTTTGCACAACCATCATCTTAATATTTATTTTAACTTTAAATATAATAATATGAACTTGTACGGAAATGCCCGTTGTCATACGCGCCCACCCACGACAAAAAAGTTTTTGGAATTTTCTTTCTGTTTTACAAATGGTACTTAATGGCGTATACATACATACATTCACGCCTTTATTCCCAAAAGGGGTAGGCAGAGCACATGAAACGTATATTCCAGCGCCAGTTTTAGCATAAATGTGGGTATAGAAGATCGACATAATGTGATATTGCAGTGATAGGTTGCTAGCCCGTCGCCCACAACACACTTCAACCTTGGTCCCTTAGACACCCACGGGAAGAAAGGGGGTGGTGAAATTCTATCCCGACACCACACGGGGAAATAATGAAATGCGTATAATGCCACTCGGCGTTTTGGACTTGTCAAAACATCTTTCCTGGCGAGCAGTCTCAAGGAAACATCGAGGAACCTCAAAGTGATTAATAAGTGTCTCACGAATTGGCTCCTGGACATGTTTTTACAGCGTTTGTTGTTGGTTATTCAATGCCTCTTTATAATATTTATATTTTATTAAATGCCTCTTTGTGTTTGTTTGTATACCATTAATAATTTATTGTCATTTTTAACCGTATTTTGACATTCTTTATTGTATTTTTTTAAATCAAGAACTAAATAATTTGCACGCTTGCCTGCATGCTGGATACACCGAACTTGAAAATATTGTACACCATCTTTAAACTGTATTCAACAAATAAACGAGTTGTATTTGTATTTGAAGGTTTGACTCCCTTTTAGTAGAAAAAACTGTCTAATCTTGAGTTACTTACTGTTGTTCTCGTCCCACTGTTCTCTAAATCTGTTATCATTCCGAGAGAGATGAAAATTAGTTTAGAGTATAGCATCTCGAGAAAATATGAGAGGATTTTACTTCAAGCTTACTTTACACCTCGTTTCTCTACACTTAATCGTATTAAATATCTCTTGGTGTCTTTTGACGTCTTTTACTTAAGGCAGTATATTTTCAAAAGATTTATTTTTTAAATAAAGTTTACTTCAATGTTACAAATATTTATGTTTGTTTTAGTTTTTGATTTAAATACGTAAGTAAATTACTCTATTTTTCGGGGCATATTCGGGGGATACTTGGCTTGACTGATGGTATAAGTCGATGCCATAGCGTGTTTACGCATAGCCCTCGCTGCCCGATATTTTAATGACAAGCTGTCATATACCGAACATATGACCGATTTTGCAACAATTCCACAATATCTCTATTTTGCTTTTTGATCACACGAATATACCGTCCATGATACGGGGCCTGAATGATCACACGAATGTGATTCGTACGTTGGATGGAAATCATTCGCGATATCACCGAAATCACAAATTAACCATATGGCCGCAATATCAAATGATTCAAACGTAGCGGGGATGGCATTATGCACGGCAAGTCGAGTGCAACAGTGGCATGCAGTAATAACCAATCACCGGGGCGGGCACAGCCGGGACTGACATAACAGCCAGTTACGCCACAGTGGCCAGATGTCAACAGTATCACTGAATAATTAATAGATGATTGGCATTTATTTTCTAAAGTACTTGCATCTGTGAGTTGGCATTCTGGACGCTCACAGTGCTGTTAAGGTTTTTCCAATATAAAGCGGGGTCGTGACGGGTATAATATATAAAAAATTGTACGGAACCTTCGGTGCGCGAGTCAGACTCGCACTTGATCGGTTTTTTATTTTATTTAGTTTTGGTTTTTAATACAATGTTTTGAGACTAAAACAATTATTATCAAAAATAGCAAAATGTCATACATAATTGTATTTGACTATATAACTTACTATTCGTCCCGTTCTGTAAAGCTAGCACATTTCCTGTTCACTTTGTAGCAATAGAACGTAAGTAGTTTATTGTTCATTGAATTGGTTGCCTGTGTGAGTGGCGTAGGTACTTGATTCTCATTCGGACCAGTTTCCAATATTGACGGTAATACTGAGATTGAATTACGTGTCATATTTTATTGATAGCAATTATCAAGGCGAGTAAGTTATTACGTTACTGCAGTCTACGTTACTACGTTGCAGCATTTCAACAAAAAATTACAACTAGGACTACCATTCAGTAATAAACATTACTATGTAGGAGCAATAAACTGTGGACCTAGATACAAGAATAAAGCATTGTGGAAGAGATATGGGATCTGGGTTTTGTAATAGAAGGTAGGTAGCTTAGACACCATAACAAAACGGTTTGCTGACATAGACCTAACACAAAATGTTAATAAGTGAAGTTTTTAAATCAGTTGACCTTCCTGACTGAGCTAGGGATGACATCATACAGTTTCAATAATGTCACGTCCAACTTTTCTTTACTCTCCCGTGATTCTCTCGCCCTACTCGGTGCTCCAATCTACGATGACGCCATCCCCCCCAAACCTTACATACAAAATTAGATAATTTTCACAATTCATCTGAGAGATTCACCCTCACATTGCCATTAACATTTTTCGTTTGTCTGTTTCTCCAAAATTCTTATATATTCTTCGGTGCTGCACGGTTTAGAAATTCCCTATTTTGACATCATCTATTGACTATGTGCTAAAATAATTCATAAGTAATATTCTTATAATTTCCTTCAAACCTCTTACTTGATCGACAGCAATTCAAATTCTAAATGTTTCCAATCCAGCTGATGTGGCAAATTAGTAGCAAGCTTGACTGATGCAGTCAATTTGGAGAACCTAGAACCCTACTGAATGCTCACCTACTGAAAAAGCCAGCCAAGCTGTCTGGGATCATTTAAACGTAATATAACATACTTCTTGAAAATGGGCTCAACACAGGTTGTCGCGCTCGACTGCTGGCAGTGTCTGAATCGGAGTCTGGACACTGGCTACATGCTCTTCCGTCGCGGAACATTGACTCCCTGTTGGACCCGGGAGCAATGCGTGAAGCTGTGTACCTTAGGCTAGGGCTCAAGGCCTGTGAACCGCACCCCTGCAACCGCTGCGGAGGCTGACGCCTTTGGTCACCACGGCCTTCACTGCCTGTCGAGTACCAGTCGTCTGTTCAGACACGCTTCCCTGATTCACTAGGCTGTCGGCTCTGCAGCCATTCTCTCGACTTTAGTGCAGGTCTGTCAGTGGTAGACGGCAAATGGCCCGACGGTTGCACTCTAGTGCCAAGGCATCTGGGTCGTCCCAAGGACTACCTAGATGCCTGGATACGTTGGCCCCGTCCCATGTCGTGCGGTTCGCCAAAAAGCCGGGCTCGGCCGCTAATAATGCCCAAACTGTCAAGTGCCGCAAATACACTTTCTTAAAGGGGTAATTACGTATTTGTGGCCTTTGCAGTAGAGACTCTTGGACCTTGGTCTTCCGACACCAAGGAGTTAATTAAAAATGTATCCCAGAGATTGTTCGGGGTGTCAGGCGATCTCAGGGCGGGCTCATACTTCGCCCAAAGGCTGAGTGTGATCGCGGCGAGCGCCTTGGGAACGATGCCCGGGCAACATTGAGATATGTCGAGGATGTGTCATTTTGTTTGTAACAAGATTTATTTTTATTTTAAGTACCTACTTATAATGTGTATATATGTTTGTTAGTAAATAAATAAATAGCATTTATACCTTCAAAGTTTAAACCAACTGAGCCGATATTTTTTTCAAAGAAAATGATGTCCGTCGTATCGATTGCTATCGCCGATTCCCTTCGCTATACGTATTCCAACTTTGAATAGGGAAACGTGCTCATACAAGGGTAAATCTACCGGAAAAACACCGACTTCACGATACAATAGTAGACTCATATGAGAAATAAAACGTTCGATTCATATTTTCCTCAGACCGTTTCCTTCCCTTTGAAACTTGGTTGCAGTTTGGTGAATTTAATATACGAAAGTTGAACTTTACCTTACCTGGGGCTATGGTATAATATCTCGCCTGAGACAAATAAATAAATATCGGTACCTACCATTATGGTGTTTTGCAATATGTAATTCTGTGCTTCATAGGTAACCTGCGTAGGTATTTAAAGCATAATTAGTCCTCAGACAGAGAGTGAGACAATATTTTTAGGGTTATAGACGACTTTACACTGAAACCGAAACAGAGCGAGAAATATGTCGTCACTGGATTGGTGGCTTGATGCCGGTGAATACAATCCGATGGTTTTCCATTAAACTTATATGAAAGTGCACGTAAACACATTGAGTTGAATTTGAAATGCGACGTATTTCGATTTACTGTCTGTCAGCACAAATGGTAAATTGACAACTCGAAATTATTAGTCGAATCTGAATATTACCAATTTAAAAATTCACGACACGGAAAATAATGCTAAAATTTGATTACGTCCCATAAGTAAAATTGACATACTTAATCAGGTCGAAAAGAATACGTCCATATGGAATTACGCACACTCCAGAAATACTTAGGACCAATCGGAAATACCTACGTCATATATGAATTTTGTACAAATTAGTTGCTGACCATAGAGCTGGCTACTTCCTCGGCCAACGGATTGGAATTGCAATTCAACGAGGAAATGTGGCCAGCCTATGGGCACCCTTCCCAGGGGCAGTGCCCTCGGAGAGTGCATGTACTAGTAGTTAAGTAGTTTAAGTGTTAGTGTTAAGTTTTATATTATACTATTTACTGTTGACATTGTAAATTGGTTTCATCACATATTATCACATCTGTCTACTAATAAAATCAAAATCTAGTCTCTATAAAGAGCATCGCACATAAGAAGTGTAGTAACATAGCCCTTTTCTCATTGCATTCATAGAATGGCGTTGCTTACATATAAAATTTTGACATTAATTTAAATTACTCAACATTCACTTTGCACGTATTGAAATACGAACCTATTTCATAGTGGATCTAAATAAAAAAATAAAAAAAACAGTAAATTCACTTTTGATGGTATTACTTTTGGTTTTATTTCAAAATGGTCATTCCGTGTTCTCGATTTTCCGTTTGTGCCGAATGACAGAAATCATTGGTTCTTAGATTAACCTAGGTCTGAACTTGCTTAATCAATCTCACAGTTAATGAAAAGATGGGCGCAGATGATTTAATACGTAGTTACCTACTAGTGCACAGAGAGAACCGCCCAGGAATTCCACCAGAGCGGAACACGCGTAGACTCGACCCAGCACACTTTGGCCGAGTGCCCGGCTTGTGGACCAGACAGAAGGTGGTAGCGAGATTAGGGCAAGACCTGTCACTGCCAGCCCAAGTGCGGGCCATGGTGTCCGGCAAGGTGGCGTGGAAGGCGATTCTTTTCTGAGAACGTCATAGCCGAGAAGGAGGTGACAGAGCGCAAGCGGGAAGCCTGACGCCGCCGCAGAACCGGATGAAGCCGATCAACGCTTGCCGCCATCTCCGGGTGGCAGACACGGGGGGCATCTGCCACCTATAAGAAAGTGGTCCTCGAGTTGGAGGGCGTGCTGGGTGTTCGGGCATGCCGCCGGTGGTGTCTTTCTGGGGGGTATTCCTTCATTTGCCCGAAATTCATTTGCCGTCCTATTCACAGGCCATAATTTTGTTTACCATAATTTCATGTGCCATAACTTTTATTTACCATAATATTCATAAGACAGAATTGTTATTTTCCATACTATCATATGCCATAATATCATTTGCCAGAAACTTCATAATCCATAATAATCATATGCAATAAAGTCATTTGCCATACCTTTCAAAAGCCATACTATATGTAAAATAACTATTTTTTTAATTGCACTCAGATCAATATTTACAAAATATTTGGGTTCAAAGGACAGTCCGACTCGGATGGCGGATAGGTTAGAAGACAGCGGCGGGAGATTTTTTTATAAAAGAGCGGAATAAAACTTCTGTAAATTAAAGTTTTTCAAGTAAAAGATGCTTATTTTGACGTGTTCTGTACGTAACAATAATTCAAAATAGGTGTTATAATGACATATAAGCGCGAGAACCCAACATTCGTAACATTTGAACGGCTCGCAGAAATGTAGTTTCTTTTGGCCAATGTATATTCTCTCAAGTGATAATAGTAAAATTAACGCAAATAAAGTTTATGGCATATGAATGATTCGGGCATACAACATGATGGAAAATAATAATATGTCAAATGAATATTATGGAAAATTAAACTTTATTGAATATAAAACTCGGGCAAATGAAATTCGGGCAAATAAAATTAGGGCAAATGAAATTCGGGGAAACGATAGATGATAACCTTTCTGGGGGATCCTGTTGTTTTACCAAATTTATTTTGGTCAAATTTCATTTCCCAAACAAAGTTTAGCAACTATTTTGTTTGCCAATGCAAACTTTGGCACAATTTTAATACGAATATTTTCATTATGTCAAATTATCATTCAGCAAAATATTATTACGAAAAATTACATTATGGCATTTAGTCTTTTAGCAAATGCTTTAATAAGGCAAAAAAACATTAGACAATAAACATTTAGTCAAGTAAATGTTATGGCAAAGTATAAATAGACAAAATGCACATTTAATTGGGTTATGAAATTTTACCAAAATACTATTAATAAAACGACACGGTCCCTTAAATAAAAAATGCACGGTTAGGTAGGTCGCTAGGCAAGGGCGTTAAATTAGGTTAGGGCAGCCAAAAAAGGGGGGACGGGGGGAGATGCGCCCCACAAGGGGGGGTCGGGGGGCAAAGCCCCCCCGCAGTAAAAACACGAACAATCGTAACAATTGTATCATTTGGTAGGTTAGGTTAGGGTTAGCTTGTTTCCCTTAGAGCGGAAATAGGCACCCCGCGAAGCGGGGTGACGTCGACACGCAGACGGTTAGGTTAGAATTGCGACCTCTACACAAATTCATTTATATTGCCTACCCACATAACAAAAAAAGTTGTTATTTTAATGTGTATCTTATGTATAAGATACCATTACCGTAATGGTGTACCATTGAAATAAAGATGCAAATGATTTGTCATTGAAGATTTCCTCTGCTGATTAACCGACGGAATAGAAATTAAATTAAATATTGACGATACAAATCATTTGCCTTATTTTATTTTGGTTAAAACATATTATGCCAACTAACATATTTCACTGAATTTAATTTGGTCAAAGTACCAGTTGGTAAACGAGATATTGCTTAAACATGAATATGCCAAACATTAGGTTTGCGTAAGAATTATTTGTCAAGTGTTAATTTTGCAAACGATTATTTGGCAAATGAAATTCTACGAATTTTTTTTTGGGAAATGATAATTTGTCAATTTTTTTTGTAAAACAAAGGTAACCCCCTTTCTGGGGATGGGTAATCATCACAATGGGAAACGTGGGGTTTTAGACGGTAGTCCGGACGATACCCGGGAGTCCGCCATACCCGTCCTCAGTCCTGGTTGCCATGCTTAACAGCATTCCGTCACGAAAAAAAAAGGTTAACATTTGGTATGTCCTGAATAATCATGAATTTCTTCAGTGGATCATGGTTTCAGTTAATATGAAATTCGGAAAAAAATACTTTGAGACAAATACTCTTCGGCATTATGTAGTGTACCCCCCTCAAATGAGTTCATAAAAGTTGCGGTAAGTTAATATATTCTGCAATGGACGTTTGGCTTGTTTATTTACCTAATAATAAAAGTTCAATCTACAGCAAAAAAATATTTACCCTCGGCTTTCTTTAACTAACAATCTCACCACTCTTCGCAAAAACAGAACTTCCAGAAAATACGATCAGCCGTCCGCCCAGAGCTAGTTTAAAATGTTTTTTTGCAACAAATGAAACAATTCCCTTGTTTTCCTGGACCGCAATAGCTTTTATAATGGTTTTCCGCCGTTTGCTGTTCACAAGTAAAGGAATAGGGGGGCATGGAGTTTAGTTATTTTTGTAACACAACTTTGGAAAAAGATAATAATTTTTGGTCTTATTAGAATGGCATACGGTGCAAAAAGGTAAAGATACCTTTGATGTTGACGCTACATGTAATTTTATATACTTACCATACTTCAATGGCTCTCCGACTCGAAACGTGTATTGGCTTCCACGAGTTTTTGCCATAATATGTCCGGATCTATTTTAATGTAAGTATTTTTAACCTCAATGTGATTTCACTCTCATTATCGTCCTATACGGGGGCGGTGGCAAAAATATATTTACAACTTTGCTCTTAAGTCCTTTGTCATATTGCCAAAATTGTATAGGCTTCCTCTCATGTATGAGAGAAAAAAAAAGTATCAAAATCATAGATTTCTATTCTTATCAGCTGGCCATTGGAATGTTTAACATTATTTTTAAAACAATAGTTTACTTTTTTATACCAAATCGGTGGCAACCAAGCTTACAGTCCACCTGATGGTAAGTGGATTACCTACGTAAAAAATGACCTTTAGGGGAATTGGATTCAAAAATTTGTCAAAAAAAGGTGTGCATTTAAAGATGTATATACTGTCATGTTTAGGGTTAGGATTTAAGTTAGATTCGCTCCAATTTTGTAAAAGCATACTAACGCCACAACTTAGAACGTGAAAATGGCATTCAGAATCGCCGTCGCACCGGAAATCTCCGCGTATCCCCGAGTCTCCCAAATGACAGCCGAACGGACTGCCTAACGGTCTCTAACGAGCTTATCTACCCATTCGCAGCTCAGCTTGAGACCCACCATTTCCAGAGATCAGCTCCTTCTCGGCTGAGCCACACCGTATTTAGTCGAAGTTAGACTGTCTTTTGTTTAGATCCGTCTTTGAAATTAGTTGATGTGTGGTTAAATCACGAGTTTGGGGTATTAGTTAAGTTTTGTTTATATTGTTGACGAGATAGTTGAATTAAGCTGATAGTTACGCGAATGTGTTTAATGCTTACATTCTGTTACATTATAGCAGTATTGTTTCGCAGCCTACTCATGGTTTTCAAATTAAAATTCAGTGGGGGATGCTGAAATTCTAAGGTTCAAATTTATAACTTTATCCTTTGAACACTTTCACTGTCAGGTACCCGCCTAGCGGCGCCTACGCCGTAGTCGCTTTCCGCTACATACCAGAAAAACCAGGGGATCGGCTACGAGCGACGAGCGTAACGCGTAGCGATTCTTGGTAGTGAACGTGTAAAATATTTTCATTTATATAAAGTTTGTCAACCAAAAGCCATGCACTAAGACTTTTTAGCCGAACCCACAAACACGTACGTTATTAAACAAATTGCATGTCTTTGTGATCAGATAAAAATAACTAAAATTCTAAAATAAAAAAAGCTTTTAAATAAATTTCACTAACTGCAAGTACAACTAAATTACTTTAGTACAGATAAATAGAATGAGGAAATCCAGATATGAGGCCTAGCTAAATCGATTTTTGTCCCCTTAAACCCCTATATTACATCGAAAGCGTTAGAGCCGATTTCGAGAACGTGATCGCTAATATATATATATATATTAGTCCCTGGGTGACCGAGCTCTGCTCGGGTGAAAATAGAGAAAAACGGAGATTTTCTAGACATGAAAATCAAAATGATATTTAGTTATTACACGGCGCCTAACTCATAATGCGATTCGGATCGCATTTGAAATGTACGTATGTATTGTATGTGTGTAATGTGTGTCTTGAGCACTTCATTTTCATTCTTGTATTATTATTTAATACATTCTCACAGAGGCGATTGTTTCCTTTGCTTTGGCTAGCGTAAGAGTTCTGAGGCAGTATTGCCACAATGCAAAAAGTGTTAGATATTAATTCAAGATGCACATGTTAAAGAGCACTCGTGCATGACTATACACTGTAAATCCCCCTGGGTAACCCATAACGCTTCCTGAGGAAGTTATCCCGAAACATATTCGTTGCTAAAAGTGGCACTGGAACACAAGTTTCATGTGCTCTGCTTACCCCTTCTAGGGATAAAGGCGTGAATGTATGTATGTATAGTTGTTGTTGACCGCGCTGAAGGCCAAACAAGGGCAAAAATAAAAAATAAGAATAACAGTGACCTCACACTTGGCTTATTCATCTGCATTAGATGAAAGTCATAAATAAAATATGGCGCATATCTAACAAATAGTCAAGCTTGCAACTACCTTATAATATCAAGTTGAGTGATTTCAACTTCCTAGAGACCGTTTGCTCAAATAAAATTCTCGCATTTAAATTGAATCATAAAAGTAAGTGCAAATTCACTCGAGTATATTTTTTCTCTCAGTCGCAAAGTTTCTCAAACCTACACCTTTTAGAGTCAGGTGAAGTTTTTATTGAATTCAACTTTGATTTGATAGTTTAATGGAGGAACGTTTTCAAGCACTAAGAATTATATTTGTAAGTGTCGTTAATTTATACTAATATGTAAAAGAACGAGAATGTATGCAAATGTAGCTTTATAAGTTTGTATGTAGGGGGTCTCCGGACCTACTTTTTTTTCGAAGACTATAGAGATACCTACTCATCCGATGAAAAAAAATAATTTACCTTAATATAGATTATTCTCTCTGGGTGATCAAAGGGTGATCAATTTATTCCTCGGGTTTGCGCGCGTTAGCAGCTGCACCAGCTTCTAGTTATTTATATCTAGGATAGTTGTAGTAGTTTTATAAGGATATTATGTTAACTGTTCAGTTATTAAAACTCTTATGAATGTACGTAAAAATACCCAGACCAAAAAAATGCCTTTAACATAATGCGAAAAATATTGCGGCACCTAGGAGAAGTTATTAAAGAAAACGCCGTTTTTATAACGTCTCCGGCAAAAGAGATAATTTGGCAACAATTCTGCCTTCACTGTGATGTCAGTATTAATAACTTTTTTCACACCACTTGCAGTTTTATACATGTATGGTACCTTTGATAGTCTAGAAAAATCATTAGTAAAGGACAAATAAATGGTATTAAGTGATTATCGTAAAAACTCCCGACCCAATTTAAGCGAAAACAAAATGAATAGATAAACTACAAAAATATATAGGTTAACCGCGGAAAACACCGCTTCAATTGAATTTAGACTCAATTAGACTATAACTGCTAGCGAACAATAGAAACAAGATTTTGCAGACATTCAGCTTAGTATTTAAAATGTTAACCTATATTTTACGTTAAAATTTTTAATAAGGAACCTCGGCTCAAAAAACTAGCTTGTTTCCAATTACGGCAGTGCAAGACTTGGTAACAATGGCGAAACTTGAATATCGCCGTAAAAAGTTCATAAAAAATCAGCTAATTACTGGAGTTACAAATTGCTCAGCAATGCATTTTAGCTTAGTTGCAAGCGCACAATGTGGCACATTCATTTTATGAATTTCGTGATGAAGTGTAATTAGAGAAACGAAAGTTTGAGTTACATTTTTAATAACGACAATAAGTTTTAATTAATGAAAAAAAAACAGTTTTTGTACAAGTCTTAGGTACTATCCATTGAAAAATTTGCAAATCAACACACAGCACCCTATTCAAATTCTAAACATACGTTAAGATTAGGTAATTGCCGTAATCTCCTTCGTCTCGATTGATGGCAGAATATCTCTTTTCATGTTTCCGTGATTTGAATTATGAAATGCAGAGGATATCGCACGATATCGGGCCCCAGTGTCCGATTACAGTGTACAAAGTTTTCTCCGAGTCCGCTGGATGCGGGTGGCGCAGGACCGGTCATTGTGGCAATCTTTGGGGGAGGCCTATGTCCGGCTTTCGGCTGATATGGTGATGATGATGACAAAGATTTCTAACTGAAATTTTAATAAATTTCATGATTTCCCATGTTAGGGTAATCCCTAACATGGGAAATCATGAAGTCAGTTGTATTCAACTGACGTCATGATTTCCTATGGTAAAACTGTGTCGTTTTAATATTTATGTATTCAGAAATCTTTACAGTAACAAAAAAAAATCGAAGCGTCGTGATTTCAGAGTATTGAAATTTTTGCGTGTCTTGTTTAATACGGGTGTAGACTCGAAAATTGTTATTAATCCAATAGAAAGAAGGGAAGAAAATATGCCTAGTGACGAAAATCCCATTCAGATATCTCAAAGAATTACGAAGCTACAACCGTTTTAATATTGCTCGCTAGAGAGAGAAAACTCAAACAGTGTGTGACGTCACATTACGCGACGCTGCCGGGGGGCCGCGTCGACGGCGGCGCCGAACACGATAGGCACGGCACATTGCCGTCTTCTAGTGACGTCACATTCTTCCAGCGTTATCGTTTCATATGAAGTCGTGTTTTGCAAAAAAGGGACAGAACATAACCCTTCTTAAAACTTTGGACACTTATAACTTCGTGATTATTTAACCTTCTGCGTTGATTTTTCTCCATTTGACTACATTTGCAATCCTTTTTCGATAATATATTATTATGACATTATTAATTATTTTATTTAGTGTCTACACCCCTATGTAGGAATAATAATTATTTTTTCTTGCACGGCTGTCACAAGGCCCGCAAGCTGAATCGCGGCGACTTAGACAATACGTCTCTATATTTATTTATTTACTTATTTATTTATTGACAAATACATTTACGTGACATTACAGTAATAACCAATGCGTCACGAAACTAAAAACAACAAATAATACCTAATAAACAACCTACTACCTACTACCTAATAAACAACATATAAACGTTCTAATTAGAAAGAGACGTATGCTCTATCTCGCCGCAACACAGCTCGCGGGCCGTCATGTGATAGCCGTGTTGTTGTCAACTACCTTACTATTCAGACAGTAATAAAAAGCTTTCATCTCACATTTGTCAAAAAAAAAAACATCAACTTTATTCTTTATGGTTTCCAAGATGATGAATTGTTTGTTTGTTTATTTCTCGAAGTTGAACAAAGTAAAGCAGTTGACCTGATTTTGTTTTAAATACACCGCTTGAAATAAAATAAAAAACAAGACGAGGAAGGCCTGACGATTTTAATTTGTTCCATGACTTCGCTAAATCTCTGTTCCTTGTTTCTTTTGTTTCGTTCGGTATGATAAAAAACTGTGGTTGTGATGCCGGAATATCTAAATTTGAAGATAGATAAATTGCAAGTGGTGATTTGTTCGGGTATGTGTGACTGCTCACGTGTTCCTTCTTTGTTAATTAGTTGCTGTTTTTTATGTATTTTTTTCTTTTCTTTTTTATGGTGCACTATTCTGTATAAGCAATGTACATATGCCTAGTGCGATATTGTGTGCTAAGTGTGTCAAACATTTTTCTTTTTTCTATGCCATTTCTATCAGTGAGTTCCTTTAATTGGCTTTGTATTACTATGTAAGACTTATATCATGTTTTTGCAGCTGTTGGTACTCCTTAAGTATAAATAAATAAATAAATATCTATACTAAATTTATATTATAAAGAGGAAAAGTCTGAGATTGCAGCTTTGTAAGTTTATTGTAAGTTTGTATTTAATAGTCAATCTCCGGAACCGCTTATCCGATTTCAGAAATTATTTTACCCTTGTGTATGATTTTCTGGATGGTTAAAGGATATATTTAATCCCGCGGGTTTTTGCCTGCGTTTTTTGCAATACGCGGGCAGCTAGTGGGTATACCTACATACATATGTTGTACAGTCAGTGTCATATAATCGAAACATTTCGAAATATGTAATGATGGCTAACTCGAAAACCATTTCGGTAATAAGGTTTGCCAATCGGTAGTTTTCAGATTTTATTCTATCTCGTTTTTAAGTCACTCGCTAACTTGCATAATGTCAGTCATGTGAAAGCTTGCACACCTTTGGTAGCTACTGCCATACAGAGTCGTAGAATTGACGTCATAATTTACTTACAACCTCATGGAACTTGCCACTTTTTCGAATCGAAATAAAAAAAATATTGGGTGGGAAATAAAAAAGAGGTCTTTAAAATAAAACATTTTCTAGCGAAATTAATCATAAAACGGTCCACTGAAAAAAACGTACGTTGCATATTTAATAATTTATACTGGTATAACCACTGGTAGGTAGCAACAGGACCCAAAAGCTTCCATCTTACGGTGATACCCCAGTCCTGGGGATCGTGACTCATGAGATCAATTTTCCCTTGACTATGTTCCCTTAACTGTTCCGATGAATCGCTTCTGTAACTCGGCCGTTGAGTGTGGTGATGATTTGTTCTATCTCAGTTCAAACACAAGGTGGAGCTAGGCCTCCCCCAAACACACGCCACAACGACCGGTCCTGTGCCACCCGCATACAGCGGACTCCCGCGACCTTTACCAGGTCATAAGTCCGCCTTGTCTACCCACGCTGCGCCTTCCATTACGTGGTACCGCCCCAACGTGTGATGTGCTTCGCCTACTGCCACTTAAGTTTCTCGATTCGGAGGGCTATATCTGTTGGACCTTTGTTCTGCTGCGGATAGCCTCATTTCTATTGCGATCCCGCAGAAAAAATCTCCTCTCCATTGTCCTTTGGGTGACTTTGAGCCATCAGCCTATGCCTTTTTTCAGCTACGATTGCGAGTAAAGCACGCCGCCGGCCCAATTTTTCCAGCATCTAGGTCAAGTCGACTACAGCCGATTTTTGACATTTAATTAGAGGGGAATTCAGTTTTCTCGCACCGCGGGCGATGGCAATTTATTACGTAATACTTGAAGCTTTAATGAAATATAGATATATATGTATCTTAGGTATTACATAACCTTGATTAGCGCCTATTGTTACCATTATTTATTAAGCAATTTTTTTGTAAGATGCTTTTCTCCTGTCGTGGTGCAATAAAGAGTATTTTATTTTATTTTATTTAAACGTGTTGTAGCTTAGCTTAGTAAATTTTGGATGGGTTTGAGACACATTGAGAGATTCAATAGTGATAACCATAACATGGCGTAGCTGTCATATTGGCTGGACAGATTTACTGGTTTATTAAACCAGTCTATGAAGCGGCAGGAACAAGTGGCGGGACACTTTTCAAAAGAAAATTACTATTCCACAGCGGGCTGTTGTCGTTAGTCGAAAGGTTGTCTATGCAACCTCTACAGTGCTGGCTGGACAGCACTATTCTCATTTAAATTCAAGCTGTCTTGAAGTCTAACGGCCGTATTCATAAAGCGATAGTAAGCTTTAAGTTTTATATTGTTGATAGAGATTCTGTTATATCACATACCGCCAGTGCTCGAATGCTAAAACGTGTACTTGAAGAAAAAGTGAAATTAAAAGTTTAAAAAGTATAACTTATTGGTAAGTTTATAATCTCCATGTTTTTATCTCGCAGTATTTAATTGTTGTGTGTGCATTATAGCGGTTATTTTTATCTTGCGCTTCAAATTTTATTGATGAACTAATAGCATATTATTAATGTTTTTGTGATGCCCCCTTTGAATTTTGAATATATAGTTAAATTTGAAATATTTAAATTAATCCATTAATTTTACTGTCATCAATATGTATCTAATATATGTTATGGTTACCGATATATCACTGATTTACAGTTTTCCGCCGCCATTTTAAAACTAATGTTATTGTGATATATACATGTTACAAGATCTCTTTTAGAGCATAAACTTGATATAAAAGAGTTAGAGACAACTGTTATATTTTTATTTTGCACTATATAGGAGATAAAGTTGTTTATATGTCAGTAGTGGTATAATGGTCATACAAAAGTGTATTTATAACTACTTAGTGTTACTGTCGATCTCTATACACTTTTATGCTGCTAGCGTTAAGGAACGCAATTATACGATAAATTAGACGTATATCAGCTGTGGTGTGCTTTAATATACCACGGGTTAGCTCCAATAGTGCTAGATATAACATCAGCGATATTGCAGCAACTTAGAAACTACAATACAGTAACCTAGTTGTATATGAGCACCGTTTGTATCTAATATACCATTAATTTGCTCTAAATCACTGTTGCGGACAGTGTTGTAGTGCTGAGTTATATTTACTGTATAAATTAGTCGCGTAAACGTTTCTATAATCATTTATTATCACCATTAGGCTATATAAGATTATACAGCTAAATGATGTTACGAGACACCCCTATACAACAAGCAGTCGCCGCGTTGCTTATTTATAACTTTTATAACACTCTTTAGTGTTAATAGATTTTCTTTTAACACTACTTTGCTAGTTGGGTCGCATCGTTTTCACATTTAGTTCCGCAATATATTTCAGGTAGAAATAGGTAGGATCGATACGAAGTTTGTGCTAAAAACCAAACTACTACTAACACTTTTATGCACAATCGTAAAAAGCCGTATCAGAGAAATGGCACGTTCGTCGAAAGAGCGATTTATTGAAAATGACGTAACCGCCAGCGGAAATAATGACGTAGTTTTGCATAATATCTTGAGGACATATGAAAAGCATACGTCTCAATACGAAACGGCGAAATTATCAAGAAAACCTAGATCAGATGCGACTCTTCTTCAGCAGAAAGCCAACTAGAGTCCGAACCATATTGGATTTCTGTAAGGGCATTTCAATTTTACCACTAACGAGCGTAATACCTTAAGGCATTAAGTATACAAAAAGAGAAACCGTCTTCCACCTCTTAATATTTTCCAATCTCAATATTTTTTTTATAGGTTTCTTTCAAAATTTGCAATAAATTCAAACTTATAGGCACTTAATTTTTTTTTAAATCGAAACCTATATACCTAGATTATTATATGCTGAAGCGATCAACATCAAAATCAAAGTGATTTATTAAGATTTAGTTAGTGGAAAACGTATTCTCTCGAAATGGAAATTTTATATAATAATTTACTTTAAAAAAAAAGTTTTAACCGACTTCAATTTAGTACTCCGCCAAGCCACGAGAACATTTCTTTTCCAATTTACCTCATGAACTGATTTCCGAGAGCAAATGCGTTGATTATTACAGAAAACAACCCAATCGCTGTATGTGACCCGATAATATTTGAGGACTTTCGTCGATTCCACAAGGATCACCCTTGGCACTTCATTAGTTGCTATTTCAACGGAATCTTATCAGAATCTGTGATGTACTTTTGTACTTTTAAGTACATAATTGAGGAATTCCATAAGTCATCTGTGGTCTTCATCATCAATTCCACTCCACCAATTTATGATTTCCGGATGTAAATACACGAGTTATAATAGAAAATACCAAAATCACTACACGCGTGCCTAATATAATTGAGGAGTTCCCTCAATTCCTCATGGATCCCATCATCCAATTGAATTTTCAAAAAAATGGGACCCACCTGGAAGCATATACTTACAAACAAAAAAAAATTTGATGAATCGGCTCATCAATGACGGAGTTCTGAGGTAACAAACATTGAAAAAAAAAAAAAAAAAAAAACCGAATTGAGAACCTCCTCCTTTTTTTTTTGAAGTCGGTTAAAAAGTACCTATCGTCAGTCGCGAGCTGCTAGCTATACTTCCCTCTTAAGTCCGCCAATTGCACTTTTGTTTTGTTTTTGTGCAATTAAATTAAAAATATATGGTAAATTACGGTTTCTGGTCCACCCTGTTCTATTAGACTCTAATAATGATAAGTACTTAGAGCATACTGAATTGGAGTCGGTGTAGTATTTGATCAAGCTCATTCGTTAAAGAAAGAAAGAAAGAAATACAGGTATTTATTTGGTGTGACATGTGTTTTTACAATTAAAAATGCACCAAAAGTAATTGTTTTCTCAGTATATTACACCAAGCAGTACATGCTAGAGGCCCTAGTTTACAGGGCACCCAGAGAGTGATACAGAATACAGATCTTAAAATATAACTTATAATTATAACTAAAACGTAACAGAACTTAATAAATGAGAAGGAGAGGTTAATGGTCAATCAGGTATTTACAAATAAGGTCTAAGGTAAGTATGATGAAATGCAGGTGTGATGTCATTTACAAATATTAAAATTAAGATTTATGTGGATTGTGCGCTTATGCATTTGATATTTGTAGGTTGATAAGATATATTTTAATATTGTTTTTAAATTATGAAATGGATATTCAGTTTCGGATAGGTGTTGGAGGTCGTTATAGGTCGTTAAGATATTAGTTACGCGTGCAAGCCATTACTCGCAAGAAATACTAAACAAATCCTTATTTAAGTAATTTAATATTTGAGTTTTGTGAGAAACGGACAAAACACATTTTGGTTAAAGGGGTTAACCAAGTTTTATGAATAACTAGGTACCTACGTAATTGGTTGATGTAATGCGATTGTAATATCGACAGTCCAATTCACTCATGTCACATTTAGTTATGAATTGGATGACATGCTCTCAAAATCCTATCTACTTCTATAGGACAACTAAATGATACCTGTTATTCATTCGTTAAATGCTGCACGTGACAAAACGTTAGAAACTTGGATAACAACACTCTAATTGTTTTTTTTTTTTCATCATCCTCCATCTAAATATATGCAACGTATAAATTCGACAAACACTGGCTGATTGTGACGAACGATACTCGTGATAACGATACAGCGATCTATTATAATCACTCACTCTCAAACAAAAAAATATTTGTATTTATTTTGTATTTTGTATGCATAAAGCCGTGGAAAGACTTTATTATTTAGAATGCAGTATAAAAGTGGAATTTACATTCTATCACCCCATTATTATTTTGGCATTTAGTCCGCCTTTTGTACGATAAGTTAATTAATTTTAAATAAATAAATTATTATATAATGTGGCGCTCTAGCAGATTATTAATTTGATTGTAATCCATGTTAATTGCGTGCGTGGCTTACATTATTCTGCCATAGCATTACTTGAAAAAGCCAGTCATTGCATTAAAAATACAAAAAATATGTACATATTTCAGGAAGCAATTAGGGTAACAGCGCGCTATAAGCCTATTAGCTCTCCGTACTAATGAAGTTATTTTACCGTTAATTACAATTTCGTTTTCCAAATTTAACTTATCATCCTTAATTCAGTAAAACACAGTCTATATCATTGATGACTAGATTAATGTCACTAATAAATGGTAGGGTAAGTCCGGGGTAGTTGATCATAGTTTTTTTGGGACACTGTTAAAATAAAAGCTTACACATTACGAATACATGGGGGGCGGTTTGACGTCTTTCTAGTTACGAGACATATCGGTTGTTACCGTTATTATTTAAATCTATTTAATGATTCGATTCACGTTCACTTTACAGACTATTATCGATAGTTGATTAAGTCAGTTCATCATCATCAAATATCAAAAATGCACAACGTTAATATTAAAGTTTTCACTTCTGCCGGCACTCCCGGAGTGCAACCCGGTCTTTTTTATTCTGAATTCTTATGTAGCCAAAATTACACTGAAACCATTCTTCGAAGAAGATAACTTATAATAATTATCCCCACAGCCGCGGCAGTTCCTTTGTTTACCTACACACCAGGTTTTGGATATTTTTTTCCTGGATTGTTTTATCCTCTCCTTTTATATACTCTTCTTTAACACACATTCAGCATCATAAAACTAGCCAGTGGGCATCTCTCCTTTTCTTGCGGGAGAGATGACCATACCTAAAATAAAAACAAGTCATGACACGACTTGCCTAAATCTGACCTTAGAACAATGAGACACATATACTTTGCAACAAATACAAAAAACAGCATTATTTTGAGAAACTAACGTCATAACCAGGTAAAAACATGACTTCTCCAAAAAATATTGACACTAGTCTAAATTGCCAAAAAAAGGCCAAATTGTTAATCGCACCCGTGGTCCCACACACAAAGCGAAGCGAAATAAATAAAAAAACTCGCGAAATCAAGTCACTGGTTCCATGAAATATTTCGATGGGGGGAGATGGCCCCCTTATCGCCATCTACCCCGGAATTACCCTATAGGTAGTAAAGTCCCATTTTCTTCGATTCCGTTAATATTCTTTTGGAATCAAACAAAAATCGCATCTGTAGATTAATTTACTATGGTAATCAGTAGTCAAGAAGTCAAGATACTGGTTTGTTAAATAACAGCTGCATTTAGCTTGATTTTAGTATTGCTAATATAAATCAAATTGATGGATAAGTTTACTCTTTATCCAATTGCACGGACCGGTTGAATTGCATAAATACCGTTATTTGGTCCCTGTAGCTTTGAATGTTAAAACTGTTTTAGTTTCATAAGTATTTATCATAATTAGGTAACAAAATTGGTGCCGTGTCGAAGATAATTGGTCAGCACACGAAAGTTGAAATAATTTTCAAGGAACCTAATAACTACTCAGGACGAAAATATCAAACTGACATGAGTTTTCTCTGAAGGTATAACTTTTTGCAATTGGTTAGTTGCGTCATGTTAAAATGGATAACGTAGTGTTGTTAAATGGATTGTAAACCTTCATATTATTGTAATCCTTACTAATATTATTAATGCGAAAGTGTGTGTGTATGTTTGTTTGTCCTTCTTTCACGTCGCAACGGAAAGATAGTTTAGAGGCTGGAGAGTGACATAGGCTACTTCGGGAAAACATTTAATTCCCACGGGAAAATTTCAATATGTTACATTTTCCTATAACCACGCGGGCGAAGCTCAGCTAGTAGTGTAAATTACAAAATATAATTAATATCATAAAAAGATATGGACCTTGAAAGTTTACAAAAATGTGCATTTTTTTATTGTCCAAGAGTAAATTTAAAGCTACTTACTTATAGAATCCATACGCTTTTATACAAACAAAATAACACCCATGGGCCTTAGCGCAGTATTTCGCGACCGAAACAGCAATTTAATTGTCTTTAACTTAAAATGTGGGTACCTATTTATTTTCTTTAATTGTAGTTGCTCCCACACAAGCATTTGTTCCTCTCCAAAAACGAGTTCGAACCTGTCTGTATTTGTTACGTTGACACGCACTCGCCAAGTAAATGGTGTGGTGGCGTCGGCCGAATTTGTACGAAAGTTGGCCTTATTAAGTAGGTAGGTACATTTTAAATTGGTCGACTACGATTGGTCGGTAACTAGTAATGTCTACTTAGCCGTGATAGTTTTCCTTTTAAATTCATTATACTTGTGCCACGATTTTTTTCTTTCCCAGTAGCTGGCAGGGGGTGGGGATACCTTGACTCAACAAAAATGTGGGCTTTGAAGCCCAATATCACAAAAGGACCACTAATTTAATAAAAAAACTTGTGAAACCCATAATATTTTTGAACAAGCTATCCAACAATACCCTACACTATGGGTATAACTGGAAAAAAATGACATCCCCGATTGATGTGTAGGGGAGGTACCCTAAAAATAAGGGTCACTGAGCTAAGCCGCAGACGGAAAGACGGACATGGCGAAACTATCAGGGTTCCTTGTTGACTACGGAACCCTAAAACTGAAGCTATAATTCTAGCGTTTAGAACTTTCCTAGGTTATTAAACGTTAAAAATATTGGTATCAGGACAAAGGAAGTCAAACACAACATTCCGCGAGTAAATATTTATTTTGGATCCGACTGTCATTTGTGCGAGTTGAAAGGATACGAATCTTTTAATAAAGTTGACTGCAAAGAGATACACATCTTTACTTACTCTAGAGCATTAAAACATGTCAGATCACAGGTTTTTGCCGTCCGAGCCGAAGGCAAGGGCGATACGTGTGCGTTTTGAGGCTTTTTTACAACCGCTCTTGCTAAGTACGAGTACACAGCACTTTAGGCTACTTAGCAAGAGCGGTAGGGTAGGGGTCAGAAATTGGGATTCCCACTACGTACATTTAATTCCTAGATTTCAAATCTATTCCTAAAACCCACAGACGCGTAAACCCAGTTATCTATAAAAAATTGTTAACTAGTTTGGGTTTAAATTGTAATTAATGCTAATAACCCCTCGCTCGTAGGCGTGAATACCTATACAACTTTAAGATATAGATATCCCAAGTTCGGCATTAAGGTAAATATTATGTCAATCAAACGTTACATTGATTGATTCAAGTCCATTTTAATTATGAAGTCAATTATCGATGATATCGATGGCTCCAAGTTTTCGGTTGGCTCAATGCAAAATAAGATGAAGATTGAGCTCTGTAATTATTATATAGTGCTAGCTTCCGCTCGCGACTTCGTCTGCGAGGATCCGGGATAAAAAATATTCTTTATTTGAATCCAGGCTATAAACCATTATCATGCAAAATTTCATCCAAATCGATTGAGCCGTTTAAGCGTGATTGAGCGTGAGAGAGAGAGAAAAATATGAATAAATATTTTTTTTGTCTTTATTTTGGTTCATATTTACATTTGCTCTATAATATTCAAGATAAATCATACAAAAAAGACTATGCATGCTTCATTTAAATCTATATAATTACTTCCGGTCGGAAAGTTTGTCAGATTCTTGAACAGAGCATCGTAGAATAGGTAATATTTTGAAATGAAAACAACAAAAAAAAACCGCTATTATATATTAATGTTTTTCAAAACCGTATTTTTCCTGGAGTAATATTATATTGTATAATTTGTTTACCTTGTCAGTCCCATGTTTATAAAGTCGCCTGTCGCCACCTGTGTGGTACTGAGTCGGCTGGTTTACTAAAGCCTCCGGTCCCGGTGACATTGTTATACGACTACCTGTCCCGTGCCTAGGTACCGACAAGCTGTCGACCTCCATGTAGGAGGAGATCGGGCCGAAGGGGTGTTGTTTTCCGGCGATTTCGAGTAGGCTATTTGACACCCTGGACTTGCACCGCGCGTCGCTGTCTTACGCTGATTTTCCACCGGAGGGGCGAGACGAGACGAGGCGAGGCGAGAATTGAAGTTCGGATGCCAAATTTTCAATTCTCTCCTCGCGCATCTTCGGTGGAAATAGTAAGTGCCATACAAATTTAAATTCTCGCCTCACCTCGTCTCGTCTCGCCCCTCGGGTGGAAAATCAGCTTCAACGTGTTAATGTTTTTTTTGTATATTCATATATGTGTGTTAGTCTGTAAGGTATTTGTAAATATGGGCCTAGATACCTGAAGCAAATATAAAAAAAAGAGTCCAAGGACGAACGACAATGGACTCTTTTTTTTTTATTTGCTTCAGGTATCTAGGCCCATGGCCAGGCCCAACGAACGTTAAGCCGTTTGTTTGTTGTAATTTAACTAAATCGTTATACATCCTAAACGGTTATTGACACAATTTTTTTTTTAGAGAAACCTAATAATGATACCTATTAAAGGATACCCAACATGACATAGTTCGTCGACTTATTTTCGTCTGGTGGCCGCCATTTTGAATTTTGATTACTGTCTTGTCTTCAGTGATATTAAAACAAATCGATTGACGAATGATTCATGAAAATCGGCCCGGGCGTATGTTCTTTTGAGTGCCACAAAGGATTAAACATACACGCATAGACTGTACACACATCCCGGATAAATCCCGGTAAGAGCAAATATTTGTATCATGAGCTGATGAGCATGACTATCTGTCAGTCTTGGATGTTTTCTATGTTTTTATATCAATAAACATATCGTCGTCTAGCTCCCATGACACAAGCCTTATTGAACTATGGGACTAATTTTATTTTGTAAAATTGCCCCTTTATATTATATTTTATTAGTTAAACGAAGATACGTAGTAGAAATTGGTCGGTTAAATTCTCATTTTATACGGAACAAAGTATAAGGACATGCTAACGGCTGACCTAAATATCCAACGGAATCAAACTTTGCCGTGGAAATACATCTCGAAAACAAAATCTGTAGTAGGTTACTCGTTATTCGGCCAAACTTTAGCTGTTAACACTATCCTTATCCGAGAACTCCGCAGATTTCTAGTTAATGAAACATTATCAGAGGAGAGTAATTAAGTAAGTAATAAACAGAAATTATTGGCGTACGTGGGTGAGACACGGTTATTTTCTACTCTGTGCTAGGTAAATACCTCTTGAATTGGCTACTTTCCTAAAAAATCTATTTTGTGCATCAGTTAATTATCAAACAATATAGGACGAGTATTTTTTTTATTTGTCAATCAAACAAAAAATTATGAAGATGTAGCCCGTTAAATTTCCATGTGACGCGTAACGCGAAAATATAATATAATTATTCATTTACTTACCAAACTAATAACCTTATCGCATTGTTGGATTTGCCTTCTTCATTTACCTACTCGTTCTAACCTCGCCATGACTCCATAATGAGTACCTACAGAGCGAGAACAAAATTGCTGGGTAACGGGCAGGTAGACATTTCGGCGAGCCTTTTTTGAGAACCGTCAAACTTTTCTCGTAAATTCTGTCAGCATTTTGTTTCCATTTATTGTTATTTTGCGTTATAATTTTTAAATGTATCTTTAGGTTGTAACGCTGCTTTTGAAACGTTTTCATTAAAATGTATAACCCTTGAAGTTTTTTTTCAAAAAGTACAGTTGTGGAGAGAAAATTTAATTATTTTATGCAGTTTGACGAGAGCTAATTAGCTACTGAAACACTAGTCAGTTACTCGACAGTTATTTACTTGTTAAATACTGTTCAACTCAGAAGGAACTGGACATTTTAGCACCTTGTTTTTTTTGAAGTGCTTCATACTATTTTGATTACAATCGCATTATTTGCACCAGACAGTAAATCAACTAAACTAGTTTGAAAAAAATATCACGAACATCAGCGCCCCCGTTTTCAGCCATGTCATTTCAAATTCATGCCGGGGACATTGGGAGAGTTTTTTATTAGCTAATTGTAATTTAATGCAAATATAATATGAATAAGATTTAATGTACTTTTAGTAGTAACGAAATGCAAAAAAACATCATATTTTCATATTTTTGTATTAAACTCGGTTAACAAAAAAATACTGCCCTAAAATGTATATTATTTAACAACATCAATAGTTACCTTCGTGATTTAAGTATTTAAAAGCATTGCAATCATCACCATTTCTGTTATCCAACAACAGATCATCATCCTTTTAGCGATTTGATTGTGTGAATCACTCGACATTGTTGGCTTAACGTAATCATTGTCGAGTAAGGGGCGCAAGTCCTTGGATGTGCTCTAATCATATTTATCTAACAGAACCCAGTGTGTTGATGTTAACGGATCGAAATCTGAGGAAATGTTGGGCAGAATGGGCGTTCCTCAGGGGTCTATTTATGTCCATTATTATTTTTAATTAACGTGAACGACCTACCATATACGCTGGAAGGTTTGACCAGCACAGTTTTATTTGCAGATGACACATGTCTCCTATTTAAAGAACCCAGAAATAGCTGCAACTATAATTAATCCCGTCTAACGAAACACGTAAACGTGGTTTACAATAAATAACTGCAACAAAAAGCAAAATGAATCCGATTTTCAATACAAATTTGGAGCAAAAAGTGAAGGATTTTCAAACTTTCGGGCAATTTTAGGTGCGATAATCTTCTGATGCTTGCTCAGCACAACTTTGTCGACCTGCTGCCATGCATTTTATCATGTTGTCATGAGACGTAGGTGCATTGAGAGTGGGCTTACGGACTAATACCAAGGCGATGTAAATAAAATACTGCGAACGGCAGTGTGACCTAACTTAAATATAAATACGGAGCCACTGAGTAAGGGCGAACACCTACATTTATTTTACGCTCGAAGTCTGATACGACGCCTAACCCATTACCATATTTTCATCTTCGATAAATGAAAATACCTGAAGTCTGGGTACCTAAACATCTAATTTCGGGGCAGGCTGTGGAAAAACCCATTATCTTAACGCGTATTGGAAAACTATCAATATTTTTTGTTTTGGATGAAGTATGCAAAATACTGACTAATAATGTTCTTATATACACGCTAGTAAGCAAAAATAGGTTGTACTTTTCGTAGGGGTGTTTTTCGCTGAATGCACCCGCATTACCGGTCATTGTGACACTATGGAGGAGGCCTAACACAGTAAAATTTTGGGTTTTATAAATGGATAGAAATAATTCCAGTAGAGTAATTCTACTGCAAGGCCCGATAATGAGTTACCAAATAATGTGAAAGATTGTAAGTCTTTAAATGTATTTAAAACTAAATTGAAACAACACATATATAACACTGTATAACAAATCTCTAACGATCATGCTTAAATGTTTAATTTTAAGGAATCGTAATAATGTAAGCTCATTTTAAGTGAACCGTAGTGTTCTTATGGGTTAATAAAGCATCTCTAAACCTAATATAAGAATGTTTTCGTTCTTGTAATTAAGGGACTCAATGCAAAGCAGAACTCTGGCACAGATCATCGTACAGAATTAGTGGGATAAGCTTGTCTGTCAAAGAAATGCCATTGAAATTGAAGTATTCAAGTATTCAAGTATTTATTGCAATCATGTTGTTACAGTATGGTACATAGTTGACATATGTTACATTAAGTCTCAAACATGAACCCTGTGAGGGCATCGCAATGGTTCTAAATTGACTTACAACTAAATATTCTGATTAGTTCTGATTTTTTATTCTGATTTTTGATTCTGATTTGTTATTCTGATTGATTGACTTACAAATAAATTCTAATTTAATCTGGCCTATGAAAAGGTTTTCTCACTTAAACCTTACCTTCCGCCTGGAATACTCGTAACGGGTACTAAGAAACGACTTTCTGCAGGATGCAGATCTTGGAAAGACAATTTAAACGCAATATGTTATCTCAGTATGCTTTAGTTTCCTTTACAGTAAACAGAGAGATAAACTGATAACTGCAGATATTATCTGTTAGTAATGTGATACAAACAGAATACTTAATCGTTCCATTACCGCACTCAGGGGTAATCACGTAACGTTTCGAACGTACGTTAGGAAAACTCAACTGTAATTTTTATTATTACAAGCTTTTTACAAGCATTTTATTAACTTGCATTGTATGTTTGTCCGGGTGGAATCTTGCAACTGAATTTTGAAGCAGATATCTTCAACCGATTGAGCTGAAATTTTGAGTAATGGTACTGTTTGGATGACAATTCAATATTATTGTAACATCAACCTGATCTGATGATGGAGACAGAAGGTGGCCATGGAATTCAGTACTTAACCGATGTAACCGTACTTCAAAATACGTATATCCTTTAACAAATACTTGACGCAGAATGCTTTCGCAAAAGTTACTAAACTGGTTTTGCTGGTACTTTACAGTTTCTTGTAAAATCTTGGAAACCCAGAGCATGACATTGTTTGTAAGAAGCAACTGTTCGCCCCTTATGATAAAGTTTGCTACGATTTCTAAAGGCGTTGTACCTAGTTTGAAAGATTTCATTTGGAATGTTTAAAATATGAGGTAGTCATCTTAAGTTATACCTTTTTAAATTTAAATCCACTCTCAACAAATGGTTTACTACCCTTTCTTATAATGATACTGAATTATAATGATATTTAGGAGTCTCACACTTATTTAGTAGGTATTTTACTCGCTCTCACATCCATATACTTACAGGACAAAGACACATACACACACATGCACACACTCACACACTCGCTTACCTAACTGCTTTTTTAAATAAATTAATATAAGTTTAGCTGTTTAATGTTTTAAAGTAATAAATATTAGTCTTGATTTTTAACACAACTTCTGTCACGTAGCTAATTATAGCTAATTATAGATAACAGGTGTAACTGATAACTCCATGAGTTCCAAGATACAGGCTCAGCCTAGTTTGGAACTCAACAGATATCGCTCTTCTATTATGTAACAGTGTCGTTGATAAAATAAAGTTATTCTTATTCTTATCCTGATAAATTATGTGAATTTAATTGTAATCGTTTCAATATTGGTTCATAGATAAATCATGCAAGTCGGATTTCAAAACAAACTTAAGAGGGAAGAATACTACGTGGGTACTCGTCCATACAAAAAAAGGAAATGTTTTCTACTTCTAAATATTTTCCAATCTCAATGCTTTTTTAGTACTCACATTATTGACACAATGCAAGAAATTCTAACTTATAGGCACAAAAAAAAAAACATTTTTTTTGTGAATTTTTGAAAATTTGTTCTAATTAAGACGTTTGTTCTATAACAACAATGTTTTTTTTTTAAACGCAACCTATAAAATCTAGAAATATTATGCTGAAGCGATCGACATCAAAATCAAAGTGATTTAGTTAGTGGAAATCGTTTTCTCCCGAAATGGAAATTTCATCAAAAAAGTACCTATTGTCAGTCGCGACCCGCTAGCTGCTGCAAAGCTATACATATTTAGTTGAGTTGAAGCCATGACGCGTAGTTTCCGAGAGGCAACCGGATGGCTTGCGGTATTTGAGGTCCCGAAGTGTTGTGGACCCACCCTGTGCAAACCATAATGAGCCAACTTAGACTGGATCGGAAATTAGACGGGGGGTAAAAATAAAAATGTGGTATTTTATTTATACCCGTGTTTCACGCTGTTTCAATCGGCCGCCACGAGACAGTAAAATATTTTCATATTTTTTTTCTATTTCCGCCTGTCCAAGTTGGCTCAGTTCGGGTTGCACAGGTAGGGTCCAGAACACTTCGGGAGCTCAAATACCGGGTTCACTAATGTTAGACCAAACCACTTTTGGCCAAATGTTTCATTTGACAAAAGTTTCATTTGACCTAATGCATTTTTTTCTTAAATAGAAAGGTTTATAGGATTATTATAAAACGAACCTAGCCTAACCTAATGACTTCTATTTGATGATATTCAACGAAACTGTTTTGACGAAAAATGCAGTAGCAGTATGCAGTAGGTAGTAGATACATTTGGCTAAAAGTTGTTTGGTCAAGAGACAGGACCCCCAAATACCGCGAGCCATCCGGTTGCCTCTTAGACACGCAACTACGCGTCATTACTTTAACTAAATATAGTGATGAAATGTCCATTTCAGGAGAAATCGGTTTCCACTAACTAAATCACTTCTAGCGTTATTGCCGGTTACGCCCTAAAGGAGCCCGGGGTACGTGTTCCTTATCTTATTTATTAAATTAGGCTTATCTAGGACTGCCACTACTCGTCATTAATAAAATAAGTAATTAAAAAGCCTTTATTCTATCATAATTCCGTTTGTGAATATTTCACCAATTGATTCCATATTAATTTAATTTGTCTTCTTCCAATCTTAAATTAACAAATAACTTATATTTGACTAGTATCATACAATAATATATAATTTAATTTAACATTCATTTCATTTTAACATACCAATACAATGAGCGTTTGATAACTTTCATGAAAATTTATAATCTTTGGCGTAGGCTTCCCCCAGCGTTCTCCATGTACCACTGTCTAGCTAACCTAACCCATATGACACACTGTCTCGAGCTAGTCTAAGCCATATGACACACTGTCTCTAGCTAGTCTAACCCATATGACACCACTCGTCATACTCACCAGAAAATCAATGTACGATTCTTACAGAACGGGCCGGGCCGGAGAGTGACGGGCCGCAGTTTATAAGTTGCGAAAGGAATTTGAAGCTTTAATACAGACGTTATATTTCATATTTGAATGGATTTGCGGCCGATCGACTCCGCGCGGATCCGAACGGCTGCGCTCGGCTGTCGTCGCGTCTGACCGGCTGCATCCGGCTTTTGCCTATTGTACTCTATTAAAAGTATTAATACGCAGTCGATTGCCGCCGGGTGCTCGCGCATCCGTTGTGATGCGGTGCCATTATGCGACTCGGCCCGGCCCATACGATGGGAATCCTAGATGATTCTCTACTCTTAAATACCTCGTATCGTACTATAGTCTCGATGCTATGACTAAGATACGAGCTTGGCTAGCTACGAGATGAGATGTGGCTGTCACGTGACACGTTACAACATGTTAATCTACTTAATGAGGTAATAACCTCATGATCTTGATTAGTCTGCTTGTGATGGTACAAACGGAATGCTAAATCATGTTTGGTGCAGTGGTCCGCTACGCCTATGATTACTGCAATTGCAAGCCTGATGGCGCTTTACATTATAAACTAACGGTACTACTAGGCCAGATTTATTTTGGTAATTCTCTAATTTTCATATTTTTTTGTCATTAGCATGATTTGTTAACTCAGTTGGCAAGAGCGCATTGGCAGGCATAGCCTTTGAATTTTTTTCTTTTCACATAATAATACACAAACAAAATGAAACCGATGGCCCGCCCGTAACGAAATGCTTTTTTTATCTCGGCGTAGTCTGGCGGGTAAGAAATAAAACGAATGCTCCAAATATGAGGAACATAACATTCTACATGGCCCTGTCTTTCCTAAATATGCTGTAGCCCCCATGCAGGCTAAGAGCGGTTTGGGGACTTCACATAATACATCTTTGAATTGCTTCGTCTCACATCATCTTACACAAACAAAATCAAATCCATGCATTTACCCGAACTTCACCTGTATTTTCTAGTAAGAAAAAGACGTAAGAGACACGACTTTCCTCCAGAATTTTCATCTATCGAACCTACACCCGTTCAATTATGTTAATACTGTAATTCCCTTGCACTCCGCGGATAGTTTTACAACCCCAAGTAATTTGTTCCGAACCTATCACAATATTCGACTCGCAGCTAAACAACATCCAATTGAGTTGTTTATATGTGTTTACGCCGATTTCCCACCGGTCCATAATGGAATGAGATCTTCTCCAAACGTGACTCGAATAGGCTGATCTGCAAAGGATTGTAGTGTAGGATTAATATGGTTATGCATTGGTACTGCTGTTAGGTTACCTTTAGAAATGTAGCTGGCTTCAGTCGACTCAGTGGCGACATGTGACAAACAAAATGGTGAACAGTTCAATTGACAGCAAACATGAGCACAGTTCGTCTCATGATAAGCGAACGCCATAACTTATATTACATACTAGCTTCCGCCCGCGACTTTGTCTGCGTGGACCCGGGATAAAAACTAACCTACATTTTAATCCAGGCTATAAACTATCTTCGTGCAACATTTCATCCAAATCGGTTGAGCCGTTTAAGCGTGATTGAGTAGCAAAAATCCAAACATCTAAACGCTGCGGTCGAATGCGGAATGCAATACCGCGGTGCGCCTCCCTTAAGATGGAGCTGGCACTCGTTGGCTTTTTAGACGGTAGTCCAAGACTTCTGGCGCGGTTAGTCCATCATTACCGCCCTACCCCCTCCCCGTGGCGGGCGAGATGCGTAAAGGCATTTCCACAACGTAAAAATAAGGCCCATTACTCTCACCACAGCGGATCCCACACCAACATATAGGTAACTAAGTAATGGTGGTATTATAATAAGGTCTTCCGCAAGGAGGAGATACTTTCCTAATAGTTACGCTTCTCCATGAGCGAATATAGATGCTTGTCGTGTACATGACAAATTTAATGTTATTATGAGAATGTTTTATCACTCACTAGGTAAGTGAATGGTGAAACATTCCCTAAAAAACCTGTTCTAACGTAACATCAACAGCAAAAAGCGAATGAATATTATTGCTCAAAATAATCTACACTCGACTATATCAGAGAGTCCATTTATTTATTTCGAATAGGAACATCTGCTGTAGGTACGACAAAAATCTGCTAAATCTTTGAAAAAGAAGCAAATATCTTGAAAAATCCTTACAGTTGTTCTACGGAAATACTTTTATAACTTAGTATTTTTAAACAACAGCTATATTTCTGAGCGAATAGTGTTCAGAGAACGAAATAACACGTCAAGGAATGCTTCAAGATGAGATGAGCTTATGTTTTAGAGAAATTCTGAGAATACCAATTTGTAGGCGTTAAAAGAGCAATTTTGCATTGCTTTAAGGACATGTGAGCGGGAATTATCCTCTCTTAGAGCGAGTATCAATCTCTGTTACATTTATGAACTCTTCTTCATTCAATATTTTTATGATTAGTGAATGAATGAATGAATGAATGAATGAATGAATGAATGAATGAATGAGATTTATTTTGAAACAACAAAAGTTAACAGTGTACAGAATTCTTATATCTAAAAATATTATTTAGTTGTCTCAAAAAAGGAACCCACTCAGCATGAGTCGAGGCAGAGGGGGCCCCGACGCTGATTTTCAGTGGGTCCTGTAATGAGTACCTAACCTAAAACTAAAATTAAGGAATCGCGTTTGATGAACAGGCTTACATCTATATTTAATTGCTAAGATTGTACATTTCAGGTTATTTACCTTTAGCGATAACCAAACCAGAAGTTGGATTGACATGAGAGAAGATAAACAATTAATAGGTAGGCTGAAAAATTTATGTTATGTAGGATTCGCGTGTTTACACGTATGCATTATTTGAATAAAGAACACTTACACCTATTACCGACGCAGGTTGCTAGGCAATAGAATTTGGATTAGTAAGTAGTGTGCTCCGTTGTACCTCAACAATCCTACTTATATTATTTATAAATGCGAGAGTTTGGAAGTTTATATGTTTGGATGTTTGCTACTCAATCACACTTAAACGGCTCAACCGATTTGAATAAAAGTTTGCACGAAGATAGTTTATAGCCTGGATTAAAATATAGGATAGTTTTATCCTGGGTCCACGCAGAGGAAGTCGTGGACGAAAGCTAGGTTAAAAATACCCTAGGCCTACGATGTCAGAGTGCACCACTTTGGCCGATTCTGCGCTACCTGTTGCAAATTGCCCAACAGAGCATAGACCCTCTGGAAGACCTACATATACTCTATACTATACGATATATACTATATAATATGCGATAGTCGGTTTCGTATATGTCTTTTGTTTTCTAATACGTTGGGCTTAAAACTCTTATTATTTGATGGTAAACGCGACCCTTTCATGAAAAGAGATCATTATGCGATTAAAAACTAGGAAGAAATCTCAGATACATAGCATTACAATGTATTTCGCGAGCTCACTTACCCGCGCGCTAGGTTAACGTGTCAGAGCAAGCTCGCGATACATAAGTGGGTCAGGCCGTAGATTTTGCCACAAAGAGCGCAGCGGTGACGTAGAATTTTCTCCGTACCGGATGCGCAGAGTGACGCAAAACGGAAACGCAAAATAATTAAGTTGCGCGCAACATGTGTGATTTTTACATAAAATATTTGGAATAAATATATAATAATAGTAGATTGTGAACCGAGGGAAGAAAAACCCCATTACAGACGAGATATTAAAGGTACTGGAACGAAGTGAGAGCGCCAATAGGTCGTGGATGGAATGGGTTGTTTCATACAAGTAAAACACTATACTTACACGTTTGATTTCGAATATGAGGAAAGTAGAACAGACACGATGTTAGGAAATATCATACATTATAAAAATGCGCCCAAGATCACCAAGAGACTCCATACTAAATAGTAGAAATTACCTATCAGTACTATTATTAAGCCTCAGGATTTTCATCATAGTTAGGTTAGGTCAGGTACAAAATAAAATGATGGATTTTGGTATGGTATGATTTTTTGTTATTACTTAAACAAAGACTGAATTTCTTGGATTTCTCTGCCGGAGTCAAATAATCTTGAAAGGAAATATAATAATTGTAGCTTAGCAAAAAAAACACCTAAAAAAGCGCAAATCTAAGCATTGTATATGTGCACACCTTTACTAAGTAGCGCAGAGTAGCATACAGCCATTCTGCGTAACGTGACGCAGATAGAATCAATCTTAACTCGATAAATACACTGTTTTTTCCAGGTTTCTTTGCCTTGAAAGATTACACACACTTTACTGAATAGGGCACAATAACAATAACAAATATTCATACAAGACTTACCTTGAAATCTTAAAAAATGCACTCCGCGACAAACTGGTTACCTTCCACTTTTTGCCAAAATTGACAGCCTACTGACAAAAATATAGCCGCTACCGCGTCATTGACCATTGACATGGTAACTCTGGTGTTGTCACTACTGTAATACAAACACAGCTAATGTTTAACTCCACAAAATGGGGAGATGTTAGTTACGCAGTCAAAGTAGCGCAGAAAAATGTTTTTGTGTGTTTTTTTTTTAAACGTGTGAAAATGTATGTACTTTCTTAGGAAACATGAAACGATATTTAAAAGGCGGCTAGGTAACTATTATTTCATAACGTCAAATCAAAAAGATTAACAAAAATTTTTTTTTTCTAATTTTTCTGATTGAGTAAAGTACTATTACCTAAGCGGATTCGCGTTTTTTATGAAATTTTCGACGTTTTTCATGAAAAAATATTGTGTAACTTCCCAAGTTTATGGATTTATTTTAATATCTTCAGTGACCAAGGTTCACCATTTCTTAGGGAATACAATGCTGTGGTTGAGAAATTAATATTACGTATTAAAGGTTAAAAAAAGGAGCGGAGAGTTAGGTTATACCTTTTATGGCAAAATCTACGGCCTGACCCACGTCTCAAATGTATACCTAGGTGTATTTTATTATTTTTACTAGCTTCCGCCCGCGACTTCGTCTACGTGGGCCCAGGATAAAAACTATCCTATATTTTTAATCCAGGCTTTAAACTAACTTCGTGCAACATTTTATTCAAACCGGTTGAGGGGTTCAAGCGTGATTGAGTAACAAACATCCAAACATCTAAACATCCAAACATCTAAACTTTCACATTTATAATATTTATTTTTATATTTATTACGTCATACCTGGCCATAAAGTAGCAATTGCCACGAGTGCGGAAAATCCCGCGGCCAGGGAGAGAAAATTTTGTACTCATCACGGGCCGTAATAAAAGCAAATTGTAACTAAGAATACAATGGATGTATGGTCTGAAATAAAACATTTTAATTATAATTTTGAGTGAAGAAAGCTCAGAACGGATACTAACCTTGCCTTCGGCTCGGGCGTCAAATACCTGCGACCCGAGACATTCTTTGTTTTACGGCCCTAGGTAAGTAATGTAAGTACGTCTACTTGATGTTGAAAAAGTGCTACCGCTCGCAATGGCGACCCGCCTTCAGCCGCGCTAACCAGTTGTTTTCATATCATCCCGAGTTTCAGGGCGACACTGATGTATTCTGTGATGCGATGCTAAAATGTACATTTAGGTACACTACTTTTAATTTTTTTTAAGTGTAGGCTATAGCTCTTATCAAATTCTAAGCTTCCTAATTATAGGTATTAGTATTACTTGGGATTGACGATTTTGTTTCATGGGAAAAGGCCTGTAGGTTGTAATTATGATAATGATGATATTAGTTAATTTTGATTCAGGGATACGATCATGATGTATATATTTATTTGAACTTTATTACACAAGGGTACAATTATTATTTTTGGCCCCTAAGCGGGTAAGCGTATTATGCGGGAGGAAGAAAAACGTTTTACTTGTAGTGATAATGTAAAGGTGTACGTAGATACGATAAAAGTTGCCGATCCCTTAGTCAGTGCTGCAAACTTATATTGGATTGGAGTGTTGTTCGCGCATTATGCGTGTGGCATGGTAAGTTCGCATTTTTTCGCCCGTATACATAAGTCGGTAGCATTGTTCGAAGTAGAAGTGGGTTAAGTACAGATAGCATATTGATCGGGACCACAATGCGTATTAATTGTGACAAAATGTATGTTGCGAACGCAACCGTTTTTAGTATTGTATACTTAAATAATGCTTCATATGCAATAGCAAAACGCGCCCGTCGGGCACGGTTAGCATGAGAGAGGGCTTTTTAAAAGCACCAATAGAAGCGCTACACATACCCAAGTTTTATCCCTACCTAAATTCGTTACCTCAAATAAGTCAAATCTTGCAAGTCACTTACCTTTCATATACGAAACCATATAACACCACTTCTGTACATCTGTCTTTCGGCCAAACTATTTTTGTAACAACCAGAGCCTTTTGGGAAATTATACTACAGTTAACTTTTCATCGAAGTTTTATTTAAAAGTCGTCGAGCTACATCTATCACCGGCATCGGCGCCAACAAGGTATGAAAACATCATACATAATATCATTACAGGGACCGGCGTAAAATGGCGTATTAACGTGACCGTATTAAGCGGGTTCTCCTGTCAAATGTTGCAAAGCATTATAGATGCAACACCTGACAACTAATATACACTACTTATTTAACTAAGGTACGCTATATAATAGACATTACTTAATATTGAATCATAATATTATTATAAGCGATGCCTACACCAACCTCAAGAAGAAAATCTAACCGAGTTTCGTTGAATTTAATTTCCAACTCCATGAGTTTTGGTTACGAGAGCCGTACTATAAATAATCCTTTAAAATTTGTGCTTTAATATTAGGTGAAACGCGAATTTCAAATCCTAGTGCAGTGTAAATGTGCCTTTATATTGCCCGTGTATACTGCTCGAGATTTATGCAAGGATTGGCGCAATAATGGACGGGAATGTAGTCATTAGCGTATGGTAGAGATCCCTTATAGGGATATAAGGGATCTCTACATACTAAGAAGAATTTATCGTATGATTCACTAGTTGTATATTTTAGAGGTAAAAGAAAAGAAGAAATGCCTTTCTCCTCGAAATGATAATGATTTTTTTAGTATCACATCAGATATTCCGGTGAAGGAAGGTTCGGAAAAGCAGATGCACTCATCATGACTTCTCTGGCGTTTGCCATCAGGCCAGCCGTAAGCTTATTTGATACCATGGTGGTGACCTGGTAACAGGGAGTACAGCGAAGCGCTAATACTAATTTAATGAATTTAATGCCATCCTCGAGAGTGTTTTAGCCTTATAATGGCGGGGTCCCACGGCCCGTGTTATTACAGGCCAGGCCGGCCGGCTGGGCGGTTGATCGCGTCACGCGCTGAGCCGTTCCCACGGCGTGTGTAGGCCTGTACCGGCCTGTTGTTACCGCCTACTAGATCGTTCGTCTACTCCACAACGTGCGTTGTTCGCGCAACCGGTGTCGCTGGTGAAATCAATGAGTTAGAACGGATGCAGGCGCGCTACGCCTTTGATACTCCCGATGGATAGGAAAGGCTACGACAGGCCACCGCAGGCCTCATCGGATGCGACGGTTCCCACGGCCCATGTGAGAAATGAGGCCGTGGGACCCCAACTTAATACTAGTGGCTTTGTGAGCTGTAGAACTCGCAAGCCATGATGTATTTTCTTTAAAAAAGATTAAGAATGTAGTCAAATGGAGAAAAAAGCCACGCAAGAGGTTAAATAATCTCAAAGTTATAAGTATCCAAAGTTTTAAGAGGGGGTATGTTCTGTACCTTTTCTGAAAAACCACCTTACCTACCACCACAACCTACCACCCTATATAAAACGATTGTCATTTACTATGGCGCTCATGACCTCACGATTTGCTAGCGTTTTCCCTCTCTAACAAGATTAAAACGGTTGCAATTTTGAGATATTTAAATGGGATTTTCGTCATTAGCCATATTTTTTTGCCTTCTTTCTTTTTAAGTCATACTAAATTATGAGTCTACACTACACACCTATTATTATATTTGTATTTTGAAAATCCGAATCGCCCAAAAAATGTAGACAAGGTATATAATTATTGAATCTGCTCACAAAATTTCACGAGAATCGGTTGATAAATGCTGATAAATGCAATGAAAGATATAGAGGAGAACAGCCGACCATCGGACCTACGAAAGAACTGGCCGCAGCTGAAACGGAGAACTTCGTTGGCTTCGCTCGCTTGTGCAATTAATAAATAGGAAAAATCAGTGAGTTTGTATGGAGGGGGTAATCTCCGCTATTACTTATCAGATGTCAAAATTCTTTGACATTTATATGGAATCGACCTTCAAGTTAGATTTAAACTATTTAATCCCACTGCTCCGCCTGTTAGCTGTAAAACGCGGGCGGAGCGACGCGGGCAGCTTGTATTTGAATCGCATTTTCCATACAATTACACCACACCGCTGAAATTGAAGATTCATGAAAAGGGGAATTGCCGTGAGCTGTTTATCTTGTGAATTCCTACTTTACTTTGTCCACATTGAAAGCCTTAATTGTGTATCCTAAAGACGTTAATTTCGTTAGTTGAATAACTAACTTCTAATGATATTTATTAGAAGACTTCTGCGACTGAAACTCAAAGAAGGGCTTCGTAGTTAAACGTTTATTTTGTTTTATAAGTATTGTGTTAAATAAATGAAACTCATTTTATCCCGTTTATTATATAATCAAAATACATTCCAACATTTGAAGTGCTTTAGCAGCGCTCGTTGTCAAGCGAGACTAAGACAAAAAATCTCTGTCACATTACCTTGTGGAAACTTACTAACGGCCATTCCCAATAATCAATCCACGGATAGTTTTCCTTACCAGCAGTTACATTTTGACACTTTTTCTACTGGTAATCTGTCAAAATGTAATTGCTGGTAATCAGAAAAATTAATCATAAGAAAGTTTTCATGCTACAGTTGATATGCCTCTGGATTAAACTTTTGATTTTTCGTAATAAAAAAGAAGATTCTACTATTTATTTACAATCTCTGGTAGCATGTTAACATCTTTTATAATGTGGTACCGTAAAATGGGGTAAGTAGGGTTCGCGGGGAGAGTTGGGTTATGAATGGGGAGAGAAGGTATGAAAGGGGGGTGAGATTGTTTTTTAAGGCTACTGCTACAAAAATAATGTATTCCAATTTAAAATGGAGCTATAGTAATACTCCTAATATAAAAAGATCGATCCAACAATCCTCCAAAATCACCTTTGTATGAAAACCCAATTACGAGGGACTACGGGGTGAGGTGGGTTTTCCTGTTTATCGTCAAAGTTATGAAATGGAACTACCCAAAATAAAATAAAAATAAAAATACAAACGTCCGGAACACTGATTATATACGCCATTCAGTTTGTATAAGTAAAAATAAAATGTTATCGAGGTTTGAATGTCAGTTTTCACCCTACTCACCCCATTTTACGGTAGTTATATTTTGACCATTCAGAGTATTCAACCAAATACATAGAAATCATTCCGGCTGGCAACTTATTAAAAGATGATGCACAGTAAGTAGTATACAAAAAACCCGCCGTACCTCAAAAATCCACACTCCTTAACAGTACCTACCTATTAAGTGCTACGTTCCTAGCCGATCCCGTGGTTTTCCTCGTACGTAGCGGAAAGCGACTACGGCGTAGGCGCCCGCTAGGCCGGTTCCTGGCAGTGAAAGTGTTAAGTAAACTTTAGCTTAGTCTCCATAAGCGATCAAATGAACGACCAGCCCCCCTATTCTGTAACTTGCTTTAAGCTCACCTCAACGCTCACCCACAAATATATCTTGACACCGCGAAGCCTAGAAACTAAGCGTAGGTAGAGGTCTAGTTTCGTGACGGGTGACCGGCGGGGTGAGCCGCATTACCGCGTAGTGAATAACAGCCCTGAACGAACGAAACCGACCGAATGAATAATTGAAGTCCGTAAAGTGGAGTTCTAACATTAGTCGCAGAATTCAATTAAAGGCTGACTCACATTAACTGCAAGTTTGCTCTCATTTTTGGAGTAATTATTCCCGATATAATTCATCCCATGTTATACCCGATTTCCTACGTTTTGAATACACTATGAAACGAGGTCGGTCAGAGACTTTGACAAACAATAATATATTATAAGAAAACCGGTCAAGTGCGAGTCGGACTCGCGCACGAAGGGTTCCGTACCAATCTATAATAACAGCAAAAAAAAAAGTTTGTTGTATAAGAGCCCCCCTTAAATATTTATTTATTTTTTGTTTTTAATATTTGTGTTATAGCGGCAACAGAAATACATATTTGTGAAAAAGTCAACTGTAACGTTCAACGCGCGTTTGGTAGATCCAACTGTCACTTTCCCATATAAATATCGAAATTTAGATCTAACTGGTCGAATACGCCACGCAGTGTACGTGTGTCGTGTTACTTTATGTTTGGGAAAAAGACAGTTGAATTATCCTAACGTACTACGTTCGATAAGTTACGTGAACATTCCTCAGGACTGCGCCAACTGCGTACAAAAGTCGGAAATAAGGGTAAATAAATATCGCATTTTATTTAATTTTTAACCATTTTTTTTTTTAAACTTCCCAACCGTTTCTCGTTTTTCACATTGTTTCTCATCCCATTGTGCTTATGTCACATATTTAACAGATTTAGTATATAAATTATTTATTTATTATGTGTATACGTTTGTATCGGCAGTATGTTGTGTTGCGTTCCGTGGGTCACGTACGGTGCTGTCTGAAAATCAGCGCTGTAGGTGTCTGTCTGACACCTTGGCATAATGCTGAGACAGCGACCGATTCACTGCCGCGAAGACACACACATTATGTGTCAATTGTATTGTATCTGTACTCCCTTTGTCTCTGTGTGTCTTTTGTGTAGTGAATAAATGTCTTCTTTCTTTCATTTGTTCTTACACTGCAATTTATACACACAATAATCTGAATTGTTGAAATACATTGACATTAAATATGTCGTGTAGTGTAGGCACTTACCTTTTTTAAATAAATAAATAAATAAATATTAGGGGACAATCTTACACAAATCGACCTAGTCCCAAACTAATCAAAGCTTGTACTATGGGTACTAGACGACGATAAACATACTTATATAAATAAATAAATACTTAAATACATAGAAAACATCCATGACTCAGGAACAAATATTCGTGCTCATCACACAAATAAATGCCCTTACCAGGATTCGAACCCGCGACCTCTTGCTTCGTAGGCAGGGTCACTACCAACTAGGCTAAAGCGGTCGTCAAACCTACCTTTATGATTACTGTACGTAAATAAAACGATGGAAAACCTGAGACGCTGACATGGGACCGTTCCGTGGCAATGTGGTTTTTGCTGATTTATGCGCATGTTTATGTTGTTGTCATGAATAAATGTTATTCTATTGTATTGTATTCTATTCTATTCAATAATAAGATGAAAAGCCAACGAGTAGCCATCGATTCCTATTAGGTATGTTGCACTTAGTTTGTATTGTTTTCTTTAGAACTTTTGAGCGGTATGCCAAATGTAATATAATAATAATATATTGAAAAACATTATTGCTAATGTTAACATCGTGATTGCGTATTTCATAGTACATTCATTATTACATGCGTCTGAACTAGGATGATCCTGTGATGACAAAGTAATTATTAACTAATTCGTGCGATTTGTGTATAAGACCGCCTGTTGTCTACCTCTACCTACATGTTATTGTATTGTTTTTCTTTTTAACTGCTTTGTTTGTGTGAGGTGTGCAATAAAGAGTATTTGTATTGTTGTATTGTATTGTATAAGAAAGGTATAACTATTATATTATCGTACATTTGTAAACATTTGTAATATAGAACATAGTAAACTTAATACTTAGAAGTGTTAAAATTTAAACGTTAAGTATATTCATATCAACAAATCGCCTATTAAAATTACTTTAGATATAGGTACATAACTACAGTGTCAGCATCTGCGGTTATGTTAGACTAAGGTCAAGCATGATTAATTAAATTGAGTTCAATAACATACGTATGTATAACAAATAATTGTATGCGTTGCGGCCTTCGCGGATGACGTTAAAATAATTATGACGAGATTAGAGAAGTAACATCACATCAGATTCTTGCCTATCAAAATTGAAAGTTAAACCAAGGAGCTCAATTAGCGGGTGCAGCATGGTTGCTATCACGTTCTGACAAGTAGGTACTTATGCGAGTGCGAGAGAGGCGGATGTCTTATCCACAACGATAAGTGATTAAATGGGCACCATTTCAATCCTCTTGTATAAATCAGCCAGAGAATAGAGCCCTAGAACCATTTTTGTTTATGATGGAATGTCCGACACATTAACGACAGCCACCTTGTGGCCAGCTTGTCACTGCAAAATCTCCCTAAGTATCCCAAATAACTGTGCCAGTTAAAATAAAACGCAGCTCTGCCGCCCGTGCCTCTACTAAGTCTGACAGATTACCCAGGCGCAGCCGTGGGATATAATATAGCCAACTTCCACATTGAAAGTCCACTCTATATACTGATGTATTTGAAATCGGATGAGAAGTGCCACACAATACCTGAGGGTGTAGAAACATTACAACCTCACAGACATTTTCCTCTTTATAATGTTAGTTTGCGTCATACCTGACCGTAAAGTAGGAATTACCGCACGCTATGGGTGCGGAACATGCTACTTCCTGGCCTGGGACAGATGTAAAATTGTGTACTCACCACGGACCGTAACAAACAAAGCCTCAGATCGCATATTTATCGGACTTGCCTTGTCGAATACTTGCGGTTTCAGACATTCTTTGTTTTTTTTTTGTTTTTTTCATTTATTTAGGTCAACAAACAAACGCTACAAGGTTGCTTAGTTGAGAAATTATAAAATAAATACAAATATGCGCGATCCACACCACCAATTAACATTATAATGTTGCAAGAAAACTAAAATTTTACCCCCCTAGGTAAGTAATGTACTATTGAATGGAAGAGATGGTCTCATTGAATGTAATGAAAATATTTTTGCCTCTTCTCCGTGCTGGTTTAACTGTGATCTGCGCTGTAAAAGCCAATAGTTGCTTGGTCAACTAACATTAGCACTTAATTTGTATGTTCGTTCTCTCCGTCCATTCGAGAACCTGCATTATTAAAAGGTCAATTTATAAAAGTACCAGAGAGACGATTTAAAAGCCAGCGGCGCGGCGGAACGAAAATATGTTTTTACAAGCTTTTTTAAACTCCTATTTCTGTGGAGAGGGAAATTCGTTTGGGTTATTTGTGGGGGCAAATTGTTTTTGTTAGCAATAACTGGATACGTCCAACGCGCTTGCTGATAAAGCGAAAATAACTGAACGTTTTTATAACGAAAATATTTGAAAATACATTTCGGTAAACAATTTAGGCTTTTTTCGACACCGTTATAGCATTTTGTAGCATCGCGGTGACTGCTATGATTCTGATATTCTTCTATTCTAGATAACAAATTGAAAAGCTTTAAACCACCAAAGTGTCGGCTGTTTTCTAGTAGGTATTAATGTTTAACGTTCTTATTTCTAACTTCTCCTCGTAATGCGTACTTATATTATGTATCACTGACTCAATGATAAACATCTACGCAATAATCATTATATTTAACATAATATGCTACGGTATAGAATTCATATGTAAATTTAGTTTGTATCATAACTTTCAAAATCTAAGCAGTTTGTAATGTACCTGAATATGCAACAAAATGAATTATAAATGAGCTAAATTCTCCGCCTTGTATTTCATCAGTCTTTACTCTAGTTCAAATTTAATACGCCCTGTTTAAAGAGATGATTCTTACTAAGTTTCAAATCAAAGCTGAAACGAATCAATAGCCCTTCCTGAATTACTAGTAGTTTCCGAAGCGGATTCAATTGAATACAACCCAAGCCCTAGCAGTGATAGATTGAATATGGACGATCGGATAACCTGACCAAATGATTCCATTACGATCGAATAAATCAAATCAGTCAGGTAATAAAATATATCCCTGAGATGCCATATTTGATGGATATTTTCATTACTCGCACCTTGGCTAGGCAATAGTTATTGCTTTTATCTTTTCAGTGAGTTTGCGAAGGGACCTTGGTTTGATAATAGGATTATTATTATTTAAAAAGAGTCTAAGAAATATGTGAACGACGCACCGCCCTCGATAGAGCGCAGTGCCTGCGCGCGGCCATCCTCGCTCGACGCGCAGCGTTACCTCGCGCTGGAGCGACTTTGTTGCACCGACTGAGTGCTTCGTCATACACCTAGCAGCGACGTATGCCACTCTACAGTAACCTCACAGAACTACACGCAGAAACGACCCGGAACAGAACCCTGGCGGCCCACTCGATCCCTGCGGCAGCCCGCGCAGCTTACGGGTATGACTCGCGAGCTCGGAGCCCTTTTGATACCCGCGGGTTCTGGTTCTTTATAAACCTGTTACCAAGGATGAGATAAAAACAAACTTTCATGATAATAACCACTCACACGTCCGGCTCAAAGACCATTATCCGGTCGTACGCCCATGGATACCTTAGTATCAAAAAAATAAGTAGCGTCTTACGCCCGTGGATACTTTAGTTTCCAATAGTGCTACGTTGGAACCGTTTGAAATAATGCCATTTAGCGAAATTACTCGACTTTATTTTGATAAAGTGTTAACCCAGAGTCGTAGCTAAGGAAATACTTCACCTAAAAACGTCGAGATGGCGGTTAATGGCAAAGTCATAGGAGTAGAAAAAAGTTTTGTCTGTGCTCGAGAGTGTTCTCGCGTTCTAGTGAGTGTTTTTCATCGGCTTCTCTGTTATGTCGTAAGTATTTTGATTATAATAACATACATTGTAGATTGTTATATATCAAAAAAATTCACATATTTATTCAATTATTTAATAGAAATATCACCAATCGAGTGTACACACAATGGTCAATAATATTCAGCGTTTTCCTTGTGTATTTTGCAGTGGACAGATTACTAGCCAACGGGCGTTTTCAAAAACATCCACAATAAGGGTCTGCAAACGATATATTGCGTGCATATTTTATGTTTTGATTGTAATTCATATTAAAAGCACGTTTGGACTGCACCTTGCTTGATATTTCATGTTTTATAATTTTCCATCCAAAAAATCTAAACGGAAATCGGTTCATCCTACTACGATACCACAAACAGATACACAGATACACAGCCCGTACACCCTCTCTTTGCGTCGGGGGTTAAAAACGGGGCGACTGAGTATGTATTGCATACGGGGTAATAATTAAGTGTAACCAGGCGACTATTCCTAACAGATATCTAATAACTTTAAACTGATTTAATGTTTACATCTGTTCTTTTTAATTTTATTTAACATTTATTTAAGATAAGTTGCATACAATAAAAACAGTTTTTTTTAAATTTATATATCAAAAGTATTTTCTAAAAGTATCACGAAAATCTTAATATGTTTTTAGGCAATTATAAAAATTATTTGTAGAGGCCCTTAGGGCGGCCATCTTGCTTGAAATTGAGCTCCAGCAGCTAGTTCCGACTTGCGGCATTTTGTGTCAGGAGTGCGTGTTTTGTTTGGAATTATTTAAATACTAAACATTTGTTATAAAGTGAGTTATAGGTACCAATAGAAAGCAGATATAGTGTTTTTTTAGTGAAATATAGTATAATAAGCATTATTTTCAAAAATCGGTGTTAAAAATATAACAAAAAATATAACATTGACTTTACTTTGTTATTTCAAGTTTGACCTTGATTTTCGGGGTCCTAAACTGAACATTTTAGAGTTAATAAAATACCATTGTAATCTGTATACTTTCGTCTACACGGAAGTATTTTTATCTTAGCTGCAGTGTGGTTGAGCAGCAATCATCATATTTATCAAGAAAACAGCGCGCGAGCGCTGCGCGGCGCGCTGGTGCTCTGGGCTGGACGTGTCAGGGCATATTGGGTCAACGGGCCGGACGTGAGCGTTTTTTATTGTTGGATACTATAGTTTCCGTGGACGCCTGAGTGGATAAAATGTATATTTGAACTTTAATAATGAATTATGTATACTCCTAACAACAACTTTCCTAACTTTCCTATCACTTTCCCTATTTACTTCCTATGTACTCCTTCTCATCAGTTGCTTCCTTCTCAAGAGGACTCGGCTGACACAAATTGCTATATTTTTTTTCCTGTTTATATTCTAAAACTACTCCACAAAATAGTGTACTATAAGAGGTTACGAAATGGTCACGCTGATAGCTTGCCATGATAAGCAAAATTACGTAGTATAAATTCTCGATTAGACTTTAGTACGGCATATTTTTAGCCAATCAGCGCGCGGCGGGTCACGTGTGGCGCCTCGCTACATTACGTTACAAGCCGGCGAGATTTACCTAGTCGATACAAGGTGGCTCACGTCATGGTCAACCCTCTGAGATATACTCGAATTTAAAGATTTTAAACATGTATTTGGCCTATATGCCTAGGGTATGTACCTATTCTAACCATAGGTATGCTAGCTGTGACCTTTATTTACACACAGAGTGTTACAACCTGAAATATATTTTTATTAATTTAGTTGCTAATGCAACCACACATTCTATGGGACAGAGAAGTAAACCATACCATGATTCTCCCGGCGTCCTTAGGTTTAGGAGGCTGGTGGTAGTGGGAAGGTATCGGCTGGTGTGTTGAACGATTCCTCCAGCATTGGCAGCTAGCGGGCTGTCCCGCCCTTGTGGTTAGTTGTGACTCTGGGGCTCAGTCAGCTTCTCCAAGTGAATTAAGGGAGTCAAGCTGGTTTTCCACCGGAGGGGCGAGACGAGACGAGACGATGCGAGAATTGAAATCGTACGGGACTTACTACCTATTTGCACCGCGCGCGCGCGCTCGGAAAACCAGCTTCACTCCTCGATTATCTAAGTCAAGGAATTCCTGCTCTTCCCTGCCTAGAGCAAACCGCAATAGCGACGAAGGGTCGGAATAGCTGGTACTCGCCTGAAATACCAAATAAAATTGATGTAAATTAAACAATTAAAACAAAACTTATGTGCTCCAATCTACACCGAATGTAGTTTCTATGTCTAACGCATCTGGGATATAAATCTAGGATATAAAGGTTAGATACTTTATTATTACTTTTATGACACTCTATGGGAGATATGTATATGGTATGTATCATAGTGTTGAATAAACTATTTTAACATTGACTTTACTTTTGCCACTCTTACCATTCAAAAAAAAATGGTAAATAGGTACTAGTAAGTAGCGTAGCAAAGCGTTCGACGACTTCTTCATCAAATCCCATTTTCTAAGGAGGTCTCCCATTGGATCCATGTATTAGATCGACACTGAATAAACACGCACATTACGCAAGGACAAAATGTGAACTGCACACTGCCCAATTACCCATCCAATCCACCCTTGCCCCTTGTCCCCCTCGCCCGCGCCCGGCCCGAAACTTTTATGTGCATATGCACGATTTAATTATGGCTTTGCACTATCAAACTTGCTGCATAGTTTGAAATATATACATGCATTGCACAAAACACCATGGTGCCACTCTGTGAACCATAACTTTTTACACAAGTACCGATATTTTATGGTGCATTTGTGACGTCACTAATTTATCGTGCATTGATCACTGTATATTATGATGCGTTATGTCTTTTTGGTGCCGTGTGCATAATATTGTATGCTACTTGCACGATAAAACATAAGGCACTTGTACCTTATGTTTTGGTGAGGTTTCTTGCACAATGAAGTTCAATTCTAGCAGAATAGATTTAGATTCGTGTCACTATTTAAAGCGTTGCGCACTGTTTTATTAGTGGCGAGCAGCGTATTTTAGAATGTGTGCATAATATTTTATTACGTCGTCTTCGATCCATTTTTCTCTGTATAATTGTAATTATTTTATTTTATTGTTGTATGATATGGACTAATTATAATTATTAACAATTTTGACATGTAATACTGAATTATTATGAATAAAAATATGATTATGATTATGAAAAAAAGACTTTTTTGGGACTACTAAGACTGGTTCCCTCACGAGATTTTCTTCAACGAAAAGGTATTGTCAATATCAAATTATATTTCATACATAAATGTTTCGAACAAGCGTACGAAAAGACGCCGCAGGCTCCCGAAAGCTGCCGCGATACTGTTATTTATTTGTATAATGTAATATTCCTGGCCGCAAGTCTCCCAGATGTAATATCTCACACCCAACACTGAATTCTGCACGAAAAAGAAAAAGGTGGCAGGTGAAAATTCTATCTTCGGATTGTAAAAGTACAATAACATTGTACTGTAGGCCGCATTGCAGTGACCTGGGCGAGTCCCCTTTATGCAGTCGCGTTTGATGCTATTTTAATTTTATTGGTACTGTGAAAATTTAACTAACTTGGGCGAAGTTATTGCAAGATGATTTCGCTACTCGTCGTCTGGCAACCAATTTTTTTTAAAACGGCTAACATGAAAGGATTTTTTTTATTGAACGACCGAAACGAAGTGGCTACTTACTGTCACTGCTATATCTACATCCCTATCTTCTATGATTAGGAAGGGGTGATGCGAGTGAGTGAGGGATATAGACAACGACGGAGACAAAAGAGCGCTAGGGCTTGATAAAGCGCTTATTCAGTCACTGCTATAGCTGCGTCCCTCTCCCAGCTCGGCCCAGCGCCCGTGCGCGTTATATAATAGCAGTAAATGAATAAGCACTTCATGTAAAAGCGAAACCAAATATTACACTCCTTGGCCAAGTTGTTGAATAGCAATGATGACCCATTCCTTAGAATACTGCCAATAGTAATGCCGAGAAAAAAATACTGTGCTGCCGGTACACATAAAAGGGTGTGATGACGGATTTCACTTCGAGTGGTTACCTACGGCGAGTTATGCAGCGAGACATAAGAAACGCGCGACTGTATCGCGACAATTAGCCATGGATATCCATCGGCATTGATACTGTATCGCGTTTGTATCGTAAGCCTCGTTGCAGTCCAACGCAGGCACAAGATCGGGAGCGCACGAGTTCAGCGGGGTCCTGAATCATTAATGGTATAATTCCGCCCGCTAACCGAATTGGCCTGGCGTTTGTTATTAAACAGCCTTTTGGGTTCCTGGCGGTGAAATGCATGTACTATATAATGGAATAAGTCAGGCGACTCCTGATTGATTTGCACCAACTGACGATTACAGTCCCATCAACTTGAAATATGGCGCCCAGCAGCTGTCATTCCATAGAAAGTTGTTAAACTTTCTATACTTTCAGATTTTAACCGCTTAGGATTACAGACGGATTGTTCCAACTCACCCTTACTGTTGTTGCCCCATAGATTTCCTCACTTGTCGGTAAACTGTCAGTATTATGCAGCGCAGCAAAGCGCACCGGCCCACGGAAAAGAGAGTCGGTGAGCTTGCAGTACTGCCGTCCCGCTTCCACGCACCAGTCGAAAGCACTCATTTATATGCAGGCGCGCAGCAAAGAATCGATACTGACTCGAAGTTGACACTGACAGCATACTGATATCGTACCGCCTCCACATCGACAAGCCGCCTGAAGTCGTATTACTAAGGGTGGGCTGCACGAAACCGTCTGAAAGCGGTGTTCGTTAAAATCTGAATGTATGGAGAGTTTGACAAGTTTCTATGGAATGACAGCTGCCAGCGCCATATTTAACGTTGATCAGCCTATACACGTAAGTTGGTGCAATCCACCCTAAATCTTTTCAGAAAACACTACCTTTTCTTGTGCAAATACGAAATTTTGTCTCTGGGAAAATATGAATAAAGCAGGGAATTAAATAATTGCAAAGTTATACGTGTCCAAAGTTTAAACAGGGGGTATATTCTGACCCTTTTCCGCAAATTGCACCTTCATATGAACCGATTGTCATTTATGATGACGCTCGCAGATGACGTCACGATCTGCGAGCGTTTTCTCTGTCTAACAAGCAATATTAAAGCGGTTGTCGCTTTATTCTTTGAGGTATCTGAATGAGATTTTCGTCACTAGGCATATTATTTTGCCTTCTTTCTTAATAAATGTTGAGTCTACACCCGTATTGTCACATTAAAGTTGTAATTAAGAATAGAATAAACTCAGTCGTAAAAAAATGTGACCCGAGCACCTAGTGGGTCTTATAATACCCACTTTTAAATGGATATTAGTTAGACATTGTAAATAGAATATGAAACTCGTCTCTTATTCAGTTATGAGGACCACTTTTCCAACAATTAAATGTCTCGTATAATTCAGTTAAAAGCAAACTTTGAATGCTTTTAACACCGCACCTATAAGTGTTTTAGAATGTGAGCTACGTAACGGAATTGAATAATGAATGGCAAACAATTTTATAAGAACTTATAACCATCTGTTTAACAGGACAGCTAGGTGTCCTTGGTTCGAATCTCCGGTACCTACTCTTACCGGGATTTATTTGTGTAATGATAACGAATATTCTGTTCCTGAGCCATGGATGTACTTGATCTGGAGGCACGGCAGTGCCACCGCCATCACGTCGAGCAAAACAGCGGCACGGCCGTACCATCCATATTCGAAGCAGTTCACGCCATTTTCGACCCCCCTATAACTTCGTTATGGCTAAAATTAGAAGCCTGAATTTTCAGTAACCAAGCTGATATTGTATAAACACGGTATATTTAAAATTTCAATCAATTTGAACTAGTAGTTTTAGAATTATAACTTGTCAAAGTTTCTTAATTTTGTCACTCACTCACTGACTGACCGATCATCAAAACTCAAAGGCACTTCTAGCAGACATAGAAACTTCAAATTTAGAATACAATTAGTGTTTACTGTATAAATCAAGGAAAAACTAAAATAGTCTGCAAATTTCGATACAGTTTTCTAGATACACAAACTGCATAAATAAAAGTTAAATTTGCAGTGAATGGGACAAAAAATGAAAAAGAAAGAATGTGTATGTATTGATAACATAATAAGCTACAAAAAGAAGTGAGATCCCATAAAAAACATTCCATGTAAAAAAGAGGCCAAGTCTCGAAACTCTTCCACCCTAAAAGTTGTGAGTAGAGTATTTTGTTTTTAGGAATTTCATGTTTAATATACGATATTTTTGTTGCAATATTTACGTAAATTCGTGAAACAATATTTGAATACCTATTTATCTTCTCTTAAAATATAACTTTTTGTTTGCTTGAACTGACACGGCGCTCCAAATTTAATAAAATCTCTTACCTTCTTTTATAACACCTGGCGTTATAAGTTTTATTTCTAGAGTACTTAACTTTAGACCTTATCGTAATGATTCTAGGACTCAAATTGGGATAAGCTTGTTGCGAGACAAAATATCGATAGATAGATAGATTCAAAATTATTGTCAAAACTGTGTACATAAGATCTCTGTCATACATTAAAAGGTATCAACAGTTTGCCCATTTTGGACGTACAATATTATTCAACTTAAAATGAAACAATCATTTGAAATTGTAAAAGCATTTATTTGCCATCCATTTCTTTCAGTTACTTTTGGAACTAATAAATTCAGGCAAGTTATTAAAGATTTTGATTCCAGTAGCATAAGTACTCTTGCTAATTATGTAACCATGTAGAAGGCCTAATTGTAACCACATCATATTTATATTGGGATTTTAGATTAGTTTTGGAGTCCGTTTTTTATTAAAAATATCATGTAGTTCCTTAACAAATAAACTAAACAAACATATAGTATACTAGATTCTGCCCGTGACTTCGTACGCGTATATATTATGGTTTACATGATATTCTTCTGTTTAACCATATTACTGACAAATTTGAAAAAAAAGATCTGATTTCCATAGACTGTGCGTGTAACAGTTCAAATTCTCTTCGAATCTAAATAAACAGTTATATACTTGGTCATCAATAAAGATATAAGTATAGATGCCCAAAGTATCCTTTTAGAGAGCGCTCCCTATGCGAGCCCCATGTCCGAAGGCCCTAGGGCGAGCCCGACGGACACTCACTATCCTCATGTGTCTTGCAAGCGAGACCTGAGGCCAAAGCGCCGAAGGTGAGCGGCGAGGCAAGCGAGGCCGAAGGCCGAGCTTTTCATTGGAATTAAAGGCCTAAAGGACCGGTCACTTTGGTACTCTTTGGGGGAGGCCTATATCCAGCAGTGGACGTCTTTCAGCTGATATGATGATGATGATGATGAAAGGCCTAAAGCAATCCTTCAGGGAGCGGTCTCAATGCGAGCCCGAGGGCCTAAGGCCCGAGGCCGACCCTCCATGGATACTCTTAGTATATAGATACACGTCAGAGTTAAAATTTTATTGCTTTAGGCCTTTAATTCCCCCTTAAGGTGCCCCTTAAGGATTCCCCGTTTTTAAGATTGAATATTAGTCGTAGCCTTCTTTTGAAGAATAAATACATACTGACATTATTTATACTAAACGGGACTTAATCGCGTATAATGAAAATATTTATTTACCTCACTGAGGTCTCCCGACGTTTCGGATGTCTTGCAACATCCATGGTCACGGGACAACCAATAAAAATACAGACTGTACATTTACTGAAGTACCCTAAAAAATTATGCCGTATTTAAGTATAGGATTAATTGAAATTCGCATTGAAAGTATGCCGGTATACTTAAAGAAAACGATTTCTACTAGCTGTGGCTGTTGTATCTTTTAATCTAAGCACACCTGTGTACAAAAAAAAACACATTAATACGATACATCTTTGGCACTTCCATCATAACTATGTACCTCCAAGTAACAGAACATTCTCAAACCGGTTGGAATAACTACTCTCAGAAGTTTTTAGAATCTGAATTTTAGTAGGTTCCCTTAGCTTAAGGGGTCACTGAATATTGCAAGGGAATTCTCTTGAAATTAATCAATAATTTCCATGTATTCGCAACTTTAAAATGTATGGTCACCTGTGACGAGAACTGCCGCGTCACTGCCGTACAAAACAACCCTGCGGTCATGGTTGCCATTTTATCACTTATCGTTGTGGACATCCGTCACTTTCGTATTCGCACACTTATGAGAACGTGACGGATGTTTTATTGACAGCGATAAGTGATAAAATGTCAATCATGTTACGCCCGTTGCGTAGAGCTACAGTATATGGACATACAACGGCGCGCAAAGATGAGTTGAACTATCAATACATACTACTTATACTTACTAATATGCGAAAGTGTGTTTGTCTGTCTGTCTGTTACCTCTTCACGCTTAAACCGCTAAACTGATTTCCATGAAAATTGGTAGGCAGATAGTTTGAGTATCAAGGAAGGACATAAGATATCATCCCCTAAGAGGGTGAAATGGGGTGGAAGTTTGTATGGATCTACGATGTAAACGAGTTCCACGCGGACGGAGTCGCGGGTAGAGGCTAGTAGATTCATATATAGTCATGGTAAAGAGGGTCAGAGACAGGGTATTGGTACAGGGTTAGAGACCATCAATGTATTTCACGTGCTCGCTTCCACGTGCCGGGCTAACGGCTTGCGCGGCGGTGGGCGCGAAACTTCATCATCGTCATTATATCAGCCAAAAGACGTCCACTTCTGGACATAGGCCCCCCTAAAGAGTGCCAAAGTGACCGGTACTGCGCCACCCGCATCCAGCCGACTTCCGCGAACTTCACCAGGTCATCAGTCCTCATTATGGGAGATCCACGCTGCGGTAGGTGGTTGCCACTCGAAAACCTTTCCGCCCCAACGGCCATCGGTTCTACGTGCAATGTGCTCCGCCCCCTGGTACTAAAGTTTAGCGATTCGGAGTGCTATACGATCACGCAGAGAAACTCCTAACATAGCCCTCTCCATTGGGTAACTTTGAGACTTATGATGCCCATCGTAAGCGACCACGGTTCAGTGCCATATGTCATCACTGGCAACACACACTGGTCAAAGACTCTCGTCTTAAGACTAACTGACATGGAAAGGAATGTGAAACGCAAGTGTCTAATCGACCACGTAAACAAGCACAGTTTGAGATCAGATTGAAATATGGGTTGATACCATTATTGGTAAGTAAATCACGCAATTTTCAATCATCAAGTCTTGAGTACTTCCACTTAAATACTGCAATAAAACTATATAGCCAACAAGCAACGTGGCATAAACCCGTTTCTAGGGCAAAACGTGTCAGAGTCGTATTTGCGTGACAACCCTGAATTAAAACTATCCAGGAATTCGCGATCAGTGGCGTAGTAAGTTTCCTAGTTCTGACACTTAGGGTTGTCACAATGGTATAGGTATGTGTGAAAAATAACCCGACATTTGTGAGAACGCGGATTCAACAGAATTATAGAGCTTAAAGTTTTTTTCAATATGTTTGTAAACGTTATTTACTAAGTAGCTATTGCCGGAAGCTGTCAACGACAATCCCATAACAAACAGGCTAAGTCTCGAAACTCTTCCACCGTAAAGTCTCAGGCATTATTATTATTCTTTATTTGCTAGCTAAAAAAGGGGGTTCGAAAATGACCTGAACTGCTTCGAGAAAAGGTTGGTACGGCCGTGCCGCAGTTTTGCTCGACTTGACGGGGTCACTGCCGTGCCCCCAGATTAAACGCAAATACATTGGTTGTATTAAGAATCCCTCAAAAGTAAGCGGATCTCCTTAAATTTTGCGGTTGCTAACATATACTGTTTTTTTTAAACTGGCCATATTGCTCAAGACCGCGTTGAAAAGGAAAAGAGAGGGGAGGCCTATAGGCCTCAGCAGTGGGACATAACAGGCTGGATATAATAATAATAATAACATAATACTGTAAGTCAAACTAAAGCTTGAAAAATCAAAAATTGCAAAACCAAATAGCAAACTATAGTTCGAATACCCATTGAAATCCAATTTCCATACCAGGATACTTCCGGAGAAGTTTGATATTTCTAAGGATTCTAAGCAATTGGTGTTTTTGAGTTTTGACACCCCTGTTTGTGAACTAACCCATTGTTAACTGTAAGGTCGAGTTTCTAGAAGGTCGGTGTTGTCATCAAAAATAATTATTATAGCGAATATTACTATGAATTATGATGGTGACAACAAGATAAATGAATAATATAGTCTAATGTCACAATTCGCTCGCCATATTCACTATTACTTTGTTCATGTGTTTATCAAGTATTAGATACTCAATGTCATTTTGATATGGCCAACGTCAACAGGTTAAAGCTATCTACAAACGTTTTTACTTTTGCAACTTACTTCGTAATGAAGCCAAAAATGTCGACATATTTTGACGTTGGCTTTTAACACAAACTTGGTCCCATAGTAAAAGTTGCTCAGAATCAATACAATACAATACAAATACTCTTTATTGCACATCTCACACAAACAAAGCAGTTAGAAAGAGATACAATACAATAAAATGTAGGTAGAGGTAAACAACAGGCGACCTTATCGCTGAAGAGCGATCTCTTCCAGACAACCTTTGGGTATCGGAGAAAGAGATAAAACTTGATTATGCAGTAGGTAGTGCAGATACTATATTTAACCCAAAAAAAATACCAAGAATCATGGATAGATTCACTTTTTGATCATATCACGAATTTAATTTCACCCTGTATATATTTTTATGTTTTATAGTAATCCGTAGTCACCAGCTCGATGGGTCGACGGCATTTAAAGCGTCGCGGATCACTGAGTCACCCAAAGGGCTATGGAGAGGGCTATGTTGGGAGTTTCTCTGCGTGATCGCATCAGAAATTAGGCTATCCGCAGCAGAACCAAGGTAAACGATATAGCCTTCCGAATCGCTAAACTTCCGTGGCAGTGGGCGGGGCACATAGCACGTAGAACCGATGGCCGTTGGGGCGGAAATGTTCTCGAGCGGCGACCACGCACCGGAAGGCGCAGCGTGGATAGGCCCCCCACAAGGTGGACTGGTGACCTGGTAAAGGTTGCTGGAGTCCGCTGGATGCAGGTCGCGGAGGACCGGTCACTTTGGCACTCTTTGGGGGAGGCCTATGTCCAGCTGTGGACATCTTTCGGCTGATATGATGATGATGATGATGATGGATCACTGAGTCACGTATTCAAAGAGGAATAGTGGACATCTCCCCAATCGGTCCTTCATTGCTGAGGGTCGTGACTCTGCTGACGTAACAAAGCCAGTATGCTTCTCCAAGACTCGGTCGGCTGCCTGTTGGAGGGCTGCGTTAACCGGTATTTCAAGATGCTCCGACACCTGGTTGAGCCAGCGTTTGGGGTTTCGGCCTCTTGGTCTTCTGCCATCTACTGTGCCGGTTACCACTTCTCCACATTCTCGGGATCCCGACGAGCTAGGTAGCCAAGATATTGGAGAATACGGTGGAGACATAGATACGACAGTCGCTCTTCTTTGTCCAGGTCAATCTCTATAAGGATGGATGCGTTTCTACGAAATCTGCGGCTTTGATGGTCCAAGTTACTCGCGTCTCGAGATGCTTCGGTCCCTCCGTATTCAGTTCAGCTACTTAAAAAAATCAAGCGCAGTTTTGCGTAGGGAAGGTAATTTAAAAAAAAATAGACAAAAGAATTAAATGGAATTATCAACTTCAAGCGAAATCTCCAAAGCTTCAACAACATGGGCCCAAATCCTCGATAATTAGCACGACAATGTATTCAACGACACTTTAGGCCCTGTTGAATAATAAAGAGAATTTCAATTATTTCAAGTTACGTTATGAAGCTTCAAAGTTGAGTGAAAAGTTTTAAGTGAAGAAAATAGTACATTGTGATACAAGTGAGGTATGTTGATAATTACATCAGAGGCGGAATTATCATGCGAGCCGCAGGTGAGCGTGATAAGAGAGCCGAGGATGTAATTATTAAAGCTCACGCGTTTCATACGACGTTTTTCAACACATTTTGCGAGGAAAAATCCTTTTCATAAGATGAAAATTTGATAGGCCTGCCAAGTTATTTTCCTTACTTATTGATGTCAACAGGTTTTTACTCACATGTTGAATACATCGTCAAGAATTTCTAGTGGCGTCCATGCTTTTTATCACTTTTCTAGTCACCACGAATCAACATTTCTGTTAATAAAAAAACACGCATTAACAATGTTTACAAATATCTGTGAAATAACCTATATTGGCGCGCATCAATATTTTTTGTGAAGTTTGCGCAGTGCGCGCGCATTAGATGAAATCTCTAAACAGCCAATACAAAATAAAATAAATAATTTCGTTTTAAAATGTTGTCTTTATTAATTCATGTAAAATGTTATCAAAAGTGAATAGTTTTACTAAATTAACCGTTTCTATATCATATCCAAAAAGAAATAGTCAATTAACTAACAAAAAGGATTTAATTTGTTTAGTCGAGTAAGAATCCATTTGCCGAGAATTAAAAAAAATCTGTACATTCTGTACAACCCGGTTAGTTTAAGAATGCACCGTGTGCATGCATACATCTTGCTGCAAGGTGGCAACGTGACTTAATCGGGATATAACCATAACACACAAGTATCGTTATGTTATTAAACACGCGTGTTTAATATCCAGGATTATGAGCCTAAAAGCGACACAATAAGAGGTACGTTACGAGCAATTCTGTTGAAAAATACTTTATGATACCTTACTAACATAAACTGATAATTTTGTTAAAAAAATCTTAATAGAGCGCGTGCATATTGATTGTTGACGAAAATTAACCTGGCATGAAACGATTCTCTGCTAACTTTTATAATGTCTTTTATAATTACCTATAATTAATTTCTTGGCTAACTTTTATAATGTCTGATTATTTTACATTTTATAGTGACTATAACATTGGTTATTTTTGTACCTAAAGTGACTAAAACTAGTCACAAACTAAGCATAGCCATAGGGGTACTAGGTGACAATACTAGGTGACATATACTAGCACTTCATCATATCAGCTGAGAGACGTCCACTGCTGGACATAGGCCTGCGCAAAAGAGCGCCACAATGACCGATCCTGCGCCACCCGCATCCGGCGGACTCCCGCGACCTTTACCACGTCATCAGTGCACCTTGTGGGGGGGGGGCTACCCACGCTGCGCCTTCCGGTACGTGGTCGCCACTCGAGAACCTTTCCGTCCCAACGGCCATAGAAAATATCCATGATAGGAGCCTATTTCCGCGCCCATCATACAAATGAATACTTCTAACCGGTTTCGAACACAGGACCTTCAGCTTCGTGGGCTCCACTACCAACTAGGCTAAAGTGGTCCTAAAAATAACATGCTAGGTTGCGTCAGATGGACAACCCGGAAGATGTAAGTTAACAAGAGTCTAAAAGAAAAAATAAGAAAGATGAGTAAATTTCGGACACGAGTCCCTCCGAGGCATAATACACGGGGGACATTTTGTTGCGCGGACCGGGTGAACGTTGCTGTTGCCGCGTCTATCGCACGTTAAACATTCGTCGGCATAGTAAAGTTTCGAAATGCGCTTCGTAACACACGTAGGGGCGGACGCAACGCGCAACACAACATTACGCCTTCGACGTGCGAAGAGGTTGCGCGTTATTCTTGTATACATCGTCATAGTAAAGTTTCTAAATGCGCTCCGTGGACCGCGTCAAGGCACGTAGTGGCGGACGCAACGCGCAACACAACATTACGCCTTCGGCGTGCGAAGAAGTTGCGCGTTATTCTTTTGAAACAAGCTATTTTACAATGCTGCAATGCCGCGTTGCGCGGTGGCGCGTGTTCGGCACCTAACTTAGGCCTTTTCCTCACAAAAAATACCTCAACTAAACTCCAAGACATCAATCTCATCCAGTGGGGAAACTGGGGCAAAGTTAATAGCGCAGTCATAAACAACGGCAAACACACTTAATCTCTTTCAGGCCGGTTAGGGCTGAATTAATAACCGGTCCTACCGATAGTCGTGTAAATCAGCTATCCGGATATAGCTAATGGAGGCTATTAGACGGATAAACACTACGGAAACTCACCGGTTGTTATAAAGGTCCTTCGGCCTGGTTAGTGAGTTAGACGTGTTTTTTGCTGGAGTTTGATATTGTTAGGCGAGCGTGTCTCGAATAAAATGCCAGTATTACGTGTATGTATATTGTATACTTTATTGTACACAAGACATTGGTAAAAATACAGACAAAATTGGTAAATTAGGTACAAAGCCGAACTTATCCCTGTAAGGGATCTCTTCCAGTTGAAACGCCTTTGAGCAATTGAGACAAGATCAGGAACTAAAAGATAAGTAGACAAACTAACACGTGTACAGATACGTATTTACCTCTATGCTATAGTTAACTGTATTTTTCTTCTATGTAGGAGTTTTATGTTATTCCCACTAAGAATCACTGATTTCTTTCGATTTTAATAGGAGAAAAATTGACACAATAGTTATTTGTGTCACAAGGCAGCAAAATAGTATATTTACGGCGAGGGCGGTGTATTGAATCCTGAACGTAGCGAGGGATTCTACAATAGAATCCTGAGCGTAGCGGGGACACATCAACCATACCTAAATTAGCCCAAAATCGTGGAAGAGAGAGCTATAAGCGTATTTCACACTTTCTTCCTTTAATATTATTCCAAAATTGTGTGACTTAAGACTTTCATCCACGGCATAAGTTAATTTTTTTGTTGCACTTAACATTTGATGTAAGGTTAAATGGCTTAAGCATATTAAGCCTATTATGTCATATATATATATATGTACACAAGACATTAGGCACACCACCACTAAGTTTAATGTAGGTCCTGATGAGAAACCTTACGTAATAGAATCGTAACCATCATCAAATTTTATTCAACCAATGACACATTAATCAATCACTTAAAAATAGTTGTCCTTGTGTCGTTCAAAATAGTGGGATTTAGTGAAATATCAATAAGACTTGATTTTTTCATACATTCATTCAAAGGCTTTTAACGTTCGCCAATTGGTCTCTCGCCTGCGCTCGTTGACTAAACACGGGCATCGAATAAATCAACTAACTATGTAGATTCAACTCGAATTAGCGACGAAATGCGAAAAGTTTAATTAACCCTGTAAAAAGTCGTAGTTTCTGCAAAAATAGCGTAAAATTAACCCAATTTGTCCGACAAAACACCTCGGGCCTGTCCAGTTAGCCCACTTTAAAAACTTCGCACACGTAAAATTTTTGATCAAAGTTTACCGTGTTTTGCATTTTGAAATACAGTGTTGGATCTCTGTAAAAAAATATCCATTTAAAAGCACTCTTCTGGCCAAACGCAACACTCCGCCATTAAAAAAAGCAAGTGAACGTACAAAATGTTGATAGTATGAACGGGCAACGTCGACGTAAATGTGGAAGAAATGACATTGTTTTCAATATCAGATTTTTTGTCTCCAATGCCTCGATAAAAGACATTTCAGCACGTCCATCATGGGACGGCCGCGACATACTCTCGATTTTTCTCGCACTATACTTCTTGTTCTAAGTGTTCTAATAGGATAGTGCGAGAAAAATCGAGAGAGTTCGCGCGCCGTCGCGTGATAGCCGTGCAGCAACGTACTTTAAAAGTGTTGTATGTAATTTCATATTGCAATTGAATGACTTTCGTTTATTAAAACAAAACACCTACTAAGTTATTTTAGCTCTCAGTTCAACGCGAGTTAACAGCTATTTTATCGTTTTTTTGGTGTTTATTTAACGCATTTATTTAGATAAGCCCGATTATGTCACTAAAATTATAGTGGTATAGATTTATTCTAGGACTAAAAATGAAATGGCGAAGTTTCATCTTGGATTCGGTTGTTCCTATATTACTATAAACATTTCAAAACGTATCATCCGTAGTGACAATAAATGCGTGAGCTTGACTGTATACTTTATTATTAGTACAATTTTGGCAAAGGTATTACTAATAAGGAGGGTAAATTCGACTTTTTTCTACGAAAATCAAAAGTATAATCCAGGGGAAAATCAACTGTAGCATTAAAACTTTCTTGTGATATTTTTTCTGATGTTATAGGCATTCGAAATGTGCAAGCGTCCCCATCGAAAACGCTATTATTAAACGGGCATAGATTATGACGTCACACATAATCCCAATTCTCGGCGCGTTTACTATGGAGTTAGTCGTTAATTTACAGTTAACCTCTTAAAATTTACGCGTCAGCCTATACTTGTCTTGTCATACAAAATATCAGTTCTAATTCAATATTCTGTCTAACTGTTATGTAATTTTATCGAAAAGATAAACTATTTTTATACGTGATTTCAACGTTAGATAAAAATTATTAAGTACAATAGTTTAAATAATGATGTTGTATGATATTGGTACGTATAATATATCCGCATCGATTGGTACAATTTATTCAAAATTGAAGTCCCATGCATATTCTCTATTAATAATGTAGTAAGAATATAATTGTCCAGTCAACGTAAAAGCTATACATACATGTTGCGCCTACAAAGGACTGCAAAACTCTAAACATACCTTTGATGTCAAAGCTCCTGTGTTGTGTTAGAATTGAGGGACCCGCGTCCGCCTCTATCTAGCAACACAACGAATCCTCAAATCAATAAGGACTCGGCAACGCGCTCGCGATTCTTACCTTACCACGAGGTAAGGTAAAAATCGCAAGCGCGTCGCCGTTCAGGTATGCTTGTTTGCTACCGTCGTAGTGTAAAATAAATAAGACGACAACTGTCCAAATGACACTTCCAGGCTCCCTATACTGTGCATATTTTCCCCGCAAATCCACGTATGCACGCGGCGGCAACAAGCCATAACTTACGTTTATCTGGCGGTACAGTCGGCCTCAGTACAGTCAGCGGATTAACTTCGGTGAGGGATTGCCTTAATCCAGAGTTAATAGCTTATCTAGCGAGCTGTTATCCGGTCGTTGGTAATGAAAACTAGGACAGTTTACAGATGGTGCTAATGATGATACAGATTGCTGTGTAAACAGATAGGCCTGTGCCGATTTAGGAATCAGTGCCGCTTAGTTTTGGTTTATGGGAAGATTTTTCATAACGACGGTAACAACAAGCATTTAGACTCAACAGCCTGCCTAGTGGTAAGTGGAAATCGTAGCCTACGGACTCTGGAGACTCTATAAGAGCCATACACACGTCGTTATTGCTGTGAGGGTTCGCTGTATTAATAACTTGAGACAAATTCAGCTGGTCGAGCACGTAACGCATTGCGCGTCAGGTAGATTTAAATGTCACGTTTAGTATGAATAAATTACAGTTGAGTTGTCCTAACGTATGTTCGAAACGTTACGTGAGCACCCCTCAGGTCTCTTAGGGCGGATTGCATCAATCTATCATGTTTAGATTGTGTAGATATCTTGGCACTGGCGTTCGTCACCCGAGTCATGAACCTGTACAGAAGGCAGTCGTTTTATGTCTGTACAGTTGAGCTTGTGTCGTTCAATATTTAAGTTTGCACCATACTGTATTAGTTTTTAGTTTTCTTCCTGTATCATAAATGTATTTTTAACTTGTTTTCCGTTTCTGTATTTACGTATATTCACCATCAGAAATAAAAGTTGCGTTTCGGTCTGTCAAGTTGACAGTGACAGTGACACTGACACACAGTTTGGCGACGCGTTCACACGCTGCAATCTGCCGTGCCACTCTGAGCTATAACCACGAACTTCGAATGTCGAAGTTCGGATATCTCTATCTCTATCGCACTTACATGCTGCTTATTTTTACTTAAGATACCTATGTATTCTTTAAAATATGTTTTAGCGTAGGTATTTGTTTTGTGTTGCCTTCCAGGAGGTAACTCATGTAAAGGTTCCGACGGAAGACCAGCGCTGGCCTCCTAGGTTAGCACCATGCTGAGTCGGGGCCTTTTCGTGGACCCTGCTACTTTTTCTTTACTGTGTTTTGTTTTGTATACCCATTGTTTTGTCCACGAATAAATGTTTTCTTTCTTTCTTTCTTTCAATTTACGATTTGCAGATCGATTAACGCTAAATATGGCGCCGGCAGCTGGCATTCTATAGAAGCTTTACAAAGTTTCCATACAATCTGATTTTAACGAACACCGCTTTCGATTACACACAATTTGGTGCAACCAACCCTTAGTCTTAACACAGTGCGCCCTCGGAAGTTCTTGCGAACTATTTCACCACCAGGAACACAGCTATTATATAGCAGTGAATACTGTTATGTCTACCTTACCACTACGAATGTGCAGCGTATACATTTTGTTATCAAAAGCCAACGATAGGAGGAGGGTTCCATAAAACTGGCAGTTGCCTTGAACAGCTACTACAAAAATTATCAATTTTCATGCGCATAGCTAAGTGCACACAGTCTATTAGATTACACTGGAAAGTGGCCAAACCACATGGAACTCGCATCTAAATCTAATAGGAATCCATAACATACGAGAACCATTACACAACTATTCACAGGTGAGTTGGCTAGATATTTATACAGTAACCAGACCTTCCAACTCAGGAAACTATCAAGTTATTAGTTTCAGAGCTATAAGTTGCATTACTACGCATGCACTGATACATACAGCTCTAGAAATTGTTGACGTTAATCCTAGGTATAATATGGCTACCCGTGTATTGCAAAGAACAGAAGCAATTCCGCATGATTCAATATAGCCTATATCCATCCAGAGTTATTATATTTGCAAATATTTCCTACAGGTATAGTTTTGTTCGTTTCTTCGCATTGCAGTGTCGGTATTTCACGTGTACCAAGAAGTGTTAAGTCGGGGTCCCACGGCCTGATTTCCCACATGCCAGGCCGCTCCAGGCCGGACCGATGGGCCGTGGGAATCGTCGCATCCGATGAGGCCTGCGGTGGCGTCTCGTCGCCCATCCTATCCATCGGGAGCCGGTAAGTTGAAAGGCGAGGCACGATCCGGCCTGGCCTCTGATAACACGGGCCGTGGGACCCCGCCATTTGGACGAGCGCGCCAAATTCGTGAGTGGTGAGTAAGGTACCAGAGCTCTCGATGATGCAAAGTATGAGAGTGATGGGTCTACATTTATTGCACCGCGTTTAGAGTCCGTCAAGTAAATAAATTCACAAATCAATAAAGGGTGAAACCATCGACACTGGCAGAAAAAGAATAAAGGGTCAGCAACGCGCTGTAAATTCTTCTGGATCCATGAGTTACGGCGCGTGCTTACCATCTGGAAGGCAGTTGGCCACCGTTGTCGTATAAAAACATGGTGCACTCTGACAATGATGAACCAAATCCCTTGGTTGATCTACAACCCAGCCACCCGTGTATCTTCGGCGCACAAGGCTCCGCTCACGTTAATTATGCATGCAGGAACGCGTAGCGGCGCAAACTTCGTGATAACCTTACGTTTACGTACTATGGTTGCACGTTCTCGTCTTTGAAATGCCCACATTTCGCTTAAAACTAGCAAAAACGTTACCCAAATGTCTGGCAGAGATCGCTGTTTAGCGATAGGCTAGTCTGAGGAGAAACGTCAAAAATATGCACTAATCGTAGATTTTTCTTCTTTCTGTATCACGTTTTAAAAGTTTTATTTACATACTTGTTTAAGGTCTAAAGAAATACGACCATATGGAATTACTTACACTCCAAAAATATGACCGGATATACGTCATGTATGAATTTTGTACAAAATTAGTCAGTATTTTCATATTAATTTTGATATTAATTTAAATAAGACAACATTAACTTTGCACGTATTTGAATACCTATGAGAGCCTATTTCATACTGGACAAAATTAAATTTGGGCTAGATTCATTTTGAATAAGGAAAAACAAGGTCATAAAAATTAGACACAATAATATTTTAACCGAATTCAGTTTTGGTGGTTTTACTTTTGGTCCAATTTCATAATGGTAATTTCGTATTAATGAGTTTCCATTTGTGCCGAATTACAGTAAATCGAAATCTTTAAGTAATTACACTTATTAGCAACGACAACGGTCGCCAGCGGTCACTTTAAGTACATTTATTAGCAACGGCAACGGTCGCCAGCGGTCACTTTTAGTACATTCATTAGCAACGACAACGGTCGCCAGCGGTCACTTTAAGTACATTCATTAGCAACGACAACGGTCGCCAGCGGTCACTTTAAGTACATTCATGAGCAACGATAACGGTCGCCAGCGGTCACTTTAAACGCAAACTCGATACAAAGTTTCATCGCTCCTGACTATAGCTGTAATTTAAGTGTTTCTAAACCAAAGCAAATTCTAGTATCACAGGTGAAACTTGTCCAATGTCAGTTCAAGTCGGTAACAAGACTTATTTGTCTTGTGCTGATAACTTTCCCTTGGTGACACAATGGCTCATAGTTTCGTCATCAAATTGGTATTTGTCTCACTAAGGCTGTTACTTGTTAACGTTAATTTTGATCTCCAGTTATTGTTACTTTGGATAGTGATTTTCACTATTACTGTAGATTTGTAGAATAAACATGTCATGTCAGCTTGCACCGATGGCCGTTGGGGCGGAAAGGTTCTCGAGTGGCGACCACGTACCGGAAGGCGCAGCGTGGGTAGGCCCCCCACAAGGTGGACTGATGACCTGGTAAAGGTCGCGGGAGTCCGCTGGATGCTGGTGGCGCAGGACCGGTCATTGTGGCAGTCTTTGGGGGAGGCCTATGTCCAGCAGTGGACGTCTTTCGGCTGATATGATGATGATGATGATGATGTCAGCTTTTACCTTTGGAAGGTTGTATGGGAAAAGTTCAAATAGACGCTTTAAATATCTGGTGCTTGATATGCGTGGAGTATCCTGGACCGAATTCCGAACATATGTTTCCATACTCAAAGAACTCGCCATCAAGCAGTGTCCACGCTATTACGAATTCGCATCCTCAAATTTTTCGTTCACGTCTCGAGGAGAGACGGCGACTCCATCGAGCGTCCTCTGTTGTGCAGGGCGCGCGGAAGATCACCCATGCGATGGGCAGGTCAGATCCAATCTGCTGTGGGCGGTCAATTGTATGAGTGTACCCGTAAGACCGAGAATAGATCGAAATGGCAATAAATTGTGAGGCGAGTGACATCTGCTCGCCACTCATAACGACCACGACCGTTTTGACACAAATGTATCAACTAAGATGAATGGGGATAGGTAATCTCCGAAACTATAGATGCATATAGGTACAGGTGTTCTTTCACCCGTTTATAACTACATTTTATCCCGTGACTCTGGCTTGGTTACGAATTATTAGATACAAATGGGTAATGCCCAACAGTTTGCTTGCATTCTGCCTTGGTCTTAAATGACAAGAAAGTTCATTTTGACGAGAAACTTTTGCAATTCTCGAAGGCTTTGTATATTTATTTTCAAACCAATCTAACATGAATATTTATCCAAACATCTAGTGCATATAAATATGTACACATCACAAAGAATGCTGAAATAAGCCTAAAAAATAGAAAAGGTCCAATTCCAGTTGGAATGAAACCGAGATCTGCTTTCTGCATCGCAAAATTCCAACTAATTAAGCACTGGTAGTTTAAACCATCGTTTGAGGTTCGATCACAGACAAGGGCTTACGGCGAAAAAGATACGTAAATATTCGCCTTTGCTCCCAGGTCTCTAAGGGAGCAGGCAAAGCTCAAGATTATTATATTACTTATTTCTAACAATTGTAGGTTTATAGATGGCGAAAATGTGACATTGCAGTAACAGGTTGTATTCACCTTTCTAATAAAATAATTAATATGTCCCGACACCACAGGAGTAAAGGGATTGTATCAGTAAAAGTTGAGTGGGCTGTAATCTGATGTCCAGCCGAGACACTAAGCTTGCACTACCTACACATGATTGGAACAAAATGTATAGACTAGAGTGGAATGGAAAAAAATGTGTTTAAAACCGTATAGTTACAAATGTATACAGATGCATATTATGGTTTTCAACAGTTTTTACCCTTTTTGCGCACACATTTTGTTGAAATCTTAACCTAGGTACAGTCGAGTTCAAAGACATGTAAGTATACACCTGCAATGTAATAAGGCGAAAAATATTATTGACGTCGACTGTACAATTCATAAAAATTACTACATTACATTATGTACATGAAGGTTTTGGAAATGTCTTAATAAAACTGAAAGGGGAATACGGGCGAACTTTAAGAATAAGAATAAGAATAAGATTTTTTTTATTTGCCATAAAGATAAAGGAAAACAACTTAACAACAAGTCAACTCGTTTTATCAGTTCACTAGACACGTTTAGATTTAATCAAATTACTGATTTTTCCTAGGCAAATAATAATTCGCCATTTTAACATCCTGCGTGATTTGATCATATCCCTTAGAGATTTGTTCAAATCTCTGTTTTCGCCATTTCCCTGCGTAATGTCTGTTACCTCTTCACGCTTAGACCGCTCAACCGATTTAAATGAAATTTGGTATAGAGATAGTTTGAGTTCCGGAGAAGGACATAAGACAGTTTTCATGGGGTGAAAGTTTGTATAGAGCTACGATTTACACCAGTTCGACGCGGACGGAGTCGCGGGCAAGCTAGTTATTTATAAAAGGAACAAATCTACACTGTTAACCTATGAATAAACGTATACTATCACAACACAAACATCACTAACGAACTTCACCAGTCCAACCACGACCTTCACAATCTCGTGACTTGTATAGACATGTTCAAAGTTCGACTCGTAGTCAGATTAATTTGGAACGAGTACGAGGTTTGGATCTGTATTTATTATAAAGACAAACTACACCATCTTAATTAGGCTTGTCATAACGTTCGACATGTCTCCCCGAATTTCCCTGGGGTAGATATGGCGTAATGAATTTTAATCAACAGTACCTATGCTTTGTAGAACTGGCGATAGCGCGAAATTAACCAGTTGCGTATTCGGGTGACTTTTCGGGTGATGCATGAACTAGAATAGAATAGAATATCTTTATTCGGTCTTTTATACTGACAATAGTCTGTCCTTCATCTTATTACGGCATCTCATTTACCCCAATACCCATTGATGTCTACGGTTTCATAATGCTCGAATGAACGTCAGGATTATTTTATTGATTAGTATTATTTCATAATTCACTTTTTCTAACCAGCATTATTTATGCGTTTGTTTTTCGTAGACTGCCGCGACAGTGATAGGTAACCCAAAATATAATCCCCACTGAAATAGTCCGCCATTTCACATTAAAAAAAAACCAACATTAGCATATATATATATATATATATATATATATACAGACATATATATATATATATAGGCCGGAGATAAAACTTTTATTAGTCCTAATGAAGAAACAAACTTATTTTTTTTATCGCACATCAATCCACAATTTTCGATTAACATCAATTAACCAACTGCAATCAGACAGTTATATCTTTAGTTCTTTTTGAATGTGTAATTGTAGATGTCAATGTCAGCTCGGTCGTAAAGGGCTTTTAAATTTTAAATTTTAAATTCGCCAAGCACAAGTCTGCAATTATAAGATCCAGTTTCGTTGACTCATGACATCAATTGTTGGCAAGCTGAGAGCAGTGCCCAATCGTTTGATATTAGCCAAAATATTTATGGCATGCAGTTTTGAAAGGCCGCCACAATAGCCCATCATTCGTTTCCCTTGGCGACGCACAGACCTGCGCAGTACGACGCATACTGGTCCCCTATTGGACTGCAGCTGACGCATCCCGGGCAACCCGTCAACAGTGCTTGCGCACAGTGCAGCGTTTTTCCCTTTGACAATTGTCTAAATTTGTGTGGTGACGTTCGCGTAAACAAACAATTTATACGCGCTTAATATTATTCTGCTTTTGTGGTCTCCGTCCGACTCCGACGGTTGGGTCGGGCGGCCGGCGGCGGTTGCAGCGGCTGGCGTCCGCCCGTCGGGCTGAATTGTATGAGACTCCACGGCACATGCAAAGTGGTTTCGCTTGCGCCCGGGGCGGCGCGGCGCCTCAACAGGAGCGTCAGTTGCTAGTTTTTTTGAATTTTTAATTTTTTTGTAAATATTGTTTAAAATCATATCTTTTCCTTATTTATCAGTGGAGTGATTGTGTTTGGTGTTTTTGTGAAGTTTTTTTCTATAGTCCGTCAGTGTTTTTAAGCCTTCTTTGTTTTCCTTATATATTATGAGTTCGCAGCCCTGTTTTGCTACAGTGGAACTTTTGAAGTGTCGTCTCTGCAGGGATGACAAATTCTATAAGGGAAACCGGGGTCTAGCTATTCATACCGCTCGCAATCATGGCATACGTGCAGCGAATGATCCTCCTGTGTCTAGCGCTTCACAGCCCGTGTCCTCAACTGTCAGAGATGATAACTTTAACAGTTCCACTTCCTTTGCAGAGAAATTGGGAACTTTAAAGAGAAATGTGCCTATAATTAAAAGAATACCTCGCGGTGCGCGCAGAGCTGTAGCCAGCAGTCTTGCGGAATGTGTCGCCAAAGTTGTGAAGGAGAATTCTGCCCAAGCGTGGCAGCGTCTGCTCACATTCTCTTACTCGGTTCTACATCCAAACAAGTCCAAAAAAGACTCTTTGACCAAGCAGATAAAAGACAATTCATCTTCGATTTCCGTGTCACCTGACAAGTTACAAAATGATGAAATCATTTCAAATTTCAACCCTCGTACTTTTTCCAAAATAAATGCAATAGAAAGCAAAATCTCAGAGGGGAATGTGAGTGGAGCTGCTCGCCTTCTTTTTTCTAATGATGTCTTGGTTACTCATTCCGCCGAAACCTTTGCCGCGCTCAGGGAAAAACATCCGAGTCCTTTAGCTACCACTCAGTTTCCAGAACCTCCTTCCACTGATGGCGGGTGTGTGACCATTTCAGAAGACGCTGTACTTTCAGCGTTAATGTCTTTCCCCAATGGTTCTGCGGGAGGGTTAGATGGTTTGTCCCCGCAACACCTGAAGGATTTGACCACCTCACCTTCTGGGGATACAGGTTCGGCGTTACTTCAAGAGTTAACATCCTTGATCAACCTAATGCTAACTGGTCGTGTAAACGCTGAAATCATCCCGATCCTCTACGGTGCCAATCTAGTAGCCTTAGCTAAAAAGGATGGTGGCATTCGGCCGATCGCCGTCGGTTGCACTTTTAGACGTCTGTCTTCAAAACTCTGCTGTAGGAAATTCAATCAGAGTCTCACCAAAATTTTCAAGCCTCGACAGCTGGGTTTTGGCGTCAAGGGCGGCTGTGAGGCTGCAGTACACGCTGCGCGCACGTTTCTGAGCCGCACGGACTATGAAGTTTTTGTCAAAGTTGATGTGAGAAACGCTTTCAATTCGGTTGATCGTGGTGCCCTCTTAGCAGAAGTCAAAAAACATCTCCCCGATACCTATGGTTATCTATGGCAATGTTATGGGGCACCATCAAAATTACTTTTTGGTGACCAAATTATCGATTCAAACACTGGTTGTCAGCAGGAAGACCCGCTTGGTCCTGCTATATTCAGTTTGGCTATCCATCCAATCATAAACATTCTAAATTCAAAATTTAATCTTTGGTATCTGGACGACGGTTCCCTTGGTGGGGACGCTGAAACAGTCTTGCAGGACTTGCAATTAATAATGGACAAATTTGCAGAAATAGGGCTTTCCCTTAATTTCACGAAATGTGAAATTTTTCTGCCTGACCGCCTTCCCCCGGATAGAAAGATTGATATACTGACTAACTTTAACGCGATATTACCCAACATCTCCGTCCATTCCACTTCATCACTGACACTTTTAGGATCTCCAATTTTTGATGAAGCGATCAGTCCAGTTATTAATTGCAAGTTAAATTTGTTTAACTGTACATCTGACTAACTTTTTGATATAAACCCCCATATGGCACTTTTTATTATCCGTTGTTGTCTCTTTACACCTAAATTCATGCACTTACTCCGATGCTGTCCGATCTGGAAATACCCCTCTATACTTTTGTCAATTGATAATACTCTACAAACTACTTTATCCAAAATTCTAAACGTTACTTTCTATTCCATTTCATGGTCCCAAGCAGTTCTACCTGTAAGATTCGGTGGTCTGGGTGTTCGCGCAACTTCCGGTGTGGCACTACCAGCTTTCCTGTCTTCTGCGTACAGTTCGTTGTCCCTCGTCGGTATTATTTTAAACATTCAACAGATACCGGTCGCAGAGATCGCGAACTTGGCGGAGGCCGAGAGAGCCTGGTGCGACTTGTGCCCGGAAGCGGACGTCCCTGACATGAAACACATCCAGAAAGTATGGGACACTCCTCTGCTCAAATCCATTCACGTTTCTTTAGACGAAAATAGTCTAAACGACTCAGAACGCGCCCGGCTTTTGGCTGTCTCCCCACATGAGTCAGGCCACTGGCTTAACGCTCTTCCCTCACGCAACATAGGCACAGTTCTCGACCCAGGTACGCTAAGAATAGCTATCTGTTTAAGGCTGGGATCCCAAATATGTGTTCCCCATACTTGTGTCTGCGGCAAAGGTGTGGACCAGCTAGGTAGACATGGCCTATCATGTAACAGAAGCGCCGGCCGCATGTACCGCCATGGTACCATAAACGACCTGCTGCGTCGGGCGCTCGCCACTGCCTCCATACCTTCGTCACTAGAACCTCCTGGTATGACGAGAGACGATGGCAAGCGCCCGGACGGAGTAACTTTGGTACCGTGGAAACTCGGTAGGGCCCTGGTGTGGGACGCAACATGCGTCGATACGTTCCCACTGTCCCACATACAGGCAACACGGTCTCAGGCCGGCGCTGCGGCTGATCAGGCCCAATTACTTAAGCGCCGCAAATACTCTTCTCTAGTTCAGAACTACGAGTTTGCGGCGCTTGCAGTTGAAACGATGGGACCCTGGTCAGCCGACATGAAGGCCTTCATGAGGACCCTGTCGTCGCGGCTGGTCCACGCCTCAGGGGACCCCAGAGCTGGCGCGTACCTTTCACAAAGGATCGCCCTTGCGGTCCAAAGGGGAAATGCCGCAAGCGTCATGGGGTCCATGCCGCAGACAGAACTTTTGGACGGACTATTTTTTTTGTAATTAGTTTTAATTTTTTCGTTTTATTATTTTTTATTTAGTATCTAAAAGTAATGTACTTATAGAATAGTTTAACAAACCTTATTAAATATGTGTAATTTGTTTAAAAATAAAAAATCAATATCACTTTGCATATAAATTCCATAGTTTATAACATTTACTAATAATCTAGTTAGGTACAGTAGGCTTCATAAGTGCATGGACATGCTTAAACCGTATTGCCATAGTAATACGGTTCAAGCATGTCCATTCACTTATGAAGCCTTCTGTACATAGAACGTTCCATTTTCGCTGACTTATTATTGCTAATAAAATAATGTGCTATTACTTCATATTGAAAATAAATCGTACAAAAAAGACATTGAGTGCTTTATTAAAATCTATATCATTACATCCTGGTGAAAAGTATATAGGATTCTTGAATAAAGTATATAAGAATAACGTTTTAAAACGAAAAACACGGTGTTATAAAAAATAATGTTTTACAAACCGTATTTTTATAGGAGTGAGTTTTCTATAATCGAATGTTATATGAGAATTTTAATTTGAAACGCTCTAGATCAAAATTTTCTTTTTTCCATTTTCAAGTGGGCGTGATTGTCAAAATGGAACTATAACAACAAAATTATTCTACAATTGAGCATATGCGCCCGAAATGTTTTGACAGTCATTTTCCACCTCCCTTTTAATAAAACGAAAGCAATTAAGTCTAACTTAACCTACATATCTCACGATATTTCAAATCACGGGTAATTAAGCTTGCTAGACTGCGATGAATATTTAAGGAATCAGTCGGACCGTCTGGTCTAAAATAGGACGGTTAGTCATTTTCAAATTGTGGTGTAGTAGGTGCTATTTAACTATAATGAAATACAACGAAGGTGGCAAACAGGCGTACGGCCCGTCTGATGGTATAAACGGACACCGCAGCCTATAGACGCATGCAACTCCAAAGGAGTAACGTGGTCGTTGCCTAACCTTGATATGTTTGAGGATTCGCCGTGTTGACAGCTGAAGGAACAAATACCCTCGCTCTCAACATGACGCATCCTCGGGAGCTCTGGCGACCTTGCTCACCTCCAGGAACACAACCCAACTACAGAGCAAGTAGTAGTGTTATTATGGCTGTGGTACCTCAAGGCGGAGGTACCTCCCCAGTTGGGCTGCTCCACATTCGAGCGGGATGACATTTCGCGGTGGCCTACCTCACCAAAAGATCAACGTTAAATATGGCGCTGGCAGCTGTCATTCCATAGAAACTTGTCAAATGTTCCATAATTTCAGATTTTAACGAACACCACTTACGATTACGGACAGTTTGGTGCAAGCCACCCTAAACCTCTCACAGACTGGCGCGGTCTGCGGTGGCGGTCAATAGTAAATTTGTCTAAAGCTGTCAAAATTACATTTGTCCGCCACCGCAGCCCGCGACGGTGTGATTCAGGCATTTCATGACAAGGTTTGGTTATCACATACATACATATACATACATACATTCACGCCTTTATTCCCAAAAGGGGTAGGCAGAGCACATGAAACTTATGTTCCAGCGCCACTTTTAGCATAACTGTGGGTATAAAAGATCGACAAAATGTGATATTGCAGTGATAGGTTGCTAGCCTATCGCCTACAACACACTTCAACCCTGCTCCCTTAGTCGACTTTTACGACACCCACGGGAAGGAAGGGGTTGGTGAAATTCTAACCCGACACCACACGGGGTTATCACACTTATCACTATTTAATCTCCCTGAGTGTTCCAAACACACGTTCTAAACGCAAGGTATCCATGACTTAGATTTTATACAGATGCGTCTAAAACGAAATCAGGAGAGGTGAGTGTTGCAATAAATATCGAATTTAAGCATGGAATGTCCACTTTTTATTTCTCCATGTCCAAATGCTTTCATACGTCGCGGTTAGCCGGCAGTAGTATTTTTTTTTTTTTTTTTACCTGGTATGTAGTATTCGTACCCACATTGTGCATTGTGGGCATGTCAGTCCCTCGTAAGGATGCCCGTTATTATAACTCCCCATTAATGTGCCGATCATCAATCATTGTTAGTGGTGTCCATATTATCGGTACCGATATTAACCTAATTTTTTCCGAAAATTGCTCGTGTCAAAATACATACATAGATTCACGCGTTTGCCACGCCACGAAACTTTTGTTCCAGTGCAGTTAGCACAAATGTGAGTATAAAAGATCGACAGAATGTGTCTTAATAATGAAAAAAAACCCTACCGTTAATGAAATTGCTACTTCTCTATTTCTGTTTTTTTTTTATTATAATTCAAGGGCACGTCTCGCACACACAGTTGGTTATACGCTAGCAGAAGAAGGAGCATATGATCCAAGAAGATTTACTTAATTATCATTTCAATGATTTTCAAACTCGCTTCAAATTGAGCTAACATCCTTTATGTAGAAAAGTTTGTAAATTTTTTTTAAGCGCAGGCAAAAGGCCGCACAATCGTATCTACACGAAGCGTATATCTGCGCCAATCACCGCTCGATATTTTAAAAACAAGTACGCGGCAGTACGCCTCAATGAGCCTCAGCCTGAGAGTACTCAACATTATGGCGGCGTGCGCAAGTATCGACATCGGCAGTAGTAAAACGAAGAGTTTTATCGATAAAACGACAACGAATAAAATTTAATCAATCCCTATCGCCAAAAGGGAAGTAGTTGCGGTTGGAATTGTTGGGCATCAAAATAATTGAATGTATTTTTTTAAACGTTATTTCCCATTTTTATGTAGGCATTTAACGTATAATTTTAACACAAATATGAGTAGAACCGACCGTAAAAAGATTGGTTCTACTGATATTTGTGTTAAAATTATACGTAAAATCTTGCTTTTGATTCCAAGAAACAATACAATAAAATAATTAGAGAAACTTACCTTTTGTACATGGAATACAGTTATTTTTAGTAGAAGTACTATTAAGAAATGCCTAGTATGAAAACTTAAATAAATAGCCACGAAAATATGTAAATAATCCATTTAGTTTAGCAGCGAATCTAAACTACTAATGCTTTACGGACTCTCTAAGGCGTAATAAGATTAAAGTAATAAGATAATTCAATTACACTGAAATTATAAAAGTAACCTTGATTAGAGCAAACGGTCCGGTTTCTCTAAAGGTCGCTGCTGGTATAAGTAAAAAAATATAAACAAATAAATATTTCGGGCCATCCTATAGCTAGTCCCAAACTAAGCGAAGCTTGTACTATGGGTACTAGACGACGATATACAAACTTATATAGATAAATAAATACTTAAATACATAGAAAACATCCATGACTCAGGACCAAATATTTGTGCTCATCACACAAATAAATGCCCTTACCGGGATTCGAACCAGGGACCTCTAGTTTCGTAGGCAGGGTCACTACCAACTAGGCTACCGAGGTCGTCAAAATCCGGAAAATCCGGCTTGAAGCAATGACTTTCCTCATTGCATAAAAAAATATGATATCGCGAGTCCACAGGACCTACTTAATTAAACTTTAATACATCTTTTTATATCTCTACAAGTACGTTGTATAGTTTGTACCAGTTAAAAATAACCAAAAACACTTAAAACCAACCATTATCGACCTCTATTGTTTACTTGTTATCTTCAGGGGGGATTGTAAAACAATTACGCATCAACAATAGAACAAACAGTAGCGACTCCAGTACTCGGGCCACACTTCGGACACTTTTACGTCATCTCTTTGTTAATTTTATATTTAGCAACAATGAATGTTGTAAAATCCCAAGTTAAGTGCATTTTCGTAATTTTGAGTGCAACTAACTATCTGTTGCAAATTAACTAGGCAGAGTGTACTCAACTTACGGATGGGCGACCACTCGTTACACGCAAATCGTGTGCTAAAATTAGCAGTTTTAAAGATGAAAGTACTGGATGATTGGTACTTTTCCATTCACAGGATGTTTTTAAGTTCAACTTTAAAGTTAAAGCACAACATATTCAGCTAATATAAAGGAGCAAGCGAGACACATTTTTTGGGGACATAGTCGCTTTATAATATTCCAAAACAATGTTAAATTATAACAATGGCAGAAAGATATTCTTTTACTTAGTTAAGAAACAACCATCATTAAAATACAATTTAATTTTAATCTCATCTGCTTACTCGCCGCGGGCCAACGCCAACATCATTTCGATTAATAATATGTTCTCGTGCGAAAATCGATCGCGAAATAAAATTGTTTTTAATTTATTATGTTCTAACAATCATTTCTGCTTTTAAAATTCATATCTACTGACGTACAGTCAGTTAAAAAAGTTGTCTGCCGCTTTTGAATGCTAATGTACAATTGACAGTCATTAAGTGGTAGAGCACTTTTTCGGGCTAACTAGTTGTAACAATGATTCCCAAAAGGGCAATGAACTTTAATTTTCATTGCTATCTAGTAACTAGTCGCTCTCAAGAACTCGCAAACCGGTTTTGTTTACTTTTTTTTCGAAAAACAGAATTGATAAAAGAAATCAATGTAATTATTGAACCTGCTAACAAAATTTCATGAGAATCGGTTGAGTAACCTGTAGAGGAGAACAGCCAGACGGGTGTCTAGTCGCATAATAACTATTGTCATAATTTTGATTGTCATACAACTTTACGCATAAAGTTGATTCTCATAAAAGTCTTGTCATTAATGATTCTGCGCATAACGCTTTCATTGTCATAATTGTAGTATGTCATATTTTTCTAAACCATAATATTGTATGTCATACAAGTTGTCGTCATTATATTGAAGACCATAATTATTATGGTATTTAATATTGTGGTTAACAAATATATGCGAACTAATTTATGACATCTGTCGGTTATGCGTGATGATGATTATGACACAAGTGGTTATGCCAATCAAAACTATGGGTTTAAACTTTATGCAACCCGACCTCTACCTCAGCCGGACATCTGCACATGAGAGGGGCAATCACGTAACGTTTTGAACGCGCGTTAGTTAGATCCAACTGTCATTTTTTAATATAAAAATTGACATTTAGATCTAACTGACGCGCGTACAATGCGTTACATGATCGACCTGCTGAACGTCCGGACTTACGAAAGGATTTCGGCCCAAGCTAAAACAGGAAACGTTAGCTTTGCTCGCTCGTTCTATTATCTGATTAAAGATGGAGAAAATATTATTCATTCATAGATTCACGCCTTCATTCCCAAAAGGGAGAGGCAGAGCACATGAAACTTATGTTCCAGTGCCATTTTTAGCATAAATAGGGTATAAAAGATGGACAAAATGTGATATCGCAGTGATAGAGGTTGCTAGCCCATCGCCCACAACACACTCTAACCCTGCATCCCTTAGTCGACTTTAACGACACCCACGCGAAGAAAGGGGGTGGTGAAATTCTAACCCGACACCACACGGGGAAAATATGATATGGCTTTACCTTGCTAGCGCATCACCTATACACACTTCAATCCTATTCGCATTTCTTGCGCCTAACTGACAGAAAGCGTGTGCTTTCCTAGCCCGATATTACATGAAGGTATTAAAATTTTAACGGCAAATTACGTTACAAAATGAGTACCTACCGCCTCAGTATCGACAACATACGTCCCCGCCCTAGAAGCCCGTTAATCGCCTTCTTATAATTATAGGTTATCGTCTCGCATGATTTCACAGGCTTCTTGCCACTTCTTTCTTTCGTGTCAGGCAGTGATAATTAGTATAACCAGCCAACTAGAACTAGACTTTAACGCTTTACAAATACAATTCAGTATGACTTGCTCCACTATAGAGGCATTTTTCAATGGTGCTCTGACGGTGTGAAGAACTTTTCACATGCCCGTCGGATTTTTCCTGATATTTTTCGTCGCGTTTTACAGATTTTTTGATGTTCGTAGTTTTTTGTCGTACAGATTTCAATTCGTCTCGATTCGGCTTCGAGTTTAAAAGGGGTTTCGTTATAAATTGGGAATATTTTACACTATACGTATAAATTTAAAAACTGTTGCAAGTTTGTACATCAATTAGTTTCAATTCGTGAAGAACCATTAAATAACTGAATCTTTATGATTTTCTACCCTTTGAAAGTATTAATCCTTAATAAAGTTATTTAGTAATCACTCATAATGTGTAATTCGATTTATTTTAGCTTTAAAAACCACTATCTATTTCAAACAAAGTACTTACATTACGTTGACGTTTATATTATTACGCGATTTTTTTATGCGAGATTATTTAATCGGATATATTTTTGCACAGCTTGTTCAGAATTCAACAAGGATCATTCGATAGCATGTTCATGCCTTAATTTTAGTTACGTACTCGTTAATAAACTTACTCAATGTTGTTGCGAGGACAATATCGGCATCTGAAAAAAAAGTAGTATTAAATACAAAATTGGTAAGACAAAAAGAAGTGACACGCAAAACGACACCAAAATCTTCACTTGCATAATACTTGAATATTCATGGGTAGTTGCAAAGAAATGCATGCATACATGAATCAAGGTTACTCACCACAAGTTATTTATTTAACAAAATCTCATTAAAGTGCACTAAACTAACAATTTATTAACATTCATATCACACTTATTACCTAGGTACTGTCTAGTTAGCGAGGTTACAACCTAACTAATATACATATTAAACATCTATAATCCAGGAGCAGCATTATTCTGGTTTTAAAATCAAGTATAGTGTCTTCAAGTTTATATGTATATATTAGAAGAAAATCTGAAAACCTCACAGTCGCCCTCGAAACTGGCTTCACTATCTATATACCTTTAGTTCTCCGCCATTAAATATACCAGTTAATTTATATTTTCTTTTTTACGTTTCTACTATGCGCATTACACACACCGATGTACTAACACATATAACACGTACATTCACAGATACAGGCTATTTAGGGATAGCTGACCTACAATTTACCCGAACGTGCAGGTCGGTCGGGTTAGCAATTTCCTGCCAGCCAATCCCTTCCAATACTAATACAGAAACATCTCAGACGACCAAGTAATTCATCTTTGGACGTAAACATATTTTCCTTACATATGTGGAATAAAATGTGTCTTGGAGGCAAGGAGCATACAATTTTATGGGATTCATTTGTCTCTTCCCTTTGGGGGTACCATTTTGACCTTTGTCAAATATTTATGGCATTTCGTACCTCCACCTCTCAGAAGATCACAACTATAATGACACTACTACTTACTCTTATGTGGTGTTGTGTTGCTGGTTATTGAATATACAATACAATACCTACAATACTATACCTATTATTATATAGGCAATACCTATTGGCACGCTTCTATAGATTACAGAATCTACAGAATCTTGGTCTAATTTGTTAAGGGGCTCCTAGCTGCCAATGACCTTCGATCTATAACTATCGGTTTATTCGTGTTTTTTATGGTTTATCGTATTAACAACAACGAGGTTTACCGAAATAGTATCCCATATTTACTTCAAACCTCACAGTTTTCGGGATATATGGCACCAAACTTTGGCAATTTCAGGCCAAAAAACCAGTTTTATGGACGTAACTTTTGTGAAAATGAGTTTAAAATAAAAATCTCTCGTGGGTTGTTAGAGACGTCAATAAGGAACAGTTATATGTAGATTTCATATATAAAAGTGCATGAACAACATAATAATATCGAAAACAGAGCTTTTTTGGACCATGTTTGAATAAATCATAAAAAAATAAATATTAATTATTTTAAAAAAAACTCTCGTGCAAATGTAGATAAAGAACTAAAAAACCGATAGGTGTTTGTTCCATAAATATATCTATAGTTTTGACGGAGGAATATCAATTCAAAACTCGTCAAAACTAGCCAAAAAGCGCGTGGAGCCCCTTAAGTATAGTTCCCTATTTAAACAGTTAAACTTTGATATATCCTACTTCCTACTAATATTATAAATGCGAAAGTTTAGCTGTTTGGATGTTTGAATGTTTGGATGTTTGTTACTCAATCACGCTTAAACGGCTGAACCGATTTGAACGAAATTTTGCACGAAGATAGTTTATAGCCTGGATTAAAATATAGGATAGTTTTTATCCCGGGTCCACGCGGACGAAGTCGCGGGCGGAAGCTAGTGTGTATATAATTTAATAAATTTTTTGACATTCGCAGGCTAACGGCTTAATATTTTAAAAAACTTATGTAACACTCTTTCATAATTTGGCTTTCCACTTTCGCGAAATTGCCTCTTTCCTAGAATAAACTTGTATAAACCAGAATAATTTGAGAAATTAGTTTGTCACGTGATACTTAACGATTATGCTCAAATTATTCTGGTTTAGTTTAGTACTAGTTTATTCTAGGAAATGCGGAAATTCGCGCAAATGGAAAGCCAATTTATGAATGATTGTCAACATATTTTTTTTAAACCATCACGCCGTTAGCCTGCGAATGTCGAAAGACGTTTTGTGATTGTCGTCGAACCACCTTAACTACTGTTATAAATGTTAGTTATTACTTACGTTCGAATAATTAAGTACTACAAGCTAAGTGCAAAAATATGTAACAATTTTATCCTCTCATCAATGTGTACCGGAACCGTAATCCACTGACATAAGAGCGAAGGTACATATTTATGAGTAAATTGTATGCATATTTTTACATTTGATTGTACAGCGAAATTCACTTTAGCCGCAATACTATCTCATTGTCTTGCCAGTTAAATATAAAGTCATCATTATCATCATCATAACAGCCGAAAGACGTCCACTGCTGGACATAGGCCTCCCCCAAACAGTGCCACAATGTCCGGTCCTGCGCCACATGCATCCAGCGGACTCCCGCGATCTTTACCAGGTCATCCGTCCACCTTGTGAGCGGTCTACACACGCTGCGCCTTCCGGTCCGTGGTCGCCACTCGAGAACCTTTACGCCCCAACGGCTATCGGTTCTAGATGCAATGTCTAACTGCCACTTAAGTTTAGCGATTCAGGGGGCTATATCGTTACCTTGGTTCTGCTGCGCATATTCTCATTCCTGATGCGATCACGCAAAGAAACTCCAAGCATAGCCCTCTCTATTGCCCTTTGGGTGACTTTGAGCCTTCTTATGAGGCCCATAGTAAGCGACGTTTCGTTGCCATACGTTATCACTGGCAACACACACTGGTCAAAGACTCTCGTCATGAGACACTGCGGAATATTGGACGAAAAGATGTGCCATAGCTTCCCGTACGCTGCCCAGCCGAGTCGATTGCCCTTGGTATATATAATCTAGATTATATATACCAAGGGCATTCGACTCGGCTGGGCAGCGTACGGGAAGACTAGGCAAGGACACTGACAGGACCTATCCTGTATCCTAGTCCTAAGTCCTAGTCCTAGTGTCCTAACAGTAGGGTAAGTGTCCGATTGAAATGGGAGTTGGCACTACATGTAAATGATCTTCGTCTTATCCATGTTAATCGTTAGACCAACTCGCTTGGATGCTTTATTGAGGTCATCGGGCATTGTACTCAAGTCCTCCATGATCTCAGCCAAGACTTCTATATCATCAGCAAACCGAATGTGAGTGATGTAATCGCCGTTGATGTTGATGCCTAGCCTTCTTCAGTGTGAACAGTTTTGGGGAAATAACATCCCCTTGCCTGACACCCCGCTGCAGCGAAATAAGCTTTGAGCTCCGATCCTGTAGTCGGACTGTCTGGCGTTCTTGTACAAACTTTTCAGTACTTCGATATAGCGGCAGTCTACTTCGGTGACTGTAGTATATGTAGCCCAGGTTTCGATCGAATCGAAGGCTTTCTCGTAGTTCACGAACGCTAAGCAGAGAGGCTGGTTATACTTCTCAGTCTTCTGTATATCCTGACGGAGAGTATGAATCTGGTCTGCGGTACTAAAACCTCTTCCGAAACCAGCTTGTTCGGGATGTTTGGAACAACTCTCCCATCTTCAGTTTTTAATTTTGCGAGCTGGCTCTGGCCAATTGACATATATAATAATAAAAACGTAAAAAATGTGCATGCCGTGCTCTACGAGTATTTGTCCCTCTATTTCAATGCACAGGAAATCGAAGCCAATATGTTTAGTATCGTCGACATCACCTCTTATCGTGAAGGCGAGAAATAACAAAGCGTCAGTAAGTACCTTGACCTGGCTCTCGTGGTTACCGCCACGTTAATGCACCGCGGATGTTAACTCGACGATCATTGTTTAGATAAGCATTTTGACGACCAGCGGAATTATTTTTGACTTTTGCGCTCGACTCTTTCACTCGAAAACTGACAAAAATGATGAAATACTATTTTGAAATAGCGATAGAAAATTGAAACAAGAGTGGTATTGACCACTCGTATTCAATTCTATTGGTAGAAAGTAAGGTCCTGCTATTTTGACACTGCAATCGTATTTACTTTTATTGAATTTTTGAGCGCTCGAAAGGCAAAAATTTGCCCCCAGTCTTGTAGCGAAAAACCCCGACCTACGCAGCGAGTGATCACGTCACTCTTCGAACGCACGCTAGGACAACTCAGCTGTAATTTTTCCACACAAAAAGTGACATTTAGATCTTCCTGACTTTAGTAACGTACAATACGTTACATGACCAATCTGCTGGTCACTGCGTATATTATCGGGAGGTTCCTCTTTCTGCAGCCCTACTCTTAACTATTAGTATTGTATAAGTGTGTTGCGTGTAGCGCAGTGCCGGTCACATTGGCGCTCTTTGGGGGAGGTCTATGTCCAGCAGTGGACGATAGTTGCCTAAAATTTGTAACAAATATAAGAAACGAGGTGAAAATTACCCTATGCGCCTGTGCTCTGAGTCGTATGGATCTGATAGAAGTGAAAGAAATATTTGGCTTTTAGACTCTATACCTACCCCAATGGGAAACTAGCGTGATTCTACCTACAAATGTATCAGTTCGCGCACTTTATGCTAACCATCGGATTTCCTTCACGCTGCGCTTTCAAAACGACTCAACTCACAACAGAAACTGTTCGAAATCCGTGCATCTGTCCCGGACAGCAGCTATCCCACATAATGTTTGGGTCCGCAAATTAGTTGCCTGCAGTTTCAGATTAGACGAACACGATGTTACTAGACCCTTAACAGGTAATAATTAAGCCCCCAATCTAAATAACCCTATCGATTTCGAATAAGTTTGGTAATAATTCCACACAGTTAATGTACTGGTGCTTTATTTCGGGAAAGGCCGTTTTCAGCGTAGACTGGTAAGAGTATCTTTGACTATCCTTTTTGTCTTTTGTTGTGCTTTCATTGAATTTGTACCCATACATACTTCGATCCCCGCAATAAACTGTTCCTATGGCATCGTATTTAAATGGGATATAGCCAATTTAACGCTGCTTAGAATGTTTACATATAACGCGGTTAAGTGTGCACTATGTCAGCGAGATGCACACTTAAATCGAATCGTTAAATCATGGCCTAACTTTCCTCAGCCAATAAGGCAACGTCGATTGCCTTTATAAACATGACTTGACTTGTCTTATATGTCCATTACCACAACCATCGTCCAGAACAAATGCACGCAGTTACCGTATGTAAGTGTGCTGGAAAAAGTTCGTGCGCGTGTGTTACGCTCGAAATAGCAACGGTTTTGTAATCATTACAGTTTAAGAGCTAGCATGAAAAAAAAGTGAGTGTTTGTCGTCTCTTAAGAGATAAATTCGTCTTTGTACTTTCTTATTCTTATAATAAATTGCACTGTGTTATTTTACCTACTATACAATCAACATTTTATTACTGCCCATGCTGAGTCTACAATTTATACACAATAAAACTTGTCTGGCCAGCAATAGCCCATAAAACTAAGTAGGCATCTCCATTGACAATAACTTCAGACCCTTGCCAAGTCCCCATAAAGCACATATCAAATCATATGCCTTGTAACAGTGGAAACACTTGACTTCCCGCCAAGAGTGCACTTAAGGGAATGAACAGTGCAAGTTAGACTTGGCCTGTTTTACGACTGAGCAGATTAATTTGTTGCTCTTTCATTGTAGACGATTGCAAACAGTAAGATAATTATGTTTACAAAAGTGTAGATAGTCAAGTTCTATTTCTACCACTACATATGTTTTAATCTTGAAAGAAACGCCCCACACTTATCTAAACTATCCCGGACAAAACATACATAGAACGTAAATCGGTATGGGGTATTTTAAACTGGGCCGAGAGTTTCCTGTTCTCGGCCAGATTTCTTTATTACTCGTCGGTATACTGTGTTGCATTTGCCCTGCAGTATTATATTGTGCGGAAGCGGTGTGGGACGCATGCTGTACCTACTGCATTCGTACCGCCTGGCTTTCGCGCATCCTGCACCAATCGGGAAGCAGTGATTTAAATTTAAGCGTGCAGTTACGAATGACCGGCAGAAAATTTGGCCCAAAAACTTTTCGTGATTTCAAACTATAAATTGAATAGATGTAGAATGTTTTAAATAATTAAATTCATTTTTCTAATTTGGGCCAAATTTATTGCCGGTGAGTATATTAAGTACGTTTGCCACCGAAACGTGGTTGCTTACTATGGATCTCATAAAAAGACTCAGTCACCCAAAGGCAAGAGAGGGCTATGCTGGGAGTTTCTCTGCGTGATCACATCAGAAATGAGGCTACCCGCACCAGAACCGAGGTAACCGAGATAGCCCTCCGAATCGCTTAACCTAAGTGGCAGTGGGCGGGGCACATTGCACGCAGAACAAGTGGCTCGGCGACCACGTACCGGAAGGCGCAGCGCAAGGTGAACTGATGACCTGGTAAAGGTCGCGGGAGTCCGCTGGATGGGGGTGGCGCAGGACCGGTCATTGTGAAACTCTTTGGGGGAGGCCTATGTCCAGAGGCCTGTGTCGGTCTTTTTGCTGATATGATGATGATGATTATAATGACTTAGCCAGTGCTTGACTGACAGTTAACGTTACCAGCTGCAATATTCCTGATACCGCGCCGCCGATTGCAGAAGTGGTGTCATACGCAATGTGAACTAGGGCGGCTTTTCTTCTTGTTTTGATTCAAAAAAACTGGATTCAAATAGAAAACAGATTATTTAAAACTTTTGAATAATGTGTATTCTATTTGAATCCAGTGACTAAAGACATCACACATCGTATCCAGGTCTTCGTCAACCGATGCCTTAGACAGGTCGTCGGTACTTACTGGCCCGAAATGACCTCCAACCGTTCCGAAACGCCACTCGGTCACCAAATCAAACTGCTCTTCTTAGATTGTGACCGATTCAGGTCCTGAACCAGCCAGCCAACAACCTCCCAAAGCAAGCCCTGGAAACCACAAGGGAAGAAGGAAACGTGGCCGGCCAAAGCACTTCTGGAGGCGGCAGTTCGGTGGCAGCGGAACTGAAGGCAATCGGGCTAAAGTGGTCCGCGGCGAAGCGCGTATAGCCCACGACAGAACGCGATGGCAGAGCACTGTGGAAGCCCTTTGCTCCACCATGGGGCCACAGGGCATAAAGTCATTTCAATCAAAAAGGCGTACTCTCAATCGACGCAATAGGCACTACAGTGCGTGTAAATAAGGATAATGACACGTTGGCGCGGCTTTATAAATTGAAACGATTAACTCACTATTAACCTCGTTAGGTAATAATTTGAGTACGCATTGTATTTTCGAAATCAAATTATACGCCAGTTTACGGCTACCAATTTCATTAAAATGCTCGTGAAGTAGTAACTAAATGTCTATTTACTTACATTTACACCTTTAAATTTCAGTATAATATTATCGTAGTATAGGTACTAAATCGATTGAAAAAAATGCACTTATTTAGTTGTTGTTCGCTTTATACTACCGCTCTCTTCTTTTATACGTGTTATATATATTTTCTTCAGTTATGGTACTCCAGGTCAATTACGTTTTTAATGTTTTCTATGTATATTTTAAAGATACCTATGTGGCTGTGTTGTTGCCTAAAAAAAGCCACAGACAGACACAGATAGACGTTAGCTGAACTCATTTATCATATAATGGTGTCAATGTAATATTACATCGCACTAACTGCCTTCTCCCGCGTATTTTAGCCTGTGAGATACAATAGCCTTGTCTATTCTGAAAATCCATTCTATTTACTGGTGAAATAAATTTCGAAATCGGAGATTAAGGAAGATTTTCTCTTTATAGTCTCAATAAACACTATAAATTTTTGAAGAATATCCCATACCTAGCTCGCATACATTGTACAATGTATTCTATGGCAGCCTGGTGGTTTAGGCATGCAGCTGTCAAGCGGCGGTCGTAGGTTCGAATCCAGGATCGCACCAATGAGTTGTATGGAACTTATGTACGGAATATTTACCGTTAGCTTTTCGGTGACGGAAAACATCGTAAGGAGGAGGTGTAGTTTCCCCTCTGGGTTTTAAGGTCAGATGGCAGTCGATTTCGTAAAAGCTAGTGCCTATGCCAAATCATCATGCATAATGCATCTTATGCAAAATGCCAAGTTGCGCCCATTTCGTGACCCGGCACAGATTCACTTTTTCTTTTGTCTTTGTCTTGTACTGTGTGTTGGTTGCGTCACGATTAAATGTTTGATTATTGATTCTTCATTCTTGAAATCTTGGGATTAGGTGTCAAAGCAGATCCTGGGCTCCTTTAGGGCACAACCGGGAATTACGCTAGGAGGATGATGATAAGCCAAAGAATCTGTGTACTGCGTACATTGCTCGTCCGTTCGGCTGAGATAAACTGCGGCGTCGCGGTTGGCTTCTGGACGAGTTTTGGAGATTTGATTAGTTCTGTTTCATGTTGCTAAGGCGGATGCTTGTCTTGGCCTACTTCAAGATTTTATTAGAAATGAGTGTTTAATTCAGCTCAGTAAAGTCAGTGAAAACATAGAAAAGCGAACTTTATAAAGTAAAGTAAGTATTACCGTCGTGCGATTCCAGAATGTTTTTTTATTGCTCAGAGAAAAGAGTTTGCAAGAGTTACGAAAATAAGCATAACCCACTGGAAAGACGTAATATCATGTTAAGTCACAAACGTCTAACAATATAATTCGTTTTCATCACACTTGCTCGAAACGGGCTTCATCATTATGAGCAGACATACAGAGCTGTAATAGCCTATGGTTTTTTGGTGGGTTATGGTTTTTTTCTTAAATTGTATCTGTCACTCATGCGGCCGTTACAAAGCAAAGAGGTTTTATATCAAATACGATGTCTGAAAACGTATTTATAAATAAATTTAAACTTAAAAACACTACTAAAACATGTTTAACAGAATTATTTACAGATTTAATATGTAGTTATTTAGTGTCTATGTAAAATGTTTTTAAATGTTTTCAAATCGTGGCTGTATACCGGAGGGTCTTTGCCATACGCGCTTCACGTCAAATTCAACAAAATGGACAACTGACATTTCGCAGTTTGTATTACGATTTGTATTAATTTCATCTAAAATGTATTTGTTTCCTTGCAAATGTGATGAAAAACATTGTGTATAACACGGGCGTAAGAGTATTGCAAACTCGAGTCATCAAAATAACGCCCTACTATAAATACTTACGCCCCTCGTTAAACAATGTACTAATGTGATTCATAGCGTTAGATCTACCATTATTTATACTAATCAGGACTTAAGCGTATGATTCTTGAATCAATTTAAGTACCTCTTTTATTTATTTATTTATCTCAGGCAACGAGGCCCATATTTACAAATACCTTACAGACTAACAGACTAGACTAGAATTCCAGCGATGTTTCGGAAGTGTACTAAAAGAAGATATGTAAGCACTAAGCAGGTACCAACATCTTCTATCCGTATTCGTTTTGATAACGAGTGTGGCTACGCGGTAATGAGCTGCGATTAAGGCGAGACTTTACGAGTCTTTAGTCGAGATTAAACGAGTTTAGTAAAAATAATGTGTGAAAATCATGAAAATTATAATAAATATAAAAACATATTATAGTAATAATATCACCAATATCTTTTGACTGCGCCACCCGAATCCAGCGGTCTCCCGCGACCTTTACCAGGTCATCAGATTACGTTGTGAGGGTCTACCCACGCTACGCCTGCCAGCACGTGGTCGCCAATCGAGAACATTTCCGCCCCAACGGCCATAGGTATGTGCAATGTGCCTCGCCCACTTACTCGTAAGTTTAGCGATTCGGAGCGCTACATCGGTTACCTTGGTTCTGCTGTGGTTAGCCTCGTAATTGTGGCACTCTTTAGGTCAGGAGTATGTCCAGCAGTGGACATTTATCGACTGATATGATGATGATGAACTCTTGACTATACTAACAACATAACTACGTCTAACCGTTTAGTTATGTATGACATACTGGAAGCAATAAAATCAGCCGGGCATACCTGGACCTAAAGATTGGTTCTCCGGCATTTACGCACGAAAACCAATTAGTCTACACTAATATTATAAAGAGGAAATATTTGAGTGTTTGTTGGTTTGTTTGTATTGAATAGGCTCCGAAACTACTGGACCGATTATAAAAGATATAAAGATAAAATCTCTACGCCCGTGTCCGCAAAAAAGGGGATGGAGTTAATAAAAATCTTAATTACCTGCTGTTCCGTGTCACGACACGGCCCTGTTGATACGTACAGAATCCAGCAAAACTGTTTTAAATCCCTTGTTAAAAAAGTCGAGGGAACTTTGATTAATTAAAATCTTGAACTGGTATTGCTAGAGGTATTGTAGATTGTAACACATAGTTTCTGAATAGCAATCAGTGGTACCTACTTTTTGATGGGTTGTATGATGCTGGCTGTTAGATGATGAATAAGGAACGTTCGAATGTGGTTTGAATTCCTCGACCTTTCCCTGGACCACAAGTCGCTCAATAACTCGACGACATATGTGCCCCAAAAACGTAAGGATGCAAGACTAGGCTATATTATAGATGATAGACGCTGCTTGGTGCCGAGTTTCTGGACAAAACGCCTTGTTAAACCTCTATTAACTAGAAACCCTTGTTTCCCCATCTATTAACCGACGTGTGCCTAAAACTCTCAAACTCCGGCTATTGTGCTAAGTTGGTCTGAAATCGTGTGAATTACATTAATTAATTAATAAACCTTTACCACAGTACGAAGAAGGAAGTGGAGAAGAAAGTTTATTGCTTTAAACTTTCACGAATTCTGCGAAGGACCGAATAGATATAAAATTTAAAAATGTACTGACATCGCGTTTGCAGGTATTTTAGATAGCATTATCCCAGTTGCATTCTAAAGGATCCCGGGGTACAAAGGATTGAGGCAGGCACTTATTTATTTATCGTATGGCAAATCAGTATTTAGAACCGTGAGATCCACTAATGTTCACGGAAACGAGTGGCATCTAACCTCTCAAATGTTAAGTAGACCTTGTTGGGAATAGACTTCGTCAGGCGAGCAGCCAACTTACGCAGTGACTCGCCTATTGCGTCGATTTTAACTGTGAACAATTTTTAATTGAGCTGCGTTATAATCGATAATCCCATGACGCCGTACGTTTTGCGACACAATTCGGTTTCCCATGTGCTACTTATTTATTACATTTTTGCTCCATAGGCGTTCATCAATGTAGAAAAAACCATACACAACGGAACGGAAGAGGATCAATCAGAGATTTTGTTATCAGTGCGTTTTACGTGCTTGCTCGGACACAATATTTATAATTATAATCATATTTTTATTCATAATAATTCAGTATTACATGTCAAAATTGTTAATAATTATCGAGTGCTAGCTGCACGCGCGGCTTCGCAGAAGAACGCAGGCAAACCCGCAGGATAAAATATAGCATATGACCATTCAGACAGTGTACTCTACACTCATGTTAAAGATTTTTGAAATCGGTCCATTGGTTCCAGAGATTACCCATTACATACTTACAAGAAGAAAAGTCTGTCTGATTGACAATAAAATTCCTCTTTAGAATAATAAGTAAGCAATCAAATAAATTTATTATTTGAATCGAAGCATCTCCGTAGACTTTTATTCTACGGTCCTGTTAAAACAATAGCACTCAATTTGTTTCCCTAAAATTGATTTACAAATCGTCATGAGGATCCGATTTAATTATTTGTGTAGAAGTTATTTTCGAGATCGCTGAGTCGCGAATTATTTCGATTGAGCATTGTTGGCGACCCTTTAAGTCTCCTTAAACATCATATTAAGATTTGAAATAATTTCTCTTATATTTCTGTTTCTGGTAAAGGTCCCAGGAGGCCGATGGATGCGGTTGGCGCAGGACCGATCACTGGCACAATTTGGGGGAGGCCTACGTCCAGGAGTAGACGTCTTTCGGCTGTTATGATGATGATGATGATAATAAACTAGCGGCCAGCGTGACTCCGCCCGCGTACTACAAGGATAGTAGGCGGGCTCGTGGAATGATTAAATACATAGCTTGTAATCAGCCTGAAGGTCCATTTTCAAATGAAAATCAAAATCAAAAATATATTTATTCATGATACAACACAACAAGACACAGTATTACAGAACAAAGACAAAAGAAGAAATAAATCTGTGCAGTGTCACGAAATGGGCCCTACTCAGCAAGATGCTGGCTTTGCAGCCAGCGCTGGTCTTCCCTAGGGTCCATCTAGCGAGGACACGGTACGTAACACAGTAAAATAAAATAAAATAAAAACCGATGACAAATTAAAATATAAAACATAAAACAACGAAAAGAAAATAATAATTAAAAGCTAAACAAAAAACAAGCAAACAACGAAATCACATTACAAGTTACAATAATAATAAACTACACCGTTTTTGGGAGCCTTTATTTTGTGCGATCCGTGAACGCATCCAGTCTATTGCCACCCGTACGCCTTCATGTCACAAATGTCAACTAGACAAAGCTTGGCTGCGGTGCGCTGACGGATCGCAGACTGGTGGCCAACTAAACTTAAATAATACAATACAACGCATATGAAACAATGGACTAAAACAAATTAAACAGCAATATATACATGTCAATGCAAATGAGACATAAAATAGGTGAGGAAAAGTTACATGCAGCTCGTGTCTTGACATAAATCTTCCTGCTTGTGCTGGTGGGGTTTTCCGTACCTCAGGAAAAATAATACATAAAAAATCAACTTCCATACGTCTTACGTCTTACGAATCTGACGGTCACGCGACCTGACGCGAGTTTAACATTTTTCCCCATCCCAAAAAGTGCACAGCGCCGCTAAAGAAGTTTTCACTTCAAAAACTTACAAAGCTGCATGCTTATATTTCACAAATTTGACCTCTTAATAATATTGGTTTAGATTAAGACAGGAGTAATACGGGTGTAGACTCGAACATTATTATTACTCCAAAATAAAGAAGGCAAAAAAATATGCCTACAGACGAAAATCCCATTTAGACCCTTTTTAATTCGAAGCTGCAACCGTTTTAGAGAGAGAAAATGCAAACAGTTTGTGACGTCACAAACTGCGAGGCTGCCGCAGAGCAAGCCGCGCGCTAGGCGGGCCGCGCGCTCGGCGGGCCGCGTCAATGGCGGCGCCGAACACGACGGGGCACGGCACGTTGCCGTCTATTAATGACGTCACTAACTACGAGCGTCATCGTTCCATATGAAGTTGCGTTTTACGAAAAAAGGACAGAACATACCCCTTCTAAAAACTTTGGATACTTATAACTTCGTGATTATTTTAACCTCTTGCGTTGTTAATCCTTTTTCGAGAAAATACGACATTATTGATTATTTTGTTTATACCTTTTTTAGATTTTCGCCCGCGCCCATCTGTTCGTTAGGCCCCGGTTAGTTAGCATGGATTCAATAGCCATCACAACAAACTACCATCGCCAACCGAATATCAATAAAGACTATAAATAACTCACTCACTTAAGATGAATTTGAAGAAGTTGTGGCTTTCCAATGACTTGTGAATTGGTTGAATATAGTATTTATTTATTTATTGTATATTTGCGATGTATATAGTGTGTATTATATTTTATACTGTATATTTATATATGTATTGGCATGTTTTTATTTGTCTAGAATTAATACCTATTAGGTTTTGTTTTCATTTTCTCTGTGTTTTTGTACACGGTATAAGTTTGCCTATCTCGGTCTACCTACCTTCCTCTCAATTGCTCAAAGGTTAGCTGGAAGAGATCCCTTATAGGGATAAGTTCGCGTTTGTACTTTGATCTATTGTGTGACATGTATATTCTTTAAACTGTTATTGTGTACAATAAAGTGCTTACATACATACATACATACATAACTTGTCTGGTTCACAAACGAGGTCAACGGCCGAGTTTCTTTGTTCCTTATCTTGTTACTAGTGAAAAAGCTTGATTTCATTAACTAATATGCTGTTTCATTACTTATTTTATTTTTTTGCTGTGTAACGCTGATATCATAAGCCGAGTTTAATATTCACAAAGTTTATGTAGGAATAGCGCCCTTCTTAGGTCACTTACGAATTATGCGGCGTTTTTACGCTATCGAGAGGCTTTTCTAGTAGGTTGTGTTTGTTCCCCGAGAGCACACTGATGCCACCCTGATTCCCATACTTGACGATATACTTACTGCTACTCGTAGTATTACATTTGCAGAGCAGTAGGTTTTATATTGCAAGGACGCGGTGCGGTACGCATGCAGCCTTCGCACCGCTCTAGCACAGTATAGGAACAGTAGATAAACTTCGAACAAAGGTACATCGCACGGCTGCATAGATGCGCGCGTGTTCGGTACGCACACACACATAGCCTTCGGGAATGATGGAGAATGCTTCAATCGGGGCCGCGCCGTTGCGGTGTTCGCTCGTTCTCACTCGCTACGTCAAAGGTAACCGCCTCGTAGGTATGAAGACAGCGAGCCGCCAGTGCCACGATATCACAAGGAGCCGAATAGGCTTGTAACTAAGCACCTACCAAGCTAGTGCAGTTTAGCAACTATTATACTTACTAGGAAATATTTTAGACATAGTATAGTGGTATTAAAATATTCGATGAAGTGGGAAACTAAAAACACATACCTAACTATCTATAATATTATTACTTTGTGTATACTATATTGTCTATTAAACTGTAACAGAAATACTTTGCATACTTAAAAGCAAAATTAGTATTATAGGTATGCCAAGCCACAAACTTGACACAGCCCTGCGCATCGAGCGAAAGTAGGTAACGAACGCTCCTAAACGGCCTCAGATTACCTACTGTATTATTCTTCTATACTGTGGCTCTAGATTGTGTATTTAATGATAGTAAAATAAATTACTTCTAACGATCACGTAAGTGTACTTCTATTGTCCACTAGCCACTTGAAACTTAAACAGTAATATGAACATCTCTTGTACTCCGAGGTCTCCAAGTGCTAATCGACCGATCGTTCGAAAGTTGTTCAGAAAGGAATAAAACCCACATGTGAACGGATCCTATAATGAGGTTAATAGCCACTTTGTCGATCGCGCTAGAAAGAGGGTGCTACATTCAAGGCATGAGTTGAGGCGAATTTGGATATCCAATTCACTGCTAAGAATTGCAACGCGCTTCGGTCGTAGCCGATCCCGTGGTTTTCCTCGTATGTAGCGGAAAGCGACTACGGCGTAGGCGCCCGCTAGGCGGATTTTTGTAAGTGAAAGTGTTAAACTATTCAAGGCCGTTTAACCCAAATATGAGCCGTCTACGAGTGATTTCCACTAGTAGGCTCAAAATGCTGCTAGACGCTACGGCGTAGCACATGTAGCGCTGCTGGCTCTATTTTATTTTTATTTTGTTATTATATTAAGTGGCTGACGAGTAAGCATACATGTTTAAAATGAACACTGTTTTTTTATTGGGAAATATTGGTCCAGAGTAGTGTTTAGAGACAGGTAATTGCGACAAACATGTATTCTAATTGCTGTGATGAAAAAACAAGCATTTAGAGTTTTCTAAACACTGGTTCGAATGGCATTGTGAAAATAAAAATGGAAACTAGCCGATTGAACATTTTGCTTTCCAATAAAATATATATTGTGCGCGTTAGCAACTTGTACTTATTATTATCTTGAAATTGTTAATGCAAAATCTCCTGGTTACTTAAACAAATATGGGACGCTTGGAGAATGGTTTCATTTAGGACGAAACAAACTAGAAATAAACGATTTATTCTCAAGGTTACGTACTTTTTAAACAGTGGCGGTACTGCCATACAAGCCGAAAAGCCGGGCTTGCCTTCCAAACTAATTCTCAATCAAAAATCAAAGGTAACGAGAGCACGAACTATTTCAATTTGCGTTTCGCGCTCTTATTACATTTTTCAAATTAACAACATCGTATTACAAAATTCGGCTGGCAGCACTGTCGCTGCGATGACGAGCCGACCTCGCTGGAGACACAGCTAGTCATCTCGCTCGCACGCGTTGGCTTGCAAGCGGGCTTCTATTCTAGCTATCTTTATCTCTTTCTTACCCATCAAAACTGCCTAATAAAGAGATATAACTATTATAGGTTCATATAGCAAATAGTACGAGATTTTAAGCCGGGCATGCGTATGAAGTTGTACACAAGTCTAGTGAAATGCTAAAATCGCGCGTGCCGACGGCCGACTTCACTTCATTGCTATAATGCTATTAGTTGCAATTTTAATTTGCAATAGCTACATATTAGTAATCTGCGTTTGCAATTACTTTTGTTTGTTCTTTGTTACACCGGTCAGTGCGGTCATTAAGTATTTTGTTTGCTGTGTAGTGGTTTAATCGGATTAAAGAAGTGCCTTCGGATTGTGATTATTTAAATTGTGTACAAGCAATTGCTTTGCGAAGGAAAGGTAAACACTTTAACTTTACTCAGAAGAAACAACTAATTTCTTCGCAAAAACCTACGCCTGATTTGTGTACTTCTCAGCTTAATTTCCAAAAGCATAACTAACGCTGTGATTTCTTTTAGTAATTTTGGTAAACAGCTACTTGAGACAGATGTCTTATTAAAGATTTATCGCGCCAATTATCCGAGGAAATTACAAAAACGCATGTCTCGGCTTACCCTATTCTGAAACCTAGGTAGAAAGTACTCACAGAAACCCAGTAGAATCATATTCAGGAACAAGTATTCTGGGTTTGAAAGTGCGTTTGTACAGCGTGTACGTGCACGCTTCGGGACACGACTGGAATTCTACACCTTTGGACGCGGCCAAATCCCCCAAAAAGTCGTGTATTGGTAAACCATACTTCATCTTGTTCAACGCTGGAAGATAATTACGCTTATTAAGTTTGGTGGAAGATTGATAAGATAAGGATGATTCTACTGCGTACCAAGCGCGGCCGGCCGTTGTCAAGCTGCGCCCAGACGGTGCTGTGACATGCCTCATTACCGCCCATGTGCAATAGAATTTACACTCAACTATGTACTATGGAATTCCGACCTTACATTACACGTACCTAGGCACGCCACTGTTTTTAAATCTTATTTTAGCTGTGAACTACGACTACCGCTCGTCCCTTGACAACCCATGTAACAACAATGACAGCCGCCGAATTTAAGTAGGGTTGTGCTTTTGCCTCATTCACTTCCTTTTTGTTGTGTTGCTGCGCGATTTTGGCCCCTATTTCCTAAGGTTCTATAATGTTTTCCTAACGAAACTACCGGTGGAACTTCGTATTCTCTCACACTGCCACACGTTCATGGTTATACGAGAGCACACATAGTAGGTACATCACATCGCTCCAACATCACAGAATAAAGCCAAATTGATTATTTTTAGACGCGCGTGACGTAACGCGACAGAAAGCTATCAGTATCACTTCTATAGTAAGTCATAATCATAATCATAATTATAATAATTTATTTCGTCATCAATTCATCATAGGTAGGTTATGTACAGGTGATACTAAAATACAGCACTCATAAATGTAGAGGGATGGTAGAGTTAATAGTTGTAATGATTTAAAGTGAGGCTGGCAGCTTTCCGATGATTTCAATCCGCAGATGGCTCTAATGCATCTCTTTTGGGCTCTGAATAATATTTCTCTGTATGTTGCATTCCCCCGAAGATTATGCCGTACCGCAAGGTGGATGCAACGAAACCGTGATAAGCTGTTAGTACTGTTCTACGATCTGCAGTTTTTGCTAATCTATATAAGGCATAGGAAAACTTGTAAATCTTTTTGCAAGTTTCAATGCATTGTGTTTCCCACGACATATTATGATTTATATAAATATCTAAAAACTTATGTGTAAGTGTTTTGCCTATAGCTTGTCCTTGATATTTAACTTTTATTTCAGGTACTATTTTTCTTTGGGTAAATTGCATAAGATTAGTTTTTTCTAAATTAATGTTTAAATTATTGTCACTAAGCCATTGAAATATATTGTTAATAGTGCTATTAATGTCGGTTTCATAGTCATCGTTATTGTCATGTTCAATAAATACCGTGCTGTCGTCTGCGAAAAGTATCATTGGGTGTCGTGTACAAGTAGTAATGTCGTTGATATATATTAAAAATAATAAGGGTCCCAAAACACTTCCCTGCGGCAGACCATATCCTATTTCGTATTATTTGCCTACTTTTTTTATTATTTATATTTGTAAGTAAGTGAGTAATTTATTTGCATAAAATAGTGTACGATAAATGGTCACAGATACAATTTAGCTCAACTATTTCGCCTTTAAGACATGCAAATGTCAATAATAGAGATCATGTCACATTACGAAAGATGTATTACAATACATAACGTTTTTAGTCATTAACTTGAAACCATTAAATTATTGAATATTTACAATACTATCCATATGATTGACAAACGAAACACAATATAAATTATATAATTCTAATTTGGCCATATTTTTGTAGTGTACGTAATTCCATATGGACGTATTTATTTCGACCTGATTATATCAACTATTTAAATTTTACTTCAATCAGGCTCTACGAGTACAATTTTCCATGTCGAAGATTTTCAAATTGACATTGTTGAGATTCGACCAATTGGAGTAGTCAATTTTCCATTTATGCTGAATCGAAAACACATCTGCATATTTAGATGTGTGTGTGATCAATATCACATCTCAATAGATGTGTGTGTGTGTAATGTGTATTAGAGAGGTAATCACGTAACGTTTTGAACGCGCCTTAGGTAGATCCGAATGTAATTTTTCCATATAAGAATTGACATTTAGATCTACCTAACGTAGGTACAATGCGTTACGTGATCGACCTGCTGATGAACATCTGAACATTCGCCCTTAGACTCACCTGTGGAAAACTTTCATTAGGGTTTCAAAAGGAGCATGCGCGAAAAATACCAAACAGTTTTGAATGCAACACGCTGAGCCAAATATACTCCTTGAACAGACAAATTATCTATATTGTTCAGCACATTAAAATCTTTTTTTAAATTCTGCTGTGATTAATTGTATTCCATTTTAGCCCTGCACTTAAGTTAAAAGGCTTTAAACGTTCAAAATTGTTTTCAATTTATTTTAACAGTCTTTTTGAGCGTCAGATTATGTTTCGCCTGCTAAATAAGTCCTATTTTTATTTACCCACGAAGAAACGGAGAAGGTATATGCGTTCAGAGTGAGAGGCTATTTGTTTGTTTGTTTACACCAATGTTCCCATTTATATCCAAAACGGATTGACCGACTTAGATGCGGTTTTTAGAAATAGATTTGTGGTTCATTAGGGATGGTTCTTAAATAGGTGTTATGATGTTTACTTACCAGGGGGCGCTACAGTATACGTTTTAAATGAATGATCTCAATTATCTCAAAAACAGCTTAAGCGGTTTCAGTGTGGTTTTCAGTGATGAGTTTGTGGTTTGTCAAGTATGGTTCTTATGTTCAAATTATGATGTCAACTCGCCAGGGGCGCTGCAGTGAATATGTCACAATAATTATCGCAATTCTTTTCAAAATGGCTTGAACGATTTATGCGATGTTTGGGTTCTATTGACAGTGTTTGCCGAGGAGCTTCGGTACATGAGCTGCTCAGAGTCTGATGATGCAGCAGAACAACACCGTAGTGAACTTCAAGAAGGCATATATAATATTACTGTAATTGGGTTCTATTGATGGTGCTTGCCGAGTAACTTGAGTGATAGTGAGGTAGGCCACAGCGAAATGTCATCCCGCTCGAATGTGGAGCAGCCCAACTGGGGAAGTACCTCCGCCTTGCAGAAGACCACAGTCATAATAACACTACTACTTGCTCTGTAGTAGTGTTATGTTCCTGGTGGTGAGCAAGGTCGCCAGAGCTCCCGAGGATGCGTTGTGTTGAGAGCGAGAGAATTTGATCCTTCAGCTGTCAACACGGCGAATCCTCAAACATATCAAGGGTCAGCAACGCCCATGTTACTCCTTTGGAGTTGCATGCGTCTATAGGCTGCGGTGTCCGCTTACCATCATGCGGGCCGTACGCTTGTTTGCCACCGTCGTTGTATAAAAAAAAAACTTCTGAGAAAGGTACTGCTGAGGGTCTGATGACGGAGCAGAACTACATCGTAGGGAACTTTGAGAACGCATACACGAATTCTACTATGTTTGGGTTCTATAGATAATGTTTTCCAAGTAGCTGCTGGGCATGTCCTGCTAAGAGGTCTGATGTTGGAGCAGAACAGCACCGTAGTGGACTTCGACAAGGCAAATAACTATATTTACTGTGTTTGGGTTCTATTTATAATGCTTATCATAATTGTTAATTCTAGTTCGTCTATTTTTATTTTTTTATAAATGTGGCATGGCATGCTAATATTATCATTACCACATAAATACTATTTAAAAAAAATACCAAATTTTACCATATTCAATTACATAATTATACTTTTTGTCATTTTGTATTGAGCCACTTGCATTTGACGCGACATAAGCATGATCAAACGTAATGCAAACCTGTTTGAGCTAAACATATTAAGGAACAAGGAAATGACTGTAACACCTGTGCTTATACCATATGTTTAATGTGAATAAACGACATTTCTTTTTTTTTTCTTTTCTCGAGTAACTTCTGTACAATTACTGCTGGGGCTGATGATGGAGCAGAAAGAGAACGTAATAAAGTTACTCAGGAAATAGGTACTATCAATAGAACCCAAGCACAGATATATATGCCTTTTCAAACTTCCCTAACGATGTCGTTCTGCTCCTAATAAAGGATATTTCGTGGGCGTGTTCTCGCTCGGTTCGCGCGCTTATATAGGGTCGCGGTGCACCTAACACTCCTCCTCGCTTCGCTCGTTGTCGTACCTACACCGACTTGCCTTAGAGGTCCAATATCTTGGCCATTTTATAATTTCAGAGAAAAAAGTTTCTAACAAAACATGTTTATTTAAACGTATTCTTTACGAAACAGTCATAAAAAATATAAAAAGTACATATGCCATAATGACACCGCACCGTAGTACCTAGTACCCCTTTCAAATGTATGTCTGGAAATGTTTCTGAGTAATTATCTATATGACTATGGATGTTATAGATTTGGTCTCTTAGACGTAATTCACTTAAGGCATTAAAACGATACGAATAACATCCATTAGTACGTTGAAATATATACCTTAGAATATTTATTAATAATTATTGATAGAACTTGGATCGTTATGGACATAAATTTTCTGACTTTTGTGATTATAATACTTAATAAATATTATAGGTCATTAATGTTAGAACCAATAAGCGTTATACTTAACAAAAATGGTTACTATTGATGTTTATATCTATAAATTATATGGATATCAATTTCTGACTATCGAAATTCGGAACAATAAGTTTATGGGTAACAAAGGAACCCCTTTTATTTAACTACTTGCAACGTATGTAACCATGTTTGTTCGAGTGGAATCTTGCAACTAAATTTCGATCGGATATCTTCAATCGATAGTTTGGATGGCAATCCAATATTATGTTATCAACGAACTGATCTGATAATGAAGACAGAAGGTGGCCATGGGAATTGAGGACTTAGCAGACGTAACCCCGTTGAGTTTGGGCTCGTTAGAATCGTCTCAACGAGTAGTTGATGGCGGTATACAGAAAAGTACAGTTGGCAACATAAGTTTATACCAAAATTGAAAATTTTCACAGAAACTTAGTTGTTAAAGCAAATTAGGCTCCATTTAAAAATTTGAAATCTAGTGGTATTCGACTTTAAGGTCGAATATCGCTCGACATGTTTTAATTCGATCCGCGATTTTTAATCATGAGCGTTTGCGATGCGATCGCAAAACGATTTGAACCATGTCGAGCTATATATAGTATGTAGGTAGACATTATTAAAAATATTCTCAAATCAAGCCCCGATAGGTAAAAACGTGACTTCAATACGTAGTTCAATATTCAGAGCTAAAGACAGACAAGCAGTGAGAAATGGGTATCGATTATAATACCCATCTTCCTCTTTAGCACGAATAAAGCTCGATACAAAAGAATTTGACTCCTTAAAGAATGTTCTGAACTTAATCCCTAAGGCAAGTACAGTAATCGCCTTAACGGCAGTAATCCACCGTGTAGGCGGATTTCCATCTGCAGTATGCCATTGAACTGAACATTTTCGCGAGTAAGGGATTAAATGCAGCATCAAAAGGTGTAAGAAGCGCTCTGTGGGACCCCGTAAGAGTGAAAGCGATATTTAAATTTGGTTCGCAAATACTACACCAGCCAAAGATTTATTGCTCCTAAATTTTAATTAGTAACTTACAGTTCGCATTAATACATAATATCGATGTGTTTCATGCGCTTTCACGCACGCGGAGCTAATGTCCTAGCAGGGCACTGATGCCAAAACGCGACGCGAGACGAGAAAATGTACCCTTATCTTTCTAATTTGTATAGTTTGGTTTTAATAAAGTGCGAGGAGTTGAAGAGTCGCATGCAACGCACTTGAAAGCAAGTTGTGCGTGAGCGCTTGCGTTGCGTGGGAAAGACCACCTCACGGCCAGGCCAATACATTGTGGCGACGAAAAATTGCGGCGTGGCAAGCGTTGTCTCTTCATTGTGCGAGTCGCGAGTGTCGAGACGCGCAACGCACTTTGGTTAGTTGGGATCACACGCAGTTAATTAGAGTAGATACGATCTGAGTGCCAGCGCCACTGTGAGCGGGGCGTGCAGCGTGCATATAAAACAAATGCAATTTATATGGTCGCTCCGCGCCCCTCTCATAGCAGTGTGCACTCAGGGTGTACACTTAGAGAAACCGCTGCCGCTGTCGCCGCCGCTCTAAGTCGTGGCCGGGCCGTCAGAGCGGTTACACACTGGCCACACGGCGACTTTTTGCAGCGCTACTGTATCGATACACGTAATTTTGACAGGTCGAGCTAGTCTCGCGCGACAGCCACGCGTTCGTGCAACGCGCGTTTGTATTGCTATAAAATGTCACCATATGGGGTTACACACAAATTTAAAATGAGTATAAATGGCATGACAAACTACCCGCCTGATAAAGTGTTATGAAACCATTTAATAATGATTTTCACATGTCTAGTATCTGTGCTATGAATTTCAGATGCCTTTTCCCGGACGTCCAGCCGTGTGATTTTTACCCACAATCCACTCTACAGAGCGGTTAATTTTACTGTCCTTATAGTGCTCACTGCGACACAAGTCGGCTTAGCCCCGTTGGTATCTTTTTGCCCGTTTGCCGAGTTTCTGTTCCGGATCTTTAAAACATTAACATTGCTTCGGTTCGAGTTCTTTTTCCTCCGGGCAATCAGGATGATTTAAAGTAGTTCACTTTATTTTTGCTTCATTGGAGCGCTGTTTATAGTAGTTTATGCAATCGTTATATAATGTATGCTATTTCAGTCGAGTACCACGTTTAACGTACCACGTTACGTTAACGTACGAGAGTTAAAAAGCTAATTATATAACTATTGCATACAATATTTTTTCTACGAGTTAATGGAAATAATAATTTAGTAAACAAACTTGGTATCTATTGAAATTCGCCCTGCTGAAACTTAGTGCAGCCAACCGCTTTTTTATTTTTGCGCGTTGATGTCTTCTGGAAATCGAGCCTCGTGATTGGTCAAAAATAATTTTAGTTCTATACAAAGTTGTCTAGTTGATTTAGATGTCACTGTCAGTCATTTAATTGACGGATAGAAGTGCTCGAGTAGAAAAACGTTATCCTACTATAATATTATAAATGCGAAAGTTTAGATGTTTGTATGTTTGGATGTTTGTTACTCAATCATGCTTAAACGGCTGAACCGATTTGAATGAAATTTTGCACGAAGATAGTTTATAACCTGGATTAAAATATAGGATAGTTTTTATCCCGAGTTCACACAGACGAAGTCGCGGGCGGAAGCTAGTAGTATAATAAATAAGTTAATTTAAGGATTCCTTTTTACGATTTCTACACAAATAGTATACATGACTGGTTTTAATTCTTACTTTGTAATATGGTTATGGATTGTTCTCGAATGGACTCTAAATATTTAATACCCTCATATGACGGTATTATAAGCTACGTGTAGTATGATAGAGATTGAGAAAGACTCATGTCACAGATGCGTATGGCTGCAGATCACGTGTTGTATTGGGTTCACTAATGTTAGACCAAACAACTTTTGGCCAAATGTTTCATTTGACCTAATGCATTTTTTTCTTAAATAGAAAGCTTTATAGGATTATTATAAAACAAACCTAACCTAACCTAATGACTTCTATTTGACTTTATTCAAAGAATACCCGAAAATACCACTGTTTTGACGAAAAATGCATTAGGTCAAATGAAACATTTGTCAAATGATACATTTGGCTAAAAGTTGTTTGGTCAAGACACAGGACCCCCTTGTATTGAAATGAGATGCGGATCACAGATTAAGCCGCGAATAATACCTGTTAATATATATCATTTTTAAGACACGTACGTGGTCATCAGTTGAGATTACTTTAGACCTAACCTTTTTTAGAATTTCGCTGAGACAAAATCTCTGTTCTTGGAATAATGTCTTTTTTTTACCAACAATTTATTCTACCAGTGTAGGGAAATTGGGAGATGCTTAATGTACTACGAAGTGCGATAAATTAGGTAGTTGATCATCGTCATATCAGCCGAAAGATGTCCACTGCCTGGACATAGGCCTCCCCCAAGGAGTGCCACAATAACCGGTCCGGCGCCACCCGCATCCAGCGGCTGCCCGCGACCTTTACCAGATCATCAGTGCACCTTGTGGGTCTACCCGACTCTGCGCCTGCCGGTACGTGATTACCACTCGCGATCCTTTCCGCACCAACGGCCATGGGTTCTACGTGCCGCGCCCACTGTCACTTCAGTTTAGCGATTCCGAGGGCTATAGATTTAGATTTTAGATTATTTATTTCATGATAAAAAATTACATTACAGATTTGCATACGGTTCACTAATGTTAGACCAAACAACTTTTGGCCAAATGTTTCATTTGACAAAAGTTTCATTTGACCCAATGCATTTTTTTCTTAAATAGAAAGCTTTATAGGATTACTAGCTTCCGCCCGCGACTTCAACTGCGTGGACCCGGGATAAAAACTATCCTATATTTGAATCCAGGTTATAAACTGTCTTCGTGCAAAATTTCATCTAAATCGGTTGAGCCATTTAAGCGTGATTGAGTCGCAAACATCCAAACTTTCGCATTTATAATATTAGTAGGATTATAAAACAAACCTAACCTAACCTAATAACTTCTATTTGATGATATTCAAAGAATACCCGAAAATACCCCTGTTCTGACGAAGAATGCATTAGGTCAAATGAAACATTTGGCTAAAAGTTGTTTGGTCAAGAGACAGGACCCCTTTGCATACATCTCAAAAAAATAGGAATTTAAATCACAATCGTCAAAAACGGAGAAAAAATAAGATATAATATTAAGACAATGTCAACAAATGTACGGACACAATAACAAGGAAATAGAAAAAACAAACCAAAAACAAAAGAAGACATATATATATATGTATATATATATATATTACCTCTAGGTATCGTCATTTTATACATTATATTAGTTACCTTGGCCCTGGTGCGGATAGCCACATTGCTTTCACAGAGGAACTCCCACAATACCCAGAGGGCCCAAGGGGCAATGGAGAGCCATTGCCCCTTGGGTGACTGAGTATTCTAATAAGGCCCTGGGTTGAGTTAATGCTTGTCTTAAACTTGTCACTACGCCACTAAATCAGTAAAAAGGTAAACGTCCATACTTTTAAAGAAGAGAACATTAGCTGTCAAGTATTAGGCATTAAGGTAACAAACATTACGACATAACCTCACGCAAGCATTGTTCGTTTAATAGAAAATGTCACACTTCTTTTCACTGCGTACAATAACTTCGATTCATTTAAATACGTTGGGTTTGGGACACTTTGCGAGATTAAACTGTCATATAACCTCGACATGACGTGTCTGCCAGATCCAATGTACCTATAATTCACCATTTAAGAGGAAATACGCACTCATGGGTGATCCATGCAAAAACTAAGCATTTCGAGCCGTGGTGGTCCAGTCAAGTGTAAAAATATGGGTGCATACAACATTTCTACTACTGCTGTGGCGCAACGACTAAAAGCGGATCTTGGCCTCCGACACTAACAACCGCCAAATTCTGGGACCCACTCGTGGAGAAGCAGAAGACCTGTATCCGAGCCGATTATCATAGGAGAAACGAAATCCTCAAGACTCCGATGGTTTGGGCACGTAGTCCGCATGGGTGACGATTGTGCAGTCCGGAGAGCGTACTCAGGACGTCCAACTCGTCCAACTGCTGGAAGACCTGTTGGGCGTCCTAGGTACCGAAGTTCAAAAAGATCTGAACAAATTCCAAGCCGTCGATTGGAAAGAAACGGCATTGGTCCCTTATTGTCTTCTCCAAATTAAAAATACGCAAAACCCGTGTAAAAACATTTTCTAAGTATATGTAAATATATTTCTTAAACTGTATTTACAAATAGTTTTACTTCCGTACTTCAAAAGGAAAAAGTGTATTATTAATTAGTATTTTATTTGCGGCTTTAGTCCATCAACAGAACCAGTTCCATTTAAAACGAGAGCTAACCTAAAGATATATATAGTATGTCTCTGGCCTGGTAGATCAGGTAGCCGCGAAACTTACCTATGTCTATCCTTTAGAAAAGGCAATAAAATATAGGATGCTGTAATCCATTAGGGTACAGTTAGAACATCTTGTCAATCTAAACATTTTACTATTACTTCTTTTACTGGAAGAGCGGTGACTCCTGACACAAGCATAATGTAATTCTTAAAGAGAGGCTCCAACCTTTGCCTTTATAACACTACATAATGTTTAAATCAAATAAACTATTTTTTCATTTTTCATTTTCAAAATAAAAATAAGAACAGGAATAAAATTTAAAAACATACTTCCACTTCTTACTGCAGCGCGTCTGGTATGTTCGCGGAGGCGCGAACAGACGACTTCTTTGCCATAAGGCGTAAAAGAATAGCCTCGTTGATAAGGAGAGTTGGCAGAGCGATTGGACTGTCCGCTCGCTAAGTATTGGATGGAGGTTGTTATAGGGAGTGCCAAATAATAATAATAGTATCCCTCGCTTTATATTATATTTGTTTTAAAGGCCGTCTGCGCTGTTGGCTTCGGCCCCATGTATGCCTTCCAAAAGTCCGGGACCCGATGGTCCTGAGATATGGAAAAGAAAGTAATAATAATACCTAATAATAATTCGATTTAAGGTATTTTTTCTGGATTTCTTTTTTTGTGTCTATTTTATTTAATTAACATAGTACCTATGTAAGATGTTATTGATGCTAACCCACTATGGACCGTTTTGGGTCTGAAATAAACGCTTTTTATTTTATTTACTTCCTCGGTCTTATATACCTAAATAAATACACAAAGTACATCGTACCATTTTCCCGGTTGCACCCGAAATGAGCCAAGAACCGCTGTTTCATCAATCCCAACCCAAGATATTCGACATAGTCAATTTAAATATATATTTTTAACCGTTTTGTGCATGTGTTTATCTTCTAAAAGTAAGTAGTTAAGTAAGTAGGTCTTTATTTGCAATAAATGTGGTTGACAATAGATCTTATAGAACAAATGAATTCAATGAGCACACAATTTAGCCAGCGAAAGTTATCGGTACAATTTATAATCAAGATACATTCCATATTTTTTACAACCAAATACATGAAATTTCAATATAATGCAAGTTATTTACATTAGAAATGAGTCATTTTTAAGAAAAAATATATTTTATTTACTTGTAACAAAATCAAAGTAATCTTTGATATTGTAAAATATATTTTCCACTAACCACGAATATAATGCCCTTCTAAATCTCATGACTTTTGGTGTTTCTTTAATGTATATTAAATTATTTATTAGCTTAATTATTAGCTAGTATTAGCTAGCTACTTTTGCTGACTGTACGTAGATACTTTTAGTAATTCACCGGTAGGCAGGTAAATGGCTCAGTCCTCTATACAATTCTCACTGAGCCTCCAGGAATAGCAAAGTTTCATGATAAATCTCAGGTCAGTTCTTACTAAATGTCTTAAGTGCCATGGTCTCGAGCCAAGATACTCACGTTTATGGCTGTCGAGCGATAAATTTAGGTAGCCTTTTGTACTGGCTCGCTGCAGGCATAAACAAAACAAAGAGTGTATAAACAAAAGAGGCTAGTGCTGGGAAATCGGTCAGGCTATCGGTCGAAAATAGTGAATGTTTCCTTCTCTATCTAAGTACCTAGTTCAAAAGAGACGAATAGTCTTTCTCGCCGCGACACATCTCGCGCTCCGGCTTGTGATAACCGTAACACGGAGTACCTAGTGCAATAAAGGGAAAAACAAATAAGGAGCTCTAACCAAGTCACTCGCTTAACCTGTTTAATGATACAAAGAATTAACAGCAAACTGAAACAATGTTTTTATAACAAGGAATATCTGGCAATGAATAAAATGTACGAGTCAATAAAATTTGTTAACTATGTATTAGCACATCGTATATTGAAAATATATATTTTGTATTAATAAAATATTTCTGATTAATTGATTGATTTTGATCGATACGTTGAGCAAAACTGTCAGATATTCGTTTGTAGATGGTCTTTTATCTGGTGACTGACGTATGCTTTGTCTTCTCCACTTGACCATAACGACGCTTTCAGGTCTGTGATGAAATATTACCAACCTATTTCTCATATATCTGAATAGCCACTACCTATAACCGAAATTCGAAATTTGAAGTTCACATCACACATATTGTATTTGAGTAACAATGACGAAGATGCGAATCCGGCTGTCTTTTTTTCACTTCGGAAATCTGAATCACGAAAAAAATCTATACAATTGAACCGGAACGGATAGCGTACCTGTGATAGCACAAGACGGCACGCGAGCTCTCTCGATTTTTGTCCCACTATACCTCTCTTTCTAAGTTGTCTAATAAGAGAGAGACGGATCTTGCGAGAAAAATTGAAAGAGCTCGCGTGCCGTCTTGTGATAGCCGAGCGGCTCACTACATTTCTCGAGAATCGGTTGAGAAATGGGACCTGTAGTCCTCTACATTGAATTGTTGGACAAACGGACATAAGGAATAATTTTGGGTCAAGCTAAAGCGAAGAACTTCGTTCGCTCCGCTACCTCGTTCAATTTAATTGAGTGCGTAATGTACGTCTCTACTTACAGCGAAGTCGTGGCCAAACTCTAAGATTGGGAACACTTTTACAGTAACTAGGTATATTGATTTAAACATTCACGATTATTAACTAAACGGGACTTAATCGTGTATACTTAACTTATTAATTTACCTTTCTGAGGTCTTCAGAAGTTTCGGATGTGTCGCAATATGATAAAACTTACACTTGATAACATTTGGTAACAGTATTTTTACTATATGAAACGTTTCTATAACATTTTTAATGAATTTATACTGAAAACTAAAATAATATGTACTGTATTTTGTTGGCTGTTTAGAGATTTCATCTAAGTCTCGCTTTAACACGTGAACGCGCTTCCGTGTGTGCGTTGCCCCGTAACCATAGATGTTACAATACATCCGTAACCTCGACAGACTTCAGAGAGGTAATAAAATAAGTTAATTGTACGCTATTATTAATAATGCGAGACTTATGTTCCGCTTAGGAAAAACAATTGTGAGAATCGTGAGTTACAATATATGTACTTTAAGAGCGTTCCAAACATAATTACCTACAAACATTACCCTGAGAATCACCAAGCTATCTGCTGCTATCAAAGCTCAGGAGCGAGCAAGTTAATGGTCGGAAACATGTCCGGCTGTTGAACGGTGCAGGACTATTTATAGAGCCAATTGTCGAAGCGTCCAGACAGCCTTATTTCTGTCAGTCTTTTTTAGAAGCTTTTATTTAACTTGCATCGTTTGATTGTTCAGTTCAAATCTTCCAACTGATTCAACAACAACACAATGGACACACAATTTATTTGTATATAAACAGTAGAAGTCTAAGTAGCACCGCAAAATGGCCCCACAGAATGGGTGCCATTGCCATTATGCGGGGATGAGGGCGGATGCCAAAACGATGCCAGACAGCCATTTAGTTTGCACTTTGGTTTGGTATAAATTTGAAAGGATTCGAATTCTATCGTTTTTTCGTTCGCTATATATAACAAGATCAGTTTCATGAAACCTGGTACAGTCAAGAGGATAACAATATATGTACGGTTGCATGATTTCAAAACTGAGCACCAGGGTATAACGGCTTTGTGTATAAGTTACGTGACAAACGACTCAATAAAGCATCCTTCATTTTCATCCTTTGTGTTCTCATTTTGACGACAGTAGTGCAAACGTGATAGGCAAGACCAGTAAAATTCATGTGACAACACAAAATGTTCATTTTCATTCAATGAGACGTCATTAAATGAAAAGTAAAATTAAAAACGAATCGATTTAATATTTGTTCATGTTTAGCAAAGTGAAACGTTTGTTTAAGGTAACAAGCTAGTGTAAAACAAGCTAAAGTAAAACGCTAGTGTGAAATAACACTCATCAAATAGCTGAAATGGGTACTGAATCAGCCGTGTTACCAATGCATACGTCGTTGAATTGACGACTGTTAAGCCTAATGTGATCATCGCGCCAAGTTTTTTTCCAAAAACACGCGTATCTCATTCTCCTAACCCTTCAATACAATACGTGCCTCAAAGCCCCAGAGATTTCTTGCCATACATTTACTGTCGTGTTTCGCGATGTTTTTCTGCAATCGGTATTAGTTTGAACTTCGGGATAATGAAGGGTATCAAAGGGAGTCGTCGGGGCGCGAAATGAGTCGGACGCGGCGAGAGACGGCTCGAGCGATGGCGGCTGACGTTTTAGAAGTGGGACACACGCGTGGAGAAGACCGAAAACATGTTCGTCTTTATACCTTCGTTAAACGAACGCAAGACTTGTCTCATTGTACCTGGATACCCGTTACATAATAACTATTGGCTCTGTGAGCTGTAGAAATTGCAAGCCTGTTTTTTTTATTTTCTTTTTTTTTTTTTTTCGAACTACTACATCGACAAATAAAATCCTTATAATTATTGGACACGCAAAATTTCACAAGAATCGGCTGAGAAATGCGACCGGTAAAGGAAAAAAGCCAGACACTGGACATACAAAATAATGTTTGTCGAAGCTGACACAGAACTTCGTTCGCTTCGCTCGTAGATAAAAGCCTCCTCGCTGCAACTGCACTGTATGATTCAAATCATTAGAAGGTTTGATGATCTGACTGGCTGACATGTCAACATTAGAAGTACCTCGTGTCATTATGGCTGCAGTTTTTAGTAAGGTAAAGGTACTTATTTTTGTTTCAGGCCTATTTACACGCAGTAGATACAGTCAAGTGCAAACGTATGTGTCTAATTAATCCTCTCAAAAAAATTCAAATGTATGTATGTACCGAAACCTTAATCCGCTGACAAAAGAGGAAGTGAGATATTTATGACTGAGTTGTCTCATATTTTTAAACTTGACTGGACTTGGGCTGCATAAAATTTGGTATCTTATTTTAATTAATACTAGCGACCCGCCCCGGCTTCGCACGGGTACCATATTATACATATAAACCTTTCTCTTGAATCACTCTATCTATTAAAAAAAAACCGCATCAAAATTCGTTGCATAGTTTTAAAGATCTAATCATTATGTATGATTCGATCTTTAAAACTACGCAACTTATGTTTTTAGGGACAGACAGAGGGAAGCGACTTTGTCTTATACTATGCAGTGATAATAATGGTTTTTCAGTACGTTTTTCTGTCATTCTATCGTTTGTACTTACATCAGCAAGTCTTCGTGAATCCATATATATAATATATATACATACAATGAAACTTATGCTCCAGCGTCACTTGTAGCATAAATGTGGGTATAAAAGATCGACAAAATGTAATATTGCAGTGATAGGTTGCTAGCCCATCGCCCACAACACACTTCAACCCTCTTCGTCTTCGTGAGTGTGGAAGTAATATTACTGAAGTAACTATGCTATCTGTGTATTAAGTCACACTTCGAGACGAGATAGATAGCCACAGTTTCTCATTCCTATAAACACATGTCAGAATGTTCGCCCCTTCTCTCGGCCCTGTGTATCGCATATCACTGTCATGGATGATTCGTGATGAGCCTAGCAACGATCTTTTATTCATATCTTTGTTCTGCGAAACATGACAAGGCGATTCAAGTGCTGGATTGAGGCTGCAGACACGTCCATATTGTTTTTATGTCCAATTTAGTGAAATCTGTAAGAAATGCCTGTACGTCTAGGTAATGGTGAGTATCCAGTAGAGCTGTGCGATGGAGCGGAGCGATAATCGAGGAAATAATCCACCAATAGAATAGGCTTGTGACTTGAGCTTTTTAGAACCAGTTTTTAGAGAGGAACAAATGTTTATATGGGAGCATTGAAATGAAAGAACATAAATACCCAAAAAAAATAGTCAACGCTGACACGTACGTCGCTGGCAGCAGCCGAAAAGATTCATACTAATTGACACAGAAGTATGATGACGTCGCAGTTTGCTATTGTTGTTGACACAAAAACTAAAGTAAATTGTAAAAGTAACACCTACGAACAGCTTTTCTTAGAATGCAAAATAACACCTACGAACAGCTTTTCTTAGAATGCAAAATAACACCTACGAACAGCTTTTCTTAGAATGCAAAATAACACCTACGAACAGCTTTTCTTAGAATGCAAAATAACACCTACGAACACCTTTTCTTAGAATGCAAAATAACACCTACGAACAGCTTTTCTTAGAATGCAAAATAACACCTACGAACAGCTTTTCTTAGAATGCAAAATATTGCCAGTTCATAAAAAAGTAAAGTTGTTGGTGGCTGTGTAACAATTTTGTAACGACGAGTTTAAAAAACATATTGTTATTAAAAGGCTTGTTAGAAACAAAGCCATAGATAAACTATTTTTGCCTGGGTTTACTAATTATTATGGCCAAAGACATATAAAGTAGGTACTTGGTTCCGAAAATATATAACGATCTACCGGCCGAGATAAAAAGTGCAAGTGTCACAAAACAATTGTTTAAAAAGAAAGTAAGCGATGTCTTATTAAATAATTTAAAAAATGTAATTCAGCTATCCTAAGTAACTTAACTGATTATTTGTTCTAGCATAAGTAAATACCGTGCCTACATATATATTACCATTCATACAGCTTTTAGCTAATACCTGTAATATTAATTAAGAGCATTGTCTGCCAACAAACCACACTGTGGTTTGGCAGATTTCTGTCTAGCTTTAAGCATGTAAGGAAAAAAGAGAATAAACATTTATTTATTTCACTGACAGTGAAATAAACAGTACAAAGTACTTAAATTGCTGTTTCGGCCGCAAAATACTGCGTTTAAGTCCACGGTTGTCAAACAATTTTGTTTCTATAAAAAGCGTATACGCGTACTGGTAGCTTTAAATTTACTCTTGGACAATAAAAAAAAATCTAAACTTTCAAGGTCCATTTTTTATGATTATAATTATATTTTGTAATTTATACTTTATTACAATAATATGATGGGTTAGTATCCAGTTAGCAACCCACAATACTTATTTTTTTCAGTCGGCTAAAACGCCTCTGCCATAACGTTATACCGCGTGTTATATAACGCGTTTCCGGCTTCGCGACACATGCTGTATATGAGCGCATTAAAAATATGACCAACAAGGATATTAGGAAGTATTAGGGTCCGTACGACCACGGAAAATTAGGGAACGCTTCATATAAATATGTTTTGAGGGGCATTAGTGATGTGCCGGGGAATATTCCCGGGAACGGCACATCACTAGGCATTCAACTAGCACATTATAACATTTGTATAGTTGTAGGTGATCATCATTCTCCTAGCGTGATTCCCGGTTGCGCCTTAAAGCCACACAAACCTAATTCCACGATTTGGCATAGGCACTAGTTTTAAGAAAACGACTGCCATCTTACCTACCAACCCACCTTATTGGGATTAGACCCGTTTCCTCGCGATGTTTTCCTTCACCGAAAAGATAACGGCCAATATTCCATGTATAAGTACCGAAAAACTCATTGGTACGAGCCGGGATTCGAACCCACGACCGCCGCTTGACAGCCGCATGGCTGAATCACTACCGTAGCTCCAACATTTGTATATTATAGGTAAGAAAATTAAATTTCAGAATTGGGTGGTTTCCTGTTTTCAGTATTCCTTATCAAAAAGGTCATCATATAATACTTCGCATCAGATTGAACTGGGTCAAGTTGCCTCGAGGGAAGCCAATCCTGTCAAGCCGGTCTTAATAGCTGCCTGCTATTCAGATGTGCAGTCAGCGGCAAAAGTGACTACACGGTTCAAGTGCTCAAAATGACCTACACACGACTCTAATGTCAAGAGAATAAGGTCTGTCTGGATCATTTCTGGCGTGTTATTTTCCGTAGCTACTTCTGCTGCTGACTGTAGGTACTCCAAAAGTAGTGATTCCAAGGGGAAAAACATATCAGATAGATATATACATACAAGATTAGACCCCTCTAGATAAAGGCAGCATGAAGGTCAGATGGCGCTTCCCGAAAACTAAGTGCTTGGAACCCTTGGTAACCGATAACCCATTCAGCGCCAATCATGACACATATGCGTCAGAGCGCTACGGGCGCTTTTCGTTACATATGTATTTTGCATGATAGAAACGGGTGGCGTACTCGACGAGAGGCCTATGCTCAGCAGTGGGCGATTACGGGCTGAAAATGATGATGATGATGTGGGTCATGGACAGCTGTCATAATATAAGCAACTGCCAATTTTTGCATCATGTAACTTTTCGCAGATACTGAGGGAAGATCATGTAGTTACAACGAAAAGTTTTTCGTACATAATGAGGGGTGATCGCGTAACTTTAAGTACATGCTGAGAGGTGATTTTTCAAACGCACGATAGGACAACACAACTGTCGTTTTCCCATACCTACAAAAAGTGATATGACGCAATCGATCTGCCGCAGGTCGATCACGTAATGCATTGTACGTCAGTCCAGCTAGCACTATAGGTTTTATCGTCGAGTTTTACGGCGAATATGTATTGAATGAAATGTGTTTTTTTTATTATTATCTGTGTTGTGTTTGTCACGAATAAATGTTTTGATTTGATTTGATTTGATTTGAATGGGTGAAAAATCATTCATAGAGGCGTATGATGCCTAAACCTTTATAACCGCTACGGACTGAGCGTGGCAGCGAATGAGAACAGTAACAATCTAAGATACCTCCAATAAAATATTAGAACCTATCACCAAATTGCTTCACGACACTAACATAAAAAGTAATTTCTGGAAGCAGATAATCTGCGCAATCACTAAAACTGCCAAGTCTGTTACTCCAATGACTACGCCGGCAATACTACTTTTAATTAAAACGAATGGGCCTAGACACCGTATAGACGGTATAATCACTTCTTTATTACTACTTAGGGCTTTCGAAACATGGAAGGTCGCACTATTAGTTCGTGTTGGTATCTTGTATGTTCTTTTTTACGGTTCCGTACCTCAAAAGGAAAAAAACGGATCCCTTATAGGATCACTTTGTTGTGTGTCGGTCTTCTGTCCGTCAAGGCCCTTTGTCTCTGGAACGCGTGGAGGTATCGAGTTGAAATTAAAAACATATACTTAGGTCTACAGTCTCTTGATCTAAAAAAGACACGGCCGTTTAAGCCGCAAAAAACTAATATTTCGATACTCTTAAAAGAATCATAATTTATAGGGTACCTACTTCCTGTTAACCTTGAACTAGGAAATTAGGCCAGTAATAAGAGAAAAATCTGAAAAGTAACATTTGTAATTTTATCATATTAAATATAGTCTTTATATTTAAAGTACGTAATCAATTATCGAGGTTGGAGGAAATTTGCACGGAACTCTCGGTGGGTGAGTCCGGTTCACACTTGTCCGGTTTTTTGTAGGATCTCTTTTCTAAAGAGCGCTAACGGGACCCTATTAACAAATTCACTGCCAAGTAGGCTCCAACTAGACGGGTTCCTGGCAGTGAATGTGTTAAAGGCTCCGCTGTCCGTCACACACACGGCTGTATCTTTTGAATTGTCGTAAGTAGATCATAGTAATCCTACAATAATGTATGTCACTTCGAAACGCTTTAAATATTGTTATTTTTTATACAACGACGCTGGCAAACAAGCCTACGGCCCGTCTGATGGTAAGCGGACACCGCAGCCTATAGACGCATGTAACTCCAAAGGAGTAACATGGGCGTTGCCGACCCTTGATATGTTTGAGCATTCGCCGTGTTGACAGCTGAAGGAACAAATTCCCTCGCTCTCAACACAACGCATCCTCGGGAGCTCTGGCGACCTTGCTCACCTCCAGGAACACAACACTACTACAGAGCAAGTAGTAGTGTTATTACGGCTGTGGTCTCCTGCAAGGCGGAGGTATTTCCCCAGTTGGCTGCTTCACATTCGAGCGGGATGACATTTCGCTGTGCCCTACCTCACCAGACTCGATCTCTGTGTATAAAGCCTGTTCCCCATTTCGCGGTGTGGTGACGGTGCGGTATGAGTAAGTCACCGATATAGGGTACAGATTCTTTACTATCGCCTACATTCCAATCAGCACTTCCTGACTGGCCCGGGACTCGGGATGTGCGGAAGCTGGGCGGTATGCTTGCAGTACTGCATGACCGCCACGATTCCGTGCAATAAGATACTACTGCGCAAATGCCGTAAACGTCCGAGTGCTCGACGCTGCACTAGCCTACATGGGCACTATGTCAAAGCAATATGGGTTTTTGAACTAAGAGGATTTTCCTTCTTTCGAATTTAAGACATGTCCCTTTGACATTTTGTTTTTTTTTTAATTTATTAAATCAATATGTTTAATTTTACAAAATCTTCTTTCCTTAGCCACTATTGGAAACCTTGGTAGGTTTATATAATAGCTGGCGAGATCGCACGGATCGATCCGCACTAACAATATATTAACATTACACTAGTATTAATTAATGTTATGTACTTATACCTATTATCTATGTTTTAAGCAGTGATAATGTCACAAACAACAACGTATTTTACATTGTAAATCGGGTTTCACATTCTAGGTAGTACTTTTTTAGTAACGATTGAAATTTCCCCGGGTTACATAGAGTTCCCAATTGCCAATTCCATATACCTACTAGTACAGTGTTGAGCACTCGAACGTTTACCTTATAATACTAAACTGACACTCTACCGACACCAGTTAGCTCTCGGTAAAATACAAAATACCGCATAGGGATTTCGAAAGTGGCCTAATTAGCTATAGCTTAGGTACAATCCTCACATTTTGAACCTTGGCGGCATTGAAATAAAGTCGAAGTTAATTGTGTCCCGCTGCTGCATAGACAAGAGGCAAAAGGCTAATGATTTTAAGCTATTAGGCGTACAAATGATAGAATGAGAGAAAAACGTACTGAAAAACAATTATTATCACTATATTATAAAACAAAGTCGCTTCCCGCTGTATGCTTAGATCTTTAAAACTACGCAAGGAATAGAGTGATTCAAGAGAAAGGTTTGTATGTATAAAATAGTACCCGTGCGAGGCCGGGGCGGGTCGCTATGTATAAATTAAAATAAGATACCAAATTTTATGCGGCCCAAGTCCAGTCAAGTTTAAAAATATGAGACAACTCAGTCATAAATATATCCCATCGCTCTTATGCCCGCGGATTAAGGTTTCGGTACATACATACATTTGAATTTGAGAGGATTAAATAGATGTAACATATTTTTGCACTTGACTGTACCTAAGAAAAATAAGTACCTGTACCTTGCTAAAAACTGCAGCCATAATGACACAAGTGATCATGATGTGAATCATACAGTGCAGTTGCAGCGAGGAGGCTTTTATCTACGAGCGAAGCGAACGAAGTTCTGTGTCAGCTTGGACAAACATTATTTTGTATGTCCAGGTCTGGCTTTTTTCCTTTACCGGTCGCATTTCTCCACCGATTCTTGTGAAATTTTGCGTGTCCAATAATTATAACGATTTTATTAGTCGATTTAGTCGCCGATATATATATCAGCTGAAGTAGCCAAATATATCGTATCACATTCTTACTCTTGCAGTAATAAAGATGTGTACCGAAATATTTGGCTAATTTGGCTGCTAATAACTACATATATTATGCTTACTGTAAAGGAATTTCAAATCGTTACTTCGATAAATAATGTAACAAAAGTCTCCGTATTGTTTTTTAACTGAATTAATAAAGCGAAAACTTCGAAATAGCGCTCCAAATATAAAAACATTACCCTCAAATACGAAGTATGTTAAAAAGCCTGGGTTCTTTACATATTAATATTCACCGTTCGATTTGTAACAAAACTTCCACATTTACACCGTATGTGGATTACCATACGTTATAATTCAGGCATTATTCATAAAAAGTAGGTAGGAACTCGGTTCCCGAATTTGCATGTTCACGCGATCTGGCGCAAGATACAGGCGGTTTGACTTTATCTGACAATTTCTAACTGTACAAATTATCATAAAAACATGTAATCCTAAATCACCTTTTCCGGGTTCATATTTGATCGATATGTTTATGCAGTTACCTGAAACAAAAGAGAGTTTTATTAAAAAGAAAGGAAAATGGGTAACCTTGATAAGGAAAATGTGGTAGTAAAATACATAAATATTTCCTGGGTTACCTTAGCTTACCGGTAATAGTACATTACAGCAATAGGGCGCGAAAGAGGGGGGTAGCTTAACAAGTAGTTATAGACGAGCATGTTTGCGAAAAAGTTCATTTTTCATTCGCTTTATTCATTAGTTCTAGTTTAGATATCACTTTGCCTTAATTTTGTGTTTTACCGTACGCTGTCACTCGAAAGAATTGACAGGTTTAGCTCCGGTTGCCTGCAGAGGCCAAAAACACTGCACAGCTCGGTTTGCATACACACTCCGGTTGACCTCCACAGCCCCCCTATTCTGTAACTTGTTTTAAGCTCACCTCAACGCTCACCCACAAATATATCTTGACACCGCGATGCGTAGTAACCAAGCGTAGGTAGAGGTCTAGTTTCGTGACGGGCGACCGCTTTAACGCTTAGCGAATAACAGCCCAGGAATACCTGCACAGGTAGACCTCTCCGGTGGACCTTAACGTGTATGGCCTGCATACAAACGCATCCTTACCGGTCAATATGTATATCTGGTCAGCCTGGCCAGCCTGTGATTCGGCGGTGTGAATGATTATTTTAGTTACGTTATCAGTTTTTGAATAAATACTAACAGACGTGGTAACCTTATATGGAAAAGGAAGCATTTTGCAAAATACGCTCGTCTATAGGAGTAAGGACTCTTAATCACCAAAGTCACTATAAAATGTTTAATAAAAGTGATAAATAGTTTATGCTCATTGTATTTGATACTCGTATACGCACCCATCAACAATTTATCATCTCTCCAAAGGCGGGTTGGCCGTACTCGAGTAAGCTTGGAAGCGCTTAAAGTCACCCGAGTCGATGTTCATAAATTCTTAAAATAGCCGTTAACTCGGTCTACACTAGAGCTTCCGATGTCTTTCGTGAGATAAAGTATCTATACGTCTAAAGCTGGATTAAAGCAAACTGCAAAGCATCTGAGAACTAACTCTAATCATGTTTTTATTGAAACTAAAAAAATAACGTGATAAGAGTACTTAGTTGAGTATTTTACCCAAAAAAACAATTATTTATTTGAAAAGCAAACAGAGGTAAGGTTTGTGAACATGCGATAGGAACATTTCCTTCACAGCTTTCACTAAGACACATATATTATAACAAATAGATTACTACGAGTCTGAGAGTTTAAAGTGTTATATATTACTACGCTCTTAAAATTTAAATAGATATATATACAATACAAATGCATAATGCATGATGATAAATCACAAACATCACAAGAAAAATACTGAAAACAGAAAAAATAATCATAATAACAAAACACCAAGATTTTTGTGAGTACCTAAAGTAGTTGACTAAAATCTTAAGTTAAGTTAGGCATCACAATTATATGGATTAATCTTAGTATTTTTATCGGCCTTTTTTGAATGAATACTTATAGTACCTAATAAGCTTTCCATAAATTTTTCGATACTTGGAAAAATACTCTTCGGACCAGTCCACTTATAAATTCCAAATTTCTTCCCACATTTCCACTGCAAAGTCTTAAGTGCAAAGCACTTTCCTTAGTGGTAAATATAGCAAAATAACATTATTCTTACTTATCAATGACTACCGCCAGTTAACGCCGGATTAAATCTATTTACTATTTACTTATTTGCAACAATAACTTAGTTACCGCTGCGACCCAAAGTGGATCTTGGCCTCCGGCGACAAAGACCGCCAGGCTTCCCTGTCCAAAGCCGAGTTCGTTCAGGTGTTTTTAAACTTCGTCAATAAATTGCCTAAGCTAATTCCTGGCTGGCACCGCACAAACGCTCCAGGAAGCAGCTCAATTAAACGGCGTGGCGTAGTTTCGTATTCCTAAAATGTCATATGCCACGTGACCATGACGCTCCATCTGATGGCTTACAAACTAACATAGCCCGAACTTGGCGGGTAAATTGTTACTCGCTTTTGCGCTAAGCGGTAGGTAAATTACGTCCTTTTGTGTGAATTTTTCCACTGCATTACTTATTGTCAGTTGCAGGAAACTTAGTTTTGCCACTTTCCCGCTAGTTGAGTAAATTCGGGGTGAACTGAGTTATTAGTGCTGATGGCATGTTTAATAAATGATGTTGAGCGGGTACGGTGTACGAGTAAAAGAACTTGGCTTAATTCTGCTCGAGACCTGTGTAAAATAGATAAATTTATATATTAAATAAAAATAACCCGGCCAAGTGCAGTAATATCTTTAAAAATATTTTTATTATATGACGTAACTAAAAAATTACGGTTTTCGCAATTTCTCCTTTATCTGTGCTATAAGACGTTGCTTCATACCAAATTTCAAGATTCTGAATTCACAGGAAGTACGCTGTAGGTTTTGATTCCCTTGCGAGTTTAGAAAATTTGCGGCATAAACGGCTGTATCTTTTGATTGCGTTGGCTTAGGATTTTGATTTTTTCACAGCTCCAAGGGACAGTAGACCTGAGTATTTGGTATAAATTTTAGCTTGATAATCGTACCTAAATGCGTTCCTGAGAACGTTATCAAAGTTATTGTATTGTCATTGATGCCAATGATTTAAATTGACTCATGTTGATAACACTAATAATTTTATACATAGAACAAATTCGAAGAAAATATGAAACGAGACCAACCTAAGGCGAAAATCAACCCCGTGTCTTCTATTTTACCGGAACAGTGTTCTTAGCTATAGACCCCACAGCGCAACAACACCACAGCGAATTTTTGTCGTGCGTTGATTTGATTTCATTGTTTTATTTATTACATAACATACTTACAGATGAAGTTTATATAAGAATTGTAAAAAGAATCAATATACACATCCTCCATAAAAGCGCTTAAAAAGTTTTCTAAGCACACAAACCAGAAGTTGTTAAAGCAATCTAAATGGCTCGTTTAGAAACTTGAAAAGCTTGTTTCTTGGGAATAGTATGGAGCTTTTTCAAGTCACACTCATTGAGCTTCGCAGACCGGCGGAAAGTGCAATGGAATCGTTTTGGATCGACACAGAAGAGTTTTCTTCGCTACGGATTAGAAAAGTATTCTTTTCATTGAGTTTATTGGAAGTTGAACAATTCATACACCTACATAGTTTATAAACTTCAATTTAAATTTTATTTTGATCATCATCATCGTCAATCGTCATCCGTATACAGAGTGAATTTTTAATGTGTCCAAATTTTTTGTAGGCTTTTGGTATCACTAATAGACTCCATTGTTGAAAAAAAAACTGGTAGGTATTTTTTTATTAGTAATTTTCTATCCCAAAAGAATTATCTGTACAGCGTGGTTACTCGGGATTCAATGACGCGCGGAGCGGAGCGGGGGCGGGGGAGGGGGAGGCGTGCCGTGTTAACCCTTACTACCCGCTAAGGTGCCCGCGTGGTAAGGTTTTTTCGGGATAACTTTAAGCAGCAATTACTAAAAATTTGAGTAGTGAATGATATGAAACAAAAAAACACGTATTTTATAATTTTTGCTGAAGAATCTTATACTTGAATTTGGACACTAATTAAAAATTCAGCCTGTATACGAGGAGGAGATTCTCTAATGGATGGTATAAAATGAGCAGCAGTTCCCACCCTGGTCCAATGCGGATTGGTGACTTCACTTGGAGGGAATTTGTTCTTTCAGCTGTCAACGCGGCGAATCCTCAAACATATAAAGGGTCGCAACGCCCATGTTACTCCTTTGGAGTTGCATGCGTCTATAGGCTGCGGTGTCCGCTTACCACCAGGCGGGCCGTACGCTTGTTTCCCACCGTCGTTGTATAAAATAAAATAAAAACTCACCTTTGAATTACTTCGCAGATAATATATGAATAGAATAGAATTCGTTTATTGTCACATAAAAAAAACACGATAGTAAAGTAAGGTATCAAAAAATAATAGTTACACAATAAAAGGGGAAAAAAAAACAATGAAACTAAACAATTAGGAGGCAAAGGGTGCTAGTCTCAGCGTTTGCTGGGTAGTTGCCCAGCGCTGGTTTTCAGACTAGTCCCAAAAAGAACTTAAAACTAGAACGGTCGGAAGAGATAAACTTATGTATAACTGTGCTCGCATGAGGTACTTAGGCTATGGTCTAATTAACAAAGAAGAATATTGCTTATTACTCGTATCTATTGGACATATTTACTTCTATTTGTTTAACATTACTAAAAGCTACTGTTTATGAATAGTAATATAACCTAACTATGATAGTTATTTTCGATAATAAAATACATGTGCGTGTATGAGTGTGTATGTGTGAGCATGTGTGTGTAAAAGTATTTAATATTTTAAATTTTAAGTGTAATCATGAGTGGATGAACGGCTTACAAACTTGGACATTAGGAGGGAGGATAAACTCCGCTTTGCCTGGCCAACAGGTGGGCATGTACTAGTCGGTTGTACTGAAGCAGAGTTAAAGATTCGCGGAGTGGTGGTGGTAGATCGTTCCACACCTTGGCAGCGGCAAATTTAAAACTCCCTCTAAAGAGTGCTGTTTTATGTTCGGGTGTTACGAGTTTGGTGGTTCTTCTCAGCGGCTTTATGCGAGAATCCTTAACCCATCTCAGTTTCTCATAGAGATAGTATGGCCTCTGAAAATCTAACACTTTCCTTACTGTGTAAGCTAAGTGTTTTTGCCTTCGGTTCTCCATGTTTAGCAGTTTGTTTGCGTTGAGGAAAGGTGTAATGTGTGCTCGCTTGGGGACCTCGTAGCAGAAACGGACACATGCGTTTTGTACGCGCTGTATAGCAGTATATATATGCAGGTTTCCTCACGATGTTTTCCTTCATCGGAAAGCTAATGCTAATTATTGAATTTTCCGATATTGAATATCATTTGTATTCCGTACATTATATTCTGATAATCTTTTAAAATAGCAAATCAAACCAAATTGGAATGTTAAATGCATAATATGACTAAAACCGGGTCCGCTGCGCCGTGTTTTCGATGCTTTTAAACATCTAACATGTTTTGCCAATCAAAACAATACCCTATTTGCCACGACAAAAACACGTCGCATCGGCGGACCCGGCTTTAGACAGTCCGCCTCTGAAAACACTTCAATCGTAGCAGCGAGCGAAGCGAAAGAAACTCCGCATCAACTTAACCGAAAATGCGTTCTCCTGTACGGGTCGCTTTCTCGACCGAAATTATGTGACCTGGCTCGATCATTATATAATTTTTATTGACAAATCAGTGATTTTATTTCAAAAAACTTAATAAAAGGCACTTGCGAGTTCAACAGCCCACAGAGCCATTAGTTAGTTAATACGACCACTCATCAGAGTGATTTTAGAGATTCATACGTGTATCACGCCTAGGCTAGCCTAGCCTTAGTCTAGCTTGATGACTCAGTTCCTACAAGAAAACATACCCAAAGATTTAGTTAATAGTCGCATTTCCATTCTTTTCGTTTTTTTTTAATCTCTGCCCCGTATTATATGTAACACAGTTTCGGACATGGTTTTCTTGTAGAACAACGCATTATGATTTTTATTTCTTTGTATTCATGTTCAGTTTGACTTATTTTAAGTAGGTTAAGAACTATCATTGTGAAGCTTTTTTTGGCAAAAAATGACTGACTGTTGAGTATGTTTCGGCGTTTCTTCTTAACAGTGATCATCTTTTTCAGAAACGCTGGTAGAATATTATTTTGACTTATAAAAGTGCCTTTAAGGCCTACTTGCAGAATAAAAATTCATTTAATTTTGTATTAAGCAGTAACGCTGCTAACGAAATTATAAATTTTAAATTAAAGGAAAAATTGAAAAATTTAATGCTCCGAGCTGGATTCGAACCGGCGACCACAGGTATTCATGGCCCGTCGCTACTAACCAACTGAGCTATCGGAACAATCTGTATCGGCCACTAAATCGTTCAGGATTCAATGGCCGAGACAGATTGTTCCATTCATTTATTTCATTCATACTTTGACGTTTTGTGTCGAAACGTAAAGAACAATATCAGTTTCCCACAATTAGCACGCTTAGATTAACACTCATCTGATGCGTTCTGGTGTAACGGTGACGGCTCCTTATGTGCCAGCACGGATATCACAGGACGGCCCGCTGTGTCGCGGTGAAATCGACTAGCCGTCTCTTTCTAATTATAAACGCTTAGAAAGGGACGGATAGTCTATGTTGCCGCGACTCAGCTTGCGGGCCGAGCTGCGATAGCCGTGCAATCGTCAGAGCGCATCAGAGAGCAGCAGATAAGTATGAATATAGTTGAATTTGTATAATTTTGAAAAATGAATTTCAAATTCAAATAGAACCGTTATCGCACGTAACACTAATGAGATTCAGAATCAAGAGGTCTTTTATCGAGTCCACACGTTGTTCGGATCAATTACGTATCGGCCGACGAGAGAAAAAAGCACCCTTTTTCCTTTATACGGTCGGTGGGTTAGGGATGCATGATTCAAGTGCCGAAATACTAGGTATTTGTGGACGGAAAATACTTTAGCCATCTGTATATACTTATATTATATATAAAAAAAATATTTTCAGGACTCGACATCCGATTCCGAAAATATTTAAATAGGTTTGTGAATTCTTCTATTATGGAATAAAATTGAATAAATACTAATTGTTCTAAATACGTGCTTGCTGTGTGTGTGCATCTCATAGAATATTAGTATATATCACGTGGCCACAGGTCACAGCACTGGTCATGGAATAAGAATAAACAGTGATAAAAAAACTTTAAGAAATTAAACACTAATATAATATGACTTTGTAATAACGTAGCTACTACGTTGATTGATTTAAACAGTTAATGTGTCCAATCGACAGGACCGGTGTACGTCATGCATGACATACTTATATCAAAGTCGAAGCTGTGGTTGAAATCTCGCAAAGTATGCCAACGATGCCCGATTCAAAATTTTGAAAGTGGTATGTACTAGGGAAAGGTATCAGGGGAGGGCTATTGAAACTCACGTATTTCGAGACTGACATTTATTGTCACCGTGCGGTAGGCATCGGAAACCCAAGTATGCCATATATATTACATACAGCATTCTCCCCTCATAGTTTTTTTTAAATTACATACTACTTAATTCAACAAGGAGAAATAGTATACAATTCGCAAAATGTTGTTGCTAACGTTGGTCTTATACTATTAACATATTGCATTGACTATATCTAATATTTAAACAGCAATCTTGATAAGATGTCATTAAGTGTTAGCATTTTTTCAATGAGTAAATTATAACACTTTTACTTTACATTAAACTAACTAAAACTTTTATTACAATCATGAGTAACACAGTAACAGGTTACCATGGCACAATAAAAATAAAATTGTTTACTCATCACCAAGTTGCTACTGCAAACTGCAATTTGAACCGTATCGTAAAGAGAACAAGGTGCGATTCATTAGTTGGCTGAGATTGTATATAAATAAACGTAACTAAATCTATACCTATACTAATACAAGTGTGGCTGTTATACGGCACTTAGAGGTAATTTATACATACACATTTGGGAGTTCGATAAACAAGAACATGTGCCGTAGTGGTACCTAAATGTTACCATACCTATATATCACATAACATTTTATGATTTAAGGTGAAACTGATGGGTTTAGTCTATTTCGAAGCCAAATCTTTGTGGTGGAACGCGATTTCGTTTGGGCCGAGAGATGTGGGTGTCGTCGGGCCGCGGCGGGGTTGGCACGCGCGGCTCGCCGGCGCCGCGGCCTCTGCTAGCACCGGTGTCGCGGGGCTCGTGGGCGCGCGCAGCTGCTCGGCCTGCGTCTGCACAGACTCAGCGCTCCCAGCTGTAGCCGCATAACTATCTATAGCTACCTCGTCCGAATCATCCTGGGCAAGGGAGTAATCGCGGTGTATCAGGTCTATATGTTTTTTAAATACCTTTCCGTCGCTCCGGATGTAATAAGTCAATGGACCAACTCGATCACATACGGTGGCGGTTTCCCACGTAAACTTACCAACTACAACGTCAAACTATATAGACATAATTGTCTATATAGTTTGAAATAAACTCTATCTCCTACCGCAAATTCTCTCATCGAACCTTTCTTATAATTAATTTGCGCGGTTTATTTGCGTCGCACTGTCTCGTTCACACTGGGCCGTAACAGGTCAAAGGTCGTGCGCACTTCTCTTTTCAACATCAAACTGGTGGGTGTTTTTCCGGTAATAGTATGTGGGGTCGCTCTGTATATGGACAAGAAATCTTCCAACGCCGAATCAAGGTCAGCTTTATCACGCATGGCCTTCTTTAATGCCGTTTTAATAATTTTTACGCAATTCTCGGCGCAACCGTTGCTGCTAGGTTTGTAAGGTGTTACGGTGATATGATGAATACCCTTGCCCTGTATATAAGGTGAAAAATCTTTGCTACTGAACGGGGGTCCGTTGTCTGAGACCAATTCATGCGGAAACCCAAATTGCGAAAACACATGACGCAATTTCGCGGAGGTGCCGGCAACTCGAAAAGCCTCGATCCATTTGGAATGGGCATCGACGACAACAAAGTAATATATCGTATTATTCGCTAGTGAAAAAAAATCACAATGCAAACGGTACCAAGCTTCCTGCGGCCACACCCATGGATGCAGGGGCGCCGGCGTAGGCGCCGCGCGCTCTCGCGCGCATGTGTCGCACGTGCGACACACGCGTTCTATGTCGGCACCGATACCGGGCCAGTACACAAAGTTGCGCGCCAAGCTCTTACACTTCACCATGCCTTGGTGAGTCTCATGCAACTGGTTCAATATTTGCTCGCGTAATTTAGTCGGGACGATCACCCGGTGCCCGTATAAAAGACAACCTTGTTCGACGCTCAAATATTGCCTTAAATTAAAGTAAGACTTAAGATCACTGCGGTCACAGTACAGCCAATTAGTCTTAATAGCAGTGGTGAGTTGTTTTAATATTTTATCTGATGCTGTACATTTCGCGATGACTTTGTAATTTATCGGAGCCGAATCTTCGACAAAATTTAGGTAAGAATCGACACGGGACCGTTCGTTAATATCTGGAACCGGTATTCTTGACAAACTATCTGCTAGACAATTATGCTGTGTGTCTATACATTTGACTTCGTAATTATATGCGCCTAATATTACTGCCCATCTCTGAAGTCGGCTCGCGGCCATGAGCGGTATCCCTTTTTTTTCACTAAATATTGATGCCAATGGTTTACAATCTGTGACTAGCGTAAATTTTCGACCATAAATATAATCGTGAAATTTCGTCACCCCGAAAATTACCGCTAAGCCCTCTCGACAAATCTGTGCATAATTTCTTTCGGCTGCGTTGAGTGTGCGTGAGGCGTGCAGCACGGCGTGCTCGCGACCGTCGGCACCGCGCTGCGCCAGCACGGCGGCCACGCCGCCCGGCGCCGCGTCGCACGTCAACGACGTTGCGCGCGCGCTATCAAAGTGCGCGAGCACGGGAGCCTTCGCTAGTAACCGTTTTACCTTTTTAAATGCTGCATCGCAAGCCGCGCTCCACGTAAAATCATTTTCAACGTTTAAGAGTTCGTATAGTGGGCTCAACACGTCGCTCAGATTTCTTAAAAATTTGCCGTAATAGTTGACTAAGCCGAGAAAAGCTTTTAGTTCCTTCACGTTTGTTGGCAACGATGTATTGTTTACTGCGTCTATTTTACTCATTTCGGTGTGCAACCCATTCGCGTCTATTACATAACCGAGATACGACACAGATGTTTGAAAGAAATTACATTTATTAGAGGCCACGCGCAAACCGCAATCAGACAAAATGTTAAAAACCTTTAACAATCGTTGCCCGTGACCCTCAAAGTCTACACCCGATACGTTCAAGTCATCTAAATAACAAGTCACATATCGCATTCTAAATAATTTATCCATTAACCTTTGAAACTTGTTTGGCGCGCATTTTATTCCAAAGGGGAGCCTATTATAGCAATACATCCCTTGCAACGTTACTATAGTACATAACTTCTTCGAATCCTCATCTAATTCGATTTGCAAGTAAGCTTGACTAAGGTCAATTTTACTAAAATATTTTCCGCCTTGAAGAGACGAAAATATGTCATCAATCCGCGGGATAGGATACTTATCATCGACTAAAACCGGGTTAACCGTTGTTTTAAAAATCGCCACATAGCCGCACATCCCCATTTTTCTTGATGCCAGGCACCACGGGCGTGCCCCAGTCGCTCCACTCGACCGGCGAGATGATGCCCTCCCGCTGCAGCCGCGCCAGCTCGGCCTCCACGGCGGGCCGCAGAGCGAACGGTACGGGTCGCGGGCGCCGCCACACGGCCGTGGCCGCACTCACTATTTCCAAACTTAATTTCGTTTTGTTAAAGGTGCCTATACCGTCAGCGAAAACGTTTGGGAACCGCTTTATTAATTTCTCAGTGATATCCTCACTACGTAGTTTAAGGTCCAACGAGTTCACGGTCTTGTTACCATTTATACTTGGGAAATTTATACCGAAAGCCCGCATCCAATTACGACCTAGCAACGATGGGCTGAAATTATTATCTATGACTACTAAGTTAAGGTCGTTAACCGTTCGGCTATCTATTTCTACCGCGCAAATGATTTTACCCCTCGGTTTCACCTTTTGACCACTGTACATTTTTAAATTCGACTCGTAAGGGTGAAGTTTACAATTATTGAAATGTTCCTTATAAGTAGAATAGGATATAACAGTAATAGAGGAGCCAGTGTCTCCCTCCATGGTTAACCAAACATTGTTAACTTTTACCTTAACCGTGCACTTAGTATCCGGCTCGGAATCGCTCAGCTGGTAGACCTGCAGAGGTCCGTCATCGGACTCCGACCCGTCAGTCGGCGCCCGCTCTTCCGCCTCCGCGTGCACACGATGCACTCTTTTGGGATCTTTCCTAAAACGGCACATTTTCGCGATATGCCCTGCATCACCACAGACATAACACTCGCTATATTTAAACGAACACTGATTCTCTGGGTGTCGTCCGTCACAACGGTAACATCGCCCTCCTGCTGCTGACGCCGACCCTCCCCGGCCGTCGTCGCCGTAGCCTCGGCGCTGAGGTCTCTGGAAGCCTCCGGCGCGGCGCGAACCTCGAGCGCGCCGCCGCCGACCCCGTACACGGGCTCCGCCTCGCCGCGGGCGCCCTGTGCGATCGCTGCCGCTGCCGGAATGGAGTCTCGACCAGCCGCCTCCAGCGACAACGCCACCTCAGTGGCGCGTTTGAACGTGAGCTCGTCGTCCTCTGTGAGCATTCGCTGCCGAATGCGTTCGCTTTGTAACCCATAAACGAACTGATCGCGTAAGTTATCCTTCAAAACGGCGTTACTCAAAAACTTGCAATTCTTGCTTAGCTTTTTTAATTGCAGGAGGTACTCGCTTATGGTTTGACCTTCGACTTGCTTACATGACCTAAAAATCATTCTCTCTGCGATTATAGACCTTCTTGGTGAGAGATGTTCTTCGACTAAGGTTATGATTGTTTCAAAACTCACCTTTTCCGGTTTCTCCGGGTAACAAAGGTCAATAATTAAATCCAGGGGCTCGGTGCCTACCACTGCCACTAGGTATTTTGAAAATTCGGCCACTTTTACGTCTTGAATTGTAAACCACGCCTGTAGCCGGCTGACGTAAGTCCACACGTCGACATTTATTTTAAACTCCTTTCGGCCACTCAAATCGGGTTTATTTTCTGTTGCCATGATTAACACACCTAAAACACAACTGTATATAACCAGATCTAATAACCCGACTCATCGCCAATTGGTATGTACTAGGGAAAGGTATCAGGGGACGGCTATTGAAACTCACGTATTTCGAGACTGACATTTATTGTCACCGTGCGGTAGGCATCGGAAACCCAAGTACCCCCATATATATTATATACAGCAGAAAGTAGGCATAGCTAAGCCCGCAATACTCGGTACTCTGAAGTATTCACAAGTATTTGTACCGCGTATTAACGCTAAGTATTTATTTGCACTCGACAAGCCGCGGTTTCGATTATTCCGCCTGAATGCGCCTTCGGTTGATTATTTGCCAGCGAAATTCCTTTTAGCTTAATTTGTATCCGTTTCATTCATTTAGTGTTCGCAATGGGACAGCAAATTTTAATGTTTGCTGCGTGAATATACTTAGTATTTTTCCCTGGAGCTTATCGTGAGAAGGCAGGTGTGGTGTGCCGAAAAGTAAGAATTTTGTGTGAATTTTACCTACATCGCAATTAAGCTTTAGCAATATTTTGAAAATACTAAGGAGTTTGTTTGAGGGTCGGGGCGCTACGCTCGTAGCCGATCCCGTGGTTTTCCTCGTATGTAGCGGAATGCGACTACGGCGTAGGTGCCCGCTAGGCGGGTTCCTGACAATTAAATCTCGAATCGGAATTGTGTTTACGTGTGGTAGTAAGAGCATTTACTTAGTAGCATTATGGCTGCGGTCTTCTGTAATGTAGGTTCTTTCCAAGTTTCGGAGGTCCAAATATTAGGAAAATGACATTCTGCGGTATTCTCTCTATATTATCTTTCGATACCCTGAAAAATCAAAGAATTTGACAAAATGGCGCCGCTTAAAATAATTCCTAACATTCCTTAATATACAAAGATTATTTCCATCTGAATGGAAAATTAAACGGATCATTTTACGCCAAGAACTTAATCCTAGTGGACATAATACCAGTACCTCAACTCTAACAAACTGCTAAAATGTACACGTAGAAAAGCGATTTTGAGCCATGCAATTTTTTACAATCAATAATCAAAATATAAAAATTAACTGTATGTATGTAATGTATGTATGAAAAAAAAAACATTGATATTATATAAAACTTTATAGCTTTGCTGACTTTGGTTCTATTGTTAACCCCCCACACAAATAAAGGAGTTAAGAGTTTAACATATGTATCTGTGTATCTCGGATCTATGTATCTGTGTCAGTCTGTCTGCGGCATGGTAACTCCCGAACGGTTTAACCGAGATGAGTATTTAGTCTTGTCTATCTAGAGGGTTCTTATCTATGGTTGGTGGCTGAACGTGTTTTAAAAAGAAGATTCGAAAGCGTTTTAGCAAGAAAATGGTATCGCATCTTTTCTGAACCGAGAATACTGGTAATACATTAACTGTGACGAAATACTCTTATTCTATTTCGGAGTTATGAAAACGAATTGAAATGGGCTAAATGAGTTAAATGGTCTATTAAATGATCCTTTATTTATGTACTATTAAGATGCCTGCTAAAATTGTTTGCAGTATTATGTCAGTAGTGCGTTATGCAAAATTAAAGTATCGGTATTATTGAACGCTTTTTTTAAAAATGTATTTAGAAAACAAACAGCCATTTACAAAATAGCACTTGCAAATAACCTATATTACTAAATACGTAACATTTGCAGGTTAATGTAAGTTATACAATCATGACTTTAGTTAAACAGAAAAGAGATTGCTAGAATCAATATTAACGCTTATTTCTTATTGTCTAGAAAACAAAATTTGCCGGACTTTATTCATGAAATTGGACAAACTATCAGCGAATGCATCAATTTCATTAAGCGATTATACATATTACAAGAGCGCCTGAAGAAATAAATTTAATTGCATACTTTGTGCCACAGGATAGCAAAGGTACAGTCCAGTTCTCCAGTATCTATACAGACAACGTTTCAAAAATATCTACACATGTGTCTTATGTCAGTAGCAATAAAGTCTGTATAGATATTTTTGAAATGTTGTCTGTGTAGATATTGGAGAACTCGACTGTAGGCTGAGAACGTGAGTGGAAACGATATTTTGAAGGAAATGTTTTGTTTGTTAGTAATAATAGTTACATTAGAGTCTACTTATATGATTTCTAATCACTTTAAGTAATAAGATCTTTCTGTGAGCTTTATAATAATACATAAACTGTGCCAGTGGCATGAATGGTACAGAGTAATCGCTTTGATAGCGCAAAATGATAAGCTCAATTAATTTGATATCAAATTTCAATTCACTTTCTCCATAGAATAATTTTTAGGCAATCAGGAATATTCAGAAATATTATAGTGGTCTAGGTACGTTATTATTAATTATGACCTTTATTATTTATTAATACTACTAAGGTTTGAAATGAGATTATATTTCTGTTTATATCTCGGATTGTTACAAATGATAAACAGCGTGGAACGGAACGATGGACTTTCCTGCAAGAGGGGGATTATTGAGCGCTAGTACGTCACATTTTCCAGATTTTTTTACATTTGTATGGAGCTCGTCGCTCCAGTCGGCCAACGCTCCATACAAAGGTAAAAAAAATCGCGTCAAAAAAAATAGTTTATCTGGAAAATGTGACGTACTAGCGCTCAATAATCCCCCTCTTGCGGGAAAGTCCATCGTTCCGTTCCACGCTGTAGTTTATAATAGCGACATGCTATGTAAATGGGGTTCTAGCTACGAGATTCTTTATTTACTTACCAAATCTAAGTGGGTATATACTAGACATTTACTATGTTTTCGTGAGGCTGTGAGTCTGTCGTCGACATCTACCTTCTAAACCTTTTTGAGATAAAGTTATAAAACATCAGATTATTTTTTAAATAAAGCCCTTTTCATAGATAATTAGAATGTGATAAGCGTCCCCAATTTATTTACGTGTACACAATGTCTTTAGCATTTATTTGTTTCCGTTCGAAATAAGACTTTATTTCAAAGGCATAGAGTACATTTTGACTATACCGGGTTCATATAAATATTTAAACTGCTATCTCGCGTCCCGTTTTTAGAACATACAATTTAAGGATAATGTAATTTCAGCGCTTAGACTTGGCCGTCCATTTTGCATGAAACAATTTTATTACAATCACATCCCTATCTTTGTTTGTCTCGCTCTTACACTTGGGCTATGCACGCGCATGAAAGAGCGCGTATACCACGACGCTTAACAGTACCATTATAGTACGTCATAACGTGTTCCGACAATTCCGACTAGGTACCCAATGGCTTAGGCCGCTTCAAGTGTAAGTCATCATATCGAGTTGGTTGCAAACAAGCAGACGGCCCTTACCATCAGGCGGTAAGCGATCATTTTAGATGAAATTAATACAAATCGTAATAAAAACTGCGACATGTCAGTTGTCCATTTTGTTGAATTTGACGTGAGGCGCGTGTGGCAAAGACCCTTCGGTATACAGCCACGATTTCAAAACACTGAAAAACATTTTACATGGACACTAAATAACTACATATTAAATCTGTAAATAATTCTGTTAAACATGTTTTAGTAGTGTTTTTAAGTTTAAATTTATTTATAAATACGTTCTCAGACATCGTATTTGATATAAAACCTCTTTGCTTTGTAACTGCCGTATGAGTGACAGATACAATTTAAGAAAAAAACCATTACGCCCCCACGGGTAACATAGGCTATTACAGCTCTGTATGCCTGCGCATTATGAAGCCCGTTTCGAGCAAATGTCATGAAAAAATAATAACGAAAATGGTTACGAACGCCCCTTTGGAACCCGTGCCCCTAGGCATGTGTCTAGTTTGCCTATATTTAATCTGCCTCTGACACTAATCCCGTATTACCAACTATTAATAGCACACGTAAACAAACGAAAGCCCCCAAACTACAGGCCATATATCTTAGAAATGAAACCGCAGGTAATAGAAACTAGACATAAAATAATAGTCATATAACGCTCCTACGTACTCGTATAAATTAATGTGGCACTGTGTCGTATTGCGAGGCAAAGCGGCCAGAAATATGGGGAGAAAAGCGGCGCTTATTATTTTAGGAGGAAAAGTGTGATATTATTGTAACGCACTGAAAATGAAACATTGTATTGCTGTTTATTAAAAAAAGACTTATTCTTTGATCTTAATATTGATGTGGCTCTGCTGGTGAACGCGTTATTATTTGTGATTTGTATTATTACAGTAGGTACCTACTAAGTCTTCCTGATTACAAACCAATGACAATTCAACACGTCAACTCGAATAGATTCTTTAGTCTAGACATGTTTCACCATACTTTCAAATACCGTTCTTAAAACGGTACAGCAAAGCCCTTTTTAACTACATGCTGTTTAGAAGTTAACCTGTGAAACGGCACTTCAAACTTTTGTTTTTCAACGGATGTACCGGCAGGGACACAGCATACGTGTTTGTCGCAGTAAGATTCCTTATAAAATAAGTTTCTGTCAAAAAAATCATTTTGGTGCAAGCTTTTATTAACGACTTTCTGTATACCATCATCAACTACTCATTGAGACGATTCAAACGAGCCCAAACTTGACGGGGTTACGTCGATTAAATACTGAATTTCCATGGCCGCCTTCTGTCTCCATCATCAGATCAGCTCAATGGTACCATAATATTGAATTGTCATCTAAACTTTACCAATACCCAAAATTTCAGCTCAATCGGATTACGGCAAGTGACTGAAAAATGGATTGCAAATTTTGACGGACAACTTACATACTTACACACGAACAGCGGCGCTGCCACGAACTTCGAAAGTCGAAGTTCGTAATACATGCATCCCTGTCACTCGAGTAAGGGAGTGTGATAGCGATGGAAATACCCGAACTTGGATATTCGAAAATCGTGGTAGCGCCGCTGGTCATCATCATATCACCCGAAAGACGTCCACTGCTGGATATAGGCCTTCCCCAAAAAGTGCCACAATTACCGGTCCTGCGCCACCCGCATCTTGTGGGGGGCCTACCCACGCTGCGCCTTCCGGTACGTGGTCACCACTCGAGAACCTTTCCGCCCCAACGGCCATCGGTTCTACGTACAATGTGCCCCGCCCACTGCCACTTAAGTTTAGCGATTCGGAGGGCTATATCGGTTACCTTGGTTCTGTTGCGGATAGCCTCATTTCTGATGCGATCGCGCAGAGAAACTCCCAACATAGCCCTGGTCACGTCGCGCCGCTGGTCAAGTTAAACATCCACTCACGTCCTCAATTATTATATTTCCTCTAAATGATCACGCCCTCTTCGTTATCTTAGCGTTATCCCGCTTAAAAAGAACAGGGTTGGTCAACTATAGCAAAAACAAATTAAGTAAGTAGTTAAAGTTCAGCTTAACCGACAATACTTAGGAATCATTGAAGTATACGAGTCAAATTAACAAAATATTTTGAAAAAACAACACACACTGCTACAGTCGAATATGAACATTATGTGCACGTAAAAAGTGATCATAAATATGTGCACACGCATTTATTGTTATCGGCACAGGGTTACCACGATCTTTTGTATCGTTGTTATCTTCAAGTAGTCGTAAAACCACTACGCGCGTGTTAAGGTCTACCTACAGTATTCATCCTACTAATATTATAAATGCAAAAGTTTGGATGTTTGGATGTTTAGATGTTTGGATGTTTGTTACTTAATCACGCTTAAACAGCTGAACCTATTTGAATGAAATTTTGCAAGAAGATAGTTTATAGCCTGGATTAAAATATGGGATACTTTTTATCCCGGGTTACGCAGACGAAGTCGCGGGCGGAAGCTAGTAAATAATAAATCGGCCAATATACGTTCCACTGCTGGACACGCTGCCTCAGTGCGGGTTGAAGACTTCACATACACCTTTGAACTTCTTCGCAGATTTGTGCACGTTTCCTCGCGATCTTTCACTTTCACCGAAAAGCTAACCGGCAAAGTACAGGACATAGTAGTCCGCAAGCGTACTGTTAACATTACCAATTAGGGTTTTCAATAAATTATTATTTTTATTCTTTTTTATTCACTTTTCTTTTTAGGCTAGGTTTTTACAATATAGTAAGTATTATTATAGGTTCCGAAAAACTCATTGGTACGAGCCGGGGTTCGAACCCAAGACCGCCATTTGACAGTCGCATGCCTGAACCACTAGGCTAGCGTAGCTTCCTATATCGAAATTATTGAATTATTATACTATGAATATTAATTTTGTGGTAGGTTTGCTGCTGTTTTTTTGGTATTGCATACCTACATAATTGACAACGTTGTCTTAAAATAAGGGTGAACAGCGTAAAGCTTGTTAATAATGCTATCCCTTTAGAAAATCCTTGGATATTTGAGACGTTTATAAAGCATACTGTTTTTAAATTTTAAATTGAAGGAAAAATTTAAAAATTTCGGAGCATACATTTTTCAATTTTTCCTTTAATTTATTCGATTTGAACCGGCGCGGCGACCACAGACATTCATTGTGTCATGTCATACTGTTTTTATAACATTTACTGCGGGTCTGTAAACACATGAGAGATAAATTAGAGAAGTAAAAACAGGTGGCGGGTCAAGGCGAAATGTAAATTATATGAAAACTTTGTTTATTTTAGACGCACACCCTCTGTAGGTATTTTTGTAATTATTCGGGTTAAGGAAAATTCTGATGTGGGTTGTACTTGGAAGGTTTAATAAAATAATGACACCGCTTGTGTATAGGTCTCCTTGCTTTATTAATATAATTTATGCAAAACCTCGCACGGCCAAATTAAGATGTATGTGAGTTTACCACGTAATAAATATTAGCATAACACACAAATACGGGGCGTCACAGATTAAGACACACGGTTACGTGGGTAGGGAAAGTACTTAAAATATCAGATAGGACATTTTGCTTCACGGAGGTCGTTTTTTATACCTCGACGGCGGCAAACAAGTGTACGGCCTACCTGATTGTAATCAGACACCGCGGTACCTACACCGTTCCGTGGAAGCCCGCCACTCCCAGCTTAACTATTCTGTTACTGGTTTTAACCTCAGCTCACCGTTCACCCATAAATATAAATATATAAGCGTAGGCAGAGGTCTAGTTTTGTTAGCCGAATGAGCATTCTAGCGAATGTTACATTACAGATTTACAGGTAAGCTCACAAAGTAAACAGGAGCGTTTTACCGAACGTTCTAGTGAGCGTTGTAGCGGACATTCTAGCGAAACGACAGTTACTTTCCTTCGAGCTTTTAGCCGAGCCGAGCAATTTTGCTATCGTTCAGCTGCTGTCCCTCTCTGCCCGCACAGCATTAATAGACCGTAAGCCCACTCCCAATACACCTACGTCTCATGTCAACATGATACAATGCATGGCAGCAGGTCAAGAAAGTTGTGCTGGGCAAGAAAAAAAAATAGGCCGAAAGTTTGAAAATCGTTCACTTCCGATCAAAATTTGTATGTGTATTTTTTGGTGTGGGCTTACGGTCTATAGCTAGAGCGTTCGCTAGAATGATCGTGAAAATGTTCGTAGCGATGTTTGTTCCTATGCTTGGCTCTATTCCTTGTACAGTCTGACAAATTTAAAAAAACGATGTTGGGTCCTATCCTTGGCTCTATTCCTTGTTCAGCCTGACAAATTTAAAAAAAGCGATGTTTAGTTCTATGCTTGGCTCTATTCCTTGTACGCTTGGCTGTATTCCTTGTTCAGCCTGACAAATTTAAAAAAGTGATGTTTAGTCCTATGCTTGGCTCTATTCCTTGTACAGTCTGACAAATTTAAAAAAGCTATGTTAGTCCTATGCTTGGCTCTATTCCTTGTACAGTCTGACAAATTTAAAAAAGCGATGTTTGTTCCAACGCTTGGCTGTATTCCTTGTTCAGCCTGACAAATTTAAAAAAGCGATGTTTAGTCCTATGCTTGGCTGTATTCCTTGTTCAGTCTGACAAATTTAAAAAGCGATGTTTGGTCCTATGCTCGGCTCTATTCCTTGTTCAGTCTGACAAATTTAAAAAAGCGATGTTTGGTCCTATGCTCGGCTCTATTCCTTGTTCAGTCTGACAAATTTAAAAAAGCGATGTTTGGTCCTATGCTTGGCTGTATTCCTTGTTCAGTCTGTCAAATTTAAAAAAGCTATGTTTGGTCCTATGCTCGGATCTATTCCTTGTTCAATCTGACAAATTAAAAAAAGCGATGTTTGGTCCTATGCTTGGCTCAGTTCCTTGTTCAGGTGAATGCTCGATGTTCTGCTACGTGTGAATGGTCAAGTCTATCAACACCTTTAGATTGCCGTACAACACTCAAAGCGGACGCTGACATAGCGTGCGAGGTTGAAAGTAGCGCAATGTTTCACTCACGTAAAGGAAGCCTATTTACCAACTATGCTAGATAGCGCACTTTACATCACCTCGTGTGAACCGCTAATGCTACGATATTAAGGCATAACAACGAATACATTAACGATAGGATAATGGGGGGCAAAGTGCTGCTTTACGACGCGAAATTTTATTCCCGCGTGCGGAAACTTTCGGGTTTCCATGATGAGGTTTCGTTAAGTACTTAGTAAACCTTGTGTAGTTTGTTCGTAAATCGCAGTTCACACGTCTGTGGTAAAGTAAGCAAATTAGAATTTAATAGAATTATAATGTCTTGTCACACACCAGAGAAAATTAACTTAATAAATAAGGCGGGTGCTTAAATAACTTACTCGTTAATAAATTATAATAAATACAAAAATATTGTACAAATAGTAAATTAGCTTTGAAGTATATTAACCTACACAAATACGTGTGTATTCTTATCTCTTACTATCGAAAGTAGGAGTAGTAAGTAGGTTTACTTTATTTGAAAGTACCTTCAAAAGCATACCACATTTGAAATAAGCGTTTGGAGACCTATTAAATAAAGGCTGTACCATACCGTGGGTCTCAACACGTGTGCGTACCTACCACTGGCATAGGTCACGTGGACGATACAATGTACCCTGTATGTGTGTGTATGTATGTATGTGTATGTGTGTATGACTTAATAAATACACGGGATACATTTATCCTGTAAATTAATCGCACTCAGTGCCACCCAAAACGTTGAATATTACGAGTATCCTTTGCTAGCTAAATTCGTCTGTGAGTACTTCCATACAAACTAAAACCTCTAATTTAATTTAAACTCTCGGAATAAAAACTCAATTTTCTTATTCAGATTCAAACGTTCAACGGTTTTCGCGTGATTGAACAACCAATAAACGACCTTTTACATTCTAATATACATAATCACTTTTGAAAGATTAATAGTTGGAATATCGGTGAGAGGCACTAAGCACTACTCATGAATATACGCACGTACACAGAAAAAAATTATACCGACTTGATTCGAGGCAAATATTCTAGAACCAAGAAATGAATTAGGAAGATGTCAAATTAGCTCGAAAGAAGCGAAAGTATTTGAACCACCTCTTGGTTCAAGAGAGTCATTCATGATGATATCTGTTTCTCAAGATATTGACAGCCTTCCTAATATATTTCTTAACTCATACACACATCTTGTTCTGTATGTGCTGCGTAAATACGATCCAATGGTTTCCGAACGAGAAAACCTTTTCAAGATTCGTATTTCCGTGTAGAATCCTCTTGTATTCGCTCCAGCAGGACCGCACGCGCTGATACACTATTCATTCTTGCTCTCTCTAAGCTAGAAAGCCGTATCTACATAGCTTCACAGTGACATAAGGCTTTCTACCTAAGGCAGGTGGCGTCACATATTTATGGCCTCTGGCGGTGGCCTTGTCTTTATGGGCTTTAGACACGCATGCGTGCGAATAATAAGTGATAACTGATGCGAGTTGTTTAGGTAACTTACTTTAGAACTTGGTCTATATGAAACGTACATTTGAACCATGATAGTCCTATACTAACCAATATGATAAGTATGAATTTTGGATATTCATTACTCAGCAAAATTTCTATATAAATTAATGTTTCTATTACCACTTAAGGTAATTTGTTTATTGTATTATTTTGGGCATCTGTACTGATTTAGTTTTTTATTGATTGTAATGCTGTTGATTCCCTAAATCATCCTCCTAGCGTTATTCCCGGTTGTGCCCCTAAAGAAGCCCGGGGTCCGCTTTGTCATATAATCCCAAGATTTGGCATAGGCACTGGTTTTAAGAAAGCGACTGCCATCTGACCTTCCAACCCAGAGGGAATACTAGACCTTATTGGGATAAGACCGGTTTCCTCACGATGTTTTCCTTCACCGAAAAGCTAACGGTAAATATTCCGTATAGGTACATAAATTCCGAAAAACTCATTGGTACGAGCCGGGATTCGAACCCACGACCGCCGCTTGATAGCCGCATGCCTGAACCACTAGGCTACCGTAGCTCTAGCTTATAGCTGTTGATTCCCCAAATAAACCAAAATAAATTAAACCGCCAAAAACCTTACACCCGGATTTTGAGGAAAGGCGCATTTTCCAAAAAATATCATATAAAAACATGAAATCAAGGGTCGAAGTTTTCAAAAGTCGACCCGTACCTAGTATTTGTTACATGCACTTACTATCACTCTCGCCAAGCCCATTATGTCCTATTGGTAGACGAAGAAAATTCTGGAAAAAAATACCCTTAAATGATACCAATAAACAATTCTCTTTTTTTTCCCAGCGAAAGTATAATTGAAAGAAAAACTGTTAAGAGTTCCTAGAATCGTTGTACACTGTGGGCATTGCAAGAAAATATTTTTTCAGATTAATTGACTGCAAAATCAAACTCTCGAGAAAGAGGTCAATCGTCGAATCCGACTCGGCTGGGCAGCGTTCGGGAAGCTACGGCACCTCTTTTCGTCCAATATTCCGCAGTGACTCAAGACGAGAGTCTTTGACCAGTGTGTGTTGCCAGTGATGACATATGAGACTGAAATGCGGTCGCTTACTATGGGCCTCATAAGAAGTCACCCAAATGGCTATAGAGAGGGCTGTGTTGGGAGTTTCTCTGCGTGATCGCATCAGAAACGAGGCTATCCGCAGCAGAACCAAGGTAACCGATATAGCCCTCCGAATCGCTAAACTTAAGTGGCAGTAGGCGGGGCACATAGCACGTAGAACCGATGGCCGTTGGAATGGAAAGGTTCTGGAGTGGCGACCACGTACCGGAAGGCGCGGCGTGGGTAGGCCCCCCGCAAGGTGGATTGATGACCTGGTAAAGGTTGCTGGAGTCCGCTGGATGCGGGTGGCGCAGGACCAATCACTTTGGCACTCTTTGGGGGAGGTCTATGTCCAGCAGTGGACGTCTTTCGGCTGATATGCTGATGATGATGATGAAAATCAAAAAAAATACCCTCCTGATGATTAAAGGTACAAACGACAACACTGTTAACTGACCATCTTGTGTTTATATAGAACCTTATTACAATGCACTTAAGGTGCACCGATGGTCAGTTAGCTGTGTTGTCGATAGTACCTATATGGAACCATAATTAAATTAAGTGCCCGAGTATATCGAACATCATCCTTACCCCAATAGTATTAAGATGTGTAAAATATTTGGCTGCTATTATCTATATGATGCTTACTGTAATAGGTTGGATAGACGTATAAAGTTAGTCATTATGTAGCGTGCGTTTTTTTGTACAATTGACGGCTAAGATTTATAAATTTTTCGTCTTATTGCAAAGGACTAAGCTGCAAAAGTATACACATATATAATATGACGACTGTACTCTTTACTGGCGAAATCGAAACTTTTTCCTGTATTAAAATCCATAGTGCCAAAGTGTATCGCTTGAACTAAACCGATTTTGATACAATTTTGTATGGAGTGCCAAACGAACAGCTAGAGGCAAGACAAATAAGGTCCTCAAAATGTATACTACTCGCCTTTACTTCATTAAAGCTTAGGGAAGTATACCTTTGGAGTACTACGTAGTCGTCCATACAAAAGAAAAAACGATTTTCCACTTCTAAATATTTTCCAATCTCAATAATTTTTTAGTACGTTATTCAAAGACGGTATATAGGCTTACCTTTTTTCAAAATTTGCAATAAATTAATATGTACAACTAAAAAAAATATTTTTTTTAATATGCGATACCTATAAACCTAGATATTATTATGCTTCGCTTAAGCATAATAATATCGACATCAAAATCAAAGTGATTTCTTAAGATTTAGTTAGTGGAAAACGTTTTCTCCCGAAATTGAAATTTTATATAAAAAGTACCTAGTTGAGTCGCGAGCTGCTAGCTACGTATACTTGCCTCTTAAGTAGGTACCAATAGTTTAATCATAACAAGACGCCCATATCGTTACAAAATACTATCAATTTCACGAGCAATTTGCTATCGAACTAAATTGACTTTGCCACCCGTAACATAGTTAACTCTAGACGATCGATTCTTGGGGGCGGCTTTTGAAACGTGAAATTATTGAACACGATAAATTAATTACGAAGTACGAAGTAACATACACGTTTTCGTCGTTTTATTTCTTGGGCTACATTGCTTATTCACAAATCAATTCTTTGTTATTTTTGTTTTATTTATATCACACTAGCTTCCGCCCGCGACTTCGTCTGCGTGGACTCGGGATAAAAACTATCCTATATTTTCATCCAGGCTATAAACTATCTTCGTGCAAAATTTCATTCAAATCGGTTCAGCCGTTTAAGCGTGATTGAGTAACAAACATCCAAACATCTAAATTTTTCGCATTTATAATATTAGTAGGATCATACATTATTTATATCCACATAACAAAGTTTCATCGACCGGTTAGCCTAGTGGGTAGTCACGCTGCCTACGAAGCTGAAGGTCCCGGGTTCGAATCCCGGTAAGTGCAAATATTTTTGTGATGAGCATGAATATTTGTTTTTGAGTCATGGATGTTTTCTATGTATTTAAGTATTTATATCTATTATATATAGCGTCGTCTGGTACCCATAACACAAGCCTCACTAAGCTTACTATAAAAAAAAAAACGTTTATTTCAGACAACCACGGGTCCATAAATGTTAAAATTATATCTATAGGTATTTAATTACTAGTGTGTACTATGAGACTAGGTCGATTTGTGTAAGATTTTCCCCCTATATTTATTTATTTATCATAAAATCTGATTATGGAATAGGGTATAATAAATAAGTACCTATAACTAGAACAACAAGCCAGGCATGCGGCGGCAGCTACCTTTCCGTGTCGACCGAGTCTGCATTAAGTAAATAGTTACAATCTCAATATACCGAGTTAGTTTTTACGATTTATAAGTTACATACTCGTATGTAAATACCTTTGTAATGTAATCGAGGGTGCATGTTTTCTGCCAACAAACTGTTGAGCAGTTTGGCGGATAAGTTAAATTTTATATTAATTATGTAACCTATTTTTTGTAATATATTAATAAAAATTAAGCAGCAGAAACAAGGTAACCGATATAGCCCTCCAAATCGCTAAACTTAAGTGGCAGTGGGCGGGGCACATTGCACGTAGAACCGATGGCCGTTGGGGCGGAAAGGTTCTCGAGCGGCGACCACGTACCGGAAGGCGCGGCGGGGGTAGGACTGATGGCCTGGTAAAGGTCGCGGGAGTCCGCTGGATGCGGGTGGCGCAGGACCGGTCATTGTGGCACTCTTTGGGGGAGGCCTATGTCCAGCAGTGGACGTCTTTCGGCTGATATGATGAAGATGATGAATAAAAATTAATACTTTTTTCAAGTTTTTTAAAATTCCCATATATAAAACTAAAATACCCATAGTACATTATTTTAATAAAAATGCACGTTTATTATTTGCGAAACTCAAACAATGAGACTGAATAAATAAAATATATGTAAATGTTTCGTAACCAAACAATTTTGCCCAAAAAATATTGGTATGCACACGATACGAAATAATCCCCTTTGAGGCTAAAGTACCATAATAGTTCAAAGCAATTATAATATTGGAAAAACATACTTAACTTTGTTATATTATATTCCAGCACAAAGGTTTTTAATTTAATACAATTCTAAATAACAATTAATCTTTGACAAGCAAGATCATGCCATGCTTTAGTTCTCTTCCCAGGTAAATCCCCACTTGAGACTATAGGCACGCTTTCATATTTGCTCATCTAAAGTCCAATTTGACTCGACATTTCACATTCCATATGATATTAACGCATTGCGCGCACTCGTTCTGGCACACTAGCCGAGCCCGCGTGGAAGCAAACGCGTGAATCACATTGATGCGTTAGTGGACTCTGAAATATTAAGTAACATAGACTACTAGATTTCCTGATATATTGATAGATGAACGTAGAAAGGTGAAACTATTATCCATTTAGATCATGTTTCTGCATTATCTATTGGTTGTCTATTGGTGATCCTTCTCTTTAAAAATACTATTATCTCAGCGAAAAGCTTAAGTATCTGTTTCTCACTCGTGTACCTTGTGGCAAACAATATACATGAATTTAGTTTCATTGATCATAGTCGAATGCCTCTTGAACTGTTACCAATAATTAACAAGGCAATAGGGTTAAATAGATTAATTACTTTAGTAGCAACTAACCAGACAGTACAGAATAGTGGATTTTGAACACTCAAATTATTTACAGCACTGATTTATTTCAATACAATGAACCAACAACTATTTTACACGAGGACATGATATTTTTCATTTTTTATGCTGACTGTAAAACACCAATTTCAACGTGAAGTTTCTAAAACATATACCCTGAAACGAACCTTATTTGAATGAATACCCCATTATAGTGTTAATGAGAGCCGCAAAGATTAATGAAGTGGGCACGAACAAGCTTATTTGTAGGCTCAGAAAACCGCCGCGTCATGGACAATTGTGGGAAATGTAGACGGGGAATTATTGGCTCTGTGATTAAGGGGGATTTCAGGGCGATGTCTGGAAATAGTAGATTGTGTCTCAGGGGATCAAAATTATATATGTATGGCGATGGTGGCATATTGAATAACGTGATACGAAATATTCTACAGTGTAGCGAGGGATTCTAAAGTAGGTAGAATTTTCACATATATACGTACGCCTAAGATGGAAATAATTTTGCTACCTAGTGCTGCTTTCCCATCTTCAATGAGGAAAATGTATATTATGCAAGTGTGAAAACAGAATTTTGGAACCTTTTAATTGTATGGCGGTTTAAAGACTTTTACATTTAAAATTCAATTTCTGCAGGTATATGCTTGCATCCTTAGTCAGCTGATCCGTTGTATCCGGTTATTATACCTCTAATTTAGGTATAAATAAGCACATAACCCTTAGATTGGGAAAATTGTTTTTACGACATGCACACATTTATGGCATACTTACTTGGAATTATGGCATTCATTATTAGATAGGTAATTGTTAATTTTGGTGTAAGCTCTGAGTATAAAATTTATTATGTTTTCGAGTAAACTACTTGGTAAAAAAATAATGGTTTGGATATACAAAAGGTGTTATGAAAACTGTTCGGCTTCATGTTGACAATATTAACACATTGTTTAACCTAAATAGTCTTTTTTTGCTCCCGATGGCCGGATTCACTGGGTTTCCTAAACATTTAAAACAAATTTAGAAAAAATATAGAAGTACTTTTATGGTTAAAAATTGTGAGAACCGTTAGTTTCTCTTACGGGTAAAATGATGAACTAACAATGTTCACAATTTTACGGAGACAGAATAGAATAGAAAATTTAGGGTTATGGTCACATCACATCATGGATATGTATATTTTGATTTCTGCGAACTTCTGCTGTGATAGGACATCGATGCAACACATACTTATACATATTTGGGTTAAGAAAAAACGTCGATACTCGAACTCGCCGGTTTTATACTAAAACAAATGAAACATCCAACATAAAATATCTTCCTTCCAAAAGAGTGCACAAAATTGAGAAGCAACAAGACAACTGCCAAGTTATAAATATCATTATAAAGTGGCGCGTCGTTTTTGTACCCATGTCAGTGTCATATTTTACAAGACAGGCGACACAACGGAGCTTATTTCCGTTGCAATCGTCTTAAATGACGGGTGTCAATTACGTATATTTTTAGAAACAAAATATGTTTTTTTTACTTGTTTTAATGTTTTATGCTATACCTAATTGTATGGTGATTGACGTACTTATCAATAATACAATACATTCCTTTTCGATTGCTATTTGTATCGTGGCCTTGATATGCGGAGTCGAAAGAAGTCGTAATAATAAATAACTTCAGTCCGAAAAAAAATCGTTTTCGTATTTTACGATTGTATTTTCTGGTGGCAATAGAAAAACAAGAGGTAACAATGATGTATGCCTCACTACTTTAGTTTTTTCTTTCTAGGAATTTTTATTTATTTCTGTACTTAACTAAGATCTCTTACTATCCGTCGTTATCGATCCCGTTCTCAGACTTTAAGAAACCACGTGTTACGTATTTGTATTATAAATTACGTATGTACGATTTATACATTAGTAGAACAACCTAATCAACTTTAGAGCTTTGGGACTCGTCCCTGTGTCTGTGAACTCGTCGTTATTAGCTTACATTAAGCTTAATATTGTAAAAAGCTTTGCTGTTTCTGTCTGTGTCGCGTAATTAGAGCGATTCTCGTGTTATTTAAAGGACAGATACTCTCGGGAATTTAGAGTAGGTACTAATGTTTGGAAAAATAGGCAAACCAGCTATATCCTACTAATATTATAAATGCGAAAGTTTAGATGTTTGGGTGTTTGTTACTCAATCACGCTTAAACGGCTGAACCGATTTGAATGAAATTTTGCACTAAGATAGTTCATAGCCTGGATTAAAATATAGGATAGTTTTTATCCCGGGTCCACGCGGACGAAGTCGCGGGCGGAAGCTAGTAAATAATAAATAAAAATTAGTGGACAATCTTACACAAATCGACCTAGTCCCATAGTAAGCTCAGTAAGGCTTGTGTTATGGGTACTAGACGACGATATATATAATAGTTATAAATACTTAAATACATAGAACACTTCCATGACTCAGAAACAAATATTCATGCTCATCACACAAATATTTGCCCTTACCGGGATTCGAACCCAGGACTTTCAGCTTCGTAGGCAGCGTCTCTACCCACTGGGCTAACCGGTCGTATATGCCCTCAATAAACTTGCATTATTTTGTTACATATATCAAATAGATTCCCTTCGCCTTAAAAAAATAAAAATGTTAAGTAGTTTTACAATGTGCAAATCACGAGTTTTGTCTAGCTCTGTGACAGGAGTATAGACAGACAGCTAAACCTGTGATAATATCCATATTTACATCACGTCTAACAATGATTTTAGCCCCTGGTTTTATAAAGATTCATTACACCTTATGTCGGGTCGGTATATCAAAAAAAATACCGAGTTACTAAAAATGTATCTAACTCATCTTTATAAATTCGGGTTTAAGTTTACTCGCATTACTTCAGATCGCAATCGTTTTTAGTTCGTTAGAAACACGTCTTTAAAATCAGTCAGTAGTACATTTGTAAAACTCAATAACTTATTAGCAGCTTTCAGCAAATGCCACTACAAAAACACGACCTAGTACGCAATGAGGGGTGGAGCGTGGCTTCATCCGCGCGTAATAGGCCCCGCTTTTTACGAAAGACTACCCGCCAGTCTCAGAAATGAATCAACGGACGATGGTTTTGGACACCGATTGAAAGACTTGTTACTGTCAAAGTCGCTGTATTCAGTGAAGGAATTTACCGAACAAAAACAATATTAGACAATTTATTTTTGATGCTATTTAAAATTAATTAATATATTATTACTTTTTTGTTCTCTGACTTTAAGTATAATAATCTAGGATTTTGATACTTAAAGTCAGAGTCAGATTATTACTGTAATTTTCCGTTTTTATATTTCTTGCACGTTTGACATATATGTATTTTTATTCATTTATTTGACATGAAATTGATATTTTTTGACATCCCGACCGTATATTTTTATTTTTCTCGTTTCTGACATTTTATTATATTTTTTTGACATTACTACAATCAATATTGTTTTGAATTGGTATTTCTGTCCGTCCTTCTTAATTATTATTGTTAGAAATTATTTTAACAAATTTATTGTATGTACCTGACGAGCTTTCTGTGAATTCATTTTATTTAATATACAAAGAAAATTTGTAAAATATAAAGTCAATTTTTAATTAGCAATAAATGAATCTGAATCTGAATCTGAATCATGGACTGAACGATTTCTTAACCCTCTACCAGCACGCTACGCTCGTAGCGCCGTACGCCGTAGCAGCTTAACACATTCACTGTCAAAAATCGCTACGCGCTACGCTCGTAGCCATAAACCAATGCTACTCAGGACACGCTATAGTAATAATAATACCACGTGCGAGCGAGCTGATAGCATAAAAATCTATAAGTGTGACAGAAAGGGAAATATCATTCGTTGTCCTTCTCATAGTTCCACTTTTTTATTTGACTGAACTGATTTAAGATGAAGTTGTGGCACATAAACCATTACCCGTCCAAATTGAGTAGGTTGTTTATGGCAAGTCATCAGCCATTTCAAGACCAGTTCTTAATTTAGCTGCATAGGAGCTTTTCCGTCCCTCGTTGTGGCATCACGTATCATCACGGCCTGTCCTGAGTATCATAGGTCCATGCTCGTAGCCGATCCCGTGGTTTTCCTCGTATGTAGCGGCGTCGGCGCCCGCTACGCGGGTTCCTGGCAGTGAAAGAGTTAACGTTTATATGTAGCGAATAGCGCCCGTAGCACCCTGACGCATGTGCGTTGTGATTGGCACTTGAAAGGGTTAAACATTGAGCACAACACTACTGTGCTTTAATAATCGGCAACTCAGGAAAGTAGGACAATATTAAAACCACACATGCCCATTAATCGTACATCACAACGCAGGTCATAATTCAAGCCGATTGTACTGTGGCCGCGTTAAATCGCCCACTTTCCGCCCGCTCCACAAAAAGACTTATTTCTAATATTCCTCCTCGCCACTTTACGGCCTTCTGTGGCTGAAGGTACTTCCTGCCACGCAGGTCACGCAATGTAGGTAAGGTGGTTTGTATGGTTCGATTCGTATCTACTGTAAATATTTGGTTTTCATTATGTGTGTGAATATTCGATTTTGAGCAGGTAAGATGACGGTTTTTTAGTGGCAATCTATGAGCCTATAGAAATCTATTTACGTACATTCTAACTGGCAAGCTCATATTGAGTACCTGGTCGCTAATAATAATAATAATAATATAATTGCTTACTTACTCCTTTGGCGTACTAAGGTGGACTCAGACTAAGCTGGATGCCCTGGACCGAAGTGTCCGAGTACTGCTTACTGCGCATCGCATGCTACACCCACGCTCGTCTGTTATGAGACTGTACATCTCGCGGAAGTGTGTAGGTCGCGGCTTTTTAAATGCCAAAGACCTCCACAACCGCGAGGTGTGCAGTCTCAGGGATTATTTCCTAAACAACGAATGTGGGATTCATCGCGACGTAGTAGCAGTAGACGGAAACTTCACCCCGCTCTCCTTGGCAAACGAGAACTGGCGCAGACTTAAAGTAATGAGCGCCGAGGACCGCAGGGCCGTGTGGAGGAGCAACTCTTTGCCTACACGGGCGGTTCTAGGCCCTCTCAGGGCCCGATGTAGATCTGCTCGCGTCGGTGAACTGGCTACGTTTCGGGGATCTCTTCGGGGAAACCGAAGGTTTTGCCTGTGCAATTGCGGACGAAGTTATCATGACGAACAATTACCGGAGGCATGCCGCCGTCCCGGGGAGTCACTCAGGCATATTATCTCCGGTTGTGTTCATCTTGCTAACGGCGAGTACTTGCACAGACATAACCTTGTAGCCAGAATTATTCACCAGCAACTTGCTCTGCTATACGGTCTTGTGGTCTCCGAAGTGCCTTACTATAAGTACACACCTGCGCCAGTTCTCGAAAATGGTCGTGCCACGCTCTATTGGGATCGATCTGTCATCACGGACAGGACTATTCTTGCCAATAGGCCTGATATCGTGCTGACAGATCGATCGAAACGCCAGGCAGTGCTTGTCGACATCACCATCCCCCATGACGAGAACCTCGTGAAGGCCGAGAAGGACAAAGCCAGTAAGTACCTAGACCTGGCTCAAGAGGGACCGGTATGTGGGATGTTGATTCGACGATCATCGTCCCGATAGTCGTTTCGGCGAACGGTTTAATAGCGAAGAGTCTCGACCATCACCTCAAGAGACTCTCGCTAGATGGCTGGATCAAGGGTCAGATACAGAAGGCGGTACTCCTGGATACTGCGCGGATAGTCAGAAGGTTCCTGTCTCTGTCGCCCTGACCGCCGGTAGCTTAGGCCCCGCCTCGCTGCCGGCTGCACCCTAGGTTAGGTTTTTATAATGATTTTATGTTTTGTATGTATAGTTTTATATTTTACTTTTTATAATATTATTGTACAAACATAACTTATGATAAAATATGAATAAAGAAAATAATAATAAAGTTATTTATTTAGATAACCAGGATCCACATATTGTTAGTTACACATTTTATGTTTTACTTATAACTAAGGTTAGTAGGTTTATAAAATTTAGCACATTATTGTCCAGCCATGGATCACTGCTGAACACCTCCACTTGAGAATGTACAGCACCAGTTCATGTATGGACAGTCCAGTCTGCTCGAGATCATTTTCAGGATACTGTTGGTGCTGGCTCTCACCCTGCGCACCAAGGAGGCACATCTTTTTCGCATTGTTGCGTAAAAACAATCTACGTGTGCTTCTGCAAACATCCCTGATGCACCACAGTATCGAGGCAGCCCCAACAGTACCCTAAATGCGTTGTTGTATTGTACTCGGAGGGCATTGTAACCAGTCCTGGTGAATCTAGCCCACAGGCTGCACGTGTAGAAACTTGTACAGTACGCTCTAAATAGTGTAAGTTTTACGTCACGTGAACATCGTGCAAACCTGCGGGAAATCATATTTGCTCTCCGTGACAATGCCCTCCTTTCCCTGTCAACGTCCTCATCATCCTTGAGGGCAGCCGTTACCAGGTGCACTAGGTATTTAAACTGATTTACTCTCTGTAGAGGTATACCATCCAATGTAACTGGGGGCATATGATCTGGGATCTTACAGCCGACCCCAAAGACCATGACCTCGCTTATTTTACTATTGTATAGTAACCCGTGATCCTTCGCATACCTTTCACAGACACTGACTAGTTTCCTCAGACCACAAATGGATGCACTCAGCAACACCATGTCATCCACGTAGCTAATATTGTTCACGCATACACCGTCCACATGACAGCTGACATGCGTGTTGCTGAGCGCAACCACCAGTGCATCCACATACAAGTTGAAAAGAACGGGCGAGGTCAACCCTCCCTGCCTCACGCCGCACTACTGTCTGTATGGTGTCGACAGTACCCCTGCCCATCGAACTTGGTTAACCTGGCCCCCATACCAGTATTTTAATAGATTAACAATCTCTGGCGGGACATGAGCCTCGTTTAGTTTGTTCCACAGTATGTCGTAGGAGACCAGGTCAAACGCCTTCGAAAGGTCGAGGAAACAAGCATAAACATTGGTTTTCCGTTTTGTATAATAGTGAACAGTGTGCTTTAAACCTAGAATGACACTTTCTGTTGATAAACCAGACCTAAATCCAAACTGATTATTATGCAGTTTTATGTGTTTACTCAAGTGCGCATTCAGCACACCGTCAAAAACCTTTGCAAGTACCGTTGCTAGCGATATAGGTCTATAATTATTTTTGTCCGAAATGTCACCCGTTTTGTTTTTGAATATCGGTACAACAATGGTTCGTATCTTCTCCGCAGGGAGGTACGCGTGCCCAATACAAACTGTGTACAACATCGCTAACAATCTAGTTATGTGCGGACCTGCGTATTTAAGGTGCTCAATGCTGAGCCCATCATGGCCAGGAGATTTACCTATTTTCATATTTTTGATGATGTGCGCGATATCTTTAGATGTGATTTTAATTCCTATCTCGTTAATAGCCTCAGCATTGAGCCCCTCCCCGTGCGATGGCCCTAACGGCGATCTTACCATAAAGTGATCTACAAACAGATTAGTAATTTTACTAGGCTCATTAAGGCCCCCAACGCTCACCGGAACACCAGCCTTCAAATTCAATTTGTTTGTACTCGACCAGAAAGATCGAAAGTCGTTTCGGTAATGATGTGAGGCGAGCATGTCTATTTTTATTTGCTCCTCATGATTCTGGACCCACTTTAGCCGTGACTTAAAAATCTTTCTGGTCTCGGTTCACCATACGCAGACCAATTTAAGTATTTACGCCTGGCCTCCCTGTGCGCACTGGCTACATGCTTATTCCAGCCTATAACAGTTTTTTTCTTTGTAGCGCGGCATCACACAATGCGGACACAATATTGTTATACATAGTATCTATTACTTGTCGATGACTTACATCGATACAAGTACTATCACAACAGTGCCGTAGTGGTTCTGGAAAGTCAATTTGGCTCAAGTTCACATGACTCTTTTCCGCATATTCATTTATTTGATGCATGTTCCTATTTCCCCATAAAACATTATTATTATTTTGTATAATAGGGTTTTCTATTTTAGGTTGCACGCTATTCAAAGTACACTCAATTACCAAAATAAAATGATCCGACCATAATACATCGTATTCTACATAAACTCCTATCACCGAGGAAACGGCTGCCTCAGTAACCACACAATGATCGAGCCACCGCTTACAGCCATGTACCTCACTAATATACGTATACGTATTTGAATGCAGTCCCAATAATTTTATGTCAATACAAGACCAGTGTTGTTCTGTACAGAACCCTTCCAGTTCGCTATAAAATGTCTCTGACGGATGTGCATTAAAGTCACCCATAATATAAACACACTCAGTACTACAACTATCTATTATAGCACTCACCGCGCTAAGCGTATCCATATAGTCAGCCAAATTAACACTCGAGTCGGTAGGCATATAAACAATCATTACTACTATCGACTTATCGCTCAGCACTATTTTAATTGCACAGATACGAGGATTATTACACTGCACTACGGAAACATTGTAGAACGAAGCCCGTTTCCATAGTAGCGCGACGCCCCCGTGAGGTCTACCGCGAAGCATACCTGTTGTCGTATCAATAGCCGAGGCACCTGTGCTGCAAAACTCGTTATGGATGCTATTTAAGTAAGGGATTTCCTCCGGCAGCAACCAGGTTTCATTCAGCGCAATGATGTCAGCATATGTACATAGATCTCTAATACTTTCAACTGACCCCTTCACATTTTTGCAGTTAAACGTCACAAAGCGATATAGGGTTTATCCATTATTATTGTGTTTACTAGTGCCGTATATAGAACTATCTTTAGCTCTCACAATATTCGGTGGTTTAAAATGTACAAAACGACGAAAAACAACACCTTGCGGCCAAAGTTTATTATCGAGAAATGTGTCGAGCTTATTTTGGGGCACAAAAAACTTATAGGCATCATGCTCACTATGTTTCTTGATTGATATTTTCTCCAGCTTAACTTTTTCATTTGCCTTCCCTTGAATATAGTTTACTATGTCGTCTTGGGTTGCGTCTTTATTTACATTCGTAATGAATATAGGTATTTTCTTTTCGGCCGCTCTAAATTTCTCGCCTGACTCGATCGCAATCCCGAAATTCCCTTTAAATCTATCCTTTAGCTTATAGCTACGCTTTTGGACCAGGGTCCATTTCCCTTCCGCTTCACCTTCCTCCTGGTTATCCTCCGTTGACAGGGAAACGGCCTGAGAGTACAGTTGTTTACGCTTATCAATGCCACCCAGCTGATCGACCGGCCCGGTCATTATCACAGGTGACGTCACGCCGCCTTCTTTGCTATTACACTGCACAGTGTTTTGCGAACATTGCGCGGTAGTCGCGTAGCTACTAACGCTACCCTCAGCGCAACGAATTGAATTTTCGTTTTCATTTCTCGAAAGTTCTTGGGTTACTGGTGACTTTTGCTGGGGCTCCTCATCACTGTGGATGGCGTCATTTAGCATTGATAATCCAATCGGACCACTATCTTTATACGCTCCGCGTTTAATATTAACGTTACAGATTGAATTAGGCAACGACACATATTTTAAATCTGTAACTTCGTTTCTCAAATTTTGCAGCTGCTGTGTCGTAGCATAAGATGACTTGATCTCCTTTATTTGCTCTTGTACCAGGACCAAATCCTTAAGGAGTTTCGACACGTCTAAATGGTCGAAAGTTCTCTACGTAGGAAATAGATCTAGATTTCGAGCAACAAAAAAAGGCATCAAGTTAGGATCTGTGTACTTGATCGTGCTTATAATGTCATTTAGATCACGAGTTTCCTTGCCTTCGCCTTTTCTGATGATTTTCCGTACATCACTTGGAAGTGAATCAAAAAGTAACGACTTCGACTTCGAAATTTGTTCACTCGAATACACTGAACAACATATCTTCAAAAGACTTTCCACATCGCTCACTGATAATTTATTTTGAACGTATGCTAGTAGCTCATCAATAACGATATTGCAATGATTACACGTTAATATCGAACCCATTTTAACATCGCAGTTTACCGAGCGTAGTGACTCAGCGGCGTACGGCGCGAGACTGCTAAGCTGAACAAATTTTATGTTAGCTCTGCGCAGGAGCACGCCGTATCCCAAGAATCTGCTTTATTGGCGTTTCATGACCACAATATGTCAAAACTACGAAAGCACTTACACGGGAGGTCATACGCCGAATATAAGAGGCTCGAGAGTCTAAAAAGCATGTCGCAGTGTTGTGCTGTGACCAGTCCAAAGCCTTCAACGTAGCGGATCATGCTGTCTTAGAAGACAAGCTGCGTCACTACAGGTTTGATAATCAAGCTCTAAAACTGATGATCTACATGTTGCGTGACAGGTCTCAGGTGATCGTGGCAGATGGAGGACGCGTGCGCTCGGATGCCGTACGAACTTATATAGGAGTAACGCAGGGGTTTTCGGCGTCCAACATATTGTTCTCGCTCCTGCTGAACGATCTACCGGAGGCGATACGCAGTGGTGAAACATTTATGTATGCGGACGATGTGGCGGTGGTCGTTTCCGCTCCTACAAAAACTAAAGCTTAGGCGTTACATTGATATAAAAAGCTGCAATTTTATATGCGTACGGAGACAAAGTCCCGGTGCGTACCCGGGTAGGCTGGTAAACTGTAAAATAATGTAGCGAAAAAACATGTACCAATTTGGGTCGCCCGAATCCGTTTTATGGTAGGGAAAATCCTATTATGGGTCTTTCTCTTAATATTCATCACTTTTATAAACCTGCATGAACCAACGACTTTCGTCATATAAATATCATGATAAGTAAATACACATTTTATGTATAACCTCAGATTGAGTTGTTATATATTTAGTGAATCATTAAGCGAACGTTTCTCAAAAAAAATGCCACTATTATTAATTGTACTTCTAGGAATTTTATGTTAACTATTTCCACTCAGAATCAGGAGCTCTTTCGACCCTGGTAGGACAAAAAACTGTCCCAAAGATATTTTTCCTATTGTGTTACCATTTACCATACACTTTGTATGGTGGTAACACAATAGGAAAGTTCAAAAATGTATGAACATTTTGGGACACTTTTTTTCTCCTATTGGGATGGAAAGACATCGTGATTTTGAGTAGAAATAACATAAAAGTTGCAGAAAATCTCCGAAAAAATGTAGTGACATTTTTTTTGACAAACGCTCAAGTATACAACATTACATTACATTATTTGTTCCTTCAGCTGTCAACATGGCGAATCCTCAAACATATCAAGGGTGGCAACGCCCATGTTACTCCTTTGGAGTTGCATGCGTCTATAGGCTGCGGTGTCCGCTTACCATCAGGCGGGCCGTACGCTTGTCTGCCACCGTCCTTGTTTAAAAAAAATACAGTTTTCACTAAAGCGTTACATTATTCCATACTAAAATTACTATCTAAAAACCGGCCAAGTGCGAGTCGGACTCGCGCAGGGAGGGTTACGTACTATTATCTATAAAAACGGCAAAAAAAATCACGTTTGTTGTATGGGCCTTAAATATTTATTTTATTTTGTTTTTAGTATTTGTTGTTATAGCGGCAACAGAAATAGATCATCTGAGAAAATTTCAACTGTCTAGCTATCGCCGTTATTGAGATACAGCCTGGTGATAGACAGGCGGACGGACAGCGAAGTCATAGTAATAGGGTCCCGTTTTTACCCTTTGGGTACGGAACCCTAAAAATTAATCTACAAGTTACCTGTCTTGCTTTATCTTGAGTACTCTCTTCTATTCATTCATCAATCTCGCTATCCCAGTCTCAGACAAGTCACACTCAGACACTGCCTCGAGGAGGGAGTTGATGAGCGCATGCAGTCGCGCGCAGAACGAGGGAATGCAGGCGCAGGCGTGTACGCGCACGCGCACGTTCAGTGGCCAGTAGTTATTGGTGGAGTCCGACCCGACCAACGCGTGTCGTCTGTAGAACAATGTGTAAAGGGGCTTATGACCCTTCTTCTTCAGGTAAATGTCATAAGCCCCTTTTATTGTCCCTTAGTAACACACGTGTGTTACTAGCGCGCTTGACGGGTTAAGAACCTAAATAGTTGTAGTGTGTTGTTGTTGTTGATTTACAAGCAAACTCGGCTAAATTGAAGTCGGAAGGCATTACACGTCAGCTTGTTCTCCATTTAATCCATACTACTATCCATACTACATGCGAAAGTCTGTCTGTCTGTCTGTTACCTCTTCACGCTTAAACCACTGAACTTTTTTAGATGAATTTTGGTACAGAGATAGTTTGGCATATGATAGTTTTAAACCCGGAAATCATCCTCTAATGGGGTGAAATGGGGGGTGAAAGTTTGTTTGGAGCTACGATATAAACGAATTCCACGCGGACGGAGTACTAGGCAAATCCAAAAAAATAAAGTAAGTAAAAATAAAAGAGACGTAGTACCTCCATCAAGATTGATTGTAAAAAATGGATGTCATCATAAAACTTTACAAAGGAAATTACTTAACGGCCAATAAGTACCAAGAGGTAATCTTTATTAACGCTATCCACGCCTCAATTTATTATCTTTATTTTTTCTAGTAAATACTAGATTATTTATTTTAGTGGTTCCGAGATGCGGCTGTCAAGCGGCGGTCGTAAGTTCAAATCCGAATAAGTTTTCCAATTATTTACCTAGCTTTTCAGCTTTTCGGTGACACATTAGCTTTTCGGTGAAGGAAAGCATCGTGAGGAAACCGGTCTTATCCCAATAAGGTCTAGTTTTCGATATAGATTGGAAGGTAAGATGGCATTTGCTGCCGTTAGAACTAGTGCCTATGCCAATTCTTGGGATAAGGTGTTAAAAAAGCAGCCCCGCCTCTTTTAGGGCACAACCAAAAATCGTTATTGAGGAGGATGATTCATAAAAACAGTCATAAAAATTACGATAAAATATAAAATTTAATACGTAAGGGATCTCGTTACGCGCAACAGATTGCGTGGCGTTTACGACACTGTCACAGATTTAACATACCCTGCATGTAAATCTTTACGAGGCTCGCTCCTTTCAACTTACAATGACAGATTAAATATTAGTACGTACAGAAGGTAAAACCAAAAAAAAACCGATGTTTGAATGCGAGAAAATTGGCTACTTGATAAAAAAAAACACGGCCATTTTACTACAACGAGAGCACGTAAAAACGCAAAAAACAGGGTTCCGTGGGGTTAAAGCGGCTCATATAAATTGACATAGTATTATGACGTCACAGCATTATCTCGTCTCGGCACTTGCCGTTGTATGGAAAATCACAAAATTGCTATTTTCGTCGTGAAATACCTACTGCGTTTAAGTACACATTTTTTTGATAAAGTTTAAGGATTCTATTGGCGTCTTTTAATTTGCTCCTGGCTGTTAAAACTTTCAAGTCTCATACTGCGTTTAAAAACATAGTTGTCATTATTTTATTTGATAATGTTTAAGTATTCTATCTCCCTTAGTTTTTTAATTTGCCCTTGGGTATTAGAAACTTTCAAGTCTCATATCATTTTATATTTTCCATTGTATACTTTATTGTAATAATTTGATGATTTACTATCACTATTTTAGTAAGACTACGTTATACATTTGAACATGAGGAAAGTACCCAATTCAAATGATGGCATCCCGCTTGCTGGCGCTCGCCGCATAGCACGTGCTCTTTCGTTCTTGGCGTGATCGGGCGCATTGACACCTCGGAGGTGAGCGAGTGCTGATTTCAGCCGAAGCGGCTAGAGGAACAGGCTAGCATCAGTAAGGCTATCACAGAACGGCCCGCGAATTGTGTTGCGGCGACATGACTATCCGTCTGTTTCTAATTAGAAAGAGTCGGATAGTCTATGTAGAAAGAGTTGGATAGTCTGTGTCGGCGCGACACAGCAGCTCGCGGGTGTTCCTGTGTTAGCCCTGCTGTTACAATACGGCACAATTAGCTGCAGTGATCAATAGAAAAAACAACCAAAAAAGGCTTAGGACATCACTTCTAAATAATTGATCCTTCAAATCGAATTTGGATGAGTGACCTTTGGGGCAAATCTGAGATGTACTTACATATCGCGTTCTAATTTGTTTTAAAAAGAGCTTGCGAACTTATGAATATCAAATTAGAATGCAAAATGAGCACGTTTTAGATTTGTCCACAGATCAATTGTTGAAATCCGGTTTGAAGGACCAATTATTTGGGATTAGCGATCTATGGTATTGTATGCTATTGCGTTTTCCCAATTTATTTTTAGTATATCAAAAACTGTGTATTAACGTAGTTATATACTGAACAGGGGGTGGCCATGTACAGAGTCGCTTCATATATTATTATTTTTAATGACTCATCTCATAAACGCAGATCTGACTATGAACAAGGCAACGCATGAGACACAAGACAATGAGCCTGATTTCAACTGCACCAAAACGACGAAAAAATGCATATAATCAACTTTCAAAATGTGTATTATTTAATATACACTGCCAAGTTTGGGGTTAACCCCCTGAGTGTCGTCTACTCCTAAAAGTAAGTACACAATCTGTCTAAACAATAAACGTATAATTCGCCCTACTGCTGTAGTCGCGTTTTGACATCAACTTTGCATTTTACGAGGTGAAAAATCGAGCTCGCGTGTGCACAGGGATTTATTACATATACACACACTGATAGGTGTATACTTTTGCGATAGGCGGAGGCACGAAACCTTAAGTCTTTTTTGGGTTCCCTGAGTTATTTTAACTAACAGTGAAAGAGCCAATTAAAGTGCTCCGAGTGTTCAGCACTATTTTGATGATTAATTGCAACCCAGTAGCAAACGTAACCAACCTAACCCACAGAGATAATCGAAATAGTATCATAGGTATACCGTTTAACTGACTCGGTTCGTACGGGGTCAATTGCAAGTGAAATGGGCACTTAATTAAGTACTATTACACATTTACACCCCTATTCTAACGCGCAGATACCACAGGAACCTCTCTGTGTGTCTCTGTTTGTCTCTGTGTGTCTTTTGTGTAGTGAATAAATGTCTTCTTTCTTTCTTTCTTTAGGAACCTACTATGTGAAACGGCAGGCCTATATCCATTGATATGGAATCATGTGTCGTGTCATTCCCAAGTAAAAGGTACCGACTATCTAGGCCGTCAGTAAGTGCTAAAATAAGAATGTCGATTAAATTAAACATCTGTTAACCGACGAAACAACATCGCACGCCTGGGAATGACGCCCAAATAATATTCTACGTTAGTATATTTATAGTTAGCGAGATCTTCAAAACGAAAAACCAATCGGGGTCAACACAATTGGCCCCTTGCAAAAACGATATCGTTTGCCGACACAGAACCCTCTAAATTAAGACCAAGGCCGTGCTTGATAAAAATCTTTTATTTTCCGAAGGATATAGGGTGCTGATGAAATTCTGATTCCGATAAGTTTTATACTGGGTTCGTTATTTTTAGTGATTTTTCCCTCGCAACAATAAACTTTTTCTATAGCTCAGTGTGCGTTGCGAAGTTTATTGCTACAAACTTATTTTACGCGTCAGATTATGGACAACCTATCTGTCAAAATCGTTTTTAGATTGTATGTATTTTGTAATAGGTTTCAATATTGTTCGTGCTTGTTCTGATATCAGAATATTTATGCATGTTTGCCAATAGCGTGCCACATATTAACACTTTCACTGCTAGGAATCCGCCTATCGGGCTCAATTTCTGCTGCATACGGGAGAAAGCACGAGATCGGCTAGTACACTATGTCATAAAAAAACGTAGCGATTCTTAGCAGTGAATGTGTTCTTTTCCTTCAAGAGATTTGGGATCTAGTGTTCAGTAAATTGGTTTTGGGCAAGGTAGACGTCACTGAAATTGCTGTTTTCAGGTAATCCACAGACAGTATCATATCACATACGGAGATCGTTTTTTTTTCTGGAATAATAAAACTAGCTACAACGATAAAAAATGATACAAGGTTCTTTATTTTTTTAACAAACCAAGTTTTGGTTAAGTCAACTGTTTTTTTTAGAATAAAAATGTCTAAGTGGTATAGCGATGTATTTTTTCCTTTCTTTACACTCGACGGGTGTAAGAAAAGTACATAAACATAAAATTACAATTTCGTTTGTATTTTTTTTCTAACAGCTCAATTTTCCTAATTTATTCACAATTTAGTGGTTCTCATTTTAACGATGAGTACGTAACCGAAATTTAGAAAAAATGGTACACCTATAAAATCGCATCGGTGTCAGTCCGTGAGCCAGTCCTAGTTAATCTTACTTTAAATTAAAAAGTAACCGTAGACACTAGACACAATAGCACCAGAACTCCAACTAAAGCTAACGAACTAATTCACTTTAAGTGTCACCGAGTGCTTGACATTAGTCAGTTCGTTAAATTCAGTTCGTCTTTAGAAGTAGTTTCTTCAACATTAAGTCCTGTATTCAGACAGCTAAGTATAATGCACGTAAGAGAACTAAAATTTTCTCCATCGTCGATGAATAAAATTAAAAAATTATACAAATATTGTGGGAATCAACTATGCAAAGATTCTACTGTGGACTGGGGGTATAGTCGCCATCAGATATATCGGAGCGGCCAAAGTGCTCTCAAATATCTGAACACGTCTTTATGAGGCATTAGAGACGTGTCCAGATATTTGTGAGCCCTTTGGCCGCTCCGATATATCTGATGGCGACTGTACTAGAAGGCTTTTATGTAAATTGCTATAGTTTGTTATTTTTTAATAACAAAAAAGCGGCCAAGTGCGTGTCGGACCACGCACAACGAAGGGTTCCGTGCCTATTAAAAAGGTCGTATCTGAAATCTTATGACACTTACGTCCTTTTCTTTAAGGGAGGCAGTTTTTTAGGAATATCTCGAAAACCTTTGAACCGATCTTGTTCAAAACAATTTTCGCTGAAAGAATTTAAAAAGCCATATTTTTTAAATACACGGTTCAAAAATTAGAGGGGGGGGGACACAATTTTAGTGACTTTCGGGGCGATTATCTCCGACTCTATTCACTTAATCAAAAAAATTGCTGAGAAACCTTATGTGCCACAAGTGACTTGCAATGAAAAAAATTTTTTTGACTCAGTTTTATGCACCCCTAAAAAAAATTTTTTAGTAATTTAATTACAAATCTATGTAGCGGCTAACAAAATACACCTATCCCCAAAATTTTATTCAAATACACTTATAGTTTTCGACTAAAATGCCTGTGACATACGGACGGACAGACAGACAGACAGACAGACATGACGAATCCATAAGGGTTCCGTGTTTTGCCATTTGGCTACGGAACCCTAAAAAGTACTTGAAACCAACCATTCCCGACATTGCGTATAGAAAACCGCAGTGCTAAACGCGCCAGCAACGCGTGTGCTCATGAATAGGAAGCGCGAATCGGTTCGAAACATGGCGAGCGATGTTTAACCTCAAATACGTGAGGGACCTTTTTCATAATACATTACCGATATCTTTAGTTTTCATTGTTATCTTCAATAGGGTTGTAAAACAATTACGCCTATACAGAACAAACAGAAACTATTCCGATATGTACACGTGCCACACTTCGGTCAGTTATATGACGTCTCTTTGCTATCCTTTCATTCCATATTTAGCAATAAAACAAGTTGTAAAATCCCACGCTAAGTGCATTTTTGTAATATTACAGTAAATAAAATAAATATTAGAGGAAAATCTTACACAAATCGAACTAGCCCCACAGTAAGGTCAATAAGGCTTGTGAAATGTGTACTATACGACAAAGTGAAACAAACTATAATTACACAAACAATGGCTACTGGGTTTTGAACTCGGGACCGCCAGTTTCACAGCCACGGTCGTCAATTGCTCGAATAGACCTATTTGCATGGATTAACCTGTAAAGTTAATTAAAAATGAAGAAGGCGTAAATGACAATTGGTATTTCCGTAAGGATGTTTTTCAAAAAGTTACGCAATCATCCTGGTATTTTTTTTATCATACTTTAATGTGCCGCTGTGATCGCTTGGTTCTTCTCGCGCCAAGTTAACATTAACACGCAAAAATATTGAAATGCAAATACATGTGATGCAAATGAGATGAACCGAATGAAAACAAAAGCCCAAAACGTCCATGAAAAAATCAATGAAACGTGCGTTTTCTACCAGCAAGGCAAAGTACGTTTCTTTACAATTTAGATGGGCCTCGCAACTGCGTGGAACTGGGGTAAGCTAACATGACGCAAAACGGGGAGTCAACTCGTCACTTACGTTTCGTGTGTCTAGTAATTTCAATGTGTTTCGCGTCTTCTCTACACAACTACAAGCCGACTCGGCGCGCGTGCCCATGAAATGTAAATGCAAAATATATGTCTCAAATCGACCTACACGTACACTACACCTACGTACGTATGTGTAATACTCACTACTTAGAACCATGCAGACCCTTATTTAAAGCAATTAAAGTTGCATATACATTTAACAAATATGCATCTTTGTGAGGGAACACCCTGAATATTTTGAGAAACAGAGCACCTTCTATACTAGATTGACTAGGTATGGAAGCAAATTGTTCTTGCCACGCTCTAGAGTCAAGCTCCATAAAAACAATTCATCATCATCATATCAGCCGAAAGACGTCCACTGCTGGACATAGGCCTCCCCCAAAGAGTGCCAAAGTGACCGGTCCTGCGCCACCCGCATCCAGCGGACTCCAGCAACCTTTACCAGGACATCAGTCCACCTTGCGGGGGGCCTACCCACGCCGCGCCTTCCGGTTCGTGGTCGCCACTCGAGAACCTTTCCGCCCCAACGGCCATCGGTTCTACGTGCTATGTGCCCCGCCCACTGCCACTTAAGTTTAGCGATTCGGAGGGCTATATCGGTTACTTTGGATCTGCTGCGAATAGCCTCATTTCTGATGCGATCACGCAGAGAAACTCCCAATATAGCCCTCTCCATAGCCCTTTGGGTGACTTTGAGCATTCTTATGAGGCCCATAGTAAGCGACCACGTTTCAGTGCCATATGTCATCACTGGCAACACACACTGGTCAAAGACTCTCGTCTTGAGACACTGCGGAATATTGGACGAAAAGATGTGCCGTAGCTTCCCGAACGCTGCCCAGCCGAGTCGGATTCGACGATTTACGATTACGACGGACGGACGAGACGAAAACTCGAAGTTGGACCTACCTAACTGGATAGTTTGTCCTAGGTATACATAATCGTCTACAACTTCGAGTTCGACAACTTCGAAAAACCATTCATACTGTATGGCTATGCAAATCTATAATAAATAATTTACGAGATATCGAAGAGGCTTACAGATGCCACCGGTGACCGACGGGCTGGCAGTTATCTCGCATAAAGAATTAGCTTAGCTATTCAGCGAGGTAATGCAGCCAGCATCTTCGGCACAATGCCGCAGGGGCCTTTTTTAGATTTAGTTTAGTACTATTCTATTTTATTTTTAATTTAGTTTATTATTATTACTTTAGTTGTTATCTCGTCTGCTCATCTCATACATTTTGTTATCCCCTTCTATTAAATTAAATAAATATGGCATAATTTACCCAAACTCATTAAAGAGTGCCCCACAAATAGGTTTAAAGGAATGCTTACTGAATGGCTCCTAGACAATTGTTTTTATTCTGTCAAAGACTATCTTGCCTACAAGCCAAATGTCTAGCACTTTTGTTTTTTTTTTACTTTTATTTGTAATCCGAATTATTATTATTTTGCTTTTGATTGCAACAAATTTATTTTAATCTTGATTTTGACATCCAATAATTATTTTAATAGACTGACATAAAAAGCTTTGAACTGTTCGAATAATACTAAATTGTTAAATTGCATGCCTGTTCTGGCAACGCAAGCAGCCCTGTATTTATTACGTCATCTCAGTAACTATGTTCTCGGAATAAATTATTGACTGGTTGATTGATTGTTACAGAGGAAATGTGTGTTAACCTCAAAGGTCAATGTCCGAGCAACTTATTTAGTCATAGGGCGAAAGTAGGTTGATTTATTCAGCGCTAACCCTTTTTAGAGTACATAAATGAACCGAACGTTTGAATGAAACTACTTTCATACAAATTTCGTTTGACTTCAGAGTCACGTAAGTAGTTATAGATAGAACCGGTCAAGTGCGTCTCGGGCCACGCACAGTGTAGGGTTCCTTAGATGCTGTCTGTCTTTGTAATATCGACACGCGCCTGCCAACGCAGATGGCCTTTCCAAGTAAAGTTTTAAGTTGGTCGACTATTACTCATTAACTAGTTATGTATACTTATCCGTGATAGTTTTCCTTTAAATTCATTATGTTCTATATCATAAATTTAACAGACTTGTCGGCTTGACCTCTTTATACAACGTTTGTTTTTCTTTTATTGGTTTCATGTAACTTATATGTACTACTGCCATGATTTTCGTCACATACTCCGTAGTAACCATTTAGGCAGCAAGTATCCTTGACTCCAACAAAAATTAGAGCTTTAAAACGCATTATCAACTAAACGGATTCCTGAATAGAAAAATGGTTTCCGAATAAAAATTGAATAAGCTATCAAGCGACACCCCACACCATGGATTTAAAGATAAAAAAATTACATCCCTACTTTACGTGTATGAATGAGGTCCCTTAAAAAAAACTAGGGATCCCTAACAACAGTAAAAGTATAATCATTAAAGCCCAGTTGCTGTCTAGTCTGGCTTACAATGAGCTCGCGCACTGGCCAGTGACAAAACTAAAAATTCATACTTATTACAGACGGTAGTAAAGAAAGCCTCCGATTGCATATTATGGCCCTGTCCTTCGGCTCGGGGGCCAAATACCTGCAAACCTTAACATTCATTATATTACCTTTTATTTTATTTTATTTATTTATTTATTTAATATGACTTACCGTGAAAGTATAGTATTATTGTGTCGTGTGACCTTCAAGAACTCCGTCAATTTACTTGCAACAGTGAACAGGATATCTGTCTATAACAAGAATCGGAAGATGAATGTCAAACGAGCCAAATTGATTCAGTAACTCAATTCTTTCAATAAAATGAGGAACCATTTTGTTTTATATCTTTAATAAAACTGCAACGTCGCGGAAATATAGTTCCGATATTGCTTTTCAAGTTTCAAACTAGTGTGACAACTGCTGGTATTTTGAAATGTGGTGAACCAAGAATTCCTAGCGTTTCCATGCATAGTTTGCGTAGTATAAAAGTTTTTTTCTGGTGGTTGTTTATAAAAATACTTTTTATTAAGTAGCATTGAAACATTCGTGACATAAAGAATTAAGATATTAAATATATTTATCTAAAAGTATACACAAGCTGATAACTGACATTAACTAAATAAAATTAAAACTAAGTTAAATCTAAAAGGTTGACGTAACTGGTGACCGAAGAGCTGGCGGCTTTCTCACGCAACGCATCAGCATTGCAATTCAGCGAGAATTAAGAATAATTCATATGAAATTTAAATGTTTCTAAATAATGTATTTAAACCACTGTGAATCCTATTGAGACAGACGAGGTTCTTTCAAACTGTATGACTAATTAATGTCTATCATAACAGTTGCTATGCCTTGTTAGAGACTTTCGGTGAACTGCTTGCAAGCGGAGGCCAGGAAGAAGCGCAGAGGGCACGCCGAAGGGCTGCCGATACCTATCGGCATCCCTTCGGCGTGCCCTCTCCGCCTGAGAGACCGCTGGAAGAACGACCTGGGCAAATAAACACTAAGCTAAAAACGAGAAGGGTGGTTTTTGTCAGTCTGTAGGGCCGCAGGTGATAGGAGGAGGTGGTGAACAGGAAAACAGCGGAGACCAGGGCAGTATAAAGTTATAATTAAAAGATAATGCACCTGTAACAAACACAGGTAATGCTTAGCCTACGATTTGATAAGCAGATCTTGATTAGGTAACTACTTAAAAACACTAACTTACAATAGGTTGCTATCGTGCCTTTATAGGGGTGAACTGAAGAGCTGGATAACACACTTGTGGTTAACTTGTAGTACAACGTATTAAAGATCACAATAATAATAAATATTGGGAAACTGACTTGAACTGTAAATTATTTAGTATTTAAATTTTTTAATCAGGAGGTGTCTCGATCAGGAATCTGGATCGAACTCCCTGTCAGAAAAAGCTGCGCAATGGCCGTGGAATTGGAATAGGGATTTGAAATTTGAAAATTTGAATGCTGTTAATCCAAAAAGTAGCCAGTAGGTTGGTGTGTAACGTTCCGTTACAAGTATTGTTACAGTTTTAGCTTCTCTCTTCTTCTTATTTAAGAGCTATGCTTTTGTTGGTGTAGCTCAAAGTAGGCCCTCCATCTACTCCTCTTTGACATCTCAATACGACCTAACATGAACTCTCTTTTTGAGTTGCTCTATGTAGTATACTCTAGGTCTTCTTCTTCCACGCTTCCCCTCTATCTTTCCTTCAATTATATAGACTATGAAGTTGTCGTGTCGTATGAAGTACTCTATCATCTTCCCTCTTGTTTTATCTAAGTTTTTCACTAACTGCATGGTTTGTCTCACTCTATTCAGCACTTCTTCATTGGTTACCCTCTCTCTCCAGCCAATTTTCTCCATTCGCCTCCAACACCATATCTCGAATGCTTCGAATATCTGCGCATCTTTCTGAGTAAGGTCCATGTTTTACTCCAGGACAATGCTATGGTCCATATGTATGATTTAATAAATTTTATCCTCGTTTCTTTCGATATTTTTGAAGTTTTAGCTCAGATTTTATATTTTTTGCCTGTAATATAAGTTTTTTATTTACCGTGGTATCACTCGTCGGTTCCACCAAAATATCAGCGCTGGCAGCAGTGCCAGCATTATGCTGATATGATATGTCTGACACTTTTTTAATTATGTTGTTTTTTGTCTCGACTTTTGCTATCTGTCATTCAAAAGATTTCGAAGAACTTTGTGAAACCAATCCGAAAATGCATAAAGAATTTAAAACCTTTGCACGCCAAGAGGGAAACCATGTTTCGATCGAATTGTACAGTTCCAATCCGCCCTGTTGCTTTTCTGAACCCGCTCGCACAACGTGGAATTGAAAATTCGTATTGGTTTGTTTTTCCTTGTAAACTGGGTAAAATCGTAGCCCACGGTGATCCAATCACTCGGCAAATACCGTTTAAAGGTTCAGTGCCAAAAAGGTATAACATGATTAAAAACCTTATAAGGTGCGACTCGTCTCAAAACGTTAAATATTTCAGAGGGGTAATCGTGTAACGATTCGAACGCGCGTTTGAACAATGTAACTGTCATTTTTCCATATAAAAAGTGACATCTAGATCTACCTGACGCGCGTACAATGCGTTACGTGATCGACCTGCTGAACTTTTTATGCTATCAATAATTTGTAATTTGTAATAAATTTAAACAAAAAAATTCTATGAAAATGGTGTATCATATGAAAGGATTCGTTGCACATTCTGAATCTAATTTTTTACTTACACCACTCCATGCTCAGTAGGTATGTCGTGTTCTATTCCTGGTGGTGACTAAGGTTGCCGAGGACGGCATGTGTAGAAGTGAGGGATTCGTTTGTTTTTTTTTAAGTTTATTTGTTGTCCAAAAAAATATTAATTAGTAATGGTACAACATTTTACACCAGCGGAAACCTGTTCTGTTCCTCTTCTTCTTTTGGAGCCACAAGCGTCTATAGGTTACGATGTCTACTTAGCAACGGGCAGGCCTCAGGCTTGTTTGCCATCACGTTTAAAAAAACAGGTATATTAAAAAATATGTAAAACTTAGTAAACATTGCCAATCCCCTCGTTAAATATTTACGTTCTTAATTTTCCTCGTCACATTAATAGCGTGCAAACAAAAAGTTCTTATTTTAGCTAACGTAAGGCTTTTTCAAAGGCCATAGTTTTGTTCAAATGATTGCATTGTTAAAGTAAACTACTGTTTTGTATAGATAAACTCTTATTCTAGACCACACCATTGCTATAATTCTATTTATATAAACGGTTATTTAAAACAACCAGGTTTTCGTCGGAGTGTTTTGCAAAAATACGCGTCAGAGCTATCTCTCAGGTAGAATATTTCCATTTTAAGCTTTCAAAAATGTATCGATGTTTGCCTTTTACAATGGAATATATAGTCTTTTAGTACATACCAATCGCACTAGTTCTAAAATGTTGGTTTTTCCTATTAAAAAATAGCACTACATAATGTCTAATTCGGTTAGTTTAAACATTTTTTTATTCACGTATTTGATAATGTTTTGGAAATCAAACATTTTATTATAAAACTACAGGACTTGTTTAATATTACCTGATTTTTTTTTACGCTTTTGGGTGACCCAGTTGATTTAGCCCATTTTTTAAAAATCACTATAAAACCGCGAGCGAAAACGTTTTTCAATTCATTACGCACGGGGCCTTCCCAAAGAACGGACGTATCGCTCTCGTCGCTGCCCAAAGGTCGGTGACCGAGCGTACCCGACACGCGCCTGACTAGCTGTAGTGCGTCCGCTACTGATTGATACTTAGTAAGTAATGTTACATGTTAAGTAAGTTTATTTATTTTATTGTTTCACAAAGCACTAAAGTGATATAACTTTTTATAGAAATGGGTAATAAACGAACATTATTTGGGATGAAAAAATCCAATAATACTACGTACGGCCAGACAAGTTAAAAGTTAAGTCACTAATATTATTCATATTATTTATGTTTATACCGCACTTGCCTAGGGGTTATGTAACGATTGTATGAAATATTTTCGAGTTAGTAATCGTTTTATAAAATTCGTCATCATCACCATCTTCAATCAAACCTTTACACATAGAAAGCTGAAATTTGGCATAGAGGTTTCTTTTATGATTTGTACTAGGGGTAAGGCTAAATTTATAGGGGATGAGAAGGGGGGTGGAATTCTGAATTAAAAAAACTTTGTTTTTTAAACTTACGATCATATAACTGGGAATATACTCTTCAAAAGATATAAAAGAACTTATCATGTTTCACTGTTTTAGAAAATTCCACCCATAGAATGCTGAAAAAGGGGTTGGAAGTTTGAGTGGGAAAACGTTATATTTAACCTACTACCTAACTTAGAAATTGTACTTTTCAAGGGAAATCAATGTTTTTGTTAATTACTTTTTGTGGTAAAGATGAACTTTATTTTCAGACAGAAAAAAAATGAGAAAAACCCTCGAATATAGGTGAGGGCTAAATTCTTCGCCAGGAGTGGACGTGTTTCGGCTGATATGATGATGATGATGATATGTGATACTGCAAAAACAAAGGATATTGCACAAGACAATCAAGGAACTCCAAAAAGAGCTCTTTTGGAATATATGTTGCGATATGTAATGCCAGTTCGGTGTGGACAGAAGAAGAGTTCCAGCTGTAAGACTACAAAAATGAATAAAGATAATTTTGGAAGGAGAAGATGGAGCCAAAATTAATATTGAAAGAAAGGAAATGGTTGATGGGAGGAAAGTGGGTCAATGTCAATAAGGGACATACTTACCTAGGAGAAACTTAAAATATAGATAGATTCATTTATTTATTTTAGAAAATAACATGATTATTCTATTTTACATCAAAAATAAAATACATTCACTAAAAGATCGTCTATAGATATAATAATTTGAACATTTTAAACTACACGAGTGGCTCGGATTTACTCGGACCAATATTCGTACGGCTTGTGTTTGTAATTTAAACACTGTCAGAGTCAGTCGAGTCTCCATACAAACCTATACCGTATGACATAAGAAAATAAGTGCGTCATCATCATCCCCTAGCGTTATTCCCGGTTGTGCCCTAAAGGAGCTCAGGCTCCGCTTTGACACCTAATCCAAAGATTTGGCATAGGCAATAGTTTTATGGTAAGTAAATAAGTGCGTAAGTTTAATAAAATAAAAACATTTAAAACTACAACTAAAACTGATTTTTATTTCCTACCTCACTATAAAGTGAAAGTATAACAATGATCAAGAAGGGTCGGTCCAACAGCACGGCAGCACTCGAACCGCACGCACACAGTAAACATCGTAGTGTGGGTTGCTAATTATAGCCGCTCGCAGGCGATCGCGACTTTGTCGAGTTGTAACGAAATGTTTGCACGCTCTTAATATTATCTTTGATGTTTAAAAGCTCTTCAATAGCACTTTAAATTAACACCTTATGGAATGAAGAAATACTGGTGTCACATATAATTGATTTCCTTTAGTAAATTGTTTTAAGGGGTCCGGCATAATCTCAAATTTCAAAATAACTACGCTTGAAATTTCTAAAGGTGCTAACAAGTATAAAGAGTCGAGCATTCACATGTTCAGAGCATCGTGCATTCGCCGATTTTATATTTGTTCAACTGAATACAACGAACAGAGCCAAGCATAAAGAGGCAAACATCGCTATACGAACATTCTAGCGAACGCTCTCGTAAATGCTCGTCGAAATATGTCTTCTCCACGAAAACATCAAGCTGGACAGTTACGTAACATAATTGCTCGGCTCGGCAAAAAGCTCGCGCAAGCGCGGCAAATTTACCGTCGTTTCGCAAGCTCGCTAGAACACTCGCCAGAATACTCGCTAAAACGCTCCAGTTTATGTCGTAAGCTTTTACGTGTAATTTATTAACATTCCCTTGACTGCTCACTTCAAGTGAATGCTCATGTGTATTGTGCGTGTGTGTGTTAAAACAACAAATCGAATTCATGCTGTGTCATCGTCCTCCTAGCGTTGTTCCCGGTTGTGCCCTAAAAGAGCCCAGGCCATCACGCGATAAGTCACAAGATAGAGCGTCCGTCTCGTTCTATCGAACGGTGTCAGCCAGTGACGGACGCTCTATCTTGTCACTTGTCATAAGGCCGACCATGATACGGGGTCTGGGCCGCGCTTTGACACCTAATCCCAAGATTTGGCATAGGCTTACGAAAGCGACTGCCATCTGTCCTTTCAACCCAAGGGAAAACTAGACCTTATTGGGATTATTAGACCGGTTACCTCACGATGTTTTCCTTATCCGAAAAGTTAACGGTAAATATTCCGTAAGTACATAAGTTAACGGTAATGATTCCGTAAGTAGGTACATAGGTCGCGGGAGTCCGCTGGATGCGGGTGGCGCAGGACCGGTCATTGTGGCACTCTTTGGGGGAGGCCTATGTCCAGCAGTGGACGTCTTTGGGCTGATATGATGACATAAGTTCCGAAAAACTCATTGGTACGAGCCGGGATTCGAACCCACAACCGCCGCTTGACAGCCGCTTACCTAAACCACTAGGAACGCATGGCACGTACGTTAGGTTGATATAAATGTCACTTTTTATTACAGTTGGATCTACCTAACGCGCGTTCAAAACGTTACGTAATCACTTCCAGCTGCTTAGTGAAGTCTGTAAGCAATTTTAGTGCCTGAAGGTATTTTTTTGTAACGTAGCCGTGACTGTGATCAAAATACTTCGAAGACGTGTCAACCTGTTCTTGTGGATATATAATAATGTTGTTCGTACGGAGAATTAAGTTTTCCTGTGTTTTCGATCACGTAACGCATTGTTTGTACGTGAGGAAGATCTAAATGTCAATTTTATATGGAATAATGACAGTTGGACAGTCCTAACGCGCGGTGGAAACGTTACGTGATTTCCCAACCCCTCTGGTTTAGGTACATTAGTAAACTTGATTTTCAATGTTGTGTCGTAAGGAATTTCGTACATAGAAATAATGAATTTAGACTTTATGCTACGCACCCAGTAGACTAAAAATAAGAGTTTGTGACATGTCATGATAATAAATAATTACATTTTAAGTAATATTTTTAGCAATACTTATATAATGAGATTAATGAGAAAGCGCGTTTTGAAAATAACCGGTAGCTTTACTTCGTCATAATAATTTTTAAATAAACGTCATGTCACGAAGATCAAACATACCTATTGAAGTTTGTTTTCATTTAATGACAAATCTGGGCAAGTACAAAATAGTACTCGTATCTTAAAGGGATTCCCGCCAAATAATCTATATTTTTAAGATTTGTGATGTTATTACTCTGTCAATTACTATAATAGTTATGGGTCGAACGAGTAACGCCTTGATATCAAACTAGACTGAGAAATTGCATTGGCAAAATTACCCCATAATCGTCCGTCATCAGTCTTTTCACAGTTTAAAAGCTTTAGATGGAAGGAACGATTAAAAATCGAAATTACCTAATCGTCCATTCAGGTTATTGTCAGCGTCGCATTTGAATACTTCATGAAATTCAATCCGTGCGAGGCGATGGCGGCGACAATGTGACGTTTTACAAACACAGCCGGTTGTTTCAAATGGTGCGGGGACGGAGCTGATAGCGGAGCGATAAGCTAAGCCACTTCCACTGTGATGCCCTTGGGATATTTATAATTTCAGGAGCGCAAGGAAACACAACCGTATGGAATATTCATTCATTGCTAGAATGCCTTAAAACTACACTCACATTTCCTAGGCGTTTAAAAAAAATCTTATTTACCTACACATCCCTCCACACTAACCCTTAACTAATTTTATATAAATTTAATAAAATACTTAGTTACATGTAAAGTTACTAAGTATAAAAAACCAGTAAAGTACATTAATAGAAAGAAAGAAAGAAAGAAAGAAAAACATTTATTCATGACAAGTATCGTGTCACGAAAAGGTCCCGCCTCAGCATAATGCCGACTCAAGAGCCGGCGCTGATCTTCCGGCGGGACCTGAAGTGTGTCACGGTGTCTGCAGTACGCACGGCTTAAGCTGAACGCGACCAGTTTGACAGCGCTGTCTAGCGACGGCGACCCGAACTACCGGAGTGTCAAAGTCACTTGCAAAACCTCTGCCGTGAGTACTACAGACAGACAGAGTACAATAGGCCGACAATAAACTATAAAATAACTATTTAATAAAAACAAACAAGTACAGATAACACAGATAAGTATATGGTAAAAAAATTGGAAAGTTACAAGACACCAAAGAGGAAGACAATCGTTGAGGAACATAACATAATAAACACAAGATGGGACATAAAACGTAGGTAAGTACAAAGAATTAAAGATATATCATATCAGAAATCTATGAACGCTAAACACACATAAGTATTTCATATACATTATTTTACTTATTTCACAGATTTCTTTCAAGAGAGATACAAAAGGAAGAAAAGTGTACGCTATATTAAACTACAATTATTACTACTGTTAACAAGGCGACGAATTAAATAAAGGAAACTAGAAACTATGTACATGCACTATAATATTTTTCCATTATGGAATCGGAGGGAGAATGAAGAACTGGCATTCCACTGTTCTAAACAGGACACAAAACACAGGTACATGACAATTATGTTTAGTAACTGTTACATAACAGCCGCGCCGTTAGCATATTATTATATGACCAGTATTGGTACTGGGTTTTGTGAATCTCCTGGATGTGTAACGACCGACCTGCCAAAAAAGGGACCTGTCTAAAAATCAACACAGGGTAATATACACACATATTAAGCAAAAAGCTGAGACGGATTTTTGTACATGTTTTGTATAATGCTTAAAAAATATAAATAAAGACATGGCTATATATATATAATAGTTTATTTAAATTATATACAACTTGTATCATGAACAAGGCTCTCTTGTTCTTTTTGATGTGCAAGTATGTATTTTTTTAAGTGTATTTTAAAACATTCTATGTTGTTTAAGGTCCTAATAGGCGGCGGGATTATGTTCCAACATTTGGTTGCCACATACCGAAAACTCCCTCTGAAGGCAGCTGAAGCATGTTGTGGTGTAGTTAACGGTATACTACATTGGCGTGGTCCCTGCGGCCTACGGCTTGAAAACCATGACAACTTGTTGAAAAGATATGAAGGAGCTTTGTGCTGAATAACTCCAAACAGCAGACATGCAAGATGAGTTTGTGGCGGTGCTGCATCTTGAGGATGTTATGTCTATTCAGAAACGGAGTTACATGGGCCCTTGGTGGGATGCTAAAACAGAAACGGGCACAGGCATTCTGCACCCGCTGGATTAGCCTCTTTGTTTTCGCAAGGAGGCGTGGGCCAAAAACTGGGTCCATGTAATTGAGTTTTGATAAAATAAGTGACTACCAACTGTATGCGCAAAGCTTCTGATATAAATGGTCTTATGTTATACAGTATTTTCAGTTTATAGAAGCAATTACTAACAGAGCCCGCAACATGTCTCTCAAATCTAAGATCACTGTCCATGATGAGGCCCAGATTTCGTGCTTGATAGACACGCTCAATTGGTTCACCTAGCAACTCCACATGCACACTACTCCTGATACTACTCAATTGCTTTTTAGTCCCAAATATCATATATTTAGTCTTTGCAGGATTAAGCATTAAACTATTGCTCGCTGCCCAAGATGCTATGTTTAAGAGGTCCACATTAAGTTTTTGTATACCAAGATCAGTTTCTGACGGTTTGCATGATATATATATTTGTATATCATCTGCGTAGATGTGATAATTACAGTGCGCAATATGATTTCGGATGTCAGCGGTGTATAATATAAATAAGATTGGTCCGAGAATTGATCCCTGTGGGACCCCGCTAGAGAGGCCCATTTTGTCTGAGACTCGACAAGACCCATCATTGAGACTCAGCTTTACATATTGGGGACGCTTGTTAAGGTAACTATCGAACCAGCATTGTGCACTGTTATCAAATCCATAGTAGGAGGTTAATGTTTATACAGTCGAATGCCCTAGAAAAATCGAGCAATACAAGTAGTGTGCACATGCCTTTATCCTGAGAACACAGTATGTTGTCAGTGACATCGAGCAGAGCAGTAACTGTACTTCGGCCCTTTCTGAATCCTGATTGTACATCTGGCAAGATACCGCTGTTCTCAAGATAATTGGTCAGTTGCATGCAGACTGCCTTTTCTAGTATTTTAGACATACAGGGTAGTAAGCTGATAGGTCTTAAGTCTGTTAAGTCAGTTGGATTTGAGTTTTTAGGCAATGGACGTACAATAGCCAACTTCCAGGGATCAGGAAAAGTGGAGCTATTGATGGATGTATTTATAACATCTGCTATTAGGTCCACTGTGTACGGGAATGTCATTATTAGCATACTTAGATTGATACAGTCGTTCCCTTCAGCATTCGATTTCAGACTACTAACAATTTTAAGTATTTTATCTGAGCTTATCGGTTCTATGTGAAAAACAGACGTGGTAAACCTATGAAATTCAAAATAAGTTAACTGAGTAATAGTTATTTGTGATGTGATTGGAATGTTTAAAAAATGTTTATTTATTAAGTCGGGGTCGCTGAACAAGGTGGGCAAGTCTATGTTATTTTTTTGGTAACAGCGTAGATTTAAGGTTTTTCCATAATTCCTTAGGTTGTTTTATTTTTTTATTTATATTCTGTTCGAAATTTAATTACGCTAATTTCTCATGGTATATTGCTTTGTTTACAATGGACTTTAGTTCTTTATAATATATATTTTTACCCTCTGATCCAGTTTTATGACAGTCTGCAGCAGCACTGTCACGTAGACGCATCATTAACTTAACCGTGTCCGTGATCCAAGGATAACAAGGGCCTCTGATAATTGATGTTTTTAGCGGTGCATTAAAGTCAAATAAGCCAACCATATGCCCGCTTAACGCTACAGTACGATTACTGTTAGTTAAGACCTGACAGATGGATTGCCTTCATTTAATTTTCAACTTTATTCTTATACAAATAAAATAGTTATTACTAAATCGGTAGATGTGTGTAACAGTATTCTGAAAAATGCTTTATCTATATGAAATTAAAGTTGAAAATTAAATGAAGGCAATCCATCTGTCAGGTCTTAACTAACAGTAATCGTACTGTACGACCTTTTCATTGACATTTGTCAACTTCGACATCTCGTCCCACCGTACACATTGCAGATCCTTGTCGAAATTGGACAAATTAATATTTTTGATGGGCCTGTGTTAACACACAGGCCCATAACTGGTGTAGGGCTTTAGTTTGCTCCGCTTAATATTGAACTCGCATACAACAACACAGTGTCCATAAAGCGAACCCACATGTTCAATGTTTATACTTTTAGCCTTCAAGTCTGTACATACTACATCAAGTAGTTAATGTACATAATCTATGCGTACCTATTTTATATGTTAGCCTAGTAATTATATTTAGGAGCATTGTCTACACGACATCGTACGTGACGTTCCTCGTGATGATAAGGCTTTTCCCCTGGCTTCCTAAAGTTTTTCGCAAGTTATCTACGTGATCGACAGCAATTTGTTCGGTATGGATGCTTCGTCTCAGCCCCATATCATACTCGATCGGGTGTGAGTCAATGCTCCATACTAGGACCTTTCCTGTTCGGAATTATGATCAATGATCTCCAGTCCGTTCTTAAGTCATCTCAATGTCTCCTATATGCTGACGATTTAAAGTTAATTTACGGTGTGGAGCAAGGAGCTGACTGTGAATAATTGCAAGCAGATATCGACTTGATCTTTCGTTGGAGTATGGACAACAAACTGCTTTTTAACCCTGACAAATGTTGTGTCTGTACTTTTAGTCGAGCGCGTGATCCAATTCTTGCTCAATACTTTCTGGGTTCTGAGCCCATAAACCGTGTGTTCACCGTCAAGGATCTCGGGGTAGTCTTCGATACACGTCTCTCTTTCCACGAGCACATATTATCACTAGCTGCGGACTGCTATCGAAGACTCGGTTTTGTCATCCGAAACTTGCGTAACTTTAACGATCCACTAGCAATCAAGCTAGTCTACAACGCCTTGGTTAGAAGCAAGTTGGAGGCAGCGTCGATCGTATGGTTACCTTATGAATCAACGTATGCCTTAATGCTGGAGAAAGTGCAAAAAGCTTTCCTAAGGTTTCTCTACAAGAAGATTTATGGGTACTTCCCGTTCCTCAACCCAACCAAGTATCTGCTAGGTACCCTCGGCTACAATTCCTTGGAGGTAAGACGGACCCTTAGTTTGCTGTTGACTGTGTGTTGAGTCCTTCGCGGCGAGTCGGATTGTCCTGAGCTAGTATGCCGCTTAGTGCGACTGTTTGTGCCAGACGTCCCCAAAATAGCTCTTAGGCCTCGGCGACGCGTTCTTCTTGCTGTCCCGCCAGCTCGGACTGTGTCGCGTAGGAACTCCCCACTGCCCCGCGCTCTCTCACTACTAAATGCGCTCTTGGCGTCAGCACCGGAGTGCGATCTGTCTGCATGGGGATGGGCAAGTGTGAGGAAATAATGTTTGAAGTTCTGTGAGGTGATGGATGCCAGGCTCTCGAGTGTAATGTAATATTCTCTTTTGTGTATACTATTCTTTTTATAATGTGCTATTGTTAACATGTTTAATCTTAGTTGTGTGACGCATTGGATTTCTGTAATGTCATGTAACATATTAAATAAATAAAATAAATAAGGGGGTGCATCGGAAATTATCGAGTGCTTTGAAACGCCGTTCTGACTAGATTAAAAAACAATAAGGTCTCATTTTCAAATATATGATTCTTGACTATATGATTGTTTATCTGATTTAATAAATACACGATTGCCTAAAATTTCCTCGATAGAAAAAATGTCAAGTTGGGTCGTAATTTTCCTTTTTTTACTCAGCCTACTCAAACAATACATTATTTTGCTACACAAGCAAGTTACAACTACAGTATTTTATCTCATCTAGAATCTCACTTAATGAAATAAAAATAAAACTTCAGTAAATAAGGTATTTATCGAAAATTGTCCAAAAAAGCTATTCCCGAAGAGTATTGCATCTCTTTTTCTTGTGCGCGGAAGGCATAAGCGTGTCTCTGTCAAGGGGGCGTGGTCGACTCGAATCAAGGCATCCCGTTAACAGGCGAAATATGAAATTATGACGAACACTTATTTAGTCAGGTTATCATTTTGTGTTGGACTGATAATTTTGAGTTGGGTCTTTATTTTCCTTTTTTTACTCTGCCTACTCAAACAATACATTATTTTTCGACACAAACAAGTTATTACTATAGTATTTTATCTCATCTAAAATCTCACTGAATGAAATATAAATAAAACTTCACTAAGTTAGGGTGGAAGATATAGCTGTTAAGGTGAAAACGCTTAAAAAATGGAGATAGACAGGATACATAATAAGGAATAAGGAGAAATGGAGCAAAAGAAGACAAAAAGAGGAAAAGAGGCAGACAAAAAATAAGATGGGTCGACGAAATAATAAAAATTGCGGGAAAACAATGGACAAGGCTGGCGAAAGGGATGGAGGAGGCCTTTGCCAAACGGCAAACAGACCGCACTGATGTTGTCGTTATTTTAATTTAAAACGCTTTATATTTATTTGTAAACTTTATATATATATATTTATTTATTTATACAACGACGGTGGCAAACGTTAAGTGGATACCGCAGCCTATAGACGCATGCAACTACAAAGGAATAACATGGGCGTTGCCGACCCTTGATATGTTTGAGGATTCGCCGTGTTGACAGCTGAAGGAACATATTCCCTCGCGCTCAACACAGAACAAAACACTACTACAGAGCAAGTAGTAGTGTTATTATGGCTGTGGTCTTCTGCAAGTCGGAGGGACTTCCCCAGTTGGGCTGCTCCACATTCGAGCGGGATGACATTTCGCTGTGCCTTACCTCATCACCTACTTTATAGTGTTATTAAAAGGCTATTATTCTTATTATTATGTATCTGTGATTGAAGTTCACGGGGCGAACCCCGGTCATTTGGAAGGCGTGCGTGGGGATATAGATAATACGTAGAGGCCTTTTGGAGACGAAGTTTAATGTGATGTAATACACCTGCTAGAAGCCATTCACGGGTACATCGGTAGATACTCGTGAACCGGTTCCAACAGGGGTTGGGGCTATTGTGGGTAATATGGATAGAGAACTGGGTCTATGGTGATGAGATATGGGTGGATTATGAAACTGGGCTATTGCAAAGAGGTCCGGACACCTGCCATAACATTGTTGCGTACAAAGTTATCGAGGCAGGCGGTGTTATTATTATTCTCTTTATTCATCTTTTATCTTACGCTAGGTTTTTACGAGGCGGGGCCTAAGCTGCCGGTGGTCAGGGCGCCAGAGACAGGAACCTCCTGACTGTCCGCGCAGTATCCAGGAGTACCGCCTTCTGTATCTGACCCTTGATCCAGCCATCTAGCGAGAGTCTCTTGAGGTGATGATCGAGACTCTTCGCTATTAAACCGTTCGCCGAAACGACTATCGGGACGATGATCGTCGAATCAACATCCCACATGGCGGTTACCTCGTGAGCCAGGTCTAGGTACTTGCTGGCTTTGTCCATTTCGGCCTTCACGAGGTTCTCATCATGGGGGATGGTGATGTCGACGAGCACCGCCTGGCGTTTCGATCGATCTGTCAGCACAATATCAGGCCTATTGGCAAGAATAGTCCTGTCCGTGATGACAGATCGATCCCAATAGAGCGTGGCACGACCATTTTCGAGAACTGGCGCAGGTGTGTACTAAGTAAGGCACTTCGGAGACCACAAGACCGTATAGCAGAGCAAGTTGCTGGTGAATAATCCTGGCTACAAGATTATGTCTGTGCAAGTACTCGCCGTTAGCAAGATGACCACAACCGGAGATAATATGCCTGACTGACTCTCCGGGACGGCGGCATGCCCGACAAATGTCGACCGTACCGTCCTTCAAGATATACCTCCGGTAATTGTTCGTCATGATAGCTTCGTCCGCAATTGCACAGACAAAACCTTCGGTTTCCCCGAAGAGATCCCCGAAACGTAGCCAGTTCACCGACGCGAGCAGATCTACATCGGGCCCTGTGAGGGCCTTGTAGAACCGCCTGTGTAGCTCCTTGCTCCTCCACACCGCCCTGCGGTCCTCGGCGCTCATCACTTTAAGTATGCGCCAGTTCTCGTTTGCCAAGGAGAGCGGGGTGAAGTTTCCGTCTACTGCTACTACGTCACGATGCATCCCACACTCGTTGTTTAGGAAATAATCCCTGAGACTGCATACCTCGCGGTTGTGGAGGTCTTTGGCATTTAGAAAGCCGCGACCTCCACACTTGCGAGATGTACAGTCTCATAACAGACGAGCGTGGGTGTAGCATGCGATGCGCAGTAAGCAGTACTCGGACTCTTCGATCCAGGGCATCCAGCTCAGTCTGAGTCCACCTTAGTACGCCAAAGGAGTAAGTAAGCAAGGGCATCACCCAGGAGTTGAAGGCACGCACCTTGTTGCCGCCCGACAAAAGACTATTAAGTACTTTGGTCAGGCGACAAAAGAAGCTTTGTAAGGAGCTTGTACAGCGTAGGCAAGCACGTGATGGGTCTGTAGTTTTTCGCTTCCGTGGTACTACCGGACTTATAGAGCAGGGAGGTGATACCAGTGGTCAAGAAAGATGGCAGGGAACCGAGCTCAAGGGCCTGCTGGAACTGCGTTGCCAAACGCAGGTGTGAGAATCGAAACCATTTCAGCCAGAAGTTGTGTAATCCATCCAGTCTAGGACTTTTCCAGTTCGGGGCCAAACGGATGGCACAATTAACGTCTTGGGGACTGATGGTAACAGACCCCATGGGTTCGATGAACTCATACTCACGTTCGACAACACTCATCCACTCGCCTTCGGTGTGTTCGACTGGCACCGACCAGATACTACGCCAGAAGTCAACCATGGCAGTAGCATCCGGCAGCTGCCCGTCGGACACACGAAGGTCGGTTTCCTCCCACTTTCGGTATACCTTCCTTTGATCGCTCTGGAAAAGGAAATTCTGCTGGTATCGGTCCACACGCTCTCTGTAGCGGCGAATACGGCCTGCCCATGCATAGACTTTCTGCTTCAGAAAGTCAATACGCTCCGTGACGTTGGCCATATAGTCGCGGGGCTTGATACCAGATCCCGCAAAGGCCTGGTTCACAAAGCGCATGACTCGGGGGCGGTTGTTGCCCCCCCTGAAGCAGATCAGCTTTGCAATGAGAGTCCTAAACGTATTGATACGACGCTCAATACGTACTTGCCATGCAGGGACACTCGCGGCGGTCCTAGGTGCACGGTTAGCGTCCGGAAACTTGACGCGAGCAACACGGCAAGCCGCGATGGCCCCGCAGTACATGATTGAGTGTGTATCAAGTAAGTCTTCACTAGCCCGTATATACGGGTCTAGCAGACCGTTTAGAGCTCCCATTAACGCTAGATTGCGTCTATTTACGGGCAGGCGTGGTAGTCGTGGCCGAGAGTTGTTTGTGGAACGATACCCCGTAATCGCATCTTCCAAAGCCCTCCTCAGTTGCTCATTGGTCTGGGTACTCACGCTCTGATTCGTACAGTCCTCCTCGTCAGCACTGAGATCAACCCGCGGTGCCCCCGGTGCCAGGTCGGGAGCAGGTATCGGAGCCGGCAACAAGGCGGGTGGATCCCGCGCCGAGGTAGAGGTCGCACGAGCAGAGAGTGCTTCCAGGCGTAGCCGATCAAGCGTGGCGTCATCCAACTGCTTGTGCCGCTGGATGACGCGTACCTGATCCGATAGACGCTGCGCAGACACGGTGATGGCCGGTTCAAGCGCCTGGAACAGAGGCAGCATCCGGATACGATACGCGGACAGATTAGTTCCTCCCTCTGTCGCCCCATAGTAGACGCGCATGCAGTTTTCGTTGATGGATTGCGTCCACCGCATGCGGCGCACTATACCACCGGCAGCGGGAGCCGTGGGCGGAGCAGGATGCCCCGCAGGCCCCAAGCGTGCCGGCAGCGGTGGTCGTCCTCGTCGCGCAGGTGTTCGTGGCAGCGGGGACGGCGGCCCGCGCTCGTCGCTCGACTCGCTGGTGTCGGGCGCTGTGGCGAATTCATCGCCCGACGACGATGGCGATGGCGAGGAGCTGGACGGCGCGGGCGGAGCTGGTGGGCGTGCGCGTTGTGCCGCTCTTGAGCGTGTCCTTGTAATCATATTCTTATTTTTATCGTTATAGTTTTCTCCGATATGCCTTTGACAGCTGCTTGTCAATTCCCTCGATACTGCTCCATTGCAAAAGTGGTGACGTATTCTAAATATATTGCACATTGTGGGGAAACTCGTATGTGCATCTGCAATCTGCATAGGTGTAAAATATTGAAAAAGGCACAGAAAACATTAAAAACGAATTTATAAAAAAATATTATTATTATTATTAAGTTGGGTATTTATCGAAATTTGTCCCAAAAAGCAATTCCCCTCTGGACCAACATCTTTCGTTTCATTCACTTTCATTAAGTTTCTCTTGTAAGGAAACATTTTTGGCAATAATATAAAAGAACAAAAAAATATTCGTGACAGACACAAAATAACAAATAAAACAAGATATGTTACGAAATGGTCCCAGCTTAGCACGCAACTGTGGTGGTAAAACATCTGAATGAAAATCTGCTGTTGCTTCAAAGTTTCAAATCAAATCAATCAAAATCTAATCAAATAATTTATTTGCTCAGAATACAGTTGTGTAGATTTTACATTACATTGTTAATTGTAAATATGTCCAGTGTACTCGGCCTGCATGCAGGCGTGCAAATATTTTTCGGAGCGAATACAATTAAAATAATATAAAGTAAAACCAAAAATATAAAAATAAAATACAATACTAATAACACAATCAAGAATAATGAAATATACCCATAGGAAAATTAATTAAAATGTCAAGAAATTAAATGAAAATTACAAATGTCAGTCACGATTTAAATATTTTTGGATTGAGTAAAAACAACGGTCTAAGAGCCAGGTAGTCAATTTGTATTTAAAACTATCTCAAGAACTTAGTAACTATATTATGTAATCGCATATACGTAAAAGAATTGATTTTATGGTTGGTTCCATAGCAAAACTTATGTATTAGGTACAATTTAAAATTTTATATAGTAAGTGCGTAATAAAAGGATAATTTTGCATAACATTATTATGTTCCAAAAGGAGATAATTTAATATTTAAAATGATCTACTTTTGGAAGTTACACTAATGAAGCTCTCTCAAGGATAACAACACTTGGGAAACAAACATATAAATTTAATTATATTTTTAAGTTGTCAAACGTCTGTTAATCCATTTTTATGAGCCTACTTAAATATCAAACCGTCATGCATGCATTGTGATAGAATTGTGGTTTAGTATACAGATTTTCCGTTAATGACTCGGTGTAAAATTAGAGGCAGTGAGCGTGTTTAACCACGATTCAATTAGAGTATCGATAAATTGTCCATTTCAGAATGAACGGATTGCTGATTCGCTTGCCGACAATTGTGGAGAATGATAAATTGGTTCGAGAGTCAGACATACGCTGAACATATTCGTTTTCTAATTAACTAAGGCTTGTTTCGAATTGGTATTAAAGAAAACTTTGAATGCATGTAATATGACGGCGCGGTTTATAGAATTCAGCAGGCAGCGAGCTGTGCGGGAGGTTATTGTACCTACCCATCACGCTATAGATAGGTATAATTAACACTAGTCTAAAACACAACCCAATGCCGCAACCTCACACAAAAAATACCTTCTTAGTAAAAAAACTAAAATACCTTGTGGACCCGGGATAAAAACTATCCTATATTTTAATCCAGGCTATAAACTATCTTCGTGCAAAATTTCATTCAAATCGGTTCAGCCGTTTAAGCGTGATTGAGTAACAAACATCCAAACATCTAAACTTTCGCATTTATAATATTAGTAGGATACATCAAAGGGTGCAATATATGATAGCTGTAGAAAACTATTTTAATAATGAGTATAAGGTTTTAAAACAAAATAAATATAGAACTAAAAATGTAAGGGCAAACAAATATGTACAGAATTCAAAAGAAAAGGCAAAAAAATGCCTAGATACCGAAATCCCATTCAGATATCTCAAAAAATTACGAAGCTACAACTGTTTTAATATTGCTTGTTAGAGAGAGAAAACGCTCGGGGATCGTGATGTCACGGCACTCGAGCGTCATAGTAAATGACAATTGTTTCATATTCTTAATTCTAAAAGAGACAGATTATACCCCCTTTTAAAACTTTGGACACATAACTGTAATTATTTAATCCCCTGCTTTACTTTTTTCTCCATTTGGCAATATCTTTAATCCTTTTTCGAGAAAATTCAACATTATTGATACTTAATTTTATTTGGTGCTGCCATATTGCTTTTAAATGTTTGGTGTGCTCGTTCTTACATGTAAAGCTGCCCATTCACGACCGCTCCATGAAGACTAGCGCCGCATCGAAGTTGGTCCATGAATGTCAAACTGTAACATTTCAAGATAGTTTGCGTGGCCCGTTAGAGATTCAAACGCGATGCGCCAGCGCGCCATTCAAGTGGGTCGGTCATGAATAAAAAAAATTAACGTTGGAACATCAGCATGAGTTTCAACCTTCATCCATTTCTACCATGGACCTATAATTACTCAGGAAAAGCTATGGTTATAGTAATGGGTGTCTGTCAATTTTATCGAAATTTAGTCGATTTTCATGTCGCCGAAAACTATTCCACGAATTTCATTCCGTTTTTTTCTCAATCACATAATCATCAATCATGCTTTTTGAATAATCAAACAACTTTTCATTATAAATCGTTTCAAATTTGTCTCAAATCGTTGCGTAAGGATCATCGAATTTACTTGTCATAGAATAATTCGTTATTTATAGTATTGATTGATCGAAACACGATTCAGAGTTGGTACGTTCCATATATTTATTGCCACGAACAATGTTTCATCGCAGTAACGTAATATTAAGCAGAAGTAAAAAAATTGAAAACAATCTGTTCTGGCGCTTCATCGGCCGCTCCCGCGGCACGCTCTCTTCGCTCGCTCGGCTCGCAGTCGCAGATCTGCCTTAGAGTAGAATAGGAAGATAATCCGATATCCAGAGGTAGGCTTAAGCTCTATGTATACCTCCTCCTCTTTAAATCTATAGGCGCCTAGGTTTAGCTCGATTCACGTGGAGCTCACTGAAATTATATTGAGATGGAAAAGTGTTAAACCAAATTGAGACCCTGGTAAATAATAAATTACATTATCTAGCTTAGGTCAAGTGATGAACAACCCTTAGAGAAATCGCTACGCGCCCTACCTTATACCGCCGATTCTCATGAATATTAGAGACTCTTGCTTTCAATATGCCATTTCACGGAGTTTGGAAATTATTTGTTGCTTAAAAATCGGATTTTCGGTGTCGACTAAGGGACCAGAGTTGAAGTGTGTTGTGGGCGATGGGCTAGCAATCTATCACTGCAATATCACATTTTGTCGATCTGAAATATACGTATCATGTGCTCTGCCTACCCCTTCTGGGAATAAAGGCGTGACTGTATGTATGTATATATGTATAAATCGGATTTTAGAGCTTTCCGTTTGATTCGTCGTTGTGATGTTAGGTTAGAATAGCACCACCCTCTTCCATTCCATGGTTGTCATAATAGTGTGTTTTGGGGTAGCAATGTAGCAATATATAATTTTATGTTTAAAGACATTTATCACAGTAATAACACATCTTGTCCATCTTTAGTAATTACAGACGCTCATATTTTCAATACATTTAATCAGTTTTATAATTATTAGACGAAAATCGTACACAAGTCGACCTATTCCTTTAGTAAGCTCAATAAGGCTTGTGTTATGGGTACTAGACGATTTATTTACTAGATATAAATACTTAAATTTAATTAAATAAATTAAATTCATAGAAAACATCCAAGACTCGGAAACAAATATTCATGCTCATCATGCGTATTTGCTCTTACCGGGATTCGAACCCAGGACCTTCAGCTTCGTAGGCAGCGTCACTACCCACCAGGCTAACCGGTCGTATAAATACACTTGCACTTAAATCTTTACGTAATGGAAGAAGTTACCTCATATACTCTTGATTAAAGAGAAAACTGCCACTACGGGTAAATACCTGAAAGCAAAACACATTTTTAGTGCCATGACATTTATTGTTACTAGAATACATGACACAAATTTAGAAAGAAACCGGATTTTACCGCGAAGCACTGATTTTTTAAACATATTTACACGAAATGACCATGTTTTGGCAACACAAACCTAACGTTGTCACTTTGATTTTTACGTTTGACATGCATTTGAATTATGTTACACACTCTGGGAACAAGGGAATATTTGTTTGATTAGGTTATGGGAAAAATTTAATTTAACCCTTTTATAACGAGTATTTTTCATTTTTGGGATCTAATTAATTCCACTCATAATTTACCGTTATATCTCCAACACAACCTACTGGGTTTTATCTTTAGATAAATGGCTCACATTGTTACAATAACAAACCCAAATAGTTGTAAAATCGTCCGCGAGTCAATTACAGTTCCCCACTATGAAAAAATATCTCAATTAATTTGTAAATTGCTTTTACGGCGAATAGGTATTATTTACATATAAACGGGTTTTGTAATGACAATGGTATCGTGACTGGCTGCAGTAATGGCCAAGCATTGAGTTGAGCTACGGCGTTTATGTTTCGTGTGATGACTTTAATGTGAATTAATTTGAGATAATACAATCCGCATGGTTTTTATTTATATTGATCCTGGTCTTGTTTATTAAAAAAAAATACAATCGAATTGAGAACCTCCTCCTTTTTTTGAAGTCGGTTAAAAATCCTTCATCATAGCGGTGTCTGTGATTTGATAAACTAAGATGCGCGAAATTTCAGTTCAAAATAATTTCTTATTCGAGAATTTAGTAGAACTGAAATCTACTGGTTTATTCATAACGAGTATTGTACCGTGCAAGCCAATACAAGAAAGAAAAATGGCGGTCTAATCCGTACGTGATTTCAAATATACGATTTTTTATTTATTTATTTATACTTAAGGAGTACCAACAGCTGCAAAAACATGATATAAGTCTTACATAGTAATACAAAGCCAATTAAAGGAACTCACTGATAGAAATGGCATAGAAAAAAGAAAAATGTTTGACACACTTAGCACACAATATCGCACTAGGCATATGTACACTGCTAATACAGAATAGTGCACCATAAAAAGAAAAAAAATACATAAAACTACATAGCAACTAATTAACAAAGAAGAAACACGTGAGCAAAGTCACACGTACCCGAACAAATCACCACTTGCAATTTATCTATCTTCAAATTTAGATTGGAGAATTATTATCATGAAAAGAAACGACATGCTAGTTTTCGCCTCACAGAAGGAATCGAACAGTTCAATACATCAATATCCATCTCTCTTGACAAACTATTCAAACTGTGACTAGCGCGACTCAGGAAACTATTTTGCCTGTAATTAGACGAGGTAAGTACATTTAAGAGAGATAGGGGGTAAGTGTCTTTTAGATCGAGTAGGCGTATTAAATGAAAGTTTATTGAGTAAATCCGGACAATCAATATTCCCACTAGTGATATTTAAAATATAAGTCGTATCAGCTATTTATATCAGTACGTATATCGAATGCAGTCAGTGAACACGCGAGCGACTATAGGTACTGAAGTGTTTGAGTCGAGCTACTTATAACGAGATTATTTTGTGGCCCGCCTGTGCTTGACACAAAAACAAGGTTTCATTATATTTGGTAATGAAAATCATTATTTTTGTAGGAAACACAGTCTCGGGGTTATTGGCTAGGGTCCCGTATGAAAACAACAAAATGAGTTCCACACGACGGGACGCGTCATTACGACAGAGTGCTAGTTACATTAGAAACAGTAAGACAAGTTTGAACAGGATTAGTGCATAGCCTACATTAAACAGCAGCTCACACAATGCTGTACTCTTGTTTGCAACCACATCGGTCGGTAGCAAATAAATATACAACATACGGCCGTATGCGTGATTGTGTTATAAATAGACATTAAACGCATTTATAACATTAATAGTAAGATTGTCAAAATGCAAGCGATGCACTATAATTGACAGATAATATAAGGCTGCCCAGGATTTTACTTATGATTCATGTTTCTCTCATTCACATTCAGGTCACCAGTAACATCACCAATCTAGGAAATCATCTCTCACATTTATTAAAACCCTTTTGTCTCCATTTGTAAAAAACTCGACAAGTAATTTTGTGAGATAGCAGCAAGTGGGTATGCTTTGTTTTAAGATAAATGACAGTTTCCGCTGAACTGTCTTTTTTTCCAAAGAAAAGTAGATATAATGATTTTTACATTTGTTTCGCCAAACATAATTGTTTCTGACATTTGCCAATTTGATAATCTCTGTAGTCAGCCTTTTTACAAAGGGTGGTGTGTACTAGAATTATCATCTAGGCTAATTTCTGCTTATTGCTTGATATTTGTCTCGATGTAGGTTATATGAGTATTTCAATTAAATAGGTAGGGTTTGAATTTTCTTATGTATTTAAACCATTTTTTGTTTTATCCCATAATATTGAGAATAAAGACTAATATAACTATTCTCGTGCCATATGGATATATCGGGGCGTTAAATATTATATTAGGTCTAAAAATTGACTTATCCACCTAACCTACATGCGCAATTTCACAAGGTTTCAAACACGTTGGTATCTTTACCTGTCAGGTAAAAAAGGTTGTCTATTAAAATAATATTTTTTTTGACCTAGGTTGGTGGTAGAATAATAAAGTAATTAGTTTATTATTTTGAAGTACCTACATACATTATAAAAAAATCAATATACCTCAGACTATTAACTGTTCAAATACTCATCATCAAACGATTTAAAAACTGCTTTCTGCAAATATTATAGCCTATGTCACTCCCTCGATTAAGAGTAATCCAACTACACCTAATATGTCGACCTAGGACGACCGCTTTTGCCTAGTTGGTAGTGACCCTGCCTACGAAGCAAGAGGTCCTGGGTTCGAATCCCGGTAAGGGCATTTATTTGTGTGATGAGCACGAATATTTGTTACTGAGTCATGGATGTTTTCTATGTATTTAAGTATTTATTTATCTATATAAGTATGTTTATCGTCGTCTAATACCCACAGTACAAGCTTTGCTTAGTTTGGAACTAGGTCGATTTGTGTAAGATTGTCCCCTAATATTTATTTATTTATTTTATTTTATGTCGAAATCCGTCAATCGATTCAGGCTGCAGGGCGTGCCAAAGAGTAAGACATACACACATACATACATATGCTCGAAAATAGTCGAAAAACATAACCCTCCTCTCCTTCGGCAGTCGGGAAAAATATTTGTTTTTTCAGACCGATAATAATTGACTTACTGTTCTAACATCAACTGTTGACCAAGAGTAGACCCTTTTAAAGTAAAATAAGACTCCCAGCAAAATCGGAAGAAGGTCTCAATATACTCTGTATTGGGCTATGCAAATACAAAGGAGTTGATAAACCGGGTCACGGCAAGGGAACGACCAATGAATGTGGCAAAGGGCGTGGAGGAATAAGAATTTTCAAATATAGAAAGGTAATTTAACCCCCTGCGCGACAAGGACACTTATGTGTGTTGGCTACCCTTGCCCAGACGGTGCCTTTTGGGAATTGCTTCCACGCTCACCGAGCCAACGTGTCAAAACGATTTTGACACGTTTTTTTTCAAACATTTGACTTTAAGCTTTTCTGATGAATGTATTTGACGCACAAAAGAATGACACAGTACACCATGCGGAGCCTGGGCAGTGCCCGGACTGGTATCGTTACGTAAACCCCGACTGAATCAAGTGCTCGTCACAGCTACATCTGTCGTCGCTTAATTTAGTGACATTCATAATTCTACGTGATTTTGACACGATAAGTAAGATAAGTTAAAATAGGAAATTGCTTGTATCTTATCTGACGTTTAGCGGTTACAAGATTAAATTATGATATTTGAGTCATTACCTAATAAATTAAGATTAGTAAGTGTAAAAAACGAATTGACAATAATTTATTTTTCTGTTAAAAGTCAGTCACTGCGTCAGCATCGAGGCAAACAAAACGGTTTAGCGATGCAATTTCAATTATTTTACTACATTATGGTATAATTTTCTCAATAATAAGTTTGTCAAAAATTTCATTTTTGGTACAAGCTTTTATTGCCGACTGTACTTTCCTGTATACCATCATCAACTGCTCATTGAGACGATTCTAACGAGCCCAAACTCGATGGGGTTATGTGGTTTTATTACGGAGTTCCTATGGCCACCTTCTGTCTCCATCATCAGATCGGCTCGATGATACCATAATATTGAATCGTCATCCAAACTATACTTATACCCAAAATTTCAGCTCAATCGGTCACCGGGAAGTGGGTCAAATTTAACTTACAAGATTTGATGGACAACTTACTTACATACTTACATACTTTTATACTTACATACGAGCAAGTCAAGTTAATATAAAGCTTTAAAAAAAAAATCGGCGTGTCGTTTTGAGGGCTTCGCCCAGGCTCAGTGTACCTATAGATGATGTACTTAAACTTAGCAATTTTTTATGGTTTATAAATTAGCCATTTCCTAAGTTTCTAGCCTAACACCCCTAACATACAGCCTTAATTAGCCTCGTTCCGTACACTGAATTACGTACCGTACATTAGCATACATATTTTAACTGAATTAACCTAAAACTAAGTTGAGAAATGTAGGAGCCTAGCCGGCCTGTTTAACTTAAATCTTAATATTGCGTAATTTAGACTCGGCCAAAGTACAATTAGAGGGCTTATTACAATCAGCCTTAGGTAGCTAGTGCTTTTCATATTAAGGGCATGAATATTCCTATTCATTACGAGATATGTTCCATTCCAACGCGTTTACTGCGTGAACTGGTAAAATAAAAGGAATACATTTTCGAAACATATTTGTACTATATATTTCGTTGTTTGTTAAAAACCAGACGATATCAATTAGTAGTAATATATTAAGAAAGTTTTCTTTAAGATTCTGGAGTCAATACGGTGGTAAGGCGGTTGCCGAACCGGTCATCTCGAAAGGGCGCAATCTATTGCTTTTTATTTGTTAGTAGAGTTATGTTCCAGACAGCCATATAATAACCATAACTCTGAGTATTATTCATTAACCACTCACTTGCTTGTGGCAACCACAGTTGCCAATTTCGCGCACGCCTAAACTGATGGTGGCAACTGTGGTTGTCAAGTGAAGTATGGACTTGTTTGATAAAGAAAAATTTAAAGCAATTTACGCTACCTTATTTAAAATCCGAAAGCAAGTGAGTGGATAAAACACATTGATCATACCTATAATATTTATGTACTAAAAAACATTACTTAATACTTGTACATCTACTTATATAACACCAAGGAAGTTTAGTATGTATAACTGATGCATGGACAGTATATTACACTGTTATTTATATTTATGAATATGCTATGCTCTGTTTAATTTTTAGTATTAATGAATTGTAGGTACTTATTAAATAACTAAAAATTGGATTATGGCTCCATCATCATCATCATCATATCAGCCGAAAAACGTCCACTGCTGGACATAGGCCTCCCCCAAAGAGTGCCACAATGACCGGTCCTGCGCCACCCGCATCCAGCGGACTCCCGCTCCATATAACTTAAAATATCTTTATTAAAGTACCTATTTAAGAATACAATATCTTGCTTGCAAATAAGGAACGTGTTTCTTTTTAGCTAAATTGGGTGTCAAGAGCAAAATTAATAAATTACACATAATATGCAGGTCAAGGAAAATTGTTTAATTTTACCTGTTTTTCTGAGATGTCCTTTAGTGTCTTTAAGAAACTGCTCTGCAACGTTGCTGCCTAATTTGTAAAAGCTTTTATTTAACTTGCAATGTATGTACTTTGTTCAGGTGGAATTTTTGAACTCAATTTTGAAGTAGACAGAGACAAGTAGAGAACACACAGGATACACATCAAACCATAAAATAAACGAGACAACAACACATAAAACATGAAACAACTGGCCACTGGCTTAGCATTATGCTGAGGTGTCAGAGACCTAAAGCGCTGATTAACCATACCTATCCTTATTCAATGCGTATATTCCTTCGGTCACATCCTCTGAAGTAACTTTATCATACACAAACACTAATAATTATGTACGTAGTTCCATTGACACGTGTCTTGTTTATCTCAAAACTTAGCCCGTATTCCAACGTCGCTAATGGACTGATCAATATCGCTATTCATAACACGCCAAAACTTCACCTGTATTGAGATGGATTGGAAAGATAACAGACACGGTTAACGTCGAACTACCCTCATAGGCAAATTTACCTTGTCAAATGACAACAAATGACCCAGATGATATTTCAGCGCAGGAAATCGGTTTTACTACCTGTAGGTACACAGACATAAACAGAAAAAAATATAAGGGGTATGAAATAAAAGAAAGAATAGAAAATTTCTTGTAATAAAGTCTAAACAGTATACGCAAAAGAGTATAAAGTCATTTTAAATATCTTTGGCGTTCACTATACATGAAAGAATATCTCCGATTTGTATATACTGTCAACTCGGCTTCTACGTTTAAGTTAAAAATATCATATGTAAGAACAAGCTACCAGAACAACCAATGTTCTGACATTATTGAGTCAGATTCCGATTAATTTATTATACAATATAAATTACATTCATGACATATGACAAAAATCCCTATTTTTATCGTCAATACGTTTAATAAAATACAAAGGAGTTATAAAAACGATTCGAGTAAAGAAAAAAGCATATCAAACATGTCCCACAAAAGGAAAATAAGAATTAAAAATAATTGTGTGGAAATGGTGAAAAATAATATATAAATATACAATATTAAAATGTATCTTATCAACCTACAAATATCTAATGCATAAGCGGACAATCCACACAGCTCTTCATTTCAATATTTGTAAATGACATCATACCTACACCTGCATTTCATCATACTTACATTACTTACCTTAGACCTGATTTGTAAACACTTGATTGACCATTGACCTCTCCTTCTCATTTATTAAGTTCTGTTACGTTTAAGTTATAATGATAAGTTATATAGTAAGATCTTTATTTGTATATCTCTCTGGGTGCCCTGAAAACCAGCGCCTTTAGCATGTATTTGCTGGTGGCCTATGCTGAGTGGCATCCGTTTTGGTGAATTCCAATTGTAAGACACATGTAACATGATATCACACCAAATAAATATATTTCTTTCTTTCTTTCTTTCTAAATATAATAAAATTGACAGTGTCAAACCTAGCAGCCATAATCATCCCCGTACCAGATTCAACACACCTATATGCAAATCCTGCACTGTACTTGCAATTAAAAGCTATGTGACGATTTATTTATTTTATGTGATTAAAGATTGAGCTTGGAGTTCTAAACTAAACTTTAAAACAAATAAGGACTTAAAAAGGAGCGAAATGTATTATTCCACATTGAATTTATACATTCACTACCTAACAAAAGAAAAAATATAAATTAAAAACAAATAAGAACAACATTACCGAGCATTTTCGTCAATACTTAACGCATAAGATTTGATAAAAGTATAAAGTATACAGTATCTCGTAAATTCCTCAAACATCCAAAGATTTAATTAAACATTTCTAAAGTAAAAGGGGCTCTTATTTAACCCCAAATCATTGGACGAGAAATGTTGAAAATGTACGGTTTCCCTTTGCCATGGATTTTTTTAATATTGAATTCGTTCCAATGCTTTTGTCTTGTCAGAATTTGTCCCAGTTAAGTAAGGCTTAAAATAACCACGTTATGCAGATCGAATAAGAAAGAATACACAAACGCAATAAATTCAGAACGAGTTTCTGCTTTTTACCACGGTGTAATGTAAAATGTAAATATGTGCTCCTCAATATATACCTACCTAAGAGTGAGACAAACCAGGCCGTTAATGAGAAACTTAGAAAATAGAAGAGGGAATATGATAGGACAACTCATACGACGTGAAAAGTTCACACTCAATATAATTGAAGGAAAGATAGAGGGGAAGCCAGGAAGAGGAAGACCTAGAATAAACTATGTACATAGAGCAGCTCAAAAAAAGTTTTGATGTTAGGTCGTATCGAGATCTCAAAGAGGTTGCCTGGGATCGGAGTAAATGGAGGGCCTCTTTGAGCTACACCGACAAGAGCTTAGCTCTTAAATAAGCAGAAGAATAACGTAAGCATAAAAAATATTCACGCGCGTATTCCCAAAAGTGGGAAGCAGAGCAAATGAAATTAAATAGTGCCACTACTAGCAATTGTAATTTCAAGATGGAGAGAACATTTTATTTATTATTTATGTTGCCAGCACATCGAAGTCGCCTCTCACGTAAATATCTGTCTCGTATTTTAGGCCCGATGGTCGTTGGGGCGGAAAGGTTCTCGAGTAGCGGCCACGTACCGGCAGGCGCAGCGTGGGCAGACCCCTCACATCCCCACAAGGTGGACTGATGGCCTGCGGTACGCGGGAGTCCGGTGGATGCGGGTGGCGCGGGACCGGCCATTGTAGCACTCTTTCGGAGGGGCCTACATAGACTGGACATCCAGCAGTGGACGTCTTTCGGCTAATATGATGTTGATATACTTTAGGACACTAATTAGCCGATGAAAACTAGACTATACATATATCTTCTGCTCGTAAAAAACACGTTCTAATCGTAAAATGAAAAAATATTACATACTAGCGTCTGCCCGCGCTTCCGTCCACGTGAAACCCGTTTATATCGTATTTCAGTACAAACTTTCCACCCCATTTCACCCCCTTAGGGGATGATTTCCGGGATAAAAACTATCATCCAAACATATCATATTAGTTTAGAAGTATAAATAAATAAATATAAGGGGACAATCTTACACAAATCGACCTAGTCCCATAGTAAGCTCAGTAAGGCTTGTGTTATGGGTACTAGATGACGATATATAGAATAGATATAAATACTTAAATACATAGAAAAACATCCATGACTCAGAAACAAATATTTATGCTCATCACACAAATATTTGCCCTTACCGGGATTCGAACCCAGGACCTTCAGCTTCGTAGGCAGCGTCACTACCCACTAGGCTGGTTGGTTGGTCCGGTTTGGGTCCGGTTGGTCGTCAAAATTAATAAGTATGGATTAAACACGTACCTATAACGTTTTTTCTTAGAACAAAATGTATGTGTATGTACCTTACGTATGACTAAAAATACCTATCTACGTAGGTATATATATACACACAGTGAGCAGTTTTATTAAATACAAAAATAAAATAAAATACAGCTTTCCACCGCGAGTTTGGTGAAAAAGTTGGGACACCGCGGGCCACAGATGTGGCAACTTCCCTCTTGAAATACGATATACCTCTTTTTGTCTCGGGTGGAAATATCGCGAAAGTGGCACTGCTTTGTCGTACAAGATTCTTAGTACCAAACAAAAAGAAGGTTTCACTTTTTAAAGTGAGTGATCACAAGAGTCTTGAGCGAAGTTTTTATAGCAGAAATGTTTAAATAGAGTTTTAAATTCTAGAGGTATATTTTCCTCTGAGGCCCTGTTTATAAATGTATGTAAGAAAGATCTTTAATCTTTAGAAAATGTAATGTCTGATCTAGGACCCAAATTCGAGATTTAAATGTGACACAACTCTAACATGTCTTCAAACAGTCCCCATTTTACAGCTCTGACTTAAAAAATATATAATGATAAAAAGAGTAAAAGATAGAATGAGTAAAAGTCGAAGAAATTCAAAGGTGTATGTGAAGTCCCCAACCCGCACTGGGCCAGCGTGGGGACTACTGCCCGTTCCCTCTCATCCATGAGGGGAGGCCTGTGCCGAGCAGTGGGTCGTATATAGGCTGATTTATTTATTTATTTATAGGTGTGAAAGGGTAAACTTTCATACATTTGGATTTTAAAGTCTTTAAACTACAATATTCCATGTTGTACTCGCGACCGCTATACATAATGAAAGTTTTAATAGGGAATCTAACACTGTGGAAACATAACATAATATACTTTATTATGAATATACAATACAGAAGGATAATAAACATATCATAAATAATAATAAAACTTTGTTATTGTAGTTGGAAGTATGGAAAAGCGGACTAGGAGAATCAAAGTTTAGGGCGGAATTTTGAACTTTGGTTATTGTAAGCCGTGCGTAATAACTGATTATTTAGGTCAGAGTCAGACATATGGGAAGTTGATTCGAGAACATGTTCAAACATACAAAGAAAAATATCATTTTAAATTAGCACGTATTATTTTGCTGGAATGAAAGTCGAGTTTCCATTAGAGCGGCTCTTTCTTGATTCCGTGTGTTTTGTGAAATTGGGCATTTAAAAAAAAACTGTACTTACCTACTTTTTTTTTACTTTTTAACGCAAATATAAACTTATGCTAATACTTTTATTGCTGTTTTGTTACTGAAGCCACAATTAGGCTTATTTGCAAGAATTTGCGTGAGTCGTCAAACAACAATTAACTCAGTATCAGTTCTGTGATGACAATTAAGTAGGTAATTAGTTGGTATATAAGTAAACTTTTTCTTTTCAACCTATAAATTACTAGCTTCCGCCCACGACTTCGTCTGCGTGGACTTAGCCAGGGATAAAAACTATTCTATATATCAATCCAGGATATAAACTAACTTCGTGAAAAATTTCATTCAAATCGGTTGAGCCGAGCGTGGCGTTTGCCGAGAGGTGGGACTCGCCTATGAAACAAGGGTGGATCGGTATGCACTCAAGCTGTGTTGATTTTGACTGGTGAAATCTTATTTTATTTACTTAATTTTATTATTTATTTTATTTTATTTTAATTTAAAATTGTAATTTATTTTATTTAAAATAGATTTTTACTGTATTTGATGTAACATTTAATTCAATTCTCTAAGGACTAATTAATGTAATTTACGTTGTTTTAAATTTTAATTCTGAGAATTTAGATTCGTTGACAATTAGCAATTAATAATATTTCACCTGTTGACGTTTTTATAATTTATTTTTAATATCATTTTTTAATTTTAATTGTATGATTTTATTTTATGTTTAATCGCCGGTCCTGTTCTCTTTCCCTTCATTAATAATTTGAATGTACCCACTACTAACATTAATTAATTTAAATTTGTACTTACTAACAACTATATGGGCCACGGCCTGAAATGAACGTTTATTTAATTTAATTTAATTTAAGCGTGATAGAGTAACAAACATCCAAACATCTATACTTTCGCATTTATAATATAAGTCGGATATGCATAAACATGTTATTTAAATGTGAAACCAGTCGAATTTCGTACATTGGTACATTAACATTTATTTTGATATTTAATTTATAATTAGTTATAAATTATTAGATAAAAACATAAAAACAACTAAGGTATATTTAGTTGTATTAATCCATGAATTATTTTCTTTTTTCACTTGACGGTACACCATTAATATAACCTTTGTACCCGACTGCCAAAGGAAAGGGGGTTATGTTTTTAAAGTAACAAATATTTAAATTGAGAATCTTGTGTAGAGTCAAGTCATCGCACCAGGCACTTTCTTCCTGTAAAACTCTTCAAGCAAACGTTTACCTAACTAAACTTTGAGCTTTACGAGCCGCGAGTGAACGAGCACTTTCGAGATTAAGGGGATGCCTTGATTCGAGTCGACCACGCCGCCTTGACAGACACGCTTATGTCTTCCGCGCACGAGGAAAAGAGATGCAACACTTTTCGGGAATGGCTTTTTTGGACTAATCTCGATAAATACCTAACTTAGTGATGTTTTATTTATATTACATTAAGTGCGATTTTAGATGAGATAAAATACTATAGTATTAACATTGTGTCGTAAAATAATGTATTGTTTAAGTAGGCTGAGTAAAAAAAAAAAAAACCCCAACTTTGGATTTATTTTCTATCGATGAAATTGTAGGCAATCATGTATCAATTAAAGCAGATAATCAATCATATAGTCAAGAATCATGTATATGAAAATCAGACCTTATTGTTTCTTAATCAAGTCAGAACGGCGTTTCAAAGCACGCGATAATTTCCAATGCACCCCCTTAACATGCTTTAATAATGACTTTAACGGTAGGGTACAGTCGATTTAAAAATATGGGGGCATACAACTTACACTTAATGATATACAACTTACACACAAATACGTCCCATGGTTCTTATGTCGGCGGATTAAGGTTTCAGTACATATTTATAAGAGGACTAGCATCTGCCCGCGACTGCGTCCGCGTGGAACTAGTTTATATCGTAGCTCCATACATTTCACCTCCCACTTCATCATATGGATTAAAACGATCATTGATCGTTTGCACTTGACTGTACCTAGGACATATTCAACATCAGGTGATTGAAGTTAAATGTTTGCCTTAATTTTGAGTTGCAGCATAATATATATAAAATAGTGAAGAGTGCCCAATCATACAAACTTAGTTTATTTTTACCCGAATGCCGAAGGAGAGGAGGGTTATGTTTTTCGAGCGTGTGTATGTGTGTATGTGCGTATGTCTTATTCTTTGGCACGCCCTGCAGCCGAAACAGTTTGACGAATTTGGACATATGAGGTGTCGTTGGATTCCTCTTAATCGTGAAAGTGATATACGCCATAATATTTGAAAAAAGCAGTTGGGTTTTTGGAAAATCATTTAATTTCACTTGTTTTCAAAACTACTTAGAATCAGTACACACCTACACATAATAGCCAACAAAACGTGTTCTCACTTCGTATAGAAATCGTGTACAAACTGTACTCGTTTTTACGGTTCCGTACCCAAAGGGTTAAAACGGGACCGTATTACTAAGGTTCCGCTGTCTGTCTGTCTGTCCGTCTGTCACCAGGCTGTATCTCATGAACCGTGATGGTTAGAGAGTTGAAAATTTCACAGATTTTTCAGAACAATTTTTTTACATATAGCATGTAGGTAGAGGTTGTCTACAGGCAGTCTTATCGCTAAAGGGCGATCTAGAAAATATATCTAAGTAATTTTGACTCACAACTCACTGAGATCAGTAAGCAGCATCCCTCTACTCACGATATACTATAGACCCCCTCCAAGTCCCCCACAAGGTGGACTGATAACCTGGTAAAGGTCGCGGGAGTCTGTTGGATGCAGGTGGCGTAGGACCGGTCATTGTGGCACTCTTAATGGGAGCCCTATATCCAGCAGTGGACGTCTTTCGGCTATTATGACAATGATTATAATGATATTAGCTTCCGCCCGCCACTTCGTCTGCGTGGACCCGGGATATAAACTATCCTTTATTTAAATCCAGGCTATAAGCTATGATCGTGCAAAATTTCATCCAAATCGGTTGAGACTTTAAGCGTATTGACTAACTAAGATCCAAACTTTTGAATTTATAATATTAGTAGTATAGGTACTATGTTCCGTCCATAGCGTAGGTAAAGTCGCTTTTTCACAAAATGAACTATGTAGGTATCTGTGCAGAGGTATGAATTAATAAAATGAGGATACTATTAACCTGTATGAAAATGATACCGGTAATCTCTTCCTCACCGTATATTACTCATGATTACATCCTATTCCAGATGCGTCGGTATCATGTACCGGTAATACGGTACGATCGTGAAGGCTGAGCGGTGGTCAGCGGCAATAGTCAGGTTACTGATGTATTGTGTGTCGACCGAGCACGACCTTTATATAATGAGATGGTAATACTGTGAACGGATTTCGTGAAGTTTTTCATCCTCAAAAGTTCCGACCGAATGATGAACAGTCAGTTGCAGAGACACTTGACCCCAATAACTTGACCCCACATAAAGCATACAAACTTCATTGCAAGATGGGTCAGGTTTATCTGTAACGAATTGAAGGTACTTAATAAATATAAATCAGCCTATATACGTCCCACTTCTGGGCAAAGGCTTCCTCCCATGGATACCGTACGGGCAGTCCCCACGCTGGCCCAGTTCGGGTTGGGGACTTCACTGACACCTTTGAATTTGTTCCTCTTCGAATCACCAATGTATGCAGGTTTCCTCGCGATGTTTTTCCTTCACAGAAAAGCTAATGGTAATATAAATATCAAGGATATTACGTACCTACATAAGTTCCGAAAATCTCATTGGTACAAACCTAATGCTATTAATACTCTAATATAAAAAACCTACTTTTCTGAACATTCTAGTCAAATATCTCATAGACGGACGGAGTTACGGGGTTGTAACCGTTTTAATGATGCTGGTTAGAAAGGTAAAGCGCTACATATTCTTGACGTCACGAATCTCAAATGTCATAGTAAATTATAACGTTCCATATGAAACTACATACCTGGGTCATTGTCACTCACAAAAAACACGTCGTCGTGTCTGTGGTCAATAGTTAAGGGCTTATATTTATATATAATATGTTTTTACGTCACACCTGGCCATAATGCAAGTTTTACCGCCTCACATTGCGGCCAGATGAAGACGTAAAATTGTGCAATCACCATGGGCAGGAAGAAAGAAAGCCCTCTATAGTATAAATACAACCCTCGCTTACGGCTCGGGTCATAAATACCTGCGATTTCGGGCTTTCTTTCATTTACAGCCCTTGGTAAGTAATGTACTATTAACGCATATAAATATAGAAGAGGCGACGCCGTTTATGCGGATTCAGAGTTCAACCAAAAATTTGGCTTTATTTATAGCCCTTAACTTTGGCAATGGCCGCTGAAGAGACGCTATCCTAAATCTGACAACGACCCACCTACGGTTTGCGGTAAAGGGGCTAAATATACCTTCTCTTGAAACTTTGGATTAGCATATTAATTCGTTGATTAAATAATAGTTGTTTGCTTTAAATGCTAGAACGCGAAACGGATCCACGCTAAACGGTTACAGTTCGCGAATAGGTATAGTTTAGAGGTTAAGCTGACTGTTAAAATGCTTGTTTTACTGCTATGCTTTGAAGCTGGTAAGTAAACAGTTACACAGTAACAGTAACAAGGTTCATCAGGGTGTAGTATTTGCTCGTAGCCTGCGGCTATAATTCCAGCTCAGCTGTATGCCTTCTATGCCTGTATCGGGGCGACATAGACTACCTATCCGTCGTCTCGTAAGCGTTCTAATTAGATTAGATTAGATTAGAATCTAGATCTCGCCGCGACACAGCTCGCGGGCCATCGTGATAGCCGTGCTGGTGGCCGAGTTAACACCCATGTTTTACATTCCTATTTGATATCAATGTGTTTCACGCGGTCGCTGCCACGTTGAGGTAATGTGTCAGAAATGCATAGATATCAAAGAAAAACAAATGTCTGTTAAAGCCTCTGTCATCTGACGGTATGGTGTAGGTACAAGATTGGGTAGATTTGCTGCTGAAAAAGAATTAATTTCCAATTATAGGAAAAATTGAATGATCAGAGTCGGAGGAGTAACCACTACTGTCACTGTATGTTGCCAGCCTCTTGACTTCCCCATGTGATTCGACATCAACTTTATCCTCTTTGGCAATATTTGATTGTTTAACTATAGTGCTAGATTTATGAAATTGTAATATAATTCGTTAATTGGGGTATTCTTATTTTTAAAGTTGCTGACATTTTTTATGTAATTTAATTTAATTTACTCTAGTTTATTATTACTACTAACATATTTATTAATTATTTTGAGACATGTACACTAACATATGATGGATCCTTGGTTATCTGCAATAAATGATGAAATGAAAAATATTTTTTTCACACCTTTCATTCGCAAAAGTAAGTTTTGCTCCACCATGAGAGGGATGAAAATGCAACTTTTCTGTTCAAGCTACTTTTTTAATTTATTCATTGGCATGTAGAATTTACGCAATGTGCCAAATAGAACACAGGTTTATTAATATAAAACTTGTTAAGTTATTTCAACAGCACCTTTTTTCAATTTCTTCATAGTCGGCGTGAAAAATAGTATGTGTCACTCGGTAGCAAAATTATCTTTGTCTCGGGCGTTAACACTTGTATCCCTCACTACGCTCAGGATCCTATGTTAGAATCCCTCGCTACGCTCAGGATTGAATATACCGCCCTCGCCGTAAATATACTATTTTGCTCCCTTGTGACACAAATAACTATAGTTACCGTCAGGCCTTCCTCTGCCTCTCTCGCCCTGAATTGCCTCATGCAACGATAAAACTATAAAACTTTCTAATGTAGTATTTTCAGAATAAAACAACACATTACACACAAACACGTGATCTTTTCTAATTTACTACGGATCCATGCGGGCTGACCTTACGTTTTCTATGGCTGAATTATGTAGGTACGGTATTTTTAGTACCAACATTGGGGGCCGAACTTTCTTCATAATCTGAGCTCATATTAAAATTTATAGCATCCAGTTTTCGTCTAAAAGATTATGAGCCGAATAAGTTTGAAGGAACGAGGTTACCTAATAGCTTTGAGTGTATACGGCTATGTTTGGTAGGAAAAGTTTTCAGAAAGTACCTTGACAAGCTCATTGATATTCATAAAATGTAACACACAGGCATCTTAATCTTTTTATTAAAAAACCTATTGTATTCAGTGAAGGATTATATTGACATGAAACATTAATAATATCACTATTTTTGACATTGTAAATTATTATATCGTTATTTGTAATTTTTATTTTTCGTTTATTAAGGTACAAACGACAACACTGTCAACTGACCATCCTGTGTTTATATAGAACCTTATTACAATGCACTTAAGGTGCACCGATGGTCAGTTACCTGTGTTGTCGATAGTACAGTTTGTTATCTGACGATCTTTATGTGATTTACTTTTGCCTAGATACCAATTAATTGTGACTGTATTTGGATCCGAATGACATTTCATTACAATCCATATTCTATTTGACGATCGTAATATAAATTCATATAGATTAAGCTAGCTTTAATTTTTATTGTAATTGTATATTGTGAAATAAAGAAATCTAAATCTAACTCATCTTTGAGACAAAATGTGTTTTATATCTTTCTTACAAAAAAACAAGTCCAAAAGCGCTAAAATATGTTATTAATATTCTATGGATACGTGCATAAAATGTCGCTTCAAGCCGCTTTTGTCCCCTTAAAATACTCCAAACGCATTTATGCCGTATTATCATCGTTGCATATATACCGGCACCACACTTCGCAATTCACTATTCGGTATTCGGCTTATGCGCCTGTATTCGATGCAGTATGGAGGGTTTATTCGCGCAAACCATGTAGGCGAAGAGTTTCAGCCTCCCAACACAAATACATACCGGGAGACGCCAGCCACGAATTTACTTTTACCTACTTTAGTATGACACCAATAAAGAAAGAAAGAAAGAAAGAAAAACATTTATTCATGACAAGTATCGTGTCACGAAAAGGTCCCGCCTCAGCATAATGCCGACTCACGAGCCGGCGCTGATCTTCCGGCGGAACCTGAAGTGTGTCACGGTGTCTGCAGTACGCACGGCTTAAGCTGAACGCGACCAGTTTGACAGCGCTGTCTAGCGACGGCGACCCGAACTACCGGAGTGTCAAAGTCACGTGCAAAACCTCTGCCGTGGGTACTACAGACAGACAGAGTACAATAGGCCGACAATAAACTATAAAATAACTAAATAATAAAAACAAACAAGTACAGATAACACAGATAAGGATATGGTAAAAAATTTGGAAAGTTACAAGACACCAAAGAGGAAGACAATCGCTGATGAACATAACATAATAAATACAAGATGGGACATAAAACGTAGGTAAGTACAAAGAATTAAAGATATATCATATCAGAAATCTATGAACGCTAAACACACATAAGTATTTCATATACATTATTTTACTTATTTCACAGATTTCTTACAAGAGAGATACAAAAGGAAGAAAAGTGTACGCTATAATAAACTACAATTATTACTACTGTTAACAAGGCGACGAATTAAATAAAGGAAACTAGAAACTATGTACATGCACTATAATATTTTTCCATTATGGAATCGGAGGGAGAATGAAGAACTGGCATTCCATTGTTCAAAAATAAATATTTTTGATTTTGATACAGCATGTTTGGTAAGTTGCATTTATGTAAAAATAATAAGCTGCTATCAACACGACCATCCAAAACCAGAATTTCCAAAAGATTATATACAATTGCTCACAAAATTTCACCAGAATCGGTTGAGAAATGCGACCTGTTGAGGAGAATAGCTGGACAGCGGGACATCTGGACGTCCGGATAAACGAAAGTATTTTTGCTTCGTTCGCTTCGCTCGCTTGTTCAATTAGAATGTTCTACGTTTCTTCGTTTATCTAGAACATCAAAAAGCTTCCGTCCCGTTTCCGCGGAAGCCTTTAAATTCAAACATCGGTAGATAAATACCTATAAGTGTTGCAAGTACATGAACGCCACGCCAACTTTCATCATTACCTGCAAAAAAAAGATGTTTGTTATTCATTTAAATTTGATATCTACCAACTGTTTAACAATATATTTTGTATTACAACCTTGTCTCACATAAAAAAAAATATAGCTATAATGTCTGCGTATAGTAGGCATAAAACATGCAGTTATTTCCAGGACTTCCATTCGACAAATTCACACACATCTTTCAAATACCAGTAGGTAGGTAAGAGATAGCTAGAACGTTGTCAATACCGCTTTATAAGCCTATGGTTTCTGCACATTGTAAATAGAGACAAAGCGTTCTTTGTATCACATCATCTTCATTATGAACACAATTTAAGAGCTCGGTTCTTGCCGGTAGAGTAGACGCCTCCTTTATTTATCTATTTCTTTATGTTGTCTGTAAGTTAGCGATAAGAGCGCCTGTTGTCTATGTTTAATTTAACTCCGTTTGAACAGAAAGAATGCGCTTTTTAAGAAAACACACTTGATAGAAAACAGAAGTGGCAGGACAATCCGCGTAAAATGTACAAATTACACCGAAATTGTTGCCGAGGAGGCTTTTGTTTCGAAGCAATCCTCATTTGCGAGTCCGGCAAGAGATTATAAAGAATGCTTTTGTGAAAATGTACGCACTGTTGTTTATAATGCTGCGTTTTAATTAAGCTTTCGTTTCGCGATGATGCACCTAGGAGATTCAGCATTAAGTGGTTTTTATAGAAGTGTACCGTAGTTCCATAGATACCTTGTATTCTACAGTCACCTGCATTAATATCTAATACGGCAATACGTGCGAGATAATCCGAGGCGTCTAAACAGATTTTTTTATTATGATGTAAGGTAAGTTAATTTTAAGAAAATCGAATCCTAAAACCGTCACACTAAAAAAAGAAAAAGAACAGTGTTTATCAAAAACTTCTTGTACAACTTTATTTCTTGTAATTGTCACAAAGAATGCCTGTATTCATATGTGTGATTATTGTATGACTTGTGTCTGAAATTATATCTGCCAGCGGGGCAAGCACAACTTACGATGCGACGGGACGCGAGACGAGAAGAATCCCTCCTTTTTTAACTTATATTGCGAGTGAGACATAAAGACAGGAGTCGCGGAATCACGCGCGACGCGACTTTACAGCAAGTTGTGCTAGCCCTTCAGGAGCCTGGAAAGCTTTTTCCAACGCCGCGTTTCGTAACGCTGTACGTATCCAGGGAAACATCTCAGGCTGTTTCTTGAAAAGTTACGATTGCTGCTCGGTCACTTGCCTCAAAAGCATTGTTTGGATCCGAACAAACTTAGGCATTGGGAACGATTAAAATTGTCTGAAATGTATCTAAAATTGTGCATATTTTTGGTGAGGTAAATCGACCGTGACATGCCCACGACCACTCTGTCAAGAGTGCAAGACAAAGAAAAGAAGAAACATGCTTAGGCTTAAAAACCAATAGAGTTTCCCATTCCTCAAGCTATCGCGGTCGAATTCAACGTTTTTGATGAGCGTTCTCTGTGACGATTACCCGTTTTCTATAACTTAGTATAGAATCAATTCCAAATTAATACGTCTAGTGGAATGAACCTTTAGACCAATATCAGATCTCCTGAAAAAATCATTTTTTTAATTTTTTTTCTCGTGTATTTACGAGGTGCTTATTTCGTAAATGGTCTCCAGACGTTATTTAACTTAGTTAAGAACTTTTTAATAAAGACTTGACTCGTAAAGGGCGATATTAATCAGATACCTAGTGTAATAAATTAGAAGAAATTAGCACCAAGATTATGCTTAATTTTAACAACGTCTAGACGAGCATGAAGGTTACGTAATGTTATTTAAATATTAACAATATTTAAAATTCCTAGGAATATGTTGGTTTATTCATTTACAATGCATGTGCTCGAAAAGAGCGTTTTCGAACCAAACCGTGCGGAAAGTGCTTTAGGTATACTTTTAATATATATATTTTTTATTTTTACAGTCAAAAAGTCACCCCGACGCAATATATACCTGAGAAAAGTTTTACAAACGTATCAATTACAATATATTTATTTAAACTTTCACGATTCTCACATATTATTTAAATCGGCAAGTGAATAAGTCTGCGATAGCCGAGCATTTGTTGGAGTCAGGACCAAACCACTGGATTGAGCTCCATAAACCGGAAGTTCTGTCTAATAAAATAGAAAAATACGTGAAGCCGTTGAAATCAGAAAACATCGTAATTTTAACCGGGATGACGGTTTTAAGATTTCATCTTCGTGGAATCCTATCATAAATAAATTCCAGCGTCAAAAAACATCGTCCGTTATATCACCGGACATTATTAGTGTTGTGTGTCAGCCGGGTGACAAACCTAGTGTAGGTTAATATAGACCAAATGCGGGTAGTTCGGAAAACCCGCGCAGCAAGAAGATGTTGATACCCGCTCAAGCAAGTTGTCCCCGTGACCATGGATGTTGTGACATCCGAAACGCCGGGAGACCTCAGTGAGGCAAATAAATAAGTTAATTATTCGCGATTAAGTCCCGTTTAGTATAAATAATGTATCAATTACACTTTTTAGACAATGTATAGAAATACTAATAATGTTTTTAATGAAACAAATAATAATTAAATTTTCACTTAACATGTTTGGCTGAACGCATATTTTGCTTATGCCTTTTGCGATACGTCATGGTATTTGCGCATGCGCAGTAGTACATAATGTTGAGCGCGAACGTAGAGTGAAAGTGACTGACCAATAATAATTGTTTATTGCGTTCCAATAGTTTCAGTTTGTTACTTAGAACTACGACGGTAACAGTGTTTTTTTCTGAGGAACTCAAAATTAATTGCGTTATAAAACCACAAAATAATGATTATAAGTGAATAAGCTTGACAGCAAACAATATGGAAAGGTTTTTAAATGCAGCTCCAGATAATACGTTCCAGACAACCTCGGTAAATTAAGTTTTAAGGCTGTGCATTGGAAATTATCGCGTGATTTGAAACGCCGTTCTGACTAGATTAAGAAATAATAAGGTCTGATTTTCAGATATATCATTCTTGACTATATGATTGCTTATCTGATTTTATCGATACATGATTGCTTAAAATTTCTTCGATAGAAAAAATCCAAAGTTAGGTCTGTATTTTTCTTTTTTTACTTAGCCTACTCAAACGATACATTATTTTACGACACAATCAAGTTAATATGATAGTATTTTAACTCATCTAAAATCTCACTTTATGAAATTTAAATAAAATGTCTCTAAGTTAGGTATTTATCGAAATTTGTCCAAAAAAGCCATTCCCGAAGTGTTAGGTGCATCTCTTTTCCTTGCGCGGAAGGCATCAGCGTGTCTCTGTCTAGGGGTCTCTGTCATCGACTCAAATCAAGGCATCGCTTTAACCTATCTATTTTAAACTGATATTTCAATATGTATTGTGTTCTTTCCCCTCGCGTCGAATTATACATGAGCGAGTGAAGCGAGCGACACCTACAAAAATGACACAAGTCGGAAATCACGTCGACGTCTCGACTTATCTCAAAGATTAATACTTGTACATATTTTTCTACAAATGTCCCGGAAAAGTCTGCCGTATTCCGAGGAAACACACAAAACTACGTAGGTACTAATGTTTGTTCTTGGCACGGAGTCGCATACCAAGAATGCGCTATGGGGAGGAGAGGAACTAAAATTGTGTCGAGCTGCAAACACAACGAATCTTTAAATCAAGAAAGGGTTGGCCACGCATGAGTGACTCGTGGCACCCCAACAGACAAGTCGTTGGTTACTTCCATCCTAGTATAAAAAAAATACAACCTTTGCATGACGTAAACTACCCTCAAACCGCAAAAGAGCTTCACATACACTAATTGCGCGTCTCAAGTACCGTACAAAGGGGAAAACCCGTCTTTCACTTGTTACTTCTGCATCCCACGGTCGTTTAGGTACGCGTACTAAGTATGCATGCAATTTTGAACCTTGTTATTCACGCATAAGTCTCGAAACTAGTTTTAAAGTCCTGAGAACTAGTTATGGTTGTGCACAATCGAAAATTGAGACTTTTGAAACGTTGCATGCACTGTAAATGTATGCAACGTTTGTATCTGTCATTACAAGTCATTGTTAGCGAGGTCAGGGCACAGCGCAGTCAATCTCATATTTGGAGCAGCCTAACTGAGGAAGCAGATGCTGATATGACATGCCGATAGACCCGAAATAAAATCTGTAAAGAGATTTTTACAGATTGTTTCTCGGGTCTATCGGCATGATATTTAATAGTACACACTCTTCAGGCCTTCATATCAAAAGTATGTGCAACAATGATTGTACCGTCTACGGCAAAAGTCATCATCATCATCATATCAGCGGAAAGACGTCCACTGCTGGACAGAGGCCTCCCCCAAAGAGTGCCAAAGTGACCGGTCCTGCGCCACCCGCATCCAGCGGACTCCAGCAACCTTTACCAGGTCATCAGTCCACCTTGCGGGGGGCCTACCCACGCCGCGCCTTCCGGATCGTGGTCGCCACTCGAGAACCTTTCCGCCCCAACGGCCATCGGTTCTACGTGCTATGTGCCCCGCCCACTGCCACTTAAGTTTAGCGATTCGGAGGGCTATATCGGTTACCTTGGTTCTGCTGCAGATAGCCTCATTTCTGATGCGATCACGCAGAGAAACTCCCAACATAGCCCTCTCCATAGCCCTTTGGGTGACTTTGAGCCTTCTTATGAGGCCCATAGTAAGCAACCACGTTTCAGTGTCATGTCATCACTGGCAACACACACTAAGTAATCAAAATCAATATTTCTAAACATGTTCTAGCATGACGCCCCAGATAATTACACAAATTATACCAGTGTCATTTTTAACTGAACATTTAATAAGTCAAAAGAAAAAGATCATAATAACAACGGGACACTGAAACTAAATGATAAATCAATATGACAAAGTGAAATAATAATAAACGATGTCATAACTATCTCTGTACCGGAAACTTCATGAATTATACATTTTTATCTAAGTTGCAGAATAAGTAATACTACGTACAGTAGGTTCTCTGTTAACAAATTCCCTGTTTAGGTTCGCCAAACATACTTAAATGTGGCCATCTCTTTCTATCGCATGCAACGCGCTTTTTCGGAGGCGGAGCTTTAGAGCTAGGGTTGCCGGCAGCTCGATCTATTAAATTATACGTTAGTAGTAGTAGTTAGTTTAGTTTTAGCGCGTGCTCGCATGGCTAGTAGATTCAATAACGTATATGCAATTTTTAGCAATTATGGCTCTTCATTCAGTGACAAAATTGAGCGTGAACAATATGTTTTGTTTTAATTTCAACATAATTGATAGGTATGCAAAAATAGACTTCAATGTTCATCTGAAGTCTTTATCTATATTGTTTGTTTGGCGATTAATTTGATAGGCTACGTAAATGAGCACCTTTATAATATTTTTAATACCAAGCCGTTGAAATCTTTCTTCTTTAAGTAGATAGTAATTTACCTATTTATAGGTATCAAGTAGGTACCCTGCAATACGAACAGTACAATGGGCGTAGTATGGTTGCCATTTTATCACTCATCGTTGTGGTATAGACGCCCATCACGCTCTGACAATTATGCGAGTGCGAGAGTGACAGATGCCTTATCCACAACGATAAGTGATAAAATGGCAACCGTGCTACGCCCGCAGTAGTAGTAGTAGTAGTAGTAGCAGTGCGCGGCAACCACTGATAGACCGTTTAATAAAGGGCCGGCCGGCATTATCTTTATTTTAGCGGCGCGACGAAATCAAAGAGGGAACCGACCCTAAGTGTCAAGTGAAGTACTTACAAAAGAAAGTCAACATGTCAAAATGTCGAAATGCGAGTCGAGTCAACAAGGATTTATTTAAAATATTCCCAAAAAATCAAGCTAGCAAGTAATAGGACCTTATTTCAACCCTTGACATAAAAAAAAACAAATCGTATATTTACCAAGCAAAAGTTGCACAAGAAACAGCTTACAATTATTTGGTTAAACTTATGAATAAAGCTTGTACACTGGTGAGAATTACCGTCGGGCCCAAACTAGGCACAGCCTGTGTCCTGGGAACCGAGTTACTAGACTGACTTTTAAAACGGCACGTTGAGCCCGCTCCAGCCCAATCATTGTAGTCTTAGCTGCTCTGCCCCAAGCCGCAATGCAGTACTGGAGAATAGACTGACAGAGTGCAAAGTATACCAACATCAGAATCTGCTTAGGTGCCCCACCTCGCAGAAGTTTCATAATGTAGATGACTTTTCTAACCCGGCCAGACAACGTTTCATTATGTTGTCTAAAGGACAACTTCTCGTCAACAATCACTCCCAGGTATCTTACCGCCTGAGCTCGGTCAATCGATTCGTGAGTACCTTTGCTAGAAGTCAATTTTAGAACATTACAAGAGAGGAGGGCTGATGAAATCGTTTTATGAAACGATAAAAATCTGTTTTTTTTAGCATTCAGAGTTAATAAGTTACCATCTAACCAATTCGCTATACCCGACAAACCAGCTTCGGCCATGCGACTTGCTTCATCCCACGAACTACCACTGAAAAGGGCAACAGTGTCATCAGCGTAACAAATCAATTCGGAGTTTTCCATCTGAAGTGACAAAATATCGTTCATACAAATTAAAAATAGAGTTGGGCCAAGAATGCTACCTTGCGGAACACCGAAAATAATTGATAAGTCCCTACTGACACTGTCGCCGACCTTGACATATTGGCTTCGGTTTGTGAGATAACTTTGAAACCATCCCAGTGCCGAGTCTCGTATGCCAGTAAGTTCAAGTAAATACACGAGGTGTTATAGTTGCTTCGCGTGTTTGTCTGACGCATATAACCCATCATCTGACTTGTATTCTGAGGTGATCTTGCTAGGTCGTGCAGTCCCGAAACCCCGTATTTGATAGATAATCAGTTGACATACTCATGGCATGTCACATACTACAATGGTCAGTAGCATCTGACTTAATTTAATGTATTTATTACTTTGGGACCCTATTTCATCAGTTTGTTTCGCTGTTGACTGTACCAGAATTATATCCATTTAAAATTTCTCAAAAGTCCTATCACTGGGAAGAAAAAAAAATGTATGCCGTCAAAATATATTATAGTAATATACCAGGACCTAGTATTGACCTATGTAATCACTTTACATAATCATCTATTATGTCTTTAAACATAACTTCATTACAAATCCTGCTATCAAATCTCCTCTCCACAAGTAACTACCGAAATACCTACGATTGAAATCAAATTATATAATGTGAGTCTTATTTTTGTAGGTACGTTTGCGAACTTGGGTTTTATTTTGAATATACTTACTCATTTTGATTTATTTTTAGTCAGTTACAAATATAATTGCATAAGCTGGTTTTTTAAACTTTCACGAAACAGCTTTTCTGGGGCTTAAAGTTTAAAAAAAAACAACAAAGAGTGGAGCTTGCAGCGAGCTTTTAAAAAGACTCCTGTAAGCCTTTTATGCTCCTTATTAAAATGCATTGCTTTTCATGTATTCCAGTACTTGACCGAGCTAAGGCCATATGAATTGAAATTATGAGATTTTTGAAAGGCCTGCATAGGACAACAAATTTAATATATATTTGGATATTGTATGATGTTATGTAACTTGACTACATATTTTGTGGTTTCTCAGGAGCCAAATAGGTTGCTTAAGGTTTTCTCGATACGTTAGTTTAATTTTTAATTTTCTTTTTTTACATCAGCTTAATCATACAATACATGGCATCATCATATCAGCCGAAAGACGTCCACTGCTGGACATAGGCCTCCCCCAAAGAGTGCCAAAGTGACCGGTCCTGCACCACCCGCATCCAGCGGACTCCAGCAACCTTTACCAGATCATCAGTCCACCTTGCGGGGGGCCTACCCACGCCGCGCCTTCCGGTTCGTGGTCACCTTTTCGCCCCAACGGCCATCGGTTCTACGCGCTATGTGCCCCGCCCACTGCCACTTAAGTTTAGCGATTCGGAGGGCTATATCGGTTACCTTGGTTCTGCTGCGAATAGCCTCATTTCTGATGCGATCACGCAAAGAAACTCCCAACATAGCCCTCTTTCATAGCCCTTTGGGTGACTTTGAGCCTTCTTATGAGGCCCATAGTAAGCGACCACGTTTCAGTGCCATATGTCATCACTGGCAACACACACTGGTCAAAGACTCTCGTCTTGAGACACTGCGGTATATTGGACGAAAAAATGTGCCGTAGCTTCCCGAACGCTGCCCAGCCGAGTCGGATTCGACGATTGACCTCTTTCTCGAAGAATACATGGCATAATAGGGTTAAAATGACAAAATTGACCACATATCATAGAATCAAACATGAATAACAGCCCCCAATCGAATTTAAAAAAGCAAGTAATTCAAGCGATATCGCCGCGAAGACCTCCCGAAGAGTTCGAAACATGTCGCCCAAAGTGACACGTGAGTTGAACCGTGTAATTATTAGCATTAAAAGCCTATATACTCTATCTATGTGATGTATTCATATCCCGCACCAACAATGCTTATTCTCTGCTTGACCTAAAGGTTGACTGGTAATGCATTCACGAGGCATTCCTCGTGGCATTAACTTTGCCTTTTGTATACGTAACATGCTATGCAATGAATTTTAAATAAAAACTTTCAAATTTAGGTATTTATAAAAATATGTCAAAAAGCCATTCCCGAAAAGTACTGCATCTTGCTTTATGTGCGCCGACGATATAAACATGTATCTAACAGAAAGCGTAGGTTACAAAAATTCCTTTAATTCTTGAAATCCGACCGTTCATAATAAATTTAATAAATGACGCCAATAATATCCAATTTTTGAAGCGGATTTCATGGTTCGTTTAGGCATGACACTTCTTTAGTCATGGAACAATTGTTGCAAAGATCACAGTATAAAAAAACGTTCAGCAGCGGAACTGACTGAATTGAACCCGGTACCCGGAACCGGTTTACGTTACACGGACAAAATAATACCGGATATTTTACCATCGTGACGATAAAGATATCCTAGGAATCTCCCATTCAGTCGATGAAGCCAGGTGGAATCGTGACCCTGAACTAATGTACCTATCAGCTATAGCTTTTAACTATAACCTCTTTACGTCGGAATTAAAATTTAAAACCACGTTCACAACCAATGCCGCAACCCTCAAAATCTGAAATCAATGTTTAATAAAAAACAGACTCAGCCGACACAACGCTTTTTCAACATTCAGCAAGCATGGCTAGCATTGTTTGTATCCCTGAGGGCAAACCGACCTTTCTCCCAGTCTTGGGTAAAACGGCGTAACCTCACGAGCCTTCAATGATAATACGTCTTTGTTTTCGTGTGGCAAGCATGGCCATCAGTCAATTTCACCCATCTGCTGTCTCATCTATAGTCCACGCCTTATCTTAAACGGCTCACTTTAACGCTTCTGTGGGATTCACCCGTTTTACATGCAAAAATGGTAATCCTTAATAGGAAAAAAGAAATGTAGGTACACTCCCAATCAATTGATCACTATGTTAGAAAGTTCTATGCAATAAAGTGTTTTTGTTAATACAAGAACCATATTTCGTGTTAATACATAACATGTGAAATAATTGGTGTGATAAATAATATATGTATGTATGTAAATACTCTAATGTACACAAGACACAGGTAAAAATACAGACATCATAGGGTAAATCGGTACAACGGCGTACTTATATCTCTCTCCCTCTGGCTCTCTTCCAGTCAACCTTTGAGCAATTGAGTGGAGATCAGGAACAAAAAGGTAGACAAACTAAAAGCGGTTTTCCACCGGCGAGGCGAGGCGGGGCGTGGATGGGCAAGAATTGAAATTCGTATGGGACTTACTACCTATTTGCACTGAGCGCGCGGGCGCGCGGTGGAAATAGGTAATAAGTCCCATACTAATTTCAATTCTCGCCCATCCACGCCCCGCCTCGCCTCGCCGGTGGAAAACCACCTTAACATCTGTACACAGACGCATTTACCTTGACGCTGCAGTAAATTAATCTTAATACATATACTACATGCAAGTAAAAAAGAAAAAGAAAAACTTGATACATACAGTCAAGTGCAAAAATATGGTTGCATAGAACTTACTCATAAATATGTCCCATAACTCTAAATGTCAGCTGATTAAGGTTTTGATACTTATTTATGGGAGGATGTTATCGATACATATTTTTGCACTTGACTGTACAATAAATATATAACATTACATTAAATATTTACACATAGCACGTAGAACCGATGGCCGTTGGGGCGGAAAGGTTCTCGAGTGGCGACCACGAGCCGGAAGGCGCGGCGTGGGCCCCCCGCAAGGTGGACTGATGACCTGGTAAGGGTTGCTGGAGTCCGCTGGATGCGGGTGGCGCAGGACCGGTCACTTTGGCACTCTTTGGGGGAGGCCTATGTCCAGCAGTGGACCTCTTTCGGCTGTTATGATGATGATGATGATTACACAATATACAAACAGTATCCTATTAAGTCACAAGTCATTGTGAGCCACAACTTATTTCAGCCCTTCTTTGAGTGATGCCACAGACTGGGACTGTCTAAAGGATAACGCGGCAAACCGACGTTGCGCGCACCGTGAAAGACTTAGCCCCTTATTCATAAAACTTAAAATGCCTCTGCTAAATAAAATGTGCTTTGTCCCTTTCTTACGAACACAAATGTCAAAGTAACAGATAAGGACAAACGAATTTTAACGCCATTTTAGTTAACACAGGCTTGTAGTACGTTTATGAATACGGCCGTTAGAATTTCGCGCGCGTCTTATTAGACGGTAATGCAAGGGTCTGGTTAGCGTTAGCCGCAAGCGGTGATTACTGCCGTCGGCCGTATAAGTAAATCGTTCAGATAAATAAGGTGGAGAAGCAGGATTGAAGAGTACGTCAAAAAGTAAGGACAAGATGTGCACATCTCTGCGCCGACGGATTGACAACCATACATACATACATACATACATTCACGCCTTTATTCCCAAAAGGGGTAGGCAGAGCACATGAAACGTACGTTTCAGCGCCACTTTTAGCATAAATGTGGGTATAAAAGATCGACAAAATGTGATATTGCAGTGATAGGTTGCTAGCCCATCGCCCACAACACACTTCAACCCTTGACAACCAGCCGAGAGATATTGTGGTCGTATTTGCGCAGTCCAAATATATATCTATCACGTACCTCAATAAGACGAAATCCTCTTTAACACGAAATAAAATGCCATACCCTTCAAGCCCCAAAACCTCTACAAGCCGAAATATTTAACCTTGATAAGACAAAGTAAATAACAATTCCCGTCATCTACGGTAGTGCGGTGATTTCCTATCTCATTCCACATCGCGTTTTCATTTGACATAGATCTAAGAATATAAATATGAAACCGAGTTTTATAGTCATACCGTGAACCATACAGTCTCACAAAAACATTGTACCTAAAAGACTTTCTCTTAATGTTTGCCTTTGAACCTGGTTTCAAAACTTCTCCCGCCACGGTCTGTAGACATTCTAAAAAGTTTTCTAAGACGAGTTCATTTCTGTTAAGAATCGTATTCTAGATCAGCGGATCGTTTTAAAATTCATCGTCCACTATAATAGTATGCGAAATGCCTTCAATTCAATTCAATTTAATTCCTTTTATTGTGGGTGTCTTTATTTTTATAAAATACAATAATTATAGATGTACCGACTTGCGAGCATGTATGTTGCTTGTTATTTCTGTATATGTTGTTTTAAGTCTCTAGAACACTTAAATGGTGTCTGTCCTTCTGTCACAAGCACTTTGTAAACACACTTACTTTTATAACAAGCAACCTTACGGCTGGTCCGATGAAACGAGATCACCATTATCTATGACATCCTGCAAAACCAGAAGTTGCTGACCCTTTATTGATTTGACGATTCGCTTTGTGAAGAGCAAGAGACATTTAATAATAATAAATATAAATATTAGGGGACAATCTTACACAAATCGACCTAGTCCCAAACTAAGCAAAGCTTGTACTATGGTTACTAGACGACGATAAACATACTTATATAGATAAATAAATACTTAAACACATAGAAAACATCCATGACTCAGGAACAAATATTCGTGCTCATCACACAAATGAATGCCCTTACCGGGATTCGAACCCAGGACCTCTTGCTTCGTAAACAGGGTCACTAGCAACTAGGCTATAGCGGTCGTTTGTCAAAGACGTCCATCGGGGTATCTAGCGACCTCGCTAACCGCCAGGTTTGCTCAGTAGGGTGGTCCAAAAAATTCATTTTGAGATTTTTTTATGGGCCATGCTTTTATTTTGTTACCTATAGCTATAGTATTACTGACGCAAAAAATCAGCTTCCTAAGTCAAGTCTAAGAGGGTGCTCATGAAGTGGCAGTTTTAATTTTTTTGTTGAAATACCCTCTTGCGGACTTAATTGTTACAGTTACGGGAAACGTGTTAAAAGTCATTCTTAACGTATAAAGTTAACTTAAATTGTTTGTTTTGGTGTCCATGTGAGTTCTATACCGTAAATGTGTTGTGAAATTGTGTTCAAGAGTACAGAAATTGTTTGAAAATGGCTGTTTCTTCCCGACATAGTAATGATTTTTTTTAAATTGGTTTTCGAGAATTGGAACCGATCACTAATCTGAATCAGCTTCCGACCCTGCGACAAGTACTCCGACGTTTTCACTTGTACTTAAAACATGAAAAAAACGTAAGACGATCAGTTCACTTAGTTCTCGAGGAATTGGTGGAGGTCTGGGCACGGGCTGCAATACCGACTAAACATCGAAAACACTGCGTTGAAAAATTGGAATTAATTCATAAGAAATGGCTCCTTTTGAATAAAAACAAGTCTAGATCTTCTCAATCACAAACGGACCGAGAAAACTTGTTTATTACCGAACTGGATAAGCTTTTTGATATTGCACACATCGATGCCATAAACCAGATAAGAATTGAAGAAGACATTAATTTTCTTATTGACCAACGCAGTGAACGCAAAATGACAATGAAATCATTAGATAAAGAGTTAGCATCTAAAATTGAATGTGTGGAGAAGCGTAAGAGACGGGCCGAGCTGCTCAAACAAAAGGCCAATGAAAGTTTAGCCTCCACCTCAAAAACTCAGAGTCACCATATCTTTAGCTCTTCTGACGACTCAAATGATGACTATGATAAACTTGATCCCAATGAAGTGCGATATACGTTGTCTGCTACAAAAAAATCTAAGGGAGATTTGTCAACGTCTAGTGAAATTTTTACAACACACGTTACCAGCGCTCTAGATCGCAATAAAATTACCGATAGAGAAGCGATGCGACTAATTATCCCGCTTTAGTCAAGACCCTGCTTCATTATCGATTTCCCGTAGCACAATAAGACGCTCAAGAAAGAAAGCCAGAACGGAATTCAATGCTCAAATTAGGGAATCCTTCGCACCAAACTATCCGCTTGTGGTTCCCAGATAAGATTTTACTTGATATTGTAGAGAACAAAAAAGTGGACCGTCTTCCAGTACTTGTCTCTGGAAATGACACAGAAAAAATGTTAGGCGTACCTAAACTAACATCAGTATCCAGGGAAAGCATAGCCAACGCAGTTTTGAGCTTGATGGAAAACTGGAACCTCAGTAGCCAAGTTCAAGCTATGAGCTTTGATACAACTGCAGCTAATACTGGAGTCCGAAAAGGAGCATGTGCTCTCTTAGAGGCAGGTATTGGTCGAGAGTTAATATGGCTTGCTTGCCGTCATCACATCTTGGAAATAATGCTCGCCAAAATATTTACGCTGTGCTTTGGCCCATCAAGCTCTCCGGAGATTCCTTTGTTCAAGAGATTTAGAGAAGTTTGGCAGAATTTTTCTCGGGAATGTTGCAAAGGGCTTAATGCAGAACCTGATCTAAAAACATTTGCTGAAAATACCCTTGAAGTTCTAGCGAAATCGTTAGCCACCGAAAGACCTGTTCGAGACGATTACTTCGAGCTTATTGAACTCACCATGGTCGTTCTTAATAAAATACCCGATGACATACATTGGCGATCCCCTGGGCCGATACATCATGCACGTTGGATGGCGAAATTGCTTTATACTTACAAGATCTATTTGTTCAGAGATCAGAAAGTGCTTAAGCTGACTAAAAGAGAAGAAAAAGCCGTTTTCCGGTTTGTCAAGTTCGGTGCGCTGATTTATTCTGCAGCATGGGTTGAAGCTCCTCTGGCGGCGGAAGCAGCCGGCAATGATCTACACTTGTGGAAAAACCTCGTAGCATATGAATCTGTGGATTTAGATATTGCAAGAGCTGCAAGAGTAGTCTTGGAAAGGCATTTGTGGTACTTGTCCGACGAACTAGTAGGACTTGCATTATTTTCCGACAAAGTGACGTCTGTCGAGAAAGCAACAATAGTGGAAGGGATGAAAATTGATGCTGGTCCTCGATTGGTGAAAGGGAATGCCTCTATTTTAAGGAGTGAGACCTCCCTTGAAGCCTTTGCATCAAAGAGAACATTAAATACACTGTGCATGCTCGACATTAAAGTATCCTTTCTGCAATTGCCTATAGAAATTCGGCACAAAAATTGTGACTATGTGCGAGGAAAACAGAGAGTACACGGCTTACGTGTCGTAAACGATACAGCTGAAAGAGGTGTGAAATTATTTGAAGAGTTTAATAGACTTCTTACCAACGATGAAGAGGAAAAGCAAATTATTTTGCATATAGTGGAACACAACCGGAAGTGTATACCTACGGAACCAAATAAAATATCACTAATTAATGCATTAAAAAATTAGGATAACTAGCTTTTGAACTGTATAATGCTTATGATTTCAGCTTTGTAGTGCATTTAATTAAAATATCTATATAAACTAATATAATTTTGTTTTTATTCACATTTTCCTAGTTATTGAAAAATTATCAATTTTCGACAATTATTTCGATATTTCATATGCGATGAGCACCCTGTTTTTATAACTATATCTTACTGAAATTTTGCACACATAGTATTGTAGATACGTATAACAAAATTAGGGGGTGGCCCGAACCCTAAGTAGAGTTTGAATTTTTCCCATACAAACGTGGACCACCCTATTGCTCAGTAATAAAGTACCTATCTAACATTAGTCAAAATAAGTTATTTTTACATTAACAACAATCAAAACTTACGAAAATACTCGGAAACTTCAACTTACTTTTGCTATGTTCAAGATTTTAGTTAAAACTGTGTCAAACGTCACTAATCTGTATTTCCGTACAAACTTCATACTTTAACATTAATATCAAATAGGTTTTTTTTATGAATTTAAAAATATTAAAATAGCAAACATAAGTGTAAGATTGATACCATCCAAGTATTTTCGTAATATTTATGAAACTGTTGCTGATGAAACAATCCATTTTCACTGTTGTCAAGGTTAGGTTAATTTAATAATATTGGCCAACATACAAGCCACACTTAATTAGTGTGTAGGTTAATCTAGGGTATTTTAACTTGCCAACTCTTTTAGAGAGCCTCATTCAGAGGACCGCCCGTGATTAATCTTTATTTTGAAACTTAAAGATCTCTCATACATTGGACCGTAAATTCCATCAGTACAAGTGTTCTCCCTTGGGCCACAATCTTTGCATTTTTACTGGACCTTATGCAGATTCAGCCTTTTGGGCCCAAATAAAGAATCGCCGCACTGCGTACCAACTTCGACACTTCACTCCGTCCTCTTCACTCTTTGCTTTTACGTCTATAGATAAGAAAGAGAGGGGAGAAAAGTTTCAAATCTCGTTTTCAGCGGCAGATGCGACGCTGTAACTGGGGAAGTTTGTTTTTGTTTTGGGAAACATGTGTAGTGTGTGATGTCTTTGTTTGATTTTTGAAGGGCTTTGGGGGAAGTTTGGTGACGCAAATAAGACGGTGAGAGTTTTGGGGTATATTTATTATTGATACGAAAGATTTGAAAACAAAATAATTAATATAAGAAAAAAAAACGTTGCTTTCGTGTTTACAAAGATTATAGGTACCGAAATGAAGAAGGTATATTAATTAAACTCGGTTCAATTAGATACATATATTATAAACAATTTTTACGTATCCAATGGAACCAAAACGTTGTATTATTTATGTTTCTGCTATGAATTTTAACTTTATAATACGAATAATTAATATTAGGTACAGCAAAAATACCGAACTATCAAACAAACCGCCTCTTGCCGTTCCCGATGAAAAAGTACCCATAATACTGGCGGCATTTCCGTGTTGTATAGCCATCCCAATGAACAATTTCGATGAATATTTCTTACAAGAAAAGTAACGCAATACCACAAATGACACCCAAGTCTGGAAGGGTTTCCTTACTTCTTCAAAAAATATTGATTCTTATACTAATTCTACATTCGAACGCTGTCTAAACCACGTTATCATCTTACAAGCTACCTTACACAAATTGGAATAAAGTTCAAATTGAAATGAAGGTACTTGAAATATCGTAGGTTGTATAATGGGTTCTACACATAACAGGATTGCTTACAATTCACACGAAACGGAGCACTATAATCTGCTCTTTCAATACACGAAAAAGCCTTTAAACCAAAACGGGTGGGAATAAATTTCCTATTGAGATGGAATCAAAGCCCGTATCCCAGTGAATTTGCCTAATGCTGGACCCTTGCGGTGGTGACGTGACAGTGGATTTATGACTGCGGCTACAGCTGTTTTGTTTTTATTTACATTTCAAATGGCTTTTACTACCCGTGGCCGCGATCCGTGCATTAATTGACAGAAGGGAACGTCCTTCGAATATCGCTTTAGTATCACGTGGTTCATAATTTTGATTTCGAATGATATGATAATGAGGATATCTTTAGAACATCGGGACGTTATTACACTCGAATCATGCTCCATTTATGACGTACGGTCACCTAAACAATTATCTGATACACTTCTCATATCGAAAAATGTTTAGATGAGATACTTGAGTGACAAAGCGGACCCCGGCTCGTTTAGGGCACAACCGGGAATAACATTAGGATGTCACTTTTGCACCAAAAGTGTACGTAAGTAAGAATTATATAGTGGGGATTATTTCATGTCGCTAACTTTCTATAAAACTGTGATTGGAATTTGAATATTTTACCGAGTTGTCTTTTGAATGGACTAACTTTGATGCAATTTGGCCAACTTCAATAATCTGATATACGTAACCTTGACGTTGACTATACCATTTCAATACGTTCAGTCAAGTGTAAAAATATGGGTGCATACCTACAACTTACTCATAAATATGATCGCGCTTAATGTCGCGGTGTGCGGTTTCAGTACATATTTATGAGAGGATGAAATCGATACGTATATTTGCACGTACCGGAAGGCGCACCGTGGATCCACCACGAGGTGGACTGATGGCCTGGTAAAGGTCGCGGGAGTCCGCTGGATGCAGGTGGCGCAGGATCGGTCATTGTGGCACTCTGGGGGAGGCCTATGTCCAGCAGTGGACGCCTTTGGCTGATATATTGATGATATTTTTGCACTTGACTTTACGTCAGTAACCCTACCGTGAGCTTCTGACACTTTCACAAGGGTTAGGTATATTATTCACTTTCTTGGTTGCGCTATGGGTTATTAAAGGTGTAATCGAATCATCGGTATCATCCCTCCGCCCTTCAACCCTTAGGCTGCCCGTGACATGTTCAGGGAATTTATTATTAGCCGCACTTCACAAGATAAGTTTTTTAGTGGAAGGGATATTTTATTGACTGCCGGGAAAATTGTTGGGGTAAGTTTGGGCTCTAAGATATCCTTGGTATAATACATTCCAGTTTTCTGTTCATATCTTTTCTGATTAAAAGCTAGTCTTTTCTACTATATTTCTGTGACCATTGAGGTCGTTAACTACATACTATTTGTATTTATTATTTAATTTACCTTTAGCATTCTATTCAAGTCAACCTTTGATCAAAGCAGACCTGATTTTGGCCGTACAACTTCAGATATAAACACACAAATATAGACTACACGAATATATACATGCATATACAATTATATAAAGATGAAAATAGGGAGCAGAAACACTAAATCGACTTTTCTCCAATAATTTCATAAATTATTTGATTGACAGGACCCAGTGGAGGCGCCCTGTATAACATCTTAAATAGATCAGCAACTCAAAGCCCGGTTATTTATATCTTAGATGGACTAACCATAGATAAAATCAATAAACTATTGGCAAGTGCTCCATGAAAGCTCGGTCGAAAAATAATGATAAGAAAACATTATTCATAATTTTCTTCTCCTACTTTGAAAGCATAACTACTACTTTACTAAAGTTATTTCAGCATTTCTAATGCAAAAAAAAGCTTTTAGAATAATTGAGGGTTGTAAACAAGTTCCAGTCATACTCATAGACAGATGTTTATTGACAATAAGATCCTAACAGTTGTGTCAATGTACTTATATCGCATTTGCTTGTACGTTTACAAAAAATTGAAAGCTCCCATAAACCGAGGCAAAATATTAATCGCAAGTTAAGAGAAACCAAAAATTATACAATGTTAAGGCCCCTCGTTATTTTAATAATAGCATAACCAATAACATAAGCATAAATGATACGTAATGACATCAAAGACTGTAGCGATCTAAGAACCTTTGATCGGAAATTGAAACAATATTTTTTTCTCAAACTTGCAATGAAATATTGACTTTGTGTTCGTCATGTTTGTGTACGATAGCGCAATAAATGAATATTGTATTTTACCACATAAATGATAGTACTTTTATACTGATAATTAAAGCAATTCCTGCAGAATTATTCCCTAACCATTCCAAAATATCAAAAATGCACAACGTTAATATTCTAATTTTCATTTCTGCCGGCACTCCCGGAGTGCAACCCGTTGCGTTCATTGCATGTTTGAGAAAAGCACTATACATACCTTTGCGTGAAAAGGGTTGCCGGCCTTATAACTATCCGGCCTCGCTACGCTCGGCCGTCTATATGCACTCGGCCAGCAACCCCTTACTTCTCGGCCTCTGTAGTAATGTACTATTATTAAAGAGACCTTATTAACCATCGATGAATATTTCGCCAACGCATTAGATTAGAATTATAATGATTATACCTTTGGAGTATTTGTTTTAGTTTGTGTTGTGTTCATTATTATGAGACCTATTTTTTTTCTTGTATTTCTTATTTATATGTTTTATTTCATTTGTTGTTTTCTATATTTTCTCCGCTGACATTACAACACTATTTTAAAATCTGTGATATTTTGGATTTATATATATTTTTTTTAATTTATCTAATGGAGTAAATGACATCGTACGATGATGCTAATAATATTTATATGTGCTCATTTGTTTTAATTATAATCACTTTACAATTTAATAATATATTTGCATGTTTACCTGTATACTTATGGCAAATAAGCCCTTTGAGTTTTTTGAGTTGAGTTAAGGGTATGCGATAAAATGGCAACCAAGCGACGCCAGCTGCTCGTCCGGGATCTGGTCTCCATCTAAGTTAAGATGATTTCGCCAATGGCAAGTTTGCTTATAAAGCGACGTTGTTCGATAGTTTGGTCAGTCGTCAATAATGCAGTCAATCTCAGAAGCTCCGTTTAAGAAGCAAGGCGTCCACCGCTGACCGCATCTCCGACGAAACATCTCTGATGGCTTAAAATGTCGATGCCTGAAGTTATAAAAAAAAATCCTGTCATATGATAAATTTTCGACTACTTACTAAGGCGTTAGTTATAGCTAAGAAGTTTAATTAATCCCATCCACATATTAAATTAATTTATTAAATTAAATTATTATTAATTAAATTAGCAAGAACAATTGTCAGTGTTATGTAATTTGGCCCATAATAGGCTACGGTAGGCTAGCGGTTCAGGCATGCGGCTGTGAAGCGGCGGTCGTGGGTTCGAATCGCGGCTCGTACCACTCAGTTTTTCGGATGTACGGAAAATTTACCGATAGCTTTTCGGTGAAGGAAAACATAGCTTTTTTTTTTACCTGACTGTTGCTATAATAGGACGGACCCAATATAGCGGTCGAATTGCGTGGTTGGAGGGTAGCCTGGGGAAAATCCAGGAGAAGCCTCCGGCACGACCACGCGGGGAAAACATCGTGACGAAACCGCTCTAAAAAAGGCTTAGTTTTCCCTCTGGGTTGGAAGGTCAGATGGCAGTCGCTTTCGTAAAAACCAGTGCTTATGCCAAATCTTGGGATCAAAACGGACCTCGAGCTCCTTTAGGGTACAACCGGGAATAATGCCAGGAGAATGATGTAATCTGTCCCATTGTTAACTGTCCACTCCAACATGCCAGAGAGGCCTTAGTTAAGGTTTTACCAATACAATAAAAAATACACGGTTGACCTTAAGCCACAAAACGGCTCAGTCAATCGGTGGCCCATTATCTCACAATGATAGGCATTTTATCTAAAACCATAATCTTCGCACACCCCTTACATATATCCCCATAATAATGATTCTTCGCCCAAAGCCAGAAGGGCTCACATTTGCAGGCCCCATTTGCTGGGAAGTCATGAGACAATTTCTTTGCAGTAATTTCCTTTCATTTTCCACGTATTACACTATGGTGGCCAGGCTTACTGTCGAAAGGAGACCTACTCCCGATGCAAAAAGGGTGTGTTGTAAATTGGACGAGTTTTTGTAATTATGTCTGTGGTATTGGTATCGTTGCTACTAACTGGATGAACCGATTTTGATATATACTATACTTATGTTAAGAACGTGGAAGGTAACGCCGATATGGGATGCATAGGTTAACTAGAACCTAAAAATAGCATCATTGACAATTTCCTCAATACTTGGAATTGAACCCAGTTAAAAGGCAATGTTCAAATATTTTAAATGGTTCAAGTTCCTTAGAATCATTTAAAATATAGGCACCTACAATCTCTTTGATATACTACAAACTCCATGGTTTTTCTTTAAATAATGTAAATTATTTCTTTACTTTATGATTATTTTATTTGCCTCGTCTCAAAATCTCACAGATCGTGGGAAGATACCCTATGCAAAACTTATGATACTTATTAAAATATAACGACTCACGGGAGTTTTCTATACAAGGACTTATGATGTATTTGCTATATCGCATCTCAACCACACGGTGCGCAAGGACGGAGCGGACGCCGAATGCGCGGCAAAACTGAAGCATTCAAAGTACTCAAATTTGGAACCAGTGTATGACTTCGGTCTGTGATTCTCCGGTTGCGAAGACGAGAGGCATCCGGTTATCCGAGGCGCAAACTTTTTTTTTAAAGAGGAGAGTGGTTACGATTCCAGGACCGGTTCGTATCTGGTCCAGCAATAGTAGGTACATTACTATTCAGAGGCCGGGAAGTAAGGGGTTGCCGGCCGAGTACATATAGACGGCCGAACGTAGCGAGGCCGGATAGTTATGAGGCTGGCAACCGCTTTTCATGCCGAAGTATGTATAGTGCTTTTCTCAAACATCATCATCACCATATCAGCCGAAAGACGACCACTGCTGGACATAGGCCTCCCCCAAAGAGTGCCAAAGTGACGGTCCTAAGCCATCCGCGTCCAACGGACTCCAGCAACCTTTACCAACCTTTCCTTAAACATAACATGAAATTAATATAAGAAAATCCAAGAAATCAAACTTTAATTTTCATGGCTGAACGCCTTGATGCTGTGACACAAACTGTGGAATAGAAATTAAAAAACGCCCATCTTGCTGGCCTCTAATTTTGTATGAAATGCCATTAGGGATCTCTCGTCTCGCTGCGCCCGACACGTGACACACTTCGAAGCCCATTATGAAGAACACAACGTCTATATTTCATTACATGTTTGTGAAAAGATCGTTGCCAGTGCAGGGGGTAATGCACCAGCTTGGGCACATTTGCGCCGGGTCCCAGCTCGTGTCCCGATTTAGTATGAAAATAGTATTGTTATTGTTTTAGTTTCAGTTGTACTAACATATGTTTAAATTTCTATTGTATTGTATTGTTTCTTTATATTTTTGTTATTAAACTATATCTGCTTTTTGGCTTCTTATATTGGTACGTTGTGAACACATTCATGGATGCAGTGTTATCATAACATAAACTATAGTTATAGGTAATTATTTAAGGGCCCCTTCGGGGCCCAACTTGGAAAGATAGGTAAGAGTAAAAAATCATAACATAAAAACTGTGTGCTTACCTTAGTCGGGTAGAAATTACAAAAACCATGGCCTCCCTAAGCCATCCGATCTAGCGTCAGCGCGCATTAACATAAAAGTTCCATCACTCGAAACGTTACGAACAAAATGTTTGTTATTTCCAAAGATAAAAGGGGAAAAAACGATATGAACATTTTCCCAAACAAAAATTCCTTTGTGACAGAGATTTTGTAAATATACAGCAAGCATTATGAGACTTAATGTTTGAAGGAACGTATTTGAGAAGGATTCGTAATAAATTCATCAGCTTTGTACGGGGTTTCGAGCAATAAAGCTTATTGCAGCTCGAGTTATGGGTGATGAGACCTACTTTATATATTGAATTTTGGCAAATACTATTTGCCTCCCTTTTATTGTTCCGTGCCCTAGTAATGCGTTCAGTGTCAGTATGTGCACACACAGTGTTAGGCTTAGCAACGCTTAAGGGGATGCCTTGATTCGAGTCGAACACGCCCCCTAGAAAAAGACACGCTTATGCCTTCCGCGCACGAGAAAAAGAGATGGAACACTCTTCGGGAATGGCTTTTTTGGTCAAATTTCGATAAATACCTAACTTAGAGAAGTTTTATTAAAATTTCATAAAGTGAGATTTTAGATGAGATAAAATGCTATAATATAAACTTGACTGTGTCGTAAAATAATGTATCGTTTGAGTAGGCTGAGTAAAAAAAGGAAAACACAGACCCAAATTTGGATTTTTTTTCTATCGAGGAAATTTTAAGCAATCATGTATCGGTAAAATCAGAAAAACAATCATATAGTCAAGAATCATATATCTGAAAAACAGACCTTATTGTTTCTTAATCTAGTCAGAACGGCGTTGCAAAGCACGCGATAATTTCCAATGCACCGCCTTAATGGACTTTATTGTCAGTGAAAGTGTTATGAAGGTTACTCTGCCTGGTTCCGTCAATCCGACCGCTGTAACCAGCTGGTCGATCACGTAACGCATTGTACGCGCGTCAGGTAGACCAAAATGTCACTTTTTATATCGAAATCTGGACTGGACTGGACTGTTGGACTGTCCTAATGCGCGTTCCAAACGTTCCGTGATTACCCCTCTGGTCTTTATCTTGAGTCTTTGACGTGACGAATTGTGCCTATGTCATTAAAAAAGATATGGATATAGGTTTCCTTTCTGTTGAATACTATTATGTTCACTAAATAACTTCATTTTTCATTTTCTCATTTTGGATAATTCAGTCATATTATCCAAAATGAGAAAGTGTCATCTTATTTAGCAACTGCTACAACACTAAAGTCTCCTGATTTAAGTATGGCATTCTCCTGAATGGATGAGTTATTCCAAGTAAGCGAAGTTTTCGCAGTTTATGTTATTATACTGTAGAAACTCGGGTGCGCGATTTTGAAGATAGACGACGGCACAGCTCCAGAACTCAACGCTAAGCCAAAACGAGCACCTGCGGCCATTCACTAGACTTATATCAAAGTAAAACGAATAGTACGACTATCTGTAGTATTCCAATACTCGGATAGCTTACGCAATAGCTCACACAGCCGCCAAATTTTAATGGGATGGAATGTAACTTAAATACCAGAGGCGTTATGGGGCTACAATTCCACCACCGAACCGAATACGGTGTCACATTACACCAAGTAGAAGATGGCGAAACGAGCTTGACGATGGCGAAACGAACAGGCATATGTGGAAGAAGAAGAGAAACTGAAGATTTTAGAAACATAGATCCTTGCATGTCTAGCCGTTGCTGCCGCCATAACTGCTGTGGCTGTATTGTAAAAACATCGCGTGTTGAGGTGACGATGCACTGTGCAAGAAACTCAAGAACAAGCGATCTCGATAAAGGGTAATATAGTGGGCGACGGTTTAACCTTGGTCGGAGAACATATCATAGGGCAAGTCAGACTAATAAATATCGCTCCTTTATGCGATTACCTGCCCGGACTGTGACATGAACCGTTTGAACGATAATTTAGCTGTCAATCAGTGGTTGTGGTCTAATCTAAACAAGGTCTAGTTTTCCCTCTGGGTTGGAAGTTCAGATGACCGCTTGTGTTGCTAAGTTCCTATGCCAAATCAAGAGTGCCAAAGTGGGCCCCGGGTTCCTTTAGGATACAACCGGGAATAACGCTAGGAGGACGATGACAATGAGTGGTTACGATTTTAGAGCCTAAAAGGTGCCAGATGGCATTCCAAATCGACTCAATTCAATAAAGTATGCCCGTAGTCGAAACCGTCGGCTTTTTAACGTTTTTTGTACTTAAGGAATCCTTCGAGTGCTAGTTAAATTCGCAATAGACCGATTTTTACATAATCCTACTAATATTATAAATGCGAAAGTTTGGATGTTTAGATGTTTGGATGTTTGTTACTCAATCACGCTTAAACGACTCAACCGACTCGGGTGAAATTTTACACGAACATAGTTTTTAGCATGAATTAAAATATAGGATAGTTTTTATCCAGACGAAGTCGCGGGTGGCAGCTAGTTTAAAGTAAATTTTATATCGCACTGTGTGAAATAAATCTGTAACTACGTCTTGTTATTTATTACGACATTGTAAGTTTTTTCAGTGGAATAGAACCGTGCGGGTAAAGTCAATGATATATTTACACTTTGGCACCTTATTCCATCGCAATAAGGCGAAAAATTTAAACATGTCTTTAAAGTCGATAGTACCCATTACAATTTCAAGATACCTGGGGTCACTTTGACTGCTCAGTTGAGTGAACAGTTCATTGTACTCGTTTTTATTTTCTTTATTAACATAAGTTTAACGATGTGATAAAACATGGTTTCTAAGATAAGGCTGAAAGTGGTCTCGTAATGCAAGTTTTATCACGAAATGGCATGGACCTTGCGGGGTTACGGGATTATTTTATGTTGGTTATTTAATTGACAGTTTTAATAGAGAGTATAATAATTACATTTTCATATGACACGTGTGTGTTGTAAAGTCATCGCAATACTTAGATACTATGCCCCTCTTAAAAACGCTCAAAGTTATCCAAAGAGCAATGGAGAGGGGTTATGCTGGGAGTCAGAAACTAGACCTTCTGCAGTACCAAGGTAACCGATAATAGCTCTCCAATTCGCTGAACTTAGTTCGCAGTGTCATTTTGATGAAAAGATTCTTGCGTGGCAATCACGTGCGTACATCACCCTCAAGGTGGACTCATGACCTGGTAAAGGTCGCAGGAGTCCGCTAGATGTAGGTGGCGCAGGACCGGTCACTGTAACACTTTTTGGGGGAGGCTTATGTCCAGCAGATTAACAAGTCAACATTTTTAATTTTTGGTAAACAAAGTTTTAATGTTTAAGAGAGTAATATATTTCTGTGGACACCGTAGTAGTTGCTGACAAAAGTATTCACTACCCGACTGTGCACGACGTCCGCCTATCGCGGCGTCGACCGGGTGAATGCGCGGCGCCGCGGCGCCGTCCACCCAACAATCACCTAAGAAGTGACTAGTCCGAGACACGCAGCAGCGACGCGTCGGTCCCGCCCCCTGCGCTTGGACAGCCACCAACACCGACTAGGTGCGGCCCGGAACACAATCCAGTCGGCTCGCTCAGCCGGCCTACGACAGCTCGCAGACTCGATGCCCGAGTTGTAAGTTCGGGGTCGCAGAGTGCCCGCAGATACCGAGGTAACCTTATTACCGTAATGAAAAATAGTTTGTAACAGAATTAAATATTTATTAAAATCTTCACACTTTTAATTATAACTTGCCCTATCACTTTCCCTATCACTGTCCCTAACTACTAGTTCCTACTTCTCCTTGTTCCTTTAGTTGCTTCTTCCGAGAGACTTCAGCTGACACAAATTGCACTTTTTTTTTTTTGAACCTGACTGTTGCTATAATAGGACGTACCCAATATAGCGGTCGAATTGCGTGGTTGGAGGGTAGCCTGGGGAAAATCCAGGGGAGCCTCCGGCACGACCACGCGGGAAAGTTTGTACACTGGAATACTCTACGAGTTTGCGCTCCAGTGAGATTGGTTGAACGGTATCAACCGAATCTGGGGTGTGAGTGGTGTCGAACTACTGGGCTACTATTGCACAGATCACATTAATAATTTCTTATATACTTTTATATACTTTAACTGGTATAATTATACAATGTTAGGGTACTCTACCTACCTAACGTCTACCTACTTTTGACATGGATTTCTAAGTGAAATGGGATTCTAGCTGGGGTCAGTCTTTATTTACTTATACAATCTAGATACTTATATATTATTTATTTCTTACATGCGGTCCTGATTGTCCTCGTTGTCTTCTGTCGTTCATACCGACGATTTTTTGAATTCATTGACTCTCAGGAACTCCGCCGCACAAATTGGATTAAAGCAAAGCGTTAGTACCATTACCATTTACCAAGGTTATTATCCTTTGAAAATTTTATTCGAGACTGCAACGGAACTTGGTTGCAAATTAAAATATTATCGAAGGTATGAACTTGACTGGTCGAGGCAGGAGACACCGTCTTAATTCTTCGGATACCGATGATACACACAGAGTACCCTTTTACATGTAACGACTACAATTTGCACTTTAACAATTGTTCGCTATTCAACAAAGGTCAGAGGCAAACATTTAACACGGTAGGCGTGGTAAACCTTAAAACAGTTAAATAATTACATAGTTATAAGTATAATTTTATTTCAAGGAACATGTAATTTTTGTTAGTGGCTATGTTAACCCCTTAAACACCCGTGATAATTTATTTTCAAGGAACCTTTTTATATTTAAAATTCTTACAGTCACAACTGCCATATCTTGCCATGGGTTAATCTACTGCGAATACACAATCTGTCTCAAGCCTATTTGTGGCTAAAGACATTTATTTATTCATTATTTATTTAAGTCCGTTCAAATTACACATGCCATTAATATGCGGACGACAGAAAGCGGAGCCTTAGTTATTTATTCTCGTAGGATTCTGTTGGCACTTTGTGATCAGTACCTACCGCAAAAAGGCTTCCCTTGATACAATTTTTCCAATTTTTTAATATATCGTGTCCCAGATAACAGAAATCCGTAGGATAAGTAAAAACTCTCTTTAAAAGACTAGTGTAGGAACACTCGTAATGAAAATGTTTCCTTTGCTATTTTTTTTTTACATTAGCCCCTTTGTATACACACTAATACAAAGCTTTGTATAGGCTTAAAGATATTTCCGAGCGAGTAGGTCCTCTCTAAGCATAGCAACGAGAAAGACAAATGAGGATTCATAAAAAAGGTCTTCGTTGGATTTTTCTTATAAAAAAGGTTGTACTCGTACTCATATAAGTGTTCATTGCCAGTTAGTGCCTAGGTTATTGAATACATGTTTCGACGAAGCTAAAAATATGTGACGCCACGTTTATGCTGCTGTTATTTAGTTCAATCAGGGGGTCGAACAGACACTTACATTATGCATTCTAAGTGATAATTATGTGCTTGCCGAACTGACGTGTAAGAAAAAGAAAGCGAAACTTCTGTGATTTTTTATTGTCTTTGATCGATTTCTGCAAGGTACTCCATTGTCACAGACTTGTTACATTTGAAAAAAAAAAACGATAAACCTTTGGTGGCATTGTAAAGCCTCCATAATTCCTAAGCGTTGGCAACAGCCATCTAGTACATAGTAGATTGTACCGTAGCAAATTGGGAAACTACCGTACTAATATCCACAAATAAGAGTGTACGATGTTGGCTAATGTACTGGCGTCTGCTCCACGGACAAGGTCCAAGCTCTTATATTAATATGATGATGACGTGTAGTCTGCTGAACGGCCATCAATTGATCCATCGTTGACACGACATCAAAACAAATAAATCTTTGAATCTTTCAAACAACAAAGCTAACGGGTCATAACGGTTGAGTAAAACAAAAGTTGTCTTTCGTGTGGTCAATAGTTAAAGTCTCCTGTGCATATAAAATAACTGGCTGTGACAGACAGACTGAGTGATCGCATACCTAAGTGTTTCGCTGGACCAATATTGGTATAGAACTTTGTTTGTTCAGATCAAAGATCCATTAAAAAATACAGCAAATTAAAATCAAAATAAATTACAAATTTAAAAAACATGCAAATTCGAAAACAATAATTATTTGATGAATGCTAATAATTACACGGTTGAACTCGCGACATGTTTCATACTGTTCGGGAGTTATTTGATTGCATTAAATCATATTTGAAGTGACGCCGTTTATGCGGATTAAGAGTACTTACAACCAAAAATTTGGCTTCGTATCCCTTAACTTTGGCAATGTCCTCAGGAGGACGTGAACCTAAATCTCTGTATGACCCACCGCCTTGTAATGTATTCTTTCTGAACACACCTATTCGTTGTTCATATTTACGCTTCTTGATGTCTCAAGTTTCAAGAAAAGAATAATGAGCGAGTTTTCAGTTACAACTTTTTAAGTAGGTACATGCGTGAAGCTCGAATGCGTATTCTGCCCAAACAGCCTTTTGAAGGAGTACGTATCGTGTAACAAGTTTCAAAGTTCCCCATTTTTTAATTCATTTAACCAAAAAGATCTTATTTAGTTCTTAAGACTGCTGTCAACATCAGTTTTTTTTAAGAAATCGGTTTGCTTTTCGTTGATATCATTGTAATTCTCTCAAACTTTGAAAAGTCAGGGATTTTCTTACTTCTTGACTTGAGCGCTTAGGGTTCTTATAAATTAACATATAGGTACTTATATACTTTTTTTACATAAACTTACATATATTACTTTTATCGACCATGCAATGAAATATTGACGTTACGTTCTTTATAATAGCAGAAGCGTAGTATCAGGTTTCAGGTGCGGCTAAACGAGAGGCCCAAAATGAAATTTCATATAAAATTGAAGGCCTTGGCCAACAAAATGATCGGCTTTTTTTTCATCTTCAATTGGTGATACAAGATGGCGTTCAGGCAGTTCACAAATCTTAAGGTTTTTTTTTTATTTCGTTGCATGTTTGAGAAAAGCGGCGTTCCCTTATTTCACCGACAAACGTTTCACCGAATTCTTCGTTTCATTGAATTACTGTTAATTAAAAACCGTTAACTTTTTAGGAAAAGCTAAAATGTCATTCTGTAGAATCCATTAAGTTAGGTTAGGTTTGCTTTATAACATTCTTGAAAAGATTACTGATTCAAAAAAAATGGTTTTCGATGAATAGAAATTCCGCGAAACATACATTCGATGGAAAAATTGTCGGTAAAACAAGGTAGGTACAACCGCCTTTGATAAAAGTCCTATGAACATAAAGTAGGTACTCTTTAATAGTACGTTACTATAGAGGCCGCGAAAATAGAGTTTGCGGCCAAGTAGATATAGAAAGACGAGCGTAGCGAGGCCGGATATGAATACGCACGAATTAAAGATTAAAGTGCTTTCATTTCAGAGGACGTTTACCAAAGGCCTATGCCTAAGTGAATGGGTTTGTCAAAGTTCAATAAGGTTATACTATTTTTGTATAACAAGACGGTTGCAACATACATCTTCCTGATTGTTACTCCAAAATACAAACGAAGATAAAATCTCCACAACGATTCGTTACAGTGAGGCTCCGCTGAACAATATGAAACTTTGCTTGTTCGCATCTCCCATAGGTCCTTCACATGAAATTCCTTTGATGTTTCCTTCACTACATTATTATATCTTCCACTGCAACGACTTTTGATGTAGGTAATTGGATTCTTTGTACATTGTGTTTAAATTGGTATTTCATTGAAAACGATATTACTTACCTCTTGTATTACTTCTTTGTCCTGTCATATCTGATTTATTACTTCCTAAAGCACAAACGTCCCCAAGCCTTTCTTACTTTTTTATCGGATTTGAGGGTAAACGCATGACAAAAAGGTCGTAGAACACAGCATTACGGCATCTTAAACCTTATATTAAATAAATATTCAATAATCTTACACAAATTGACCTTTTTTTTCGTGGAGAAAACCTGTCAACCGGGTATCCAATCATCGGGTCATGACTGGTCCACTAAAAACTCTACGGCGGCCGGCATCTGCAGGATCTCATTCTGAACCACCTCGCGCCTCGCCACATTTGGCTCGTCCTAAATAGGGTGGAAAAGAAGTTCGTCGCATTCCCTTGAATTTTAAGCCGTGCCCCAGCCCCCGCTAGAAAAGATGACGATATACGTACTCATATATACAGGCTGGTGTCCTGTCGTTTGCCCAAAAAACATTTCGCAAATTTACACTTAAAAACTAACGATTAGCAAAATTGTGTTTTGACGAGTAATTTTTATACAACTCAACTTTCTACAAATGACTGATTTGACCAAATAATCAACAGGCAAATTTACATTTTATAAATGATCGTGAGGACAAATCAAATTTTAGCAACTAAGTTACCTGTCAAAACTAGTATTGGACAAAAAATGTTTGCACCAATTTATTATTTGACATGAGTTTCTTTTGTTAAAAGGAACAGGGACAGTTCAGAACTAAAATGTGTCAAATTCTCAACTATTACATATTCTACTTTAGATGATATATATGATAGATTAGTAGGCAAGTAATTTTACTTCAACACATACTGCTAGGAAACTAGGGTAAGTTAGGTTATTATTTGGCTAGTTACGGTGGCAAATGCAATAAGTAGAATTTGTGAAAGTTGAGAATTTATACTTCTTATGAATTCACAACTTTCACAAATTCTACTTTAAGGCAAGTCGGTGTAGGCACGACGACGAAGACGACGGCGCCCAGAGCCGATTTTTTAAAATATTATGTCTACTATTACTGCGTGTGTGATATTTTGGTAAGTGTATAAAATTGCCAAACATATTATTTTGTGTAATGAAATATATACAATTTACGCTTTATAATTGAATAAGTACATTTGACGTTATGTACTTATTGCTGATAAAATTGAGTGCTTGTCAAGTAAACGTTTGTAAAGTGAAACTTTTGCGCAATGACACGGTTGCCAAGTAAATATTTGATGAAGCGTTTTTTGTCAAACGATAATTTGCTACATAATAATTTTTTGGTTATACATTAGTAAACCAAAACATGGCATAGATCTAGGGGCAAACCTAATAGAAGGTAACTAAGGAAACAGGCTACTTCAGATGTAGCAGTAAATAAGTAAACTGCAACTTACATTACACGAGCTCGCTCGCTCATAATGTGCCATTCATTAATTAGCAGACTCCTTGGGAGAAACGACCTTAGATTATAATTTCCTGGTAAAATCCGCTTTCTTTCGAGTGCGTCAGGATTAAATAGAAAACAGAGGATATAGAAATCTTTTATTTCATCACTTCATTTAAAAGTAGCGGGAACCGGTTCTTTTTTGTTGAAATGGAATTTAGACCTAGTTAGATTCGTAAATCATTGTATTGTTAATCTAGTCATAATCTTTACAGCAGTTTTCGAAAGCCCATTAGAATCAAATAATTATACAAATGTCGACATCTGCCTTTTTCTCGAAACGACATGGTCCTGAACGGGCCGAGTGACGTGTTCTCATCAGAGGGGTCATGTTACTTTTTGAACGGACGTTAGGACAACTCAACTATCATTAACCCATACAAACGTGACATTTAGACCAATCTCGTGCGCATACATTTCGTTACGTGATAGATCAGCAGGCCCCCTGTTTCATTTCGAAATGCAGAGAGATGAAAGTGGCGATATCCTTGTGACATCATGATAGTTCCTCTATTTGTTAGATATTATCGCAACATTCAGGCGGGAAGCCTAAATCCTAATCAAAACAAATCACAGCCAAGACGGCTGATTATTGTTGACTTCACACAAATTCTGTCTGTCAGACTTCCATCCCAGTAATGGAAGACATATTTGTCGTACATTTGTTTATAGCAGAAAGCAAACTTACTTCCGACTCGAATTTCGCGAACAAACAGACTACTCAACTGTGTAAATATTCAGCTTACTGCACACCCTCGATAAACAGCTGCCGCAGTTCTGGAGATTTGTGAGTGAACCCCGAGTTGGCGGTCCAAGTAAAAAAAAAAAGTTAAGTTTCAGCAATCCCACATACATAATACTGGAAGTATTATCCAACTGGGGTAATGAGGGAAAATCTAAGAACAACACACAATTAAGTATAAGAGATACTGAAATGAGTTTTTTGGTTCTTATTCTGATAAGGAGAGGGATTTAAAAAAGCATATCGGGATTCGGACGGGGTTTAATTTGTTTCAGACCCAGAGATTGTTTTATTGCATAAATTAATAGCTAGGGGACCCAGTATCGACGATCAAATAAAAATGCCGTATTTTATAGTTAATTATCGATGGTTTGCTTTTGGTAGCTCGAGAAATCATCCCTAAATTGTTTGTGGCAGCTCTACCAGACGGAGTATTGCAGGTATATTTAAGGTTATTTTTTTGAAGTTATGGAGTTTGAGTCACTGCTGGGTGAGATAGTGAGATACATATTAAATTTGTTGGTAGTGAGAGAGATATGACGCGCGTGCCCGCGCTGCTGAGTGTGAAAGAGATAGTGAGATACATATTAAATGTGCTGGTAGTGAGAGAGATACGACGCGCGGGCCCGCGCGGGCCAGCGTGAGCCCGCGCTACACACGCGTTGCTAACGCGTCGCTGACGCCGCCGCTTTCGGTGTGAATATACTTACCGCTTCAACCGCACCCGACACGCGCCGCGCACGACACGCGTTCGGTGGGTGGAGGCCTTCAGCTAGCGTTAGCGCCACTACGCGCACTTCAGCTCGGTTGTGGTGGGCGTGCCGCAGCCGCTGCAGGAGAACATCGCGTGTGCTGACTTTTGGCCGAAGGGTGTCGTGTTTCGGTGGTTCCGGGGCCACCTATCGAATTCTACACCGGACTTGTCGACGCAACGGAGCCACACTGTTTCGTCGCGTAAATAATAATTACTGTTTCAATGTTATATTTGTTTTGTTTGTATGTTAGTCTTTAAGGTATTTGTAATTGTAACTATTGGTCTTAGATACCTGAAATAAATGGTTATTATTATTATTACTAATAATATTCGTAGTACCTAACCTTGTCTTTAATACTCATAGTAACAATGATTTATTGTTACATTTGAAGCAACTAGTTATGAACTCTGTGGTAAGGTTGTCGCGGAATGTTACCTCCACCGGTAAATACACCCCGAGTAGCGCTTGACTTTGTACTTAAATTCTAACGCCACATACTTTGTCAAAAATGTACCTTAAAATAGTTAAAGTTTTAACGACAAAGCTATCTGGTGGCCGGGAATTATTTCTCTGTGAGTAATTTTGGATAGTAACTTATTTTATTTAGACATCATATACTTAGAAGCGATTTCCAGATTTTTGAAGTGAGCATATGGATAATGTCTTAATACTACGTGACAATTCAGATCGAAATCGATAGAATACTACTATAGATAATTATATAAGTACTTAAATAAATAGAAACCATCCACGACTCAGGAACAAATATTGAACCTGGGACCTCCGGTTTCGTAGGCAGGGTCACTATCAACTGGGCTACCAGAGGTCGTCATTGTGCAATGTATGATATACCAAGAGCAATGACATTTTGTTAAACTGTATAAGTTTTTTTTTTATCACATTTTGTCGATCTTTTATACCCACATTTATGTTAAAAGTGGCGCTGGAAACATACTTTTCATGTGCTCTGCCTACCCCTTTTAGGAATAAAGGCGTGAATGTATGTATGTATGTATGTATGTATGTATAATTTTTTAAGCAAAAATAGATGTATATTTCCACAAAACTCCATCGCTCATTGACTCCGAAATCATAAATATGGACTTCCCATTCATAACCCTCGTCACATTCGTTAACAATTAAATTAATGGATGAATTTAACATTTAATATCGGCCTGTGTTCGATTTCCAATCAGCAAACAAAAGCGCCGGTCGACTGTACATTTGGCTTATTGTTTTTATATCTCGCCGTATTTACGGATTCCGATAAACATTTACACGACCAGGAAGTCTATTTGGATCGACGTGTTCGACGAAACATATTTTTTTGGACACCAGCAGAAATTATTTGGAGTGATTCAAAATGAATCGAAGGCAGATCAGGCCGATCACCTCCCCGATGAATAGTTACACGAACGGGGTATCTATTTCACCCGACGTATTCATAAGAAGCACTTGGCCAGATTAGAAGACCAGAGATGGAACAAAGCGGTGACCTCATGGTACAAGACACCGAGGGAGACCATAAACCAGGTCGAAAAATGACATTATCCCAGTATCTGGACTATGTTGGATGAGGTACAGAACACATTGGAAAGGTTAGAGGAGGCCTATACTTATACCACAAAGGGGTCCTTAAATTAGACATAAACATAAGTAATTGAAATGTAACTATATGCAAATTTAAGTAATAAACGGCTCTATTACAAGCTTTTATTTAACTTGCAATGTATGCTTGTCCGCGTGGAATCTTGCAACTGAATTTTGAAGCAGATATCTTCAACCGGTTGATCAAAATTGTCATATTGGATGGACTTCTCTGCGTGATCGCATCAGAAATCAGGCTATCCGCAGCGGAACCAGGTAACGATTATAGCCCTCCGAATCGCTAAACTTATGTGGCAGTGTGCGGGGCACATTGCACGTAGAACCGATGGCCGTTAGGGCGGAAAGATTCTCGAGTGGCGTCTACGTAACCTATGTTCGACCTAACAACATTTTGCCTAATATCGGTAAGACTTATTTTATTTAAACTAAAACTATTTGGCATAATCTCACTTTACCTAATTTTTATTTGAGTGAAAATCATGTTGTATATTCCTTACTTCCTATAATATTATTTCACCAAATTGTAAGGTACCTATTTTTTAGTTTTTATAATCTTATTTCGTATACTGTTTCGTATTATTTTCGTCTAACATATAAAATTTTGACGATTTTGAACGTTTTGAATACACGCATTGCAAGGGATCATGTGTGGAAGCGACTAAGTAAAAAAAAACGGCTATGGTGCTTCGCCGGCGGCTACCGCGGCACACTCGCTTCGCTCCCTCCTCGGCTCGCGCGCTGTAGTTTTGCAGGTTTCTAACAAGTAAATATTACGATGATTCAGTACTACACATAAAAACTTAGTACAAACGTTATGGCTATAATATAACGTTATCGCTACGGCTGAGTGATGTTTAGTTAAAATAAGAATCGACAAAGTGATTTTCTAAATGAAATAATATTCGGCAAAACATGAGTTTTAAAAAGGGAAATTTAGTGTAAACGTATTTCGAACAATTACAAATTAAATTATACAAATTGACTTTAGACAAACAATTAATTACAGTAAAAGTTGTTAGAAAAACTGAAATTAAGCAAAACTTTATTAAGCCTGTCAAGGGAATCCCCCTGTCTATCCACGCTAGTGTAAAGGTCGCGGGAGTCCGCTGGATGCTAGTGGCACAGGACCGATGATTGTGGCACTCTTCGGGGGAGGCCTTTGTCCAGCAGTGGACTTGTTTAGGCTGATATGATGATGATGGAATGGATTATATCTGATACATTAAAATTAGCGCGCGGAATTCTAACCAATCTTATTTAAATTAGTCGAGGCACATAGACCTCTGGGAAAAAGCCGTGGTGACAAAATTACTGGACAGTAATTGCTTTGTTCTAAGTAGAACTTTTAATCGGCCCAACATGTGTTTTATGGGATCGATTAGGCAAATTCCCAAGCTGCATCTTCGATGGTAATTTAGGCTTTATGTACAATACGTCCTATGTATTGTACGCGTTCATCCCTCTTCCGTAAACGTATTCGAAAAGTTTCTTCGGTAAATACTCATTATCTGGGTCTCAAGACATATAACCATGAAGCAAGTTAGGGTTATGTGGGGTCATACAAAGTAATAATGTAGACATTATCATATTCATCATTCGTTCCCCCAAAGCTGAGGAATCATGGAATTATGCCCAATTCTTACCGATCAGAATGCGATGAGAGGCTTTTTTTAATTTTTCTTCATCTAGTTTCTGGTGATCACACTCGTCAACAGGACCTCGACGCCACACCACAAAGCAAGTTAGTGCTATCACATAAGAGGGCTTAGGTGTCATTGCGTTTGGTTTGTGCGACAACTTTACTCTACTACTTTCCTATTAAATACTCTTACTTTACTTCAATTCACTACAACGTACAGTGCATGATTATTTAATAAGTAAGTATACATTTTTTGGGGACAATCTTACACAAATGTACCTAGTCCCAAACTAAACAAAGCTTGCCCTATGGTTACTAGACGACGATATACATACTTAAATACACTCGCGGGCAAAGAATACGGGTCGGTAAAATACCGTCATATTTCCTAAAATAGTGCGTAAGAGGTTGTATAGTCATGATCTTTATCTAATTTTACATATAAACTGCTAATAACAGTAAAAAATATAACGTTACCAGGTTTAAATCGGACTCGTAAAAACCCAAGAAAAAAAACAACGTTAACGGAGCGAGATATCGCAAAAATCGTGATTTTTGGATATCGATATTTTTATGATAGGATCCAGGAAATTGTTAATACAGTTGGGTATTGTAAAGAATAGCATATTATGTAAATAAAACAAGTATTAAATATTTTAAAAAACCTATTGCAGTTATTTAATTTAGGGTGACCCGAAATATTTGACCGCGAGTGTAGATAAATAAATAGGTAGGTATAAATACACAAGAAACATCCACAACTCAGGTACAAATAATCATGCTCATCACACAAATTAAATGCCCTTACCGAGATTCGAAACCGGGACCTCCGGCTTCGTAGGCAAGGTCACTACCAACTATTTAGTCTACAGAGGTCGTCATATTTAGAATGAACTTCGGGTCTATATTTCTCTCTGGTTTGCTGTTACACGTTCTTATGCCAAACAAACAAACCCTACTGTTCTGTGCTGGACTGTACTTCAGTTCACCTACTTCGTAACTCAACTGTTAAGTTCGACAATTTCCGCCAAGGTTCGTCGTTTCCAGATGCTTCGAAGGCGCACGAGGATGTTTGAACACACAGAACTTCAAATATTGTGCGTGGCTTGTTTATTTGCTTCTTGTTTCCAGTTTGTTCACTTTACCCCCGTTGTAACTGATATTGATGCAAATACTCGCTTTTGCGGATGAAATGTTTTGTGATATTTTTAACGTGGAGATTTTACCACAAGCGTTGGTTAAAAGACAATTCGTATTTTTATTTTAGCACTAAAACAAGGGAAGCGAACGAACTTTATGCTTAGCTTGGACCGAAAATCGTTTGTCCGGTGTCCGGTGTTCCGCTGTCCAGGTGTTCCTCTACATGTCGCATTAGTCAACCGATTCTCGTTTCAGTAATTCATAAATGAAATCATTTTGAAAAATAGAACCAGGCTTCTCCTTGCCCCTTCGACTACCTCGGCTCTCGTGCACTCTGACTTGCAATTCACCCGAATGCGAGAACATTGATCGTACGTGCAACAGGTATCGTACGGTAGCCGGCACAGTCAAGTGCAAAAATAGGTATCGATTTAATCCTCTCGTAAATATGTACCGAAACCTTAATCCGCTTACAAAAGAGCGATGTGACATATTTATGAGTGAGTTGTATGCGGTATATTTTTACACTTGACTGAAACAAAGATGACGCGCAAACGTTATGACCCTAATAAAACGACAGAGCTCATGATATGCGGTAGAACAGGATGCCATTATGTCAGTTTTTAGATGTCATTAGGCGTATTCTATATGGAAGTAAGTAGAACTGTTATTGTGGCATGACAAATGATTGGTTGCTAGATTTACAAATAAAATCGAATTTGGTGAAAAATCCACACACATATATATATAATAATAATAATAAAATAGTAATAATAATCTTAGGTATTAACTAATCTAACCTTATACAGTAAGGAGATAAGTATTAAGTATTATGATCTATAAACATTGAAATCATGTTGGCCAAAGGTACCAGCCTCAGCATTTGCTGGCCGGGTTGCCCAGCGCTGATTTTCATTTTGGCCCCGTTGTTTTGGAGGTAAATATTAGGTTCATTCAGGATGCGCTGTGCAATTTGCCGTTAGGTTGGTGTTGGTAATAAGGAAAATAACATTTAAATAATGGAAGGAAAAATAAAGTAAAGTAAAGTAAAGCGTGTATGTGTATCATGTATGGCTGGTGTATGTAGGTATATGTTTATGGTAGTAGTATTGTGTGGTTCAGTGTGTGAGTTAGATACTTAAGTGTAGGTTTTATATTTATAGTAAATAATTAAATTTAAAAACTTCCAACTTGGTTCAGCTTTGCCTTTGCATTTCAAGTAGGTGCTTTTGCATCAGTTTTTAAAATTGTATCAATGGCATTGGTTCTCGCAGAGGTGGAGGTAGGTCATTCCAAATTTTCGATGCGGCAAACTTGAAACAACCTCTGAATGACGCGGTTTTATGTGGAGGAACTATTAGTTGGGTTTTCCTACAGCTTCTGAGTGACCTCGTACGAGAATCTTTAACCCACTTTAATTCATTATACAGATATCTCGGTTTAGCAAATTCAATAACTTTACGAAGGGTAAAAGCTAGGTGCAGAGGTCTCCTGCTGTTCATGTTCAGAATTTATCTGTTGTTAAGGTATGGAGTGATATGATCTCGCTTTGGTATATCTGGTGGATGGTGCTCTTTTTGGTTTTTTCAAAAATCCGTGGTCCGTTTACGATATCGCCGTAGTTGAAATGCAACAGGACTAACGATTCCATTAGAATTTCTCTGATCTCTTCAGAGAGATACCTTCTAATAGTGTCTTGATTTTATAAAAAGCATTTCGCATTAATATAATATAACTAAGCTGACATCCATTGTGCACCACACAATGCTACGCACAATTGTACTTGCGAAAAAATAAGAGGCAACTAAAGTGTAGGTACTTAAAGATTTTCTTGAGACGTCTAACACCGACTTAAGAAACCTTTTACAAATAATCTCTGTTTGCTGGGAACGAAAGCTCATTTTATATACTTAATTGCGTCATTATTTATGTTTGCGTGGCGACAAAGAACTCATCTCGCTCGCAATTATTTTCTTGGCAACGATAAACATTAGTGGCCAGGTATTTAAGGTTCTCTTCCATCTGTAATTTTTATTTACTAGTAAAATATTCGTTTGATTTTGCGCTGAAATATAAAACTTTGCTACGAATATGTAAAAATGTATGTTTGTTTTCTTTACTCGTGTATAAATTTAAGCAAAACACACCATAATACGTAGATATCTATACGGCAGTGATTCACTAGGAAACAAATTTCCCACGACAGGAACGTCATTAGACCGGTTAGAAAGAGACGGATAGTCTATACCGCCGCGACATAGCTCGCGGGCTGTCCTGTGACAGCCGTGCAGATAAAGTTCAAGAAGTGGTACAAAGTTGCCGGACTTCGCTCGATTTGTCGCGCGATACGTAGGACTACTTTATTGTCGCCCGATATGGCCCCTGGCATGTTAAGCGAAGTCGCGTGATAGGGGTGTAGACATAAAATAATCAATAATGTCATATTTTCTCGAAACATGATTAAAAATGTAGTCAAATGGAGAAAGAAATCAATGCAAAAGGTTAAATAATCACAAACTTAAATGTCGAAAGTTTTAAGAAGGGGTATGTTCTGTCCCTTTTTCGCAAAACGCAACTTCATATGAAACGATGACGCTGGAAGATTGTGTCGTCACACTAAGAGACGGCAACGTGCCGCGCCCCATCGTGTTCGACGCGGCCCCCCGGCAGCATCCTGTAATGTGACGTCACACACTTTTTTTGTTTGCGTTTTCTCTCTAACAAGCAATATTAAAACGGTTGAAGCTTCGTAATTCTTTGAGATATCTGAATGGAATTTTCATCACTAGGCATATTTTTTTGCCTTCTTTCATTTGGAGTAATAACAATTTTCGAATCTACACCCCTATTCCTTCAGACATCGCTGGCGTCGTGGACGTGGGCTTCAGACGTCGCGTCATCCTTGCGTCGTCTTCGAGACACCCATTTCGCTTCTAAGTGTGCGCAACGATATGAACGAGCGCGTGCGACATAATGTAGACACGAGATACACAAAGTTGAGGCCTTTATATTCCAGACAAGATCGAATTCCTGTTGGTTATTGGGAAGTTGTACATTATGCATCACTTGGGAAAACTAGGCACGTTCTTGATCTTGTCTGTGCTAAAACCAATGTGTCCATTAGACGCATCGATTTTGCATTGCAATTTGATGTCGACCTGTGGGTTAAGTTGCAGAGAAAGTCCGGAATAGTTTAAACGGTAACTTGATTCAGAATATCATCATGATCAACCGAAAGACATCCACTGCTGGACATAGGCCTCCCCCAAAAAGTGCCACAATGACCGGTCAAATTTTGCACCAGGATCGGCTTCCCTATAACACTGGCGGCATTTCCACGTTGGATAGCCATGGAAAGACTTTGCACCAGAAACGACTCAGAACGAGGGTACACCCCTTTTTGGCTGAGCTGACGGCCTATGTCATAAAGGAACTGTTTTCGCTCGCAATGTTAAAAAAATTAAGTTACACAGAGCACTTTTGTATGTAAATAAAGAAATAAAAATAAAAATGCGGACAATCTTACATATATCAACCTAATCCCAAACTAAGCAAAGCTTGTACTATGGGTACTAGACGACGATAAACATACTTATATAGATAAATAAATATTTAAATACATAGAAAACATCCATGACTCAGGAATAAATATTCGCGGTCATCACACAAATAAATGGCCTTACCGGGATTCGAACCCAGGACTTCGTAGGCAGGGTCTACCAACTAGGCTAATCCGTTCGTCATTTGCCCAAAGATAGTGAAAAGATATCTTATAAAGATAATATTGTAAACATGGCCGCCTCGAATTTTGAATGGCAAGAACTGATATGGAATGTTATCTTATGTTCCAGTGCCACTCTTAGCATAAATGTGGGCATCATTCATTTATGAATTGCATTATATGGTTCCAGTTCTTGAAAGTAAGTATATATGTTCCGGAGACATTCCGTTAGCGAGTGTTGCACATCTTCTACTCCGACTCTCTCGGTTCAATCTCTGGTGCTATAGGTTCGTGTAACAGTGCCCTGGATTCACCGACATCTGACGATGTCCGGGAGCTACTGAGCATTTATCTTGCCTCAATTCGGAAAAGTAGTTCGAAAATTTGTACTTATTGTACTATCGACAACACACCTAACTGACCATCGGTGCACCTTAAGTGCATTGTAATAAGGTTCTATATAAACACAGGATGGTCAGTTAACAATGTTGTCGTTTGTATAAGGGGGTGGCATAGCAGAGCAAGAGCAAAGAGTCAAAGCAGGCACAAAAACCTACAGTACTGTACCGCCAGTGGAACTAGGTGGGGTTCCGCTTAAGCTAGTATCGCAATTTAAGTACCTGGGGCATTGGGTCACCGCGTCACAGAAGGATGACCTGGACTTGGAGCGGGAGCGGAGGGCGCTGTCAGTGAGAAGCAACATGTTGATCCGCAGGTTTGCAAAGTGTACAGCAGATGTGAAACTTACTTTATTTAGAGCGTACTGCCAGTCTTTCTACACATGCAGCCTGTGGATCAACTGTACGAAGACAGCCTACAGCGCCCTGCGCGTCATCTACAACAACGCATTCAGGATGCTGATGGGGTTGCCGCGCTTCTGCAGCGCATCAGGGATGTTCGCGGAGGCGCGCACGGACGACTTCCATGCGATAATGCGTAAAAGAGTAGCGTCCCTGATGCGGCGTGTCCGCGGCAGCACCAACGGCCTCCTGAGCGCAGTTGCGGCGGCACATGATAGTCCGATAGTCTGCCACTGGACGCGATCTCATGGCTCACAGGTGAGCTATGAGAAGTGACCATGGACTAGATTAGATTAGTCTATAGTACCTACACTAACATAGCTTTAATTTAATAATGTATCTAAACTAAACTAAACTAACAAATATGGATGTACTGTTATCCGAAATAAACGAATTTATTATTATATTTATTATAGCATTAATGCTAAAACCCCCAGGAAAATAATAAAGAAAAAAGTATATATGTTCCAATATAAACCCTGTTAGGGTACAGCAATCTTTATAGACACTTAAATACCAACAAATAGTACTAAAAATAGTATAAACGATTGTCAAAATATGATATCGCGTGATAGGGTTGCTAGTCCATCGTTCACAACATATTTCCACCCTACTCCCCTAGTCGACTTTTACGACGCCCATGGGAAGAAAGGGGGTGGTGAAATTCTAACCCGACACCACACGAGAGACTACTAATATTATAACGCGGAAAAGTCCGTGAGATTGTAGCTTTGTATTATTTGTAAGTTTGTATGAATCGGATAAGTATCCGATTACAAAAAATATTTCACCTGTGTAAAGAATGGACTTTCCGGGAGGCTATATTTTATCCCGCGGGTTTGCCTGCGTTCTTTGCAAACCCTTAGTTTATAACCTACCTAGTTATAGACGGACGGGTAGGTTAGGGTTAGTTAGTAATCTAAATTATAAACTGACGAAGCTTACAATTTTACGGTGACTAAAATGGTTGAGTGTATTTAATGTAGCCGACTTTTTATAAAATTGTCCTTGTGATTGGAATCTTATTCCTCGGACGGCAATTTTTTAATGGACTACTTTTATGCAATCGGCCAACTTAAACCGTCTCAAGTATACATAGATAGATGTGTCCCACTACTAAGCAAAGGCCTCCCCTTTTTCATCAGCTCTCGCTTAGTCAACGTTTTGATATAATTTCCTCCGATACTTCGCAAAGTACAACTTAAGCATTGAATTGAACAGTTCCTATTCAAGATGCGTCATAGAAATCAACTTCAAAGAAGGGTTCTTAAGTCCCCCAGCACGGTCGACTCAAATCATATCTCCATACAAACGTTAGGTTGCTGGTTCTCATTTTAAAACGGCATACGGGAATAACATGAAAACTTTTATACACACAATGGGATCCGCCATGGTTGGAAACTATTTTCTGTTGCTATAAATTATAATGAAAACAATAGAAAAAATCGGCCAAGTGCGTGTTGGGCCACGCGCAGTGTAGGGTTCCGTAGTTGCTGTCTTTCTTAGTTATATCGACACGCACGCGCCAACTGAATGGTTGCGTCGGCCGAATGTGTACGAAAGTTCTAAATACATTTCAAGTCGGTCGACTATTACTCGGTAACTAGTTATGCCTACTTAGCCGTGATAGTTTTCCTTTTAAATTCATTATATGTACTACTGCCACGTTTTTTTCACATTCCCAGTAGCAGCCATTTAGCCGGCAGGGGGGGGGGGGGGGGACATGACTCGAACAAAAATTTGGGCTTTAAAGTCCAATATCTCGCACAAGAATCACTAATTTGAAAGGAAGGTACCCCAAATAAATCTTTTTCACGATTTTATTCTTCTGTTTGGTCGGCGTGATTGATTTATATACCCATGCCGAATTACAGTTTTCTAGTACTAATGGTTACTGAGCTAAGTCGAAGACGGACGGACGGCCAGACGGACATGGCGAAACTATAAGGGTTCCTTGTTGACTACGGAACCCTAAAAACATGAAGTGTTTAGACTCTCGCTCTTTTTTTTCTACCAACAGAAACTAATTTCTGACCTAGAAATGGCGGATCCCACTGTGTATTCAGTTTCATGCTATTCTTATTACTTTTTAATTACTTTTTAAAAGAGAACCAAACTACGTTTGAATGGAAAGTTTAGCGTCCCGGGGACCCTTAAACGTGTCCTTGATTCAACCCTAATATGGGCGAAGCTATTATGAATAAATGATTGAAGGATCTTCCGTTATCTCTTCAGACAATCCGTAGATGTAATGACAAGGTGGGGAGCCTTTAAAGTGTCGTTATAATATTTGTCTTTGTTGTAACCCTTGAGTTTCAAGCGAGGGTTAATAAAAAGGATGTGTTTCAAGTAATTGGATAAGTTCAGTTGCGAGAGGATACTTGCGAGAGCCTTTGTGTTTGTGTGAAAAAATATTCGTGTTAATTGTTTAGAGAGAAGAAGAGAACTTCACAACCATAGTAAATATAAATGAGCTCCAGCAGTATTTCAGATACTGCTGGAGCTCATGAGAGTCATAAGTCCATTAAGACCTGAGGGCTAAGCACGTAACGTTTCGAACGCTATTACTTGGTCGACTATTACTCGGTAACTTGCTATGCTTGCTTAGCCCTGATAGTTTTCCTTTTAAATTCATTATATATACTAGTGCCACGAATTTTTTCACATTCTCATTAGTAGCCATTTAGCCGGCAAGGGGTGCGGACATTTGACTCGAAAAAAATTAGAGCTTTAAAGCCCAATATCACGCAAACAGATCTCTGAGTTGATAAATCGTTTTTAGAAACCCATAATATTTTTAGAAAGCCACCATGGATTTAAAGAAAAAAAAAACAATTTGACGAGTAGTGGAGGTACCCTAAAAAAGTTTTTTTTTCAATATTTTATTCTACTGTTTTGTCAGCGTGATTGATTACTATACCCTACCATTACAGCTTTCTAGTAGTGGGGCTTACTGAGCTAAGCTGCAGACGGACAGACGGACATGGCGAAACTATAAAGGTTCCTTGTTGACTACGGAACCCAAAAAACGCGGTGAACGAAACCCGGCAAGGCTCGGACCTGTGTGTGCCTTGTATATCCTTGTACAGTCAAGGAATTTAATTCCCTTCCAATTTCGTTGAAATGTCGTTAGGCATTCGCAATAGTATTCAAATGTCAATAAGTATTATTTGTCATTTCACGTTACAGATAACCTCTTTGCGAAAAGGTATCATTTGCTTTTCTAATTACGGACATTTGTCAATCGAGAAAATTGAAAAATAATCAAATACGTTATTAATTTGAAAAATAAAATGCTTGCCGCTAATATCATATAGCAGAACTAGCGAGATGACAAACGAATCCGGACTCCTGTTTTAGAAAAGTGCCTTGGGGTCCCGAAGTTCAGTTCACCGTGTCAACGTAGTTAATCTGTTGCCTGGTTACTAACATATAAGTTTCTGTCAAAAATTTCATTTTTGGTACAAGCTTTTATTGCCGACTGTACTTTTCTGTATACCATCATCAACTGCTCATTGAGACGATTCTAACGAGCCCAAACTCGATGGGGTCATGTGGTTTTATTACGGAGTTCCTATGGCCACCTTCTGTCTCCATCATCAGATCAGCTCGATGGTACCATAATATTGAATTGTCATCCAAACTATACTTACACGCAAAATTTCAGCTCAATTGGTCACCGGCAAGTGGGTCAAATTTTACTTGCAAGATTTGACGGACAACTTACTTACATATATACATACTTTTATACTTACATACGAACAAGTCAAGTTAATATAAAGCTTGTAAAGACAATGCATGCGATATGTCAAAGTAACGTTGTGTTCTAGCTAGCTCATAAGGTGACAAGTTTGCTATACAATATTGAAACTTACGTGGGTTGGAAATGAAATTCCGTGATTGTACAAGTATGTATAAATTCACCCATATTAAACAGGATATATACAGCGTTCCTTACCTGAAACAAATAAGCAATTGTTAATAAAATAAACATTAATTGAATGCTAGTAAACAATACCCACGCTGTATGAGAATACCACAAATCAGAAAGGCAAATATAATTTCAAGTTTGTTGTTATAATGTGCGGCGACCGATAGATTTTTTTCAGTGTAAGTTATAGACCTGAATAAATTACTGACTACTGATGTACGAACAGAGAGGTGCTTTGCGAAACAAAAACATTGTTGAACCATTGTTTTGAGCGCTGGGGGGAGTACCATAGGCTGTCATTGCGGGATCGGGGTGACCCGCGATTTTCCAAAGGTTTCCTTGGTGTAATTTAATATGTAATATGTTCTAGTTACATTTCATTTAATGTGCTTACTTGTGGCACAAAGGAACTGGTGTGATTCACCAGAATGCCGCCAGTGTGGAGCTCCCGAGCAGACTACACCACACGCTATTTGAGTGCCCTGTAACCAAATAAAACGGGCAAGTGGAGGATCTTAAAACTTTAACCGAAGACGCCGTAGCGTACTTGAAAAATGGAACATCTTTAAAGTAGAGAAATATAATACGATAAATTTTCATTGAATTTATTTACAATTATTAATAATGATGATGGTGTATCTAGAGTAGACTTTATATGGACTAGTATGTTTCCGGATTAAATAATTTTAATTTCATTTTCATTAAACCTTCATTTAACATTCAATAAAACTTTAAATCGATATAATTAAAAAAGGAAGTAATAAACCTATCATTATTAATGGGTAATAATGTGGATAATAACGACGTGGGAAAATTCGAAGCATTTTAATAACATTTTCTCATGAATTTTAGCATTTTTAAAAGCGTCTCCGATTTTTCGCTAATATTGCGTCAGCTTTATTAAAATGTTGGTATATGCCCTTGATTAGATCTTGGGATAAGGTGTCAAAGTGGAACCCGGGCTCCTTTGGGGGCACAACCGGGAACAACGCTAGGAGGATGATGATGCACTTGATTAGATATTCCTATGGTAAAAGGTCAGAGGAAGTCAGGTTACTTTGAGGGTCAATCAATATTCCTTTTTTTTCCAAATCGGTCCAAAAAAATTGGTTGAAATGTTTCTAAAGCTTAAAACGTTCCGTAAATCATTTGCCGTCTCTTCGCTTGATATTTACATTAAAAGAATAGTGATTTTTGCCCCCAATGAAGGCCAGCTGAAGGTCCTGGGTTCGAATCCCGGTAAGGACAAATATTTGTGTGATGAGCATGAATATTTGTTTCTGAGTCTTGGATGTTTTCTATGTATTTAAGTATTTATATCTATTAAATATATCGTCGTCTAGTACCCGTAACACAAGCCTTATTGAGCTTCCTATGGGGCTAGTGCGATTTGTGTATGATTGTCCCCTTATATTTATTTATTTATTTATTTTATTTAATGAAAGTTACTTCGGAAAATTTAATATAAGTATACATTCTAGTTGCCCACCCTGTAGAAAACTCATATCATGGCATCCCGCTCAACCACATGGCACGTGCTCTCATGGCTACATTAAATGTCAACTTCGCCGTACTTTACCCACTGTTTACCTTTTTCGATTACATAACACAATCGGCCTAAAGGAGCGTTTTAGCGTTTTATTTGCTTAAAGCGACCAAGGTACAGACACCCGGTACACTCGACAGACCGAATTCACAACAACGACAGTTCACGACACTGCACTGGGCTACAGAGAGGCATAACCTTGACTCATTTGTTGAGCAATATTGCGCATCAGTTGCAGCTCTTAAGTCATTAACTCTGGAAGATTTAGCAGATTTCATTATTACGCATATTGTTGCAACAAAAAACTCAAAATCACCGCGCGCGCGCATCTCCTCTATTAAAAAACCCAATAATACCTTAAACAATAATAAACCTCAAATTATCTCTCAAAATAATCTAATAAATCTTGCAAGTAAAAATTTTGTGATTGGATTGCCGAAGAATCTCAACCGAACCAGCACATCAGGTATTCATCGCAGCAGCACACGAGGTAATCCCTATTAATCCTTTCAAATTTACACCATCCTCCTTTTTGATGGAGACACATCATCCGAAAAAAAAAATTCCATAGACGTGATCACTACCCCTAGCAATGAGGACTGATATATGGAGGCCGTAAATAATAATCGAAATGGAAAATTTAACATGAGATGATGTATGTAACTTCAGCGGGCGTTTCGCAGCGCCCTGCAGGTCCGCCGACCTGCACCTTTATACCGATGGTCTTCAGATTTATACACAGTCCGTGCTTGGCGATCTCCCTTCTGCCATAGAAAGAACTAATGATGACTTGGTTGGTACGCATTCTGAAATGGTGTCAACGATATGGTCTGAGTGTGAACCTAGCGAAGACCCAAGTCATAGTTACTGGCAGCAACAATCTGATTTCTAGAGTTGATTTTGTAAATCTCCCTCCAATACTTTTTGATGGGATTCAGATTGATTACTCGATGCAAGTGAATAATCTTGGGATCATTATGGATCGCTCCTTGTCTTGAGTGCCTCAAGTGAGTGAGGTGAGCAGGAAGGTATTTGCTGCAGTGGGGTCTCTCAGGCAGCTTCGTAATTTTCTACGTATTGCAACTAAAATTGCGCTCGCTCAGACTTTACTTCTTCCTATTCTTGATTATGCTGTTGTATCCTATCGCGACCTTTCTGAGGAGCAGCTTAATAAGCTTGAGCGTCTCCAAAATGTATGCATTCGGTTCATATTTGGGTTACGCAAATATGACCACGTTTCTAGTTTCCGTTCCAAACTCAAGTGGCTCCCTATCCGTTATCGCCGTAACTCTCACATTATTTCGCTTCTGTTTAGTGTTCTTTTTAACTCTGCAACTCCCCGCTATCTCAAAGAGCGTTTTAGTTATTTTAATTCTGTTAGATCTTCTAACAATTTGCTATTAACTGTGCCTTCGTCATCTTCCAAATTTTACAGTAGTTCGTTCACTTTTAAGGCTATTCGACTGTGGAACTCTCTCCCTCTTGATATAAAACAAGCTAAATCTATCTTCAAATCTCTTCTTAAAGAACATTATTTGTCTCTCCCCTAACCCTGATTTTCTTACTATTATTATTTTTTGGCGGACTGTTTATGTATTATATATTTTTATTTGTGATTTTTATATATATGTATGATTGTGTCTGTATGTTTATATATAGAGCTATTTATGTACGTGTATTTATAAAATTATTTTGATTTTGGCTGATTATAATCTCTGCAGCACCTACTACATAATTTAATTTTATCTCTTTCTCCGATACCCAATGGGTGTCTGGAAGAGATCGCTCTTCAGCGATAAGACCGCCTGTTGTCTACCTCTACATGTTACATGTTATTGTATTGTTTCTCTTTCTAACTGCTTTGTTTGTGTGAGGTGTGCAATAAAGAGTATCTGTATTTGTATTGTACCTAACTTACTCCACCGTATTCAGCTATCCTGCTATTTAAACGAGCGGTCAATACACCAGAAACACCTTCATATTTTTTAATCACTACTACCAACAACCCAGTTACAGCGAAATCACTAGCAAAATTTTACAGATCAACTAAATACAGCGCGAACACTTAACCCTTCCAGCATTTCGCAAATAGGTTCTTGGTTTAATGAGGGACCTACTAGAAACATCAGCGTTAGAGACAGATAATTTGTTTTTTTTCCATTAAAACCCACTTGAGTTAAACTGAGAGATTTTTTTGCTCCGCCGCAACCTTTTATTCGTAAATTAAAGCAATTCTAGCAGAACCAAGTCCTTTTAACGTGTTCTTTAATAAAGAGCCACCTTGTAGCAAGGTTTAAGTTATAAGCAAAAGTTTTTTTGAGCTACCGACTCGATGGAAAAGTTCGTTCCTGTGTGGTTCTGACCTGTAATATAAAACCACATTCATGGTCCTGCTTTGCCAACTGCAAGCTACAAGATACCTAAGATACGTTAAGGATAAGAAATAGGTACATTGGAACTCATATCCCCGTCTCGCTCTATCTATCATAACTAACATACTATGTGAGGTGTTTCATAATGGGAGTCTTATTCGCAGAATATTTTCTCATCTCCAGCTACTTACCACGACACGTTCGCTATCCGAGTACCCCCAATGATGGGTCATGCATCTGCTTTTCAGGAGTCCGTGCTGCCACAACGGATTCACAGCATCGTACTGGAAACACACTTAGACGTGTGACATTTGCAGATCATTTTGTATAGGGACAGTGAACGAGTTTATCTTGGAGTATATAACTATCGAAGCCACTTATCTGAACTTGTGAGCGTAGTGGTAGTATCAGATAATATGTCCATGCGCTTATGTTCCATAAACCCGCATGTATGATTTAGCGTCCTTTACATGACAGCTTTGAAATCCAGGCATCAGTCACTGGTACTTAATATCCAAGAGATCAATGTAGCGTTGCTGTTTATACGGGTTCACTAATGTTAGACCAAACAACTTTTGGCCAAATGTTTCATTTGACCTAATGCATTTTTTTCTTAAATAGAAAGCTTTATAGGATTATTATAAAACAAACCTAACCTAACCAAATGACTTCTATTTGATGCTATTCAAAGAGTACCCGAAAATACCACTGTTTTAACGAAAAATGCATTAGGTCAAATGAAACATTTGTCAAATGATACATTTGGCTAAAATTTGTTTGGTCAAGAGACAGGACCCCGTTTATACGATAAATCTCAAATTCTTGTAACTTACGCCAAAAAACCCAGTTTCCATTTCCACAAATAGGAGGATGGTAAATTCGGCGTGTAATGCCACCTTGTTAGTGCCGTGTCTGGACTTTATTCAACTTTATTCCATTTCATGTTCGTAAAAAATTCACGGTAAAGTGACGTCCCACCTGCGAATGGCGGCCATTTTGTAATTTACCCAAGACACGTGTATATTTGAAAGCTATCTTGAAATTTATTGCCTCAATTACTTAAGCGTTCGGATGAAGTGGCATACATACTCACGTTAATATTTAATTAGAAACTTCATGTTATATTGCCTATGTAAAATTATTCACATTTAGATTTCATCATTTCATAAAATAAATTGATTATGGACCCGATTCTACAGTGGCCTCTAAACTTCCTTATTTTATTTAGGTGCGCTAAAAAACACTTTGCTATTCTATGAGCAGCTGTCATAATCCAATGACAGCGCTAATTTGAAACTAACGTTTCTTATTTTAGGCGGTCTATTCAACTTACTTAACTGCCTAAATGCCTAAATGCTATTTAATCTGCCGCCTAAATTATGTCCATTGTACGTTAATTTTAAGCTAATTTACACGAATTTACTTAATGATGGTCAAATAATGAATGTAAATTAATGAAATGTCACAGGTACAATACATTATTATGGAGGTACTAGTTTCCGCCTGTGACTTCGTCTGCGTGGACCCGGGATAAAAACTATCCTTTATTTTAATCCAGGCTTTAAACTATCTTCGTGCGTTAACTAAATTATGATGGCTTCCGACGCAAAGCCCGCACCACTGCACGCCCCACCTGTTCATATACGCGGCCGTGGAATAGCACAAAGCACAACCCATTCCCTCCTGGTTGTCACAAACATGGTTGAAGTGTCTTGTAGGCGATGGGCTGTGCAATATAACATTATTATATTATATCGAGTCCGTTATGTCCCACTGCTGAGCCAGGGTCTCTCCCATCTTTCTATTCATCGCGGCCTTGAGCTTGAGTAATAGCTGGCCAGACTTAAAAAGGAGTTCAAGTTTTCCTGCGAGTTCTACCGCGTCTCCGTTTCGAGTTTTGGCCACCTTCCGAGCTACATCTTCGATCTTGTGTGTTCTGGATGTGGGATATAACATTACATTACCTAAATAAAAATGTATTTCATGTGCTCTGTCTACCCCTATTGTGAATACATGCATGAGTAGGTACAAATAATGATTCATTTACTCATATCATTTAATATGCCTAAATTGAAGAAAATAACTTGTTTTTTTTTTTACTTTGATCAGTGCGGGATCGCTCTCGCAAAAGTCGGAAGCAAAACAGACTTCGTTATAAAAATAATCCGCCATAATATCCGTTTCAAAATATCGGCTTAATTACTGATTACCCTTAATTATATATAGTCCATGGAACGAAAATAAACGTAATCAGTCATTCCACATTAATGGGAGCGCGGTGCAGAGCAAATTTCGGCGCGATCGTTTCATTAATTTTGAAGTTTTGCTCCGAACTTTTCACAGAACTCAATTTACAGTAAAGTCACAGTGAAAATCATCATTGGCCTCTTCGTCTTTTTATCAGACAATTGAAGCAGCACTTTGTAAAAGGTTAGTAGAGCACTTTTTAAGTGGCTATGTAGAGTATGTAGCCCTATATGTGAGGAAACCGGTCTAATCCCAAAAAGGTCGTGTTTTCAAATCCTGGGCATACTTGCGATTATTTGAGTTGACCGAATAGCGGCAAAGTAGTCTAATCAAAAAGCAACTCTATTGTCTAAGTCATCATATCAGCCGAAAGACGTCCACTGCTGGACATAGGCCTTTTGTCTAAGTAGAAGGTTCCAATTCCAATGACAGTATCATAAATAGTCGGTCACATTAAATAATCTCAACCATATTTGAAGCCAATTTTTCTCATACTTACAACTATTTATTAAATCGTCCAGTCACAATGCACTTTCTGCTAAATATGTCTGCGGTTCTCAGTTCGCAGTAACGGACGCCGCAACATACACGTTGAATAATTTGTAAAGTTTTCTTATTTGCCGCCATTTTAGTTTTTCAGAGCAAATCCACTGCCAAAATTGGCTAGGGTGCTCTCCTATTAGTTTTTGCTGAATTTTGTAGTCGTTTTACTTTACTAAATATTTTTGGATTTTGGATTATAACTGAGTGCCGGTCGTAAAGGCATTCTCCTCGTAAGTCCTCGTGTACTTCTACCAGGACAAATTTAAATCGAGTTAAGAACTCTAATGACGAAGGTTCCACATTCAAAATCGCAAAAATCAATCTGTAACTTCCGAGGTTAAACAAAATCAAGGCCAAGGGGCCGCGATTCCACTAATCTTAGTTCACCGAATATTCTAAGGACATCGCTTTTCCAATATCAAGCGAACGAAAAAACCATTTAGTTCGAACATGCGCATACCGGTTTTTTAGGCACGTGTGTTACCCGACATGGAATAATGCTGAAGAAAACGAGGGTAGATTCTCGCCTCCTTTGCTGCCGCCGCCTGCGCCCGCGCAAACCAGCCGAGCGAGCAGGGGGCGGAGCCGCAGTGCTAAACGCGCCGCCAACGCGTGTTCTGATGTCGGTTGGGTAGACACATGTGGAGCGATATTTGACCTAATAGACGTGAACGACCCGTTTCCGAATACTTTATGTCTGGGACTCACAGAAGTTTTCTTGGTGGATTATTACCTCGCACACCCGTTCCGCTACCACACACAGCTTTAGTGAGTACAACGCGTGACGCGACAGATAGCCCAAGACCAAGGGACCAAGAAAACCAAGGACATAGGGAACCACGAGAAGAAGAAAGTATGAACAATTGTATTGTTGTAGTCTTCATTTATAAACTGACTTAGGCAACGTTAAAGACGATGTTTAAGACAGGTTAAGCCCAAGTTTCTCTCGAGAAATTTCGTTTCGCATGTATCGGCGCTTTGAAAAAGAACACACGTCGAATATATTCACACAAAATTGCATATCGACTGAATAGAATAGAATAGAAAGTTCTTTATTGTTTTTCTTTTCGGTGTTACAATCGTGTCCGCTAAACGGGTGTGTTCTTAATGTAATATGTCTTAAAGACTGAATCGACTGTGCGAACACTATGGAATGTAGGTAGAAGATCAGGCGTCTATTGGATTCCTTCTAATCGCCGGTAATTTCTGGAACCACTCATCTGATTTCGAACATTCTTTCTCAAATATAGAATGGACAGGATGGAAATTAGGGAATACTAATTTTATTCCATGACTCAATTATAGGACGGAGATGGTGGCCAGCCAGTGTTACATAAATTGTATAAGTGGCGTTCTTGTTTAATGCAATGAAAAATCCGGTGTATTTAATGCATTTACTTTGTCCGTACCAGCCTACAGTAATCCATTTTATACAAGAATATTCATGTACGGTTTCGCACGGACCGCTGCGCCGCAGTAAACAGTTCTGCAAATGTCAAATGAACAGAAATAATAACTGGGAACTAGTTGAAAATAGTTCTTTATGATACAAGTGCGGAAAGTAGGTAATTCCCAACGAGTGACGATGCCGATGACCAAAAACACGACCGTTAGGGAGTGTTTTTGATCGACACGAGTTGGGAATTACCAATCCGCACGTGTATCATACAACATTTTACAATGCATCGTGCGAGGAAATTAAAAATTATACATAAAAGGTGAAATTTGAATTGTCATGAAATCTCATTCTCGCACGCGTGTGGGAATATTGGCCCGAAATCCATTCCCGCATGGCCCCCCGGCCCGCCCCGCCGTGCGGGCATGGAGGGCTTCCCGTGTTTATGTTGACCCAAATAAAGGCGCACTTCCAGAGCAAGTGCATTCTTATAGTTATTTACGATACAAATGCCAAAAATAGGAAATTCGCAGCGAGTGGTGATAAATTAAAACACGACCGAAGGGAGTGTTTTCAATCGAAACGAGTTGCGAATTACCTATTCGCACGTGTATCGTGCAACGTTTTACTGTACATATGGCTCTTTAAAGTTTCGACATATGCACGAAAAGTGCTCTTTTCCGCACTAGTGCGGGAAAGTAGCACCATATGTACTGTAAAAGTCTTTTTGTACTCGTTGATTAAAATCTGTGTAGTAAGATTTCATAGAGAATACTGCAACGTCACTCTTTTCATCGTTGAATAGTCTATGTTACTATCGAAAAGACCGAAATAACTGTTTCGATACGCTCTAGACAACCGAAAAAAAATTGAAAATAGAACTTCGTATTTCAATAATATGTGTCCTTGTTTAAGGAGACTCGATCCGATACGAAATTGCCAATCTATGGCGTTTGGAAAGTAGCAACGTCGCATCATCTGTCAAAAATCTACTTATACTTGCTGCTGTATCCAGGGCATAAAAAAAATAAAAAAATAAGGTTTGTGATTGGCTAGTATTTAGACAATCATAGCACAGTACTGCAACATTACGGACGCCGGTGGTGTGATAACTGTTCTTTTCAAAGCTAAACTTAAAAGGTTAAAATAAAAACTAAGGAAATGAGTAGTGACAGTGACGAAACATCTCTAACTCCTCAAGAAATAACTAATATGGCAGAGGAAGATATTGAGTTTTCTTATATACTCGTACTAATGACTTAAATTATGAATTTTAATGAACTCGTACAAAAAGTATTTCTTATACTCGTTGACTATAATGTTTAAATTAGAACCTCGCAAACCATAACGCAATTGAATACTTTTATTCTGATGCAAAAGTTTATGCTCTATGGACAATCGAAATAATTATTATTCAATTGTACACAGAACTAAACTGAATTTTGACCAATCACGAGGCTCGATTTACAGAAAGACATCACACACGCGTTTAAAAAAAAGCGTTGGGCTGCATTTCGTTTCAGCAGGGCTATTATTTTCAATAGATACCAAGTTTGTTTAATAAATTGTTATTTCCGTTGACTCGTAGAAAAAGTATTGTATACAATAGTTATATAATAAGCTTTTTAAGTCTCGTACCTTAATTAGGCCACTCAGCAAGCTTCGTAGCCTAAAGCCGTGGTACTCGACAGAAAAAGCATACTTTATAAAACGGTTGCATAAAATACCAGTTCACAATAGTGTCATAATCAATCTTTTTAATCTCATACCTTACTTAGGCCACTCAGCAAGCTTCGTGGCCTAAACACGGTACTCGACTTCAAAGCTCTCTATTATAACACGATCGTGAAAAAAACTAGTGACCGAGCAGATCGGTTTAATAGCTTAGTTGATTGAGAGTGACTAGCCGCGCATGCCAGATGGCTCGGCTGAATTAAATTGTTTTTTCCTTTAGTTTGAAATGTATACATTTTGGTACGTCACTACTTAATACAAAATGAATACAGTTGAATAAAATTTCACCGTTTCGTCATTTTCAATGAAAACTACTGATTTTAAATGTTTCGTGTGCTTAAATGTTAAACGTGCTTCATTTCAGTTCGAATGGCTGCCACTGCTGTGACTTAAGCTAGCCCCAAAGACATGCTGGGCGCTTCGCCAATTCTATATTGGGAATCATCCTCCTAGTGTTATTCCCGGTTGCGCCCTAAAGCAGCCCAGAGTCTGGTTTGACGCCTAATCCCAAGATTTGGCAAAGGCACTAGTTTTACGAAAGCGACTGCCATCTGACCTTCCAACCAAGAGGGAAAACTAGACCTTATTGGGATTAGACCGGTTTCCTCACGATTGCTCTCATTGGTAGGAGCAGGGATTCGAACCCACGACCGCCGCTTGACAACCGTGTACCTCAGCGACTAGGCTACCGTAGCTATATTGGGAATGGTACTACTGAGATAGAATGTCTGGCGTTTCGGCTGACCGCTCGGGCAAGCCCACAGCTGCATGAACTGAGCACGGCCAAGTATGACTCGCAAATGCCCGAATTAATTCGGTTGCTTCGTTAACATACTTAAGTAAAACGTTAAATGAAATATTTAACACTGATTTTAATGAATGGTGAGAGCTCATAATGTAACACTGGATAGCTCTTTGTTGAACGAACATTTTATAACCATTAGGTTAGCTATTGGGGATGATTGTAACGATGCGTGACCGTCACACAGTTTCTGGCTAATCACTATTCAAAGTTTAAAGTTTCATTTCAATTCAGAAGAAGACAATGCGCAGATTTTTACTGACGATTCAGTGCGTTCCAGAACTCTCATCTACATAATAGGGAAACACGGTGAACTCTCATCGACACAATAGAACAAATGAATAAGATTTTTTTATGATGTCATTCGAACCAGTTTTTGGAGAGGAACAAATGTTTGTATGGGAGCCACTGCAATTAAAGAAAATATATACCCAAAAATTTGAGACAAAGATTGACCTAGCTGGCGGCAGCGCAAAACGCTTCATACTGATAGACAAACAAGTGTGACGTCACATTTTTACATTTGTATTACTCGTTGTATGGAAAATCAGGTTAATTGTTGTTTCGGTCGCGAAATACTGCGTTTAAGACTGCGCCGAGCTTTTGACGCGGGCACCGATTTGGCATTTGCACCTGTGTGTGCGTCATCACGCACACTACCGCCGGCTCACTCGATCGGTACGGTCGGTCACAAGCTAAAAGTTAGTAGCTCATCATTCTCTAATAATAAATCTCAACTCCGCGTATAAAACCGTGGATGGTATAAGGAATAAAATACAAAACGCAATTATGATTTTTATTGAAATTTATCCGTAAGCTAGGAAAAGAAAAAAATAAGCAAAGTAATAATAACGCAGTGTTACCGGTGGACTAGTGTTGGAATTGAATTAGCAATCAGCAGTGGCGTGCACAGAGTTTTTAGACAGGGTAGACAAAAAAATAGCCAATCTAGCCAAGTCCACGAAAAGCTAGCTCTTGTTTCTCCAAAAAACCAAAAATATCAATGAGTGAATATATTGTCGATTTCGGCCATTGAGTCCGTTTCAAAAGATTCCTGTAATAAGATTAAAAAGTATGAATTTGCGAATCAAGTGCTACATATACATTTAAGTGGAGCATTTAAAATCGTAAGTTTCCATTTTTGCCATTTTGGCCATGGATTCGTCATGTCCGTCTGTCTGTCTATCCGTCCGTATGTCACAGATTTTTTTTTGTAAGTTGCAAATGCGAACTCGACTACAGATTGAAAAATCAACTCTAAAAATGTTAATCAACTAAACTTACTGTAAAGTCTTTAGTTGACACGGAATGTTTGTTCTGGACCTTTGCCTCACATGAGGATTCCTAAAAACAGTGCAATACATAGTAATGTTGATAATGTTGATATTAGCTAGTTTCTTTAGTGTTAAATATATTGTAACCTCTTTATTATTTGAAAACAAAACCTTACCACAGATACATTGCGTGCCGTAACATTGGACGCTGCACTTTTTCCATTCTCATTTTTTGTTCCCAATACTCCAATCGGATTATTCGATGATGTCTAGAAACATAATTAGTAATAAGTACATTGAAAATAAGAAATTTCTGATTATCTGCCAAATATCTGCTTATCTGCTTAATACAGGGTGTACGAAAAATTATAAGAAAAAACAGAAAAAAAAATCTGACGCGATTTTTTTTTACCTTAGTATGGAGACAAGCTCCTTAGCAATGTAAAAAAACGCGTCAATTTTTTTTTTCTGTTTTTTCTTATCAAAACACGATACCTGTTTTAAGCCCTTGATCGGTTCATACCCCATTTTTGTTACACTTTGTATAATGCCAAAATTAGTATTTAGAAAAATATACTTACATTGGAAAATCCTAATTCATTTTGTCTCTTTGTTCGTGCAATAGAAGCAAGAAGCCGTTTGTTGAAATACTTAGGGCCATTTTTACGTGTATTATATCTTTCCTTGCGTCTTCCCATTTTAAGGGGCTCCCATACGCCAATGACCTTCGATCTGAATCCCTTAGTTTTCTAATGTCTTTTGTAGCTTAATACGTATATATTAAGAACAACGGCTTTACGCAATAAAGTATCCCATATTTACTTCAAAGTTCATTGTTTTCGAGATATTTGGCATCAAAGTTGAACAATTATAGGCCAAAAACTGGTTTTCTGGCTATAACTTTTGTGTTAATTAGTTTAAATTGAAAACCGTTGAAAACGTCATAGACGAACCTATTTGTAGATTTCGTATTATGGTAGATCTTTCACGTCAATAGTGTAGTGTAGTAGTAATCTTTCACGAAATAAGTGTTTTTAGACAATGTTTAAAACCGATAGCCGTTTGACTTATAGTTCTATTTGTAGTGCAAAAGTAGGAGATACGATTATAACTCGGCAAAAATCGATGAAAACCTCGGGTACTTAACCCCTTAACTAAAACAATAAATAGTTGGTGCACCATCAATAGGTTAAATGTTTCCTGAGTAAAAATATATTATTGTAATTATCCCGTCGGTTACATTTATCACTAAATGTTGGACACGTATGTTTTCTTTTGTCAAGGAAAAAAAATGACAGAAAAAGCACGTCAAAGTTCAGAGGTGCGGACTCGTGACGTCAGTTGTGGTAAAAGGTGTGGCACGGCGTGACGTCACGCGGAACTTTAACGGGCTTCGTTACTTGTTTTTTAAATTGAAATGTAAGAAATACGTGTCTAATATTTTTTTGATTTAATAACTGACTATACAGGAATAAGCTAACGAGCTTGAGTTTGCAATCGACTATCTTAGCCCCTTCCATCATATAGTTCCACTAGCCATCTTCCGGCTTCGTCATGAGACCCTTACCATCATGTTTAATGGTAAGTACTCAAGATGACAAAGCAAACGAGCCCAAACTCGACTATCTTAGGCCCTTCCATCATAGAGTCCACCAGCCATCTTCCGGCTTCGTCATGAGACCCTCGCCATCATGTTTCATGGTAAGTACTGAAGATAACAAAGCAAACAAGCCCAAACTCGACTATCTTAGCCCCTTCCATCATAGAGTTTCACCAGCCATCTTCCGGCTTCGTCATGAGATCCTCGCCATCATGTTTAATGGTAAGTACTGACGATAACAAAGCAAACGAGTCCAAAGTCGACTATCTTAGCCCCTTCCATCATAGAGTTCCACCAGCCATCTTCCTGCTTCGTCATGAGACCCTCACCATCATGTTTAATGGTAAGTACTCAGGATAACAAAACAAACGAGCCCCAACTCGACTATCTTAGGCCCTTCCATCATAGAGTCCCACCAGCCATCTTCCGGCTTCGTCATGAGACCCTCGCCATCATGTTTCATGGTAAGTACTGAAGATAACAAAGCAAACGAGCCCAAACTCGTCTATCTTAGCCCCTTCCATCATAGAGTTCCACCAGCCATCTTCCGGCTTCGTCATGAGACCCTCGCCATCATGTTTAATGGTAAGTACTGACGATAACAAAGCAAATGAGTCCAAACTCGACTATCTTAGCCCCTTCCATCATAGAGTTCCACCAGCCATCTTCCGGCTCCGTCATGAGACCCTCGCCATCATGTTTAATGGTAAGTACTGACGATAACAAAGCAAACGAGCCCAAACTCGACTATCTTAGCCCCTTCCATCATAGAGTTCCACCAGCCATCTTCCGGCTCCGTCATGAGACCCTCGCCGTCATGTTTAATGGTAAGTACTGACGATAACAAAGCAAACGAGCTCAAACTCGACTATCTTAGCCCCTTCCATCATAGAGTTCCACCAGCCATCTTCCGGCTCCATCATGAGACCCTCGCCATCAGTTCTCGTTGCTCCTGAGGGGCAACCACGTAACGTTTCGAACGCGCGTCAGGTAGATCCAACTCTCATTTTTCCATATAAAAATTGACATTTAGATCTAAACTGACGCGCGTACAATGCGTTACGTGATCGACCTGCTTAGAAGCCTATAATATCAAAAATAATACTTACCCTGTTTTGCTGCGTATTACAGTTGTATTCATACACAATTGATATCGAAGTATTTTTAAGTGTCACAGCGCCGCATTGAGACGTTCTCTCTCTCTGAGCTCTCGGGGGTAACTGAATATGTCATGCGTTGCTCGCGTATTATATTTCATCATTTTGTTCCATAGTAATTTTATATGGCGGATTTGAAGGGCGTTTTTAAAAAATCATAAGTATATAACCAAAGCACTTTGAAATGTAAGGATTGCATTCTTTTGTAGTTAATACATTGAAGATTCGTTTGAGTAGGATTATGAAAGTAAAGTATCATTTTTTTTATTCAATTTTACCTAAACGCCGACACACGTTCTTCTCATTTTTTTGTGCAACTTTACGGAATTGTATTTATTAAACTGTAGATGATTTGAGAATATTTATAGTATATTATTGTAAACTCACTCTTTATGATTATAATTACATATAATTTATATTTTATTGTAAATAATTGTCACCTCCACCGTCGGAACGGTGACCGCCGTTTTTGCCGATTATGCTCGGCGCAGTCTTAAGTACATAGTCGTCGTACAAATTTGTTTCTATAAAAATGTAAGGATTCTATTGGTAACTTTAAATTTACTTTTGGACAATTAAAAAAATGCACATTTTTTCTAAACTTTCAAGGTTCATATATTTTTATGATTTTAACTATATTTTATATTTATACTTTATTGCGATAATTTGATGGTTTACTATCCATACAGCATACGTTATCAATTTGAATATGAGGCATCATGCCTATTTACCTACCCGACTACGGCAGAGCTGAATGTAAGAGATATGTTTTAAGTTAACATTAAGAACTCTCCATTACCACACAAATCTCTCCATGGTTTTGCCTAGATGGGCATTATAACTATAACATGTATTTCATTGTTATTCTTATTCAATAAAAAAAAAGTGGTTGTGTCTTTATTTAGGTACGTGTGTATAGTTGAACGGAACGATAGACTTTCCCGCAAGAGGGGGATTATTGAGCGCTAGTACGTCACATTTTCCAGATAAACAATTTTTTTGACGCGATTTTTCGCTCCAGTCGGCCAACGCTCCATGCAAAGGTACAAGAAAAATCGCGTCAAAAAAAATAGTTTATCTGGAAAATGTGACGTACTAGCGCTCAATAATCCCCCTCTTGCGGGAAAGTCCATCGTTCCGTTCCACGCAGTATACTAAACCGGGCTACAGTCTTCTTAACTATTTCTGATTGTTTTTTTTTTGTTTTCTCCGCTTTCCATTTCTGTGCAGAAGACATTAAGAACAAAAGATTTCCCTTCAATGATCCATATCTGTTACTTCAAAAATTCGCACTAAATTTGACTTTATATTACTTCATAACGCCCCAATGAACATTTGAGCCCAAGTGACGTCTCTAGAGTCCGAAATACTAAGATATCGTCTATAGCTAAGGGCTTCTTGACATTTAGGGGCACTTGAAACGAATAATTTATTACGAAGGTTTCGTGTTCAATTCCCGATGAGACAGTTCACTAGGCTTGTGTCTTGGAGTACTTATCTTTTTCTCTTAATTCAGTCTTGAATTTTAAACAGAACTGTAAATAAATTACCGAATTTATAAAAATAATGGTGTTTCGCAAGAAAAGCAGGAATAGAGCTGTATGTAAATACTAACTGCCCACGCGGCTTCGCCCATGTATTATAAAAAACCGGCCAAGTGCGAATCGGACTACGACTACAACTACGCACGAAAGTTTCCGTACCATTAAATCTATAAAAACTGAAAAAAAAACACGTTTGTTGTATAGGAGCTTAAATATAACCCCCTATAAAACCCAGGCAGAGTCACGTATATAAAATCTAGCCTATCTATGCAGAATATCCATTCTATATATAGGTTAAAGAACCTGACCCCGAGCTCCTTTAGGGGCAAAACCGGGAATAAAGCTAGGAGGATGATGATATACGTGAAAGAACAAATGTTCCCGTGTGTTGTCTCCAGAATTTCTCATCCGATTAAAATTAACTTGATGAGAAATTCTGGAGATACCCCACGTACGACATTACCTTATTAGGCTTGTGATTGATCGTTCTTTTAAGGGAGCGCTCCGATCTCGTTCGATCGGTTTGAGGAACTAGTTCGGTCTTTTATTCGCTCTTTTAGGTCATTGTGGGAGTGGCCGTTAGTTAAGCACTGTTTGATTCAGAAGGTGCGCGCCCGCGCGTACCTACCCGGTCGCGTCACCCGTATCTCGTTCCGTTCCACTCTCGCTCTGCTGCTGAACTAAAGACCGAAGACCGATTAAGATCGTGATTGATAAACTAGTTCTTTTCATTCTGAGATGGGAATTAATTCCTAATAGTTCCTAGTTCCTGACCGCCACAAGCCTATATATAGCTCATTATTATTACTGTAGTACATCGTTTAATTGAAGTGTTAGCGGTGTTTCCGAACGCACTTTACTTATTTAAATCGGGCAAAGGCCCGTTGTTATCCTGATGGCAGGCTGCCGCGTCAACAATAATGGCAACGGGTCGATGACTTGTGACTTTAATGTGAAATATATCATAATCTAGGAAACCAGTGTTTTTATTGTAACATTAGTCATAGGGATATCCCCACATTCCTGCTTTCATTAAATAGTAAATTGTACATCAAGTGCATAAAACGCCATTTTGCCCGAGACACCAGTGAGAGTGGATAGTTAAGTCGAGGGGTAAAATGGCTCATTTATGTCAGTTATACACGTTGCGTTGCACTTCGATTGCGATTAAATAAAAATATTTGCACAATTGAATATAATGATAGCTCATTTTTTAAAGTTTCATTTTCATTAACTTTTTAAAGTTTTTATGTTTAATTTTCGACATGTGATATTAGACTTAGGTACTTCATACTGCCAAATAATTTCATGTTTTACTTCACTTTATCTGGTTTGGCACTTCTGTTATATCTCGTTTTATTGATTTACTCATACAAAATAATAAAGTGAAATTGATTAAAACATTTCAAGTAAAGTAACAATTTACTCTACGAAGTTTTATTGTGCGTGTGGCTGTCAGGCACGATATACCTTAGTGCTTAAAAAATACTTTGTAAACTGTAATTTTATAATTTGCAAACTATGTAAACAAACCGTCATACTGAAATTGTCATTAATTGACAATTTCAATACATTGTTTGTTTACATAGTTAGCAAATAACATAAAATGACAGTTTATACTAGACCATAAGTGTTATTTTGTGCAACTTACACCCAGCACAAAGGAGAACTTTGCAAGCATGAGAAGTGAAAAAAATCTGACAGATAGTATTTCAATAGTGACATCCTAGAAACGTCGCTCTTTGTCAATTAAGATGGAATTGTCTACTTGTAATTTTTTTTCACGCTGCTTTTCGATCCAGGTTTCTGAATGTATGGAGCTAGCTACAATTAGAGCACGTAAAAAGACAAAAACGAGGGTCTTAAGCGGATCCTCGCTGGTGACTGCCGAAACGCTCATACAAATCGACATAGTATTATGACGTCACAACATTATCTTCATACTAACCGTTTTGTATGGCATGTCACAAAAATTACTGGTTTGGTCGCTTAATACCGCGTTAAGTACATATTTGTCAAACTATATTTTTTTTATTTAAAAGTTAGTTCCTATATTATTAGTATCCTTAAAACTTTAAATGTGCTAAATAATACACTTTATCGGCCAACAAGTTAAGCTTTCAAGTTTCATAACTTTTAATAAATTATATTTTGAAAATTACACATTATTGTAATTATTTGATGGTTTACTATCGATATACACTTTGTTATACATTTTTACATGAGAAAAGTACCCAATGTTTTCTTCGATATTATTTTCTTAAATAACGTTATTCCAATTTCAAACACTAGAATAATTGAAGACTATAAGAAAACACTAACGAATGCTTCAACAGGACCAGCCATTATTTTTATTCAATTCCAATTCACGGGCTCCACGCAATTGAATGATAACTTCAATTGAATTTTTAAACTAGTTTTAGCAAGTCTGTAATAACTACGGGGCTGCATAAGCAAGGACGCGATGGTTACACTGAAATTTATGAGTTTTTATTTGAGCGGTCCTCGTAACTTGCGGATAGAATAGCAGTACCCACTTTTTCTGTGGATATCGATTGTCGGAATTGAGTTGAAGTGTGTTGTAGGCGATGTACATCACATTATATCAGCCTCTTGCAGTCCACTGCTACACGTAAGCCTCCCCCAAGGTACGCCACAAGAGCCGCTCTCCCGATTTCGCCATCCAGTCACTAAGGCTGGTTTTAGTGCCATGCGGACCGTCAGTACGGATCGCTCCGCGTGGACCAATATTTATGGCAAAGCTGTAGCGTCCGCATTAGTGTAAGGCCTGAGTGGACGCCCCGCTCAGAGCGGGGCGTGCAGCGTCCATGAAAATAAATGCAATTTATATCGACGCTCAACGCCCCGCTCTGAGCGGGGCGTCCACTCAGGCCTTACACTAAGTCTAAAACGCTCCCTCAAGCTTAATACATTGGTCCATGCGGAGCGATCCGTACTGATGGTCCGCATGACACTAAAACCAGCCTAACAGCTGGTGCGCGGCGTGTGGGAGGCGAACGCTGCACCCGTACGCCGCGCGCGATCCGTCATCGTCCCCTGCTCCCGCGTGCTGAGCAGGCGAGGACTGAAGCACTCGACCTAAGTGGAAGGCCTGAGTGGACGCTCCGCTCAGAGCGTATATATTGTTGGAGACTCCAACAATAGTTAAGTTGGTCCTACCTATTTTATACAAACGTTCGCCGTAGTCTTATACCTAGTTTTACTATTTTTATAATGTTATCTGTGGCACGATGGCCCTGCTTTCTTCTTGTGCTAACCTCCATGGTCGCAATACATACTTTCCCAAGTAAAGTGTCTTTTCACTGATGCTGCCCATCCCACCACTCATATTTAAACGAATCAACAACACACAGTCTACGCTACATGGTCCTTCGAGAGGCAAGAGCAGTGGGATCTATCGCGGCGCGGCGAAGTTGGAAACCGACCGGCAACGTGAGTCAATATTATATTATCTCACATCTCACAAGAATCAGAACAATTAGCGACGCTAAAATATTCGTCGCAGCAAGATCATTTACTGCAGTCATCAGTCACCTACTCCAATTCATCATTGCTCGATCAAAACTCCACTTGACCTTGGACATCGAGTATCTTCGCGAGTCGATATATTAATGCATTTGCTTCTTTTCAATATCAACCCCAAGAAAAGCAACGAGAGCGGCGCGAAATCTTCGTCGCAATCGCAAAAATATACAATTACAATACGTCTCATCATCATCAACCCGAAGACGCAAGATTTGTAACAAATACTTCAGTGCATAATAACCTATGTTTATGCCTAACAAAGTACAATATCGATCAATATTTATCTTCGACAAGAAGCGATTTAGTCTCCAAACACTGCAAATAATAATTATAATGAACAATTGATGTGTTTTCTGCCTCAATTCATCATCATTTTCAACGGTGTTTCAACAAAAGTCATCTTCATAAACGACGAGTCATCTTCACCTCAACTCAAGGAACGGCAGAGTAGGATAGAAGGTCCAGTATTCCCGTCTCCCTCACGCTTGAAGACTTGCGCCGGCGATGCGGCGCTAGTGTGTTGCGGCAAAAAGTGGAACTGCTATAAGAAGAGACTGCGAAAACGAAACTCTGAACTTTTGAATCTGTGTTTTAAGTTTAAGTTGGCAATAAGGCGGCGTCCCTTTCGACTTTACAGTTATCTTAGCGGACATTATTTTTGTTGTAATAATTTGTGAATTTGAGTATCGTAATCCTGTTTTAGTGCTGAGTGTGCAAAATGTCAGTAGATTTAAAGCAGTTAAAAGCTTCTAGAGGCTATACTAAGGCTTCTATTACGCGACTATATAACTTTGTAGCAAATCCGCAAGATGTAGATATTAGCCTACACTCGACCCTACAAGCAAAGCGAACTAGGCTTTTGGAACTGTACAATGAATATGAGGGTTATAATAAGCAGATTGTTGCTCACGATGACAACGACAATGAAGATGTGGCTGATATCGAGGCAAAATATTTCCACATCCTCACAATACTTAACGAAGCTATAAAAACTAAATCAACATCCTCCGATGCTAACGTTGCATTTAAAACTCGATTGCCTACCATACAAATATCCATGTTCACGGGAAAATACAGTGAGTACACACCATTTATGAATTTGTTTCGGGCTATCATTCACAATGATAAATCCATTGACAACGTGCAAAAGTTGTATTATTTGAGGTCATTTTTGATTAATGAGCCACTCGATCTTATAAAAAATCTTCCCCTAACGATGCACAGTTATGAGGAGGCTCTTAAGTTGTTAAATGACAGGTACAATCACACCTCAAAAATCATAAATGAACACATTAACACACTGCTTGACCTGAATGCTCTGTTTAAGTCGAACCCAGCCAATATTAGGACATTTGTTTCCAATATTAAACAATGTTTGGCTTCTTTAAAAAATCTGAACATTAATACAGATTCCTGGGACCCTATTATATTAGCAATTTTATACCGCAAACTAGATAGCTACACATCAAGGGCCTACCAATTGGAGCGGAGTGATGCTGTGGACCCAACGATGGCGGATTTTCTTCTGTTTATGGAGAAACGAGCCTTGGCATTGGAAAATGCTGAGTTAGTGGCACCGGCCAAGTCTCACAGGGCGGTTGTGACTGTAACTGCATCATCAGAACCAGGACTCGCCTGCTCATACTGTAAGTCTGCACATAGATTATTTGAGTGTAGTAAGTTTAAAATAGCAGCACCAGGTGACCGGATGACATTTAGTAAAAATAATAATCTGTGTAACATCTGCTTAAATGCTCACCGTGGCAAGTGTAGGTTTCATTTTCGGTGCAATATTTGCAAACAATCGCATAACACTTTGCTTCACCAGGAACCAACACAACAAGCCAATGCGCCAGCCACAAAACCTGTATCTCTGATCTCCACCTTTACCAGTAACAAGGTGTTGTTACCTACTGTGAAGGTGAAGCTTTTTGCAACAAATGGTCAGATTGTACATGTAAAAGCTATACTGGACTCGGCGTCGCAGATCTCCCTAGTCACCAGTAAGGTGGTTGACACACTAGGGGTGACCCCGAACAAGGACGACACAAATATAGTCGGAGTGAGCAACAGAAATACTTCAGCAAATTACTCAATACCCCTGGAGATTTCCTCACTTGTGACACCATATAAGGTCACGACAAATTTTCATGTGTTAGATACTATAACATGCAAAATTCCGCAATATAAAATTGACACGAAACTTCTTGATATTTCATCAAGCATTAATTTAGCCGATACGGAATTTTATAAGCCATCTGAAGTCAACATGCTTCTTGGTGCGGATGTGTTTTTCCAGGCCCTGCTTCCGGAGTCACAAGCTGTGCTTAGGCGAACAGCATCGGAGTCCGCTGAACACCCAACAGCCTTACCACACTTCATCAGCACCAGATTCGGGCATGTCATTGCTGGGGCTCTGCCGCCCCATGCTAGCTCAGGCTCAAGTAAGGTCTCTTTGCTATGTCTAGAATGTGACTCGGGTCTCAATGAAAATTTAAAACAGTTTTGGAAGACGGAGAGTATACCTGAAACTTATACTGAGAGCATGTCAGAGCATGATTTGTGTGAAAAGGTTTTTAAAGATACCACAGTACATGAAAACAATAAGTTTCAGGTTGACTTGCCATTAAAGTTACCTCTTGCAGAGATTAATAATGCTCTTGGAAATTCATTCGAATATGCCTATTATAGGTTCATTAACCTCGAAAAAAAATTGCATAAAAATATAAACTTACTCTCAGAGTACGATAAATTCATTAATGAATATTTGAACTTAGGGCATGGACACTACATAGATTTCAACTCATTGGACTTTGAGACACAGCCTTTATACTTTGCACCTCATTCCGCTGTCATAAATCAGAATAGTAAAACATCTCGGACTCGGGTCGTTTTTGACTGTTCAATGCGAACAAATACAGGAGTGTCGCTTAATGATATTTTGCTAAATGGCCCTATGGTGCAAAAAGAGCTCTTCGACATAATGCTTTTGTTTCGCTTAGGACAATATACGTTCTCTACTGATATACGCCATATGTTTAGATGCATTAACATTAACCCCGAGCATGCTTGCCTGCAAAACATTTTATGGAGGGACAATCCTGAGGAACCTATCAAATGCATACAATTAGACACCGTTTCTTATGGTCAAAAAAGTAGCAGTTTTTTAGCTACGCGTTGTCTGCTCGAGCTTGCAAATAAATATGAAAGTGAATTACCATTAGCTTCTTACATTATAAAAAACTGTACATATGTTGACGATGCCTGCTACTCGCACTCAGATTTAAATATAATAAAAGAGGCGAAGCAGCAATTGTGCGATTTATTAAGTAAGGGTTCCTTTTATACACACAAATGGGCATCAAATGATCAGCAGGTATTAGAGGGAATACCACCTAAGAAACAGCATTTTGATGATTTCGAGTTGCAAAAGAATGAAGTTTATTTAAAAACACTAGGCTTGACTCTCAATATAAGAAAAGATTGTTTCGTATTTTCTTGCCCAGAATCTTTCAACAAAGAATATCCCACTAAAAGAGATATACTTAGTTATATATCTAAGTTTTATGATCCGCTCGGGTATATGGCTCCGCTTATAGTTAAAGCTAAGGCATTTATGCAAAAAATCTGGTCTGAGAAAATAGGTTGGTCTGACGTCCCATCAGAACCTTTACGCTTGGAGTGGCTGTCATTTGCAAAAAAAATCTCTCAAATGGAGCCCGTTACTATAAATAGAAATATACCAATACCGGCCGATGCAGCTGCAGTGCAATTGATTGGTTTCGCTGATGCGTCGAGCTCCACTGCTTATGGGTGCTGCATTTATCTCCGGGTGGTCGACCACTCTGGTAACGCTACGCTCTTCTTACTTTGCTCTAAATCCCGAATCAACCCCCTCAACAAAGATGCACTCAGTACACCGAAGTTGGAACTGAACGCAATGCTCTTATTAACCAAGCTAATAAACCGAGTCTATGACACATTAAAACTGAAGCTAGACATACAAGACGTTATCTTGTATTCTGACTCGCAAATTGCATTGGCGTGGACTAACACAGAACCGGTGAAGCTGCAAGCTTATGTTGCTAACAGGGTAAAGTTGATCCGAGAGGCCACATCTAGATGGCGCTGGCTGTATGTAAGCAGTAAGGATAACCCGGCTGATACGGTCAGCAGAGGCGCTGATCCAGACGAGCTACAACATATAAGTTTATACTGGCAAGGTCCAGACTTTCTCCGGGATGGTAAATATAAATTTCATAACAATGTGACACTTCCACCAACAGGCGACCTACCTGAAGTGAAACGGCAATCTTCCAATGTCAAGGTATCTCTCATAACACGAAAAGATAAATCATTTTATGAGTTCTGCGACCGTTTTTCAGATCTCAATAAAATGATTCGCGTTATGGCTTACATAAACAGGTTCTGTTACAATTTAAAAAACATACATTCAAAAAAGACAGGTTATTTGTCATCAAAAGAACTGCAAATTGCTTTAATTCAGATTCTACGGCATGAACAGAGTATTCATTTCGAACAAGAAATAAATGATTTAAATTTAAATAAAGAAAACGTCAAAGGTGCGCTGCAACCCTTGCACCCTTTTCTTGATAATGAAAAAATCTTGCGTGTAGGTGGTAGAATAAATAATGCGAGCGTCACTTTCTCACAAAAACACCCTATCATATTACCTAAGCAATCACGAATTACTGACCTTATCATATATCACGAACACATGAGATTGCTACATGCCCCACCTAAACTGTTGTTGTCTAGCTTGAATCAAAGGTACTGGCTTACTGACGGTCTTAACCACGTTAAAAAGTTTGTTAAAAAATGCTTGATTTGTTTCAGAATGAAAGCTCAGTGCGCAAAGCAGCTAATGGGTTCCTTGCCACCTGAAAGAGTAACAGCTTGCCGTGCTTATCAAAAGGTAGGCTGCGATTTCGCGGGACCTATCCCAGTAAAAAACTCACGTGTCAGGCGGGCACTACAAACTAAGGGATACATATGTATTTTTGTGTGCTTTGTAACAAAGGCGATTCATTTAGAACTTTCATCTGATTTGAGCACAGACAGTTTCATGGCATGTTTTAAGCGCTTCATAGCGCGACGAGGCTATCCCACAGACGTTTTCTGTGACAATGCAGGTTGCTTTAAGGGGGCAAGGAACGAATTGGCTGAGTTGTACAAGTTGCACAGTTCGAGAGACCACCAAACAACAGTGCAAACATATGCAGCACACAAACAAATAAATTTCCATTTTGTGCCTAGCTATTCGCCTGTGTTTGCTGGCCTCGCCGAAGCTGGCGTAAAAAGTACGAAATTCCATTTAAAGCGTATTTTACAAGACCGCATACTTACTTACGAACAGTTAAATACAATTTTATGTCAGATCGAAGCTGTACTGAACTCTCGACTATTACTCGCGGTAACGGTCGACGATGTAAACGATTTTAGTTACCTATCACCATCACACTTCCTAGTTGGCACTTCGTTGACATCATTCCCTGAAGGCGACACAGTTAATATGCCAGATAATAAAGTTAAGTTTTGGGCAATGTGTAATAAAATTAAAGGTCAGTTTTGGAAAATATGGCATAAATATTATTTGAACGCATTGCAAAGTCGCCCGAAGTGGCGTGATAGTCAACCTAATGTGAAAGTGGGAAATTTGGTTATCATGAAAGAGCCAAACTGCCCACCCCTAACATGGCCAATGGCCAGAATTGTTAAGGTCTATCCAGGCCAAGATGGTAAAATTAGGGTCGTTGATCTCATAACGCCCAATAAAAAAATATACAAACGCTCATTGAGTGGATTTTCTGTGTTACCTTTAGAATAGAAATCTAGTATAGTATATGCTTAGTATAGTAGGTATATTGATACAAACACTTTATAAGCATTAGTTAAGAGTTTAACAATAATTAAGAAAATAACCATTGGTTGTTTAAATAACTATATTAATAGTAATGTTTTGTACTTTTCATATGGCTTGTCAATTAGTTGAGTTCCAAGTCTTATACCAGAATTTGGTAACTGGAATGTTCATTGTTGTCTAAGATTTCATTTCAATTTAAAAATGTGATCATCCTTGTAAGCGAAATGATAATATCTTCTGTTTATGAATATTAAGTTACGAGTAGTATGGTTACAATTAGCAATTGTTGACTAATAAGTAAGTTCTGTAAAATTAATTTGTAAACTTTCCCGTTAAACTACAAAGTGATATAAGCATGCCTAACTTTACATTAATAAATAGTTATCCATTTGCATAAGAATGTTCAATAAGGTCAACTCACATTACATCTAGTTGTTAAACAAGTCTTTTTGAATTATAATTTCGTTACTGCTCATAGTATAACTAATATGCCGTATGGCTGTATAGTGTATAAGTAAAGAATATTTGTAAATTGAAGTTTCTTTATTATTGCATTTAGTATCTTGTTGGTGACACCTTTATGCTGGTCTCGGCTGGATTGTTTAAGTTTTCAATTGCCAATTATGTTAAGTATTTCACTCCTGTGGCCCCAGCATGTTGGAGACTCCAACAATAGTTAAGTTGGTCCTACCTATTTTATACAAACGTTCGCCGTAGTCTTATACCTAGTTTTACTATTTTTATAATGTTATCTGTGGCACGATGGCCCTGCTTTCTTCTTGTGCTAACCTCCATGGTCGCAATACATACTTTCCCAAGTAAAGTGTCTTTTCACTGATGCTGCCCATCCCACCACTCATATTTAAACGAATCAACAACACACAGTCTACGCTACATATATAAAACAAAAGCAATTTATATGGACGCTCGACGCCCTGCTCTGAGCGGGGCGTCCACTCAGACCTTACACTTACTTATTAGGATTACATTGGCATTTGGTCAAGTGAGTGACGACTGGTAAAGGTTGCGAGAGTCCGCTGGATGCGGGTGGCGTAGGACCGATCACTTTGGCACTCTTTGAGGGAGGCCTATGTCCAGCACTGGACGTCTTTCCTCTGATATGATGATGATCTCAAGTGACTAGGATTCCTTGACGGTTAGAGGTTCTCATGACGCCCGAATGCCTCAAATATTTTTAATATATTATTTGCTATGGCATTATTTACGAGAATCTTTACCGTGGTATTCGTAACATTCCTATTAGGCCTATTGGTTTATCTAAAAATAACTAACTCTAACGTCAACATCAATAACTGTCTCTTTGTTACCACAAACGTAACGTAACCAAATAGAGACAAATGATGTAGGCATTTTAAAAATAGGTTGGAAAAAACCTTTTTGTTCACAAAAAATAATAGTTTTATTCCAATATTGTCAAGTGTATGGCGCTCAACGCAGGAAAGCGTGAAATGCCTAGAACTAAAATAATTCTCAAAAACAAAACAACAACACAAACAATTGACAAAGGTAATGATAATGAGACTAAACATGTACAGTCCGCATCAGAAGTAGCTAAGCAAAAGAACACACTCAAAATGACCTACACAGATCCTTATTCCCTTGACATTTGAGTTCGTATGTAGATCATTTTGAGCACTAAAACTGCTCAGCAACTTCTGCTGCTGACTATACATGTACAATACTGGTTGTCTGTGTATCAGGTTTATCGTCATATCATATTTATATGGTCTATCACTTCAATACGCCAAATACGAATTCCAGGACTAGATTTGTAAGTGATGTTTACGAGTCTACCCTATCCGAAACTGTGTCGTAAATTCTGTCAAACGAACTCAAACAAAACAATACAGATAATCTTACAGTTTCGGACGAACGATACACATTTGTATTCAAATCAAATCCAAATATTTATTTTGTAAATAGGCTTAAACTAACTCTTTTTAACTTAACTACTTAACTTAGCTATTTTACATATAAATGCTTATTTGTCATTTATTAATTCCTTTATAATACAATAAGATTTCTCTATAAGATGGCGTTTAACTCTGGACTTAAATTTATTCATTGACTATTTCAGTATATCAGAAGTAGTATAGTATTTTCAATACAGTATAGTATATCAGAAGGTAACTTATTGTAAAATCGTACACATTTGCCTTACCGACATATTCACTTTGCAGAGGCGGTACTCATATCCGGGAATGGCAAATTTATTCGTATTTCTAGTGTTATAATTATGAACATCACAAAGAATTCCATAGGTATCCAATTCCATGATACTATGACAATAGGTAAAATATACCAACCTTGCCGTCTCAACGTCTGCAAGTTGCAACTGCAAAAACAGTTTTATCCTGCAAATCAAGAACTACGTCTTTTAGAATTATCTGTATGTTATTTTTATGAGAATCTATAATGCACTTTGTTTTACAAGCTTTTATTTAGTTTCACCTGTCCCGTTGTCAGTCTTTGTCTGTAATCAAATCTTGCAAGTTAAATTTGAGCCACTTCCCGGTGACCGATTGTGCTGAAATTTTGGGTATAAGTATAGTTTGGATGACAATTCAATATTATGGTACCATTGAGCTAATCTGACGGTGGAGACAGAAGGTGGCCATGGGAATTCAGTACTTAAACGACGTAACTCCGTTGAGTTTGGGCTCTTTAGAATCGTCTCAATGAGTAGTGGGTCCGGGTTATGAGTAAGGTCGCTAGAGCTCCCGCTGATGGAAAATGCCGTCGCATGATAGCCGTGCAGCACGTTTTTTAGCGGAATAGCAAAGGAATATTGTTCTCGTAATATATCGCAAAGTAACGCCTGATTTAATAAATTATTTATAATATCATCATCATCATGCTTGTCCAAGGCAACCCCAAAGAGTGCCACAATGATCGGCCTTGCAGCACCCGCATCCAGCGGACTCCCGCGACCTATACCAGGTCATCAGTCCACCTTGGGGGTCTACCCACGCTACGCCTGCCGGTATGACCATTTTATAAATAGTAGGTATTTATAAAATGGTCGTAATTCATTACAGACTCAATGATTGAATACCGCTTTTTCCCCGTATTTACTTGCACTTCGCAGCTTGTCACATATGTATAAAACTGTCTGTTCACCCGTCACTCCACTTGCATGATGTATCGAGCGGCGACAGTGACGAATGACCTGCATGTCACAGGACACAGAATGTCTCATAACATTGTAAACTGATGTCGCATACGACATTCGTGACATGTATGGCTCAGTATCGCTTCTGCGACTAGCGTAAGGCTAATTAATGTAAGTTCGGTGAAGTTTCGACAATAGCGTCAATACTGGCGATGGCGGATCAGAAACTTGTTTCGCAATATAATTTGATAGGGTCGCTTTATATTTTCTAGTCGGTTATTTTTCCTCAAAATTGTGTAAAGGTATGTTGAAAGAGATGTACTCATATTTACGCTCGAAAACATAACTCTCCTCTCCTTCAGCAGACGGGTAAAAGAAGGTTAGGTTAGGTTGATATCGGGTCGTATGAGGCTCTCAAGGAACAGTGGCGGTTACACCACCGACAACAGCAGTGGTATATTATCAGAGCCCTCGCGGAGGGGGTTCGGGGGCAAAGCCCCCGCACTAAAAAAAGCATACGACCGTAACAATTATATCATTTGGTAGGTTAGGTTAGGGTTAGCTTGTGTAAATAGGCACCCTTCGCGGGGTGACGTTGACACGCTGGCGGTTAGGTTAGAATTGCGACCTTTACACAAATTCATTTATACTCCCTACCCACATAACAAATTATTTTATTGTGTATCTTATACCCCATTGAAATAAAGATGCAAATGATTTGTCATTGAAGAGTTCCTCTGCTGATTAACCCACGGAATATAAATGGTAAATTAAATATTGACGATACAAATCATTTGTCTTATTTTGTTTTGGTTAAAACATATTATGCCAACTAACGTACTCGTATTTGACTGAATGAAATTTGATCAAAGTACTAGTAGGTAAACGAGATATTGCATAAACATGAACATGCCAAACATTAGGTTTGCCAAATAATTATTTGTCAAGTGTTAATTTGGCAAACAATTATTTGGAAAATGAAATTCTATGAATATTTTTTTGGGAAATGATAATTTGTCTTTTTTTTTGGTAAAACAAAGGTAACCCGGTGGAACATCATGTGTTCTCTCTCTCACTCACTCTTCACAACTCACAACAATAGACAGCTAAAATCACACCCCTTCCTTTCGTAGTTGGGTAAAAAGGAAGCATATATGTATTTCCTACAAACTTCATACTCACAAACAGCGCATTTTTAACGTTTCATACATGCGTTCGAGCATTCCAACTATTACCCTTTAAAAATAGGCTGATTATATATGTACTTACCTTACGGATTCCTAATGATTATAAATCTCACCAATGTAGTCTTCATTCTACTGAAGTAGGCAAAGAAGAAATCAACTATATGTATTCTTGGCTGCTCGAATTTGCACTAAAAGCTATAACTACTTACCGAACGAAATATCATATTATTTTCAGCGTATTTCCATCGTATTTGTAGTATTCGCGTGGGTGAGAACCTCAATAAAACCGACGACAGAACTAAAGTTGAAGATAAAAGATAAAGGACGCCCACTCGATAGCTTCGAATCGTTTTAGGTACCTACCCTTTGGCCAGTCTGCAAACAGCAAAGTATATTTAGGAAAGAGCATTGAAGTGATCTTTAATAAGTCTAGAGTGCTGTTTGGACTGTTACTGCTGTTAATGCAACTTATTGAACACCTCAAACCATTAAATAAATACAGGACATAAAAACTTGTGGTGACCCCGTGTGGTGTTAAAATAGAACCACCCTCTTTCTTCCTGTGGGTGTCGTTAGAGTCGTAGGTACTAAAGGAACAGGATTGAAGTGTGTTGTGGGCGATGGGCTCGCAAGTATTACTGCGATATCACATTTACTAGATATTTGGTAACCACATTTATGCTTAAACTGGCACTGGAACATAAGTTGCATGTGCTCTACCTACCGCTTTTGGGAATTAAGGCGTGAATGTAGGTGTGTAGGCGTAGGTAGCCCTATTGTGAATGAAAGCGTGAATCTATGCATGTATGTACTTGTGTAAAAACTTGAAATAGAAGTTAACAACAGGTGCTCTTATGTTATACAAGTGCGATACAGTTCCGATATAGGGAACTATTTATAGCTAGCACGAATACAAGAGATTATTTGTGATGGTTATTCGCGATATAGGTAATCTTGTGTTTCTGAAACACGCTTTTGTTTTGCTGCAAAAAATCGTGTGTTTAATCGCTCTTATATTACTGCGAGATCCAACCGAGTCAACCTTGTCATGCATGACATCTCGGATGAGTATTCTACGGAAGCCAAGCGAGTAGGTATTCATACAGGTAGGTGTAACAGGTGTAACTGATAACTCCATGAGTTCCAAGATACAGGCTCAGCCTAGTTTGGGACTCACCGGATATCGCTTTTCTATTATGTAACAGTGTCGTTGGTAAAATAAAGTTATTCTTATTCTTATTATATACTCCAAAAACGCGCTATTCGACTACCTACTGGCTGGAGTATTGAATCTGAATCTCAATCTGAATCTGTATTGTAATTGTATATTGTGAAATAAATAAATCTAAAACCTAAATCTATTTCCGGAGATTATCCCCTATATACAAACTTAAACCCTCACAAAGTTACACACACAAACAGTTGGGTGAAAGTTTACAAAAAATGCCTCAAAAAACATGAACAGTAAAGGTTAATAACTCCCGAGACATAATGCCACGGTGCTCTGCCAAAATAATATAAAAATAAATAAATATTAGGGGGCAATCTTACACAAATGGAATGGGCACCATTAGTAAGCTCAATAAGGCCTGTGTTATGGGTACTAGATGACGATATATTTATTGGAAATAAATACTACATAATAGAAAACATCCGAGACTAAGAAAACAATATTCATGCTCATCAATATTATTTGTGACATTTTATTTTATTTTATTTGACATTGTATTGAGTTTTTTATTTTAATTTTTTAGTGTTTGTATGGATTTAAAGAAAAAAAATGTATTATGAGTTTTATGTTACTCGAAATAAATGATTTGATTTTTGACTTGAAAACTCAGGGTCATTATTTCTCCACTAGTTTACTAATATGTCCGCCCGTATGTCTCGACGCAAAGCATTAATGTCGAGCCGCATTGCAGCACCCACAAGGCTACCTTTGGGCAGACACGTACGAAGGCGCCGGATTTACATCCCCTAAACCCCTTAGCATTGCAAAAGCAACACTAACCCCATAAAAATAAGAACGTGTCCGGATTTCATGAAGTATTTCCGTAAGTTCGCCTTGTTCTGATTGTTGCTCCACAATAGGGTGTATTGTTATTAAAGAAGGCGCTTTGGAATCTATTATTTAAGTATTGTGTTTTTGTGCTCATGGTACGTGAATAACATGTTGCCGGCCTGTCATGTTGAACTAGAAAATGTTTGTGTAGTATGTTGTAATATCAAATGTATCCCAGATAGAAATAATATTGTTACTCCTTCGACGTTAGCTCTTAATATAACATGACAGTAGGTAATGCAATTCTACAATAATATCAGCATAGAGTCAGAAAACCATCTTCATCATCATTATATCAGCCGAAAGACGTCCACTGCTGGACATAGGCCTCCCCGAAAGAGTGCCAAAGTGACCGGTCCTGCGCCACCCGCATCCAGCGGACTCCAGCAACCTTTACCAGGTCATCAGTACACCTTGTGGGGGCCTACCCACGCCCCGCCTTCCGGTACGTGGTCACCACTCGAGAACCTTTCCGCCCCAACGGCCATCGGTTCTACGTGCTACGTGCTACGTGCTATCGGTTCTACGCCCACTGCCACTTAAGTTTAGCGATTCGGAAGGCTATATCGGTAACCTTGGTTCTGCTGCGGATAGCCTCATTTCTGATGCGATCACGCAGATAAACTCCCAACAAAGCCCTCTCCATAGCCCTTTGGGTGACTTTGAGCCTTCTTATCAGACGACCATGTCAGTAGCAAATTATGTGTTTCAAGGTACGAGTAATAAGTAGTAATGTACTTGCACAACATATCCAATTCCACTGTAAACCGCCAGTATAATGCACTATACATGATTCGTGATATTTTCCTATAATAACCTTTTAGTTGACGTACTAAATCGTATTGCTCCATTTCACGACACGATTTCTCCAAAGCCAAACTAGATCACTAAGCCATCTCTGTTGTTATTGAAATCCTAGATTTGTACCAACAATTCCGAGATACCATTTCGTATATTATCTAAAACACATATCTGGGAATCGAACGCGGCAACGTTCCGAATTGCATTTAAGTTCGGTCCAAGTACAGAATTTTATTTGTTGAAACTGCAAACTTGGAGATGCGGTTGCTGCGCCCTTTTTACCTGAAAAATAGGACTCAATTTGGAAGTTTCCAGAGTAGGTGGTTGGAGGAAAGCTGGAAAACATTTTTGCATAGTCGTTTCGATCAGAAAATGTAGTGGTGCAGTTGCCCAGGTGAGAGTCATTGCTTACATAACAAGTTCTCCGCTCCAAGGTACCTAAATCGTTGTCGGGACACATTACGTTCACGTGAATCTTAAACCAAAACAAACAAAAAAATACGAAAGGGAACTAGTCGAACTAATCGAAAAGAAATACATGATTATTTTTTTTAAATCTACTCTACCTGCACGACTAGTGATGTGCCGGGGAATATTCCCGGGAACGGGAATATTCCCGTATGGGAATTTCCCGGGAATATTCCCTTGTTCCCGGGAATATTCCCCAAATAGGGGAATATTGCAATACAAATTAGGAATATTAAAGTTGTAATAAAAGTAAATAAAATGAATAGTGCCCCGACAAATAAAGTGCCATTCGCCAAAAACTGCATTATTGTACTAATTCTGACTTTTTATCTCAATTACCATTTAATATGTAAATATTTTCATATTTTGTATTCGTATAATATTTTATTGTGGTTTTTTTATTAACTTTGTATCGTTTTTTTTTCAGAAGTACTTTTGTAAAATTTGTTTTTTTGTGATGGGGGAATATTACCAATAACTGGGAATATTCCCATTGTTCCCGGGAACATTGGGAATTTACTTTCGCGGGTAAATTACACTGGTTAATGTCTTGGTAAAAAAATCAAGGGCCCAAGTTATTATGGAATCCCTAATAGCAAGATATATAAACAAACACAATTTCAATATTCCCGTATGTTCCCTTGTATGGGAATATTCCCGGGAATATTCCCACCTGGGGAATATTCCTGGGAACGGCACATCACTATGCACGACCCGGGAATCGAAACCTTGACTTCCAGATTGAAAGCTACGTAAATTGCGGTACTACTACTATACGATACTGCACATTCCTATATAATAGGGTAGTTTCGTCATTTTGAAATTGATAATAACTGTTGCTATATGTATATATATATGTATGTATATATGTAATAGACCGTCAAATTATTAAAATAAAATAAAATAATCCTACTATATTATAAATGCGAAACTTTGGATGTTTACATGTATGGAGGTTTGTTACTCAATTACGCTTAAACGACTCAACCGATTTGGATAAAAATGGGCAAGAAGCTAGTTTATATCCTGGAATAAAATAAAGTCCACGCAGAAGATGTCGCGGGCGGAATCTATTAAATAATAACATTAATAATAAATATTAGGGACAATCTTACACAAATCGACCTAATCCCATGGTAAGCTCAATAAGGCTTGACGACGATGTATTTAATGGATATAAATACTTGAATAGGCACATAGAAAACATCCAGACTCAGAAACAAATATTCATGCATTTTAATTAACAGTGAGTATACTTACGCTTTAATATAAAAATAATTGTTTGACAAGTATATATACATATGAAGAGTAATATAAGATAACCTGTACTTATGTGAAACTTATATAATGAGGTTTAATAAACTAAACTAAACTAAACATCATTTAATTACCAAAATAGTAATTTACCTACTTACTTGGTTTTTAATATAACGATCAGTACAAAATAGAAAACTGACCTCATGCTTCTGTGAATTAGTATGAACCGTTTCGGCTGACGCCAGCGAGATTCCATACAAACATTTCTTCCTCTTAAAAACTGGTGTCAATGGCATCGCTAAAAAACTTGGGAATCTAGCCTATTGGAGTAATGAAATAATGTATAACAAGTTCACCGACAACAGCCTGGCTCTTATATATATATATTGATAATGAGTAGATAGTAGATTAGATACCGGCATTTTTTTCTCTTAGTATAGAGGTACATATATATATGCATAGGTGATACCTACTGTCAGTTTTATGAAAAATTATACAATTCCCATTTACAACGGAATTAGATCTACCTCACCAAAACCTAATGAGCGTTTCTCAAAAAAAATGCCACTACATTTTTTCGGAGATTTTCTGCAACTTTTATGTTATTTCTACTCAAAATCACGATGTCTTTCCATCCCAATAGGAGAAAAAAAGTGTCCCAAAATTTTCATACATTTTTGAACTTTCCTATTGTGTTACCACCATACAAAGTGTATGGTAAATGGTAACACAATAGGAAAAATATCTATGGGACAGTTTTTTGTCCTACCAGGGTCGAAAGAGCTCCTGATTCTGAGTGGAAATAGTTTAAAAAAAAATCCTAGAAGTACAATTAATACATTTTTTTTGAGAAACGCTCTAATACGGCTTCGAATTTTAATTTAGTCCACTAGGAGTTTTATAGCTCAACTCCGCATCGTGTTCACGTGTTTTGCGCAGGCGGCCATTTTTGTAGGACGTATTTGGAGCGTTTTTGTCGAGATTAGTGTGGCGCCTGTCCGTCACTATTTCGGCCAGGCTTAAGTGAGCTTGTCGGACGCCGGCTTCCATACAAACTATTTCGGCATGTTTGATTTCGTATCATAATTCTTTATTTATTTATTAAAACTTTATTGCTTTAAATACACAAATGTACAAATGGCGAGCTTAATGCCAAATATCATTCTCTACCACCTTAACCATTGGGCTAAACAGGTGAATCCATCATTTTACCGAAAATAGTTTCATTGATTATCATTTCCTATAATACTATTCGCTGAATTTGGTCATCACTTAGGAATCATTAATCGAACATCGTTAGATCTCTCAAACATTTGTTCGAATTACCTTTTACACAAGAATCAACTTCTCGAATTATTTTATTTATCCATCGACATAGTCGTTCATCTAATCGCCTTTACTATAATTTTGGTTTAACTAATGCTTCAGTTCACAAAATTCGAAAGAAAATCGTTTCACCAGTGTTACAATACTTGTCATAAGTAATAAGTTTCAACGAACTGAGTACATTTCATTGAGACTTTGGACGTAGGTATATATAGAGGTCTAAGCCTACCCATCTGTACCTCTATATATCGGATTACCTTCTTATTCTACTCTAAGGCAGGTCAGTGTAGGTACGACGACGAGCGATGCGAGGAGTGTTGAGAAAAAACTGCGACCCCACAGCGCGCAAGCCGAGCAAGAGAAGCGAGCGTGCCGCGGTAGTAGCCGGCAAAGCACAAGAACCGATTTTTTACAATTTATTTATTTAGGCTTACGCTACTGCAATGAAACATTGTTCGTGGCAATAAAAATATATGGAACGTACCAACTGTGAATCGTTATTCGATAAATTAATACTACCTACTTATAAATAACTAACTATTCTATGACAGGTAAATTCGATGAACCGTTACGCTACTATTTGAAACAATTTCGAAACGATTTACGATGAAACGTTGTTTGATTATATAAACAAGCAATTAACTGATGATTATGTGATTAGAAAAAAAACGTTATGATCTTCGTGGAATAGTTTTCGGCAACAGAACATCAACGTACGACATTTCGATAAAATGATAGACGCTACGCTCGTAGCCGATCACGTGGTGGCGTATGTAGCCGAAAGCGTCAGCGGCGTAGGCGCCCGTTGGGCGCATTTATGGAAGTTAAAAAGTAAAAAAAAAAGTATTGCCTCAAAAAAAACAACTGAACAGAATAGTACATTGTGATACAAGTGAGGTATGTTGATAATTACATCAGAGGCGGAATTATCACGCGAGCCGCAGGTGAGCGTGATAAGGGAGCCGAGGGTTGTAATTATCAAAGCTCACGCGTTTCATACGACGTTTTTCAACACATATTGCGAGGAAAAAATCCTTTTCATAAGATGAAAATTTGATAGGCCTGTCAAGTTATTTTCTTTACTTATTGATGTCAACAGGTTTTTACTCACATGTTGTAGGTATACCTACATCGTCAAGAATTTCTAGTGGCGTCCATTCTTTTTATCACTTTTCTAGTCACCACGAATCAACATTTTTGTTAATAACCCAACACGCATTAACAATGTTTACAAATATCTGTGAAATAACCTATAATTTTTTTGTGAAGTTTGCGCAGTGCGCGCGCATTAGATGTAATCTCTAAACAGCCAATACAAAATAAAATAAATAATTTCGTTTTAAAATGTTATCTTTATTATTTCATGTAAAATGTTATCAAAAGTGAATAGTTTTACTAAATTCACCGTTTCTATATCATATCCAAAAAGAAATAGTCAATTAATTAACAAAAAAGAATTTAATTTGTTTAGTCGGGTAAGAATCCATTTGCCGAGAATTAAAAAAAAAGCTGTACATTCTGTACAACCCGGTTAGTTTAAGAATGCACCGTTGTATGCATACATCTTGCTGCAAGGTGCCAACGTGACTTAATCTGGATATAACCATAACACACAAGTATCGTAATGTTTTTAAACACGCGTGTTTAATATCCAGGATTATGAGCCTAAAAGCGACACAATAAGAGGTACGTTACGAGCAATTGTATTGAAAAATAAAATAAATATAGGTACTTAGGTTAGGTGCGACATTAAGCTCGGAGCTCAGCGTTTTGCTGTAAGAAAAACAGTACTGTAAAGCCGACGCTTTACAGTACTGTTTTTCAGTTCGCATATACATCACGGGATACAAAAATAATAGCTAGTTGCAAGGGGAACATTCGCATCACTCGTAATGAACTTAAATAATTATAGTAAACGAAATAATTAGTATCCTACTAATATTATAAATGCGAAAGTTTAGATGTTTGGATGTTTGGATGTTTGTTACTCAATCACGCTAGTATAGTATAGTATAGTTTATAGCCTGGATTAAAATATACAATAGTTTTTATCCCGGGTCCACGCGAACGAAGTCGCGGGCGGAAGCTAGTTATTACATAAAATAAAGAAGGTATTTCCTTTAGGCCCTTATTTATTACAGCCTCGCAAACCTGATACACTGGCCCTCTTTGGGGGAGGCCTATATCCAGCAGTGGACGTCTTTATGATGGTGATGATGATAAAACCTGATAAAATCAAAATGGCAACAGGTACAATTTGTCTGTCTTTATCTGTTAGGGTGGGTTGCACCACCATAATCATAAGCGGTGTTCGCTAAAATCTAAGTGTATGGAAAGTTTGACAAGTTACTATGGAATGACAGCTGCCGGCGCCATATTGAACGTTGGTCTGTAATCGTAAGTTGATGCAACCCGCCCTTACTCTGACATGAACCGTCGGTACTTAGTTACTACGTCTTTGCTTGTTCAGCTCAACTATCACACTCCGCCAATCCTTCATGCGTCAACTCATTCGCCATTCCATAAACAGTACAAAACAACATTCGATCGTTCAACAGCGCCGTATTATATCATCAAAAGTACCAAACTCATGTAATTATTAATAGAATTTAAACTACCGTCAAATTTAAACCCCTCCCCCCCCCCCCCCCTTCCTACAATTAACCCACGTTAAAAAGGATAGACCAGTGTGCATCATGCGAGGTAAAAAAAATCGTCTGGCTTTTGTGATAACTGTAAATTCCACCAACATAATATTAATATTTGATGAAACATGACATGGAATCGTTCAACTATTCATTTCCAGGGACTGTATAAAACACCATTTCAGTTTACTGCTTATTCATTTATAATATTGTATTCTCACGGATTCAGCGTATTTCACCTTCATAATTTAACAAAATTAAATATCAATTCCAATAAAACATCACGAATTGAGGAAGATTTTATGAATACCGGTGGTATGAGTCTCTGTTTTGTTCTTCTATTTCTGTGGCCTATCGGATACAACCCCCGGGAGCTAAAGCGAAACACTCGAAGTTACTTTTACAAAAACCAAATCACGGTCTCAGAGGAAAAAAGATTCGTGATTTTCTCTATATTTCGTCAGGATCTAGTCCTTCGAATCATTATGTTCTAGGAATCAACTTGATGTATGAGGGTATATGAAGGGTCTCTTAGAATGATGGGCTCATAAAAGTAAAATTGTTGGCGACAAGGCACAATAGCTTTGTAAGATTAAAATAAAAAAATCGTGCATAAAACCAGGATTCAGGGAAAGTTGAGATAAATCTATACCTACATCTAACTATCTACGTCTCACTATTTTCACCCCCCACGCAACCAAGGGATGTCATAAATTTAACAATGTCTGTTTAACTATGCTGTGCCGCGTCTATGGAATGAAATTAATCTTTGACCAAGCCTAGCGTACCATATCCTTGAATGCGTGAGTCCCGAACTTTTGCAAGCATAAACTACTTCAATCAAATAGAGATGAAAGCTTAAACCCTAGAGATCTTCACCAGTCGTTCCCTCAATGCTGAGGATATGAATCATGTCCAGTTCTTGTTGACCAGACTCCTCCACAGGCTCCTATCACCCGCTTCATGTATAGCAGCAATTCCATCAGGTTACGTATTATACTTACGTCAGGTAGATCTAAGTGGCACTTCTTGTGTAATGACAGTCGAGTTGTCCTAACGTGCGTACCGGAAGGCGCGGCGTACCCACGCCGAAAGCGTCCACCTACCCAGGTGGACTGATGACCTGGTAAAGATCGCGGGAGTCCGCTGGATGCGGGTGGCGCAAAACCGATCACTTTGGCACTCTTTGGGGGAGGCCTATGTCCAGCAGTCGTCTTTCAGCTGATATGATAATGATGATGAACGTGCGTTCGAAAAATTACGTGTTCGCCCGTCAGATCTAGCTTGTGCAGAGAGTTGCAAAGATGGCCATAGGCTACTTTATTCTTTGAATTCCACCCCTGGGGGGAAGGATCAACACAGACCGAATTCCCCACGGGCGAGACGGTAATTGTTTACTGTCCGATCCAACACAACTGTATATTGAATGCCGCCGTCCATCTTACCCCTGGGACTCTAAACAGCCTCGTTTTATTTTGACATGCAGCCGAACTATTACTATGGTAATGAAATGGCGGGCGAGGGTGATGCATGGCCTACAACCTAATGCCTGCTACTAAAGATCTACGCTTGATTGACTAAGTGTGCCGGAGAAAACTGTAGTGTATTTTTTTTTTGTATATTTTTCAGAGAACCCAGGAACAGTCGCGGGATAAAATGTAGCCTTTGTCTATCGTGAAAGTCCATTCTATATACTTTTTAAGAATGTTTGTCCTACAAACTAAGTACTTACAGATAATATACACGTGTTTATAACTTAAATTATATCGAATATTTCATATAAATTGATATAAAATAGTAAAATATATGGGTAGTTTATCTGTTGTTATTCTTTCCTGTAAGACTGGAGACAACAGGGGCCGTAGACAAGGTTACAATCGACAAGCGCTAACGCCAATAGAAAACTGTTTCGAACTGTTAACGAAAAGTGTTTCGTCGGCATCTGTCATTCCCCTATATTTTATTATTTTCTATTGGCGTTAGCGCTTGTCGATTGTAACCTTGTCTAGGCCCCCTGTTGCAACACGTAGAAATCATACTATAGATTTGGTTTATCATATCAAGAAAACCTTTGTACCTCACCCTAAAAAACAACTACCGTTGCAACTAGTTATAACAAAAAGTTTATTGGCCAATATCGAATCAAATCTGGTCGTGTTTCTGGTGGTCGATAAGGTCGCCAGAGTTCCTGAGGGTGTTCTATGTTTAGGGATCTGCATGCGTCTCTAGTTGTCAGCACAACATCCTCAATTCAGTAAAGCGTCGTACATACATACTTACTTACTTATGTTCCTGTGTCCCCTAGATGGGGCAGATGGCGTCCACAGTGCGCCGCCGTCCCGAATCACGCCTATTTCCCGGAGGGGTAGGCAGAGATCACGGATTTCCAATTGCTACGATCTTGACAAACCTTTCTTGCTTCATCCACTTTCATTACATTATTCAACAATGCTCATCGGTTTAGGGTATTCTTGACTTGACCTATCTTCAGGATTTCTCCGGTTTGATGGGAAAAAGTTCAGCGAGGTCGTCCCCTTACAGCGTCGTAATATCAAGAATATCCTACTTCTACTTTGTCGCCGTGTTAAATAAAATAAAATAAATAGTTCTCGTGTTAACCTATTATTTAAGCCATTGCCGTACTGTAATCGATTGCCGGTTGACGTGCAACGCCGGTTTAAAAATATAACCCAGCCATTTCCTTGTTCAAGTAACGGGGGTCAATTCGAAACATAAATTTCGCGTCCCATTTCATTTTAACATGTTTCGAGCGTTTGCTTCCACGCCTGCTGAGCAAAAGTGATAGAACAAGCATTCGAAGCATTATTAAGTAAATTAAATTGAAATGCGGAAAGTACGTCTCAGATTGACCCCATGCTTATAAAATGCTAGCGGCCTTGGGCGCGGTATAAACATGATTAGGAAGTAACATTCCACTTCACGTGAATAGGGTTGTATAAAAAAATAATCAATAATGTCATATTTTCTCGGAAAAGGATTAAACTGTTATCAAATGGAGAAAAAATCAACGCAAGAGGTTAAATAATCACAAAGTTACAAGTGTCTAAAGTTATAAGAGAGGTTCTGTCCCTTTTTCGCAAAACGCAACTTCATATGAAACGATGACTCTGGAAGATTGTGACGTCACTAATAGACGGCAATGACCCCGCGCCCATCGTGTTCGGCGCCGCCGTCGACGCGGCCCCACGGTAGCATCCCGTAACGTGACGCCACGCACTGTTTGCGATTTCTCTCTCTAACAAGCTATATTAAAACGGTTGTAGCTTCGTAATGCTTTGAGATATCTGAATGGCATTTAGTCACTAAACGATTCATTTATCTTGACACTCGCAGATCGTGACGTCACAATCTGCAAATGTTTTCTCTCTTTAACAAGCAACATTAATACGGTTGTAGCTTCGTAATTCTTTGAGATATCTGAATGGGATTTTCGTCACTAGGCATATTATTTTGCCTTCTTTCTTTTGAATTAATAACACTTTTCGAGTCTACACTCCTATTTCGCGCCATGAAATAGGTATGTAACGTAAGAGTTTTTTAATTAAACTATATTCTAGCTGATGCCAGCGGCTTCGCCCGCGTGGTTAAAGGAAAATGTAACATATTGAATTTTCCCGTGGGAATTAGACGTTTTTCCGCTGGAAAAAGTAGCCTATGTCACTCTCCAGCTTCTGAACTATCTCCATACAAAAAATCACATCAATACGACGCTCCGTTGCGACGTGAAAGAAGGACAAACAAACACACACCCTTTCGCATTTATAATATTAGTAAGGATGCGTCCCCTTGATTGCCGCTCCTCACGTATATCTGCACTTCTTTCGGCCACTTGCCGAAGTAGGCCCGCCGTCATCGTCTAGACTTGCGTTACCCTTGTTCCATCCTCTTGGTGGCTATGCAATCCCACCTCTCCAGATGCAAGCGACAGACGTGACCGGCTGAATCTTTGCTTGCCTTGTACTTTTTTCGCCTATCTATATCATCTATACGTGAGCAAAAACTGCTCATACGTGACGTCATAACTTTGTACAAACGACAACACTGTTAACTGACCATCCTGTGTTTATATAGAACCTTATTACAATGCACTTTAGGTGCACCGCACCGATGGTCAGTTACCTGTGTAGTCGATCATTAAATAAATAAAATTTGTCGATAGTACAGGTACTACTAACCGTTGTATGGAGGAAATTAAGTAAATTACTATTTTCTTTTATAATTCATAACTTGATAGTTTATTATCCATATTATGCAACATCCAAGACTCAGAAACAAATATTTATCACACAAATATTTGCCCTTACCGGGATTCGCACCCAGGACCTTTTTACCCTAGTAGCATTTTAAGTTGGCCCCACGTTGGGCCATTGATCACCGAGTTGGCCCAACGAAATGCCAACGAAAATGCTGCTAGGGTAGCTTTGGCGGCGTCACTACCCACTAGGCTAACCGTAATAAATTTTAACATAAGGAACGTACCTATTAAGTAACATAACTTCTTAACTTAGCAGCTACAAAAATAATAAGCCATACCTATGTGCTAATGAATATCGTGACAATTAATAGGGTGTGCCGTGCCAGCACGTGTAATAGGTTCAACGTATAGCTACGCTGCTATCATAAAATAGCACTATCGGAATGGAATTTTACGTGTGACTGCTACACAAGGCCGTACCATTTGTTCACAAGGACGCGTACAGTTCACTACAAAAAAAGGGGCAAATGGGAGACTGAATTGGACGCGAAAGTCGTTATAGTTCGTTCAACCTACGAGAAAGAACTTATCCCCACTTCCGTTTGATGGTGTGGAATAGATGCGGTGTCCGTAAACTGTCAGTTGTCAGTATCAGTGTGAGTCATGTGACATGACTCATGTCAGTGAAGCTGAAGGCTCATTACTGCGCGCGTACATTTAAATGAGTGCTTCGTGTTGCAGAATGTGTGGAAGCGTTTCGCGCCGCGTCCACGCAATATACTATTGCACAAAATCACAGACAGTGCACTGACAAGTAAGGATATATGCGCTTCGGCTGATAATTTACAATACCGGAATGTAAGAAAGAAAGAATGAAAATAAGTTTATTTCGCAAAAGTACAGAATATTACAATAATCGTGAAATGCGAAAAAGGAGTCCACTCAGCACAATGTCGAGCCACACAAGATGACTCAACGCTGATATTATGTGGATCCTCGAGTTTCACGTCACAGGACTGCACTTCCATCGTTATACGTTAGAGACAAGTGGAATCAAAAGATATTTCGTAAAACCCAACTGCTTTTTTACAAATATTTTAGCCTATGTCACTCCTACGATTAAGAGGAAACCAACGACACCACATATGTCGAAATCCGTCAAACGGTTTAGGCTGCCAGAGAATAAATACATACATACATACGCTCGAAAAATATAACCCTCCTCTCCTTCGGCAGTCGGTTAAAACCCAGGACATATTAATATTATCTTAAATATAAACATGTTCGCATTACAATCTATTTATTTATTTATTTATTGAAACTACTAAAATAAGCCTGAAACAAACAAACAAACAAAAGTTATATATCTAAGCCGGGACACGGAAATGCTAAGATGGATTAATCTGACGCTTTTTGAAAATGTATAGCGATGTACACTACACGCATTATATGCATACGCAAAATCTACATCATGACAAACGTACAGTACACGAAATGTACAGTACGCAAAATGTACTTACGCTGAACGCACATAACGCAAAATATGTAAAAAGAAAAGTACACATTTCGCGAATTGTACAATGCAAAATGCAGAATCCGCAAAATGCGATAAAAGCAAAATGCTCAATCGCCAAACGTACAAAACGTAAAATGTAAAAGTACAAGGGTACAGTCAGCAGGGTGGTTTACAATAAGAGGGTATGTCTGTCTGTGGCTCTCAAATGGTAGGTACAAGGTTCAACTTTCGTTTGCCAGACTACAAAGTATGTACATTTTGCTTATTGTTATTTTTCCGTAATGTACAAATTGCGTGTTGATTTATTCTAACTTTGTACATTTTACCACTATCACGTGGAGTTCATTTTGCAAATTGTACAATCATCATATGTACATTTAATTATTTGTACAAGATGCGTACTTTACATTTGTCATGATATATATTTTGCGTATGTACATTTTCTTGTTTGTACATTTTGCATGGAGTGTACATTTTGCGTATCGTACATTATCAGCCGAAACGATGAAATATGGGCGCATCAGTAAGTTCCAAAAGTATAATTCCAAATAACGTATACTGCTTTCGATCCATCATCGTCAGTTGTGGATGAGGAAATGTTCTAAATAAACCAATTTAGTCACAACCAGGCTATTTCTTATTCCCTACGCAGGGTATCTCACGCTTTTCCATTACCGAAATCATTGGGTTTACAAAGTTTATCATAATGTTCATTATCCTCCTATCAGTTTTCGTGTTAAATTAATCTATACATCTTTCAATGCTACGGTTTTCAGGTACACAGAATAACGCATAATGCTAGCTAGGTAACGGCTTTTCCATTCAGACACGGAACCCTGAACCCAAGTAAATAAAACGCTTTGTAACGCTGAAGGCTTCGTGTGCCGGTCATAAAAATCAATGCAAACGCAAGGCTTTTACCAATACAGCTGATCGGGTGACCTTTCACCCTTGGCCAACCCCGTGCTATAATGTAGTGTTTTCAGCGATTAGGTAGGCACTTTGTGCACGGGCGTCAAATAAACATCAATACCTGTAACAAACAAGAACAGTATAACTCACATGTCTATATATTTCGTTTTACACAACTAACACGTGATAGCAATAAGTAGTCATGTTAATTATACATATCTCCTATATTGTTATGTTAAACGTAATCGTAAAACGAACATAAATACTTCACGGTCTATTTTATTACCATTACTGCACGCTTAATATAATGGTGAACAATAAGTCTCAACAATTAGGCATTAGCGTTTCCAAAATACTCATATTATCCCTTAAACAATGATGTAATATAAAAAAGAGGTAGATACGTTGTGTACACGAAATACCGTGTTGAAAAATTAGCTATACTATACTATACTACTCAAAAGCAAACATGGGCCACAAGTATGGTGATCGTTACGTAAAAAAAACCGGCCAAGTGCGAGTTGGACTCGCGCACGAAGGGTTCCGTACCATTATCTATGTTACAGTTAAAAAAAAAAGTTTGTTGTATGGAAGCCCCCCTTAAATATATATTTTGTATTGTTTTTAGTATTTGTTGTTATAGCCGCAACAAAAATACATCATCTGTTCAGACATAGTATCCGTGAGCTAACGTAAACAACATTACTGACCGTTCCGTATCATAAATAAAAATAAATAAAATAAAATAAATATAAGGGGACAATCTTACACAAATCGCACTAGCCCCATAGTAAGCTCAATAAGGCTTGTGTTACGGGTACTAGACGACGATATATTTAAAAGGTACTTAAATACATAGAAAACATCCAAGACTCAGAAACAAATATTCATGCTCATCACACAAATATTTGTCCTTACCGGGATTCGAACCCAGGACCTTCAGCTACAAGCTATAAATCCGTGGAAAAATTACAAAAACATCGTGTTCTTCACTCCAAGCGGCCAAAAGATACGCACGAAGACACAAGAGGACGGACGGAGGAGACAGACAGCGAAGTCTTAGTAATAGGGTCCCGTTTTTACCCTTGAGTACGGAACCCTAATTATATTATACAGTAATTATATTCTTTCCAGCTATCAGACTCAAACACCAGCATGATAGAGATTGGATTCTGAAGGATACGGGACATCATTAATTATCCACTTATCAATTAATTTATGTCCAATAATTAACAATGAAATAGAAAAATGTAAGTGGCACTTATTTTGTTTTGAGCAGTATATAATCACGAATAAACGACATGACTGGCAAGGTACACATTCTATAAAGATATTAAATACCGCAGCGAAACTTAGAAGAACCTCGCGGGGGATAAATGGCAGTCATTAAATAAAATGCTGCCGTATATCCTAGCGCGTGGGGCGCGGGGTCAAAGGATATAATGCGGGCATTTTTCAGAGGTTAGTGTTGCTGTGTGTACTTAGCACTTGAGAAGGAAAACCATTCTAATATTATAAAGAGGAAGCCTGTCAGTGTAGGTTTATAACAGCTACATGCACCGTGCATCTAGATGGGTTCCTTCAAATTAGAAGCTACCTCGCTTTGTTGTGACGCTCGCTGTATAGTCACACCAGTGTCAAGAGAGAGCAAGCCACGCAAGAGCAATAGGCATAGTGACTAAAATTTTTTCATGATGTCATTCGAACCAGTTTTTGGAGAAGAACAAATGTTTATATGGGAGCAACTACAATTAAAGAACATAAATACCCAAAAAATTGAGACAAAGATTGACCTCGCTGGCGGCAGCGCAAAACGCTTCATACTGGTTGACATATAGGTATGACGTCACAACGACACTTGTTAGTACAAAGTACATATATCGTTGTATGAAAATCAGGTAAATTGTTGTTTAGGTCGCGAAATACTGCGTTTAAGTACATAGTTGTCATACAATTTTGTTTCTATAAAAGCGTAACTATTGGTAACTTTAAATTTACTCTTGGACAATAAAAATATGCATATTTTTTCTAAACTTTCAAGGGTCATATCTATTTACGATTTTAATTATATTTTAATAATTTATACTTTATTACGATAATTTGATGGTTTACCGAATGGATCCATTTAGCATCACTACGTTATCAATTTGAACATGAGGCACCATGCCTATTGTGGCACTGCAGAACCGGTTGGTTCTGGTCTGCGGGTTGCCACACCGCTGGCTACACGTTGGGGGTGCTCCAGCTGCGATCGCGCCACTGCGTGCGTTTCAGCTCGTTTGTGGTGCGCGTGCCGCGGCCGCTGCAGGAGACCATCGCGAATGCCGACTTCTGGCCGAAGGGTGTTGTGTTTCGGCGGTTCCGGGGCAACCTACCGAACCCTACATCGGAGCTGACGACGCAGCGAAGCCACACCGTTACGTCGTCTAAATGGTATCTTTAATATTCGTTTTTATAACTGTATGTGTGTGTTCTAGTCTTTACGGTATTTGTTATATGTGCCTTATATGCCTGAATTAAATGAGTTATTATTATTATAAGTGTGTATGTAGGGAGTAATTTTCGGATTTTATATTTTATCCCCGCGGGTTTGCCTGCGATATTTGCAAAGTGCGAGTAAAGCCGCGCGGGCAGCTACATAAAGAGGAACTGTGAGGTTGCAAGTTGGTATTTAGGGGGTAATCTTTGGAACCACATAACCGATTTCTAAATTCTTATTCTTTCGTCTTCAAAATCTTTTTTACCCTTTATGCTAAAAGTGGCGCTGGGATATGTTTAGAATCGATATTGCGTATATTGTAAGTAAGAGATTTGCCGCGCGGTCGCGAAAGAGAAAGCATTCGGCAGGGTGAGACAGACGCTACGGGCGGCTGTCGGGTACGTGCCCGTGAGCAGTCGGACTCGCAAGCGGGACAGACCTACGGCGTGAGAGCGAGAGAGATGCGCCGAGCCGCGCTCGCGCCGGCCGATGCCGCGTGGCAGTTGAGAGGTTACACGAGCTCCGAGCCGGTCGTTTCATGTGCTCTGCCTACCCTAACATAAAGAGGAACCATCTTTGAGGTTGCTAGTTTGTATTTAGGGGTAATCTTTGGAACCAGTTAACCGATTTTAAAATTCTTTCATATGTGTATAGAATGAACTTTCTAGATGGCCTTAGGCTCATATTATCGTGTGTGTTTGGCAGGCAGTTAGACTATACATGCTTGTTCTTTAACACCTTGCATTAATCGATATGATACAGAGAGAAAGAATGTAATGGAAAAATAACCCATCTTCGTCTGTAGCCCCCGACAGGACTCGAACCTGCGATCCCTTTATTGCCAATAGAGTGCTTTAACCACTAAGCTACGAGCCTTTACCTTGCATTAATTCTTAGAATATTTTTTAACCTCAGAAAATTTCCATATTTCAGCATGATCTAAATTGGAAACGCTGTATTCGTATTACTCTCTATATAATAATAAAAATAATAAATATTAGGGGACAATCTTACACAAATCGACCTAGTCCCAAACTAAGCAAAGCCTGTACTATGGGTACCAGACGACGATAAACATACTTATATAGATAAATAAATACTTAAATACATAGAAAACATCCATGACTCAGGAACAAATATTCGTGCTCATCACACAAATAAATGCCCTTACCGGGATTCGAACCCAGAACCTCTTGCTTCGTAGGCAGGGTCACTACCAACTAGGCTAAAGCGGTCGTAAAATATCTGTGTCTGTGTATATGCATAAAATATCTGTAAAATATAGGTGTATCCAATCTAAATTCGTGGTAAAATTACCCGTTAAAACTAATAGGACCAACCTCATTATAAAGTTTATATAATTCAGGCGATATCGCTGCCCTCTGAGAAACCAAGGCGTGTTATTTTCTTAATCGATGGAGCTTTTCTAGGTTGACATGCAAACCTTTTGGCCTGGTTATTTTGTACAGCGATAATTCTATAAGTCAAACGAGGTCTCGTAAAGCAAGAGATCTTACTCGAACCATTTCAAATTAAACATTTATTCTTGAAAACATTTTATCTTGCAAAAAAAGATAATAAGAATAACCTCGTTAGTCCCCGCGTACTTGTACAAGTACAAACTAGGCATAGTAGTTCAGACCTGATAATGAAACTACATAGCACGAATAACTGCCTTATGTACTTACCTAAGTACAAATTCTTCATTCCCCATGTACCGGGTATTTTTTTATCTCGGTCTGCAGCACTATTCTTGGTTTGTACTTGGTATAGTACATCCAGCAGATATGAATACTGCTATTGAAAAAACACAGGACTTACGAGGATAATGGCTAGGGTGCCATGGGATACGCCAGCCCGTGATCTTTTCAGGACAATGAAAATATTAACAGTCCCATCCCTGTACATATTGGAAATATCTAAAATTGTCCGTGAAACCTTAAATCAATTTAAAGCCGTGGCCCGGATCAACGTCATGCAGGAAACCTTTTGGTCAACAGACACAAACTTAAAAAATCGGAGCAGTGCTTCTGGTACTATCGACAACACAGCTAACTGACCATCGGTGCACCTTAAGTGCATTGTAATAAGGTTCTATATAAACACAGGATGGTCAATTAACAGTATTGTCGTTTGTACATGGGTCCTAAAATTTATAATCGCCTACCGAGTAATGTAAAAGAGGCTAAAATGTGTGATAGTACATTTGTCAACCAACTGAGGAACTTCCTAAAAGAAAAAGCTTATTATAGCCTTGATGAATTCTTATGTAACAATAAGTAATAATTCTATTTCTATGATTTTATGACCTAGTATCTTTACGTAAATTAATTTGTTTTCAAAAATTGACATTGCATTTGAATCGTAATTTTTGACCACCTGTAATTATTGTCTAACGCATTTTGATTAGCTTGATTTAAAGTGTTTATAACATGCCAATTGACCTGTAACTTATGTTATTAATAAATAATTGTATTGTATTGTATTTTATTCGTGACGAAGAACACAGGTAATAAAAGGACAAATAAAAATAAAAACACATCAAGCTTTGTCATGATATGCTCCGGTTCGAAGGACCATGTTAAATAATCTAAGGCCCGTGGAGTTATTTTAATTAATAAATAGAGAATTGACGTGTGCAGCTATGTATTTCTGAGTAGAAGAGAAAATACAATTGTTGACGATATTATTGCCATATAAAAATATAAATTAATGTTGCTATACCAATCATGAAGATTGCAACACTCGGCATGTTGTTAGATTTACAGCCAGCGCTGCGCTGCTCTTCCGCAGGGTCCATTCGGTGGGTAACGACGACAGATGCACAAATGAAATGAAACAATCAATAATATATCTAAAAACAAAAGAAAGGAAAAACTATTATAACCAAAGTACAAACTTAAAAATAGTGGGTTTTTTTATAAATACTAAATGGATTTTCTACAAAATAAACCTCAGTTTTTAATGTGTCCCCGTGTGGTGTCGGGTTAGAATAGCACTATGCCCTTTCTTGCTGTAATTTTGTAAGCGTCGTACTAAAGGAACAGGGTTGAAATATGTTGTGGGCAATGTGATAGCAATCTATCACTTCGATTTCATATTTTGTTAATCTGCTATACCTACAGTTATGCTAAAAGTGGCATTGGAATATAAGTTTCATGTGCTCTGCCTGCCCCTTTTGGGAATTAAGGCCTGAATATAGGTGTGTAGGCGTACCGCTATGGAACCGTTGGTAGTAAGTGTTAATGACCTTAAATCAAAACTGTTTAAATAGTATTGAAATCCCTACTGCGTCACAAAATGAGTATATTGCAATCAGCCAGAATACGTTTTCTAATGTTTTCTATTTTTATAAACCTTTTCCATTTGGAATAGAAAGGAAATTGTTCCACCTTAAGACCCAAAAATACTTCTACAAAGTGATAGAGTGCGGCAGTTGAAGACTATAACTCAAGCGTAGCACACTGCAATTCTCGTACCGCTACGCCACGTAGTGCTACGGAATACGTAGCACGTGAGCTACGAGTAATAGTGATAGATTTCCGTTAGAAACATTTCACCGATTATTAATTTTGTTAAAGTTATTTGGTGATTTTAGTCTGGGATCAAATTCTAAAACATACCATTAGCGTCATAATTAGATAAGATTTGAAGATATAACTATACAGATCTTACTGATTACAGAGCCTAGCCAAACAACCGTGCTAGAAGAAAAGATAAGCGCATATAGAAACTCTAACGGAGTTCATAAAACTCAACAGAGGTATATTTTATAATATTCTCTTGGTTATAGACATAAATTATAACTATGACAAAAGCTACTGGCTAAACCGTTCAGCCGTATTTGCACGATTGAGTAACAAATATCCTAACATACAAGTATCCATACTAATATTAAATGGGAAAGTGTATGTATGTGTGTTTGTTTGTCCGTCTTTCACGGCAAAACGGAGCTACAAATTGACGTGTTTTTATAAGTGGGGATAGTTGAAGGGATGGAGAGTGACATAGACTACTTTTTGTCTCTTTCTAGCCCCTCACTTCCCTAAAATGGGGGGTGAAAATTTGTATGGAGCTACGATATAAACGACTTCCACGCGGACGGAGTCGCGGGCAGAAGCTAGTCATTTATATTTGTTTCTGAATCATGGATGATTTCCATGTATTTAAGTATTTATATCTAGTATGTACTCAAGCCTTATTGGAGCGAGTTCAGTTTGTATAAAACCTCTTATTATTTATTTATCAAGATATCCATTTATAATTATACTAGATACCCGCGCGGCTCCACCTATTTATTACACAGAACGCAAGCAAAGCCCTTTATACAAATATAGCCTATGTTCATCTCAAGGGCCCATTCCATGTACTGGTGATAATTCTTGTAATTATCCCTACATACAAACTTACGGGCGTAAGTTTAGTTTTTTGACTTTTCGTCTTATAATATTAGTATAGGATATAGATATACATATAATGAGGTATATCGTTGTGAACCCCGTGGTGGTCGCCAAAACTGTTTAAAAGCTATTCGTTTGGCCATCTTTGGATACTTAGATTAAATGGTTTGACCCGAACCCTTCCTTTAACCCTCACGGTCACGTGCTTAAAAGGCATAAGTTTATACAAATTCCTGAAAGGACCTCCGTAATCTCAGATACTCTTTTCGCATTACAATTAGATTTCCTTTTCATACATCATGAGCGGACTTGTCAGAATACTCAGAATAGACCGTAATCCCATGTTGTCATGAGACGTGGGCATAGATGTATTGGGAGTGGGCTTACGGTCTAGAAAAGGGCACCTGAAACAAACTCAAAAGACAAATAATCAAGAAACAAAGTCAAACTCGAGAATTACATTTGAATGCACTACGTGTCTCTTTTCGCCCTCGGGGTCAATCCGCATACCTAGTATGAAATTACAAAGCTCGGGGAATTTTCTTGAAAAAATAATACATTGCCTATAGTGTACTGTGTTAGAAATAACTTCCCCACTTTATTGTAACAAAATGTGCGAATAAATAGAATCACAGATGAATCACTGTCTCTGAAGTGACATTTAGACGCAATTTTGACATGAATTTTATTCGAGTAGGTCGGGACATGCTCGAGACCTTAGTCACCACAGCAGTCCCGCCACAGAGCGAGTTTCAATTCATTCGTGGTGAGGGTCTGACTGACAAGCTGTCGACCTACATGAAGTACCTAGATCTGGCCGAAGGGTGTTGCTTTCCGGCGATTTCGAGGCCGACTATTTGACCCCAGAAGTTACGCCGCGCGTCGCCTACTTAACGTGTTAATGTGTTACATTATAAGCTTTGTACAGGCCAATTCACGAGAGCTGGCGCGGAAAATGTATGAAACTGTCATTAATTTCATAGACATTATGCGCCAGCTCTTGTGATACCTGTACATTGATATTTTTAAATATGCCTGACGCAAATAAATAAACTTAACTTGACAAAGCGTTAGAGCGTTTCTCAAAAAAAATGCCACTACATTTTTTCGGAGATTTTCTGCAACTTTTATGTTATTTCTACTCAAAAACACGATGTCTTTCCATCCCACTCGGAGAAAAAGTGTCCCAAAATGTTCATACATTTTTGAACTTTCCTATTGTGTTACCACCATACAAAGCGTATGGTAAATGGTAACACAATAGGAAAAAAATCTTCGGGACAGTTTTTTGTCCTACCAGGGTTGAAAGAGCTCCTGATTCTGAGTGGAAATGGTTAACATAAAATTCCTAGAAGTACAATTAATAATAGTGGCATTTTTTTTGAGAAACGCTCGTTAACGGTGAATACTCATCAGACATGTGTTTTCAAATGTCTGACACCTGTCAAGATAGGTCTCAAATAGATGAAAACACAAACCAACATCTCACCTTGAATCTCACCCTGAGCGTGGGCGCGATTACCCTCTCAAAGTAAAAGGTTAAACGTCTTGCCACTCTGTGTCTAGATAAAAACATAGGCTAAATAATTACTGAGTGTTCTTGTCGAGCCGTGCCATTTTGACAGCTGAATTTATTTATTTATATATTTGTAGTAACATAACTTAACAGCAAGGCCAGAGCGGTACAAACTTAGAAATATATAAAATTAAGAAAAAGAAAAACATAAACAACGACTCTTAAGTATGTTAAACTATAGTACTCGCAGGCATCTCGCATTCTGCCACCCTCCTGCATCCAATCATCAGTCGCGCGGTCGAACTCGCAAACAGATCACACTGTGGGTGCGCTTGGAGCGCGGAGTTGAGGAACGCTAACGCGCGCGGGATCGTGCGCGTGCGCCCGCGTGCGCGCGCCCGGCACGGCCAGCAAGGGGTGACTTCGCGCGCGAACGCACCGATCAGGGACAAAGAGACGCACGAATGCATCGATGAGACCCACACAATCGACCTTTCCTCAATATCAAGCTCCTGATTTTCTCGAGGGACTACGGAATGGCGTTCTTTAAGAAAGAAGTGTACAGGATTCGAAGTCCATAAAGAGCATGCGAATGTTCTCCAGTTGCAGCAAATGCAGTCAGCAGCAAAAGTAGCTACGCGGGTCTGCTGCTAAATAACCTACTCACGACTCTAATGTCAAAGGGATAAGGACTATCGCGATAACTTTGAGCGTCTCATTTTGCGTAGCTTCTTCTCCTGCTGACTGTACGCAGACTATGGAAACCACTTACCATCAGGCGCCATGCTTGTTTACTTCATTATCATATCAGCCAAAAGATGTTCAGTGCTGGATATAGGCCTCCCCCAAACAGTGCAACAACCGATCCTGCCTCACCCGCATCCAGCGGACTCCCACGACCTATACCAGGTCATCAGTCGACCTCTTGGGGCGGGTCTACCTGCGCTGCGCTTGTTTGCTTTTGTGGTCTTTAAAAAGCTTTCGAAGCGCGCCAGACTTGCAAAACAGCGCAAAGCTAGGCACAACTCCAACACAACCAGACACTATAAAGATTCAAATACCGTACATCATCGAATATCATATTTCCCGCTATACATTTGAATTGGGAATTTTATTTCTAAATTTTTCTCCCGTCGTCCTTGATAGCAAAACTAAAATGACAGTTTTGCTTGTAAATGGACCTGGCAAATGCCATTTTGGTGTTGAAGTCTCGTTGGCGAGCGGCCAGTGAGACATTTTGCATGGCACTACGTTTTTAAACGACTGAGGCATTTTTCACACTTTAGTTCGGGCCAAGTTTTGTCGTGTATCGTTTAGAATGGGTGCGCAACATGTTATCAATTTCACGTGACACGATAAGTTATAGTATTGAATCCGTCGTTTGGTATGATCGGTCACTTTCATTATATTTTTCGTGATTAGGCTATACTTAAATGCAAGATGCTCCAAATTTGCTTGCCTTAAAGTTTCCATAAGTACCTACTATAAATTTCGAATTAAAGGAAAAACCGGATACCGGCGACCACTGGCATACATACATCCCCCATATAGTCACTACTAACCAACTGAGCTATCGGAACAATCCGTCTCGGTCACCAAGTCTATCAATCTGTTCCCTCTTTCAACGCCTTAATAATAATAAATAATAATAAAACATCTTTATTTCGAAGAACAGACTTCATAGTTGTTAGTAACAAAAGAAAACGAAACAAATAAATTAAACTTAAAGCTAAAGGTTAGTGCTTATAGAGACATTTGATTCTAAGACTACTACGTATACCTATTTACTTTTCAGTACGGGCTCGTTGCAACCCCTTTTATTTGGCCAATCCAGTGAGCGAGAATTGGGCTATCATATTTGTCAGCAATAACATTCAGAATAATGCTGAGACTGCTTCTCACTCGACCTAGTAGATATACTATTCTCTTGCGCATGATACCCCTTAACGAGCTTTATACGAATAATACTTTTACGGACCGCTCCAAAGCTAGATTTTGTCGTGTCATGTCAACCTGTCTAGGCGCACAGACTTATATAGAAGAACACAGGGTTCGACATACGTATTGAAAGACTGAAAAAGAGCATAAAGCTTAAGAAGAAAATATATATCCCCTTTAGAATTCAGAACTTTGCAAGATAGATCTATTGCAAACACATTCAATCATTTAGAAGAACAGCAAACAGTGTTTATGTTTTTAACCGCAAAAATAACTAAAATTTTGTTGGAGCCACAGAATAAATAAAATATAACTTATGTACAGAAGGTCGTCCTCTGTATAACAAAATGGATTTTTGATTGCTACAAAAATCAAATAGCATCCCTCTCGCACGCGCTTGCTACGGCAAGCATGGGCGTAGCATGGGCTCTTTCGTATCTAGTGCGATCGGGTGAATCGTCACCTCGGAGGTGTGCCAGAGCCTAGTTTAGCCGAAGTTGCAAGACAACCAGCCTGTTCCCAACAGGCCCCTAATTTAGTTTTTTCCGAAGTATGTACCTAAATCGAAGTGAAGAGGGCCAGTCTTTGACTCTTTTATCTTCGATGATTGCCAGTCTTTATGTTTTTTTTATATAAACTACGTGTTTTTGACAATTTCTGTGAATTGCAAGGGGCAGTTTAGGTTGCATAGGGCACCCAACTGACGACTTGCGAATTGTAATATAATACCTACTAACATGGTTTTAAGACCTTTATTACTAACGAATTATGGAAACACTTCCGAAATAAATGATTTTGATTTGATTTACATCAAATAAAGTTAACTTCTCCAAGACAGGTAGTATCTTAAGTCTTACTGTTATCAAGATATTCAATATTTTATTTTGATTAGTTTTGCAGATTTACCCAGTGTATGGCTCTTAATAGGCTATTTTCGTCTATCACAATTAAATTATAAAAGTATGTTATTTCTATAGTTTTGACTTTAGGAAATACGAATATAATACTATGTCGTTATAAAAACACAAGAAATATTTGTAATTTCAAAATTAAAATCGTATATTTATTATCTGTATGTCACGTGACCAAAAACGCTGACTGCCATTTTGTCTTCTGTGAGTGACGTCAGAACAGCAAATACAAAAACAAGTTTTCGGTGTAAATAACAACAAAAAGTTAAAAAATATTTATATTGTGGACTCAAATTGTATTTATTTGGACTTTGGTACGCTATTTTACGCCATCTACGATGATGGAGGTTGGATTTGTAAAAGCTGACAATACAAATCTACCGAAAATAGACGCAGTAATGATTGCAAAGTTCTTTGCGTATTAGAGACGTGTTCAGATATTTCTGAGCACTTTGGCCGCTCCGATATATCTGATGGCGACTGCTCGTATAATACAGATTTATTTTCTGCTGAATGCAGAAATATCAAAACAGCTTTGTAAGTATATTCTGTTTCATTTTTCGAAACTATATTAGAACAATATAATATTGTATATTTCCGATTATAAGTTATTACAAGTTGGCGCAACACACCAACGATAACAAGTATGAAAGCTCATTTTTAGTTAGAAAATCCATGAAAAATCAGAACTATCAGAAGGCATAGATTAGAGGTAAAAGTACATGCACATTTGACGTGTATCTTCTTAGGAGTCTGTGGTTTGTTATTGCAGTTATGACGTCACGATAATGGCGGCTGCCTTTTTGGCCCGAATATATAATGTTCAAATTTATACCATTATTTATTTGCTTAAAGCGATATTATTTTGAGGAAATAAAAATACCAATTGACTATCGAATCTATACGAACATTTTAAAATATATTAAAAATATTGTGACGTCATAACAGTTTCTAAAATTTTGTATGGTTCCTATACTACAAGAAGATTTACAAAGTGAGTTCGTTCGATATTAGGCACGAACTGACTCGGAGGTACATATTTTTTATTTCATGTTTCAAGACCCTTGTACAATAAGACAATATCCGTTAATGCTACATTAAATTATTTTGTATAATAATTTACTTTAAAAACAAAGTTTTAACCGACTTTAATTTAGTACTCCGCCAAGCCACATTTCCACATTTATTTTCCAATTTACCACATGAACTGATTTCCGAGAGCAAATGCGTTGATTATTAGGGAAAATAATAGGGCTTTAAAATTCTTTATATTGAGGAACACACTAGACGGAAAGACAATTTTTTCGAGAGTTTCCCTGAATTTCTTCAGGATTCCACCATCAGATCCTGGTTTCCTTACCATGGGACCACCCTTGGCATACTCCCTTTCCAACAAAAAAATAATAATCAAAATCGGTTCCTCCTCCTCCTTTTTGAAGTCGGTTAAAAAACTAAAAATGTTTTTTTGAAGAAATAATTATGCTAATTTGTTTCTGTAGGTACTCTGCAATATGCCGAAATTAACGGAAATTCCCGGGAACACCGTGTATATATATATTAATGTTATGTACTTATTACATTAACTTGTGCCTGTATCATACACTGAACAGCCTCAAAAACCAGTATAATAATAATCATTATAAATACTCTTTATTGATATATTTGTATTTGTATGGAATTTTAATGTTCTGAAATAAAGATATTTTATTTTATTCATTGCACCACGACAGGAGAGAAACCTAGAACAAAAAAATTGCTTATTAAATAATGGTAATAAAAGGCGGTCTCTTACAGACAACCTTTGTGTGTGTGTGTAGCAGGAAACATTTAAATTAGAATAAATATTTTAAAATAGTATAAATATTTTTTCTTTTAAGCTTTTTTTCTGTTACATGATTCGGTTGTTTTGTTAACATAATTATCGTAATATTAATACCTCCAGGTTTTTAACATTATATCTGTTGGTACTCTATTGTACCCCATATGATATATATATATTATATTTGTTTATGCGAATGTTTGTGTTCTAAATAAACTAAAAAAAAACTTCTGTTGGTTGGGGGGGGGGGGAGTTGGGATCGAACCTTGTAAAAAATTCTCAATTCAGAAGCAGTTTGTTTGTTTATTTCAATATAATCTAAGGAGAAATCAAGCCGATTTAGCCGATCGGGTAATTTTAAATATCAAACCTTAACGTTGAGTAAGATGGCTCTCCAGCTTTCAGTTTCTCATCGCATGATAATATTTCACAAATTCACGTTACATTACCATTGGCAGACAGAGACAAATTACTAAGGTTACAGAGCCTTATTCACTTCGACCTTTTCAGGCCCATTTATAGTCATCCCTTTAAAGCCAGCTATTATTTGGTGTACAACAAATGTGAAAAACTATTTTATGTGTCCGTAACCACACAGTCACCATGCAAACATAACTCAAAAAAGTGTACCACAAAGGTGACAAATGTCCAGAATACCATGTACGCCGCATTTCCTCAATATTTTTTACTTCACCAAATAGCTTAGGTTAAAGGATGTTCTGAAAAATGTATTGGTGTGAGTAGGGATTCGAACCGACGACCGCCAATTGACAGTCGCATGATTAAACTACTAGGCTACCATATAGCTTTATTCATAGCTATTGTTACCATCATCATCCTCCTAGCGTTATTTCCGGTTGTGCCCTAAAAGAGCCCGGGGTCCGCTTTGACACCTAATCGCAAGATTTGGCATAGGTACTAGTTTTACGAAAGCGACTGCCATCTGACCTTCCAACCCAGAGGGAAAACTAGACCTTATTGGGATTAGACCGGTTTCCTCACGATGTTTCCCTTCACCGAAAAGCTAACGGTAAATATTCCGTTCATAAGTTCCGAAAAACTCATTGGTACGAGCCGGGATTCGAACCCACGACCGCCGCTTGAGAGCCGCATACCTGAACCACTGGGCTACCGTAGCTTTTATTACCATACCACTCATAGCTATTGTTACCATGATAGGAAAAACTCTTGTTGGATTAACCTTGACCTTTTTTCTGAAATATGACTTAGGAATACAACGCTACTAAGTACATAAAGAGTAAGAAGTGTAAAAGCTTCATACGTAGTATAAAGTTTTATGATATCGATAAAAATGAAGAATTATACCTACCATAATTTATATATGAGTCGCCAGTATTTTCCCCTATAATACTTTTTATATGTGACCGCCTAAATTGTTTGATGTGTTGAAAAACTGCTCACGTAATATCGTAGGTTACGTGATGGCAATCTATATGATTTGAAGGTGAAAAATGGACGAGCCACGCTTTGATTTTTTATAGCGAACGCGAGAAGATTGGTAGGGTAATTAAGGTCAGTGAACTCGTTCTCTGCCCAGCGGTAATTTATTTAGCTATATTATGACTGATATTTTAAAGCGAATCATTGTTTTGAATATTTGGAGGGAATTTTAATGCTTTCGGTGCGATATACATAATCAAATGTTCTGTTATTTATTGCAAAAATAGCCAAAGTTGGCTAAGAAAATAGTTGAGTTCAAGGCAAGTAATAAGATATAGTAAAGGCCCTATCAACCTCACCATATAGTTATTTTATCATGATAGTACTATTAAAATAATGACACGGTTCACCTTATGTTGTCTTTTGTAATCGCAGATGGCCGGTTTAGCACCTACTTATGAAACTGACGGTCTTAGGTTCGTATCCCGGTGATGGCAAAAAACTTGTTATGGGCATGAATATAATTTGTTCCAGAGTTCTAGATGTTCTCAATAAAAAAAGGAACAACATAACTTTTAATGCCCATGATTACACCGTTCAACTCACGAATTAAATATCACTACGGGCGACATTTTTCGAACTCATCGGGAGTTCTTCTTCAGTGTGTGATGAAGAACTCCCGAAGAGTTCGAAAGTATTTCAGCCACGAACACAATAGCGCCTATCTATGAACTGAATAAAATAGTTCCTGGAATGGGTTAAGTAGAGGTCTAACTATCATACAATATGTACAGTACAGAGACCTTTCTACTGAGAAACTAAGCTACAACAGGCTCATTATTTTAAAGGAACGTGACATTTTATACACATTGACAGTAAATTATGATTTACTCGTAATTGCGTAAATTAACATCTATCGTTGCCGTGTATTAATATCCCCAATTCCCAGTAACTGATTCTCTGTGTCCCCAATATTCCCCCGATTCTCGGCGCCATTAAAATGCGTCTGCAACTGACGTTCAATTGTTGCTGTGTGCAATTTCACAATCGCGTACACTCGACGACATTGGGAATAGGACCCCATTGGTTCAATATAAAACGCGTTGGTACCACGAACCGGGTGTCGCTTTGAACTGCGCCAATGTCAGACGTACCTACGTGTGGCATTTAAACTTGATTTCAATGTGTTTTGCTCGCTCGCTTACATGCAGATCGAGCTAACGTATCGGGAATAGAACAAGAGCGCCGAAACAAAATATCATGAAGATGAACGCTAAAAATATGAAACGCGCACAATTTGTATAAGAGCTTACTATGCATCATACTGCCGTCATTAGGTATTCCAATTCAAGCACTGTTTGAGACCAATCAATACATCGAGTGCTTAAGAATGTGTTATAGTCGTTCGGTTTGAGTTGTGTCCAATACATTGTCTCATTGTGCGGGTTTGCTACCTCACTATGGTCCGTCATAAAAGATAAGCACACTTCGTAGATAAAAACTGCATCCATTAACATTTTACTGGATTTCAACTCTAGGGCCTTTGACAAAAGTTTAAATTGCTTTAATAGAATTATAATATTTCTCTGTTGGCGTTTACCTGAGCACTGAGAATCGAACAAGTACAAAGGCACCTGGACCGCCATTTTCCTATTAGTGCACTCGTAACCTATTATTTAGGGGCATAGAGTCGATATTCAATTGAACTTTTTACAATATGGTAATTTTGGTGTTTTGCGGTTTCAGTCAACAAAGGCATTGTTCCTTTAAGTACGAGTAGATTGGACACAACTCAAACCGAACGACTATAAAATAATAAAATTTAGCTTCCACTAAAAGAGCGCTACCTTCTACCTGGCATATTTCAGGATAATACATTTTAAAAAGTTCCTTCATATAAACAAAAATAAAAAATTACATAATATAAGGAATATTATTACCTCCGCCGCCATTTTTAAATACAAGCGAATTCGCATTTCCGTATTGACATTTACCTAAAAAGAATCGCCACCCACACGATGAATAAACCATTACGGGACCCTCCAACGTATAAAGTAGGGTCCCTCAATGTCCAAGCTGGGGTGTCCACTAGTACACTTTATTCGAATGCATTAAGGTTCACATGCGTTCAATTGTCGATGGTCTGTACCTACGATGTAACGACATATGGTACCAATAGACTGTTTCTGCCTTCCTTACGATAGGTCTGAAGCGATAAACGGATGCTATTGAATGACCCATGCGCCCATCATATTAGGTTATATGATATGTGCCCTGAATATTACTGCACCATGGTGAGCTATTTCAGTAGGGTCTATTAAATAGACAGTTTTTCGGAATTGTATGTATTACGCTGACCCAGAGAGACAGAGAACGACTAAAGGCCTTCGAAATGTGGTGCTGGACGGAAAGAAAGACGAACGAAGAAGTTTTGAGGGTATTAGGAGAGAAAAGATGTTTTTGTCGATCTTTTATAGCCACATTTATGCTAAAAGTATCTATGTATGTAAGCACTTTACTGTACACAATAACAGGTTAAAGAATATGATACATGTCAAACAATAGATCAAAGTACAAAGGCGAACTTATCCCTATAAGGGATCTCTTCCAGCTAACCTTTGAGAAATTGAGAGGCAAACATATATACCGTGTACAAAAACAGAGAAAATAATAACATGCTCTTACATATATAAATATACAATATAGAATATAATAAACACTATCATATTTAATATATATCGCAAATACACAATAAATAAATAAATACTAAATTCAACCAATTCATAATTAAAAGTGACACTGCCGGAACATAAGTTGCATGTGCTCTGCCTACCCATTTTGGGAATAAAACCGTGAATCTATATACGAGTACGTATGTGCTTTATTGTGATAACCATATGGTTATTTATTATAGCAAACAACGTGATCTCATCTTGAGTTCGCCAAACATGATTGATGCCACAATTTATCATGTTAATACTCTGCCAATATTTAAGCAACCGCCTAATTCTTCACCTCCTTCATCCATCACGTTATCGTAACATCCAATTTCAAACATGTCAGTTAATTTTGTACGGAGTCAATTTTCATACGTATATACAGGCTGTTCGGGATTACGATGTAGGATCTGAACATTCCCCCGTAAGTATTGCAGTGGCGGAGCGCCCAACAAGCCGTTTTTTTTTTTTGTAGGCTAGCCTTTCGTTATATATCTGCCATAAATTCATTCATAACGTTTTTTTAAAATATAAATATTTTTGGGGACAATCTTACACAAATCGATTTAGTCCCAAACTAAGCAAAGCTTGCTATGGCTACTAGACGACGATATACATACTTATATAGATAAATAGATACTTAAATACATAGAAAACATCCATGACTCAGGAACAAGTATTCGTGCTCATCACACAAATAAATGCCCTTACCGGGATTCGAACCCGGGACCTCCAGCTTCGTAGGCAGGGTCACTACCAACTAGGCTACAGAGGTCGTCATATTCCGGGTATATATCTGCCATAAATTCATTCATAACTTTTTTTGGGTTGCCTATCGAAAATTCTCACGCGCCACTGATATACAACGCGTAACAAAAATAACGCAAAACCGTTTAAGGGCATAACAGATATCGTGTTCTGATAAGAAAAAACTATGACATTTTTTTTGCCACGATTTCTTTTTACAGTTGCATGTAGCATGTCGCTCCAGTCGGCCAACGCTCCATACAAATGTAAAAAAAAACTCTTAGTTTTTTCTTATCATAACACTAACAATACCTGTTATGCCCTAAAACGGTTTGCGCTATTTTTGTTACGCGTTGTATACTTGGCACTTATTAAGGAACGCCTGGATGCTCGACTCTCTATACAAACGTAGTTTGGTTCTCATTTTAAAACGACATCCTAGAATAACATGAAACTTTGAAAATGAAAATGAAAAAGAAAAAATATTTATTTGCACCAAATTTGTAGCATAACAAAATCATTACAGTGGTAGCTTATAGTAAAGTGACATGCAGATTAGGCTTAAGAAACAATTCCAGTTCCCTAAACTAAGTAAATTTCTTTGCTGGCAGAACTAAAAAATAATATATCTGATTTGTAAGGTTCATCTATATTCATATGTATGTATGAATAGGTATATATTGTTATATCATATTATATTGTATTGTATCGTATTCTACTATATTATTATTCATCCCATCTTTGGACATGTTAAAGAGTTTTTGTTTTAAATTAAGTTGCACTGCCCACATTTTATCTGCCGTGCCTTAATGTTGACTGGTAGAGAATGCTTTATAGCATTAAGTCCGCCTTTTGTACCATAAGATATTCTTTTGTGTAATAAAGATTAAATAAATAAATAAATAAACCTGTCTTTTAGGAAGCCGGAGGGTATTTCGCCGCTGTTCTGCGTTCCGCCGTTAAAGATAAACGCCAGTATTATTAGATGAATGGACTTTCGGGGTAGACGTGAGATATATATGTATATCTAAATTAATTTTATAAAGAGGAAAGATTTGATTGTTTGTTTGTTTGTATTGAATAGGCTCCGAAACTACTGGACCGATTAAAAAAAAATCTTTTACCATTAGAAGCCGACATTATCCCACATGAACATAGGCTACTTTTTACTGCGGAAAAATGCTTCATTCCGACACATTAACCGTGCGAAGCCGGGCAAGGCAGCTAGTATATAGTATATACAACCTGCTTTTTTAACCGTCTTAGAGCCGAAGCCCAGTTAATGTTTACATTACAAGGAACTTAAAAAAGGTTTTGTTTTTGGTTTTTTTATGTATTGGTATTTTTTTTATTAATATTAATTTTAATAATCCAGCCGAGTGACCGCAGTGACTGCTAGCCGCCATCTTTTGTAGATAGGTACGAACTCTAACCGGGTGAATTAACTTCGCACCGCGCGCCTTACTAGGATTTTCAAACTTAATTACCTTTTATTACTAAAAGCTTAACCAATACATTTTTTTCACGAATGATTAGTACGTTTTTGATACTTTAAGTGGGCTTCGGCTCTAAGACGATTAAAAAACACGTTGTGCCATTTTTTTTATTATTTTAAAAAAAAACGTAGCGGTAAGTATACATTTCCTGATCGCCAAACTGAGGGCAGTTTGTCGGCGAATGTGCGCTCATTTCTTATCTTTAAACATGGTTGTGTTATACCTACCTATTTACTAAATCATGTACTTTAACAACTTTTATGCCGTGGCTTTGCCTGGGATCTTAGCGCGGGCAGATAGTATTTCATAATATGCCTCAACAGCAATGTATGATCATCCATCATAGAGCCTATATCTAAAGTAACTATCACAGTCTGTTCTATTTGTGTCTTATCAGCGTAGCACCCACAGCTTCACGCTGAAATGCCTCTAATCGATCCTCAGTCTTCACTTAATTCGGCATGAATTAGCGAATTCACGGGACCCCCTAATTGTTTTTCGTCAGCGGAATGTTCAATTTGAAGACAAATAGCTTAGGCGTCGCTACTAACAAACGAATCCGCATTTGTATGAAAGGATATAATTACGTCGGTTGAAGGGTTTGTATGGGGGCATTCCATTAATCATGGCGATGTTTTAAATGAAGAGGGAAAACATAAATTCAAATTATTTAAACAAATTGCGCCCGGCACTCACAAGCAAGAAGCAAATAAGAATACAAGAAATTTAGTTTGTACGCGGAAATCTCCGAAACTAACCCATCTGATTAAATAAAACCATCATCCATCGTAATGGACATAGGCTATATTATTATATGTACATGTATTACCCCGCGGCTCCATCTGCATTGTTTGTGATACGCGTGCCGATAGTTGCATACAAAAGTGACACAATTATTTTTTTAAATATGATGGCAACTTAGTACCTTATTAGGAAACCTTACAATAACTCGTACCAAGTAGCACACTTAATAAACGCTCAAAATTCTTTCTCAAACACCTCAAAGATATTTTCCAGCAATCCAAATCTCACTTGTCACGCTAAGCTCATAGGTAGTTGAACTTTGAATAGCAAAAGTGGTGGAGTGACTATTTGTCTTCAAGACGAAGGTGCGACAAGGGACAAGGAATCTTTGCATTTCCGCACTGGAATACAAATGGCTTAACGACATTGTTTGCGCTTTCAATTTGTTAACGCGTCGAAGGCGAGGGACCTTTTTAGCGATGGATGGCCTGCTCAATTGGTACAACAATACGGTCATTGCCGTGTTAATTGTTTTTGTAGTATTACTATTCTAACAAGTTTATTGAACCTTTTTAACAAACTCAAATAATTAAAATTTTACGTGTGAAATAGACTAAGTGTAGCTTTGTAAGTTTATAAGTTTGTATTAAATGTAATGAGTAATCTCCGGAACCGTATATCCGATTTTAAGAATTCTTTCATTTCTTTCTAAACAGTATGCAGTTGTTGAAAGTATAGTGGCCATTGGGCTATATTTTATTCCGCGGATTTGCCTGCGAAGCTGCGCGGGCAGCAAGTAATAATATAAAGAGGAAAATTCTGTGAGGTGTATGTAGGGGGTAATCTCCGGAAGCACTTATTCGACTGCATTTTTTTTTCTTCTGTGTATATATGGAATGGACTTTCTGGATGGACTAAGACTATATTTTATCAAATATGCGAGCGGCCGATGGCCGATGGGACGGAAAGGTTCTCGAGTGGCGACCACGTACCGTCAGGCGCAGCATGGGCAGACCGTAGGTACAGAGTAGTAAGGTGGACTGATAACCTGGTAAAGGTGGCGGGAGTCCGAAAGATACGGGTGGCGCAGGACCAGTTATTGTGGCACTCTTTGGGGGAGGCCTATGTGCAGCAGTGGACGTCTCTCGGCTGATATGATGATGGTAATGATGCTAATGGCGACTCGTGGGCAGCTAGTATCAAATACATAAGATAGTCATTTGTTAAATATTAAAATAATGCTATTTCGAAAACTGTCGCGTGTTAATTATCTATATTACTTGCCTCTCGGGGATTGGTCTCCCTGCCCTGGTATGGTATGTTAATTGTTTACCCCTGGACTTGGAGAGTGTTATGGTGATGAAATGATACCGCTGGGTAATTATGTAAAGTTTGAAGGAGACGTCGATTGACATAGGTTACATTTAAACCATACTCTGATGTCTAAAATCAGACCTAAAATCAAACCTCATGTGTGTTGGTTTAGCATTATAGCCTCAAAAGTCTAGTAAGAACCTAAATTAGATTAGATTAGATTATATTTATTTATTACACGATAAAAATTACAATATACATTTGCATAAATGTCAAGATTACAAGAATTTCTACCATGTTCGTCAATTTTAATAATAAAAACTAAATGAGTCTACTATAAATACATTTTTTTATAATATTCTATCTCCCGACAACGATCGTCATTCGTTACACACAATAACATACCTAATGGAATAATAATAATAGTTTATAACATTGATAAATATTAAGTTAACAAAAATAAATGTAAATTTAACAAAACAAAATAAACAATTAAAAGGTTATTTCCATGTACTCTTTAACGGAGTACAGAGGGTTTTCCAACAAAAGATTTCTCAGTTTGCGCCGGAATGTTTCGTCATATGGTTCATTCCTTAGATTGGCCGGTAGGTGTTCATAATAAGTGGGTCCGATGACGCGGGGTTCTTTGTTGAAAGCGCCATGCGACGAGGAACCGTTCTCAAGCGCCCAGTAGAACGGAGTTGTTTCCCCGGCAAATCAACACGCACAAACTGGGAAATATTGTTTCTTACAAATAACAAACAGTCAAATAAGTATTGTGAGTAGTGCGTCATAATGCGTTGAGATTTGAAGAGTTCTCTACAAGGGTGCCTATGTTTTACTCCAACAAGTGTACGGATTGCTCGTTTTTGCACGATTAACACCCTTTTAGCATCTGTAGAGATCCCCCAGACGAGTGTGCCGTAAGAAAGAAGCGAATGAAAATAAGCAAAGTACACCTGTTTCAAAGCCTCCCCTAAGATCAATGGTTTCAGTTTTCTCAACGCAAAGACTGCACTACCCAATCTATCGCATAAACTGTCGACATGGCGCTTCCAATTCAAATTAGCGTCAACTATGAACCCAAGAAACTTACTCTCGTCACATATTAGACTTAATATTATCTCATTTGATTTGTCGCAAGCACCAGTTGAACCCGAAAAGTGAAAAGACAAGTGACATTTCAATCAGACTCAGATGTCTAATAAAACCAACCTCCGCTGTTGGTTTAGCAATTAAATTCAATTTCGTTTCAAACTAGACTTCCGCAGTAAACGTGGAATGAAGCGAAAAAAGGCCCAAGGCGATTCAAATAAAGTATTTAATTTATAAAACTTAGCCCCACTTGAATTTAATTTAGCCTATAGCGAACATCATAAATCATAAATCAAACGCCGGCGTATTCTGGGAGCTGGCTGATGAAAAATGAACAGTGAAATATTAAGGTTTAGTCTTCCGCAAACCGACCTAGAGGTGTATTTTTGTTTGGGGCTTCAATACCTTAATCACTCTATATTTTTCGTCAGAATGGGACAAAATTTAAGTAGGTTGGAAGAGCTAGTCTTTGCACAATCCTTCTTCCATTTAGATAAATCGAAAGTTTTCAAAAATTACAAATTTCTTCGTCGAAATTACTTTCTTAACGTCGCAACTCTGTGATTTTTTTTATAAAAACTTTGAGATAAGTCCATGCTTTTGTATTACAAATTTGGAACTAATACCGTCGATGTTACCTTTTTATAACTAAGCCACAGAACCGCTTTACATGAAATTAGGTATGGAGATGCAAGTGCGTGAAACATATTGATATTACTTTGACATGCAATTTGTGACAAGATTGCTCCTCTTATGTTATACCCTGGTCGATATTGTAACGCATACATAGTACGCGCATCAGGTAGATTTAAATAACGATTTTTATATGGGAAAATGACAGTTGGACTGTCCCAACGCGCGTTGGAAACGTTACGTGATTGACGCTCTGTATTACTTGACGTCTGTTGATCACGCAAAGTTTCATCCAAGTCCGCACCGTCCGTCCGCAGTTCTAGCACCGTCCGCGCGAAATAGGTACGCTGTCAACATTTTAAGCTCGCCAACTTCGTTCGTGTCCAATACTTCGTAATTAAGCGGAAACATTTAGGCTAAGGCCATTCCAGATGTGACATGATTAGACAAAGTGACCTTTGTCTAATCATGTCACGTGGCAGTTAGTTAAGTGAATAAGTAATACGGTATTCGTCATTAGTTGAAATAAATTAGGATCATCGTGCCGGTTACGGGGCCAGCTTCGGTTATTGATTGGCTGAACGACAAGGATTCTTCAATTAAAGACAATTAATATCATTTCAACAGACGACAAATAAATAGTGAGCCGTATGCGGTCTGTACTAGAAAATGCGAAAATAACCTTTCAGCTCACCAATTCATGTGAGTGGTAGCAAACCGGCAGAATAATTTAGATAGTTGCTATGACCCTATTAAACTAATAGACGATTAGCTACCATTAAACGCCTTGTTACACTATGTTATGCGACCTCTGTGTGGGAGCTCCGTTACATTATTTCGTGTCGGGTCTAGTATGTTCATATTAACAAACTTGTATCCGTGTATTACAAACCTAATGGGTACGTAGTCGTGGGTTTTCTCCCGGGAATACCATTTGTCCCGGCTTCGTGTCCATATTATACCGAGATTTTAACGGACAAAGAAACTCCCTGGACAATCGCAAGCCATCTCGGGAAATAATGAGGTTCTCCAAATCGAAAGGGGAGTAAAGATCGTTATTATTTCAGGATCACTTTAAGTCCGCTGGCTGTGTCAGACTTCAATTTGACATTGGTTTTCTCCTATTTGTACCGCTAACATACTTCGGTTGAAACATGGTTACATTTTATGGGTATTTAGTTAAAGCCCGTTGAGGCCAGCCGTTAGTTGGGCCCCAAGTTGAGAAGCCAGGCTAGAAATAGAAACCGGACAAGTGCGAGTCGGACACGACCCCCGGGGATTCCGTACTTAATTACACATTGATTGTTTTCAGATTTTTCCCTGTACTTGTAGTATAAGAGGATATTACTTGCCAAATTTCATAGTTCTAGGTCAACGGAAAGTATCCTATAAATTTTGATTCCCCTAAGTGTCTAAATATACATTTTTTTGCGGCATAAACGGCCGTATCTTTTTCTACGATAACTTAGAAATGTGATTATTTGACAGCTTCAAGGGGCTGTAGACCTGAGTATATGTTTTAATTCCTACTCTATAACCTAAGTTACTCGTTCCTGAGATAAAGTATCTTGACAGACAGACAGACGGACAATCATGTAATGGTTCCGTTTTTTCCTTTTAAGGTACGGAACCCTAAAAAAGAAGTTACATTAGTAGTGTAGTATTAGTAGTAGTGAAATGGGGGATGAAAGTTTGTATCGAGCTACGATATAAACGAGTTCCACGCGGACGGAGTCGCGGGCAGAAGCTAGTACAGTAATAAAGACGTATACTGAAATATTTAGCTACCTTGGCTGCTAATATTTGACCCTGATTGTACAAGGATACAAATCATGCTTTACTAAGCTTATTGTGGGGTTAGGTGCATTTGTGTGAGGTAGTATACGCGATCAAATGTTCACTAACTTAATTCACTCGAATAACTAGCTAAATTCAACAGAAGGAATTTTCTACCGAGCTCCCGAGGATGCGTTAAGTTGAGCGAATCCTCAAACATATCAAGGGTCGGCAACGCCCATGTTACTCCTTTGTAGTCTATAGGCTGCGGTGTCCGCTTACCATCAGCACGGCTAGCACGCGACGGCGCGCGAGCTCTCTCGATTTTTCTCGCACTATCCGTCTCTCCCTTATTAGAACACTTAGAAGAAGAGGTATAGTGCGATAAAAATCGAGAGTATGTCGCGGCCGTCGTATGCTAGACGTGCAGGCCGTAAGCGTGTTTCCCCCCGCCGTTTGTATTAAAAAAAAAATAGACCTAAAAATACCCTTGGAGCAGAACCTTTCCACAGAAGGACATCTAATGCGAAGAAAAGTAGAATAAAACTTTTGTTTTACTTAAACAACCGTCTTCCCGGGACACTTTTTCGGAATACAAATTGTTCTTTCACCGCCCCCATTTTTCCAGATTTTAGTGATACGGTACGCAGTAGGAACGTACTGTCGCCATCAGATATATCGGAGCGGCCAAAGTGCTCACAAATATCCGAACAGGACTCTAATGCCCCGACAATAGAGACGAGTTCAGATATTTGTGAGCACTTTGGCCGTTCCGATATATCTGATTTCGACTGTACAGTACATGTACAGTTAGCATCGTATAGTTAGTAGCAGCCAAAGTAGCCAAATATATCGTAACACATCCCTACTGTTACAGTATTAAAGACGTGTAGCGAAATACACTCGCGGGCAAAGAATACGGGTCACCCTAAATTAAATAACTGCAATAGGTTTTTTAAAATATTTAATACTTGTTTTATTTACATAATATGCTATTCTTTACAATACCCAACTGTATTAACAATATCCTGGATCCTATCATAAAAATATCGATATCCAAAAATCACGATTTTTGCGTTATCTCGCTCCGTTAACGTTGTTTTTTTTCATGGGTTTTTACGAGTCCGATTTAAGCCTGGTAACGTTATATTTTTTACTGTTATTGGCAGGTATATGTAAAATTAAATAAAGATCATGACAGGATTGACTGTACAACCTCTTACGCACTATTTTAGGAAATATGACGGTATTTTACCGAACCGTATTCTTTGCCCGCGAGTGTATTTGGCTGCTTTGACTGCTGTTAAGTATATGATACTAACTACATTAGCAAGTTCATTTCGCGTACCCAATATTTCGAGCCCGGGTGGCGCTTATTACAAAAAAAATAAGTTATCATTCTCACACTTAAGTTGCACTGTGAATTTGTAAATTACAATTAAATTAAAACATATGGTTATAATAAGTTTCTGTCAAAAATTTCATTTTTGGTACAAGCTTTTATTGCCGACTGTACTTTTTTGTATACCATCATCAACTACTCATTGAGACGATTCTAACGAGCCCAAACTCAACGGGGTTACGTCGGTTAAGTACTGAATTCCCATACCATAATATTGAATTGACATCCAAACTATACTTATACCCAAAATTTCAGCTCAATTGGTCACCGGGAAGTGGGTCAAATTTAACTTGCAAGATTTGATTACAGACAGACAGACAACGGGACAGGTCATCATCATCATCATCATATCAGCCGAAAGACGTCCACTGCTGGACATAGGCCTCCCCCAAAGAGTGCCACAATGACCGGTCCTGCGCCACCCGCATCCAGTGGACTCCCGCGACCTTTACCAGATCTTTAACGGGACAGGTGAAAGTAAATAAAAGCTTGTAAAATTACGCAGTCTTGTACAAAGTACAACTGCCATATATAAAACGGAAAACTGGGATACTTAACGCGAAACACAATTTTGCCTACTCATAACGAAGCCACAGGTAATCACCACATAGTTAATAAATCAGCTTATACGCAATCCTGTAATAGGCTAAGGGTAAGTGTCCACGAGAGTTGTGCGAGGTTAGGTTAGGTTAGGAGGAAGCCCTTCTGCGAAGTCGTCATATCGCAGAAGGAGGCCGCGGAACGGGAGCGCGAAGACAGTGCCGATGCGCTCCCGCTCCGGCGCAGACGGAGGGGTCGAAGGCGCGCGCGGTTTGCTGCCGCGGGCCGCGTCTTCCCCCAGTAGGGCCAGTGGGTTGGGGACCCACATTGCACATGGCCCTACACGTCTAGGGGGAAAGTCAAGCGTCTCTGACCTTCCCCTCCTCTGGCGCGGGTGCCCTGGCGGGAGTAGCCAGGGCCGCCGGGGGTCGTCGTGGTAAGTAATGCTGCATCCCACGACGCCTCCTTAACGGCAAGAGAGGGTGACGCCGCTGGGGTTTTAGTGGGTAGGCTCCTCCCCTCCCTCCGCTTCATGTGGAGGGGGTTAAGGGAGGAGAGATCCCCACATAACCCCCCACTATGGCCTTCCCCGGGGTATGTGCAACACATTTCCCCAGCGTCAAAAAAAAAAAAAAAGGTTAGGAGGACGCAATGCGCCAGCGCGCCCAGAAATGCTTTTGGTGGATTTTATCCTCGCTCACCGCCTCGCAACCTCGGACAGCACCGGTGGATAATCACCGTAATATTGTGAAAGAGCTTCGTGACATGTAAGTTAGTAAGTAGGGACTACTCCGGACATGAGCAAAATGTTCTCTCGCGGCTTTGCTAGCGTTCTTTTGTTACCATGGAGCCAAGCGAAGCCGCGCGGACAGCTAGTTATGTTTGCACATGATAATAAAACTATTCTTAACTAAATATCCGTCAAAATGATGTACGTGATCCAAGTTAAACGTCCATGAATAATTCACTCATTGTTTGACTCAAATCGTCACCCGAACCAACCCAAGTAAGAGGCGTCGGAATTTTCGAGGCGGCCCGGACGGCGGTCAACGGTGACATTATCTAAGCTGCAGTCCATAGCTGGACGTTATTCATAAGTATTTAATGTTCTAAGAGGGGGGCTATTCCTTACTACATTTGTTAACTCACGAGCTGACTAAACTCACCCTAGCCAGTATAATAATAATAAGTACAATTTGGTGGCTCATAGATAGGAAGCACTAATCAGTGCACAATTCAGACAGCTTGTTAAATAAATGTAATATGTGTATATATAAGATACATTTCAGTAGTGCAAAGTCAATTCAAAAGTCTACGAAATCTGACCCCACTAAACGGCCGGCCGTCCATCGATCTACTACTCTACAATCCGGTCACGTCGTGCGCCGATCCTAATATAATTAGGGTCACCTTGGCTTGTGACCCGTTCATCGTAACGACGAGCGGCGACAGGTAACTTGATTATTTGTACAGAGATGTACAGTAGTACCACAAATATAAGTTACAACGATATACCTGCGCAGAAAGCAATTTTTGAAAACATTTTAACCAATCATAAGGCAGCGCGTTTGCGCGGGTAAAATCTTCAACACCCATTGGCCAAAATTTTGCGCGCGACGCCGGCTGCTCGGCGCCCCCCATTTTGTCTGGCGCCATGAGCGGGAAAGCACAAGTTCACCTGTCATTGCATATTGTACCTTACGTACCTATAGTGCAACAAGGTCTTTATTGAAATGGTCATACGTTCGATTTCATTCGGTACTTGTCAGCACTCGTCGGCGTGGATGAAGATTGCCCATGTAATTTATATTTGTGGCACTACTGTAAGTTTAAGCACATGAAAGTCGAAAGTTCGTTTTATATTCTGACTTCTCCATCAATTTCATTTAAAAGTGTGCAAATAGCGAGAGGCTAGCGCATTTTTTTTACATGATGTCATTCGAACGGTGCTGCTCCTCCGATGAAAAACGGGTAGTTTTTAACATGTGTACAGTTGTACACTCATACTCATACTCATACTCATACTCATATTTTATTGGTAATAGGTGATTATATATGAACTTACATCTAGTACAGATAAATTTAAAAATACAATACATTTATTTAAATAAATTAGCTACTTGCGTATGCTTATATTTGCACTAATATTTGCACTAATATTTCGCAGTCAGAAATTCTTCTATATTATAGAACCACCGCTCAACAAGCCAAGATTTCAGCTTATTTTTAAATGTTAGCAAACTAGGTGCGTCTGTTATTACTCGTGGTAGATTATTATACACAGAGGGGCCCATGACGTGTATAGGTTTTGCCCTCTTTGCTGAGCGATGCCTCGTACCGCTGCTAGTTTGTGTCCGTATCGTGTAGCACGGTTGCTAATTGTCACCCCGCCTGGGGTATTTATCTAGATTCTCTCGCGTGTATATGGCTGTTTGCAATATCAAGAGGCCGGGCAACGTGATAATCCCTATAGGGTGGCGAAGTGTGGTCTAGCAGACTCGTACCATGGGACACGAGCAATAGCCCTTACAGCTCGTTTTTGGAGCCGGAAAACACGCTGCCAATCCGCTGCACGTCCCCATAGCTCGAGCCCGTATTGAATGATGGACTGTCTGCTGGCGAAGTAACAGCTGCGGGCTGCCTGAAGCGGGAGGTCGGTCGTCAGCCTGCTAAGGGCGAAACAGGCCCTTCCCAATTTGCCGCACAGGGAATTATGTATCTGTATCTGTATGTATGTGTATCTATGGGTCCATCTGAGGCATCTTAGAACCTTGTCTGCTGAGATGGTTGTGTGTTCTTGTCACACCATCATCAACACCCCCGTGTTTTATTTTTAACCAACCGACAATAATCAGAGCACAACAACACGAAAGTCAAAGTCAGAAATTTCTCATGAGCTCATGAGTCAGCGAATGGGTCGAATTGCTAATTTGGTCGAAAACGTGTTTAATTTGAACATGTTATAGGTAACCTTTAAATTGCTATTATTTATTTTAAATTATTATTATCATGTTCTAATAACCATCCAGGTAATTAATAGAATTTGATATGAGGATCCAACCCCATTCCGTAGTAAAGCTCAAGCACGACAAGCCCCTATTTGACCCTTAGATAGTGTCACTGTGTAAGTGGCTAGGGTCAAATAGAAACTTGTCGGGCTATCCATATGATAAAAAGAACGAGTATAATTTTCACTAGGTACATATTATATGTATGAGAGGATTATTTTTGCACTTGACTGTACCTTGACAAAAAAGCTTAACGAACAATGTCGGTGCCAATAGCCTGCTAGGGGGGGCGCTGCTGGTAACGTATTTCCTCTAAAAAGTTTGAAAATTTGACACCCTCTGCAGCCTAGTTAGCAGTGACCCTGCCTACGAAGCTGGAGGCACTGGGTTCGAATCCCGGTAAGGGCATTTATTTGTGTGATGAGCATGAATATTTGTTCCTGAGGCATGGATGTTTCTATGTATTTAAGTATTTATTCATCTATATAAGTATGTATATCGTCGTCTAGTACCCAAAGCTAAACCGGGTGAACATAACGACAAATCAATCGCACTACTGATTTCGTTGGGGCGTGTCCTTTTTGTAGAGGAACCGGAGTTTAAGATGCACAAGTTACATTTATCTACTATATTAAGTAACTGATTCCCGATGAGATTGGTTTTGCCACAAGTTTTGCTTAGTTTGGGATTAGGTCGATTAGAATATTGTTTCCAAAAAATTGGCCCTGAATATGGTGAATAATAATTTACACGTGTTTTGATTTAACATTTTCTACATTTCCCAAGAATAAACGTATAACCTAAAGCAATAGAAATGGGAACTTTTTTGTAGTATTAATAGGGATGATGAATAAGATTTTTTTATGATGTCATTCGAAGCCATTTTTGGAGAGGAACAAATGTTTGTATGGGAGCAACTACAATTAAAAACATTAATATCCAAAAAATTTAGACAAAGATTGACCTCGCTGGCGGCAGCGCAAAATGCTTCATACTGATAGACAGACAAGTATGACGTCACATTTGTACATTTTATACTAATCGTTGTATGGAAAATCAGGTTAATTCTTGTTTCGGCCGCGAAATACTGCGTTTAAGTAAATAGTTGTAGTACAATTTTGTTTCTATAAAAGCGTAAGGATTCTATTGGTAGCTTTAAATTTACTCTTGGACAATAAAAAAATCAACATTTTTTCTAAACTTTCAAGGTTCATATCTTTTTATGATATTAACAATATTTTATAATTTATACTTTATTACGATAATTTTATGGTTTACTATCCATATAGCACCACTATGTTATCAATTTGAACATGCGGCATCATGCCTATTATAAAGAAACCCGCGTTCAGTGCTCTAAAGTGTATTTCTCATGCCCTGCATGAAACAACTGAAGCAGATAAATGAAACCGCAAGTTCCTCGAGATGAAACCGTTTATTGTTTCAAACAGCACACAGAGAATGCACAGCTTTAAATGAAACTCGGCACAACTTTGCAATTAATGACTTGGCTGAAACTTTGTGCTAGACTAAAGTAAGAATCATGGAGGTGTGTGAACTGTATTTACTCGAGAATGTATTGTATAGTGGTTGTAACGCCAATTTGTTACATAAAGATGACGTTTATGAAAGTTAGGAAAACATCCTCAGGGAATCTGTCCCACTCGTGACCCAAACATACACATTATCAATGAATACTGCATTACCTGCAGATATTACCATTCGTCACCATCAAATCAGCCGAAAGTCTTCCACCTCTGGACATGCCTCCCAAGTTGTCCTGGTCCAACCGCATCCAGTGGACTCCCGCGACCTTTACCAGGACCATCAGTCCACCTTGGGGGTCAACACACTCCGCGCCTGTGCAGTACGAGGTCGCCACTAGAACCTTTCCGCTCCAACTAGAATATATTGTGTGGCCTAATATTAATTACTCAACTTCATTTCGACTTTAGATATAAATCGCGGGTGCTCTTTGCGTGGCCTAATATTGATTGTCCTAAAATCTTTTGGCTGATCACTTTTGGCATAACTTTGAATGGCATACTTTACATTTAGCATACTCTTTTTTTGCATAATTGTTGATTTTTCTAATTCTTGTTGCTTCTAATACTAAATACTCGACAATCTAATTGGCTTAGACGTATTACGCTTATTCTTATATGGCATAAAACGTGTCTGGCCTAATACTGGTATTACTAAAATTGCAACGCTTAAAATATTTAACTTAAATAGGTCAAAAAATTACAAAAAACACATTTTATTTTTTCTATAAATTTATTTTACACCTTAATAAATTATTAAGAGACAGGATCCAACTTTCCTCGGGCTTATAAGTAAGCACATAATAAGTATCTCGCTATAAAAAAAAAACGTAGTCTAGGTAATATTTTCCGCAATTGCCATTAGGCATCCGAACTTGGTGTATATGATATTGTATGATTTAATACGATGCATATTTACCGAAAGAATATAATATAGAAAGGTGCAAGGTTAGTTCAAAGTAGTTTCAGAGAGACTCTTAGGCAGTTCGGTGTAGGTACGACGACGAGCGAATCGAGGAGGAGTATTAGGTAGAATCGAGACCCACAGCGCGCGAACCGAGTGAACGACGCGAGCGTTCCGCGGTAGCGGCCGGCGAAGCGCCGGAAAGAACACTTTTTTACTACCTTATAGTTACAATTATATTATACTCGTATGTACAATTTGCAAAAGTTATGTTTGTTATGTAGTATACCCGTCCCTCAGAGCGGACAGTAGGACCTTCGTCGACTTGATGGCGGGCCGTAGATAATTATTTCCCAATTGAGAATATGTTTAGGAATTATGGATTGTAGTCCAAACAACTTAAGTACATCTAATATTAGGAAATGTAAAGTTATGCACATGTAGTGTTCGATAATTCGATGCTCGACATAATGAATATTATACACAACAATAATTAGGACAATCGATATTATGCGTAACGATTTCGGCGAAACAATATTAAGTATATACAACAATTATTAGGCCAAACGTTTGTAGGGAACAGTTGTTATGCGACACGAAGACGGAACAATGGAAAATTATGCCATCCCATATAGACCCATAAATCGCACTCAAATCAGTACTTCCCTTCACATTCAGATGCGCGATGTCACAATAAAGATAGACACGAATGTTAAACATATCACATCAAACCCGTGATTTGCATCGATGGTTTACTCGTTACAATGTATCTGAGTGGGTTCACCATTTTATTTAACCTATTTTACAAGATTGGAATGTATTTGTATCCACAGGAGCGAAGTGAGTTCTTAAAATGTAAATTCATCGAAACTTAGGAATAAATACAAATTCTTTTAACTTCAAACGGTTTTGTTAATTACTCAGAAAGTTTCCTTCCACCAGTAAATTGTACCATCTGTGAGTAGGTAATACCACTTCTCCGGACTCGGTTCGACAATTATTGATTTGTGTATGTAGAGATGTAAAATTATATTGACTTGGGGACCGCCATGAAACTCCCTTAGTAACTTTGGGAATAAACTCGTAACTCTCGTTTTGGTGCATCGGCCGAAGTTCCGTGCAAGTTTAATCATACTTAAAAGTGGACGCTTAACCATTCTGTTTCCATGAGACACTCGTCACCTAATATTTTAAAGGTTCTCATTTTTTACAATATATTTATACAGGATGGCTGTAATAATGATACCGTTTCTTTGATTTTTAGTAATTATATTAGTATGTTTATGTAGGTTTATATATTTGTAATATCGAATAAATAGATAGATAGATAGACTACACGGTATTTAACTAAGAAGTTATCTAGTTATATTCCAAACTGAGTAACGCACCGTTTCGACACAATTAAATTGCTGCATAAGTGTACCTAACTTAATGCAAAAGCCACAAAGAGCTTTCATAATAATATCGTGTAATACAACGTACCTTCAGCAAGTTTAGTAACTTTGTTAGCTAAAACTAACTGAAGCTAACACCTAAGGATGTCTTCGAAATGTGTTCAGTGCAGTGCAACCTGGTAGGACCAACTTCATAATAGTTTAATTTTAATAAATAACTCGCCTAGGCCGGTGTAATAAAGAATGTCTCAGATCAAGGAATTTGATTTACCGCCCGAAAACGGAGGCCGTAATAGGCTTTCTTTGTTATCACCCGTAGTGAATGGAAAAACACCTCCCTCTGGCCAGGAAATGGAATTTCGGCACTGCCAAACGTTTGCAGGCGAAAAGTTGTTATGCGACAAGAAAATGAACAATGAAAAATTATACCTTCCGATGTAGACCCGTTAAAGTAAAGTAGAGTAGGACTTATGCTGTGGAATTTGTTCAAAAAAATCATAATATATTCGAGGCAGTTTGAGGCAATAATCATCAGCCAAAGACGAGCTCGTTTTCTACTTTAAAGTTATCGGACTTGGTTTATTATTCAAACTGGAATACGTGTAGGTACTTTGTAATAGTCAAAAACTGAATTTTATAGAAACTTTATAATCGTAGGTAACAAAAATTAAACGAATTTACTTCCAAATAAAACAAAGTCAACGTCGTTTCACAGCCATGATGGAGTCTTTTTGAATATAGATCGTTAAACCGAGAAAACAACACTGTAAGGATTTACCCAGTGCTCGACCCTACCCCAATAGTTGCCATCTTTAATCTTAATTCAAAGCTATTCCTATGAAAATCAGCGTGTCAATTATAAGCATTATTGGAACATTCATTCACTCATTTAGACGAAAAAATAACCCAGAACCATACCCAAACTCTATAAAAACAACTTTGGTCGTTTAGTATAAACATAAAATCGGAAACCAATAAATAGGGATTGGATAGTCATAGTTTCAATCCGTTTCCACGGTTAGGCCTTTTATTGCCAATCCTTTAAGCTAACCAAACGTACGGCCTAAAACATATAAACACAAAAGGCGCATGTAACCTTTTCAAATGGAACTAAACTGTATTGAAACTTTATGAGGATTACTCGTAGATATTTAATTCCTCCTCTCCCGGGCTAATTTTTTTTTGTTCGCAAATCCATACTAAATGCTAACGCACATATGGGTAAGCGGGAGAGGAGCCTGTAATGCCTGTATGCAGGTCAAATCTAGACACGCGGCAGCGTTTCAAGCCAAGTTCAAGCAAAGGAACTGGCTAGCCAGAGCCGAGTCTAATATTACACGAACCACTTGGTGCCACTTTTGACCCTTCTATAACTCAAAACCTCTTTAACGTAAACACATACAACTACGTGTTTATTATATCCATAATAAGGACATCTAGAAGCCCAATTTTTATGAAGCTAGCTCAAACGGTTATAAAGATATTCTGAAGGTCAAAAAGTCGTAAATTTTAGCACTGACTGGCCAAGTCAAATCTAACCCACTTTAAGATCTCACATTTTTAAATAACAGCAATTGTTATAGGTATCCAATAAAGCAAATAAATAGAGTTTAATACTTATTTATAAATACATTTTTGGATTTTGCATAGAACTTGGTACTCATTTAGATCTCCATTCTTTTTGCGGCGAAGCCCACAGCCAAGCATAATTTTTGTATTGACCTTAGCTCTCCTTTTTTACATTTATGTTTTTGGTGGGATAGAGACATACATGTTTTGTTTGTTTTTTGTTGTGCCTAAATAATTAGTTTTTATATGTATGTTAGGCTTTAAGGTATTTGTTGCTATGGGCCTTAGATGCCTGAAATATGTGGTTTATTTAATTTTTATTTATGTAAGCCGGAGCACTTTCTATATTTATGACATATCCGTCACTATACTCTTGTCAATTTGGCCGTTGATATCGAAAATACTAGTTGTCATAATAAACGAGATGTTCGCAGCTGGTGTCTACCCTGACATACTGAAATGCACAAGGGTGTGCCCGGTATACAAAAAGGAAGACAGAACATCAGTTGACAATTATAGGCAACATATCAAAAATTATCGAATCTCTTCTATTGCAACATCTCATGAACCACTTTGAAACCGACCTACTGACTAGCAGACAATTTGCATACAAGAAAAACAAATCCACTACAATAGCGGCATAACATAACACAAATACGAGTATTGATGATAAATACAAAATAACTGGGCATATTCTGCGATTTGTCGAAAGCTTTCGACGTCATTAATCATTAATAAGCATTAATTAACTCATAAATAAGCTCATACGCTACGGCTTACAAGGACGCAGTTGTAAACGAATGGGTTTATCATCAAATTGTCGACAACACTCACTTCGTCGAATTTCACTTCAAAGTCAACCTTTCATGTATTTTCATTTAGTGGAATGGTCATTACAAGTAATTTTAAATCGTGTATTTTTACTTGTCGGATGATTCATTAAATAGTTGAATTATGTCATGTAAAACGTTTTGTGATTTATTGTTTCAAGTATTTTTAATTAACATACAAATTATTACAAGGATCATTATTTAAAATTTAAATAGTTGGCATACACAGTTATCTATGGCATTTATTTTAACCTACCCTAAACCTAACCTAACCGCCAGCGTATCGACGTCACCCCGCTTCGCGGGGTGCCTATTTTCGCTCTGAGGGACACAAGTGAACTCTAACCTAACCTTCTTAACAACACTTTTGGAATACTTATAATACAATCGTTGCGGTTTTTTGTTTTTTTACTGCGGGGGGCTTCACCCCCCGGGCCTCCGCTTTCTGGCTGACCTAATCTGGTTAAATGTATGGGCCTAGCATGGTTGCCATTTTATCACTTATCGTTGTGGTAAAGACGCCCATCACGCTCTGACAAGTATGCGAGTGCGAGAGTGACGGATGCCTTATCCACAACGATAAGTGATAAAATGGCAACCGTGCTGCGCCCGCTGTAATCAGTTGTTGTTTGTTTTGTAATGTTGTAATAAAACAAATGAAATTCGTTGTTTTCTTATTCTGCCATTTAAAATTCATACAAAATGAATCATTTGCCAAATAATATTCCCTGATTCCATGAAATAATAAAAATTGGATTGATCTGGTCATGAAATAAAATAACACTAAACAATAATTTGAGAACTAAATGTTACCTGAAACGTTTTCGATGAAATAAAATTCGATGAAAAGTTTGCCGACACCCGAACTAATGAAATCGTTCTTAGGAAGCCGAACACAAACAATTCAGATAACATCCGAAGGTAAAAAGATGAGTTCGGGGCCGGGCAGTGTGGCTATCGGGATTCCACAAGGTTCTGCGTTGGGGAATATCCTGCTCCTCACATTTTCAAATGATCTATCTGCCATTACGGACGGTCAAATTACGCTGTTTGCCGAAGACACGACAGTAGTAGTGAATGCACGTACATACGAGAAACTGGGTGACACATTTACAACTGCATACTTGTAACTGAAAAACTGGTTCTCGGCAAATGGCCTAGTCCTCAAAGCAAACAAATCCAGTGTCTCTTTCATATTCAACAAATCAAATCTATTTGCCCTAAAATACAGTTCATCATTACCGTAAATTTTAGTAATAAGCTACTTATACAATATGGAAACTTAAATTACGAAATAAATGATTATTTTATTTTATTTTACCTGTCAGTTAAACATAGGTGTTTGTAAGAAGTGCCATAACACATTTTAGTTAACAGGGTCTGATGAAAAAGGGGGTCAGTAGGTACGGATAGTTAGTTAAAGTACGAGTACTACGACTGTTTGTTCCGGAATAGAAATGGAATTGTCAGTATTGCCATGTTTAGAAGGCACGGGGAAACATTTTAAGGGGCTCCACGCGCTTTTTGGCTAGTTTTGACGAGTTTTGAATTGATATTCCTCCGTCAAAACTATAGATATATTTATGGAACAAACACCTATCGGTTTTTTAGTTCTTTATCTACATTTGCACGAGAGTTTTTTTGAAAATAATTAATATTTATTTTTTTATGATTTATTCAAACATGGTCCAAAAAAGCTCTGTATTCGATATTATTATGTTGTTCATGCACTTTTATATATGAAATCTACATATAACTGTTCCTTATTGACGTCTCTAACAACCCACGAGAGATTTTTATTTTATACTCATTTTCACAAAAGTTACGTCCATAAAACTGGTTTTTTGGCCTGAAATTGCCAAAGTTTGGTGCCATATATCCCGAAAACTGTGAGGTTTGAAGTAAATATGGGATACTATTTCGGTAAACCTCGTTGTTGTTAATACGATAAACCATAAAAAACACAAATAAACCGACAGTTATAGATCGAAGGTCATTGGCAGCTAGGAGCCCCTTAAAATTGCTTCTAGGGTAAGATCTAATAGGAAACAAAGGAATTAAACTTCACGTTATGTCGAGACTCGAACCTCACGACCCTCCTCGGGAGGAATCCGGTCTTTACGTGCACCATACTCTACTAATTCCTCGGTCTTCGTAGAGTAATGCAGCCGGGATACGAAAAGCGGGACATACAAGCTGAAGATATCAACGCAACTTTTAAAATATCCTAACTTTGGCCGCATATTACAAAACTATACATTCAAGTTAAGATCAAAATCATCAGAGCAATTTTGCCGATTATTACTATAATTATTGGTAATGATCACGTGCCAACGATAGACGGGATAAATCAGTTTCGATTATCACCTAGAGTAGGTACCTAACAATGCTCGATGGCCTCAGTAAACCCTCCGAGCAATTTGGTCAAAAGATCCTTGGCGTCGACATTTCGAAAGAAGTCCAGTTCCGCGGCCACTTGGAGGGTAAGGCCAAATTAGCTCGATGAAGCTCGGTGTGCTCAACAGATCGAGACAGTATTTCACGCCGGCTCACCGCCTACAGCTCTATAAGGCGCAGGTCCGTCCACATATGGAATACTGTTGTCATCTGTGGGCAGGGGCTCCTCAGTACCAACTCCTCCCTCTAGACCGCATTCAACGGAGAGCGATTCGAATTGTCGGCTGCCAGCGTGTTTCCGATCGGCTTGATCCCTTAGCACTGCGTAGAGATGTAGCCTCGCTTTGCATTTTCTACCGCATGTACAATGGGGAGTGTTCCGATGAATTGTTCGGATTAATCCCCGCCGCTTCCTTCCGCCATCGCCCTACGCGACAGCTTTTCCATTCTCACCACGTAGATGGTTGGCAGTCCTCAACTGTGCGTTTCTCCCGAAACTTTCTGCCTCGCACAGCCAAACTCTGGAATGAACTGTCGCCTGCGGTATTTCCGGACCGTTATAACCTTCAAGCCTTCAAGAAAAGAGCGTACTCCCATTTTAAAGGCCGGCAACGCACCTACAACTCTTCTGGTGTTGTAAGTGTCCATGGGCGTCGATTATCGCTTACCATCAGGTGATTCGACTGCTCGTTTGCCTCCTATATCATAAAAAAAAAAAAAAAAAAAAAAAAGATGCACGTGGATAAAGCGAAGATCATGTCATATGACGATGCACTACCAACTCCTTTGGACAATTTTATGCATGAATATGCAAACGATTACATATAGGAGGACAAAGTATCCTTTTTTACGAAGTTCGACCTACCTAAGGTGTAACTGGAAAAAAGGTTAATCGTCGAATCCGACTCGACTGGGCAACGTTCGGAAAGGTACGGCAAATCTTTTCGCCCAATATTCCGCAGTGACTCAAGACGAGAATCTTTGACGAGTGTGTGTTGCCACTGATGACATATGGCACTGAAACGTGGTCGCTTACTATGGGCCTCATAATAAGGCTCAAAGTCATCCATAGGGCAATGGAGAGGGCTATGCTAGGACTTTCTCTACGTGATCGCATCAGAAATGAGGCTATCTGCAGCGGAACCATAGTAACTGATATAGCTGCCTCGCCGAATCGCTAAACTTAAGTGGCAGTGCCGTATAGGTAAAAAACTTAAGTAGGTATCTAATGCCGCAGCTCGTTCACGTAACGCATTGTACGTGCGTCAGGTATTTAGATCAAAATTTATAATCTTTGGTCGATAACGTCTATAAGGATATCGATGACATAGCGTTCAAGCAATGAAGAGGTGAATACAGTGAACGATTTTATACTGAACAAGTTTCAAAGTCTATATGAGGAACATCCTTCCGTGGACACCGTAGTAGGTGCTGTCAAAATCTTTCATTACCCATTTGAAGCAGTTTAAATTTTTATATTATTCAAATTAGACCCGGAAAAATTATTCCGCAATAAATGTTTCAGGTATTAAATGAAAAAAAAACTGGCTCTGATGTAAAGTAGGTCCCTAGGTAATGCAAATAATAAATACATCTTTGGGGCGGGTAGCTAGTACAAAGTTAAATTAAATAAGCAATTCACAAGAAAACGTTAAATGTTCCAGGTTCAAATTTCTGGTTAACTGACAGAGTAAAATAAAATAAAAGCGGTTAAAACAACAATTACACTGATTTCAACATAATGCAGAATAAAATAAGTTTATTAATGCCATAAAGTGTCACTCTTGGCAACCAGAGCATTACAGTCCAAACGACGCTCCCGAATGTTGTAAAAGTGTATTTTGTGAATGAAACACATTTCAGTGTGGAAACATTACGTTTTTAGCATTCTCCAGGGTCATAGACATGTCTAGCTGAACAAACATAAAATTACATTGCATAGTAAATAAACATGTTAAGAACATTATTACAAAATCACCCAAAGATTCCTTGTGAAATGGCCCTATAAATTACAGCTCTGAACCGTTATGGGCTTGCTATACATGTTTGATTTATGTACTAGATGGGCTATGTAATAGATGCCCGAGTGGCTCCATCCGCGTATTTCAAAAAACGCAGTCGGTCCCACGCCATATGCCTACCCAGAAGGTCAAAACAATAGACTGATGAAAGGTGTTTTGGAATCAGATGAATAGTTCCGAATATTTACGCTTACATAGGTACAACAGTACACGCTTAGTTAGTCACGTGGAGTGGTCTGCGTACCACAGGGAATGCAGGCAAACAGGATAAGATATACATAGGCCTCGTCTATACAGAAAGTCTAGCACGCAGAAGAAAGGTTATTTTTAATCGGATAAGATTTTGGGTCTCGCCGATTATTCCTTCATACAAACTTACAAAGCTACAATCTCATAGGCATAGAGTACAATAGAAGACTGAGCATGAAGCTCTAAAAATACGAATCTAATAAACAAAAGGTAGTAGAACTTCAAAACTACGCAAAATACGCGAAAAAAGTTGGATAATTTACTGAAACAGATTTCGCCTGCAACCTTTTGCCGCTTAATGGTTGTATCGCGTGACTCAAATTTTGGATTTCAATCCAACTTATGCTGTAGGCATTCAAGTTTTCACGTTTGATATCGATTTCCGGAAACCTTTTCCCCGTATTATTATGCATATGCAAGAATCGCTAAACTTATGAGGCAATGGGCGGGGTTCATTACAAAAATTCAACGCGCACACAGACGGCTTTGATGGCGTCTGGCGCCAGAAAACGGTCTCCCTGCTAGACAGGGTGCGCGGGAGTAGCAAAGAAGGAAGGGAAAGTAACATTAGATTAAGTAAATACTAGTAGTGTTTAGACCAATAGGTTGTCTTTAATTAAATCGATTATTATTATTTATACTCGTAGACCTGTGGGGAATTCATACAGTACCTAACTGGGAGTCGTAGTTATTATTTTAAATTGGAGGTCTACGTTCTTTGGACCGTTCTGAAGATGGCAAATTACGAATATCTTTGCGGTCAAATTATAATATAAGCCAGTTCTCAGTCTTAATTATGCAATACATAATTGTGTCTCGATTCAAAACTTGAAGGCTAGGTACCATTAGAGTGCATAAGAAAGCGTCACGACACCATCCGGCGTCGGAACGCAGTATGTTATATATGTCAATGAATTGAAGGAATCAAACTACACTCTTAATACATTTTATTTAATTAAGAAAATCACGATGATTTTCTATCATGTTTTTTTATGATATAAAATCACTATTAAATGATATAAAATCACTATTAAATAAAATAAAATAAAGTTCTCTCTAGATCCATTAGTCAGAGTGACTTTTATACCTGGATATTGTCATTATTTGTCAACCAAATCTCAATGAGATGCGACGTGTAGAGAACAGCCTGACAGACATATGAACGAATATTTGCCCACGCTGAACCGGAGAACTTCGTTCGCATCGCTCGCTCGTTCTATCGTTTGACGACCGCTTTGGCCTAGATGGTAGTTACCCTGCCTACGAAGCCGGAGGTCCTGGGTTCGAATTCCGGTTAAAGGCATTTATTTGTGGTGAGCACGAATATTTGTTCCTGAGTCATGGATGTTTTCTATGTATCGAAGTATTTATTTATCAATATAAATGTATATATTGTAGCCTAGCACCCATAGTGTAAGCTTAGTTTGGGCACAGTATAGAAGAATAATACAGTAGGTAATCTGAGGCCGTTTAGGAGCGTTCGTTACCTACTTTCGCTCGATGCGCAGGGCTGTGTCAAGTTTGTGGCTTGGCATACCTATAATACTAATTTTGCTTTTAATTATGCAAAGTATTTCAGTTACAGTTTAATAGACAATATTGTATACACAAAGTAATAATATTATAGATAGTTAGGTATGTGTTTTTAGTTTCCCACTTCGTCGATTATTTTAATAACACTATACTATGCCTAAAATATTTCCTAGTAAGTATAATAGTTGCTAAACTGCACTAGGTTGGTAGGTGCTTAGTTACAAGCCTATTCGGCTCCTTGTGATATCGTGGCACTGGCGGCTCGCTGTCTTCATACCTACGAGGCGGTTTCCTTTGACGTAGCGAGTGAGAACGAGCGAACACCGCAACGGCGCGGCCCCGATTGAAGCATTCTCCATCATTCCCAAAGGCTATGTGTGTGTGCGTACCGAACACGCGCGCATGTGCGATGTACCTTTGTTCGAAGTTTATCTACTGTTCCTATACTGTGGTTTGGAACTAGGTCGATTTGTGTAAGATTGGCTAAAAAAAATAATTAAATAGTTAACAAATTACAACATCAGATTACAATACCTCTCCTAAAGGAGAGCTACTGTTAACGAATAACGACATCACGACGGAACTCTTGACAGTGATAGCAATGGTCAAGTTACGTTGCCATTTAAAACTCAATTAATATTGTTAAACAAAATTCAGTGGCTAAATAATAAAAAAACTCATACAGTTAGCAATTAACAAACTAAAGCAATTAAAACTTTCCACCTATCTGATTTCAGGACTCATTATACCGTAACAGGTAACCTTTTTAAATGCTTTACACACGAAATAAACATGGTTAGACAATCGTAATTTCGTCCTTTAAGAAGCTTTTCATGTGATCTGAGTTTGTTTATGCATAGGCTAAGTTTGATTTTATATTTAGCCAACTTCAGAAAATGAGGAATTTCTATGTTACACTGTATGCATTTTGGTAATGCAATTTGGTATACACTTCTAGTTCCAATGACAATACAGTGACGGGTTTTCAGTGTTATTGTAAAACCAAGATGGCCGCCGACACAAAATAGCGGATTACATAATTTAAGAAACCCCCCTTAAAATCAGGGTATCACATAAAAGGCCATGTCTATTAGGATGCAGCACACTATAAAACTATTTCAAATCTAAGATGGCGTCCGAAAGAAATTGGCGGATTACCTCAATTTTTTATAACCCCCTCAATATGGGTATCAAACATTTGTGTGATGAGCACGAATATTTGTTTCTGAGTCTTGGATGTTTTCTATGTATTTAAGTATTTATATCTATTAAATACATATTCGTATTAAATATAAACCATAGATAAATATAGTTTGAAACTAAAAAAAATTTTTTCATCAAACCCATACGTGTGGGTTATCTATGGGATAGGTCTTCAAATGTAATAGTTTGCGCGAGAGACACTTCCAAAGTGGTAAAATGTTCTAAAACAAGAGAATGATAAAACTAAAAAATATATATGGTGTACAACTGTACATTACCATGAGAAGTTCCACCGAAAATTGGTTTGAACGAGATCTAGTAAAAAGTTTTTTTTTTAATACGTCATTAATAGTGAACCGCAATTTACCTTTCATTCAACGGATAATGGTACGGAACCCTTTGTGCACGAGTCCGACTCGCACTTGGCCGGGTTTTAGAAGTTGGTTTTAAGCAAAATACAATATAGACTAATGAGATGCATTAAGTCTCGCTACGGAAAAGCAACCGCTAAATGAAATAATAGTGCAGCCAAAATTACCACAGCTGGATTATTTAATGCCATAAAACCTATTTATAACTGTAGGAAACATTTAATATTCAGACTGGCCAATTTGTTTGCTAGCTCTGCTAAAGACGAAGTAAATTATGGTAAATTAAAGACCAGATTGTTCAAATAGTTTCGCTTATTTGAAGGTCGTGACAATTTTCACTAGTTCACTTTGATGTATCTACATATGTAAAGAAATGTGTGTTTTCTTGGCTCGAAGGACAAAGTATACTTGTAAAGGCCGTCTCAGACTCAGCTGTAATCCGATCCGAAAATGAGCAATATTTATATACAGGGTGGTCCAAACTGTGATGTCAATGATTTTTTTTTTGATTTCTCCCACTAAGGGGTATCCGAAAATACCCCATGTATGTTCTGCGATTTATTGTAGTTTTCAAGTTATGATTTTGTTTAATGATTTCATAGGCAAATTCGGTAGTATGGCCATTGAAAATTAAAAAATTTAAAAACCGATGTTGTTTTAAAAGTTTTTTAATTATACACGTTAATTTTAGCTTAGGATCAAATCATAAAAAATATACTGTGTCAAGTTTATACCTTAGCTGTTTTTATCTAATAAATGAAGTGTTTATAAACTTAACTTATCTCAGAATTTAGGTGTTAGAGAAAGCATAGATGAGATATCTCACTTAGAACACCGTAATACGTATTGAAAGTGCGCTCGCTAAGACAGCAACTAGTTAAATGGTGGTAAAAATATGTATTTTGATATATTTGTAGTGTGAGCACCACCACCACTATAATATAATATATATATTTTGGTATCTTACTGTTTACGTATACACGATGATTCTTAATTCGTGATCTGGTGTCGAAAAATATTGATAAACAGCCAAAACAGATTTCAATGGACGAGGTCTCATGCAATAAAATCACTGTTTAGTTAATTAAATTTAATGACAATGCTAACACTAATGTCCACTGAACGTTTGGTCACCCTACATTTCTTGCAGTTAAGTAGATACGTCAAACACACATACGTCAATTTTTAAGGTGACAACGATTTTGAATTATAAAATTTATAAAGTAATTCTTTATTCAGTTTTATTCAGAAAAAAAAGAACGTTTGTTTTAGGTAATTTCGAGTTAATCGTGTTTGGTATCAATTACAGAATTAGAAAAATTTACTCCTGATCACGAATTAAGAATCATCGCGTAGATATTATAGCTAAATTTGTGACGGGCTTAAGAGACTGAGATATGAAGCACGTCATTGTGTTTTGTAAATGTAAATGTGATTACGTTGTTTGATGTTTCAACATCAGACCCAAAGGTTGATAGACCTCAGAATGATTAAATTTAAGATACAAACCAGAAACTTACATTATTTTTGAAGTATTTGACTTCGTACTACACAGTGGTAAAGATGTTAACTTTTGCGACCTGACAAAAATAGACAAAATTCTCAATTTTGTTCTACAAATAAACATACATACATATCATCACGCCTGTTTCTCGGGGGGATAGGCAGATATCACAGACATTTACTAAAATTCTGATAAATTTCTACTACGACAAGAAGGACCTCATTTTACTTCTATAAAATTCCTCATACCTGTTCAACAATTTTGGGTATTCTTCACTCGGGTCAAGGTCAGCAATTTCTCAGATTAGGTCTAACATAGTTCGGCAAGCCCTTTCAACTGTCTCGCCCACTCTGCCCTCATAAACTCTCCTTGTTAAGGCGATGCCTTGATTTGAGTCGAACACGCCCCCTAGACAGAGACACGCTGATGCCTTCCGCGCACGAGGAAAAGAGATATAACACTCCTCGGGAATGACTTTTTTGGACAAATTTCGATAAATACCTAACTTAGAGATGTTTTATTTAAATTTCATAAAGTGAGATTTTAGATGAGATAAAATACTATAGTATTAACTTGATTGTGTCGTAAAATTATGTATCGTTTGAGTAGGCTGAGTAAAAAAAGGAAAATACAGACCCAACTTTGAATATTTTTTCTATAGAGGAAATTTTAAGCAACCATGTATCGATAAAATCAGATAAACAATCATATTATTATAGTCAAGAATCATATATCTGAAAATCAGACCGTATTATTTCTTAATCTAGTCAGAACGGCGTTTCAAAGCACGCCACAATTTCCAATGCACAGCCTTAATCTCCTTTCGTCCATCCATTCTACATGCCCAAACCATCTTAACATACCCCCGTCAATCTAGTCCTTGAATGTATAATTGAGTGAGATTTTATCATCATCATATCAGCTGAAAGAAGTCCACTGCTGGACATAGGCCTCCCCGAAAGAGTGCCAGTGACCGGTTCTGCGCCACCGCATCCAGCGGACTCCCGCAACCTTTACCAGGTCATCAGTCCACCTTGTTGGGGGCCTACCCACGCCGCGCCTTCCGGTACGTGGTCGCCACTCGAGAACCTTTCCGCCCCAACGGCCATCGGTTCTACGTGCTATGTGCCCCGCCCACTGCCACTATAAGCAATACGATATAGCCCTCCGAATGGCTAAACTTAAGAGATTGTATGAGTTGGCCGAATGGCATCAAAGTGTACATTCAAAAAGCAACTCTACCGTGCATGACGGAAGATTCTAATTCCAATGGCAGTTTTATAAAAAGTCGGCCACATTAAATAATCTAAGCCATAGGCACCGTCAAGCGACGTTGATGGTAGTAAATGATACCAAAGGTATTAAAAAGCGCAGATATTATTATTTACTCTCATCTGTCTTCATTTCTTCATTCACATACACACACACACACATCACACACATTCACTTTGGACCGAACAAACGAAAAAGCATTCTAGTATTGTGTAATGAAATGACAGTCCCGCTATTATCGTCAGGTGCAGTCAAGTGCAAAAACATATATTGATGTATTCCTCTCATAAATATGTACCTTAATCCGCTGAAATAAGAGCCATGGGACATATTTATGAGTAGGTAAGTTATGCATCCATATTTGTACACTTGACTAAAATAACTGCCCGCGCGGCTCTGCTCGCGTATTACGCAAGACATGTCCAGCCCAAATATATATTCTATGACTGACCAAATAATAATACTAATAATTACACGGTACAACTCACGTCTTAAATGTCACTATGGGCGACATGTTTCGAACTCATCGGGAGGTCTTTTTCAGGATGAGTGTTATCGCGGCGGTGTCGCTTAAATCACTCGCCCGCCCGCATGTCACCCGTAGTGACATTTTTAATACATGAGTTGAACCGTGTAATTATTAGTATTATTTCAACATGTCTCACGACAGTTTAAACTCGATGATCAAATAATGTTTTAAATCGGATATGAAGATCCAGAGATTATGGCAATAATTATTCCGATTTCTTAATCGGAAAAAAAAATGCGACTTTTTATACTTGTGGGCTGGATACTGTTATGTTTGTCATGTAATAATGAATCAGAATCTGTCAGAATGATTATCTGGACCATGCCCGCGGCGTAATTAAGCGTACACATAAATTTACGACTATCCCCAACTACATTAAGGTAATAAATTATATTAGACCTATCAATAAATCTCGTCGGGAATCCGTTTCGCCTCAGACTCGAAGGTTTTTACGCAATTAACGGTATTCTAAATGTTTCGAACAGTTGAAACTCGTCTAAAGTTTGACTTTCGATACTACATTGGTACGTAAATAACATTGGTATTGTCATGTGTCAGAGAAAGGGATCCCTCTACATCATCGACTTTTTCATCATAAGCCGTGATAATTGCCATTTAGAAGGCACTAGGTTAGGTTTGTTTAATAACAATTCAAAAAAGTTGACGGCAACAGAGAAAATAAAATGTGTCTATGAAATGAAAAAAATGCTGAATATAATTTTTATTCTTTGAAATTAAATTAAGCGGAACAAAGATGAACCAACGAAATCGCCTCTTTCATTGCTACATAAATAAATAAATATTTGCTGACAATCTTACATAAACCGACCTAGTCCCAAACTAAGCAAAGCTGGATACTATGGGTACTAGAGACGATAAACAATACAATACAATACAAATACTCTTTATTGCACACCTCACACAAACAAAGCAGTTAAAAAGAAAATCAATACAATAACATGTAGGTAGAAGTAGACAACAGGCGGTCTTATCACAGAAGAGCGATCTCTTCCAGACAACCTTTGGGTATCGGAGAAAGAGATAAAACTAGATTATGTAGTAGGTGGTGCAGAGATTATAATAAGCCAAAAATCAAAATAATTATATTAATGCACGTACATAAATACCTCTATATATAAACACACATACACAATCATACATATATACAAATAACACAAATAAAAATATATAATACATAAACAGTCGGCCAATAATAATAATAGTAAGACAATCAGGGTTAGGGGAAAGACAAATTATGTTCTTTAAGAAGAGATTTGAAGTTGCCGATAGATTTAGCTTGTCTTATATGAAGAGGGAGAGAGTTCCACAGTCGAATAGCCTTAAAGGTGAACGAACTACTGTAAAATTTGGAAGATGACAAAGGCACAGTTAATAGCAAATTGTTAGAAGATCTAACAGAATTCTAATAACTAAAACGCTCTTTGAGATAGCGGGGAGTTGCAGGGTTAAAAATTACAATAAACAGAAGCGAAATAAACATAGTTAAAAAAAACTTAAATACATGGGAAACATCCATGACTTAGGAACAAATAATAATGATTATCAAACAAATTTAATGCCCTGACCGGAATTCGAAACTTAGGACCTCTAGCTTCGTAGGCAGGGTCACTACCAACCACGGTTAACGGGTTGTCGTACGGTTCGATAGAGTTCACATCGTTATTAAATAATTTCCATGTCACTAAATGATGCTATTAGAAATGTATTTTGTAATGAATTTTGACATTACATTTTTGGCACCAGATTTGGTTGCATATTCCAAACAGTCGTGTCTCACTCATTTGGATACTCACGCCCTCGTGCTCATACCTTACAAAAATAAAATTTTAAAAGCAATACCATTTCCCTGGCCATAGATTATTGTGAAAATAATGTTAAGTAAGTTAGTCCTTCTCTACTGCGAGGTAATCAGAATCGAATAACCAGCTTTTCACCCTTGTGACGACTTTTTTTGGAAAGTTTCGGTTTATTATACTTATTTCACCCCGTGTGATTTAAAACAGTTGGTAATTTTGTGAGGACTACAACGCCGTAATGGGATTTTCATAATTGGCTGTAATTTGTTCGTCTAGTAATTAATATTTTTGAATCTATTTTATCCCGCAGTGATGTCGTTAAAGCTCTTATTTTGTGAAATGAATTAAAGGAGAATGGGCATTTTGTACCATGAGTGTATACAGTTGAGACATATCTCGTTTGAAAGGTCTTAACCATGGCATTATTTCATTATATGGGACCAATGTTGAACGGCGTGCAGGGGTCTAGTAATTAACCAAAGTATGTAAAACATAAAAACTGTTAATTAACGAAATCCAATTGGTATAATCAGTAAAACGGTATTTAACATCAAAGAACATGACAATTAGCTTATGTTAGGCTACCAACACCGACGCTGAAATATTTACAGGGCTGGAATTAAGTAATCAAAGATATGTGTGAATGAAAAATCGGCTACTGTGCAAAGATGCCCACGTGTATACAATAGCGACGTATACTACATTATAGGCTAGGATATACGTTATTTTTTATTAATAACAACTTTGTTCCAACGCGTGCAGGGGTAAGATTATAATGATTTGTTAGGGCTAACGCTCAATTAACGCTACGCTAATTGATGGTATAAACTTCTTCTACTGGACACTAGATGTCTGTAGTAGTACATATCTCAGTTGATATAATATTATGTATTATAGCAGCTAAGTCGATAGTCTAGCTCTAGCACAAAGAGGTTTGATTTCATTAAAAATAAAATTCTGACACGTCGTGTCATACACCACATGTCATATGGAAATAAATACAATATTTGTCAAGTGATCAAATATTTTAATATTCTAGCATAATTTATTATCCTGATGTGAAATCAAGTCTAAATTGATTATTTACATATTTTGGTGAGTATCTCGTGTTAATCTACGAATTTTATGATTTTATTTTGTATCAACGGAAAAGGATCGTAGGGATTAGGCTGCCTCGCTCAATCTCGCTCAATATCGCAAAAGTTGTACGAGCCTCAGTCTCCTAAAAAATGGACGAGTTCTCGCAAGACCACGATTGCATTACCTAGACAGTATTGTTTGTCATCATCGTAGTATTACAACAATTTTTATCATAAATAGGTAAAGTTAGTGAATATGTAAGTTTGTGTGAAGGGAGTTCATTCGTAGGCTGACCATTGGATGACGGTAGTCCTTTTAATAGGCGTGGAGGTTCCATTCAAAGAATTAACAGTTTGATGAGGGGGGGGGGGAGGGTCAATAATCGACAAAAAACGATGACGTAATATATAGATCAGCCCCTAGCTTCTAGCGTGTGAAGCAGCGTGGACAGCTAGTTTATACTAATATCATAAAGAGGAAAAGTCTGTGAGATTGGAGCTTTGTAAGCTTGTCAGGATTTAAGTTTGTATGTATGAGTTATCGCCGGCACTACGGGACCGATTAAAAAAAAAATTTTTTGGGACGCACATAGTCTATATTTTATTCCGCGGGATTGCCTGTGTTCTTTGCAATACGCGATTGATGCCTAGTTTAGCTAGTTTTCACTTTTATTCAAATCTATACTTCAATTAGGTACTATCTATACTAATATTATAGAAAGGAAAAGTCGTTGAGGTGTCTTTGTTTTGTTTTAGTTTGTAAGTTTGTATGTAATGGGAATCTCCGGATGCACTTGTCCGATTTCATAAATTCTTTCACCTGTGTACTGACTGACTTTCCCGTATCCTGCGAATTTACATGCGTTCCGTGCAATACGGGGGTGAAACCTGGCGGGCAGCTAGTAATATTATAAATGTGTAATAGTATAATGTGAACTGCTAAATAATGGAATTAGCTCCCGTTATTTGTATTTTTCACTGACATTTATGATTTGGGTGCCTTCAAAACAAGAGTGAATAGGTTATTACTTAACCGTGTGTGTATCTAAGGCTCTGTCGTCAGGCGCTTACCAGCAGGGGGGCTAGCACAACTGACGCCGCGCCGCGATGCGAGTTTAGAAAGATCTACCCTCCTCTTTCGAATTTGCACGGTGCAAGTGAGACAGGGGGCGCTCAGTCGCGCGCGAAGCGACTTGTCGGCAAGTTGTGCTAGACGTACAGGTGAGACTACGAGCAAAACTGGACTATGTATATTATACGTTCAGCTTACGACGGAGGCAAACAATACGGCTTGCCATTTGGTAAGCAGAAAATGACACCCTGTAGACCCTCGCGAAGAATCACAAGCGCGTTGTTGACCCTATATCGTTTAAGAAATTGGTTGTGTTGATAGCTAGAGACAAATGCTGGTCCCACCCGCTCAACACCGCGGCCGCGCTTCGTCAGGAGTTCTGGTGACTTTACGCTCCACCACACAACACCATATACATATATACCATATATCACCTACCTATAAATCGAGTAGTTAGTAGTGTTATGACTGTGATCTTCTGTAAGGCGGATACACTATGCCAGTAAGACAGGTCCAAATGCCAGTGACGTAACATTCAGCTGTGCCGGCTGTGAGGCGTCTTCTCTGACTGCGTGTACTTACATACACACAGGTGTACCTACACAATCTATACATCAATATTTGAGATGATTAAATCTCATTTTACAATATTGTAGCAACTGCAATATGAATTGTATGTATGTATGTTTGTATGTATGTTTGTATGTATGTATGTCAATTCTTTATTGTACATGGTACAGAACACAACAACTAAACAATAACTGAAGAACAGATGATACATGTACAAAGGCGAGCTTATCCCTGAGAGGGATTTCTTCCTGCTAACCTTTGAGCAATTGTATTGCGTGTATTTACTTAGTAGGTAAGTACTAAGTAACCATCATTCTAGAGCTAGAGGAAGTAATATCATATTACCAGTTTTTTTATCTGTGTAGGTATACGAGTTGGTAGATGTAACGTTATTTTGTTACTTGGCCAAATAAAGAAACTTGAATCTTGGTACAATACCATTTCATTTTATTTTGCCCAAACGGTAAGTCGTAGGGCATTTACGTACCGCTAAGATCTAATTGAAAAATAAACACTTACCTATGTCTCGTTCCCGTATAAAAACCAAACGCCGTCGCGTTTATATGGCCATTAGCTACCGTCGTACCTACACTTATAAATAGATCGAATATGAATTGTTGCAGAACGGGAGTCATGTTGGATTTCTCAAATGTTCCACTCCACTTTTTTTTGCACTAGTGTGGAACTTTCAGAAAACGTCCTACCCATATTATGCCCCGTGAAATGGGAATTCTCTGCAAAACACGGACAGAGCCGTGGGACCAGGTACAAATAAAGAAGGATACTTATTTTCAATACTTATAATAGTAACCGTATGGCCCGTCTGATGGTAAGAGGACAACAAACCCCACTGAGGCTTGCAACCTCGTCCATGTCACATGCGCGTAGCCCGGCCACATTGTGAAAAATACTCTCATTTGGTTTCATGTCGTGTTTCTTTTTTCATAAACACTATAGTCTAACATAGTAGGCACCAAGTAGTAATACCATATCAGACATAAACTCCCACATCGAGCGTATAGGTGTGTGTATGTATGTGGACAAGAAAATGCAATTTCACGGGCTACAGTCCAAACGGGTTGATAGATTTTGACATAGTATATATTAATATTATACATATAGTAGTTTATATAGTTTCCAAACGGATGAACTGATTTGAGTATGTTGTTACCCTAACTGCCGAAGGAGAGGAGGGTTATGTTTTTCGAGCGAATGTATGTATGTATGTGACCTTATTCTTTGGCACGCCCTGCAGCCTAAAGCGTTTGACGGATTTCGACATATGAGGTGATTCCTCTTAATCGTGGGAGTGACATAGGCTATACGTATAAGTACAATTTGAAAAAAGCAGTTCGGTTTTTTGAGAAATCTTTTCATTTCACTATTTAATTGAATGTCTTGTCTCTCCAGATGGTTTAGTCGAATTCAAAGCTATGCATAAAGTTAACTGTTCTTAGCTATGTTTGTTGGGTCGAGGTTGCTTTACATTTTTAGGGTTCCGTAGTCAACAAGGAACCCTTATATTTTCGCCATATCCATCTGTGCGCCCGTCTATCCGTCTGTCCGTCCGTCCGTCCGTCCATCCGTCCGTCTGTCCGCCTGTTGTCTGCCCTTCCGTCCGTCCGTCTGTCCGCCTTTTGTCTGTCCGTCTTTCCGTCCGTCCGTCCGTCCGTCTGTCCAACTGTCTATTCGTCTGTCCGCCTGTCCATCCGTTCGTCTGCCTGTTGTCTGTCCGTCCCTCCATCCGTCTGTCCGCCTGCTGTCCGTCCGTCTGTCCGCCCATCTTTCCGTCTGTCTGTCCGTCCGTCCATCTGTCCATAGGTCCGTTTGTCCGTTTGTCCATCTGTCTGTCTGTCCGTCCGTCTGTCCAACTGTTGTCTGTCCGTCTGTCCGTCCGTCTGTCCTCCTGTTGTCTGTCCGTCCGTCTGTCCGTTCGTCCGTCTGTCCGTGTGCCGCTAACGCCGCGGCACAAGCATATTCAGTACAAAAATGCTTGTGCCGCACACCGGTAGAATCCCGCCTTAACTAAGACAGACAGGCAACTACGGAACCCTACACTGCGCGTGGCCTGACATGCACTTGGCTTCCGTCAGTCTGTCTGCCTAACCGATTAACCGTTCGTCGATTTGCTGAGATGTCGCCAAGTCAGCCACGATGTATGTATAGCTACATACCTAAATGTGTGTGAGTCTGTGTCTCCGACTATGTTTCTGTCCGTCTGTCTGTCTGCCTATCCGACAAACAAAACTGCAACCTCGCAGACTTTTCCTCGTCATAACATAATTAGTAAAAAAGTAAGTATAGTTATATGTATTACCTACAGATTACGACGATGGCAAACAAGCATACGGATTGCCTTATGGTAAGCAGTGAACAGACACGCTGTATACCCCTATAGATCCTCGCGACACCAGAAGAATCACAATTGCGTTGTTTTATTTTAACAGAGTTGCGTTTTTATTATTTCGTAGAATTTTAAATAGCCATACTCATTTTATATTTCCAACGTTAATGTTTTCTAATTGTGGATGCCAGGATAGATGTTAGTCGATTATAATTCCTAAGTATTTCATCAATACAAAAGAATACTTGTAAGAATACAGTTAATCTTTCTTTGAAGCACAGGGTTTCTCAATCAAGACTAAGAATTCTAGAGTAATCCCCACGTTGGCTCAGTGGGAGCTTCACATACACTTTTGGGATTTATCCGCAGATGTACTATCGAACCAACTGAATCATGACCCACCATAGAACCTTGTTACAATGAGCGAACATACGTAAGATCATATGACGTAAATATGTCAGTTAATTGTAACAAGGTTCCATAGTGGGTCAGGATTCAATTTTGTCGATAGTACCTATGCATATATTTACTTTCAATGGGTAGCAATATAATACCTATCTTCTATAGTAATAACTTTTTAAATATATGTAATTTTTTTATTTTTTTTTAACTAATGTATAATTGTATCATGTTATGGTAAACACATATTTCCCTGGTAAGTAATATAAAATAATGGACCTTCGGGACATAGGCTACGTTTTATGCAGCAACTCTAGCTGAGCAGTTTGTATATAAATATAATACCTACGCGCGTGAAGCCGCGTGGGCAAATAATAATAATTATAAGGAAGTAAAGTTAATGAGTGCGCGACTTTGCAAGTTTGTATGATAATTTCCTGAAATAATTATACTTACAACTCGTATTTAATAAAATAGTAATTATATGTAACTATTGCAGTTTCAAGATGCACAATGAACACCATGCAAAGCCCGTTTTGCTAACATTCGAACGGAGCCGAGGATACTGCGCGACGCCAAATTACAAGGAACTTTCACCTGAACCCCTTAAAACGGACCACGAAAGTAGGCATTAATGTTCAAAAATATTGGGTTTCACATACAGTGTGAATAAATGCAAGCCCATTTTATCTAGCAACTACAAATGAAGAGTTCTCGGAGGGAACATTCTCTAGTCACATTTTTTTCATATGTCTCAAAATGTAAAGCGCGTTATGGATGATATTCAAAACACACTTTAAAAGAAAGTAACTTGACATGTTCTTCTGTGTATCATTCAAATATTAAAGGCAGATGAAGAATAATTCGTCGCTATAATTTTGAAGGTCTGTCACATCATATCTGTCTATATTCCGTGTGGTGCTATATACTGATTTATTTAGTATTTAATAGGATGGAGTGCAGCGCGCCTTCGTGCATTGAAGGATATATATAATAAATATATATACCTATTTATTCAGAAAATTCTACGGTAGGCCTAGTGGTTCAGTTATGCGGCTGTCAAGCGGCGGTCGTGGTAAGAATCCCGGCTCGTACCAATGAGTTTTTAGGAACGTACGCAATATTTACCGTTAGATTTTCGGTGAAGCAAACATCGTGAGGAAACCATTCTAATTCCAATAAGGTCTAGTTTTCCCTCTGAATTGGAAGGCCAGATGGCAGTCTCTTTCGTAAAACAAGTGCCTATTTCAAATCTTGGGATTATATGTCAAAGCGAACCCTGCGCTGTTAGGGCACAACCGGGAATAACGCTAGGAGGATGGCCTATTTATTCTGATTGGAAGTCCTTAATATAATAGTCTATTGAGGCTTACAACTTCAGGATTATCTCATGTGCGTTGCTGACTATTGTGAAGCAGAACTTTACGGGGACCGGAGATCAGATAAACGGCTGTTAGGATAAATCCCTTTATTTTGACCAAGTCAATACGCGTAGCAAGCAGCGTACGAAGTAGTTTGCTGGGCAGAGGCCGCATACATTACGAGTACAACTATATATGACTTGAAGGAAAAAACATCGGGAAGCTGAGACCAATATTTAAATAGTTGTACCTACCTACATTTACCTATTCTGCGACATAAAACATGGATACTAAACTTAAGCTAACCTTGCTATTCAGTAACTTAAAAAAACTTCATGCGAGAAAGCATCGGAAGATTTATTAAACATAAAATTACTGTTTCAGAGAAATGGACATAACACAACGTCTCAGGGGACTGAGGTAGCACATTATTTTGTCTGTGATTTGATTCTATTGACAGGTTTTACCTGGTAGTTTCTGCATATTTATGAAATGCTGAGGGTCTGATAATAGAGCGAAACTACGTAGTAGGGAACTTTGAGAAAGCCCGTATATTGTTTCTGTGTTAAGGTGCCATTGACAGGGTTTACCTAGAAGTTTCTGTATTATATGAAATGCTTAAGGGTCTGATGATGGAGCTGAACAAGTAATGTTTGGGTTCTATTGACAGGTTTCACAATGTAGCTTCTGTAAATAAGCTACTGAGGGTCTGGTGATAGAGCAGAATAACATCACTGGGAACCTGACATACCCTGCCAACCCACATAGCAAGTGGACCGTGCATAGGCTCTTTTGATTCAAATTGCTAAATAGCTTCTCTACATGAACTTCTGAACAAAAGAAAATAGTCTACACACTACGCTAATATTATTAAGAGGAAAAGTCTGTGAGATTGTAGCTTTGTAAGTTTGTATGTGAAAGCCTAGAAACACTTCATAGATTAGATTACTGTTTCAGATGAACGTAAGAGTGCTACAGTCAAGCAAAATTCCGATGCAAGCACGAAAACACCACGTGTTGGAGTACTTGGAGTTTACTGTTTCTTAATAATAAATAATATACTACTTACGTAGTTCATGTTAAATATACCTCATTCCATAGTGTTACCGTAGCTGTTTAATCTGTGTAATGTAATGATATTACGACGATATTTTTCCCGATAATCGTGTAGGGGAACAGACCGTTCCCCTAAGCGATGGGTCTCGACCAACATCGCAAGAGACTCGCTTCATGGGTCAGATACAGAAGGCGGTACCTATATCTACTCCTAGGCACGGCGCGAATAGCCAGAAGGTTCCTCTCTCCGTCGCCCTAAACACCGGTGGCTTTAGGCCTCGCCTAGCTGCGGGCAGCACCCGGTAAGGTAAGGTTTTGTTTAATATTTTGACATTTAGCATATGTGTTTTCGTATTTTACTATTTATTATATTGTTAAAGCAACCCTGCCTAAGAGATGGATTAAAGTAAGGAAATCATATAACTATCAGGTAGACAATAGGCTACAACAAGAGGTAACGAATGTCAGTAGAAAGAGAGATATAGCTATGAAGTTAATGCTGGAGAACGTAATACAAGATTTTGTAAGTGTGTATGTTCCTCTAGAGTGGAAGAGATGACGTAGTCATAGAGAAGTTTTGGGAGGATTTTGGTGTAGTAATAATGGAAATTCCGAAAAACGAGGTTCCTTCCACTTGGCTCCCAAGGCTATAATCCTATAGAATTTCAACATAATATTTATGCCACTTTGCTCTCATGGTATGAAATGATATTTTTTCATGCCTTCCTTAAGTTCTATTTTTCCTCTTTGCACCCACTTCACTGCCTAATGGCATCCAGGGATAATATTTTTCTTCTTAAGTCCCAAAGCAGTTTTATTGGGATCTCAGGATAATACTTTTCCCCTTGACTCCCAAATCGCTGCTGTTTGGGATCCAAGGATGATATTTTTCCTATTTGCTCCCACGTCATTGCCAAATGGGATCAAGGAAAAATATTGTTCCTCTTGGCTCCCAAACTGCTGTTGTTTGGGATCACAAGATAATATTTTTCCTCTATGCTCCGACGTCACTGCCAAATGGAATATGTACCTATATATTAACAATCACGTTCTCGGAAACGGCTCCAACGATTTGGATGACATTTGGAATACGGGGGCGGGAAATCGATCTAGCAGGGTCTCGTGTCTGGAAAAAGTGTTATAACGCAGAACCAATTCGGTTTTTGCTATATATTATACGGGTCGGGATCGGTAGCAGTTGCCATTTTCTCACTTCGCCAATTGTGCGAAAAAATACAGAAGTGCACAGAAAAAATCTGCATATAGTGTTTGTTACCTCGAATAGGCATACGATCGAGTACCTGATGTATGTTCTCCGCCGATGATATTATTCTTGTCCGTGGAGACCCATCAAGACACAGAACAGACTGGAAAAGTGGCGACAAAAACTAGAGAATGTTGGCCTGCGGATCAGTAGGTCCAAAACTGAGCACATGTTTTGCGATTACGGCGGGCTCTCCAGTTTGAATCTCCATTGTGAGACCTGTCGTCATGATCGCAGTTTTGGGCCTTAAAGGTGACGGATGAAAAGAAACATGCATGCATGGTTACATGGTACGGAGATGAGAATGTTAAGAAGCATGTGTGGCGCGACGAGGACGGACCGAATAAGAAATGTTGTATGTAAGGGGATGCCTGAAAGTATCACCTATTGTATTTATGAGGATAAATTGAGAGCCAATCGCCTTGTGTGGTATGAATGAATGAATGATATTTGTTTTGTGTAACCATGGCTACATATTATAACATATACTTATCTAGGACTAAGGGGTTAGTTGCTACATCTAAACTATGTATGGGCACGTAATGCGGAGGGATGAAAGTCATGTGACCAAAAGAGTATTAGGTATGAATTTGGCTGGATATAAGATACGAGGTAGACCACGAAAAAGGTGGATGGACTGTGTGTGTGAAGACCTATACCAAACTAAGTCCGACCAACTGGATGCGAGCGGCGCAGGCCCGGTCATTGTGGCACTGTTTAGGGGAGGCCTATGTCCAGCAGTGGACTTTTTCGGCTGATATGATGATGATATCAAAATAAATAGGGGTGTAGACATTAAATAAAATAATCAATAATGTAATATTTTTTCGCAAAACTCAATTTCATATGAATCGATGACGCTTGTAGATTGTGACGTCACTAAAGACGGCAACGGGCCGCGCCCCGTCGACGAGGCCCCCCGGCAGCCTCGGATAATGTGACGTCACACACCGTTCGCGTTTTCTCTCTCTAACAAGCGATATTAAAACGGTTGTAGCTTCGTAATTCTATGAGATATCTGAATGGGATTTTCGTCACTAGGCATATTTTTTTGCCTTCTTTCTTTTGAATTAATAATAATTTTCGAGTCTACACCCCTATTATATTCATATTCATATTCATATTCATTTATTCGTAATTGACAATATTACATGTCAGAATATTTATAGTTTATAGTTATTAAAAGAAGAATATAATATTATTAGCATTACACAAAAAGTGTCTATAACAAGTTCTCTTCCATTCTAATCTTTGGTAGATATGGCCTGGCAATTTTTGGTGTTCATTAGGTAGGTACTTTATGTTTACACCAGTAACCAGTTACCATTTACAATTGCACACCCCGCTGTTCCTTTATTCGGTTAAGAGCTGATGCTGGTAAAGGCAGATTCCTATTATGGCAGATTCTTAGGGCGAAAGGACCATCAAGAAAACTGCAAATGTTTTATTTTTTTAGTACGAACTTACAATTGGCACTTAAATGTTTATGTCCTAAAAGTCCCATTAAAGGCAGCACCGCCATAATGCTTTCACACAGCCACATTTTCAAAGATCAGTGTTAGGTTGGTCAGCCGTAACAGTTTCGATGGAATCCGATCTTCGGGCATCTGAAGCTACTTAACGAACCTAACCTACCTAACTTTGGCTATCAAAAGGAATTTCTGTCATAATCATAACTTTAGAGAGCGTTAGAGAGCTAACGATTGGTTCAACTTTAATGACACTACAAACATATCTGCCGTTTTAAGAATTTGCTATTGCCAGAATCTGCCGTTTAAATAGTATGCCAGTCACCGAAAAATTATCGTTGTTTTGCTAATAGTAGATACTTAAGTATGAACTTGCGAACGAGGTGGTCATTTAAAACGCCAAGACATTAATTTTCTTCGCGGGATGAAGTCTCATGCATGAAAATCAAGAATTGGCATGATTAAATAGTAGACGAGTCTCTTATTCTAGTGATTTTTTGTATGATAAAGGCGTATACTTATTAGTAGGCCCTGTCTCACAACTGGTAGCTCCGGACAGAGACTGTTAAGGTTCCCACAATCAGGGGGTGAGACTGTCTGCCTGTATAGCGCCAGTACGTTCCTTCGAGCAATCTCGATGAGCCTCTTCGACCTTCCCGGGCATGGCCAACGCCTCCGCGACCTTGCAGCAGAACTGCTCGCTGGATGAGTCGCCGGAATGGAACAAAACGGAGTCATATGCGTATATTAAATGGTGTATTATAGTGCTGGCCTTGTTTATCGTCAGGCAGCGCGTGTTGCGGCTCGACACGCGTGCAGTCAGGCGACTATGGAAACGAACACAGCCGCACACAAATCCTTTTTTTCTTCTTTGCGTGCCCAAATCCATAAATCTATACTTATATTATAAAGAGGAAAAGTCTGTGAGATAGTATAACTTGGTACGTTTGTAAGTTTTTATGTAATGAGTTATCTCCGAAACCATTGAGCCGATTAAAAAAAAAAAATTGTTTCAGTGTATAAAATATGCTTTTTGATTGGTCGTAAGCTATAGTTTATCCCGCTCGTTTGCCTGCGTTCTTTGCATTACGTGGGATAAGGGTAGTTAGAAGTCTATAATTTTATATGCAATTTAGGCGCTCAATCTCAGTTTAAGTCCTTATTCCTTGTGCTCCTGCCAGTGACAGCAGTTTTATTGAAAATGTAAGGTTTATAGGCAAAGAAAACGTAAAATGGCAGGAAATAGACGCCAAGAGGGCTCATACGAAAGATTGGCAACTTATCAGAGTTGCCAATCTTTTGTATGAGCATCGAAATCACTATACAGCCAAAAGAGTAGTGCAATCGACCCAGGCCAGGATTTTTCTGTTTGGGTCGTACGTTATGATTATGACTAGCATAATATACATTATTAGAGTTGGCAACCACCACATGAGTTGGATCATCTCATTATGTTTGATTGACACAGACCAGGCCCCTATTTCACAAACTTGACAATTGTCACCTGACAATGACAATTCACCATCCATTGCTTGTTCTAGAAGTTAAGGTGGTCGCTAGGTTAATTGTGGAACCAGCAATGTACGGAGAATTGTCGTAGTCAGGTGACAATTGTCAAGTTGGTGAAATAGGGGCCAGATACTAAGTACGACAGAAGTTAATCATGGCACATGGACATGATTACTCAGGACAAGGTATGGTAATAACAACTCCACGACCGAGCAAGATAGTTGTATACAAATCTCAATAAGTGTGACAAAAAGGGAAATACCATTCTTGCCACAGTTATTTTTTTATTTTCCGCTAGTTAGCACGAGGTTGTGGCAAATACCCACCCAAATTAAGTAGGTTGTTTATGGTAAGTCGTCAGTCATTTTAGGACCAGGTCTTAATTTAGCTGCATAAGAGCCTTTCCGTCCCTCTCTGTAGAAAATAAGTCATGGCACTATTTTTGTATTTGTTAGACAGCCAGATGCTATCATCTGGCTGTCTAACAAATACACGATGGTAGGTCAAATAGGTTGACACCAAAAAGCAGGTTAGTAGGTATTACTTGAAAACTTGGTAAAATCAAAAGATATACAATTCTACTGAAATCGATCCAGATAGACTATATTCGCCGGTATGTATTCGATTCTCATGATACCTGCCCTAAGGCCAGAGAGCCCAATGGCCATTGTAAGCAATAAATATCAATTGGCAAGTCCGATAGAGTTAGGGCTATACGAACTTCGATTCTCATGAGGCGATATAATCACCTGCCTAAGGCCAAATACCCCAAAGCCCATCGTAAGCATTAAATATAAATTAGTCAACAAATATATAGTTTATAGATTTAATTTTAGCTTTGTAGGTATAATGATTATTTTGAACACATTGAGAAATAAATATGGTAACTCTTTGCAGTATGAAATATCTCAGACGTCACTGTATCTTGTCAGCGTGTCAAAACGACAATGTAGAGCCAACATTATTTACTAGCGACATCTTGCGTGCAGTAGCACAAGCGAAGGAAGCGGGATTTTGATATAATTAGGTGTTATAACATGGACTTCTAATATTTATTAGTTCAAGGAAAAATCTACGATCTCAACCCAGTTAATTTTCAAGCCTTTTTACCCATACACTAAAATACTGGCGCCACTGTCTATGCACAAGTGGCGCATTAGTATGAGAATATTTAGTTCCAGTAAACACCACAGTGCAGTTATAAAATGAGCTATTGGAGCTTCCCTGCACGCGACCGGTCTTCGGCGTCATAGACAGAATTAAAGCTCTTCTTAAGAGCTTTCAAATTATATATGTCTCAACTGTATACACTCATGGTACACCGCCCATACTAATTTGCCCATTCTCCTTTCTCTTCTACGAAAGAGAATTACGGGCAGAAAACGTACGATATTAAATTTGAGAGTAAGATAGATAAAATAAGAAAAGCTACGACATGTAATATTTCATAACTACATGACTAATGTAATGCATTGACGGACAGTGGACGCTATGGTATCATTTGAGATATAGAATTATAGATCTATTGTTATTTCAAATTGTGTCTGGAATAGTGTCCATGAAAGTGATAAAAAAAACATCGAGCCTATAATTATATGGTTTATTCATTTTACCTGAACGATGTGATTTCAATTTCGTCAGCCATAATGCCTAGAGTTAAAGTTTAGAAGAACCTTTATGGTGGAGTGCAAAAAGCTATGTTTCCTTCCGTATAAGTTATCTTATCGCACATACTGACCACAAACATTATTTTTTACATTTTCGGTCTTCCTTTTTTATGTTTTGTAAAGGGGTAGTTTACGTAGTTCACTATACAAGTGTTATGGAAGTATTTTATTAAGTATTTTTGGTTATATATAATATTAATATATTATAATCAATTTCATAATTATTAGATTAGTAATCATCTTTTATTGCGTTCCAATTTACCTATGTATGAGTGCACTAATTTCGTTAGAGCTACCAATTGTCTTGACAGACAACAAAAAGAGTAGGCTACTAAAATTTTACAGACACGAACTGATTTAAAAAGATATTTTATATAGGTACCCAGTAACTTAAAATCTTAATAACATTCGATAACCAATAAATTGTAGAAGAATATCATTAATTATATATTGCACTGTAATGTAAATTATTTTTTAACTAAGAAGAGTTTCTATAAACTTAAAGATTGTTTTGAATTAAAAGAGGTGTACTTAAATATAATTTGGCATATAAATGTAATATAATAATGTAGATTTTGGTAATATACTGCTCACAACAAAATAAGGGCCGCTTACAGTTTTCTATTGTATTGTTGATTATTGGACAGAAACTAATTGATGTGGCTAATTAATGATGCATCATTCAGAATTCAACCTCTTTTATGCTCGTGTTTAAGTATAATAGCAAAAAAAATAGGTGCTTACTATTTTATATAATTTTTCCAGAACGATCTCTATACTTGTGGTCCCTATTTTCTTTTGAGTAGTATATAATCGAAAGACATGTTATTATTATGTATTAGAGTAAGTACCGTTTCCTATTATTAAATTGTCTATAAGCTTGCTGTGCCCTAATAGGGTTTATATTAGAACATATACTTACTTTTAAGCGCTTTTGTAGCCATTTAATGCAATTATAAGTGAATCATGAAGCTATAAACAGTGTAATAAAAGTTTTTACGTAAAGTCGAATGAATTTACCTCTGCAAACATACGCATACAAATATCTAATTCTTAAAAGGGACTGCAAATATTTATGGTTTTGATTGGATTTCACTTACATTTATTTATTTCACTTGTGCCTAATTATTCATATGTAGGTTCACATGTCGGTGTTATACCCGCATCGTTGTATGTTTCCACATTTAATACGTCAACATTTCTGCATACCTTCCTACTTCGCATGTTAATTAACCACCATAGAGTTCTCATGCCAGCACGCGATGCCAACTAGCCTTTGTATTATTACCCTTTAAAACCCAATTTTAATATCACACCCTACACGAAGAAAACTTTGCTAAGCGTTCAAGGACGAAATTAAGTTACCATTTGTATTCAAATTGCAACATAAATAAATCAAAACACGATAAACACCTACCTTGTTTAATTATTATCGCACCATCGCAATCCATAACACAATAAAACACTTAACAACTTCACTATCACAGCACCAAAAAACACCCAATTTAAAAAGTTTCGAACACCCGCGAAGATGAAAAAAGTTAACGGTTTGATTTAAAATCCCGAACACTGGTTCGAGGTGACCGTGCGTCTTCTGTCAACACGAAAGCATTCGATATTAATTTAATAATCGTTGAATATCGCGTAGTTGAAGGCAGAGGGCGAGCGTGCGACCGCCTCCGTCCATGGAAAGCTACGTACTGACTTACTGAGGCGCGCTATGCGGAGTACGCGGTGGCGATTTTGTTGCATTTTCATATTTTCAGTTGCTTGCTGATCTTTCAGTTTGCAGTCTTACTATGTCAATGTGTTAAAATTTGGGTAAAAATTAATTGTGAAGGGATGTTAACCAATTCTGTAGTGGTGCACACTTTTTGCTGTGGCATGGTAGCGTCTTTGTATGGGTACAATTAATACATTCAGTGCCGGGAACCCGACTATCGGGTGCCTACGCCGTAGGCACTTTCCGCTACGTACGAGGAAAACCACGGGATCGGCTACGAGCTAAGCGGTAGCGATTCTTGGCACTGCTCGTTTAATAGTATAGGATATGTAGCGAAAAGCGCCCATCATGGTGTGTCGCGATTGGCACTGAATGGTTTAGTAATACATAATCAATTCACTGCTGGTCAGATACCTCGTTGGTATTATCTATCCGCAATTGGAGCTGGTGATAATAGAATTGGAGATAACAGTTTCGTTATATACTTAAGTCAAACTGCATATGAATTAACGGCTATTCCATACAATATAATTTATTTATTCTGCAAATTGGCCACAAGGGCACTTCTACATCGATTGAAATTAAAATTTCCATTCCCGAACTAATCGCGGTGGGATAACAAGAAAGCATTATCATTTGAGATTTTTTTAAACAGAAGAAAAGCCCATTTTTTCGTATAAATCCATGACGAGGAAACCTAAAACTTCGAGTTACTTAAAATAAGAAAGCATTTTTCCAACAACAACCGCTATTATTTGGTTACAAATCTCTGGCATTAATTTTGAAATACTTCTCCAACAAACATTTATTTATTGCACGGACGATGGAAAAACCTACCGAAAAATCTTTGAGTTGTCGTTCAGTTTACATTTCACTGGTATTTTATGCATTAGAATACCCAGCATAAAACGACCCCCGTTTTTGGGGTTCCGTAGTCAACAAGGAACCCTTATAGTTTCGCCATGTCCTTCTGTCTGTCTGTCCGTCTTCGGCTTAGCTCAGTAACCATTACTACTAGAAAACTGTAATTCGGCATGGGTATATAAATCAATCACGCCGACAAAACAGTAAAATAAAATCTTGAACAATTTTTTTTTAGGGTACCTCACCTACACCTAAAGCGGGGATGTATTTTTTTTCTCGTTAAACCCATGTTGTGGAGTATCGTTGGATAGCTCGTTCAAAAATATGATGGGTTTCCTAAAAACTATTTTTCAAATCAGTGATTGACATTTGCGAGATATTGGGCTCTGTAGCCCTAATTTTTGTTGAGTCATGTGTGTCCCCCCCCCTGCCGGGTAAATGGCTACTACTGGGGATGTGAAAGATTTCTTGGTAGTAGTACATATAATGAATTTAAAAGGAAAACTATCACGGACAAGTAGGCATAAGTAGTTACCGAGTAATAGTCGACAAACTTAATGTGTACATGGAGAGGCCTATTCTGACGCAACCGCACCGCGCGTCGATGTAACTAAAACAGACAGGCAACTACGGAACCCTACACTGCGCGTGGCCCGTCACGCACTTGGCCGGTTTTTTTTATAACAAGATTTCGAGCAGTTTGCGTTTTTTTTTATGTATTACATACATATACTAGCAATATTCATTTAAATTTTCACAATTCTCACTTATTATCGTTTTCCTAAACTATCACGTGACAAACGAATTTCTCAAATAATTGTAGTTTATACAAGTTTATTCTAGGAAACCCCGGGCATTTCGCGCAAATAGAAAGTCAATTTACGAAAGGGTGTTACATAAGTTTCTTAAAATATCACGCCGTTAGCCTGCGAATGTCAAAAAACGTTTTGTGAGCGTTTCTTAAAAAAAATGCCGCTACATTTTTTCGGAGATTTTCTGCAACTTTTTTGTTATTTCTACTCAAAATCACGATGTCTTTCCATCCCAATAGGAGAAAAAAAGTGTCCCAAAATATCCATACATTTTTGAACATTCCTATTGTGTTACCACTATACAAAGTATAAGGTAAATGGTAACACAGTAGGAAAAATATGTATGGGACAGTTTTTTGTCCTACCAGGGTCGAAAGAGCTCCTGATTCTGAGTGGAAATAGTTAACATAAAATTTATAGAAGTACAATTAATAATAGTGGCATTTTTTTTGAGAAACGCTCTTGTGTGGTCGTCGAACCACCTTAACGGGACTTAGGGGTGCAACCCACCCGTCTGTAATCGTAAGCGGTGTTCGTAGAAATCTGAACGTATGGAAAGTTTGACAAGTTTCTATGGAATGACAGCTGCCGGCGTCATATCGTTGATCGTTCTGTATGGTTCATTGCGTGCTGACCAGGCACAGTGTGATCAATCGACCTTTACAGATCCGCAATGTAATGCTACTCGCCCAACTTTTCTAGCTTACTAGCCGGCGGTGGGACCAGTGCCTAATAGTAAGTTTGTGCAACCCACTTTAATCGCGTATAATTTAACTTACAACAACGACAAGTGCATAGTAGAAAGAGTGCAAAGTGCGTTATCTTCTACATACGCACCGCGCGCGGCTTGTATGTGTGCGCCATAGTATCTATGCGTCGCCGCACGCACACTCAAACAAAATCTCGACCCGTTTCTCAGTGCACCAGTCGAGATTTTGAGTGTGCGTGCGGCGACGCATCTAGATACTACGGCGCACACATACAAGCCGCGCGCCGCGTTTGTATGAAGATAACCTACTTTCCACTCTTTCTACTATGACAAGTGTCCCGTGACCAAGGATATTGTGACATACCTATCCGAAACGCCGAAAAGCCTGAAAGAGGTAAATATGTTAATTACCTATAAGTACGCGATTAAAGCCGCATTCACATTTGTCCGTCGTGTTGTGTTCGACAGACAAATGTGTCCTGCGCTTCAGTCCCGTTTAGTCAAAATAATTACAACTAGCTGCCCGCGCGGCTTCACCCGCGTATTGCAAAGAACGCAGGCAAATCCGCGGGATAAAATATAACGTATAACCACCCAGAAAGTCCATTCTTCACGCAGGTGAAATAATTTTTGAAATCAGATAAGTTTTTCTGGTGATTACCCATTAGGTACATACAAACTTATAATCTTACAGAGTCGCAATCTCACAGTCTTCCTCTTTATAATATTAGTATACGTTCAACCTTGCAGAACACCGCAGCCGTTATAAAGCGCAATTTACACCTGCAACATATTGCATGCAACTTTCATTACATTGCGGGTTACACAGGTATACTGAGTTCAATTGATCTATCAAACCCTGCAATGCATTTAAACTTGTGTGCAAGTTCTCGCATGCGTAAATTGTTCTTATAGCACTACCTTGTTCCGTAGGTAAGTGGTTATTCCTAGAGGCTTAAGGCACTGGTCCCACCGCCGGCTAGTAAACTAGAAAAGTTGGGCGAGTAACGGTTCATTGCGTGCTGACCAGGCACAGTGTGATCAATTGACCTTTACAGGTCCGCAATGTAATGCTACTCGCCTAACTTTTCTAGCTTACTAGCCGGCGGTGGGACCAGTGCCTTAAGTGCGGGATCTGCAATAGGGTAGTTTCTTCATCTGACAATTGATAACGTAGTGTTGCTAAATGGATAGTAAACCACCAAATTATTGTAATCTATATCCATACTTCCATACTAATATTATTAATGGGAAAGTTTATCCGTCTGTCTGTCTGTCTCTCTGTTACCTCTTCACGCTTAAACCGCTGAACTGATTCCAGGAACACAACACTACTACAGAGCAAGTAGTAGTGTTATTATGGCTGTGGTCTCCTACAAGGCGGAGGTACCTACTGGGTAAGTAGGTACCTCCCACTGGGGAGTGGGGCTGCTCCAAATTCGAGCGGGATGACATTTCGCTGTGCCCTACCCCACCAAACCCTTACTGCCTTACTGTGCAAAAGTAAATTCAAAGCTACCAATAGAATCCTTACGGTTTTATAGAAACAAAATTGTATGACAACTATGGACACAGAATTTCGCGACCGAAACGTCAATTTACTCGATTTTACAAATACGATTAGTACAAATAGCAAACAGTGACATCATACTTCTATTTCGATTCGTATGAATCGTTTCGGCTGCCGCCAGTGATCCGTCTTTCACTCGAGTTTTTGGGTATGTTCTTTAATTGCAGTTGCTCCCGTACAAACATTTTTTCTCACCAAAAATTGGTTCGAATGGCATCGTTTAAAAATGGCCTAGGCCTATAAAAGCTTCTACCGACGCTAGTGACTAATATAAGACATCGTTAGCACCTTTAGGACTGAGCGTGGGTTGCACCAGATTGTCTGTAGGTAATCTTAAGCGGTGCTCGTTAAATCTGAATGTTTGGAAAGTTTGACAATAAAAGAGCTGTGCGAGTTAGCGGAGCGAAGCAAGAAGTACAAATATTGTTCCTCTCCAAAAATTGGTTCGAATGGCATCGTAAAAAAATCTTAGGACACAAGCATATAAAAGCGTCTAATGACGCTAGTAACTAACAAAAGACATCGTTAGCACCCTTAGGACTATGGGTAGGTTGCACCACACTGTCTGTGCGGTGTTCGTTAAATCTGAATGTATAGAAAAACTGTCAAGAAAAGAGCTGCGCGAGGTAGCGGAGCGAGGTAAGAATTCGTAGCGAACCTGTGGAACGGTGTGACCGCGCGCTTCCACCAGAGCTAACGCCTTGGCCACGACTTTGGTCTTAAGCGACCTGCGGCAGCGGTTTTTCTAATTCATTGCGCGTGATCCCAACTAACCAGAGTGCGTTGCGCGTCTCGACCGCGCAATGAACAGATAAAACGCTGCCGCAGGTCGCTTAAGACCAAAGTCGTAGCCAAGGCGTAAGTATGCAAGGAAAATGAGCGGATGGAGGATGCGTAGCGGAGCTGAGAAATGTGTGCAGATAAGCAGTGCGAGGATGTGTTTGCACTGTGTGTGTTTATTGTGTGCGCACCGAGGGCGAGTCGCACCAGCTTAAGGCTGTGCATTGGAAATTATGGCGTGCTTTGAAACGCCGTTCTGACTAGATTAAGAAACAAAAAGGTCTGATTTTCAGATATATGATTCTTAACTATATGATTGTTTATCTGATTTTATCAATACGATTGCTTAAAATTTCCTCGATAGAAAAAAAATCCAAAGTTGGGTCTGTATTGTCCGTTTTTACTCAGCCTACTCAAACGATACATTATACGACACACTCAAGTTAATACTATAGTTTTTTATCTCATCTAAAATCTCACTTTATGTTTAAATGAAACGTCTCTAAGTTAGGTATTTATCGAATTTTGTCCAAAAATTTCATTCCTGAAGAGTGTTACATCCTTTTTCCTCGTGCGCGGAAGGCATCAGCGTGTCTCTGTCTAAGGGGCGTGTTCGACTCAAATCAAGGCATCGCCTTAAGGCTTGTATACCCGCTAAAGTCCTTGAGCGTATGGGCAGAGCCTCGACCCTCTCCCCGCGCAAGTCACACAACCCGCCATCGTTTATTAAGCGTTACATAGATTAAGTTACAGACGCGTCATCGCGCATCGTTACCAATGCAAGGGTGGACGTGGGTGGGTGACATTCGTCATGCTTAATTGAAACGTGATATTTTTCATGCATAAATTACATAATTGATTAAGTTAAAAAATTATGTCCCTACTATTATAATACTATTAACTTACGATTAGTGTAGTTCCGTCAGCACGGCTAGCACGAGACGGCCGCGACATACACTCGATTTTTCTCGTACTATCGGTCTCTCTCTTATTAGAACATTAGGAAAGAGAGGTATAGTGTGAGAAGAATCGAGAGTATGTCGCGGCCGTCTCGTGCTAGCCGTGTTAGTGAAAACGAAATTCGTTCGAATAACTCTCATTGTCGCTCGAACTAGCAAGCGCGACAGAGAGGGAGATACACGAACGAATTTCGGTTTCGTTTCGCGGTAGGCCCTCAGCACGCCTAGCACTAGACGGCCGCGACATACTTTCGATTTTTCTCGCACTATACCTCTGTTACTAAATATTCTAATAAGAGAGATGCATAGTGCGAAAAAAATATAAAGGTAATAATAATAATCCATACCTACCGTTGCCCTTAGGCCATTTTTAATGTCGCTATTAATAGGGGCCTGACTGCATCTAGCAGTTAGCGAGTCACCGTCTGCCAGAGATAAAATGTGAAACAGTTTTATTGGGCAGGCGTCCGATGTTTCATCCAATAGCCCAGCTACTAGTCCATCATTTTCACCCAATAACCCGTTTTATTTAGATTCCATCAACTAGCAATAGACTCTTACACCCCAGCGGGTGCTGTTTCTGTGTGCGTCCCATGACACGGGCAGAGACAGCATCCGCTTGGTGTACTCCTTGCATTTCATTAAATTGTCAAAAGGGCCTCTACGTGTTGGCTCAGAGCTCCACGCACGCCTCCCAAAGGTCCGGGACATCATTGTCCCGTGAGCGGGAAAGACAGATAATCCATACTAATATTATATATGCGAAAGTGTGTCTGTCTGTCCGTTACCTTTTGTGTAAGTGTAAGGTTGTTAAGTTTTAAACTAATTTTCGGTATATTTATTACGTTCTACTTCCTTGATTTGATAATGATGGCGTGTGCATCAGATAGTTAGCATCCAAAGTAGCCAAATATATCGTAACACATTCCTTACTCCTACTTATAGTAACAAAGACTATTTCGATGAATGTACGTCCCGATATATTTGGCTAACTTGGCTGCTACTAACTATATTATGCTGACTGTACAGAAATCGGCCTCGGGTAAATATATACTTATAGATTAGTTGTACGTTAATCATACTTTGTTTCATATCAAATAATAACTCTGTATCGAACTTGGAGTTGGCATGCAACCCATAGGTAGGTACTTACAATATTTGCCAAGCCCACTATTTTTATTAGAACTTATTCTATTAACACTTGACAGTCATTAATACGAGCAGATAAAACAATATTGTTTCTATAATTGTTCATGCTCCTAAGCAATAGATATTGTAAATATATTTACTAATAAAATGTCTGGTTTTAGCGATTTCCCAATTTTGATACTGTTTAGATATTTGATACTTTGATAGAATAGGTATTTACTTGTGTATTCTTTTTCTTCTTCTCTTGTAAAATTTCTTGATATTACGTATTTTCCTCCTGCACTTATTTAACCCCAAGGACTCAATATAATTATTGAAAAATTTGTGAGACCTAAGCTAAGACGTACTAACTCTAGTATCGTAAGTTTGTATGTTACTAACAATCTATGGGCAAACTGGCCTGAAATAAAGAATTTATTATTATCTCTTTATTCTTATTTCTACTTAAGTTAGGTTTGTACAATAAATTTATAAAAAGTAAAATATAGAACTATACATACAAAACATAAAATCATTATAAAAACCTAACCTAGGGTGCAGCCGGCAGCGAGACGGGGCCTAAGCTACCGGCGGTCAGGGCGACAGAGACAGGAACCTCCTGACTATCCGCGCAGTATCCAGGAGTACCGCCTTCTGTATCTGGCCCTTGATCCAGCCATCTAGCGAGAGTCTCTTGAGGTGATGGTCGAGACTCTTCGCTATTAAACCGTTCGCCGAAACGACTATCGGGACGATGATCGTCGAGTCAACATCCCATATGGCGGTTACCTCGTGAGCCAGGTCTAGGTACTTGCTGGCTTTGTCCTTCTCGGCCTTCACGAGGTTCTTATTATTATTATTATTATTTCCCATCTTGAACTAAAAACAAAATCTAAACTATACCTACGTAAATGTTAATTAGGTACAAACGACAACACAGTTAACTGACCATCCTGTATTTATACAAGAACCTTATTACAATGCACATAAAGTGCACGGATGGTCAGTCAGTTGTCTTGTCTATAGTACCTACTACTTTACAAACCAAGAAATAGATTGTCCACTCTATGCAACAAAATTATCTGTCACTAAAAACTAAACTATACGCAAATGTTTATTAGTTACCTACTATACGAATCACAAAACGGATTGTCCACTCTATGCAACAAATATAGTCCACAATTTCCACAAATATTTAAAAATTTCGGCGCAGCGCAAATTGACACAGGTCCGTCATGCAACGTGTATCGTCCCGCACTGACCGTATAGACGAAAACGGGGAGGCGTAGGAACTTTGGCGGAATATTTCAGAAAACGAGATATTTTTTTAAGAAAATTAAGAAAGTAAGAAAATGATGCCCTTGTTCATTATTATATGAAGAAAGTTATAAAATGTCATATTATTCTGATAAAAAATGGAGCAGTAAAATGTTTACAAGTGAAAAAGTGACTTTAGATTTCTTTTTCTCTAATTTTTTGTTAAAATGGATTTCTACGAAAACTATGACCCGTCGTATATCTTGCAGATTATGATATATTTTTTCCGACAGCAAAAATGTTACGTTATAATGTATAAAACGGTTACAAAACAACTCATTTTCACGAAAATTTCGAATGTGCAGCCTTAAGCTGGGTTCACATTAGCATCATTTTGCCGATCACGATCACGCGTATCGTATCGAGCTCGCGTATCCTAAGTATGGACGCTGAATTTGGGCACACCGTAACACTAGCATCATCGCGTGAAAAAATGCGTAACGTATCGTGTCATAACGACGACGACGACGGACACGTATCCGTATCCCCTTTGATGATCGGGGAAAAACCTCGATAGCGATCACGGCGTATCGCGTATCAAATCATAACTTCGTATCGTGAAACAGTATCAAAACACGTATATGCATACTTACCGATCTTGATACGCGTATCCCATCACTCGCGTGCGGGGTATATAATAAACGCGTGTCAACATCGATCCCCAGCGCTCAGATACGGCGCGCCGCATGATCGCGCTGTTTTTGTGTCCACAGTCCACACTAGCGATCATGATACGCGTCGGTGCAATGCGACGGTGATACAATACGACAAAATTATACAAATGATACAAGTTGGGTAACTTTACGATTACCTGATTGAATGAGAGCTGCCGGGGCGTCATATTTAACGTTGATCGGTCTGTAATAGTTAGCTGGTGCAACCTGCCCTAGTTCCGTAAGCCCTGTTCGTCCGTCTGTCTGATCTTTCATGAGTTCAGTTATTTAACCAGTTCAAGATTAATAACTCACATGTGAGTCATGCCTCTACGAGCGATTCCCGCTACAAAGCGCCGGCATGCTGCTACGTGCTTCGGCGTAGCACACGTAGCGTTGCTTAGTTAGCCTCGAATTTACTCATTCACTGCACACATGCGTCCGAGTGATATGGGCGCTTTTCACTACAAATGGACATTAACTCCTCGTATGCGGATGCCAAATTGTTGACTTTGAGATGCAAAACAATAGGTTAAAATGTTTGGCACGGATCCGTACCCGCATGCGAGAGCTCAACACATTCACTGCCCAGAATCGCTATGCGCCACGCTCGTAGCCGATCCCGTGGTTTTATCGCTAAGTATAGTGGAAAGCTCTACGCGGAGAGCGCCCGCTAGTCGGGTTCCAGTGAATATGTAGCTGTGACGCATGAAGTGTGTCGAGAGCGGAATTAAAAGGCTTAAAATGTTTTAAGTTTTGTGTGTCTATTTGATTCATGTTTTGAGTTGTGCAATAAAGAGTATTTGTATTGTATTGTAATGTTGGTGATTCTTCGGTACCTTTACTCTTTCACCGCCAGAAACCTGCCTAGCCGTAGCTCGCCTATGCCCTACCTAGTCACTTTCCGCTTCATACGGGGACAACCACGGGATCTGCTATTTCTTGGACTACCAAACTACTACCACTAGAATGTGTTAAAACTTAACATACTCACTGCCAGGAATCGCTACGCGCTATACGCTCGTGGCCGGTCCCGTGGTTTTCTCGCTAGTAAGCGGAAAGTGTCTACGGCGTAGGCTCCCGCTAGGCGGGTTCCTGGCAGTGAAAGTGTTTAGAAGTTCAGAGGCAACTTCAGTCATCTTGATTTATCTCATAAAGCCCGAACTGACTTTGTCTAAAGTTTGGAATCCAGTTTTTGTCGCATCATGGAAGTCATTTTCAACCACTTCCAAAATTTTACTCCATCCACTTCCAAACTAAGTTATGTGTAAATTTAAAGAATGTTTTGTCGTTTATAACTTCATAACAGGGCCAAAGGGGTTTTTTTTTTGGGAAAAAATTAACTTGAATAATCGATTTCGTATGAATAAAGAAGGGATTCATTTTTTTTTACTTTTTAGCTTCACTCTGTCAGCCGGTATTCCCTCAGCGATTTTTGACAGACAAAGTCCTTTCATATCACAATCTTTCAAAGACTATTGACATCAAAATCGGGATATGTCTTCTTCTGTCAAACATCGCAGATAGCCCCGAGGTGTAGTCTCCGAACTTAGATTCAGCACACCCCGAAATTCAGTAAAAAGCTGCAAATGGTGTTAAAAGCATGAACATCGGAAGGATTGGTCTTTAGGCAAGACGAATCAATTTGACCCGTAGCACGAAAAAAAAACAAAAAAGGAGGGGGTTATGACGACATCTTTTCGTGTGTAGTATCTAATGAAAGGGCTTACTAAGCCGATTCTAAAAATATATCACACTAGCTTCCGCCCGCGACTTCGTCCGCGTGGACCTGGGATAAAAACTATCCTATATTTTAATCCGCCTGGATTAACTATCTTCTAAAAAAATAAATAAACTATCTTCGTGCAAAATTTCATTCAAATCGGTTCAGCCGTTTAAGCGTGATTGAGTAACAAACATCCAAACATCCAAACATCTAAACTTTCGCATTTATAATATTAGTAGGATCATTATATTTCAGTCACTTGTTTTAAATTAAAATAAAAATCATTTTCAAAACATATCAAGTTTGGGCTCCTCCAGATATGATACCGTTGAATCATTATTTGTAAAATATACCGTAAAATGCCTCATATCCAACTCCAAGAAAGCAATTTTGAAAATATTTACATTTAGTATTTGCACATTAGAGCGATAGAGATAGAGCTCTATAATCTTTGATCCTCGGATTCCTGGCGACTGGTTCTGTTTAAAACGGACCCGCTCCGGTACCGCTCAGAAGCCAACAAAGGAAGCAATGCGGGCGGCGGCGGCACAAAGGGTGTCCACATGTCAAGTTAGTTAGTCACGCCGTTTGATTATATGTACGTGGCATAAACATAGTACATAAAGTCTATTCATCCATACGTATCCTATCATGTAAACACACATGATGTTCCATCAACGATTCATAGATAATCTAGACATCTTTATGTTACATATTTTTGAGGTCATTCGTTCGTTAAATTATATTTTTCCTTGGTTAATTGGTTGATTTAAATACTTCGTGAGTTTCTTTAAATATAAGGCTACAGTCATCATAAATATCATAAATAAGACAGTACACTGTGCAGAATTGATACCAGAGGGTGCAGTACTATCGACAACACAACTAACTGACCATCGGTGCACCTTAAGTGCATTGTAATAAGGTTCTATATAAACACAGGATGGTCAGTTAACAGTGTTGTCGTTTGTACCTTGTTTTGGCTCTTGAGTGATTCAGATTATAATTCAGTGCATGTATTGACACTGTGTGAGCCCAGCCTAAAACAACATTTTAAATTATGATAATTGAGTAATCCCAGGGAAGAGTGTGATAATGCCTTCGAGAAGTGTTGTTTACACGATAGGACACGTAGGGATGAATGGACTTCACATGTAAATGTTACATGGATACGTAAGTATATTACGATATATATATATATTAATAAATAAATAAATAGTAATAAATTAGAGGGCATCCTAACACAAATTATACTAGCACCATATTAAAGCTTAATAAGGGTTTTGTTATGGATACTAGACGAAGATATAATTTAATAGACACCTATAAATACATAGGAAACATCCAAGACAAAGAAAAAAATATTCATGGTCATCGCCATACGTCGCACTCCAGCGGGCATTTTGCGGGCATGTCATTTGGTACGGTTTACAAAAAAACATCTTAACTTACGACTATATGTACTTAGTATTCGTAACATACCCGTTATCATGTATCAATCTTAAATGTGTGTTTGAAGTGATAAGCCCCTTTAAGTGGCCGCTTAAAAATCTAATATTTAGCTGACATGCGTCATTATAACTGTCGTTCGTAGTTGACTTTGTGGGAGCAGTGCCGTCTATTTAATAGAAAGATTTGCTTTATTTGTTAATTTGCACATCTACGTATTGAAATGGATAGGATACTGCGACAGCAATCCGAACTTAAATTAAAGAAAGGTCACACATATTGCTTAACATGTAAAGTTAAAATACGCCCCAAAAATAAAATGTATATTTTCGTTAACAGCATTACTGCTTATTTAAAAATTAATACTACATACTATTGAATCTTATTTTTATTTAAAACTGAATGGATATAAAACACCTAACTAAAGCCTTAGTTGCTAAGGTATTTGGAATTGCACATTAAAAATACTAGGTACCAAATACTAAGTACAAATACTTTATTCTGACAACTCGAAACTTGATTTGTGAACCGTACCAAATGACATGCCCGCAAAATGCCCGCTGGAGTGCGACGTATGATCATCACATCTGAACCCTAGGTTAAACCGGTCGTTTGACACTTTCACTGCCATGCCAGGAACCCCCCTAGCGCGGGGGCGTAGTCGCTTTCCGCTACATACGAGGAAAACCACGGGACTCCTTGGCAGTGAATGTGTCCTCCTATTTATCGTGTTAAAACATTCACTGCAAAGAATCGCTACGCCTGTATCCAATCCCGTGGTGTTCCCCGTATGTAGAAGGAACTATGGCGTAGGCGCCCGCTAGGCGGGTTCCTCTTTTTAAACGTTCGGGAAAAAAAATCGAGTGGCAGGACGGGTATGACGGGCTAACCGAAGCTGGCCTACCTGAACTACCGTCTAAAGGTGCGACCACACCGCTGCTCAAAATACGCTAACGCACCGTAAAACGCAGCAAAATGTATGACGAATACGTGACGCATACGACATGTCAACGCGTATACGCAGCGTTGACCACCGGTATGGTCGCTCCCTTAAACCACCAATGTCCGGGTCCACCTTATACCCAGGGGAGCGTTGCAGGATCGCTCTTGGCATTCAACTACATACGGTCAGCACGAGACGGCGCGCGAGCGTCGCTCTATTAGAAAACTTAGAAAGAGACGGATAGTGCGAGAGAGCTCACGCGCCGTCTTATTGTGCTAATGCTAATTGTGCTGCGTACACGGTCACCCATCCAAGTTCTGACCTCCCCAACGTTGCTTAACATCGGTGATCGGTCGAGTAGCAAGCACCGCTGTATTGTCGCCGCAACGTGGTATGGACGTTGTAAAAGTGTTAAACTCCATTATGTGGCAAAAGCGCTGGTAGGGCTCTACGGCAGCTCCGACGCAGTGACGTAATTGGCGCTGAATGGGTTAACGCATTTAGTGAAACAATAGAGTATTTTGGCAACCATAAAAATGAGTTATTTTTACATTGCTAACAAACAGCAGCTGCGTAAATACTTTGAAACATCAAGGATCAACTAACTTTTGCTTTTTTAAGACTTCTTAACAAAGTCCAAAAAATTACGCGGTTTGACGATAAATAAACCGTGACGTCACTATTCTGTATTTCCCTACCGTCTAGACCGTTTTTGACGTTGCTTAAAGTTTAAATCACATCAACACTGTCAGTTTTGTATGCGTCAGGCATTTATAGTCAGTTTTGTGACGTCCATTAACTACCGTTACTTATTAATCCTACAAATGAGAAAGTTTGGATGTTTAGATGTTTGGATGTTTGTTACTTAATCACGCTTAAACGGCTGAGATAGTTTATAGGCTGGATTATAATTAAGATTTTAATATGTCTCGTGGCGCTGGACTGGTCATTGTGGCACTTATTGGGGGAGGCCTGTCCAACAGACGACATCTCTCTGATATGATGACGATGATGTCTTATTAAGAAACGAAACGGTTTATCGCAACCAAGATGTCTCGTAGCAACCCGCCAATTCCATGAAGTATTTTTAGCGCATTCACTTGGAGGAATTAAACTTTTCACATTCGAGGGGTCAGTAGCAGTACTTAATGAACAAAGTTCGGGATCTTGTTGAAGAGCGATTCAGACCAACCGTCGCCGGCTGGGTTCCGTGTTGCCATGGAAAATCGCGACAATCAAGAATTCATAATAATCCATAGTTTATTATAAACTAGCTTGTGCCCGCGACTTCGTACGTGTATAAATTATGGTTTAAGTACATGATATTTATTCTTATGTTTAACCATTAATCTGAGAAATTTGAAAATACAGATTTCATTTACATGGTTACTTTGCGGTGTGCGTGTAACATTTCACTTCGAATCTAAATAAACACCCTCATAAACTTGTTCGTCAAAGTATCCTTATAGAGAGCGCTCCCTATGCGAGTCTCAGGTCCGAAGGCCTTAGGGCGAGCCCGACGGACACTCCCTATCCTCAGGTGTCTTGTAAGCGAGACCTGAGGCCAAAGCCCCGAAGATGAGCGTTTCATTGGAATTAAAGGCCTAAAGCAATCCTTCAGAGAGCGATCTCAATGCGAGCCCGAGGCCGAGCCCCCACGGATACTCGTTATTTCCGAGTAACTTGCAAGCGAATCCTGATGAGGGCCAAATTCCTGAAGGTATACGGGGAGGCAAGCGGAGCCGAAGGCTGAGCTTTTCGTAGGAACGAAAGGCCCTAAGCATGCTTTTAGAGAGCGGTCGCTGTGCGAGCTCGGGGGCTGAAGGCCCGTGGGTGAGCCGATTCATGTTAAATACCGTTTATTTTCTTGTTTGGTTTACATAAACGATTTACCTCTGAATATAGATAATCGCACTAATATTATAAATGCGAAGGTTTGTTACTCAATCGAGTAACAAACATCTAAACATCTCATCTCAATAGAGTTCAACAAGTGCTGGTGAATGGAACTCGGTCAGCAGGGTCCGCCGTTAAAATTGGTGTTCCCCAAGGGTCAATACTGGGCCCTCTTCTTTTTTGACCTATATAAATGACCTACCATTTATGGTGGAACATGTATCTAAAGTGGTACTATTTGCAGACGACACTTCGCTTATTTTTAAAATTAACAGGTCATCTCCGACAGTAGCTAATATAAATAATGCTCTTTGATTGACTCATGAATGGTTCACTGCCAACAACCTTGTTCTTAATGCAAAAAAGACAAAATGTATTCATTTTAAGCTACCCAATGGTAAACATCGTATACAGGGAGTAAACAAACATCGATGAAACTTTAAATATTGTCGAAAGTACAGCTTCTTAGGGATAACAGTAGACTCGAAACTGCAATGGGGTTTTCATATTACTGCTCTTTCGAAAAAAATTAGTTCGGCTGTGTACGCCGTGAAAAAGATAAGACTACTCACTGACATAGCTACTGCGAGGTTGGTTTACTTTAGTTATTTTCATAGCGTCATGTGCTACGGTATTTTGTTATGGGGTAGAGCTGCCGATGTTGACATTATTTTTGTTTTACAAAAACGTGCAATCCGAGCGATATATGGGTTGAAAAGCCGTGACTCCTTAAGGGAATTATTTAAAACTATTGGGATTATGACTAAGCCAAGTCAGTATATTTATGAAAATATTATTTATGTTAGGAAGAATCAAGAATTATTTCGTAGAGGATGTGACATTCATAAGTTGAATACTAGGAATAAATTTAAATTGTTAGCAGTAAGTACTGGGTTAAGTAGAGTTCAAAAGTCATTTGTGGGGGTTTTGGTACACGCTACTACAACAAGTTACCAGATCATGTTTTAGACATGTCCGAGAATAAATTTAAGTCCTTTGTAAGGCAATATTTGCAAAATAGAGCTTATTATAGATTGGACGAATATTTAGCAGATAAGGATATATGGACAAATGTTAATGCCATTACTTAAGTTACCGCTTGTATTAAAGTATATATGTAAAAATATGACATTGAAAAAGTGTTCGCCATGAATTTATTTTGAATAAAACATTACTTACTCACTTACTAAATCACGCTAAAACGACTCGACCGATTTGAATGAAATTATTTAATTAAATAATTAGCACGGAGATAGTTTATAGCCTGGATTTAAACATAGGAAAGTTTTTATTCCGGGTCTACGCAGACGAAGTCACAGGCGGAAGCTAGTTGTTATATGGATTAATATTATTGACGAACTTCCAATGCTCAATGCCTACCAAATCTTGGTAGGCTTGTTATTTTTGCCACATCCGATGGTGATCGGTATTAGACAGAAAAACAACTTAGTAAAGATCTAAATAGTTTCTTATTACTCGAACTATCCCAATTGCCATCACACGTATTAAGTCCTTCGCAAGTTCCATAAACTCATTTGGGCATCGCAATGTGAAATTACCAACTAGCCGACTGGAACACACGGATTAATGTTGTTACGTTTGTTTGTAGCTGCAAATGGCTATCTGAGAGTAAAACGAGCATGTGCTTCAACTGGAGTTGCAAGGGTCTATCTATAGGATACGCAGTTTGTATCAGGCGGGCCGTACCTAAGTCTGTTTGCCACCATCCTTACTAATTACTAATATTATAAATGCGAAGGTGTGTGTGTTTGTTTGATCTTCTTTCACGTCGCAACGGAGCGTCGTATTGATGTGATTCTTTGTATGGAGATAGTTTAGAAGGAGAGTGACAGAGGCTACTTTTTCCAGCGGGAAAACATCTAATTCCCACGGGAAATTTTCAAGATATTACATTTTCCTATAACCACGCGGGCGAAGCCGCGGGCATTAGCTAGTAGTGGTATAAATAGTTAGATTGTGTCTCAAGTGAGCAAAATTATATACTTACAGCGAGGGCGGTATATTGAATCCTGAGTGAAGCGAAAGGGATAAGGTTGAGTCTTGAGCGTAACGAAGGATTGTTTACGCCCAAGATGGAAAGGCCGTCGGCTCAAACAAAGAGGGGAGGACCCCCGCTCTGAGTCGTTTCTGGTGCCAAGGCTTTCCATGGCTATCCAGTGTGGAAATTCCGCCAGTATTATGGGGACTTTTTCACCAGGAACGTTTTAGTATATTTTGCATTAAGCATTATAATAGTGATTTTTAATGTATGGACTTATTGTGTGTTCAACGGAAATAAATGATCTGTGTGTTATGCATTATTACTTTTTTAATTGAAGTTATATAATCATCATATCAGCCGAAAGACGTCCACTGCTGGACATAGGCCTCCCCAAAGAGTGCCAACGTGACCGGTTCTGCGCCACCCGCATCCAGCGGACTCCCGCGACCTTTTCCAGGTCATCAGTCCACCTTGTGGGGGGCCTACCCACGCCACGCCTTCCGTTACGTGATCGCCACTCGAGAACATTTCCACCCCAACGGCCATCGGTTCTACGTGTTATGTGCCCCGCCCACTGGCACTTAAGTTTAGCGATTCGGAGGGCTATATCGGTTACCTTTGTCCTGCTGCGGATAGTCTCAAAGTTATATGGAAATAATTTTGCTACCGAATGGCACACACTGTTTTTCACGCCTTATTAAGAAAAGTGAAAGCCCTCATTGGAGGCAACAATAACTCCTTTCTGAAGAGCAGAAACATTTCGTAACACTTTTCATACGCGTGCGCACTCCACACAACTCGTAAACATTTTCACGTAATTATTGTGGGTGGGTATTCACAGGAGTGAATAATTAAATGTTTATTACTGTTAGGGCTCAGCTGCGAGCTACCAACGGGGTCATAGGTCACCACCACCACCCACCGGCAGTGACACGGCGTAGTAATGGGTAGGCATAGTAAAATAGAGAGACCAGCACTGGTTATATCATTCCATTTACATGCTGAGTTGGGAAAATTTCGTGACATGCGACGACATCTTTTGCCTAAATGAAATGAAATGTAATAGTTTATTTGCAAGATTACGGTACAAATATTAGATGCGAGCGTTGTTGTCGCCGCTCTGACGGCGCGCGCGCCGTCAGAGATAGTGCCGGTGGAAGGGATCCCGCGCCCCGCGCGCCCGCACACCGACCGCTGTCGTCTGTCGCGTTGTCGTAGACAGAGAGGATGTATAATAACTAAACCAACGTAATCAACCAGGTGTGCAAATTTTTATAAATAAAACATACAATTTTTTTTTTACTTCCATGATGTCAAGACTTAAATACTAACAGCTATTTGTTACATAAGTACCTATTATTTACTTGTCAAATACTCCTTAATACTATTCATTACATACCTAGTTGGTAGTGACCCTGCCTACGAAGCTAGAGGACCCGAGTTCGAATCCCAGGTAATGGCATTTATTTGTGCGATGAGCACGAATATTTTTTACTGAGTCGTGGATGTTTTCTATGTATTTAAGTTTTTTTTATCTATACAAGTGTGTACACCGTGGTCTACTACCCATAGTACAAGCTTTGATAAGTTTGGGACTAGATTGATTCGTGTAAGATTGTCCGAAAATATTGATTTATTTATTTATGTTTTTTCCTGTTTGGCTTTTTTCGTGAGTGACAAATAAACGGATTTCAATTTTATGTGTTATGTCACTTTTTTTCCCCGTGTGATGTCGGGTTAGAATTTCACCACCCCCTTTCTTCCCGCGGGTGTCGTAAAAGTCGACTAAGGGAGCAGGGTTGAAGTGGGTTGTGGGCGATGGGCTAGCAACCTATCACTGCAATATCACATTTTATCGATCTTTTATTCCCACAGTTATGCTAAAAGTGGCGCTGGAACATAAGTTTCATGTGCTCTGCCTACCCCTTTTGGGAATAAAGGCATGTTTGTATGTATATATGTCACTTTTGCATGCTTACCATTCGAATTTTGATTTGTTTCGCGCCCTCTCATGGTCATAAATGCTATTGGCTAATGCTATTACATGAAAGACATGAACCAAATGAAGGTCCTGTAAGCATTTAACATTACGAAGTCCGACTCGCACTTGACCTTTTTTTCACTCAACCCCTGGCTTCAAATCCGCATTCCCTGATAAAACCTGAAGCGTGTTTTAAACCTTTTTTAAACCAGAATTATAATATACACATATTAGTATGTTGGCAACCCCCAACGCCGCCAAAACGGAAACGGAAGACATAAAGAGCGAACTCGGGAGCGATAGCGTGGTAATGCGACGAAATGATGGCTAGATGCCGACGGTGTAGATGCAGCTTTATAATGTAGTTTGAGTATATACACTCAACACTTGTAGGGGTAAATTGAAAATAGCATATGAATGTTATAATACTGTGACGTCACTATGACGGTATAGGTCCGATCTTCTTCTTGAAAGTTGCTTTAAGTGTTGGTATAAATAATTTGAGAGCAATACCCACAAAATAAGGTAAATCGGTATTAGTTTGTAACTCGTGATTAAACAAAACGTCTTGCTACCTAGTAATACTACTACTATGACGAAAAAACTCCTAAAAATAAGTAATGACTAAGTATATTTTTCATCCCATCTCGAATAATGTAAATTTTAAAAGCTGCCATTATAGCGGCGGCATAGAAGACTTGGGTAAATAAATTATTGTCGACTCAGGCCTGGTAAGCTTTGTAAGCAAAGACACGTTCTAAAAACATTGCTATTCTTTTTTACAAGGAGCATCACTTCCTGTTGACGGTTTCAGTACAATGTTATGTTTACAATTTACCATTTTTACTCAATACCCAGGTAGAAATCCAAGTTATAAAAGTTTAAAGTCAGACCTAAAGTACAGAGGCATATATATAAGTAGGTACTATTTTAAGCCACGATGATTTAGATTTTCCATACTGTACTTAACTTCATACACGTTTTCCCATAGTCGACTCTTATAACACCCACAGGAAGAAAGGGGGTCCTATTATAACCTGACACCACACGGGATACTACGATTTGCCATGTAATTGTCGGTTAATTATTATTTGTTTAGTTACCTCTCAGCTACAGGTTGGACGCGGCTACTTTTTTAATTAATCCCACCCCATAATTCCACCTCAACACAAAATGTGCTGAGTGACTGGCAGATTCCGACGTACTCGGCCGTAGTGGGTTTCAAACAGTAGGTTGGACACTGGATTGAGTTTTATGTTCGGCGGATCACACACACACTGCGCCGCATCTCCGGACGGAGGTGAGAAGCTGCATACAAATTTCGCCGGACGGAGGTGCGGTGCAGTGTGTTGTACCACGCGAAATTTATACACAAACTGAGGTTCTTGCATACGACGAGCTCCGCGTCTCCAACGAGACGCGGCGGCAGTGTGACAACCACCTGAGTCTATTGTTTTCAGCATATTAACTTACTTACCTACTATGCGCATATTATTACTTACCTACTATGCGTCCTACCAGTCATGACGTACGGAGCTGCCCCCCTATTCTGTAACTTTTTTTAAGCTCACCTCAACGCTCACCCACAAATATATCTTGACACCGCGATGCGTAGTAACCAAGCGTAGGTAGAGGTCTAGTTTCGTGACGAGTGAACGGCGGGGTTAGCCGTATTAACGCTTAGCGAATAACAGCCCTGAGCCGTGGAACCTGACGGTGAAGCTAGCCCACCTACACTACACTACATGACACTCAGAGTTATGGAAAGGTCTATGCTAGAGGAACTCGCTGAGGGACAAAGTTCGGAACGAGATTATCCGGCAGCAGACCAAAGTGACTGACATAGTTCAGAAGTGTGCTACAGTGGCAATGGTAGTGAGCTGGTCACATCTGTCGCAGAACCGATGGTCGGTGGAGTAAGCAGGTTCTCGAATGCGGGCCACGGCTTGGCAAACGTAGTGTTGGCCTCCGGCCAGATGGGCCGATGACTTGAGGAGGGTGCTGGTAGTGACTGGATGGGGAAATCGGGTGAGCGGGTCTTGTGACGCGTACCTTGGGGGAGGCCTACGTCCAGCAGTAGACTGCAATAGGCTTATGTATGTATATATATTTATGTACTCCTCTGTCAGTTGCCGGCTTTGGAGCTTGCGAAAGTCTGTATATTCTTTATCCATCACATTAGCCCATTAGTATCCAAGGCGGCCGACCAGTCAATGTCCTATCGCATGAGCTCTTATGTGGACGGCACTTGTTAAAGACATGACGTTTAAGGGGATCCCATGCCCCAATGATCTTCGATCAGAATCCCTTAGTTTTCTAATTTTTTTGTGGCTTATTATATAAACAACATCGGCTTTAAGCAATATAGTAACCCATATTTACTTCAAAATTAATTTTTTTCGAGATATTTGGCATCAAAGTTGAAAAAATGTAGGACAAAAAACTGTTTTTCTGGTCATAACTTTTGTGTTAATTAGTTTAAAATGAAAACCCTAGACACGTTTTAAGAGACGTCAGAGACGAACCCAAATATGTAGATTTCGTATATATATTATATGTTACATCTTTCACGTCAATAGAGATACGAAATAAGTGTTTTTTAGACAATGTTTGTAAAAAATCATACAAAATTAAGTATTAATTTCTTTCCATATCCGGTAGACAAAAATGGAGATAAAAGATTAAAAAACCGATAGCCGTTTGACTAATAATTCTATCTGTAGTGCAAAAGTAGGAGATACGATTCAAAACTTGACAAAAATCGATGAAAACCTCGGGTAGCCCCTTAAGGGTGAGTTGCACCAAGATTACAGACTGATCGAAATTAAATAATACGCCGGCGCGTCGTTCCATAGAAACTTGTCAAACTTTCCATACATTCAGAATACTGCTTACGATTACACACGGTTTGGCGCAACGCACCTTAGGGTGCGTTGGCGTATTTTGAGCATAAAATTTTACAATCGCAAGTCGAACTCACTAGATTCTCCCCATCAGGCAGGCCGTATGCTTGTTTGCCACTGTCATTATGTCAAAAAACATCACAACAACTAGTTGCGACGGGAACTACCTTTCGACTCCGAAATGCACATACTGTACGTCTACTGTTCCGCCTACCCTGTGTCTATGGCTGACAACTTCCAATGTTATTAATCACAAGCCAAAGTTGCCCCGTGTTGACAACTTGCCGTCCGTGCGGCCGCCATTTTAATTCCCCCGCCATTTTTTGGCGCCAAGACTATAAATCATGCGGAAATCATTAACGGTTTTTTTTTTCATAGATAAACGGTTTCCAAACATGTTTAGTGCGATTGATGGTTTGTTAGCTGACAGGTTGTTACAGTTATGGGGTTATTTATTGCTAATTTCCGAAAGAATCAATTAACGGTTCGATTACTGCACGTGATTTAGGAAAACGTGCGTCAGATTATTTTAGTGACTCGAAAAAAGTATGATATTGGTTGCTTTTGCGCTTTTCATATAATCTACCTGTACCTACAGCCTATGTACTAAGCTAGAGCAAGTACTTCGTTATATCTTACTCTAGTTTAGTAGGAACTTATGGGGAATAAACTTTATTACCAGAGGAAATAACTTGGTGACGACAATAAGGGAATACTTACCCTCATTCTTTTTAAACAACCGATAGGGTTGTAGGGACTAAATAAAATAATCAATGTTGTATTTTCTCGAAAAAGGATTACAAATGTAGTCAAATCAAAGAAAAAAAGCAACGCGAGAGGTTATTAGTCACAAAGTTAAAGTGTCCAAGGTTTAGGAGGGGCTATGTTCTGTCCCTTCTCCGCAAAACGCACCGATTTTACCACAAATTTTGCAGAAATATAAATTCGGACTGACCAAAGAAATATTCTTAGCAAACCCTGAGTAGGTAGTTAGTTATATATAAATGCTGATTTGAAACGGGTAGGCCAAATTGTAGACCTCATTGTAACGCTGGAATCAAAGGCCAGGAAGGTAGTTAGGGCTCGTATAATTAGCAGTAACGCGAACCCTGCTTCCTGAGTCGTTAGTCGACAATGACCCGCACTAATGAGCTGTGTGCTCAAATAGCACACAGTTTTGGAACGTGTATCCTGGTTACTTTTACTATAATTAATGGGAGCTACTGTAACCAAACGGTACCTAAGAAGTTCAATCTAGGTTTCGAAGCACGATTCGCAGGACTAAGTTTAAAAAAATAACAGTAGCCCATCGGTACAGGAAAACGGGTTGGTACGTCAGAGGTCGCTTTCGTAAAATTAGTGGCTATATACCTACGCCAAATCTTAGGATGCCAAAGCGGACCAGTCCGCTTTGGCATCCTAAGATTTGGCATATAGGCTATATCGTTTGTGTGTGCATACTGCTACAGGTATTGTGAATTCCAGCACATTTTTCTGTACTGTGCTCGGGCAGATAGAGGGTAAGTGAATTAATAAGATTTTTTTTTTATTATTTTAACATTTATTTTTCGTAAACATACGACACTAAATAAAAAAACAGCACTTCGGGTCGGCTTTCAGAACCCCCCTTCCTGCTTGCAGCCGGCGAAATCTTGGTAAAGGCAACCCAGCAATATTATTGCACCAGTTATTAGCATCCTCATCATCTGAAAAAAACAAAAGCATTTAATGAAAACTCAGTTTTCTGAATAAATTCTCAGACTTAAGGACGGCTATACGTTTGAAACGTTTCGATTTCCTTCAAATAGTAAGATAACACATACGTGCGGCTCACGTTCCGTGGGGTTGTCTCCGAAGTACATCATCAGTTCCACCAAGTTGGCTGCGCTATATCCTGGCTCATCTGCAGGAGATCATGGTTTTCAGGCAGCTTAATATTTTCGTCAGCCGGCGTTTGCTGCGTAATTAAATACGCACACAGCTGGTTTGGTTACGAAGTTTGGTCTCCAGATGCCCGGTCTGGCTTGCCCTCTGGCAGGCTTTTAGTATAGCCCTCCTCTAAGGCGTCGCCTCACAGAGTGTTACAACCTGAAATATATTAAATTTATTAATTTAGTCGCTAATGCAACCACACATTCTATGGGACAGAGAAGTAAACCATACCATGATTATCCCGGCGTCCTTAGGTTTAGGAGTCTGGTGGTAGTGGGAAGGTATCGGCTGGTGTGTTGAACGATTCCTCCAGAATTGGCAGCTAGCGGGCTGTCCCGCCCTTGTGGTTAGTTGTGACTGGAGCTCAGTCAGCTTCTCCAAGTGAATTAAGGGAGTCAAGCTGGTTTTCCACCGGAGGGGCGAGACGAGACGAGACGATGCGAGAATTGAAATCGTACGGGACTTACTACCTATTTGCACAGCGCGCGCGCGCGCTCGGAAAACCAGCTTCACTCCTCGATTATCTAAGTCAAGGAATTCCTGCTCCTCCCTGCCTAGAGCAAACCGCAATAGCGACGAAGGGTCGGAATAGCTGGTACTCGCCTGAAATACCAAATAAAATTGATGTAAATTAAACAATTAAAACAAAACATGTGCTCCAATCTACACCGAATGTAGTTTCTATGTCTAACGCAACTGGGATATAAATCTAGGATATAAAGTTTATGACACTCTATGGGAGATATGTATATGATATGTATCATAGTGTTGAATAAACTATTTTAACATTGACTTTACTTTTGTTTGACTAACCATTAAAAAAAATGGTAAATAGGTACTTACTAGCAAAGCGTTCGACAACTTCTTCATCAAATCCCATTTTCTAAGGAGGTCTTCCATTGGATCCATATATTAGATCGACACTGAATAAACACGCACATCACGCAAGGACAAAATGTGAACTGCACACTGCCCAATTACCCATCCAATCCACCCTTGCCCCTTGTCCCCCTCGCCCGCGCCCGCCCAAAACTTTTATGTGGATATGCACGATTTAATTCTGGCTTTGCACTATCAAACTTGCTGCATAGTTTGAAATATATACATGCATTGCTCAAAACACCATGGTGCCACTCTTTGAACCATAATTTTCTACGCAAATAACGATATTTTATGGTGCATTTGTGACGTCACTAATTTATCGTGCATTTATCACTCTATATTATGATGCTTTATGTCTTTTTGGTGCCGTGTGCATAATATGCTACTTGCACGATAAAAGATAAGGCACTTGTACCTTATGTTTTGGTGAGGGTTCTTGCACAATGAAGTTCAATTCTAGCAGAATAGATTTAGATTCGTGTCACTATTTAAAGTGTTGCGCACTGTTTTATTAGTGGCAAGCAGCGTATTTTAGAATGTTTGCATAATATTTTATTACGTCGTCTTCAATCCATTTTTCTCAGCGGGTTACTTTAAGGTAGGTACTATCGAGAAAACTCTAGAGCAATTATGGAGGATGACAATCTGCTTACTTTTACTAGCGTTAAGCAAGTCGAGTCTCAAATCGTAACTCAACTTACAGCCCAACTGAGTCAAGATGATTGAACTTCCTTCTCCACTCCAATCAACTCAGCATGCACGAACGAACACAAGTAGGTATGAGTCGAGTCACCGCTCCGATTTGACTTACCTGACTGGACTCAACTCGACACTATCGTAGGTTGTACTATGGCGTAGTGTACCGAAGAGCTTCGTTGCTTGATACATCGAACATCCTACTTTTCATAATTTACGATTTATTTTAATGAAATATTGGTACCTTATAGGTAAGATAAAGATAAAGATAAAGATAAAATCATTTATTTGTCCAACATAGGTTACAGGATGTTGCAGAATTATGGTCAGTTTCACTATGTGGCGCCTTACGGCTTACAAATTGTTGAGCATGTATGTCAAAGTCACTATCATTTATATATTCATTTATGGTATAATAACTTCTATGAGCTAGAACATTTTTAAGGCTTTTTTAATTATATGTAGTTGATCTATTGACATTAAACACTTTGGTAGTTTATTAAATATCTTCGGTGCCATTCCAACTAATTTTTTTTGGAATAACATTGTTTTGGGTATCATTGGGTATTTTATTTTATGTTGTAAACGAGTGCTCTTAAAGTTTAGGTACAAATGGGAGTTACATTTCACGAAAACACACATTTCATAGATATACAAACTAGGAAGAGTTAGGATCTTATGTCTTTGAAAATGGGGCTTACAAGATTCCAAAGAACTGATACCACATAAAGATCTTAGACACTTTTTCTGCGCTCGAAACGCAATTTCTCGATCTGTCGAGTTCCCCCGGAATATTATACCGTATCTCAAAGTTGAAATCACAAATGCATGGTATGCGGTAAGCACTGCAGCCAGATTAACTTTTTTTCTTAGATTATATAATGCATAGGAGAATTGATTTAATTTCTTACATATAGAGTCAATTTGATATTTCCATGTCAACTTATCATCTACATTTAATCCTAAAAACTTTGTTATGTCAGTATCTTCAATTTTTTGTCCTTTATAAGCTATTGTAAGATTAGGCACATAATTCGTTCTTTGCTGAAATGTCATGAGTTTTGTTTTACTTAAATTAATGTTCAAATTATTTTTTGTTAACCATTCTATAATTGTATTTAATGTCTTGTTAATATCAGCTTCATAAGATTGCAAATTTTTCCCAGAGAAGATTACTGTACTATCGTCGGCAAAGAGAACCATGGGGTGGTCAATTGTGTTAGGCATGTCATTTATATAAATGAGAAATAGCAGAGGTCCTAAAACACTCCCCTGTGGTACGCCATAACGGATTTCTCGTACATCCGATGAGTGGATCTGTTCCGTTTTTGTCTTGAAGCATATTTTACTTATTTGAGTTGTTTGTTTTCTGTTGCTTAAATAAGATTGAATTAAAGCATGGATATTACCACGTATTCCACATAAGCATATTCCACATAGGTAATGAGGCTTGGGTCCATGACTGCTCGCTAAATCGGATGTTAAGAATGGATTCTATTTGGAATTTAAGAAGATCGATCTGAGACAATTTCACTGTCCGACTGCCGAGGACTGGTTGTTTAATGCTTGGGTATTCATAGGTTTGTTTAGAACTGGACCTTGGTAATATTCAATGTGAGCGGTCGCGCGTTCGAATCCCGGCTCGTACCTATGAGTTTTTCGGAACTTATGACGGTACGGATTATTTACCGTAATCTTTTCGGTGAAGGATAATATCGTGAGGAAACCGGTCTAATCCCAGTAAGGTATAGTTTTCCCTCTGGGTTTGAGGGTCAGATGGCAGTCGCTTTCGTAAACCTTGTGCCTAGGCCAAATCTTGGGAATAATTTATTGATAAACCATGAAATACATCAGTTTTACTATAGACTAGTAGCGTACTATTAGAGGCAAATATCACATGAACTGAGCCAAATTGGATTGGGGAGGTGAAAAAAGAAATGTCGCCAGGTATTCGATTTAGATCAGCATTTTATTACCTATATAAACAGCGTACACATTTTCATAAGGCTGCCTCGCGACAATTTTTTTAATACAGTTGCTCAAAAAGTGCTACCTACTTTACGTAGCTGTTTAGCGTGCGGAAAGTTGTTTTTTTGCGAACTAGTGCTTTTCACTTTTCCCACTCAATAATTGTACAGTCGAGTTCTCCAATATCTACACAGACAACCTCTCAAAAATATCTATACAGAGACTTTATTGTTACTGACATAAGACACACGTTTAGATATTTTTAAAAGGTTGTCTGTATAGATATTGGAGAACTCGACTGTACAAATTGTACCATTAATTATTATATCAATAAAAAAAAAAGATAGAATTGTATAAAAGAAGATTTTTGAACAACCTCATTAATTTTCAACTTACTTCTTACAGAATTAATAATATAAAAGTTTTGAATTCCTTACTTGTTGTTTTTCTTGTTTCCTCGCAACTGTATTAAAAAACGTCGTTCGATTTCGATACACGTGCGGAAATGTCATTCTTCACTCGTCCCGACTCTTGACACTCGCCTACGGCTCGCTACGTAATGACATACTTTCCGCACTAGCATCGAAATGTACTATTTCATATATTTTTTCTTTTTCCGCCCCAGTCCAAGTTGGCTCAGTTTGGGTTGCATTGTACAGGGCGGTTCCACAACACTTCGAGAGCTCAAGTACCGCGAGCCCTCAGGTTGCCCCTTGGACACCTGCAACTATGCGTTATTGCTCTGAATACAACGCCATTTACCTACCGATGACAAATTCGTTCGTCATTCCTTACAAATAATATAAAAAATTGAGTTTATGTTACAAGTTTTTTTTTAATTCTCGACCAGCTTGAATTGACGATGTGCAGGATATTATTGGCTGGCATACCTAGTTTTTTAAAGGTAAGTACCTGTATTTCGATCCGCCTCCTCCTAATGTCGGTGCTGGCACACAATATCATAAATTACAATGGTTGACCACAGCACATGGAAGTTAATTGCAATTTAATCAATTGCATCATATTATGTTTGAAGTAACTGTTGCCATTGTTGATGAACCTTTTTGAACGACACTTGGATTATTTTTCTAAATTCTTACCGGCCAGGCGTTTTATCCGTGAACGGAGGTGAAAGACGCGCAACCAGTGGGCATTTTGTCGAAATCTAGATGCTATATATTGTCCAGAGTTATATAGGTATACTACACTCGCAGGCAAAGAAAACGGGTCGGTAAAATACCGTCATATTTCCTAAAATAGTGCGTAAGAGGTTGTACAGTTAATCCTGTCATGATCTTTATTTAATTTTACATATAAACTGCTGATAACAGTAAAAAATATAACGTTACCAGGTTTAAATCGGACTCGTAAAACCCATGAAAAAAAACAACGTTAACGGAGCAAGATATCGCAAAAATCGTGATTTTGCATATCGATTTTTTTATGATAGGGTCCAGGAAATTGTTAATACAGTTGGGTATTGTAAAGAATAGCATATTATGTAAATAAAACAAGTATTAAATATTTTAAAAAACCTATTGCAGTTATTTAATTTAGGGTGACCCGTATTCTTTGCCCGCGAGTGTATTACGCTGACAAACAAACATAAAGCCTGGTGGCAGCGAACTAAAAAACATAGAATGCGAGCTCCTTACAAATTTCTACCCAAACACGTGCCGAACTAAACTGCTGCCTGGCATCGTTTTGACACTCCGCCCCCATCCCCACACAATGGCAATGGCACCCATTCCGTGGGACCATTTTGTGGCGCTACTTTGACTTCTATGGTTTTTTCGTTGGCTGCCTGATGGTAATCAGACACCCATAGCCTATCGACGCTTGCTACTCCCTTTATTCATTTGAGGATTCGTTCCCCCGTTGGTCTGCTCAGGACCAAGGATGTTGTGACACATCTGAAACGTCGTGTAAATCCAAATAGGCACGCCATTGAGTCCAGTTTAGTCAAAGGAGACGCCGTGCTGATGCGACGAGCAAACACGTCCACGTCAGCGAGGAGCCGATCGGGTCGCAAATGCATTTTTATTTGAAACTAGCTTCTGCCCGCGACTTCGTCCGCGTGGACCCGGGATAAAAACTATCCTATATTTTAATCCAGGCTATAAACTATCTTCGTGCAAAATTTCATTCAAATCGGTTCAGCCGTTTAAGGGGCTCCACGCGCTTTTTGGCTAGTTTTGACGAGTTTTGAATTGATATTCCTCCGTCAAAACTATAGATATATTTATGGAACAAACACCTATCGGTTTTTTAGTTCTTTATCTACATTTGCACGAGAGTTTTTTTGAAAATAATTAATATTTATTTTTTTATGATTTATTCAAACATGGTCCAAAAAAGCTCTGTTTTCGATATTATTATGTTGTTCATGCACTTTTATATATGAAATCTACATATAACTGTTCCTTATTGACGTCTCTAACAACCCACGAGAGATTTTTATTTTATACTCAATTTCACAAAAGTTACGTCCATAAAACTGGTTTTTTGGCCTGAAATTGCCAAAGTTTGGTGCCATATATCCCGAAAACTGTGACGTTTGAAGTAAATATGGGATACTATTTCGGTAAACCTCGTTGTTGTTAATACGATAAACCATAAAAAACACAAATAAACCGACAGTTATAGATCGAAGGTCATTGGCAGCTAGGAGCCCCTTAAGCGTGATTGAGTAACAAACATCCAAACTTTCGCATTTATAATATTAGTAGGATATAATGTAGGTACTATATTAATGCTTTTAATTCCTTTGGCAACTTTTTAAAGGCGCTCTGCATGTCTAGCACACGACGGCCGCGACATACTCTCGATTTTTATCACACTACACCTCTTCTTCTAAGTGTTCTAATAAGAGAGAGACGGATAGTGCGAGAAAAATCGAGAGAGCTCGCGCGCCGTCGCGTGCTAGCCGTGCAGGCTCGCTCCGGTTGGTGATAATCGTATATAATGGAAAGATGCGGTATGGAACAACATAGTATCTCTTATTAGTTTGTGGGGACAACTATTATAACGTCATTCGTTGAGTTGCTTGTCTGGTCAGATACCGATGCATAATTTAAATTGCATCCATTCAAAACCAGCCTTTATCATTTCGGAAAGAAATTCGACAATGAATGTGCATCGCATTACGACCACATTAGCTTATCGAGAGCTTGAAGCGCTTCAGAATGCTTTATGGCTTCCGTTTCCCGGGAAATGGCGACGCTGGACCAGAGCTTTATTCCAAACGCCGATAACTCGCCTAAAACTAGAATAAACCTGACCTCCTTTTACGCGCAGTTTTACGAGTTTTGGGGTCATTTTATGCTGGTTACTGCGTGGAATAGACAACTTGTGAATCGCATAAATGCAGCGGACGAGTTGGATAGCGTAATAACTGCTTCATATCATGGGGCACTTTTGAAATGAAGTCATTATGAGTGAAGTTCTTGATCAGCACATACTTAATGTGTTGTGAATATGGAAGACTTTCCTAAATACGAATATACATATGAGGGGTGGTCTGTGCTATGCCATGGAACGTATTTATTTTGATTTTTATAAACTTTCGTACAAATTCGGGTGACACAACCGAAACGTTTAGTTGGCGCGCGCGTAACAAAGACAGACAGGCGACTAGGAAACCTTACACTGCGCGTGGACCGACACGCACTTGGGCGGGTGTTATATAATTCTCTAATGTGGCAACAATTTTACATATGAAATAAGCTCTTAGTTATTATAATTATAAGTATCTACACGCCGCGATACCTGCCGTGTAACCAGCATGCGTATTTTTGACAAATTTCCCGCCTTTTTCTTGTGACACGACTCGCTGGTCAGAGTCCATATGCGACATAAACGCGAACTAGGCTGGAAGTCTGCACTTTCAGACACCCTAGGTGTCATTTGTGTGAACCATGTAGGCTCAGACAAGAATAGGTCTACAGTCTCCCCAGCGTTTCGTAAAAGGCGACTAAAGAGGGTCATCGGGGTCGCAGTTTCTGGCGGGGGCGGCACTTGCCTAAAAACCCCAGGGAAGGCGATGAACATCTTTTTCCGCCCTAGGACGAGCCAAATGTGTGGGGGCTCCAGTGCGTTCAGATCTCAATCCTGAGGTGCTACCGCGAAGTGAAAACGAACTTCGTTCGAGTATCTCCCTCTCTGTCGCTCGAACTAGCAGGTGCAACAGAGATGGAGATAGACGAACGAAATTCGTTTTCGTTTCGCGGTAGGGGCTCTGGAGTCCTCCGCATGAGAGCCCAGATGCCGGCCGCCGTAGTATTTAGTGGATAGAAATAACTCATAACCCATTCATCCCCCAATGATCGGGCACCTGATTCGCACGGCACGAAAAAAAATGTAAGTACTTTGTGTGCGTTCGTCTACGGCATCGGTTTCTTTTTATTGACAAAAAGTAACTAAGGCCCTGTGCTAAGGCTTGAATCACACTGGCACGGCCTGCGGTGGCGGTCAACAGGTGACTGTGACAGCTAACGACAAGATATCTATTGACCACCTCGGCCAGGCCGCACCCGTCTGGGCTAGGGGTAGGTTAAGTAATAAGCGACCTTATTTTTTTTCATTACTATACTATACTTATTATTTTTCAAACCAAATAGTTTTTGTAATATGTTCGGTATAACCGCTTTTAGACGGTACTGTAAGCTATAAGATAAAGCAAGCCAACCAAGGTCATTCATCTCCCCATCGCGTCATAGTTTGCTTTGCTCAGCGGACTGCAAAGCGGACAATCCTGCAGGACCGTCGGGGTGCTCCTTATAAAATTTTCTATAGCAACACCAACTCTTCCAAAGAGCAATGAAATTCACTAAAGGACAACGCACACTTAATTATAATGCGGAAAAAAAGGCTCGGTGAACTTCCTCGTAAAAAAACTATTGTATTCATTCAGTTAAGACGCTCTGTCAACACCAAAATGCCCTTGAGGATTTGGGATAGCGCGCACACTGTCTATTTGTATCGGAGTAAACGAGAGCGAGTGTTACTGGGCGGCCCGGTTTTTGAAGATAATAGTAAACTAGCTTCCGCCCGCGACTTCGTCTGCGTGGAACCGGGATAGAAATTATTCTATATTTTAATCCAGGCAATAAGCTTTGAAATTCTTCTAGGAAGTAGGAACCTTCTTACGTTGGATTCCGCAATTCGAAATTCGAACGCTCTCTCTGCCAAAAATGTCATGTCGATTGTCACTTGTCATTATTGTGTATTGTCAAATGTTTCTTTTCTCGATTCTCGGTAACCGGCGGTCTTGCAAATAGTATCTACGTTGCAAATGCAACATTACATCTCATAGATTTTACTTTCCATCCTGATAAAGCAGCAAATTTTTGTGTATATAACTGCAGATTTTGATGTCACAGAAGAAAGTGGATTGTACAGGTAAGCATATTACATTTTAAATATAACATTACATCTCATAGCTTTTACTTTCCATCCTGATATGGCAGCAAATTTGTGTATAACTGCAGATTTTGATGTCACAGAAGAAAGTGGATTGTACAGGTAAGCATATTTCATTTTAAACATACCATAAAGCTAAGCTCGTTATCTTGAATAGGTCGTTGATTTTGTCGTGTAATTTGAGAAAAGATTTCAAATCAAATCAAATCAAATTGTTTATTGCATAAATCAATTCAAATCCAAAATCAAAATCATTTATTTCATGTAACAAGGACACACATTTAGATTATTTAGGTACATAGAATAGAAATAAAAATTATTAGTCTACCATCCTATAACACTGGTGGGAGAGTGCTCAAGAAAATCACATTGCATTATAATTACTACGTGGAACAGTTAATAGCTAGGTATCCATGTGACGCCCTGCAAGCGCACAGCAACATACTTAAAACTAACATGCTTAAAATTTAACATATTTTTATAGTAAGGGTGAGTGCTATAAAAAAATTAGTCATTGTATTTATCGTTAATACTCATTTTGTTGTTATACATGTAGTTTGAGAAAAAGAAAGAAGTTGAACACGCAACTGACCAAGTTACTGAGATGTGTGACTCCGTTTTTCCGTTACAACCAGATGATTAGGCAGCTCAAACTGTATCGGTAGGTACCTTTCTTGTGATGTTTGGAATGTGGTTCCACAAAGTTTTAGTCCGTTCCTGCTACCGCTTTACAATACTATCACATTGCTTTTTTGTGTAGTAAATAACTCTTTGCATCTGAGTAGGCACCTACCTCCAAACTTTTCTGTTACTGCTAGGGCCAGGAATGATTTGGAACAGACACTAATGAATCTTAATTTGAAATTGTAGTATTTTTTTTATTGACTATAAAATGCTTCTTTATTTGCCGGTGTGTTCAGCTGGCATTGATATTGTGACTACAGATGGGATGGATAATATTACTTACATACAGAATGTTCTCTGTCTAACAAAACCGAGGTTGGCAGCTAGAAACTTCCAAACATGGTTTCCCGATTGCACACACTCGTCACACCATCATTATCATCAGTTGTTCCCTCAATGCTGAGGATCATGCTATCATCCTATTATATGTATGTACCACAATGACCGGTCCTGCGCCACCCGCATCCAGCGGACTCCCGCGACCTATCTCTTTGGGGGAGGCCTATGTCCAGCAGTGGACGTCTTTCGGCTGATATGATGATGATGATGATGATATGTATGTAAATACTTTATTGTATACTAGCTGCCCGGCCCGGCTTTGCACGGTTAGTGCGTAGGAATGAAGCATTTTCCCACGGTAAAAAGTAGCCTATGTTCATCAGGGATAATGTCGGCTTAGAATAGAATTTTTCAAATCGGTCCAGTAGTTTCGGAGCCTATTCAATACAAACAAACAAGCAGTCAAATCTTTCCTCTTTATAATATTAGTGTAGACAACACGCCGGTAAAAATACTTGTATGTTTTTACCTTCGCCAGGGATCGGAACCGGTTTTTTGCAAAAACCTCGAAATAACCACATATCTCGAACTATTTTATCCTACTATAATATTACGTAGTCGGTCCCAAAGTTCTGTCACAAATGAAAATAATGATAAAAACAAAAGTAACAATCAATTTTTAATAAATTATATACCGATTTAAAGTACATTTAATAAAGAATTAAAATTACTCAAAATTATTCAAAATGACCTCCTTTGTTTTTAATACAGGCCCTTAATCGGTGCGGCCAGTCGTCTATCGCAGCACGCACCATTATCATATCTATCTCAGTGACTGCTTTTCTTAAAGATGACTTTAGGCTCTCCAAATTTTTATGTGGTTTAGCACAGACCTTCCCCTCTAAGACCTGCCAAATTTTATAGTCCAAAGGATTAAGGTCCGGACTAGAGGAATCCAATCTTCGTGTCTTATAAAGTCGATTTTTTGACGGTCAAACCAGGCTTGAGTGGTCTTGGCTTTGTGTGCTGGCGCAGAATCCTGCTGGAACACAAAATTATGTCCCGAAAATAGCGTGTTGGGCAGATCTTTGACAACCTTATCCAAAACTGTCTCTTGGTATACTTTCGCACTGATTTTGACACCTTTTTCGCAAAAATTAACCTCAGTTGGCCCGTAATAAGATACACCCAACCAGACCATCACTGATGATGGATGATGCCCATGTTGCACCCGCGGAACTCTTTTTCCTGCTTCTTCAGAGCTCCTAGCGTACACTCTATCATTCTGTTTATTGTACTTCTCTTCAATATCGAAAATCTTTTCGTCTGTAAAGAGGATATCACGGTGTCGATTTTTCGCGTACCGCTTTAACAACTTCCGGGATCTTTTAAGCCTTATTGTTTTTAGACGGGCATTAAGTAAGTGCACACGCTTTTTGTTTTATGCTCGTAGACTAAGATCTTCGTTTAAAACCTTTTTGACGGTTTTTCTACTGACACCCATCTGCAAAGCCATCAATTTCTGTTCTCGGACAGGATTTCTTGCTATGCGCGCCTTGATCGCTTTGATCACTGCTGGTGTTCGTACGGAGCGAGGCCGGCCAATTCTTTTCTTGTCCTCAACACTGGAGACTTCATTGTACCTATCAATAGTACGGTACACAAATGAAGCGTTATTTTTAAATTTTTGAGCAACTTGAAAATGGTACTTGGCGAGTGCCCACAGCGGTGCAATGCTAAAACAGCTATTCGGTTTTCTTTCAATGTCCACTCCATCGTGAGAAATTGCAACGAATGACTGTTTTTTGTTTTAAAATAATTGTCAAACATTCAAAAATGGAATTCAATAAAATTTTCTTAAAATCATCTTCTAAATTTAAAAATAATATGCCAGTGACAGAACTTTGGGACCGACTACGTATAAATGCGAAAGTTTGGATGTTTGGATGTTTAGATGTTTGTTACTCAATCACGCCTAAACGGCTTAACCGATTTGGATGAAATTTTCCACAAAGATAGTTTATAGCCTGGATTAAAATACAGGATCGTTTTTATCCCGGGCCCACGCAGACAAAGTCGCGGGCGGAAGCTAGTACTTCATATGTAGGACTCAGTTGTGTTTTGAGGTAACATATTATTAGATTGCCCAATCAGAAATGAAATAATTAACAAAGAACGAAAAAATAACGTTTTCGTTCCCATACAAAAATACCGGTTTCCGATCCCTGAACTTGACACTACAGTAAATACAGCCTATTGTATAGACAATAGCAGGTGCAATGCTTTTTCATTCCTGGGGTGATTAGGTGTATCTACGTCTAAGAGGTGGGTTAAATAAATGAATAAGAGGAGTTTAGCTGAAGCAATAAGAGGAACAGGCCGGACTTTGCCGTACTTATAAAATTTATATAAATATATATAACTTTTTGGTAACAACTAATAAGTTGTTACCAAAAAGGGACATTGTGAAGTGTGTGTGGGTTGGAAGGTCAAATGGCAGTCGTTTTCGTAAAAGTAGTGCCTACGCCATATCTTGGGATTTAGTGCTGAAGGGGACCTTGGGCTCCTTTAGGGCACAACCGGGACAACCGGCTGATGATTATTTGTTTCTAATAAATACCTTGGCATACTGTGCCATAAAAAAGAAAACTTAAAAAGCTAGAACATTTCCATTTGTTTTCAGCTTGGTTCAAGGATGATGCATGACCAGTACCATGTAGTGTATAATGTTGTGTACCTGCACCAGAACCACAACCGCAAGGAGGCAGCTAGTTGATGTCTGCCACATCCCACGGGCTTGTGAAGACCTAGCAGTCCTTGGAAAATGAACTGGAAATGTGATCATAAGGTGGGTAAACGTTTTTGTTTATAACATAGTCCAGTCAATGAACTGACAACTTCTATGGAAAAAATGTCAATTTTGGAAATAATTTATAATAGCTTCTCTTTGATGTGTAACGGATATATTATCAATTAAATAGTTACCCAGCGACAAAATCCGGCAAAATTTCAGACATCAAAAAAATGATAAATTAACTAGCTTCTAAAAAGTCAGAAAAAATATTAATAAACATGTTTGTCTTTATTTTGGTTGATTTACATTAGCTCTATAATATTCAATATAAATCGTACAAAAAAACACAATGCATGCTTCATTTAAAGCTACATAATTACTTCCGGGTGGAAAGTTTGCCGGATTCTTGAATAAATCATCTTAGAATACAATTTTAAAATGAAATCAACAAAAAAAACGCTATTATAAATTAATGTTTTTCAAAACCGTATTTTGCCTGGAGTAACAATATAGATTTTTCTACAGTCAGCAACTTTGCATTCCAAAATGAAACAAACTTTGGACTATAATATGAAAGTTGACTTTCTAGATATGTTAACACTTTTGTACTGTACTTTTTATCTACTAGGCCGAGTGCTGTCTCGCCCGATTGCTCGGTATGTGCGATCAAGGCAAAAGGGTTTGTTTACCTAAATAAAAAGAAGTAGGTAGGTACACATATATTTGACATCAACTTAACATGTTGCATGCATCCTGGCTTTTATTGAGTCCGTTTGCAATCAGACTGATTGCATGCTTGTTGAAACAATAGGTAAATTTGAGATTATTTTATGTGACCAACATTTTAGAAAACTGTCATTGGAATTTGAACCTTACCTTGGATACTAGAGTTGAAATGGAAATTATTAATGTGCATAGACAGTACAGGGAGGCTCAAATAGTAGAGGTTCCCATGTAACTAGAACTGTCATGTGATGTTGAATACAGTTTTTCTATTCTATTCTATTCTATTCTAAATACATTATGGTCATGTTTTATGTACAGTCAGCATCATATAATTAGGAGCAGCCAAAGTTGCCAAATATATCAGAACACGTCTTTATTACCTGAAGTGTAAGACTGTGTTACGATATATTTGGGTAGGTACTTTAGCTGCTACTAACTATATGATGCTGAATGTATCTAGCTTTCAGCTTTATTTACATAATAGGCATAATTATAATAATCGTAAAAGAGGCAGAATAAATTGAACTAAATACTACAAATTCTAATACTATTGATGTTGGAGATACGCCTGTACGCTATAAAAACACCGCTCCAGTTGGACTGCATTTAAAGGTGTTTCCCGTTAATATCTTTATTTGAATTGAATACTTTGATGCCACCAAAAGTATTCATCTTAAGTATTTTTTGTATATTTTTTTAATTGTTTCTACATATTTTATTGAACCCTCTCTCAGCTATCACATTTATTTGCTAGTTTGTCAGTCAATTTTACATCCAGATTTGTTTACTAGAAAGAGGTGAACTCGGTATGGCAAGTTAGGAAATAAGTTAGGTGAGATGAAAGGGTATAGCTAACAATATGAATTAGTGTATTGGTTACCTTGGTATCCCTCTAGTGTTATTATTAGTCCAGTCCATGAACTGACAACTTGTATGGAAAAACGGTCAATTTTGGAAATCATTTATAATAGCTTATATTTTCTGTTACCCAGCGACAGAATCCGACAAAATTTCAGACATCAAAAAAATTATAAATTAACTAGGTTCTAAGAGGTCAGAAAAGATATTAATCAATGTTTTTGTCTTTATTTTGGTTCATTTACATTTGCTCTATAATATTCAAGATAAATCATACAAAAAAAGAAAATGCATGCTTCATTTAAATCTACATAATTACTTCCGGCTGGAAAGTTTGTCGGATTCTTGAATAGAGCGTCTTAGAATAACATTTTAAAATGAAATCAACAAAAAAAACGCTATTATGAATTAATGTTTTTCAAAACCGTATTTTTCCTGGAGTATACAGGGCGTCCCAAACTTATGGGACATGAAGGGGAAGTACCTTAAATATCGTAGATAGTGAATTTTGCTCAAAGAAGACTTTATGTTATTTTTAAAAGTTAGTAATTCTGCATTCATAGATTTTCTAAAAATTACTTGCTTCGTCTGGGAATCGAACCGACTAAAATGTGAAAAAAAAAATCACCCTTTTTTATGATGCCAATCGAAAGAACAGCTAAAAAATAATAACTCAGCTTAAGTAACATAGTATTTTAAAATAAAGGAACAACGTGAAATTAATCATTTTAATCAAATAAAAAACATACATGAAACTGCCGTAGTCAATTAAGTAGGTATTTTTTTGTAAATTAATTAATTAAATGCTCAAAATGTGATCCCTCTTGTCTTACGCAAATCGCCAATCTTTTAATAAGCCCGCTGCCTGTTGATTTTCTAATCATTTTATGGTGAACACTCGATGTGATATGGCACAATTCTGTTTGCAACTCGCCTACGTTCCCGTATCGCTTTTTGTATAGCATATCTTTCACGTATCCCCAAAAGAAGAAATCTAATGGTGTGAGGTCCGGGGATCTGGCCGGCCATCTAATAAAATAGATTGGCGATTTGCGTAAGACAAGAGGGATCACATTTTGAGCATTTAATTAATTAATTTACAAAAAAATACCTACTTAATTGACTACGGCAGTTTCATGTATGTTTTTTATTTGATTAAAATGATTAATTTCACGTTGTTCCTTTATTTTAAAATACTATGTTACTTAAGCTGAGTTATTATTTTTTAGCTGTTCTTTCGATTGGCATCATAAAAAAGGGTGATTTTTTTTTCACATTTTAGTCGGTTCGATTCCCAGACGAAGCAAGTAATTTTTAGAAAATCTATGAATGCAGAATTACTAACTTTTAAAAATAACATAAAGTCTTCTTTGAGCAAAATTCACTATCTACGATATTTAAGGTACTTCCCCTTCATGTCCCATAAGTTTGGGATGCCCTGTATAGCTACATGTGAATGTTTGGATGATTGTTACTCTATCACACAGATTTGGATAAAATTATGGCACACAGGTAGTTCGAAACCCTTTTAACATATAGGATACTTTTATACAATACAATACAATACAATACAATACAAATACTCTTTATTGCACACCTCATACAAACAAAGCAGTTAAAAAGAAAAACAATACAATAACATGTAGGTAGAGGTAGACAACAGGCGGTCTTATCGCTGAAGAGCGATCTCTTCCAGACAACCTTTGGGTATCGGAGAAAGAGATAAAACTAGATTATGTAGTAGGTGGTGCAGAGATTATAATAAGCCAAAAATCAAAATAATTATATTAATGCACGTACATAAATAGCTCTATATATAAACATACATACACAATCATACATATATACAAATAACACAAATAAAAAAATATAATACATAAACAGTCAGCCAATAATAATAATAGTAGGACAATCAGGGTTAGGGGAAAGACAAATATGTTCTTTAAGAAGAGATTTGAAGTTGCCGATAGATTTAGCTTATTTATACATTTACGTAGTTTGAATGAGTTTCCTATGAGTGTTGACAATACAGCCAAATGAACATTATAGTTAAAAGGTTTTCCTTGCTGTCCTTGAACATGTTTAGTTCGTTTTTTTTTTTAATAAAAGAGTCTGGGCACTGCCTGATGTTACGTGTGCGATTCTAAATTTCTACAAGTATTTCAGACACTTCCTACTAATCCCTTTTTCTACCAATTACAAAATGTTCAATTTGTTAATTAAGTTAATTTCACTTTCCAGGGTGTTGACACTGTTGACGCTACCTCCTCCATGCTTCGTTCTCCTCAAAGCCGGGGGTCGTGATCTCGCCCATGGGCCAAATTGTCCTGGATGACCGATATCCAGGCCTTTTTGGTCTTTTGCGACTTACAAAGTACTATCGACACTGCATTGGACTGAAAAAAGAAATTGGACCCAAATGTCCAAATTGCACTACGTCCCAGAAAAGGAATCATGGCTGTAACAAATTGATCATTACACAAGGCATAAGACATTCAGAATGACGGCACCCCCTTGCCCTGCTACAAAATGGTGTTGCCTCAATCCTGTGCAATGACCAGGCATTAAGACTAAGACAGTCGTGCAAAAGCTCGTTTAGAAATGAATTTTCTCTAATACCAAAGGATACCCTTCCAGGACGGTCAATGGTAGCAGATCAAGTCTTCTATCTCAGCGGGGTGGCCAAGGTCAGGGCCCTCATAGCCCTGAAAACATGCACCAGCGAAGCAAAATTGTTCGAGATACTAACATGACCATGATTCTTTGTCAACTAAGAATAAGATGATTAAAATAATCGAATTGACCCTGCTATTTATATACACGTGATACACATCAGATCATTGTGAGCTGTTAAAGTAGGCTGCTGTTTTGACGGTATTTGATAGGGTAATAAAATGAAATGTAAATCACAAATCACAGTCAAAATCATAAATATATATGGAAGTTTAGAAAAAATATGCATTGATCATCCAAGAGTAAAATTTAAACTACAAATAGGATACTTATTAGGTATGTATATAATGCTGTATTTTACGACCAAAGCAGCAATTTACTTGAATTTTCATGCAACATAATGTCCTACTTCTATGTCAATAGGTATGAGCCGTTTCGGCTGTCGCCAACGAGGTCCATCTTTTGCTCTAACTCTTGTCCTTGCTTCAATACAAACATTTGTTCCTCTCTAAACTGGTTCAAATGGCATCGTAACAGTAACGTAGGAATGTAACTTATTGTGAAAAGTATGACCTTGAATTAAATACTCGTCTCATCTTTGCCTATAGTATTCAGTCCTTGGAAGAGGCTAGTTTTGTTAGTTGTTATGTGACATTTTAATCATGTTTAGAAGCTATTTATGCTGTCTTAATTATTGAACTAAAACATATATCGTAAATCTGTCCGGGTCTCACGCAAATCCAACTTGTTTATCCATGGTTTGTTTGATTTTATCTAAATAATCACAACTTTTCAAATAATAAGTCAAAACATCTGTCACATCTCTGCGGTTCTAAAATGCCCTTGATTCGTTTAAACCATACTTGTCCAGCTGATAATCTTGAACACAATGAAATATTGGCGTCCTGAGCTAGAAGGCCGTCTTTTGCCATGAAAGTGCAGGGACTGCCTTTTAACTTGGGATGGCAGAATGGCTCCATTGTCCAGCGTCGTATCTTGGCGTATCATGTTTTATGCTGCTGAGTATTATCTTCGAATGACTGCTGGCGGCCGGGCTCCTTTCATGTCTCATTCCAATTCTTGTTTCACATCCACATCCAATTTACTTATATGGGAATTCATTAAGTTGGCTAATATATCGGTTACGTAGCACAATATCTAAAATGGATTATAAACTTGATACACATATATGTCAGAAATGTCGAAAACCTAAATGAATAGGGGAAGAGGGGGGACAGTGGATCAATTTTTGTTTTGGCTAAGTAGCCACCTGGCTAATTAATAATTAATAATTATAATTAATAGTTTTTAATAGTTGATTTGTAACCCTAGGTACCTACTTAGGGTTACAAATCAACTATTAAAAATTATTACAAACGATTTTACCAATCATGCCTTACGTATTGACAATAATGATATACCTTAGATTCCTAGACTTTAACGTACATCAATACGACTAAAGTCGTAATGAAATACTTAATACCCTTGCTGTCTTTTCGTTTCCCCAGAAAAGGATGGCTGAGCGAATATCATTTTCATATCACTTATCGCTACAACTGCCAAGTCAGGTGTATTTGGCATTCTAAACAAATGAATACATTATTCATTTGTTTAGCGCATTTGCGTAAAAAACTTACTTCAGCCTCTTTTTTTATCAGTCTTAAAACTTTTCCGACGTAAAAGACTTCCTTATTTTTATTCAATCGGAAAATTACTAGTAGAAATTGTCCTTCTTGCGGCATATTTTCTAATGGGCGAAAATTGTTCGAGTCAATGATATTACTATCAGAGCTGACTTCTTCCAATGAGCAATCTTCATCAGAATGGAGACTTATATTTTCCACGTCTTCTTCGCTCGAGTCGCTTTGAAGGACTCTTCTTTTTGTGGCTTTTGTTACCTTTTTTTATTTTTAGCCAATTGCCTAGCTTCTATTTCATCCTTATTTGGTGTATCCGTGGCAATCATTGATTTGCCTTTGCGTCGTGGTTTTCTGCTGATTCCTGTTTTTCTGAAAATAATCGAATTGACCCTGCTATTTACATACACGTGATACACATCAGATCATTGTGAACTGTTAAAGTAAAATGAAGTGTAAATCACAAATCATCGTCAAAATCATAAATATATATGGAAGTTTAGAAAAAATATGCATTAATCATCCAAGAGTAAAATTTAAACTACCAATAGGACACTTATTAGGTATGTATATAAGATGTATGACAATATTGCACCTAAATGCTGTAGGTATTTTACCACCAAAGCAGCAATTTACTTGAATTTTCATGCAACATAATGTCCTACTTCTATGTCAATAAGTATGAGCCGTTTCGGCTGTCGCCAACGAGGTCGATCTTTTGCTCTAATTCTTGTCCTTCCCAAGTAACATTTTGGACCTATAACTATGTTTACATCATAAAAAGGTTGAGTAAACGTCGTATAAAGGTTTTAGCGGTGACTACCCCCGTTGTATAATAGCGTTTGATAACACGGTCTTGCTCTATAAGCTTAAATAGCCAAATTATCGTATTAGCTGTTGATGTAAAGGTTTACATGAGCATTTTATAAAGCCTTTATAGGCAGGTGCTATAAAAGCCTCGAATATAGACAGTATAGAGCAATATTACTGTTTAACAGTGCTTGAAATCACTATTGTGTATCTAATTTGCGCTATAAGGTTTCCCTGATAACCGCTATAAAAGTTGCGTTTTAGCAGTGATGAACCAAAACAATACAAGGATATTACGATATTGTGGTTCCACAAATCACTGCTATACCTAGTACATTATACTTTAATAGTCATAACGATGCCGTAATAGAGCGGTTTTGCTTTATAATCAAACACCGGATTGACGGGGGCAAAAATTTACCAGTGCTAGTGATTAATTAAAAATCGACTAAGTTTATCGACATCGATAAAAATCATTTTTTAACCATCATTATCATAACTAATGGCTAAGTTTGAATACTTTTAATTATGTGGAAACTTCTTTCATTTATACTTATCGCAACTATAAACAACCGATATCTGATCTGTTTCAAGTCACTTTTGACAAACTTTGAAATTATATTGAATTATTCATCCAGTACAACAATATTATTGAGCATTCCTACCAATTAAGCCTACCTTTTTGTTTTTGTAAAGTCGGTTAAAATGCCTCGCAAGAAAAAAGATCGTTCATCTTCATAAAAAGCTGACCTGAAGTTGATTCCCAAAAAAGTTTATTTTTGTGTACAACCGTTCTTAATTCAAATTCTTAAAATTACACAACGGTTGTACGCCATTTTTATCGATATCAACTTAGGTAATGTGTCCTCGCACTATTAAACGTCAGTACAGATTTGCCCCCGTCAATCCGGTGTTTGTTTATAATCGATTTTCAGGACATTTTTATAGCAGTTAAAAGTGTTTTGATGGTTTTGGAATGCCTGTTATAGTCTCATTGTGGTAGACGTCACTGAGTCTCTTTTATATAGCCGAAGCTTTCTATAATGGTTTTGGTTGTTCTTTTAAAACACAACAGCGTATAGATAAATTAACGAGAGCATGCAATTGCATATGTATAGTATTGTATGTTTACAGCCATTCTTTATTTGAATTTTCTATTTTCTCGTACTATCAGCATAAAAAGAGGTCTGTTGTATACTACTCAAAAGAAAATAGGGGCCATTGGTATTAGTATGGTGATCGTTACGTGAAAATTATATTAAACAGCAATATATACATTTTCTAGCTATTAGACTTAAACAACAGAACGAATGAGGCTGGATTCTTAAGGATGCGGGAATTAGCTACTTATCAATTAGTTTATGTCCAATATAATTAACAATAAAATTGAAAAATGCAAGTGGCCCTTATTTTGTTTTGAGCAGTATATATTGAAGAAGTAAATACCAAAATAATGTCAGTGTCAAATTGTGAATATTATTTACGTTGTGCATATATTTTTACGTCTGATTTCATTGTATTCTCACAATTATCAGAATAATTTTGTGTCAGCCCGTACGGCTATTGAACTGTTCCAATACTGTATTTTCTCAAGAAAACCTCAGCAGGTTTTCCTGAGGGACTACCGTATGGGATTCTTCAAGAAAGAACCCCCAAACGTGGGATACAAAGAAAACCGGTCGTTAAACACAGATGGGTCAATCTTAGTTCACTAATGTTAGACCAAACAACTTATGGCCAAATGTTTCATTTGACAAAAGTTTCATTTGACCTAATGCATTTTTTTCTTAAATAGAAAGCTTTATAGGATTATTATAAAACAAACATAACCTAACCTTATGCTTATGACTTCTATTTGATGATTTTCAAAGAATACCCGAAAATACCACTGTTTTGACGAAAAATGCATTAGGTCAAATGAAACATTTGTCAAATGATACATTTGGCTAAAAGTTGTTTGGTCAAGAGACAGGACCCCGTCAATCTTATATTAAGTAGTTGATGTCCATGATAACATGACAGAAAAGGCGGTTAAAAACAAAACCAGTAGTGACATAATAAAGTTGATATTTGCCCACTTAGCCAGGAGCCAGGAGATAACATGACATAGAATTTGGGTAAAAGCTGAGCTAGTAGTGATATTAACAACTTTTAAGTCGGCATCGGGAAAATAGAGAAAAGTTTAAGAGGATTTTACTCGTAAACCCATAATTTATTGTTTTACTACGCATAATCTAATTAAAAACGCATATAACAAACTTAACATTATGAATGATGTCCCACTCTTTCCATAAAACAATGGCTTTAATATAAACATTCATTACCTTCTTAAACCGTTAATTACCATCCTTCTTAAAATTGGAAAGAAAAGGAGGTAATGATCACGATATGAATGAAATTTTCAATGTTTATTTCGTCTAACTCGTTTCGTAATTGACCTTGAGTCTATAAAATTATTTGACCGAACCGTCATTCAAAACAGCACAAACAGACAATAATATAGAATTTTACATGCAGTACTTACTGAATGCGTTACTGGATGGCGATGAAAACCAAACGATACCAAACCTCTTTTACACACGCGAGAACGCAGGTATCTCCGTCGGGAGCGCCGTAGAGGCGTCTCTCAAGGCAGCTAGCGGTTGAACGAACTACTAAAAATGTTTTGAATCGACGGTAGGCACTGCCCGGATACTCTATCTAGCGATATATACCTTATCCATTTCCCACGACGGTAATGTAGGGATCAACAGTGACATACACTTTAGAAGCTGTAATTTATTTTCTGTGATAAATAAAAAATCATAATTTAACACTCGAAAACATAACTATATTCCCTATCGATTGAACATAAAACAAAAACTCAGGGTTGAGTATTTAAGGTTCAACTGAAGGTCAAAGTCATACCAACATGCATTTTGTGTCGAGATGAATGAAAAAAACGGGTCTTAATTGTAAATATAAAGAAAACAACATGTTTTCTACGGTAGTTTTTTCGATGCCTCTATACCTTTCATAAAACGCAATAATCCTGCATTCATAGATTTTTGAAAATTCCAGTACTTTTTTTTTAAATTACCAATAATACCGATTTGTACGAAATGAGAGAACGACCCACGACTGCTAAGAATAAATTACCTTACCAAAATTGCGGAATATCGGTCTAAAGATAGACCACTAGTTTATACTGATGAAACCTACATCCACACTTCACATGAGTCCGGAGAGGCTTGGACCGATGGAACAGAATTTGGTGTAAAAAAACAAATCAGTACATGCCAGCGGTTAATAATAGATAGATAGATAGATAAATCATTTATTTGGCATTTTGCAACAAAATAAAAACAAAGAAATACAGAAAAAAAACAACAATAAAAGAACAAGTAAAACAATTGTGGTACGGAACTAGAATTATAAATTAAAATTACGGCATACTTGTGCGTTGCAATAATGCCAAAGAGGCACGCCTATATTACAAAATCTGCAACCAAATAGCCAAGAGGAATTCCTGCCACTTGCTTGTCCAAGAGAAATCTTTTAAATTTTTATTTAAAAGATTTCTTGGATGGTAATTGTTGAAGTGGCGGAGGAATGTTATTCCAGCATTTGGTTGCAAGATAACGAAAACTGCCAGTAAAGGCAACCGTCCTGTAGGGGTGTACTTCTAAGATACATCGCCGTGTTGACCTAGTGCCATAATGTGAGTGAAAAGACGAGACCCTTATTTTTCTGAACAGATAATCAGGTTTTTGGTATTTAAGAACATCAAACAACAGGCAGGCGAGGTGTAAGTGTCGACGTGATGACATATTTAAAATGGAACTTCTATTAAGGTATGGTGTAATATGACTTCTGGGTGGGATACTATAGCAAGAACGACAACATGCGTTTTGTACACGCTGAACGAGACGACGCCTTTTAGCCAGTAAACGTGGTCCATAGATGATGTCTCCGTAATTTAATCTGGATAGAATCAGAGATTCACACAGAGCTACTCGTACCTGTTCGCTCAAAAGATTTCGGATTGGGTACAAGACCTTGAGCCGGAAAAAACAAGATTTTACCAGATTTTTTACGTGGCTCTTTTGAGAGCCACGTAAAAAATCTGGTAAAATCATAATGGACAGTCAGTTACGCTTTGGCGTAACTGACTGTCCATTATGATCCCCAGATTCCTAGCTTCCTCTACTCGTTCAATTTGTGTACCACCAATAGCTACTGCTGGGTTACCGTTCAAAATTCTTGAAATTTGAGTTTTGGAACCAAGGATATCATAAATTTGGATTTCTGTGGATTCAGCAGTAACCCGTTTTTATCAGCCCACGAAGCAATACTGTTCAAATCGTCATTTATTTTGCAGACAGACTGCAAAATCTCGTGGAGCAGCTGACAGGTACAATTGAACATCATCTGCGTATAAATGAAATTTACAGTGCCTAATGGCGTTGACTATATAGCGACATTTAGAATGGTCGGCTCATATCCCAGTACATGTGTACGTGTATATGAGCTGACACAGCAAGCGCGGCCCGGCGGTGCCGGCCGCGGCGTCCCCGGCCCCCAGTTGCTACTGGGGCCTGTAACGTGTAACATCAATTTTGGTTTCATATAATATATTTTTATCGACAAGGTCATCTTTCACTTATCAATCCCCGGAGTCAGGAGCACCCCAGTAGTACACTCAACAACTATATCAGCACTATATATAATAAAAAAGTAACGGTCCGAGTATAGACCCCCGAGGAACGCCACGAAGTAAGGGTTTTGCCGCTGATTCCAACAAGGTGGCATTTTGCTAAGGTGACCTTTGCTATTTTAACCGATTGTGTTCGATTACTTAGGTACCTAATTATTAAACCATAAAAGTGACTTTGCATCGATACCATAGAATGTCAATTTAGAAAGAAGCAGAGGAATATTAATACTGTCAGAAGCTCGGGAGAAATCTAATAGTACCAGACACGTGCCCTTGCCCGAGTCTAGCTCTGACAGAATATTGTCAACGACGTCCATAAGTGCGGTAAAGTAATAGTGCACGCAGGAGGAAAATATGGTTTTATTCCCAACACTTTGTTAATGTTTAAGGCAAACCAAAAAACGGGAGATTACCATGACCAGATGAACTTTGTCAACTACGAAAAATGGTTAAAAGAAAAAGTAATACCGAGTCTTAAACCGAATAGCGTACTTATCGTGGATAATGCGTCCTATCACAACAAACTGTTGAATCGTGCTCCAACGTCAAATTCTCTTAAACAAGAAATGATGGATTGGTTGACAGAACACAAACAAAAATATTGGTAAAAAATTGTAAGAAAACACAAATTCTCTTTTTAGAACTATTTCTTAGCTTAGGATTATTGTCATTTTGAGAGTACAAAATTGACAATGATTCATAAATACAAAATAAACTCGATTACTTTCATCACTCAGCAAATATTCCGTTGACTCAAGCACAACATTAACGTTTTTTAATAACACAAATCACAACACAGTGTGCCTGTCAATTTTTTTTTGAAAAATAATTGTAAATTTGGGTTTTTTGACAGTAAAAAAAAATATAGTGTCAAAACATTCTAGATTCTTAATTTCGACGCTCTCTACAAATCCAACATAATAAGCCCATTTTTTTTTCTCGTAATACCGAACCAAGACACTCGTCATTAACACTAATATTGTTTAAGAGTCCGCAGTAAGCTCGGCCGAATTTCACCTTCCCATACAAACGTAGTTATGCTCTCATTTTAAAACTACGTGTTGGATTGTGGCGAAACTTTGCATATACATTGACATGAGTCAATGTATATGTGATGACTATGTCTGTAATTAGTTTATATAGTTCCAGTGCATAAAACAAACAAAATACAGCAAAAACAAGTTATGTATGAAAAACTTAAATTCACTGTTTTTTTTTACTATGGTATCTGAAGCTACATAAACTAATTACTGACATAGGTATACCTCATGTCATTTTATATGCAAAGTTTCGTTACAATACAACACGTAGTTTTAAAATGAGAGCGTAACTACGTTTGTATAGAGAATCGAGCTTACTGCGGACTCTTAAGTATGCCTGACTATTAATTTGTTTCTTTTATTATTTTCTGTAACTGTTCTATCATTGTTGCTTTCCTGTTTTTTAATCGATATTCTAGCACTAATTTCGGTTTCATTCTGCCCTGTTTTTTAACCCCCGACGCAAAGAGGGGGTGTTATAAGTTTAACGTGTCTGTGTGTCTTTGTATCTGTGTATCTGTCTGTGGTATCGTTGCTCCCAAACGGATGGACCGATTTGAATGCGGTTTTTTTTATTTGAAAGCTGATGTGATCCCGAATGTTCTTAGCTATTGTTTCATGAAAATCTGTTTAGCCGTTTTTGAGATATTGGACTATGAAATGAAAATGTCGGGGTTGTTCAACTTTTCTAAGTTGTAGTTATATATAATGTTCAGTCCCGGTATCAGTTAAATTCAGTCCGCAATCATTTATTATTTAAAAATAAAAATCCAATATCTCAAAAACGGCTAAACAGATTTTCATGAAACAATAGCTAAGAACATTCGGGATCACATCAGCTTTCAAATAAAAAAAACCGCATTCAAATCGGTCCATCCGTTTGGGAGCAACGATACCACAGACAGATACACAGATACAAAGACACACAGACACGTTAAACTTATAACACCCCCTCTTTGCGTCGGGGGTTAAAAAACAGGGCAGAATGAAACCGAAATTAGTGCTAGAATATCGATTAAAAAACAGGAAAGCAACAATGATAGTTACAGAAAATAATAAAAGAAACAAATTAATAGTCAGGCATACTTAAGAGTCCGCAGTAAGCTCGATTCTCTATACAAACGTAGTTACGCTCTCATTTTAAAACTACGTGTTGTATTGTAACGAAACTTTGCATATAAAATGACATGAGGTATACCTATGTCAGTAATTAGTTTATGTAGCTTCAGATACCATAGTAAAAAAAAACAGTGAATTTAAGTTTTTCATACATAACTTGTTTTTGCTGTATTTTGTTTGTTTTATGCACTGGAACTATATAAACTAATTACAGACATAGTCATCACATATACATTGACTCATGTCAATGTATATGCAAAGTTTCGCCACAATCCAACACGTAGTTTTAAAATGAGAGCATAACTACGTTTGTATGGGAAGGTGAAATTCGGCCGAGCTTACTGCGGACTCTTAAACAATATTAGTGTTAATGACGAGTGTCTTGGTTCGGTATTACGAGAAAAAAAAATGGGCTTATTATGTTGGATTTGTAGAGAGCGTCGAAATTAAGAATCTAGAATGTTTTGACACTATATTTTTTTTTACTGTCAAAAAACCCAAATTTACAATTATTTTTCAAAAAAAAATTGACAGGCACACTGTGTTGTGATTTGTGTTATTAAAAAACGTTAATGTTGTGCTTGAGTCAACGGAATATTTGCTGAGTGATGAAAGTAATCGAGTTTATTTTGTATTTATGAATCATTGTCAATTTTGTACTCTCAAAATGACAATAATCCTAAGCTAAGAAATAGTTCTAAAAAGAGAATTTGTGTTTTCTTACAATTTTTTACCAATATTTTTGATTATTTATTTGGTAGAGGCCGAGGTCAAGGATATTATTTTATTATTATTTTTTAACAAGATTTTTATTATGTACATGCATCGCGACGGAAGATGGGTTCACACATAATTCTAATGAATGTTTTATTGCTCTGAGGTTTTGTTTGTTAAATTTAACAAAAAAAAAATTTTTTTTCACCAAGTTAGATTTTGCTTTTAAATCCTTCGGATACTTACCTTAAACTTTCGATCTCAAGTTATGTAAAGTAAAAACTTACTTGATTGTGTTGTTTTGTTATTATTTTAAGTTTAAGAGACCAAGTTCCTTTCAGTTTTTGAATATTTTTTAAGTTTTGGAGACAATTTTCTTGAAATTATTATTTATGTTATGAAAAAACGAAATAAAACTAAACTAAATGTTAAATCCTTCTGTTGTTTATTTTCTAGGTAGCTACTTACATATACTAACTAACTTACTAACCTACCCACATACATACATTACAACAGACGTCACAACCCAGAATGAATGCTCCTTTATAAAAAAAATGTGTGACACTCCATTGTGTGACCAAAATTTAAATATTCTGTTGTGTTTATTTTGTGTGACTATTTTTGAGATTGACTTTCATCTTTTGGTTCCACCGCACTACAACTAACGCAATCTTGTCGAGCGAAATGGAGACACGGCGAACGGTAGGACTGCTTGAATGAACACCATCTAGTGTGTGCTATCTGAACCAAATATCTTGCTAGTCAAGATAGAGGCGGCGCTACTGGGCTCTCATTAGGTGTTGCGTATGACCGATGGGGGCAGCACTTGTGGAAAAATGGAAAGTGCGTGATTCTATGATTTATGTTTATTACTAGCTGTTGCCCGCGACTTCGTCCGCGTAGAACTTGTTACCGTTTTAGAAAAATAATTGCTATTAAATGATTGTAGGCGGAACCTTAATTACAGCTGCCCTTAACAAAGTTCTACCATCTTAAGGGATGATTTCCGAGATAAAAACTATCCTATATCCTCAAGTTAGGTTCTCAAATTATCTGTAAGTACGAAAAATTTCATCTAAATCCTTTCAGGGATTAAGCGTGAAAGGTAACAGTGCGATGAGTTCATTAGTTTAAATAGAAAATTCTGTTTTTACACATATAAATATCTTAAAAATCATCAACAGACGTTTCAGCTTAAATTGTATATTTTTCATAATGTATTAAAGAAAGCTACATTACTGAAAATAGTTTTGAAAGCAAACGTAATCTAATGCTAAAAGACGTAGAACTTTCCATCTCCATCAGCCGTCCCCTTTTATCGGTGTTAGAGAATAATATTATTCTGATTAACCAAAAAAAAAATTACATTAACAAAATAATCCGCACTTACTAAAGTAGTAGTATCACTCAGCAAATATTCCGTTGACTCAAGCACAACATTAACGTTTTTTAATAACACAAATCACAACACAGTGTGCCTGTCAATTTTTTTTTGAAAAATAATTGTAAATTTGGGTTTTTTGACAGTAAAAAAAAATATAGTGTCAAAACATTCTAGATTCTTAATTTCGACGCTCTCTACAAATCCAACATAATAAGCCCATTTTTTTTTCTCGTAATACCGAACCAAGACACTCGTCATTAACACTAATATTGTTTAAGAGTCCGCAGTAAGCTCGGCCGAATTTCACCTTCCCATACAAACGTAGTTATGCTCTCATTTTAAAACTACGTGTTGGATTGTGGCGAAACTTTGCATATACATTGACATGAGTCAATGTATATGTGATGACTATGTCTGTAATTAGTTTATATAGTTCCAGTGCATAAAACAAACAAAATACAGCAAAAACAAGTTATGTATGAAAAACTTAAATTCACTGTTTTTTTTTACTATGGTATCTGAAGCTACATAAACTAATTACTGACATAGGTATACCTCATGTCATTTTATATGCAAAGTTTCGTTACAATACAACACGTAGTTTTAAAATGAGAGCGTAACTACGTTTGTATAGAGAATCGAGCTTACTGCGGACTCTTAAGTATGCCTGACTATTAATTTGTTTCTTTTATTATTTTCTGTAACTGTTCTATCATTGTTGCTTTCCTGTTTTTTAATCGATATTCTAGCACTAATTTCGGTTTCATTCTGCCCTGTTTTTTAACCCCCGACGCAAAGAGGGGGTGTTATAAGTTGAACGTGTCTGTGTGTCTTTGTATCTGTGTATCTGTCTGTGGTATCGTTGCTCCCAAACGGATGGACCGATTTGAATGCGGTTTTTTTTATTTGAAAGCTGATGTGATCCCGAATGTTCTTAGCTATTGTTTCATGAAAATCTGTTTAGCCGTTTTTGAGATATTGGACTATGAAATGAAAATGTCGGGGTTGTTCAACTTTTCTAAGTTGTAGTTATATATAATGTTCAGTCCCGGTATCAGTTAAATTCAGTCCGCAATCATTTATTATTTAAAAATAAAAATCCAGACTAGACTTCTTGTTAAAAAATAATATAAAAAATATTAGCCTTGACGTCGGCCTCTACCAAATAAATAATAAAAAATTGTAAGAAAACACACATTTTCTTTTTAGAACTATTTCTTAGCTTAGGATTTTTGTCATTTTGAGAGTACAAAATTGACAATGATTCATAAAAATAAACTCGATTACTTTCATCACTCAGCAAACATTCCCTTGACTCGAGCACAACCACAGATAACCTCCAATAGATAGAGCCTATAAGCGATTTAGTTCGATGCAAAGGTCACCACAGTTGGCGGTAGGTGCGGGTTGCGGGGAGGTCGGTAACGGCGCTGCGATTGGCTGTTTCGAAAATAGCGCGCTTTGTCACATCATGGCGACAGAAGCGCAGTGATGGGACGCGTTGGTCGTTAACGGTTTTTAGCGGTGCCGCAATCAATTGTTAGTAGAATGTTTTACATGGCGTAGGTACCTGTTAACATAGTTTACATTTTTGAATGGCTGTCACTGATATATTATTATCATGTTTCGTTCATCGACTGTTTTGATCACCACATAACATAAAAAAGTATGTTAATCATAATCACATCAAGTAGTCATATTAAATAATGATTTCTAGCCATTTTAGAACATTTACTGCATTATCGTGTTTATATATGTGCCTTCGTCCCGTTCGTATTTTACATACTTACTAGGAAAGGGCGAATGCGATGTTTATTCGACATTAACGCGAATGTTCTAGCTAGGCTTATGTATGATATTTTAAGATTGATATAGCTAGGTAAGGAAGACAAATAAAAACGATGTCATAAAAAAGTACATATATTTATTCAATGTGATAAAATTATACGGTTGATGATAATCCTCGTAATCATTCAAGAAGGCGTTAACGTGCTCACTAGCGCCACTGGTAAATAATTGTGATTATTTAAATTTAACGATAGATGATATTTAAAAAAGGAGGCCGCTACACACTGTATTTTGTAATTAAGCTACACAACTAACCACTTCCGAGATCCCTCACACGTTATCGAAGTCCAGCATGAGGTCCATCTCGTGACACTAGTCCTAATTGCTCTCGAAGACGATTCGAAAAAACCTTCAAGAACTTACTACCTATGTATTCATTATTAAATTCTATTTCATTTTACTTTATATGAATGAATACTAATACATAGCAATAGCTAACTTCGACACTACATATTATTCTACAATACTCTAAATTACCCAAAAAATAAAATAAAACTACATAATATCTACTCTTAAATCAACAAAAAACTTCCACCACGGCTATCATGCGACGGCGCGCGAGCTCTCGATTTTTCTCGCACTATCCGTCTCTTTCTTATTAGAACACTTAGAACAATAGGTATAGTGCGAGAAAAATCGAGAGTATGTCACGGCCGTCTCATGATAGACGTGCTGTAGGTACTACAATAATATATTCCATTAATTAGCTCTGGAAGCTATAAAATAGGGCGAGATAGTAATTTACTACGTCTCTCTCTACCTCATAGCTTGTAAGACGGTTGCAGTCCGCCACACTGCCTTCTTGGTGCAGTTTAAACCAGATATAGTACATCGTATACATTATCTATGATTTCTTACAAAATAATTTTGACAAGGCAATGACAAGGATATAAGTATTAATTATCTTTCTTTGATGAATTTTCGTATTAAAATAGTACACGAAAGCACGGATGAGTTAACGTATTGTTTCCTTAAATGAATCTGAATCGGTAAAATTCGAAAGCATCTCTAGCCCATCACTAGAGTGTCACGTGCTTTCGTGAGAAAGGAACAGTATATTGGAATTTCCATTTGATGAAAAGGGACATGGATACTTCACTACTTTTTATGGACCAGCGTAAAATGAACTCCGCGTGACAGACTGAAATTTACATTTATATGATAAATTTAACTTACCTGTGAAATGTTATTCAGTGGGTTGTCTAATTAGACGTTCGGGAGTTTTTTCATCACCACTTCACACAGCAAGAACTAACTTTTGTCGCAAAAACAAGATTAATTTGTTGGTTGTTTGACGCACGTAAAGAACGCGTACCTGGTCGATACTGACAATATGGCGCGGGGTAGTGGTGGGTTATCAGTGCAAAAACATATATGCGTGGTGACCGCACGTCGCCCTATAGGCTCTATCTATTGGAGGTTATCTGTGAGCACAACATTCACTTTTTTAATAACACAAATAGCCGGGACGGTGTCCCTGTCTTTTTTTTTTGGAAAAACTGGGTTTTTTGACGGTTAAAAAAAAAAAAAAAAAAAACATTCTAGATTCTTAATTTCGACGCTCTCTACAAATCCAACATAATACGCCCATTTTTTTTATCGTAATACCGAACCAAGACACTATCATTAACACTAATATTGTTTAAGTATGCATGACAGGTATCTGTATTTGTTTATTTTATTATTTTCTGTAACTGTTGTATCATTGTTGCTTTCCTGTTCTTTAACATGCATCGTTCTCTCTCATACAGCATCACTCTCTTGACAGATCCATCTCCATTTCTTCACCTTCATACTGCTATCTGATTCTGCATGTGTTACCTTGCTGTCTATGCTTGTATCACTATCTTCATTTTGTAAGTACTTCTTTGACTGCATCAAACGTCTTTTTTTAATTGTATTTTCATCTCTTTTATATTTTTTTTCTTTTCTGTTTTAAATTATGAGTTGATAAATCAAAACAATCACAGAAGCCAAAATCTACTCCACAAAAACAGCTCAATTTCCTAAATTTTATAATTTCTTTATTTGGCGTCGATAGTACTTGATAAATGGACATCGTATTCGGAACGGCAATTAGGTTTCGTGCCATCGCATCCAAATGATTGGTCAAAGTGAGTATATCATCATCAGGGACAAGAAAATAATTGATTTTCGAAGAGTTTTTGTTTACTAATAAGTCATAAGCCGCCTTAGCATCAGGAATATCATACCCGTGTGTGACATTTCGGTCTTAATTTCTCTTTGTTGCTCCTCCAATGCCGTCAGCTGCTCCTTTTCCATGTCCGGCTTCGAAGAAGGACCAAGTCGCTTTTTCGAACCCTAGTTTAGAAATGGTTGTATTCATCATGTAAAAATTCTTTTTTTGCTTTTGAGTGAAAGTGAATTTTCTTTACTGCCGGAAATTTTTCTTTAACCAATTTCAATACTGGGGTAGGATGGGTCCAGATAGCGCCAGGGGTATGACTGTTATTTTCCGAAATTGTTCAAAAAGATACAGTTTGTGGTCCTTCTTCGTTCTTGGCATAAATTACACCAGTGTGTAATGATATCTGTCGTTTGGAGGCACCGAAGTGCATTGCTTGTACTTCTTGTGTCAACTTGCATATATAATTTTCAGAAAAGTCACAATGCGAGACGATATCTTTGTCTGTCAGATTATCCTTACAATTTGAGTACATTTTAAACTGATGCGTTATGTTGAATTGATGCTTTTTAAACAGATGTAACTGATTACAAAATATCTTTTGAAGAGATTCTAATGACCCTGTAGTTTCTTCTTTAATTGTTCTTTTTGTTGTTTTTTCTTCATTTTGTTGACCGGTAGTACTTTTTCTATATTTCATTTGTTTTGTAACCCACGTACTCCATGAAACTTGGTCTTTTGGATTTCGCTGTGTCAAGTTAAAATCAAAACTTTTATTCTAGCAGGAGTCACACTCATTATACATACATTTCCTATCATTTACATTGCACGAAACTGTAGAGACTAGCTGAGTTAAGTCCTCCGTCTTAATCACACTTAACTGCTTTAACTTACTAGCCATGAAACTTAAATTTGCGTGCTTAACGCACGCACAAGTGTTTCTGTTCACTATTTTCGGATCCAAGACGTAAAATAGCGAGCAAATGTGGCATACGCAAGCGTACCCCCTTCGTTTTTATACGTCCTGTGTAATTCTTTTAAGGAATCCATTAAATATCTTATTTCTGGAGCTACGGACAAACCAAACGGTAATCTTAAGAATTTGTAACAGCCGAGAGGACTGTTAAATGTACATAAATTACTCGAGCCTTCGTCTAGCTTAATATTGTAAAACCCATTGGACAAGTCGAGAACAGAAAAATATCTCTTATTGCATATTCTTCGTACAATTTCGTCTAATGTGGGTATTAAATGATGCTCTCTTATTAGAGCTTGATTGAGATCTTTAGGGTCGAGGCAAATTCTCAATGAACCATTTTTCTTTTCAATGATTACCAGATTACTCACAAAACTATTCGGGTGATCTACCTTAGCTATAACTTCATGCTTCACCAGAGCCTCCAGCTTATCCGCGAGGCGTGTCATGAGCGCGTTCGGCACTCTGCGCGGACCGCCGACTCACCACAGGCTCCACACCAGGTCGAATGCGCAGCTGCAGAGGTCTATCGAACTCCCCTACACCCTGGAATAGTTTGTTGTGTTTATTAATTATACAGTCTTTACTTTTAATGTTAATATTATTCTCACTGTGTTACAGGTTCAGTTTTTAATGTGTCTATTTTAGTATTATTTAATAATTTTAATTGCACTAATGAAGCTAGCCCCATAATTGGCCTGACCTTTTCATTAATAACTAAAAACTCAGTATTAATAACTTCACTGTTTTTAATATTAGAAACCCTTAATGTGACTTTTCCCACTGGGTATAATTTTCCACCTCCGAAGACCTCAATTAATGTTTTTGTCTCAGACATTTTAATATTAGAATCATCATCGACAATCATCTTCAGAGTATCTAAACTGATCTCATTAATCTGGGCACCTGTATCACATTTAAACTGAACCCTCTTATTTTCCACCCGTAGAGACTCAGTCCACTCATTATTACCAAAATTTATAGAATAGACTAGTCACAAGTCTTGCACATCATTGCAAGCTTCGTCACCACCTTCATAATTGTTCATATAATGAACCTGGCCTTTCATAAAGGTACAACCCACACTGAAATGATTGAATCGGTTACATCTAGAGCATACTTTGCCGTAGGCTGGACACTGCCTTGGCCCATGCTCCGTGTTACACTTTTTGCAATTATAAAATGCTTTATTATACTGTACACCATTATTATTTCTATCACTTGAAGAGTGAACCTGACCATTTTTATTATTCTTATGATTATTAGCATAATACTTAGCTTTGTTAGCCTGTTGCCCCTGCTGCGCTGGCCTCTCCCACTGCGCCACATGCACCTCCGGGGCATTCAGCGTCTTCACAAACTCTCTGGAGAGCTCCGCAGACCGGCAGACGTCAACCGCCCTCTCCAGTGTCAGGTCCTTCATCTCCAGGAGCTTCTGCTGCACCCTTTGATCCCAAACTCCAGTGACAATTTTGTCCCTGATCATCCTGTTCTTTTGTTCCCCGAATTTACAGTTCTCTGCTAGCTTCCTGATTGCTGTGTAATATGTGTCGAATGATTCTCCGTCTTCTTGATTTCGTTTGTTGAGATTATAGCTGTTAATGACTTCGTTTTGCTTCGGTTTGAAGTAGTCGTCGAATATTGTGAGCACATCTTCAAGTTTGTCCTTGTCATTGTCATCTGTTTTAAGCACATTAAAATACAACTCCTGTGCCTGTTGTCCTATGCAATTAATTAATATTGCAGCTTTTCTAGCCTCCGACAGTTTTTCTAAACCTGCCGCCAGGACGAAGAAAGACAATTTAAATCGCTGCCATCGTGGCCAGCAATTTTCAATATCGTCAGACTTTGCGGCATTTTGTACTCGACGGCACACATGTTGTCAATTTTCACTTCAGATTTGTTCTCCGATTCGTTGTCACTCATATTCGATGTTCTTCATAAATGAGGTTCTTCTTCGTACTTTAGTATTAATATTGTTAAAAATGCCGGGCCGGTGAAAACCGTGTTGGAGGTTACCTTTTTTAATCTTCTTGAATCTTCATGCATTCGGTTCGTTTCGGCTGCGCCATGTATTATTGTTGATTAAAAGATATGTTTTAGTCTTCAGAGATGTTTATTTTATAGCTTCTTAAATTATTTTATATATTAAAACAAGAGTGCGTGTATATCGCTAGAGGGATGGGCGATCAAGGAAGGGTGTCACTTTGACAGCTTGAACGTACTTTTTTATGTGCGTTCGGATACTGCTACAGTTTTCTTGTCTTGTGTAAAGTTCTGAACTCTTTTTGAGATTTGGGACAAGGTCGATTTATGCTAAGATTGTCGCCTATTATATATATATTTATTTTAAAGTTACATTTGCAGTGAATGGGACAACAAATTAAAAAGCAACAAGATTCTATTAACTGTGATTTTATTTTTAATAAGACGTTAACGTCGTCGTGTCCGGTAATAATGTCATCTACATATTTTTGTTGGCACAAGACTTCCGCGGCCAACGGAAATTCCTAGCCAAATCGCTAACTCAATTCTAACAGACACCTTGTCGCCAGGAAGGACGAACTTTTAAGTCCATAAGTCAGCCTGCATAGTTTCATACATTGTATTGGCGAGTCAATATTGTCCCTCCAAAGTATGTTTTGTAATGGCCAATGCTTATTAGGATCAATTAAAATCATTCTAAACATTTTCTTAATGTCGGCAAGCAGGATGTATTTAGGGAACCTAAACTGTATGAGGTATCAAACAACTCGGCCTGGACAATAGGTCCATTTAAAAGGACATTATTCAATGAAATCCCATTTTTGGTCAACATCCCACCATCCCGGACTGCCCGCATTTTTGTAGTCTGGCTACTCTGATTAAAGGCCGGGTAATGCGGAAATACACGCAATCATTTATTAGATCATACTTTGAAATATCATACACCCTAGCATGGCCAAGGTCAATTATATTTGGCAATAAACTCTTTATATTTTTTGTATATTTTTTTAACTTTTAACAGGCGTTTTTCTAGGTTAATAAAACGTTGTAATGCACTAGAGAACGAATCTTCTAAACCCAGCTCGGTCAGCGGCTTCTTCAAAGGCAATGCAACTTGAAATCTGACGTTACTTACATGTGTGCGGCAAGGTTTCTGATTCAATGCCGCCGTCAATAATCTGTCGACGTTACTCAATATATATAATGACTATTAACAACGGTAAACACATCTCAATCTCAATATTATCTCACCCGTATCACAATGCGGGCTCTGCAGCCCGTCGCAGCCTGTCTGCTGCAAGTAAAAATTGAGTGCGTGGTGCTTAGCCGCCGCTGTTTGTACTAGCTAAAACCATGTCTCACTTACACCGTCCCCCGGCCCCTCTCAGAGGTGTAACTCATGCTGAAAAAAATATTTTTAAAATAATATTAAATTGGTAATTACTGATAAACCAAACTCAATAAATTGCAAACATATTTAATGATTTCTTGATATCCATAGGAAAAATACAAATAAATAATATACCCAAAGGTTACCCTGTAATTTCACCTTTGAATAATTCAATGTATTTATACCCAACAAATGACCATATAATACTAATTATGATAACAATCAGAATGGTTTTAGAAAGAAAAGGTCAACTGTCACGGCTTTTCGGCTTGCCACGTACGTGATTTTACTCAACAATAAAAACCTACTCAAATGGTGAAATCGTAACTATGAGTAGGTACCTAGTGCGTAGGCTGATGTTTTCGGAGTGCGACATTACATAATCGTTGTCTCCATCAAAATCAATTTAGTGTACAAAGGTCTTGAAATTATTCGAGCCCATTCATTGATGACAGGCCACGACAAAGGATTCTATTAAAAGGACTGTCACCCCGGTATGGAATATAATTGCCTCGTTTACAGTAGATTCCGATATCAGACAAGTGGGATGATACTGCAGGCAATAACGTTTTTTCATATTTTCCTTTTAAATTCAAATGACGTTTCTAGGGAGCACTTTGTTGTTTATTGGATCCCGTTTATTGATGGTTTTATTTTTAGTAATAATAATAATAAGCTTTTTTATTTCCATATCGCTTAACTGTTATAGTCGTTCGGTTTGAGTTGTTTCCAATCTACTTAAAGGAACAATGCTTTTGTTGACTGAAACCGCAAAACACCAAAATTACCATATTGTAAAAAGTCGTTACAGCCACCTAGAAGTAATAGGTTACGAGTGCACTAATAGGAAAATGGCGGTCCAGGTGCCTTTTGACTTGTTCGATTCTCAGTACTCAAGTAAACGCCAGGGATGTATTTAAATATTATAATTCTATTAAAGCAATTTAAACTTTTGGCAAAGGCCCTAAAGTTGAAAATCCAGTAAAATGTTAATGCATGCAGTTTTTGTCTACGAAGTGTGCTTATCTTTTATGACGGACAATGAGGTAGCAAACCCGCACAATGAGACAATGGATTGGACACAACTCAAACCGAACGACTAATACCTATTACCCTTCATTATCCTATGATTACCTCGTTTTAACATTACCTACTTCCTGGATTAGTTAGTTTTCTTTTTTACTATAATGAAATGTTACTTATATGTATACATTTTTTTTTGATAGGAACCCCTTTATGTGTACAGGCCTTCTTCTAGGGTATCTTTTTAATTAGTATTAAATAAAAACATCGATATGGGTATAGGTTACATGTACTTTTTGCATTCTGCTATTTTTCTTATAAGAATTTTCAATTCTGGTCACAACTTCCGAATCCCAAGAACAAATATCGCATTAAATATCGTTTTTATGAGCTTGACCTGAAGAAGTTGCCTCCGTCCAAGTCCTGGCGGTGGCCTTGATGCCTGCAAATTGCGGCGTTGTCGGTGAATAGCATGCTGAGTCATCGCAGAACGTGTTCCTCGCTTACGCTGATGCACTCCGTAAACATCTCTAAGGCGTAATAAATAAGTTCCTATCTTGTCGGCCGTGGTGCCTCCGCGTCCGTCGAAGTGCACCGCGTGCACTTGGCCATGTGTTGCCTCACTTGCCGATGAAGGAGGGCGAGTGCACCGATGGTGTAGCATCGCCGTAGTGTGCGCGTTTTACATCGCGGTTCACATGACCAATAGATAGCAGGTTTGAAAGTTGTTCCTCGGTGATGCCCGTGATGGAGTCCCCGGTGATAGGCGCGCGCGACTTCGGCGTGAGACGGCGTGAACGCGCGAGGTGCCGTCGTCGTGACCACGGGTATCTTCATCTGAATGGAAATTCTTCTGAGGCTCTAGTATAAGTTTTGTCGAAACAAAACGTTAAGATCGCGTTTGCGTTTAGCTGTCAAATCCCATCCAAATCGAAAGTAAAACGCAAACGCGATCGTAACGTTTTGTTTCGGTAAAACTTATACTAGAGCCTCTGATTTGTCGCCGCCTTGCTGTTCTTCTTGAGCTTCGCCATGCTTTTTTACCCCACTACGCGACGAGGCGAGCGACAAACGAGGGTAATGTGTTAACCAGTCTATGTAGATATGTATGTTTGTTCCTTTGTGGCACTGAGATCGAACGCGTAGGTTGATTTTAATAAATCGTATGCCAATCGATTTGTTTTAATCTTGCATGACAGAAAACAAAACAAAAATATATTATTTAAAGTGGCGGCCACTATGTAGGGTGTCGTTAATAGTACATTACTGCAGAGGCCGTGAAGTAAGGGATTGCTGGACGAGATTGGGGTAGACGGCCGAGTCGTAGACGAGGCCGGATACAACGAGTCCAGCAATCCCTGTTCCGGCCGAGGACTGTATAGTGCTTTTCTCAAACGATGTGAGGAAATATAAAAATAAAAATAATTACAATCGGAACGAAAGTTCAGAAAACAATTGTGTAATTTGCCGCCTTTTTAATTTTTTAAACATGCCATTTGAAGAAGCCGTTCGAGCACAAAGTTTAACCGCACATAAAGTGTAGCACCTACCATATATATTTTTTCTTTTTTATTTCGCAAGTATGCTTACAGTCTAGTGGTGGTTGGCAGAATGTAATTTTTCCTTTGTCAGTTTAATATTAGTAAGCAAATTTAAAAAGTTAGCGGACAAACATGGTTTTACTTAGGGTTTTCATACATTACTTCTTGGCGTAAGGCCAAGAAGAAATGTAGGGAGCCATAAACAAGAAACTTCATGTCTTCATTTCGTGATATTAACGCATACATTTCCGAGCATGTTTGAGAAATAGTAGTTTATGCAACTGATCCATAATGAGAGGCCTCAACATACGAGTGTGGTTTTATGAAAAGAGCGTCACCGAGTTTCATAATAGGATCACACGAGTATTTTAAGGTCAAATTATGTACAGTTGCATACACAACTTTATCTAGACACATATCATAAGGACTCTAAGATGAGTTCACAATTCTACTTCCGTAACAGCAAAACACCAAAAAAAAATTACAACAGCAACGGCGGCAATTCGATTCTCCGTCAAGACGAATGGTTTTTTTTATCATAGACAAACGAAAGAAGTCCCTATACTCATGTCACTAGATCAAATATCGTGCGTAAATACTAAAAAAACATACTGAATTGACGTTTCGTATCGATAACTGTTTTAATATCAATGGATACTCTGATAACCTTACAAAAATGTATACATTAAAGTACAGATTTTACCTACTAGCACAGACAAGAAATTTCTCATTGTAAAATGGTTGTAATAATGGTGGTCATTTCCTACGGTTTCTGAACGAATTTTAGAGCACTAATGATATGTGCGTAGATAAATAGGTATTTCAAAATCATTATTAGGTTTGCTGGAACATAAGTTTCATGTGCTCTGCCTACCCCTTTTGAGAATAAAGGCGTGAATGTATGTATACGTCAAAAAATGTATGTATTTTTAGGTTTCTGTAATAATTGTGTAGACCTAATAACCGTTTACGATTTATAACGATAAAAAGTTTACTTAACAACAACTTTCGCTTAAATATTCAAAACCTTTTACTTACAGTTTGCTTTGGCGTATGAGGTATCCTTGAATTCTTTATAATCGTGGGAGGTGACATCTTAGATTATCTGATGGTTATGAAAAATGCAGTTGGTTTTATTGAAAAATCTTTTGATTGAATTGAAATTGAATAACATGTTTGAGTTAATATCGCGGACATTCGAAAATCCGATCTTCTTTGTACCTTTGCCGTTGAAAAAAAAACTTCGCAAAGCGGCATTATGCAACACAGGCACGCCCATCTAATGACGTGTTTAAAATGGTGATGTATGCGGAATGAAATTTGCACAATGTTTGTAACCTTATAAAATAAAAGAACGTTTAATATAACGATAATGTTATATATTTTTATAAACAAACTACTAACAAATTTTAATGTAAAAAGTAATTTGGCCCCATGGGTGCTGCTTTTCGACAATTTGCTGGCTTTATTTGGGGATGTCGTGTAAGTCGATGTTGGCATTTTGTTTAATTGTAATGCATGTATCGTTCAGCATTGACTGCTAAACCAGATTCAAAAATCACCGTTTTCGACATGCCGCAAGGGCTGGATGGCTTGCAATCACAAAACCTTTTTGGGAAACTTAGTGTGCTCCACATATTTTACTGATTCTGCAGTTGGGTTATTGCCGTTTTGGAAATAAAAGTTACCCTGCCATTCATTGGCGTCTAAGGTGAAATAGGATTCATCGCCCATAATGCACTCTACGACGTTTTTTGCATATAATTTTTGACCAGTCTCTTTTTTTTTTATTTTTTTATTTAAAGTTCCAAATAATTTGATTTTATCGCAGTTTCATGTTTTATGTGCTAAAGCCATTAATGGCTTATTTAATGCTAGAGTTCGGACTATTTGCTATGTAAGTACTTACATTACCTTCACACTATTCCTTTACTAAACGAGATTCAAGCACATATAATCAACTTATTTATTTACCTCTCTGAGGTTTAGTAAAAATATAGTGTGAGAATCATGTAAGTTTATACCTATATACTTTCTTTCAGTTTACTGTACCTTACGCTAATTAACAATAACAGATCTATCACTAGGTTATTACAAGGCGTAATCATAGTTGTTACTTGACATATAATACTTGTAATATTACATCTTTGGTTGATGTAGGGTTGGATAGTTATAAATCTTGTATGTGTTTTGGTAGGCTATTTATTAATTTTGGAAGGATGTAATGATTAGTTCTCATGCCGTTGTAGAAAGACTAAACTAGCCTCCTTTAAATAAAATACTATTTAATAAGTTAACTGAAATACTGGCCAAAATAAAATACTTGTGATCGTCTAGTTCATGAAGTACGAATAGGACCCTCTACGTTGTGTTAAAATCTCGTCGTAAAACGCATCATATAAAATAATAATGTAAAATTATGTTTCAAATGAAACCGCAACAAACGCAACAAATAAATGTGAATAAATAACATTCGTAATAAATCAAACGAATGTAGATAAAGTTCGGTAATAAACCAAAACGCGAATGTAGTTTATGCGACGCATTAAATAATGCGTTAAAATAAAATAAACGTCAAAAATCATACATAAATATATGACCAAAAGCCGCAACAACCGAATTAAAACACGTGAAACGTAATTTCAGTAATCGTTAACATTACTGTAAAATTATAATCCGTCGATAAATTATATCGTCCGCAAATAAAATCAAACGGTAAAACAAGCCGTAAAAATCCGCAATAATTAATTAAATCCGCAATAAAATAAACATTTAAATTCAAATCAAGAATAATAGTCTATCTACATAAGTGAACATGCAACTCACCCCATCAGCAACAGCTCGAACAAGATAATGGATTTAATTAGTTAATTACCATATGTGAATTATGTTTATCTAATACTAATTACATACATCTATTTCTAACTTACATAACTAACTAAAGTTACTTATACTATAAAAATGCTCCATCACGATGAATGACAACGATGACCTGTAAAAAAAACAGACTACAAGGGGACCTTGGAATTTTAGACCTTAGGTCATGAAAATGGGGCCTATACCTATTGTTATATCTTGAAACTTTCGGGGGCTCCCTTCACTCCTACACCCCCGCCAACCAACAAAACCGTCATGAAGCAACCTATCAACCCTTACTATCTATTTGATTCAAACCATCTCTCCTACGCATTCCTCATCTTACACGATTTTTAAGTACCTAAGTATTTTTAAATTGTACTTTACGCAGATTGCCAAATAACTAGTTAAGATTAATTTTAATAAATTACGCAAAAGCATTACGCGCAGCAGAAATTACGCATACCCTAAACGTTCGTGCAGCCGCGGTATTTGTAACAGAAATAGTGATTGTTGTCGATTATGTACAAGGTGCTCTGAATACCATTTATATGCTATAACATACACTGTACTGTCTGTCCCTTAAATTGGACTGCAGTGTCACTCTACTTCCACTAATTGACGCAGATGTCAAAGGTGCGTATAATCGAATGAGTTACATCCCAGAACAAACAGAGCGTATTGTTACAGAACATATAAATAACTCAGGCCTTGGTTGAATTCCTATTGTGTGGTGTAAAGTTCACAGCTTCTAAGGAATTGACACGTCAGATCCCTTAGGTGCAAACTCGAGTCGACTCCAGCAATCCAGGATCTAGTATCAGCCAAAAAGCCTTGCATCGAATGTACCTAAGTGCGTGTATATCAAATGAAATCTAAGCTCGTGGTGTGTCAGCTAATGTATGTTGTGAAAGTGTGATATGTATATGAGTGTGTGTCCATTGTAATCAGGCTAAAGCCACGAAACACAATGGGTGTGTATAAGAGTTTTTTATTGTAAGTTCACTATCTTGTCACAAATAATAGAATCAAAAGCCAATAAATGCGTAACACTGCAATGCCTTGGAAATATTAAAAAAAGAGCTAGTTAGTTAAAAAATTGTGACGTGTGTGCTCTCTCAAAGTTTCAATCACATTGCAATGCCATCATTTATTATATTCATGCGTCCTAATTTAAATTAGAGTTGTATTTCAAAACAATAGAAGTAATCTTTAAATCCACTCTCATACCAGAAATAGTAAATACATAATATTAAACTTTAGAATAATATCTGGCCCTAATGGCCCCCTAAACAATCTTCAATTAAGCATCTTAGCGGACCCGTTGATTTGCAGAAAAGAACTAACTATACCTATAATTTATGAAGCCTTGAAGTGACTACCACAGCAATTAGCACGCAGAACCATATATCCAGCTAATCTCCCGTAGTGACGACCTAGTGATTACAAACCAAAGATAAACACTTAACCCTTAAATTACATAGGTACATTACTATGGATACTTAATGTGAACACTGACTATAATTAATTGCAGTTACACACTATTCATATAAAAACAAATCAAACACTCAATGTTTTACACTCACAGTATTGTCAATTGTCTTAAAAATACGTGCCTACGCTAAATTCACTTATTCGTCTCTAAAATGTCTTAAATATCTGTTTAAAATATCACATAAAATCTCTAGTAATTAAACACTGTTTTCAGACTAATAAAACGCGGAACGCGCGCGCGAAATCGAATATCAAAATCGATTGATAATTAATTATAAAAGAATCCGAATGGGATAATTTCAACCTTTCGTTACGAAGTCAAATCCCCGACTGCCTATAATTTTTAATAGAGAAATCTTACATGGATTCTTGTGCCATATTCAAAAGGTGTAATTCTTTTACATGTCATATTAACATACGTCATTTTGGTTTACAATAATTATATAGGTTAGTCTAAAGACATATGTGTTATAATATTCCAACTGATATAGGTTCTTTCGGATCCATGCCCATGAATTGTATTTGCAGTCCCACCACTTCAAATCATGAAGTGGTAATAACTTAGACGAAATGTGAGACCAGCTCTTTAGATACAAAAGTTAAAACCAATAAATTTGTGGTTTATTACCCCCGTGTTGACATCATTTCGATTTCAAGGAACGCTTGACGTGAGAAAGGTTTTTATAGAATTTGTCTAAACTAGGTACCTATTTTTACCCGACTGTCGAAGGAGAGGAGGGTTATGTTTTTTAAAGATAATCTTCGAGTCATGTAACCTTGCAGTCAGTATTTTTGGTAGTGCATATCTATTGGATAAACTCCTTAGCCTAATATTACGGTGGTATTCATTTAACTTGGTAAATGTATTTATATTCTTCCTTGAGTATGGAAAGTTTGACCATGTTTTGTACGGGAAGTACCTTGCAATATTGGAAAAGGTGAGAGTAGTCATTACTGTAAGTTATATTTATATTGGTCGTTATAATATTTTTTAATATTGTTTTCTGCAGATTAAATATATTGGCTAAATTGGTTTTGTACGAGCGTCCATAGCTGCTGAGACCGTATCGTATAACCGAATAGGCTAATGCTAGGTATAAAATTCTTAAGGTGTTGTATGGGATCCTATATTTTAGTATATTTAATCTTCCTAGAAGTGATCTAAGTTTGTTGCATAAATATTCAGTGTGCGGTTGCTAGTTAAATCTAAAGTCAATCAATAAGCCAATGTACATATGTTCCTTTACAAAATCGATACTAGGACAGTCGCAGTTATTGCTTTGCAAATGGAGGCAACTGTGAGTATGTGCTTTAATTACCGGAATGTAAGATGACTTATTGTGTGAGGAATGGATATGCATAGCCTGTTTTATCAGCGTTTAGGATTAGACGGACATCATGTGACCATCTACACAGGGTGTCGAATATATCCTGTATTTTTCGTTTGGCAGTCTTAAAGTCCCTGTCCGCTACCACTATGCAGGTGTCATCGGAAAACTGGTATACATATTCCTCTCCAACTATATTGCACATATCGTTGACATACAAAAGGTATTCGGTCGGACCAATTATGGATCCCTGTGCTGTACCTTTTCATGTTTTTATCGGGTGCGCTAAAGTTAAACTAATTTTTTAATGTCTATTATCGGAAGTCCGAAAATGTTGTTCCTAAAAATTTACATACTAATAATCACTACTCCTAACTACTCTGTTCCTAACGTTCTGAATTCCTAATAATTAAACTTCATAATGTCCGTTTCAATATACATCTATGATAATAATATTGGTTTTCCTATATTTTTGCAACATAACCATCTTTTACACTATTCATCATCATATTTTTTTATGTAGTTTTTTTTTTGATTAGGTTAAAACCCAGACCCAGAGACTTAGAAAATTCGTTAGCGCGTACTTATCCTGGCAAAACCGATTCAGATGGCGGATAGGTTAGAAGACTTCGTGGTTTATTTTCAAAAAGAGCGGAAAAAACTTCTTTAGAGAAAAGTGTTTCAAGTAAAAGATGCTCATTTGAAGTAACATAGTGTTATGGATTACGTTAATAGTAAAATAATTTGTAGAACTAAAACTTTAGTAAACAAAATTTTAGGAACAGTGATCATTAGGAGTACAGATCATTAGGAAAATCAATTTTCGGAAAACTGAGTGTTACAGATAACGTTAACAGTAAAATAAATTGTAGGAACTCAAACTTTAGCAAAAAAATTTTTAGAAACAGTGATCATTAGTTACATTAGTACAGTTACTTAGGAACATCAATTTTAGCGAACCCAATATGGACCCGTTTTTATCATGTCACTAAAGCAATTCCCTAGTTTAACTGCGGTAAATCTGTTGCTGTGGTAGCTTGCAAGCCATTTTAGAAGGAGCCTTGAATTCCGTTCTCTTTTAATTTTTTGAATTGGGTACCGTGTAATAGGGTATCGAAGGCTTTACTAAAATCAATGAATATTACTATTATGTGCTCTGTTTGTTTAAATACCCATTTATCTCATCACAGAATTGTTCTAGCAGCTGCGTGGTACTTTTGTTTTTTTGGAAGCCGAATTGTTTACTATTAATAATGTTATATTGTTGTAAAAAAGAATTTATTTTATCTCCTATGTAACGCTCAACTACCTTGTCAATGCACGACAGTATTGTGATGGGTCTATAATTATTATAATCATCTTTTTGACCCTTCTTGTATATTGGCCGAATTTTACCTATTTTTAATATATCCGGATACGTGCACGAGGCTAAGGATGCATTAATTAAATGGGTAATCAAGGGGGTGATTTCATTTGCAATATTTTTCAAGTCTGAGGTGCGAACTCCGTTGTAGCCCGGGCTTTTGTTTTTGTTAAGTTTATTAATTATTTTATTTGTGATGTCGTTTTTCCCTAGTCTCATAACTATCTTTGGCTCATTGCAGTATGTGGATTCGATTAACATCGGCGTATTGCAAGTTTGTGTAATAGAATCCACATTACGCTGAAATGCTTTCGCAAAATTACATGCTAGTTCCTTTTCCTCGCATTTGAAGGCACGTGAGACCGTCTCCTCTATAGACTTGCTGACATTGCCGCACAATGCCCCCCCATATCACTCTAGTTTTTAAAGTTGTCCTTTATTTTATTGAAATAATAACGATTTTTTATTTTATTTATATATTTATTGGTGTTATTTCGGTATTTATTATACGAGGGCTGCTACTTATGTATCCGGAATCCAGGATTCCAACTTTCTTAAACACAATTTTTGACCTCCATGGTAAAATTTGAACTTTCTTTTAATACTGGCCGCTATATATTTTTTTCTTGAGTACGCTAGTCTTTTGTTTTTGGCGTGTTTAAAATGTTATCTCGTTGCAAGAATGGAACTTACTCGTGAAAATATTCGTGCTATGATTTATTACGATTTTCGGTGTGGCTTAAAGCAACAACAATGCATAGATCAATTAACTTTGACTTTTGGTGATGAAGCTCCATCAAAAACTACTGTGTATCACTGGTTTAGTGAGTTCAATCGTGGACGTAGTATGCTTACGGACGAAGTTAAGGAAGGTCGCCCGAAATCGGCCGTTGTACCACAAAATATTGAAGCAGTGCGGAAACTTATAATGCATGACCGTCATGTTACGTATCGCGAGATAGAGGCAATTCTGGGGATATCTATGACGAGCATTAATAAGATATTACAAGAACATTTAACTGTAAAAAAAAATTGTTCGCTTTGGATACCGCACAATTTAACTAAGGATCAAAAAGAGGCTCGCGTCGAATGGTAAAATGGTGGCAAAAAAATGTTGAAAAAATATAACCGTGGTGTCTCAAAAGCTGTTTATAATATCTACACAGGTGAAGAATCTTGGATATATGCGTATGATCCCGAAACTAAACAGCAATCAACAGTGTGGGTGTTTCAAACTGAGCCGAACCCTACGAAAGTTACTCGTGCAAAAAGCACCTTGAAGCATTGGTCGCCTGCTTTTTTGGTATGAATGGCCATGTGGCTACAGTGCCACTAGAAAATCGTAAAACGGTTAATTCGGAGTGGTACACGACCATTTGTTTGCCAGAAGTGTTTGAAGAAATACGTAAAGACAACCAGCGACGCAGAATCATTCTTCACCATAACAACGCCAGCTGTCATACATCACGCGAAACAACTCGATTTTTGGAAGGTCAAAATATAGAATTAACGGGTCACCCACCGTACAGCCCTGATTTGGCACCCAATGATTTTTATTTATTTCCAAATGTAAAGAATAAATTACGTGGTCAACGATTTTCGACCCGTGAAGATGCGGTCGACGCGTTCAAACAACACGTTTTGGAGATACCTCAATCAGAGTGGCAAAAGTGCTTTAAAAATTGGTTTACACGTATGCAAAAGTGCATCGAAAATCACGGAGAATATTTTGAAAAACAATAAAACTATATTTAGTAATGTACGTTTAATATTTTTTTCTATTCAAGATACACAAGTAGCAGCCCTCGTATATTATTCTATTATTTAAGTTGTTAGGGTCAGACTTCCATATTTCGAAAACTTCGTTTCGTCTCTTGCTCATAAAATTTACTTTACTATTTGCCCATTCACATGTTTTCCTTATATATAACCACGTTTTGATTTGATTACTATTTTACACTCTTTATAAATACGTTGAAATTGCTTAATAATAAAATTAACTATTTGGTCCGGGCATTCGTAAGCAAGTCCCGCTTTCCAGTCAGCAGTTTTAACGAGTGATAGCACGCGCCTATTGTCTATAGCTGTGTGCGTGCGCCGCTCCTGCCACGATGCAGTGCAAGGCGGCGTGCGCACACACGCGCAGCCTATGATGTAATGGTCAGCTGGTGCCGTATGTACGAGTATAACCCCGGATAGCGCCTGCGCCCCGCTCATACTGCGCATAAATAGATGGTCTAAACATAGCTACTTATATGATTGCCTTTCTTTTCTACCCGCGTATATTGCGTAATACCACATGCTATTCCTAGTTCACTCATTTTGTTTAAATAGCTGGTACAAATATTATTCCGTAATTTTAAGTTAATGTTAATATCGCCTATCAATAATAAGTCAGTCTTTTTGTCGAAGCCATCCAACAATGCATGCAGTTCCCGTATAAAAAAGGTCTTATCAGTGTCTGGAGGTCTATATGCAGCACAAATATTTATTTTATGCTCGGGATCTACGTGCAGACAACCAACGATTGATTCAAAGAAGTGCGAGTTTGTCCATTGTTGTTCAAAATAATAATTGTTGTGAACATACAAGACTATACCCCCACCTCTTCTATTACGTCTTTACTTTGAGTACATGGTGTAATTAGGTATATTATACAATGAGATACAATCAGAATGGATATTTACTTCTGTTAATATTAATACATCAATATTACGTTTACTGTTACATATTAAATATTCAACGAACGCGAAGTTTAAAATTAAGGATCGTATATTAACGTGTAGTGGAATAACTAAATTTTGAAAGGGTGTAAGTGAGTCTTCTTCTGGGTAAGTTTTTGCCTCGGCAAGAGTGATGGCGAGGCGAGCTCCAGGGCCTTGGCTGCCTCCGAAGTGTAGTTATCCGCCTGGTGAAGTGTCACCTGAAAGCATCTCTGGTGCTTGGTGTTGACCACGGGGGTTCTTCTGAACGCTATGCGTCTTGCTGGTACACCAGCCGACCGCCATTACGTCGTTTGTCATCGCCACCTCCTATGTGTAACGGCGGCCTTCCGAGCCCAGGTGCTGCATGAACGCGCATATGTCTGATGCGCGCACGTCCATGTTGACACGCACGAGGAACAGCGTGCCTAGTGCCACCACCACTGCACGTGCTGGTCGGCGCGCTGGTCCCCAGGATGAGTAGTTGGGCGGCGTCCTAGTAAGACTAGAGTGATTTATCTGGCAGGCCGGCAGCGGGCATTGGTGGCGGCGTGCGGCGCATCTCTCCTCGCTTGTCGCGGCGTGGAGCACGTAGCCAGCGAGAGCAGCCGTGCCCGGCATGGGTAGCGGGGGATATGTGAAATTACGCACAGTTAGCATCATATACTCGTAGTTAGTAGCAACCAAAGTAGCCAAATATATCGCAACACGTCTTTATTACTCTTAAGTAAGGATGCGTTACGATATATTTGGCAAATCTGGCTGCTACTAACTATATGATGCTGACTGTACCTAACTTGGAAGCGATGATCCCTAGCTCTAATTACACTTCAATGTTAAACATCATCCTAACGAAGCCCGGTTTCGTTAGGACAATGTTTTACCTATTGAAGTTTTGTCTCATCAATTACATTTTGCGCTTCTATTAACGACGCTTACCGACGACTCCAGGGTGAACAATTTTATAAGTACGACCTTCGATTACTTATACTTAATAGGAATCTCAAAATCAAGTTGGAATAGGAACGAGTTGTGAATTCAATTGCTGACTCGATTTCTGTATCTAATATTCCTGGCGATAAAGGGAAGATCCTACTTTGATTTCGCCTTTCAATCAGTTCCTTAGAATACTTTTTGATTTAGAAGTCTCAACGTTCAAAATTAAATTAAATCGGTGTCAAATCAATTTATGGAGTATTTTCAAAGGTTTTATATAAAAAAATCGGGGTTATAATAAATTAATCACAGCTGGAATAACCAATAATCAACTACCTTTATTTATATTTGCCCTTACCGGTCATCGGACAAAAGATGCGTTCTTACGGCCATTCCCAATAATCAATGCACGGATACTTTTCCTTTCCAGCAGTTTCTCGTACATTTTGACAGATTACCCGTAGAAAATATGTAAAACTGCTGGTAAGGAAAACTATCCGCGGATTGATTATTGGGAACGGCCGTTAGAGTTCCTAGGTCACGTTACTTCCGAGTACTTCCGACTAAGCAACATATTCTTGTCATCAATCCTGTTTTTTATGTTATAGGAGAGAGTAAGCAATTACCGCCGCCCATGGACACCTGTAACACCAGAGGTGTTGTGAGTTCGTTGCCGGCCTTTAAGATGGGAGTAGGTACGCTCTTTTCTTCTTTTCTGTATCCTGAGTCCCGTCCCGTACTTGATAAATTCACTTTGATCTCTTTCAGCTTTTAATGAAGAGTTTCGCCAAGTCTGTGGATCAAATGATGAATATTAATGAGTCTACGTTCGTTTTGCCCTAGATGACGAAACAAAAGACTGGGTCTTCTAATTGTTTACCTACTAGCCCGGGGCAACTAATCTCAAAAACGTATCTATCTTTAACGAAGGTGACACCGCTTTCAATCCGAACGTAATTATAATTAAGCTATTTAACAATCGTTGATACAAAGGGAGTCAAGAGGGAGTTGGATACACACAAGTTCTCTTCGTTATTGTCAGTTATTTAAAGTACCGTCAGTTATGTAAAGCACCGCATCATTTGTCTTCTCCACATCCTTGCATTCCTAAGCCAGGACTACCTAGATCTGATCACGGGTGCGTAATGTTTCATATAATGTCAGAAAAACTAACATACTTTTTTTTTTCAATATTTTGCTTTACTCTAATTATCGATTGCTATAATAGGCAAAATGACATAATTTGCAAGTGGCATAATTCTATTCCCGTATAACGCATTTATGACATAAATATGTTTAACATACATGTTATTTAAACTAATTGCGTTTTCATATAACGCATTTATGACAACTATTTTTAACATACGTATTATTAAAAATAATTGCACTTTCATATAACAATGTCTGCTAAGAAGTTGACGGAGCCCCACTTTGGTTTCTGGGACTCTGCCCTCCGCCGTCGACTTTTGTAGATAAATACATAATATGTAATGTAAGTATTACTAAAAATGACCGGTTCTGGCGCTTCGCCGGCCGCTGCCGCGGCACGCTCGCGCACTGTATGGTCGCAGTTCTACCTAACACTCCTCCTCGCTCCGCTCGTCGTCGTACCTACCTGAGACCTGCCTTAAGGTGGATTATGCTATATGTTGAAAGTGCAAAGGGACACAAAAATTTCGGTATCGTGAAATTGTTGTCAGTATAAAATGACTTCTATGTGACCATCCGTTTTGGAAATGAGGGGAATGAAAAGTGAAGATTACAACGCAGTGACTGATAGGCATTCCGACGGAGCTTCGAGGGGTCTCGCTTATTTATTTTATTATTAATTATATCATTATTTTTAATGATTTGTTTATATCTAAAGTTATTTATTGTAAAATTAACTTATAAATTCTGAAATTTATAGCATTAAAGAATTATGTCAAGTAAGCCATTATGATAAACACGTTTTATACCTAGTTATAAATATAGTAAATCTCTTTTATACTAATTGTAATTATATCTTTAAATCATTATATCATTTTTACATTCGATCATTAGAAAATTCTCTGAAACAATTTTATATCATCCGTTACATTATAATAAGCAGTGGTATATCAAACCAAAATAGATTAAGTGAAATTATATAAAACGTCGTGCACCCCTAGATCACATAGGGCCGAGATAACGTTACAACGTAGTTGGGAACGCGCCAAGTTGCTTTTATTGAAAACTGACTGTTGCCCACGACTTCGTCCGCGTAGAACTTGTTATCGTCATAGAAAAATGATTGCTATGAAATTATTTTAGTTGCAAGACTTGCAAGCTTAATTATCGCTGTCCCAAACAAACTTCTACTATCTTAAAGGATGATTTCCGAGATAAAAACTACGCTTTATCTCTACGCCAAATAACATCTAAAATAAGATAAGGGTTTAAGCGTAAAGTGCGATGCGAGTTTAAATTGCTAAATCTTAATTGAAATGGGAGACACTACAGGCGTCCTGCTCTAGACCGCAATTATAAGCGAGACTAGTTACTGTACTTGCCACTTGCCAGCAACATAATAGAAATATTTACACTCTAAACAGCCCTTTTCAACACACCTGCTCGTAAAGTAGGTCTTATTACAGCGTATTTACACTGATAATGCAGAATATTACCCATGCCGTGCCTTTTACATTACATTATCGCACTAGTGCCTTTTCATTACATATCTTTTTAAATATTAGCAAGAAGTATTAATGTTTCGAAAACAGCTAAGTAGTTATTTGCGTAAATATAAAATTCAATTCAAAATGTGATAAATAATTAAAGAATTTCATGAAACTGCTTGTTTGCTTGTTGGTATTTATATATTGACGGTGTATTTTTACCTACAAATACCCAATTTCAAAATTTATAAATATGTGGCTGATTAGCTACTTTGCCGGTGCCCTTATCTCAGACTTGCGCGCACATGCAGCGCTGAGCGCGCGAAAAAATAAAATTACGGCCGCCATCTTTTAAATGGGTTTCTGTTTGTTAAGTTTATTCACAGTATTGCATTTCGTTAGTGTTGTTTTGTAAAATGTCGAATTTAGATAACGAAGAATTACTTTTCGAGTGTACGCCGCCAGATATCATAGTTGAAGCGCAAAATGCGAGTGATAGTCTTTTGCCCTCAAAATCAAAAGATAAATACATGCAAGCCTACGCAAATTTCATTCAATGGAAAAATAGCAAAAATGCAAGCTCTTTCTCAGAGAACGTGTTCATGGCTTACTTTAGTGAACTGGCGAAGAGGTATAAACCTAGTTCGCTTTGGTGTATATATTCTATGTTGAAGAGTACCGTGCAGAATAAAAATGCAATTGACATCAAAGCGTACACCAATCTAACTGCATTCTTGAAAAGACGTTCAGACGGCTTTTACAGTCGAAAATCCAAGGTTTTAACACCTAATGAAGTGGAGAAGTTCATTAAAGAAGCACCGGATAATCAATATCTAGCGACAAAGGTCAGTTCCACTATTTAGTTTTGTATTCATTATTATAATATTTGTAGGCGGTATTGTGAGTGTTGATATAATAGGAACTAAGTACGATTATTATAACTTAATTATGATTTTATTTATTTTCAGGTCGCATTAATATTCGGAATTACTGGTGCCTGTAGGCGTCAGGAATTAAACAACATTACGACAAAAGATATAGAGAATCACGGAGAGATGCTACTTGTCAAAATTCCGAACACTAAAAATAAAATTCCTCGGTCATTTACTATTCACGGACCATTTTATGAAATAGTGAAAAAATATGAAACTTTACGTTCAACAAAAGGAAAATCTGACCGATTCTTCCAAAATTTTCAAAACGGCTAATGCACGAGTCAGCCTATCGGAGTGAACAAATTTGGATCGATGCCTAGAGAAATTGTCAAGTTCTTAGGCTTACCACAGGCTGACGCTTACACCGGACACAGTTTTAGGCGGACTTCAGCTACATTGCTGGCTAATTCAGGAGCCGATATATTGACTTTAAAACGCCATGGGGGATGGCGATCTAATAATGTCGCCGAGTCATATGTTGAGGACTCCATCCAAAATAAAGCCGACATAAGTGCCAAAATAACACAAGCAATCCATTTGGAGCCACAATCCAAGAAGTTCTGCCCTGAACCGCGTCCTTCCACCTCATATGCCAATGATGATTTGGGATTTCATACGTTTGCTAATGATGAAACGCAATGTTCTTCTACCTCCTTTCAGAATGTTGCATTATCACCGACATTTACAGTTACCCAAGAACAAAGCAATGAAATAATTAATAATACAATTAAACATACAGTACAAATGCCTAATAAGGCGGTAGCATATCATTTCAATAATTGTACTTTTAATAACTGTTTCAATAATTAAAGTTTTTAAATAAATGTGAACTTTTATTTACTTTTCCTCGCAAGTGTGTTGAAAAACGTCGTATGAAACACGTGAGCATTGGTCATTACACTTCTCGTCTCCATTAAGCCTTCGCCTTCGGCTCAGGCTTAAAAACCGACTCGAGTGTAATGACCAACATACCACACTTGTATCATAATGTACTATTATATAAGGCGAAGGCTTAATGGAGACGAGAAGTGTAATGACCAACATACTGTTGCGCCGGTGGTATAAACTTCAAACTTGATTTTTCATGCTTTAGAAGCGTTTTCAGCAGGCTGAAAAGTGATTTCAGGCCGTTTCAGAGGTGGCTCTTCCACATACTAGAAGATTGAAAATTCACCCTAGTTGCCGTTGTTTTCAGGCGCCTGAAACATGTTTTCAGTCCGTTTCAGGACAGCCTCTATCAGATAGCGCGATAACCTGAAAACCCGTTTTCAGGCGTTTTCAGGACCCCTTATGGGCCTTTGAAGCACACTTCATTATATGGCGAAATTTCTCGAAGGAATGAAAGAGACAGCACTATTAGAGAGAGACATCTAGATTGAGAAGGTTCGAGAAGTGTGTGAAAGAGACAACTAGAAAGAGACAGCACTATTCTCTAGAGACATCTAGATTGAGAAGGTTCGAGAAGTGTGTGAAAGAGACAACTAGAAAGGTACAGCATATTCGGGAATGTTCCAGTCGTCGGGTCGAACGAGCATCGAACAATCTAGACGCTCTGGAACATTCATGAACCGAGGGGTCGCCGTTCCTAGAATTGGACCTTGGACCGTTTATTCAAGATTTCTCCGGAATGTTCTAGTGCGAAGGGCTCCGGATATATAAGCCGCGCGCCAACGCAGCGGAAGAGTTTGGAATTAAACTGCGAACAGTGCGAATCTCAAAGCGAAGCGAGTGAAAAGTGCGTCATAGTGAATTGATTTATTAAGTAAGCGTTGTTAATTAGTAATTTTGTAATAAAGTTTGCATTCCTTTTAATTAGTGATCAATTCGTGTATTTTCTATCACGTTACCCACCCCGTGGACGTAAATTGTATCATAAATCATAATCATAATGTACTATTATATTAATTGTAAAAAAAATCCCATATATTTATTAACGCCTTGCGTTTTTATTATAAAGTAAACTGACTTATTTTTGTTTGTTCTAATCTTGTGTCTGCCGTTTTACCGTACAGTTAAATATCGAAGTCACTGATTTCGTAAGGCCTCTCGCCTGCCGAAAAATGATAACCCGCACCCTTCCGTTCCAACTTGGAATAATTCTAATCACGCCGAAGCAGTCCTTCGGTACTAAATTTATGGGATACTGATCGTCCGTTTTCATTGAAATTCTTGGGACTGCGCTACCAATTCATGTGCTGATATAAACAATCGTGTATTTCGATGGGAATGCAGAAAAATGTGAGTATATGAACATGAAACAAAAGTAGAAAATCCTGTTTGTCTCGGTTGGCTACCTAATCCCAAATCATACGCACTGGTGGCGTGCTTTTACCTTTTCTCATATCTCAGGAAATATTATTAAAAAAAAAATTGATGGTTCTTACTTACTTTAATATCAATTTTAAAATAAGTTTTGACTATACCCTACTGGATGCTACTCGCCATGGCAGCGGTCACTTAATCTAGTTTGCATTAGCGTGGGCTGATGATTAATCGAAGTTCTATTATTGCATTAGTTCTCATAGCCTGTGAATCTGACACCGACGCGAAACGTTCGATGGCAAAGCCTTCAGGTAGAGACTTTCTGTCATTCTTGCTTTGCTATATATATAAGTACTTAAGTACATGTAGCTGGGATTTACCATCCATGCATGGCACCACGCCGTCAGTACGAAATTCCTTTTTGCCGCCTTTCTTAAAAGCTGCTGAGACTACTTACATACCTGCCATGCCATAATGCCATTTGGCATTAAGTCCGCCTTTTGTACGATAAGTTTTCTTTTGTGCAATAAAGTTTAAATAAATAAATAAATAAATTCCTACCTACGTCAGAAGAGAAAATAGTCTGTCAATATTTTTTCAATACACATGCCAATGCGATATATCTCCGCTATAATACTATATAGTGCCTGGGCGACCGAGCTCTGCTCGGGTGAAAATAGAGAAAATACGGAGAAAACAAATTTTCCCAGACATGAGACCCAGCTAGATCGATTTTGAACCCCCCTCTATATTCCAAATTTCATCGAAATCGAGCCGTTTTCAAGAATGTGATTTCAAATAAAGATACAAATATTGCTCGTTGATAATAATAGTACAGGAATAGGAATGTACGCCTAAATTACGGATAATAATCGTCTGCTTGGATTCCTCGCTCGCCCACTTGAAGATGAGCTGCATTGCCTATTTATATGGTCTAATCACGTAGTTCTCAGTCTGAGATAAATAGCTCTGGAATACAGACAGAACGACAGACAAACAGACGGACCGTTATTCAGCTTCGTAGACAGTGTCATACCCATTAGGCTAACGGCATTGTCAAACATTAGAAGAATGAGATGTACATTTTTTTTTTTTTACAATCACACAAATCGACCTAGTCCCAAACTAAGCAAAGCTTGTAATATGGGTACTAGACGACGATAAACATACTTATATACTTATATTTAATTTTTTATAGAAAAATAATTAATTAAATAATTTTAGTTATCATGATAAAATTAGTATATAAATTAAATGAAATGAATGTAAAAAAAAAATGTTAATTAATTATAAGGAATTCGGCAAAATTTTATATTCACTTGTTTATCAAAAACATGTCTTTTTGAGGATAATTTAAAGTCTAATCTGCCCACTGATGAAAATTAAAGGGCTGTAGTATTTTGACAGTACAAAGGTAGCATAATCATTAGTCTCTTAATTGGTGACTTGTATGAAAGATTGGATGAGATATAAACTGTCTTATTTCTATTTATAAAATTTAATTTTTTAATTAAAAAGTTAAAATATTTTTAAAAGACGAGAAGACCCTATAGAGTTTGATATAATTATTTATTAAAAAAATATATATATTAAATTTAAATTAATAATTATATTTTATTGGGCTGATGATGTGGTGGAGTACGTTCGTTAGAAGACCGGCTTCTCGCTGAGGGTGTTCCAGCTGCGTTCGCGCCACTATGTGCACTTCAGCTCGTTTGTGGTGCGCGTGCCGCGACCTCTGCAGGAGACCATCGCATGTGCTGACTTCTGGCCGAAGGGTGTCGTGTTTCCACGGTTCCGGGGCAATCTGCCGAAACCTACACCGGAGATGACGATGCAACGGGGCCACGCCGTTTCGTCGCCTAAATAGTATTATTTGTTGTTTTTAGTTTCGTGACGCATTGGTTATTACTGTAATGTCACGTAAATGTATTTATCAATAAATAAATAAATAAATAGATAGATAATTAAATACTTAAATACATAGAAAACATCCATGACTCAGGAACAAAAAATCGTGCTCATCACACAAATAAATGCCCTTACCGGGATTCGAACCCGGGACCTCTGGCTTCGTAGGCAGGGTCACTACCAACTAGGCTACAGAGGTCGTCAAATTGCGGAATGAAAAGCTTTGTATTACCACGTTCTTAGTACCTACTTATATATATTTCACTGGCGCAAAGCCCATCATTCTAGCGCTAGCCTTATGTGGGACCATGAAGCATTTGAGAGATCTCTGACAAAACATACATATTTCTCATCTGTTCATATTATTAAAAAACTATTACAACTGTGATGTGACAACTGGCACAATTGTGTGCTTGTTTTCTAAGTGCAAGCTGATGTCAACCATAAGTTGACCAAGCTTTTCATTCCAATGCAACAGTACCTAAATTCTGGCCCTCCACCACTGTCCTTCAACAGCTGTCCTTCAACTGTAACTGGCCGCCTAGAAAGCTGCCACTTCGGGGCTTTCTATATTTCCTATACATAAATACATACAATGAACTCCATGACTATTATATGTATACACAAATAACATTTCTAACAATTTAGTGACACGTCATGAAAATAATTTGGTTCCTAGGGACTTTGGAGGGGTTATTCCTTGGGCACCCTAGCGGTGCACAAAGGGTTTTTAGTCAATTGACCCCCAACGGGAAGAAAAAGGGAGAGTAGCGGGAAACTAATTATACGCATGCGACGTCGCGCGCGTCCTCTAGTAGTAAATAAAAATGCTTACCTCCCGCTAACATTAGGTTTGCGCTGATTTGCTCTACGAGCACTTTGTTGCTTCTCCTCCGCGTACTCATGTCATTATCAATTTCTTCTTCTTTTTATATTTATGGCGGTCCACCAAGTGATTTCGCCAATACGAGTATCAGTAAGAGAGTGTGTCAGGTGTGAGTGAGTGTGTAGCTGGGATTGACCATCCCTCGACGTCTGCGCTGGTGACACAACACTAGTTTGCATTGGGCGAGTTCCACAAAGCGTACCCTGTGAAGTAATTCGCTCCTACTTGTTTTTATTTCAGCTTGAATAAATTCGACAACATCATTAGCGTAGAGTAGGTGGCGCAAATTACTTATAATATTTACGATGTTATCTCTGACAACACGCTGCTTTGTATATCTTTCTCAATTTAATTTCGTGAGTGCTTTAAAACATTTCATCTAACCTTCTCATGAATGCTGTACTAGAACAAGTAGTTCGCCAATTAACTTAGCAGTACCTAGTTATACTTGCGAACTGCTAACAAACCTAATTTACGTTGGACGTACTTCATTGAAGCGCAATGAATAAAAGGGAAACTGTTGCCAGGACTCTGTCCTGGTTTTATTGTGCATAACGCGTAGTCATAGTTTAGACTCAGTGTAATCAAAGTACCTCGAATCTTCGGACTTTTTTGTATAATGTCGATACTGTTCCCTTTGTATTTAGTCCAGTCAATGAACTGACAGCTTGTATGGAAAAAATTTCAATTTTGGAAATAATTTATAATAGCTTATTTTTTATGTATAACGGATATATTATCAATTAAATAGTTACCCAGCGACAAAATCCGAAAAAATTTCAGACATCAATAAAATGATAAATCAACTAGCTTCTGAAAAGTCAGAAAAAAATATTAATAAATATTTTTGGCTTTACTTTGGTTCATTTACATCTTCTCTATAATATTCAAGATAAATCGTACAAAAAAAGACAATGCATGATTCATTGAAATCTACGTAATTACTTCCGGGTGGAAAGTTTGTCGGATTCTTTAATAAATCATCTTAGAATAACATTTTAAAATGAAATCAACAAAAAAAACGCTATTATAAATTAATGTGTTTCAAAACCGTATTTTGCCTGGAGTAATTTGCATAGTTTTCTCATAACGAGTACTGCTTTCAGATTTCTGAACTAATTTAAGTTTTTTAGAATCAATGCTTTGAAATGACGCACGCATAGTTGCAACGTCAAAATATGATGCAGTGACCAACTGTCAGATATGTTCATCTGTTTTGAGTCACTGTCTTATTTGTTCCAAGGGTGGGACATAAACGTTAACAAACCTATTTTTCACTAAAATGGCGTTCAAATTCGTTTGTCCTTATCTGTCACTTATACATTAGTGTTCGTTAGACAGGGACAAAGCACATTTTATTTAGCAGAGGCATTTTAAGTTTTATGAATAAGGGGGTTAGAATAAATAATATATAAGTACTATTGAAAACTCCTCTCGCATTAGTATTTATCATCCTCAGTGTCTAAAATTGAACTTTTTATACATGTTTCAACTGATTATGGTTTTATCACATTTTGTAATTATTAAAAATTATAAAAAAATACTACTTAAATGAAATTATTTTCAAAATTGCTTTTTGGAGGTCAAAAATGAGGATATCACGTATCATTTGTTGTATATTGTATTAAAAAAAAGCCATATCGTGTCTGGAGGAGCCCAAACTTGGTATATTTCGAAAATTCTTTTTGTTTTAATTTAACAAAAATGGCTGAAATATAATGATGCTATATTTTTAGAATAGGCTACTAAGTATATGAGAGTATATGACATCAGAGATTTGCGATATTGACGGGATATTTCCGAGAGTTATGAAGTAGGGCTCGCGGTATCCGTGTAAAACGCCGAACCGTGTACACGTATCCTTTAGCCCGGCCGTACTAAGAACCCGAATTACACGATCTCGTCAAGATCCGTCCCGTCCCGTCCCGTCCCGTTCCGCCCCGTTCCGCCCCGTCCCGTTCCGCTCCGTCCCGTCCCGTCCCGTCCCGTTTCCAAGAAACGTTTCTCATCTCGGCTTCGCTCGGGTAACGGGCAAGGCAACTCGACCCGTCCGCGCCGGTTTGAGTTGAAGCAAAAATGATTTATGATATACTCTTATTACTTGCAAACTCGTAGAGTAAAATTGCCTTATGGAAGAATGTATTTATGTATTTAAGGGATTTTTTTTTCATTATTATCGGCAAGATTTACTTTGAATAGTTGATGTAGTTCAACAAGGTAAAAATTTTAGCAGTAACGGGATGTACGCAAAATTAGCATTTAGATAGGCATTATCAGTGCCTTGCATTTTTTTTGATAAACCCAAAAGTTGATAAACAAGTCGTTGATTTCCCAAGCTATATTAAGTTTTATGTATTTGCGATAAAGTCGAACTTTCAACAAATAAATGAAAGCGTTTACCTATGCCCTAACTCTCCTTTGTTTTTTCTTGTTCGTGCGAATCGTGCGTACCGGGGTAAAGGGTTTTATGACATTACCTGGTAGGTAAAGGTAGGTACTAGAGCTAGTAAGATATTACAAAATTATTTTTAAATTTCTAATGAGTCTTTAGTAAGATTATAGTTCGCCACTCAGTCGGTCGACTTTACGAATCTAACTATTGCCATTTTTGTTATTTATAAAGATTTTGTTAATTGTTGGTCATTTCGTTTTTATTATTTTTTGTTTGTTAACGTGTTGTTTTTGTTGAAAATGAAGAGAAGTTGGGTATGGAATTATGCCACTAGACTCGGTGACAGAGCTTTTTGTGACTTATGCGATGATCGGGCAAACAATGAGTTTGCGTGTTGTGGTGGTTCTACAGGAGGTATAGGGAAGCATTTAAAAATAGTTCACCTAAAATCTCCAATCCTGACACCTAATGAGTAAGTACCTACGTTTTTATTAAAATATTCTGTTCAATAATTCGGACGGATTAATAAGGGGGACAGAAATAAAACTATATGTGTGTAAGAAAATTTACTGATATATTTGTTTTTAACATTATTAAGGAAAATAACTTACTAGCTTATTAATGGAATATGTTATGCATCGTATATTTTATTTATTATACGAGGAATATTAAATTAGATACTTTACAGTTTAATTTTAATGAGGCATTAAACTATTTTTGACATTACCAATACTTATTATGATATCCAATAGGTTTGAGAGTAAAAAAACGAAATTAGAAAAGTACGAGCAATGATCTTTATCGTAGCTTTTAAAGGCAACGTCTCAGATCGCCACTATACGGTAAAAACGGGTCGGAACGGAACCGCGTGAAATTAAGATCCGTGTTAGCGGGATCCCGGGTCTTAATTACACGGTTCCTAATTACACGTTCCGAACGGGCCATAAAACCGTTTCCGTTTAACACAGAAACGGGGACCCGGCTACGGGTACACGAAACCCGGGCACGACCACGAGCCCTATTATGATACGAAGGCCATACATAAGCAGTGAAAACGAAGAGTTTATACAGTCGCGAACCGCCAAGAAGTGACTGTGGGTCATAAGGTACGCGAACTGGTCCGATGTCCATACAACGTGTAGATAGCCGAAGCAGGCAGCCTTGCACCCAAAGAAAGAGTATTCCTGATGGTAGTTGCGGTAAAATGTGATCTTGTCCACCAACCGGGTGAATATAGTCTTTAGTGTATAAACTTGTCTATGTAACCCTGGTGTCTTGACGGAAACCTCTGGCTCCTGTAGCCGGGCGTAGTTCTTTACACCCAGGGCCGCGGATTATTGGCTGCTCATATATGTCCGGGCAGGCTACGGGATATGGATGGAACCTCCGGGAACCCACTCACATGCAACAACGCCCAGTGAATAAACTGATCAGATGGAAGTAACCCCACCCCTTTGGTTGCTGTTTGAAGCAGCTTGTGTTCTTTCTTGAGACCGAGGGGATTGTCCCAATGGTCCAAGAGATATTGGATTTCTCCATTGTGAAGTGCAGATGCCAGATGACGGTCTCTTCTAAATATAGGCTACTAAAGCCCTTTCATAAGGTGCCACACACGATACTCGTAGGTTTCAGAGCAAAAATATATATTTTTTCCATACAAAAAAAAGATGTTGACATAACTCCTCTCCTTTTTCGTTTTCTTTTCGGGCTACGGGTCAAATTGATTCGTTTGCCCTAAAGATCAACCGTACCGATTTTCAAAACTTTAACACCATTTGCCGCATATTTTGGCGTAGGTACCACTTGCACTAGCACTATTAACCATTCTTTAATAGGACACGCATCCTGCCATGTAAGAACTACTGTTTAATAAATTTCGTTTTAGTATAAAATTGAAAGTAATCATCACCCAAACAACGTGGTAAATTCGTAACCATATTGTTTACGTCAACTGGTATGTTAATGACCTGTCCAATGTTTTTTTTCGAACCGGAAAAATATCGCACGTGGCGAATTTGCATGGGCATACGAGGGCGACACTGAAAGTGTTTAGAACTGGCCACTTTTAAACATTATAATAAAAAAAATAGTTTACATTTTGAAAATGGAACTCTTAGCCAATATTATTGAGTATGTATATAATTCATTTGTCATTTGTTTTATGACTTGGCGGCAAATTGAAAATTGTCTGTGTCACGTCAGCATGAATTTAACGCGAGAAAATTTTCGTGCAATGATTTTTTATGACTCATTGTCATTTGGGCATTTCTCAGAGGTGGCGTTTTTACGTGTACGGTTATTTATTGCTAAAAATACAAATCAATCAGCATCTGATACACCTGGACAACTAGTAAAACATTCCATGTAGTATATATATATTTTAAGAAAATAAATGTTGTGCTAAAATTAACGAACAGTGGGTATGTCCCACGCCCAAATTTGTTGAAATAAAAAATCATAACTTAAGGCGAGAATTTTATTATGATTTTTAATATTGGTTCACGTATTCTACATTAGCCTATTATTTATATTATTTGACTCAAAATAATTCACGTATTACACACATATTATCAAATAAATCCAAATATTCGACTTGTCCCGCGGTAACACGTGATTTCACTGGAACTTATAAACCTTGTCGGCATTTCACAAAGGAATATACCAGGAACGCCGCGCCGCATGCGCAGATAGCTTCAGTCGTGCCACGTTTACCGGCGAGAGCGGACGTTGGCTGTCGGTCTGCAAGCGGATTTCGTAAAGGTGTTTTGGTATTCGGTGTGTTTGGTTACGTGATTTTTTGAATTCGGTTTAGAAATTAATTGTTTGTGCTCGTGATTTTTTCCGTTTAATAGTGCGTAAGCCACCCTCAGAGGTATGTGATTTGGATATAAGAAAATCTTTTTCATACTATGATTATTATTTCTGTAATTATTTAATAGCGATTAAAATTGAATTCAGTGGGTGTGATTACCGCGGATTCGGTGGGTTTTTTAACACCGAAATCAAAAATAATCTTTACTATTAAATGTTCGTTATTTTTGGACTTTACAGTATACAGACAAATTAATTAATTTATGTTAACATATGCTACTAGCATGTGCATATTGTGCATTTCCAAATAAATATATAATTTTAATTGTTAAGCTGGTGCCACATTCATTGTATTTATTTAGTTACAGTACAGTCTGCAATCTAATATGAACATGCGTACAAAAAGCAGTTACTTTAATAAAGTGTGTGTAAACTTTAATGTTGATATAGTTTTTACAATATTAGTAAATTTTAAATTCAGTAGCACCCTTTTTATGAATATTGATTTCGGTGAGTGCGTTTGATTTCAGTGTTTTGAAAAACTTAAATATCTCGCGAACCCTTATGTCTATAAGGTGCCTTCATCATTAATATTTTTTAAATTAAAGCCTAATTCTTAAATTTAACATCATATGTCTATAAAGTAAAATACAAAAATCGGCACCGAAGTCAGGCACCGAAGGTCACCTCTGAGAATCGCCCATTTAAGTCAACAAGAAAGTTATGATAGACTTCGTTTGGCCTTTCACGAGGAAGCCCCATCTCGTGCCACTGTTTTCAACTGGTTTAATAATTTTAAACATGGTCGCACTAATCTCACCGTCTATGATCTGCGTGAGGGACAGCCTTCTACGGCGACGACTGAAGATAACATCAGTGTTGTGCAGCGTATGATAGAGACTGACAAAAGAGTGACCTATCAGCAGATTCTGGCAAGTTTAGGCATCGGTATTAGTGCACAAAATCCTCCATGAACATTTAGGTGACTCAAATGGTGTCTTCGACATACTTATGGGTGACGAAAACTGGATTTACTGTTATGATCTCGAAACCAAAAGACAGTCTGCTCAGTGGGTGTTTCCTTCCGAGGAGTTGCCAACTAAAGTGAAGAGAAGGGCTCTTCGGAAGGACCGGTCATTACGCGACAATTGTTTTAGAGGATCGAAAAACCGTTACTGCAGAGTGGTACACTAACAATTGTTTGCACTTGTCTTAGAAAAAGTTCGGGAGAAACGACCTTGCAGTAGGATCCTCCTTCACCACGACAATATGCCTCGTCGCACACCGCCAGGCGTACGATCTACTATTTGGCATCGTCAGACGTGGAATTACTAGGTCACCCGCCATATAGCCCGACCTCGCACCTTGCGATTTTTATTTACTCCCGAAAATAAAAGAAAAACTTCGAGGAAAACGTTTTATGGACGCCGAGGAAGCAGTGGCTGCGTTTCAAAAGGCCGTCGAGGAGACGCCTAAGGAAGAGTGGGCAAAGTGCTTTGTCCTGTTGTAGTCTGCCTTCAGCGGAGACCGACGACTGCTCCATACAATTTGTCACTAAAAAACTTCTTATCCATATTAAATGTTTGTACTGCAATGTCTTTGGGTTTTCGTTCTCGGTAGAGTCTCGTCCTCAAAGTAGAGGAAGCGACAGTCGTCGAAGCCCTTGGCGCAAACTCAGCACTCGTGTCCGACTGTAGACTCGAATCTTCTCTCGCCTAAGATGCTAACTTTAACTTCTTCCGAGCGGAGCGGATAACGGCGAAACTTCTCTGTGTTAGACATATCGAAACTGGCGAAGGATGAAACCACCTTACGGCACCCATCTGGTGCGGCACCCGCTGTGTAGTTGTAATGATATAATTGTCGAGCTGATATAATTATCACACACATAACCATCCACAAGAACGGGTACCCGATGTCGGAGATCGCCATTTAACCCCATAATTAGTGGGTGGAAAAACTGGGTAAATCACGCACACGAGTCCAATACAATGCTAATTAACAATAAAGTCTAAATTCACAAGTTAAATGTTTGCAATCACAATAGAAATAAAAATATTAAAAAGTCCCATAAGTCCAATAACACATTTAGTCACACGTTAAGTCTATTCTCGAAATACATTTCAACAAAAACGAAACGGAAACGAATCCGTGGGGCAAGTGCCATTGCGCGCAACGCGGACGCTTAAGGGTGCGCGTCCCGCCTCAACCAGTGTAATCAAAACAATGTTCGCTTGGCATTCAATCCTAAGCTTAGAACAATAAACTGGTCCCAGATTTCATTAGACCCGCGGCTACGTTGACAGTGATAATCTTGTAAAAACAACCCATACACTGCCCCGTTTCAATATTCTAGTTATCTCCGGGAGTAAACATGTCCCGCGCCGACTTCCTTGGCGCAAACTCGACACTCGTGCCCGACCGAAGATCCGATCCTCAAAAAACCTTTTTCAACGGTAACTGTGTCATCACGGTACGATATTACCTCCTACTGAAACTTTTTGAAGGATCACTGCTCCTCAACCGAAGGTCACATCTTCGCAAGACCTTTACCGTCATAACCTGCTTCTTAAGACCTTTCTAACGATACCGGTCTCTACCGTATATATACCACTAGCTTCCGCCCGCGACTTCGTCCGCGTGGACCCGGGATAAAAACTATCCTATATTTTAATCCAGGCTATAAACTATATTCTTGCAAAATTTTATTCAAATCGGTTCAGCCGTTTAAGCGTGATTGAGTAACAAACATCCAAACATCTAAACTTTCGCATTTATAATATTAGTAGGATACTATATTACCTTCTACTGAAACTTTTGCAAGTATGCTGCTGAAGATGAGCACCACCAGGACCTAGATCCCAAGAACTAACCTACGAAATTGCTCCTTCACAAGACCTTGTTTCAAGCCTCTAGCTTTATCCGTTCTCAAAAAAAATGGTGTCGTTTCACTTTTCAGTATTTCCACCCTCTACCAGAGGCTCTAGTATAAGTTTTACCGAAACAAAACGTTACGATCGCGTTAGCGTTTAGCTGTCAAATCCCATACAAATTGAGGGTAAAACGCAAACGCGATTGTAAAGTTTTATTTCGGTAAAATTCAAATAATTCAGTTGATAACTGGCTTAGTAATTTTAACTTTTTTGTTTTCCTAATCGTAACCTTAAAACTGAAGTAATCTGAATTAACGTTGATTATGATTGTTATGTATATTTGTACAGATAATAACTTTATACATTTATCGAAGGTGGTGAGTCCTTACAGGTAATTAATTACAATTCCCTCTATTTTCTTGTCCATCAATATATTTCGTTTTTGGAAAATATCAGACCGCATATCACTTTGAATGTTTACAAAATTAACTTCCTGGGCTTCTTCTTTTAATTGATATATAAATAACAATAGGTTAATTAAAATTTTATTTATCCTATTGTTTATCTTCTTGTGCCGTGGTTTCAACAACATTATTTGTCCTGTGGCGGTATCCATTAACTCTACAGGATATGAATCATGTCAACTTTAATCCATTTTTTATCATGCTGTTAAGAGCTCGGCCGAATTTCACCTTCCCATACAAACGGAGTTTCGTTCTCATTTTAAAACTACGTATTGTATTGTGACGAAACTTAGCATATACAATGACATGAGGTATATCTATGTCTGTAATTAGTTTATATGGTTCCAGTTTATAACAAACGAAATACAGCAAAACAAGTTTCGTATGAAAAACTTAAATTCGCTGTATTTTTTTTACTATGATATCTGAAGCTACATAAACTAATTACAGGCGTGGATACCTCATGTCATTGTATACATGCAAAGTTTCGTTACAATCCAACACGTAGTAGTTTTAAAATGAGAGCGTAACTACGTTTCTATGGAGAATCGAGCTTACTGAGGACTCTTAAAACTTAGTAGATACATAAAATACATGAAGGGTGGATTTGGTTACCTACTGGTGCAGTCAGATGTGCTCACGCAGCACATTTTGTAACGTGGTTGCATGCTTCCAGTACTGGTTGCCCCGAGTAAATCCGCATTTTTATTTTGTAGTTGTGTACGTTGTTGTTTGGCGGCGTATGCCTCACGCATGATTTTTAGGGTTCCGTAGTCAACAAGGAACCCTTTATAGTTTCGCCATGTCCGTCCGTTTGTCTGTCCGTCTTCGGCTTAGCTCATATATGAATCAACCACGCCGACAACAAAAAAAATCTTTTTCTAAATTGTATTGTAATGTTTCAATACAATTTAGAAAAATATTTTTTTTAGGGTACCTCCCCCTACACCTAAAGCGGTGATGTATTTTTTTTTCTTGTTAAACCCATGGTGTGGGGTATCGTTGGATAGCTCGTTCAAAAATATTATGGGTTTTCTAAAACCATTTTTCAAATCAGTATTTTGCGAGATATTGGGCTTTAAAGCCCTAATTTTAGTTCGAGTCATGTGTGTCCCCCCCCCCATCGGGTCGGTTCCATCCATGAACCAGACGATCGCTCTGGGGTTTCTTCAGTCGGTTCCATCCATGAACCAGACGATCGCCCTGGCGTTTCTTCAGTCGGTCCCATCCATGAACCAGACGATCGCCCTGGGGTTTCTTCAGTCGGTTCCATCCATGAACCAGACGATCACCCTGGGGTTTCTTCAGTCGGTTCCATCCATCAACCAGACGATCGCCCTGGGGTTTCTTCAGTCGGTTCCATCCATGAACCAGACGATCGCCCTGGGGTTTCTTCAGTCGGTTCCATCCATGAACCAGACGATCGCCCTGGGGTTTCTTCAGTCGGTTCCATCCAACAACCAGACGATCGCCCCGGGGTTTCTTCAGTCGGTTCCATCCATGAACCAGACGATCGCCCTGGGGTTTCTTCAGTCGGTTCCATCCATGAACCAGACGATCGCCCTGGGGTTTCTTCAGTCGGTTCCATCCATGCACCAGACAATCGCCCTGGGGTTTCTTCAGTCGGTTCCATCATATATTTCCACTTTATTTTAATCTCCATCAATATTTATTGGAAATTGATACATTTCACTGACATTGATGTTGTCCGGGTAAAAGAGGTGTGTTAATAGAATATCAGATCTATAGAGGTTTATTTCCAGTTCTTTTTACCGCTTATCTAGCTAGTAGCTTTTTCTCGCGGATCCGCTCGCTTAGTATACATGCTTAAACGTGGTAAAGAGGCGTCTAGCGAAAATAAATAATTGAAATTAAAATTATTTGAAACGTGCCAAGAAAAGAAACTACTGGCAATGCAACTGGCGGTCTTACCGCTAGAAAGCGATGTCTTCCATACATGTTTACTACTACTAGCGTTTATTAGATTGATTATAACCATATTAGACAGGAAAACAGCCGCAGCCAACGTCAACTTAGACCCCCAAAACAAACCCTCTGGTCCAAAATCATTACAAATTATCTCTAGTACCGTACCTGCATTTGAATTTGGAATTCTTTGCGATTGTAATTCACGAATTTGTTGCCTCATATTTTCCATTTACAAAATTTGAGATGCTCGACGTACCTTTTCTTGTTTTAGTGATTCCATCGTTCCGTCCGATATTTTAGCCCTGTTATCCTGTATAATCCTTGTAATTAGGTCTTGTTTTATTCCACTCGTTGGCAAATATCGAAAAGCTAGTTCTTCCCTTAATTGTGTTACCGTGTAAGTTTGAAAGTTTTCGTCTTCTATTCCGTACATTATATTGATTATACAACCTGAAAAACAACCTGAAATTGTCCGCTCGATAGTATCTAAACGTGATATCGCGTGCACTTTGCATATATCGTATGCGTATCGATGCAATCCGTCTGGATCCGTTTCAATTCTGGATATTTCCTCAAAACTTTATATTCATTACATTTGTTGACTTTCTAACTTAATAAAAATGACTTTATTTTTCGTTTTTCTCACTTTTTAACTATATATTTTATTAATTTGGCCGAGCGCCATGATAGGGATTACTATTGAAACAACGACATCTTGGGAAGTGTCTTTATTCTCCTCTCTCTCTCTCGCTCTTACATGTCTTATCCGTATATGTTTCTCACTCGCTAACTAGGCTATTAATTATTGAGTGTTCCAATTACGGTTTGACCTATGGTAGACTTTGCCCTTACAAATAAGTCGAATTACATTATTACTACATTTTTCACGGCTCTGTTAACTCCCAGCTATGATACGATTAGCAAACATATAAACGAGCTTAAAGGGCAGTATGTGATAAAATAATATTGAGAACTGGTTCTATAGGTAAAATATATATGCATGAGGATAATACGGTCTAGGCGACAAAATGCATGGGAGAAAATACGTGTAGCAACAAAAACGAACAGAAATTACTGCGTTCGAAGAAATGATAATAATAAACCATTTTTTCAGGCATCAAAGGCCCATTGTTACAAACCTGATGAAACACAAACGCATACTAACCTAATTTTGTCTTAAGAGTCCGCAGTAAGCTCGATTCTCCATACAAACGTAGTTACGCTCTCATTTCAAACTACGTATCGGAGTGTAACGAAACTTTGCAAGTACAAAGACATAAGGTATATCTATGTCTGTAATTAGTTTATGTTGCTTCAGATACCATAGTGAAAAAAATACAGCGCATTTAAGTTTTTCATACAACACTTGTTTTTGTTGTATTTCGTTTGTTTTATAAACTGGAACCATATAAACTAATTACAGACATAGATATACCCCATGTCATTATATATGCAAAGTTATGTCACAATACAACACGTAGTTTTAAAATGAGCGTAACTACGTTTGTATGGGAAGGTGAAATTCGGCCGAGCTTACTGCGGACTCTTAAGTAATTTGTTACTAACATGCTATGGATCGACCGAAGAAAAAACTACAATATTTTTCGTAGATGTTATATCTATTTCCTGGTTTAACAAGCGGCCATAGTTTACATATACAGTTGACTGACCCATTATTATAGTATTCGGCAGGAACTCTGTTTTATGAAAGCAGAAAGCTTTTTTAGGGTTTCGTAGCCAAAATTACAAAAACAGAACCCTTATAGTTCCGTCATGTCCGTCTGTCCGTATGTCACAGGCATTTTTGGCCAGGTGTAGCAAAGGGTAAAGAAAGAAAGAAAGAAGAAAGAATTCATTTATTCAAATAGGATTCTTTGAACCACTTTTGCATCGTCATCAGCTAACAGAACAGTAGATACATCAGGTTCTATAAAATATACTTATACAAAATTACTTAAAACTTAAATGATTAAAACATGTCACAAGATACCCACATGGATTTTTACAATAGATTTGTTCTTAAAGTAAAAATAAGATAAAATAAAAGCCTATGTTTATATCTGCAGCTGTTCATTTTTTTAAAGGAACTTATATTTTTTAGCGCATAGACAATGCATTCGTAAATATACTGAGATGCTACTGTCAGTATATTTATCTCTTTAAACAGGTCTCTAAGTGACTCTCGAGAGCCCATCTTATAAATTGAACGAATAGCCCTTTTTTGTAACAAAAATATTGAATGTATATCTGCTGCCTTTCCCCACAGTAAAATTCCATGTCATTATACTATGAAAGTGGCTAAAATAAACCAATCGCGCCGTCTTTATGTCAGTCAAATGTCTTATTTTTCTGACAGCTTAAGCAGCTGAACTTAATCTACTAGACAGCTTTGATAAGTGAGGATTCCACTGTACGTTTTTGTCCAAAGTTAGACCTAAAAAAGTTGTAATGTCTACCATTTCCAAACATTCTCCATTCAAATATTGTTAGCTCTTACATTATGTAAAGTAAATCTTAAGCATTTAGTTTTAGTAGAGTTGAGTAATAAATTATAGACTGTAAACCAGTTTAACACTTTGGCAAGGGTGTTATTAATGCTATCCCAGTCCTTTGCATTTCGAGGAATTTTGAAGATTAAAGATGTATATATAATTTTAATTAATATAATTTTACAATGATTTTGCATGAGGAATGGCAGATCGTTTAAGTATACTAAAAAAAGAAAAGGTCCTAAAATAGAGCCTTGCGGCACTCCCAGCTTGGCAGCTGCACCATTTGATTGTGTTCTATTTATGAAAATTGACTGTGTTCTGCAACTAAGATAAGATGAGAGTAGATTTAAGACATTCGTAGATAACCCATAGTGTTTAAGCTTTCGTAAAAGAGTTTTATGCTCAACGCAGTCGAACGCTTTCGAAAGGTCACAGAAAATATTGCGTCACAAGAGTTTTCCCATATCTCATATATACATTTTATTTTATTAATTCTGAAGCGGCATCAGTTGTGGAACGTCCTTTTCGAAACCCATATTGTTAGCAATGTAGAAGTTTATTATTTATAAAATAGCTCTGTAACTGATCTAACATAATTTTTTGGAAGACTACTTAAAACTGGTAAAATGGAAATAGGACGAAAATTCTTGATATCATTTTTGTCACCTGATTTATGCAAAGGTACAACTTTGCTTAGTTTCATAAGGTCAGGGAACACCCCCTCTTTAACGCAGCAATTTAAAACGTCAGTTAAGTAAGGTGCAATAATGTCAATAACATGTATGATAATATTTACAGATATCCCCCTCCTCAGTACTCTCTCTACTTATGGTTTTAAAGGTTTTTGTGAGAGTATCTGAGTCAATTAAGCTAAATTTGAACTCAGCTTTGCGTGTACCTATACCCGAGAGCATCAAAGACTCCGCTCGCTCCGGTGATGATTTAAGATCCTTGGTGGTGATACAAGCTATGTTTGAGAAATACTCTTCAAATGCTGCTGCTATTTCGGATTCTGATTTAATCGCTTTCCCATTGTGTAGTATGTTAGAAATCGCACAGCTTTTAGGTTTACATTTGCCACTCTCATGGTTAATGATTTCCCAAGTAGTTTTGGTTCTATTGTCAGATTTTGAGAGCTTGGTTTTTATAAAATTTGATTTAGCTGCTGTACATACTCTTTTGAAAATCTTTGAGTAGTTTTTAACATATTCAATAAAGTTTTCATCTTTACTCAATTCCCTCATTCTGTAAAGTTCGTACATTTTATTCCTACTTTTGTGTATGCCCACGGTAGCCCAATTGCTGAATTTTATCAGAGAGTGGTTCCCTTTTGTAGTTTTTAACTTAAAAATATTATCAAATTGTCTAATAATTGTATCGAACAGTACTTTATATGATCCATCAGGATCTTTTTTGGAAAAAGTTTCGAAAGGTAAGTTGTGTTTAATTTCATTTTTAAACTTAGCTATTTTGATATTAGTAATGGGTCTGAACGTTATACACTGTGGTTTACTTTCAACTATACTTTGAATTACAATTTTTTGGCCACTGTGGTCAGAATCGAAACGATTAAAAAGTTCTTTTTCTACGCACTTACAGTTACAAAATATGTTATCTAAGCAGGCCGCACTAGTTGTTGAGACTCTAGTCGGCTCAAGGAACATTGCATTTAAGTTAAACGAACTACACAAACTCACTAATCTAACACTTAAACCAGATGGATCTAGCAGGTCAACAATGAAGTCCCCGCAAACTATTATATATTTTTACCTTTGCAAGCCACATTTAACGCATTCTCAATTGCCGACTCGAATATGCTATAGCTAGCAGATGGGGGTCTATAAACGCATATTATTATTTAGTACCGTAACTCGACACAAGAAATTTCAACAACTTGTTCGATGGAGAAGTTAACAATATCCTTACGTTCTTTAGACTTTACGTCAGTCTTAACAATAATAAGGGAACCTCCGTGGATTGCGTTCTTCCTGGTAAAATAGCTTAATAAATCATAATTAACAAAATTAAACGTTAATTGATTATCTTTTAGCCAATGTTCAGTTACACACATTATGTCTATGTCATGAGCTTCCAGAAATAAACCTATGTCCATTTCCTTGCTGGAAAAACCTCGAATATTTTGGTGAACAAGTGTAATATTCGAAGGTTTTTCCGTTGTCTTACAGTCTAGTTTAAATTAATATCGAATCGACCATCGCCGTCTCTAAAAGTACTCGGGGTTTCATTGTTTTTGATGTGTAAAGGTTCTAAATTGTAAGCTAACAACTTCACTAACAGTGTTTTGTGTGAGATGAGCAACTCGTCAGACATGAATTTTATTTGTTTTATGAATTTGTTGAGATCGATGAAATGGTATTTCTTGTTTAGACAAATTGCGTTGTACATTAAAGAGTTAAATTGGCCTATCTTATAATTATTCTGTTAAGGCAATGATTGGGAGTACGGGAAAGCACACAGTATTATTTTATCAATACCAGATTTTTCTACAAGCTCCAATGTTTGAATTAATTTAGTTATACCTGGTCTATTAACATGACGACTTTCCCCCAGCAATATTATTAATGTAGTTTCGGTATCAAACGTACCTTTGGAGATAAACTCGCAGATCTGGTCTAAGGTGGCATGATGGTGACAATTGTTTATTATATTCTGATTTAGCCTATAATTTAACAATGGAGCAAGACCCGCACCTAATTTGTCTGAATACATTACTGTCCTCTTAAGAATTTCTTTTCTAAGTGGCTTTCGCTCGACTGTCATTAACGTAGATTTCTCCATAGCCGATTCCCCTGTAGGCATATCATGAGGCAATTGCTGGACGCCCGCGGGAGACATGGACCGCGTGCAGTTACAATGAAAATGATTGTTCGTTAGTGACATAAAGCGCTCTTCAATAGTCTTACTACTTTCTAGCAACTGAGAAAATGCCAAAACATGTTCTTTAATTTCGTCCTTCGCTCTTAAATACATCGAGGAAGTAGTCTCCAGTTTTTCCCGTAGCTTATTTATTTCAGAATGCAAATTATGCACATTTATGTCGTATTCACTTCTATTGTCATCTAGTTGCAGTTTATATTGTTGGGCTATGGCTTTCATTTTGGAAAGCTGTTCCTTAATTTTGGAATATTTCTGGACACATTTTTTGCTTTTAATAAACTTCTGAGTGTGCTGTATATACCTATTTATTTTTATTATTTTTTAATTTTATTGTGACTGTTGTAAAATACTGGATTTGAACCAGATGGTAAAAGCTCCTGGTACAAGTTTTGAGTTAGCGTAGATTCCTGATGCTCTCGTTCGCCTTTAAAATAGTTCAGTTCTCGTTGTGCATCACCTAGTTCTTGTTCCAGGATAGTAATGCGATTTAAGGCTGTTTCGTGCGTGGATGCACATTGATCAAAGGAAAGAACTAATGTCTGAAGACGTCCACACTCATCAGCTGTAGTCATATATTTACGTTCAAGTTCTAAAAGATTATTTTTCAACATCAAGCTTTTCTGTAATAATTTATTTAGTTCAGCTTCGCTATCTTCTCGTTCCTTCAAAAGTTGGTCACACTCATTTTTGTACGTCTGTAGTTCTTTCAAAGCCGCCTTCAGTTGAACTTCAAGTTGGCGACTGGTGACTTTGCGGGTTGCTAAGCTCATTGTTGCACTATAATATGCCAATTAAGAAATCCTGCAGAAACAAGGAGTTTTGGTTTTTTTTCTCTGTTACCTACACATAAAATACTTAGTCTGCAGTTCATAATCCAATTTAAACGGAGTGTTCGACGCTCGACACAGACGACACAGAACCCGATCCGTTTCAACAAGCTTAACTTTGCTTAACAAACAGACACAGCGGTGCACTGTGTCTCTCGATCGGCGTACCGTTAGCTGAGCGCTCGATGACGTAGAGCGAGGCACACGGACGACACAGATCCCAATCCTTTCCACCAACGCAACACTGTGCCGTATTGTGTCTAATCACATATGATGGTTGACACAGGATTTTAAAGTTTGTTTGCAAATATCTTCACAGATTTCGTAATATTCGAATATTTTTTTTACTGGTAGTTCACATTTCACACACTGTACAGTATTTAATGATTTGCTATAAGCGACGGGGTATATTTATACATTTTAACAATTTAATTTACGGAGGCGGTCAAACATCGTTCGTTAACACCGAGCGGCGGGGGGTGTGTATATCCAGGTAACCAGGTAATTCATAGTAGTATACATATTTTTGGAATATTGCGCGCATTATATTTTTGGAATATCATTATACAAGAGTGGCAGAGAGAAGAATATAATGGCGATTACTCCACCGACAAGAAAATGAAAAAAAAAATGTAACAGCGAGCTCAATTAATTTAAAGGTTTTTCCATCTGGTCTCTTCAAAGCCTTTTTTTGGCGATTTATGAAGGTTTCGAACCATAGCTCTTTTAGTCTCAGGTATGATTCTCGGATCGAATAAAGAAAGACCAACTAAATGATCCGAAAAGGACCAAAGATGGCGGCGAAGTGCCTTTACAGAAGTGGTACTAATTATCTCGTTTCGATAGTTTTTGGGCTGTGTTAAGAAGGTTGCGTAATTCAAAGGAGTTTTTTCTGCCATCGGAGCTTCGTTCCAATATCGGCTTTAATAAGACTAACGAACAACGATAGTTCCGTAACAGATCACTTGTCTGCTATATTCAGTTTAATTTCTTTCTGAAACAAATTCATTTTTATGCAATAGAGCTTGATTTAGGGCCCGGGTGCACAAAACTTGACTTCAGCAGTCGCTTCAGAACTTCCAAGGAAGACATGACACAAGTTCAGTAATTCGAGGTAATTATAAAACGCTGTCATTTCTTTACGCAGCGAAATAAGTTCTGCAGTTTTGCACAAACTTTCTCTGTCCAGTGTGAATTTCTGTTGATCTATTACGGACCATTTATTTTGGAAGCGTTTGAACAAGCTAATATCCGGTCCACTGCTTGGTCCGAACAACGCTTTAAAAACATCGGAGAGGATATCTTCCATAACGTGGTGCCGGCAAGCAGTCCAGACAAGTTCTTTATCCAACGTTTTTTCAATCAATGAACATGAAACTAAATTAAGGCCAGTGTTAGAAGCGGTCGTATCAAAGCAAAGGCCACGCACACAAGTCTTTAATTTCCACTCTTCAAGCGGAAGCCTGTTCTTGACCAGTACCTCTCAAGTTTGCAGGAACTGCCAAAAGCTTTTCCATCCCACCTCCAGTTACTTACAATGACGGCAACTCGATGTCCTTTTTCTACGCCATCGACAATATTTAAAATTGACAGTGCAGGTTACGCACGCTACGCTTTTCCTTAAATTATAACTTGGAAATCATAGCGTTCACCACCACCATCAACTCTAAACGTTGTCCTAGAAAGCTATATTGCGGTATATATCAGTTTTGTTATCATTCGAACAAGAAGAGACTTATGGAGCAGGAAAAAAAAACTATTTTTTTTCTTCATACCAACGTGGAGCACCCTAAAGTGCAGTATAAACATAATATTTGGTGAACTTACCTTTTAACTTGTCTGTCTCCAGTTATGTTTGGAAAGCTCTCAATGCTTGAAGTAAGTAAAATTTGTACCATATATCCTTTTGATAACCTTTTTTTACCTGGGGAAATGCATTTACGCATCCCTCGTGGCTGGGGAGCCAGGACGGGTATGACGGACCCCCGGGAACCGCCCGGACTACCGTCTAGAAACCCACGTTGCTCTACGGGAACGCTCGCGCACACTTCCGCGACTCCGCCAGATAAACGAAAAAACGTAGATTTGTGCGTACATTTTTAAATGTTATCTGGAATGAGGTATAGGTAGGAAGAAGTAATGGCCTAACCTAACCTGCCCAGCCTAACTCGCAATAAGGACTTATAACAGTGCATACAAACCCTTTTCATCATCATACGAAAAATTATGGAATCAGGGTTGAATACCGTATTGTCAAACTATAACGTCTATAACAATGCTCGCATTTAAACTTTCGTGAGACATGTTGAAATAATACTAATAATTACACGGTTCACTCACGTATTCAATGTCACTACATAAGACAGCTGAGTAGGGCCCATTTCGTGACACTGCACAGATTTATTTCTTCTTTTGTCTTTGTCCTGTAATACTGTGTTTTGTTGTGTTGTGTCATGAATAAATATATTTGATTTGATTTGACATAAGACATTTATCCAGCAAAATAGTTTACACGTAGTATATCACAAGTACCAGTCCCTGCACTAGGCTTTGCTTGTATCGCATGAGACCGCATATAGCGCAATGTTTCGAACTCTTCGGGAGTTCTTCTTCAGGATGAGTGTTTTCGCGGCGATGTCGCTTGAATCACTGCCCGCGCCCGTTCCGAACGCCGAGCGGCGCGTGACGCACGCGCCGACAGGGCGGGGAGAGGGGGCAGTCTAGCGCTGCATTAGTTGTCGTCTCCTCCTAGAGACGATGCGCACACTGAACTCACTGTGTCCACGGGATTGTCTGGGAATTTAATTATATTACAATTTCTACTATCCCAATAGAGTTAATCCCACTGAAAATATCCTTTGCTAAGTTAAGGTTTCGTCTAAGCCTAATAGATTAGAATGAATTAGCAACCTAATATCGTGTAAGCGGTATTAGTATACCTAATTTTATTCATTGGAATTATATTGCCGAAATTCGCTCAAACAATACACTAGGGAATTCACCTAATACGTCGAGTTACCTGGGAACTTTACCGATTACACTTTGCATAACGAGTGAGGTGAAATCACAAACAATATTCTGCATGTAATGTGACTGCTATTTACGTGACTGGGAAATCAAAAACCGGCCAAGTGCGAGTCGGACTCGCGCACAAAGGGTTCCGTAGCATTATCCGTTGAATGAAAGGTAAATTGCGGTTTACGATTTATAAATGACGTATTAAAAAAACTACTTACTAGATCTCGTTCAAACCAATTTTCGGTGGAAGTTTGCATGGTAATGTACATCATATATTTTTTTAGTTTTAGCATTATCTTATTTTAGAAGTTAAAGGGGGGGGGGGACACATTTTACCACTTATTTAAGTGTCTCGCGCGCATACTATTCAGTTTAGAAAAAAATTATATTAGAAACCTCAATATTACCTATATATTTGATGAATTTATTCATTGCATTGCATGTCATTGAATTGAATTAATGTATTTTTAATATAGGCAAGTATGTCAATAATAATAATAAAAGTAAACCAAAAGAAAAAAAACATAATTATAAGAAAAAGAAAAATATCAATGTCATGTTACGAATATACATATAGTGATGCGATGTCAATTATCAATTATACAATACAGAATAAAAACAAAATAATAAATTACAAGTCACAGAAAATGGTACAAGAATTTGGTCACATACTAATCAGGAATTATTAATTTCAAAATGATCGTTAATTCTATGATACATTTTATTAAAGCACCAGTTAAAATAACTTATTTTCGGGTTCCGTTTTTTGCTATTTGGCTACGGATCACTAAAAACTTCCCGCTAAGCGGTCGCGACCGCTGTAGAATGGTGCGTTTTGTGTTTTAAGAAAAGCCAGCTTCAAAAAGCGAGTTAACTTAATAAAATGCATAAACCTCGGCAAGATATTGTATTTTGCCAAATACCGAACGTATTTGGGTAAAAAGGCATTTAAAATAATACGGGTGTAGACTCGAAAACTATTATTACTCGAAATGAAAGAAGGCAAAGAAATATGCCTAGTGACGAAAATCCCATTCAGATATCTCAAAGAATAACGAAGCTACAACCGTTTTAATATTGCTTGTTAGAGAGAGAAAACGCAAACAGTGTGTGACGTCACATTACAGGATGCTGCCGGGGGGCCGCGTCGCCGGCGGCGCCGATCACGATGGGCGCGGGGTCATTGCCGTCTATTAGTGACGTCACAATCTTCCAGCGGCATCGTTTCATACGAAGTGGCGTTTTGCGAAAAAGGGACAGAACATACCCCTCCTTAAAACTTTGGACACTTATAACTGTGATTATTTAACCTTTTGCATTGTTTTTTTCTCCATTTGTCAAAATTTTTAATCCTTTTTCAAGAAAATATGACATTAGGGAACTAGAACGTAGAATAGGGGTATAAACACTAAATAATATCATCAATTAGCTAGGGCATAGGACATCGATGTATGGGAGCCAATATTTTCTTCATTAAAGCATGAGCCTTTGGCACACTTGATACTTAGGTGGACTAGAGTCGAAAACGCCCGGGAGCCAAGCGCGGAAGCCCCGCTGGTGTTAAAAAAAGTTTAGAACAGCAGACTCGTCTAAATTTATTTATGCCCGCGGCGGAACGAAACTTAGCCCCTCCCAGCCCCCACCAGCGGGGCTTCCGCGCTTGGCTCCGGGCGTTTTCGACTAGTCCACCTAAGTATCAAGTGTGCCAAGGCTCATGCTTTAATGAAGAAAATATTGGTGTTGTCCTATAACGCCCTAGCTAAGTAATTTTATTTAGTGTTTACACCCCTATTCTACGTTTTAGTTCCCCGAAATTGGTAATCTATTCGACTATTCGATCTTGGCAGGCAGTGAAGTAACTTTACCAAAATGTTAAAGTTCTACAGCCACTCCTAGGTCAGTAGGAAAAGCGTCGGTGAACTCTCCAGATTCAGATTAATTTACTCACAATATAAGGTTACAGTATAAATTGCATGTCAATTTAAAAGAATCCCTATTGTGATCGTCAATAACATATAATAACATTCAATATTTATTTTGTTTTTAAACGCCAAGTGGTTCCAGCAGGCCCCATGGGCGTTTTAGGAGCTAGGCTCTATGAGATAGGTAGATGATGAAACCAATCACAATTTAGCAAACGAAACGAAAAAGCACTTTTTCTCAAACTTGCAATGAAATTTTGACGTGGTTCGGAAATACTACGTGTCCGGTGCGATAAGTGAGATATGTAAAGGAATTTCATACAGCCTTACACGCTTAGGCCTGTAAAGCAACCTTCTTTTATTTTTAAACGGGGGTGCGCGGCGGGGGGCGCGAGCCACCTGCCGGCGCGGCGGCGGCGGCGCAGGCGGTGCAGTTCAGAACCATATTATTAGTTAGTTAGTTAGTTATTTTACGTCACACCTGGCCATAATGCGAGTTTTACTGCACGCTGCGCGTACGGTAAAACTCGCATTGTGGCCAGGTGAAGACGTAAAATTGAGTACTCACCACGGGCGGTAATTCGTATAGCCCCAGATCGCATATTTATGGCCCGAACCGAAAAACACCTGCGATCTGGGCCTTTCACGAATTCACCGCCCTTGGTACGTTATGTACTAATTTAGCTATTAACCTAAGAATAAAACAAATTGACTAGCTACTTTTTATTTTTATTTCATTGCAAGTTTGAGAAAAGCACTAAGTATACAAATCTCGGCGAGAAACGGGGTTGCCGGACGCGTATCCCTATCCGGCCTCACGCTCGGCCGTCTATATACTTGGCCTGCAACCCTTCGTTTCCCGGCATCTATAGTAATGTAAGTCCTATAAAGTAACAGCGTTCAACACTTTCAGCGTTCAGCTTTTTCTTCCTCTGCATAATGTAGGTAGTAGTAGTACTAACATTGCTAATATATTTTTACACGAGGTTCAGTCTATCTAAGCCACAATAGGGGCTATTAACGATAAGCCAGCCTAAATGACACGAAAAATTATTTACTAAGGCTGCTCATGGGAAAATAATCCTTAAGGGTGTCGGAATAGCCGTTTACATTGTCAAATTTGGTTTGGTGCAAAAACTTTTCACTTTGTTCCAAAGGTCAAGTCTGCTTGCTGCTCCAAGCTATTTTTTAATTTACTTTGTACCTATTATCTACTTCAAAACAATGATCAAAATCGGAGCTAGTTGCTTGAAAAGAATTAGGGCATAATTTTATAAAAGTTTCAATTTTGTAGTCATTTAGCACGTGAGCATTTAGATTTTCGAAAATATGAGCGTTTGACAAAACTTTATGGGACACGCATTTTCAGGAATTTGTTACTTATGTAACAAGGTTTTTCGAATTGAAGTTTAATATTTTGATACTTGAATATATTATTATGCAACCGATTCTAAGAAACTTCTCGTGGTAGCGCCTGTTCTTTTTACACGTTATTTACATTCTCTTTAAACGGGACTAACAATAAGCTTAAGTGCGGTTTGTTTGTAATTCATGAGATGTTCTTGGTACGATAATCATATGTAAAACATATTCATGTATGCAATATATAATAAACGCTATTCGCCCCCCTTTTTACGGTACGTTTCATACGGTTGTTTTATTAGGTGCATACGCTAAACGGGATCAACTTAAGAGGAAACACTAAGGTCAAGATAATTGAGAAATAGGTATTTGTAAAATGTATTGCTTTCGCGCCAACCACAAGCCTCCCGCCGCAGAGCGCGATAGAGACAACTGCAGCTTGTATAATACCTATTAAAATTACATAAAATCAACGTTTCGTAGTCCCCTGATTTCTTCTCCAAAACTTGACCTATTAACTATTTTTTTTATTTAACATCAAAGAAAGGCTTTGGCCGTGTTCCTATGTTTTACTTTTTTTTTAATAATCTACTCAAAATTGTTTTCTGTATGTTTGAACACAGCGGAAAATCTGGCATTTTTTTTAGGGTTTTGAAGGTTAATATCTCTTTTAAGAATAAATTTATGAAAAAAGGAAAACATAGGAACATGTCAATAGTAGCCATAGATTTATGGAAAAGAAATGATTGCTCTACTTTCATTATCCTGGGAAAAAACAGGGGACTACGTTTCTACGGAAAAACGGCCGTTGTGTTTCCTCTTATCTTATCTTATCTTATCTAGATGAGGGCCCTTTCGGATGCACTTCGACCCCGCGGGATCTTTTGTGCATTTGCCCTCTCCTTTATGCCTACTCCCAAGCTCGCTCCATCATTTCCACAAAGCGGATGATGCAGCTCAGCGGGAGCACCTTGAATTCCTTTGGTTGTCTGGCAAGGGCATGACATTCACACAATAAGTGTTCCATGGTCTCATCCTCCTCGCCACACATTCTACAGTCTAAACTATCCGACAGTCCCATCTTTGCCAAGAGATCCTTGACCCCGAAGTGACCTGTACACCCCATATATGATTTTGAGTTGCTTCCTACTGAATTTCCAGAGCTTGTTAGTCCAGCCCGAGTCTACTCCTTCTATGAAGAGATTAGAGTGCCTTAAGCGCCTCATTCCTCCACTTGTGTTGGTGTTTGGTTTTGACGTAGGCTTTAAAGGCCGAAGTTATGGTTCCCTGCGAGAGTCCCACAAATGGTTCTGGACCTACAAAGTGATTTGTAGACCCCCCTCTTGCAAGCTCATCCGCTCTTTCGTTGCCGATGTAGCCCTCGTGCCCCGGTATCCAAATTAGTTGCAGCTTATTGTGCTTTCCAAGCTTGTTCAGTGCCTGGACGCCATTATATAGACTAGTCTAGAATCCACTTTCGGCGCCGTAAGCGCTTTAAGGGCCGCTTGACTGTTACTGAGTATATAGGTGATCTGCCCTCTGGTTTGCCAGCCTATATTCTCCTGTGCACAGGTAATTATGACGTATGTCTCCGCCTGGAAGACGGTTGCCAAACTACCCATGCTTACACTATTACTGTAGTCATTCGCATAATTGCCTGCTCCCGTACCGGATCCCATTTTAGATCCGTCCGTGTACCATATGCTGTCTTCGATAGCAGACCTCGGTGGTTCTAGACTTTCGGCCCATTCGGCCCGGGATGGAACTTTTGTTGTGTAGTTCCTATGGAATACATACTTGGGTAGCATTTTGTCACATCCCATGTTTGTTATTCTGTCTAAGAAACCGTCAGTCTCCATGTTTGTGTGCTTAGTCTTTGGCTTGCTGTCGCTCCACAGTGTTTCCTCTTAAATCTTTATTTAGTGAGACAGGGCGCATCGGAATATCATCTTGCTCTTTTATCCGCCGCACATTGCGCCACCTATTGACCACTAGTGAGTGTTGGCCGCTACACGCTGCGGACGAGTTCGTTCATACATCACTGGGGGTGCATTGGATATTATCGCGTGCTTTGAAACGCCGTTCTGACTAGATTAAGAAACAATAAGATCTGATTTTTATATATAATATAATTTTTGACTATATAATTATTTATCTGATTTAATCGAAACATGGTTGCCTAAAATTTCCTCGATGGAAAATAAATCCAAAGTTCGGTCTTTATTTCCCTTTTTTACCACCCTACTCAAACAATACATTTTTTACGACACAATCAAATTAATATTAAAGTTGCCGTTAGTAAAATTTACTTACTATGTAAACTAACCGCCATATTGAAGTTGTCTTTCACTATGGCGGTTTATTTACATAGTTAGCAAATTCCATTGACGGCGACTTTTATAGTATTTGATCTTATCTAAAATCTCAGTTGGTCCCGAAGAGTGTTGCATCTCTTTTTTCTCGTGCGCGGAAGGCATACGCGTGTCTCTGTCAAGGGGGCGTGGTCAACTCCATTCAAGGCATCCCCTTAATGGCCGCGTCTATTGCTGGCCAAGAGTGGCTTAATGTGTGGCAGTAACTGCTACCTAAAGTCTACTAACGTCATGTTGTCAGAGGAATAAGTATACTAGTCTAGTGTAGGGGCTATATTCTACAATTTACGCATTTGTCAAATCTTGAACTTTAATTATTATTATTTTTGTAAATTGTGACATTCCTAATTCTTAATTCTGTATGACATCTACTTACTATTGGTTGATAATATTGATATTTTTAAATCTGTTTAACACATAGGTATTTATTATAAGAACACATGTGCTATGATGTAACCATTTATTATTGTAATTGTTTTCCTATTTTATTTTATTTTTGTACGCCGCAAGGCAGAACATGGAGGACTCTCAACCTAATTTAAGATCTGCAATGTAAACTTACCTATGTTTCATAAAATAAATGACTTACTTACTTACTTAATAGAGCAATTTGTCTGCGTATTCATAAAATACGACCTCATTTTTTCTTTAGATCGCAGTCTGTTCACGACGGAAAGATTTCTTAGTGGATGTATTTTTTCGATGAATCATAAGATTATTACAACGCTTATAATTCTAAAGACACTTTGAACGCAAAATAAAATATGGCATGTGTTCATCGTTTCACCTTACTATAGAGATAAGGTGAAATATAGGGCATAATGTCCTTGTAGTCGACACCCGACAGTGCCTTTTATTAATAATCCCGGTCCACTCGTTCAGTGTAGTTCTGTCTAGTTAGCTGGGTCAAAATTTAATTTTTATATGCGTCGACTTTAATGTTTAAGTTAAGACTTTGTACACCAAACTAAAATCACATACTTTTAATTATGAAGATCCCAACTCTACATTTTACAACTGTTTAGACAACTAAAATAGATTCGACCAATCACGTGGCGCCTTTCAGTAAATGCGCCACGTGGTTGGTGTTCAGTAACTAAACAACAAAAAAGAAAAAGCCGTTGGCTGCGCTTCGTTTCAGCGGGGCTTAGTTTTTCAATAGAAACCAAGTTTGTTTAAAAAGCTTACATTATATAACGATTACATAAGGGTTATTGTTACTACATTTAAATGGAGAGGGGGTGCGGGAGTAACAATCTACTTTCAGTAACTAACCCCCTTATTCATAAAACTTAAAATGCCTTTGTTAAATAAAATGTGCTTTGTCCCTTTCCTACGAACACAAATGTCAAAGTGACAGATAAGGACAAACGAATTTTAACGCCATTTTAGTTAAAACAGGCTTGTAGGACGTTTATGAATACGGCCGTTTGTGTTTAAAAGGGAGCTCATTGAACTGGAAACAGACATGAAATAGAAAATTCGAACTCTGTAACAGCTTGATTCCTGGATATCTATTACTCTTCGTCGCTTCGTATTACTATAACAATTAATAGACAATATTGTGTTATTGTGTTTATTTAATTATTTCTATTTTATTTTCTCGTACTCGCTTCTGCATCCGCTGAGCTAACGTGTAACATCGAGTACGCATACTGAAATGCAATTGAGATGTGAAAGAGATTATCCGAACTGAGGCCCTGGGTGAAGAAAACGTTCGATCCTTTCTTATAAATTAATCTACTAAAAGTTACATTTTCGTCTCAGAACGCTCATCGCAATCACCTAAACTTATCTAAATCACAAAATTCGAACGTCGCTCAGATAAAAAATGACTAACAATTAAAATGATTAATGGGCCGGGCCAGTGATTTTTCACATTCAGTTAATGGATGAAATGATATTAGCCTGCCTCTGGGACTGATAATACGGTTTTCAGAATAGCTCTCGCCCACAAGATCTTCATTTACTGTTCACTCCCTCCTTGGTAGTTACACGCAAAAGTGTTACATACTTATTACTCTCTTCTTCTTTTTCCAAGTTACCTATTCTACATTCCGCCTTTTTATTTCTCTATAAGATGAAGCGTTTACTTTTTACGGTTCCGTACCCAAAGGGTAAAAACGGGACCCTATTACTAAGACTTCGCTGTCTGTCCGTCACCAGGCTGTATCTCAAGAACCGCGATAGCTAGACAGTTGAAATTTTCACAAATTATTTATTTCTGTTGCCGCTATAACAAACAAATACTAAAAACAAAACAAAATAAAATACAACAAATGCGGTTTTTTTTGCTGTTTTTATAGACAGTGGTACGGAACCCTTCGTGCGCGAGTCCGATTCGCACTTGGCCGGTTTTTCTATTTGCTCGATCGACCTTCCCCTACCTTTTACTGCTTAACATAAATCCTACATACAAACATTGACATCATGAAGGTTATTTAGATTAATCGTATTTGGGGGTTCGAGGAACGCTGGAGGAGTTAATTAAAGTTCTCCATTCACTGGGAAACAAATGTCTTGTGACACGTGGCACTAGCGGGAAAGAACAATGTACGGCGTGATAAACGGCGACCACTTATTGGACGCGAATTCTTGAACCGTGCGTTATCAGCCCGGACAAAAGTGGCTTACAATTACTGCCCCGCACCTAGTTTGCTCAGGGTGATAATGCACGGCCCAATAATACATGCACATTGGACGCGGATTACAGGGCTGTACATTACCTGGACCCGTCCCCAGCGTCATCACATGTGTCGTGCGACATTGCTATAAAATTACGTGATTTAGTTTTTTGAGAATTAGGAAAGTTTTTAAGTCACATACACACATATTTAAGCGTTTATGGGTAAGGACCAAATTCTAGACCAGCTTAACTCACTCAATTAAATTGTCTATGAAAGTTGTCTGTTGTGACCTTATATCGTTATCGCGGGAGCAAAAATAAATTTGTTAATGAAGTAGTAAAACAGACTGTCCATTTAGTAAAAACGGACTTTTCTGCCTACATTAATAAGCCTCCAAGAAGTTCATCATAACTAGCATGAAGTTTTTGCTGCATAAGGTTTATTAATCTTGCTTTACATTCTGTTAGTAATATCTAATAACCTGGAATTGACATATCAACTTAAATAAATATCCATGTTTTAATTTAATACAACTTTACTTACTTTTTGTTGATCTTAAGTGATTTTCGTAATATACGACAAAAAAAATATGTACGTTTTCTACTATTGATCTGCGGCATCGTGCAGTAAATATCCATTTTAACTGGCTAAATGATCTTTCGACTGCCACTGTTGTAATGGAAGCTAAATCATTTTTTATTTGAAACGAAAAATGCTTTCTGTCTTTTCTTGTATTGCGGTCATAGGTACTTATGGAGCGTTTTGTGTGTTGAAATAAAATTTATTGTGTAGTAAGGTGTTGGACTGATATTAAAATCAGCAACTTTTTATGAAACATCAACCACGTTAGAATGAGGTTTGTATGGAAACATTGGCTAGTGACGTAGTAATTCTATAGTCAAACATCATCTATTTTATACTATTATAATAAATAAATAATAAATGTTAGGGGACAGACTCACACAAATCAAACTAGGGACTAGTATATCAAAGTAAGTTTAATAAGACTTGTGTTATGGGAACTAGGAGAATATATATTTAATATATATTAATGCTTAAATGGATAGAAAACATCCAAGACTCAGAAATAAATATTCATGCTCATCACACAAGTATTTTCCCTAACCGGGATTCGAACCCAGGACCTTCAGCTTCGTAGGCACGGTCACTACCCACTAGGCTAGCTGGTCCTCATCTGTTTTTAAAAATCTTTAATATATAATATTTTCGAGTTTTATTTGTTGGTACCTAATAACTGAGGATAATATTCTAGTTAGATTCCATGATTGATTAAAAATGTGCCTGCAGTTCCCTAAGGGCCATGCCGTCTCAATGGATGCTCTTCAAACTTAGTGCCGTGATTAAATTAACGTTGATTTATAAACAAAAGCCTTTACACGAGGTCTCCTAATTACTTCCTTTTACTGAGCTCATTCTTTATATCCTTTTTAAGAGAAAAATCCACATTGGGCCTAAAAAGCCCCAGTGTACAGAAAAAGTGGGTACCTAGTTACTCGTACTTAGGTACTACCTAATCTACCTATATGTTTATATTTTTTTTGTAGAGTTGGCTATAATTGAACGTTTTGGGTAAACATGAAACCATTTTTTTATAGGTTCTACGCAGCAGCCTCGGTGCTCTAGCTGCTTGTTTTGGCTGACTGTGGGTAGGCGCCAATATGGTGCTCTTGAGGCAGTGTAGGCTTTGTTATGAAACCACCGCGGACGAGATAATATAAGGTTTGCATTTTAAGGGTGGCAGGGGGAGGGGAGTAAGAGAGATATGTAAGCCTTCAAATTCAATCACCAAAATAAAGAATTTTTAAAGTGGGGGGCTGGGTATTTTTTCAGGTCCCCCCATTTTTTTTTTCGTGCAACTACAAACAAAATCTTTTTCACTACAATCAACTACAAATAAAATAGTTCCAGAAAAAAAATCGGCCAAGGTGGGGGGCCAGGTTCACAGAAGTCTTTTATCCGGGTCTACTTAAAACGTCATCATCATCATCATCATCATCATCATCATCATCATCATTTCAGCCTATTGCAGTCCACTGCTGGACGTAAGCCTCCCCCAGGGTTCGCCACATGGCCCGATCTCCCGTTTTCGCCATCCAGTCACCACCAGCCACTTTTTTCAGGTCGTCGGTCCATCTGGCCGGAGGGCGTCCTACACTACGCTTGCCGAGTCGTGGTCTCCACTCGAGAACCCGTCTACTCCACCGATCATCGGTTCTGCGACAGATGTGGCCAGCCCACTGCCACTTCAGTTTGCTGCACTTCTGAACTACGTCAGTGACTTTGGTTTTTTGTCGGATAATCTCGTTCCGGACTTTGTCCCTTAACGAGATTCCGAGCATACCCCTTTCCATAGCTCGCTGTGTGACGTGTAGTCGGTGGGCTAGTTTCACTGTCAGGTTCCACGTCTCGGCTACTGCGAAGAGACTAAGTAGTTCAACGCCGCAGACCCATTCAAGGTGGAAAGGGTCTCAAACGTCTCACGGACCCCGCCTTTAGCCAAATCCGTTATGTCGATTTTACTTAAATGGTATGAAGCGCATTAAGTGCGCAATCATAAGACTTGATCTTTTAGCATCGGCCAGGTCAAGGGAGGACGAACCTTTTTCAATGAAACAGTCGGGAACATCTAAAGCCTGTATCATTTGGAAAAGCGAGACATCTATGGCCACATCACCCAAATGAATCATAACAGCATCGGATGGAAAACGCGTGTCCCGAGCAATAGGGGCATGCGTGTTCATCACTTCTAAACTCCGTCGGACTTTATCTCTGTTCGCTTTAACGTGAAATGGGTTCAGTCAGGCGACACAAACGATTAAATCGTCGAGCACGACCCACCTCTGCTTCCTAAGAAGTGTATGGGTCGCAGTCCAGGACGGATTGTAGGAAGCCATTTCTTGATTTTCCGAATCTGAATCTGAATCTGGCAGGGGGTAAGAGCGGAGGATCTCCAGAACAAGTGAATGATTTTCAACTGAAGTGTGGTCCCTCGATTCCAGATCAGGTTCGCCCGATTGGCTTATGTCTAACTTATCTAAAGCAGTAATCAATGCTTACAAAGACATACAATTCGTAATCATTACACTTTGAGCTGAAAACGTGTTCTTATAATCAGGATCAAAATGCTGATATGTTAACTAAGCCTTTGTCTAAAGACAAATTAGTTAAGTTCAGACATGAAGTCGGTATGATCTCAAAAATAGACATAAATAACCAAACTTAACTTTTATATGAAAATCGCTTTATGGTTTAAAACAGTCGCCCCGCTGTTGGAATGCAAAGTTCGATTCAGTACTTAAGAAATTTAACTTTCAAAAATGTGGTGCTGATCAATGCGTTTTTTAAATATAATTTCTTCAGAGGGTGATTTAAGGTTTGAAAAATTGAATGTTTTTTTTTTAAGATAGTGACTTGAAACTTCGTAAAAAGGTTCCATACTAAAACACTAGAAAACCTATTTCAGCGTTTTTGAAAATTCATCTGCTAAAGGCATTAAAACTTGCTTGAAAGTTTGTATGTAGAACTCCAAATTGAAGAACTTTATAATCGATTGCGCTACCGGTCTTATCCGATACTATTAAACGAGCAACATTTGTATATAATAAACATATTTTTATGTGTATATTTGTAATCATGTTCTGATGAAATTTGCAGTATAAGGGTTTAAGGGGCCGTGAAACCGATCTAGCTTGGTCCTATTTTCAAGAAAATTCGTTGTTTCCGTATTTTTTCCCAAAAGGCTGGTTTATTCTTCGACGACGACCAATCTTCTTTGTGTTGCGAATTCGAACCCAAGCGATGAGAAGGTTTTTTGTTTTCTTTTTATCAGTTTATTTTGTTATTTTTTTGGTAAACGAGCAGTTACTGGTTTTTTGTTTAATTTTGTATAGAAATCGATTTCGTAGCATTAAAGCCGAGAAAATCTCGCTCCCAGGTAAAACCAAATCTTAAGCATTAAGAAAACATCGACGGTTGTGGATTTGAGTGCATTCATACAGGCTTATCGTTTTTAATTTATGCTGCTTTTAGTCCAACACGACTCCCCGTTATATTTATCTTGTACTATAACTTTTATCTTGTACGTTAATGATATGGCGACCTGCTCCCGGAGTGCTGAACATCTCGTCTACGCCGATGACACTAAAAATTTTAGGGCTATAGGTATACCAGAATCTACAAATATGATATAACGGTCGTTCCTGTTCATAGCCCTTTCGCGAGCGATACATTTGATACTAGTTAATTCGGGTTTCGGGTAAAATCGGACGTACTATTCGTGGAATAGAAAATGACAACGTTTTTTGATTTATTTGCAGTTGGACACGCAGACTGTAGTCGTAATTTTTAGTACAGTCATCACCAGAAAAATTATTTTTTTTTAAATATGCAATAAATAAAATAAATGAATATTATTCTTCAAGTAGGCCGTACGTACTGGCACTTTTACTATAATATTAAGTTAACTTAAGTTATGTTCTATTCTAAAAGTGTTTCTGACTATTGTTAGGACTACTACCAGTACCGTAAATCCAAGTTTGGAGTTTTGAAAGACCTGTGCTAACTTTGCAGCACTCGAAAAACCACGAGATTTTCGCACTTTTTTGGTACTGTCTATATAAATCCTAACTTATGCGGTTTTGGAAATAAAAATCTAGACATTTAACAAGACTAAGACGATTAAAATGACAAAATACACTTGCATCACGTACTTGTGTAACCGTAGTAAATTACTTTTTAAGATGAGAGAAATTCTAAATGAGCCGAGCCTCGTACCTCGCAAATACTGACATAATAATGACACATTTTACTTACGCGACTTCTTAGGTCGCGAGACTTGTTAGAAACATAATAAAAATGCCAATTTATTTTAGCGCCTTAACAAGCCGTCGGTTTACCCAAACCTGTCTCGGCTTTTAAACATCTTAAGTACAGTCGATGTCAAAATATATATACATTTTTGGCCGTATTCTAATGAAATAAGGTGCAAAAGTGAAAACATGTAATATTTAAATTAATACCTTTCAACTGGTGATATTAAGAGGGAAGAATACCTTTGGAATAAGTACCTCGTACTCGTCCATACAAAAAGAGAAAATGTTATCTTAATATTTTCTGATCTCAATGATTTTTTACTACGTTAGTGACACAATGAAAGACTAGGTTTTTAGGTTATCCTTTTTTCAAAATGTACAATAAATTCGAACTTACAGGCACCTCAAACACCATTTTTTTTTAATGCGTAACCTATACTTAAACCTAGAATATCAATATGGAGATCGTGCTGGGTTCGAACCCGGCTGGTACGGTCACGGCCTTTAATTGTTGAAATATAAAGAAATACATAGAAAGCTCACTTTATACTGGACACTTAATTATAACTATTAAAAAACCAAAATTACTTGAGAGGCTAAATTGCTCAACAATTAAAGTCCTTGAGTGTACATTGGGTTTTTCAGAAAACTTTAAATATGAACGAAATATCGTTTGTTATTTAATAGTAGATAGTATTCGGAACTGTAGTTTTAAGAAATTATACACATCGCGAAATAACAAGGTTGAAAAGTGGAAGAGCAAAATCAAGTTACTCTGAAAATAAGTTTCTTCAGACTAAAAAAGTTAAAAAAATGTGCACACCGAAAAAAGAATTGCAAACACAAAATTTGACTTAAACAGTGTGTTTAGACTACCTACTTTTTACACGACTGCCCAACGAAAAGGAGTGTAACGTTTTTCTCTGTGAGGTTCACGGGCGAGTAGAAACTAACTTCGTTATTCAGACTTTTTATTATTATTTATCAAATAATGACTATTACGAGTATTAGTGTCACGTGGGCCCAGAGCTTTGAACACGACTATGTTGAGCTTTTGTAACGTTCAAAGTGAAAGCCGCATTTCATAAGGCTAGTTTAGGTTATAAGCAGTTATTTGAGAGCTTATTTACCTTAACTTTCTTCGAGATACTTTAGTTACGAGACCTTGAGTAAGATGGCAGAGGCCCCTTATAGAGCTAAGTTCGGTATTTGTGGAAATTGGGTACCTTGTGGAATTTATCTAGATCAGTTTCATTTTTATCTAGTTAAATTAGTTAGGATTAAAAAAAAAGATTAATGTCAGTAGTACAGTCATGTAGAACTACTGTCAAGTGTAAAAAAATATGGGTGCGTACAACTTACTGATAAATATGTCCTATCGCTCGTATGTCAGTGGATTAAGGCTTTGGTACCTATTTATGAGAGGATTAAAGCGATACATAGTTTTGCACTTGACTGTACAAGTGGTCGGGCATGATGAAATGAAAATAACCTACAACAAAAGTACTTAATGAATGTTTTGTACATACTTAAATATATGAAATACTAGCGGCCTCCAAAGAGCCACAATGATTGGTTCCGCGCCACCCGGACTCCCGCGTAAAATTATTCTCAACAAATTACAGGCTCAAATAACATCGTAATGCCAGGAACTCGTTTAATACCATAGCTCCTTACAAACTTTCGCCCCCTTAGACAATGATTCCCGGAATAAAAAGTATTATATACTCGTATGTTAATCCAGGTTAAACACGACAATACCTGCGGTACAGGGATGTCCTGAAGCGCCATCTGTCTGCAACCGGCATATCATGTGAGTCGTGGGAGGAGCTTGCTACGGAGATCAGACTGGCAAACTGCTGTCAACACGGGGCTCAGTAACTTTGAAAGTGCCAGTTTCGCAAAACTCGGCCCAAGCCCTCCTACCATTACACTTACAACTCAAGTGGAGATCTTTATTGTTTTTCATGTCAACGGAGCTTCAAAACCAAGTTTGGATTTGCGAGTCATTCTCGCGCCCATGCACGCGAGCAATAACTATCACAATTGTTTTGTCAGGATGTCGCCGTCGACGGATACGTCTGGGAGGACATCATCATCATGTATACCGGAATCCATTTTAATCCGCTAAGCCGTTTTTGCGTGATTGAGGTCCAGACTTTAGCATTCATGTCACGTAAATGTATTTGTCAATAAATAAATAAATAAATAAATAATATTGGTTGGATTTGTAAAAAATCCAGGGACACGACTCTCTTGACAGACTCTAGCAGGCATTTTAAGTTTAATAAATAAGGTTAATTAACGATTTTCGCTACGGTGGTAGAATTGTGCTGAAGTTTACCAACAAAGTAAAAATGTAAATCCAACTAATATTATAAATGCGAGTTTGGATGGTTGGATGTTTGGATGTTAGGATGTTTGGATGCTTCGATGTTTGGATGTTTGTTACTCAATGACGCTTAAACGGCTCAACCGATTTGGATGAAAATTTGAACGAAGATAGTTTATAGCCTGGATTAAAATATAGGATGATAGCTTTATCCCGGATCCACGCAAACGATGTCGAAGGCGGAAGCTAGTTAGTGATAAAACTGGCCGATCTTGGTCGGACTTACGCAGCAGTGAAGGTGGGCTGGGGGTAAGACGGCGACCCCATGGCCCTCGCTGTAAGATTTTCGTATTTCTCTCCATTGGGGCCTCGGAGACACAATTGTGACCCAGACTTTTTAAATAGGAGTTCGAAGTTTTTTTCTCGTTTAGCCGTGTGCCGGGCCGCGTGCCTTTGAACGTGTTAATACTTACGGAATTTCAGATCTTTTTTACAACGGATATTAACAATGTCACAAATTCTATGAAAAAAAAACATTATTAATGCTTGAATTATAAATTGATGGTACCATCTAGCGAGCATAATTTTGGTATAATTTCAGTTTGATAGAGGTCGCTGATGTTAGTTGTCTTTTTGCGCCAACCAGCGAGCTTAATTTTAGTCCAATTTCAGCTCGATAGACGCCGCTTATATTATGTTTTTGATAAATTTTTAAACCAATAAAAATAATATACCAAAAAGAATTAAATAGGTTTTATTTGATTGAAAGAAATACTAATCTAACTGTATGTATTTTTTATTTTTATTTACTTAGAACACAAACATTTAACATATGTTGTACAACAATGTACACAAACTGAGGTGATACAAATAGACTTGGAGGTTCATGAAACACAGTATTAATAAAAACAAAAAGGTAGGTAAGAACAACGTAGTAAATAGTATAAGAATACATAACTAAGCATACAGTCAACGAACAACGAAAATGGGCCACGTTGTGTAGTAATTACCACACAAACAGACCCATCCCCAGTGCCCGTGCAATACTATACGTCGCTAATAATGAAACATTTTTCAATCTTTAGGAAGAAAATATTATCTGTAAAGAAAAAAATATTTAGATCTTGTTGTATTGAAAGCCTAAAATTTTCAATGAACCACATTTTCAGCAACCGCATTTTTAACCCGCATCTTGTCAAAATATCACAATTGGGAATATGCATGTGATTCCGAAATGGCCAAAAAAAATCATGAGTAATCTTTATTGCTTAATAAATATACTCACATGATTATTTTTACAAATGATCATGTTTCTATTAACAAACTTAATTATTGAAAAGTAGTATTTTTCAAATTCCCTCGCAAATTTTAAACGCAACGCTATTGGCCGAGCGAATCGTGACGTCACCGTGCACTCGGTGTCTACTGTTAACAGGTCGTTTGTATGATTATTGAAAGTTATTCGCATTGTTTTGCCGCTGTTTATGATAAAAAATCAGTGTTTTTTGGGAATTATTAACTAAAAGCAGTGACTCCTTGTGAAAAAGACTCGCCACAATGACTGGAAGCGGTTTTGTCAAGGCAAAGTCGGATAATCTTCCTGAAATTGATGTGTTCATGATGACTAAGTACGTACCTCGTAGGTGTCTTTCTTAAATAAGTGGAATAAAAAACTAGTACATATGTTCATTATATACCTAATCAAAGATATGTTGGTATTAGGAATGTTACATAGTGAGAACATCTTTATAAACATAACAAATTATGTTGTTTTCGTCAAGGCTTATAAATAAAACAAATTTGTGTAGGACACTCAGTAGAAAGGATTAAATTCTTTCAACTTCGATCAACAGTGCAAACATAGAAACTTAGCTAAAACGTTTCGTAATCAAAATCAACACTCGTAGTCAACAGCAGTTGATCAACAAAAATCATAATATTTTGTAACTTTAATAACTAAAAAAATGGGAATCAGAATAGTTTTATAAATAAGTATATACATTTTTAGGTTAGGTTATTGTTTATATTGTTCGGCAGTCCTAATAAAAAAGATTTTAGGTACAAACATGTTTAATAATCACTTCAAAATGATGTTCATAACAATATAAACTACTCAAACACGATACATTATATCTCCTCATCGACTTAAACCCCTTTTTCCTTATGTTTTGCTTCTTTGGGCATATGAAAATATATCATGTCAGGTGCTTTTTTAGTGTTATTTTCATAAATAGGGGCAATACAATATTTATAATAAGCTTTTGTGTGCTCTTCCGTTACAATAAGTTGATCTTACAAGCTTTAATAACTCACTTTTACTAAAACTGTGAATCAAACACTTCGTTGTTTATTTATTCTAAGTGCACGGTGACGTCACAAAATGAGCGCGCCAAAATGGCGGCGTTTTAATCGTCCGAAAATGATAGTAGTTTTAATTATTATTATTTAGCTCATTCTATAAAATTGTGAGTGTTATATTTTTTTCCGCTTATATAATTACTTATAGAACAGTTAAAAAAAATAAAAAAATGCATGAGTATACCCTATTATGAATGATATTTTATCACCATTTTGGCATCTGGAATACTGCAGCATTGATTATGAGACACTGAAATATGCGTGCGGGTCCTCCTCTTTGTTGCGCCTGTCGATCCCTCCAGTTTCTATTTTAACATTAGTTGCAATAGGGGCGTAGACACTAAATAAAATAATCAATAAAAGTCATATTTTCTCGAAAAAGGATAAAAAATGTAGTCAAATGGAGAAAAAATCAACGCAAAAGGTTAAATAATCACGAAGTCATAAGTGTCCTAAGTTTTAAGAAGGGGTATGTTCTATCCCTTTTTCGCAAAACACAACTCCTTAATGAAACGATGACGCTGGAAGAATGTGACGTCACTAGAAGACGGCAATGTGCCGTGCCCATCGTGTTCGACGCGGCCCCCCGGCAGCGTCGCGTAATGTGATGTGACACACAAAGCAATATTAAAACGGTTGTAGCTTCGTAATTCTTTAAGATATCTGAATGGGATTTTCTTCACTAGGCATATTTTTTTGCCTTCTTTCTTTTGAAGTAATACTAATTTTCGAGTCTAAACCCCTATTCGCTCCTTCGCTCTAGAAGTAACAGCTTCTCTATTCATCACAAGAACTCTCTGTCAGAAATAAATATTATAACTAGTGTTAATATTCAAATTCAGAGATTGGTTCTATATAACGCGTGTCACCTAGTATATTATTTTTAGACTTAAACTCTTTTAATACCTACCCAGGTCGACCGATATTACTTTAACTAGTTTGGGGTTTTAGATTTTAAGACTTGCAATATACCATTACAGGGTCCCATGTACTGTAAGTATTGTAACACCACCTGTATTTATGCCAACATGTAAGCAATACAGTTATTATTATTATTACAATCGATCAAACCCGATTTGAACTTCACGACTAATTTAAGACAAGGTGTGGGTAGTGGCTCAACAATCCCGCTTCGCGACTGTACATTGATCTTTCGCACATATAAATAATAATAATAAATAAATATTAGGGGACAATCTTACACAAATCGACCTAGTCCCAAACTAAGCAAAGCTTGTACTATGGGTACCAGACGTCGATAAACATACTTATATAGATAAATAAATACTTAAATACATAGAAAACATCCATGACTCAGGAACAAATATTCGTGCTCATCACACAAATAAATGCCCTTACCGGGATTCGAACCCAGGACCTCTTGCTTCGTAGGCAGGGTCACTACCAACTAGGCTAAAGCGGTCGTCAAAACATATGTGCACGTTATCTATAACATATCCAAGCTAGAGCTTCGTTATTCTACTGGACTGCAAGCAGGTAGAAGTATACATGAAAAAGCACCTAAGGTCTCCAGACACACTACGGAACGCAGTCAGGAACACAAAGGCACTCACCAACTTTGTAGAGGAGCTGGGGTGGTTAGAGTAGCGCTACCCCACCATTTCACGCAAAATAGGCACAATGGATGTCGACTTGCGGAAAAAAGCCCAGTAAAACTAACTAACTAACTAACTAGAGCTTCGTTATATATAGCGTAGCTCTAGCTTGGGATATGTTCTACAGCCATATTTATTACTAGTTCATACATACATACATACATAGATTCACGCCTTCATTCCCAAGAAGGGGTAGGCAGAGCACATGAAACTTATGTTCTAGTGCCGCTTTTAGGATAAATGTGGGTATAAAAGATCGACAAGGTGTGATATCACAGTGACAGGTTGTGTAGAAAGACTAAACTAGCCTCCTTTAAAAAAAATTCTATTTAATAAGTTAACTGAAATACTGGCCAAAATAAAATACTTGTGATCGTCTAGTTCATGAAGTACGAATAGGACCCTCTACGTTGTGTTAAAATCTCGTCGTAAAACGCATCATATAAAATAATAATGTAAAATTATGTTTCAAATGAAACCGCAACAAACGCAACAAATAAATGTGAATAAATAACATTCGTAATAAATCAAACGAATGTAGATAGTTCGGTAATAAACCAAAACGCGAATGTAGTTTATGCGACGCATTAAATAATGCGTTAAAATAAAATAAACGTCAAAAATCATACATAAATATATGACCAAAAGCCGCAACAACCGAATTAAAACACGTGAAACGTAATTTCAGTAATCGTTAACATTACTGTAAAATTATAATCCGTCGATAAATTATATCGTCCGCAAATAAAATCAAACGGTAAAACAAGCCGTAAAAATCCGCAATAATTAATTAAATCCGCAATAAAATGAACATTTAAATTCAAATCAAGAATAATAGTCTATCTACATAAGTGAACATGCAACTCACCCCATCAGCAACAGCTCGAACAAGATAATTGATTTAATTAGTTAATTACCATATGTGAATTATGTTTATCTAATACTAATTACATACATCTATTTCTAACTTACATAACTAACTAAAGTTACTTATACTATAAAAATGCTCCATCACGATGAATGACAACGATGACCTGTAAAAAAAACAGACTACAAGGGGACCTTGGAATTTTAGACCTTAGGTCATGAAAATGGGGCCTATACCTATTGTTATATCTTGAAACTTTCGGGGGCTCCCTTCACTCCTACACCCCCGCCAACCAACAAAACCGTCATGAAGCAACCTATCAACCCTTACTATCTATTTGATTCAAACCATCTCTCCTACGCATTCCTCATCTTACACGATTTTTAAGTACCTAAGTACTTTTAAATTGTACTTTACGCAGATTGCCAAATAACTAGTTAAGATTAATTTTAATAAATTACGCAAAAGCATTACGCGCAGCAGAAATTACGCATACCCTAAACGTTCGTGCAGCCGCGGTATTTGTAACAGAAATAGTGATTGTTGTCGATTATGTACAAGGTGCTCTGAATACCATTTATATGCTATAACATACACTGTACTGTATGTCCCTTAAATTGGACTGCAGTGTCACTCTACTTCCACTAATTGACGCAGATGTCAAAGGTCCGTATAATCGAATGAGTTACATCCCAGAACAAACAGAGCGTATTGTTACAGAACATATAAATAACTCAGGCCTTGGTTGAATTCCTATTGTGTGGTGTAAAGTTCACAGCTTCTAAGGAATTGACACGTCAGATCCCTTAGGTGCAAACTCGAGTCGACTCCAGCAATCCAGGATCTAGTATCAGCCAAAAAGCCTTGCATCGAATGTACCTAAGTGCGTGTATATCAAATGAAATCTAAGCTCGTGGTGTGTCAGCTAATGTATGTTGTGTAAGTGTGATATGTATATGAGTGTGTGTCCATTGTAATCAGGCTAAAGCCACGAAACACAATGGGTGTGTATAAGAGTTTTTTATTGTAAGTTCACTATCTTGTCACAAATAATAGAATCAAAAGCCAATAAATGCGTAACACTGCAATGCCTTGGAAATATTTAAAAAAGAGCTAGTTAGTTAAAAAATTGTGACGTGTGTGCTCTCTCAAAGTTTCAATCACATTGCAATGCCATCATTTATTATATTCATGCGTCCTAATTTAAATTAGAGTTGTATTTCAAAACAATAGAAGTAATCTTTAAATCCACTCTCATACCAGAAATAGTAAATACATAATATTAGACTTTAGAATAATATCTGGCCCTAATGGCCCCCTAAACAATCTTCAATTAAGCATCTCAGCGGACCCGTTGATTTGCAGAAAAGAACTAACTATACCTATAATTTATGAAGCCTTGAAGTGACTACCACAGCAATTAGCACGCAGAACCATATATCCAGCTAATCTCCCGTAGTGACGACCTAGTGATTACAAACCAAAGATAAACACTTAACCCTTAAATTACATAGGTACATTACTATGGATACTTAATGTGAACACTGACTCTATAATTAATTGCAGTTACACACTATTCATATAAAAACAAATCAAACACTCAATGTTTTACACTCACAGTATTGTCAATTGTCTTAAAAATACGTGCCTACGCTAAATTCACTTATTCGTCTCTAAAATGTCTTAAATATCTGTTTAAAATATCACATAAAATCTCTAGTAATTAAACACTGTTTTCAGACTAATAAAACGCGGAACGCGCGCGCGAAATCGAATATCAAAATCAATTGATAATTAATTATAAAGGAATCCGAATGGGGTAATTTCAACCTTTCGTTACGAAGTCAAATCCCCGACTGCCTATAATTTTTAATAGAGAAATCTTACATGGATTCTTGTGCCATATTCAAAAGGTGTAATTCTTTTACATGTCATATTAACATACGTCATTTTGGTTTACAATAATTATATAGGTTAGTCTAAAGACATATGTGTTATAATATTCCAACTGATATAGGTTCTTTCGGATCCATGCCCATGAATTGTTTTTGCAGTCCCACCACTTCAAATCATGAAGTGGTAATAACTTAGACGAAATGTGGGACCAGCTCTTTAGATACAAAAGTTAAAACCAATAAATTAGTGGTTTATTACCCCCGTGTTGACATCATTTCGATTTCAAGGAACGCTTGACGTGAGAAAGGTTTTTATAGAATTTGTCTAAACTAGGTACCTATTTTTACCCGACTGTCGAAGGAGAGGAGGGTTATGTTTTTTAAAGATAATCTTCGAGTCATGTAACCTTGCAGTTACAGTTGCTAGCCCATCGCCCACTACACACTTTAACCCTGTTCCCTTACTCGTAGTACGACTCTTACGCCACCCACGGGAAGAAAGAGGCTGGTGCTAATCTAACCCGACATCACACGGGGCATTATTAAAACTAATTTCGTTTTGCGTTGTATAGACATGCCCATATATGGGAGCGTGACTTCTGTTTTTCTACAGCTTTTGTATAAAAGGGACAAAAAACTGTCGAGTTCTTTGCTCTGGCTATGTATTTTCGTCCTAAATGCCCGAGACACTGGACTTAGGAGCACATAAATACAGTGGTAATACATTCAGTGGTATTAGCACAAAATAGATAAGGATTATTTACGGAACTATTTCACTTTGACCTTGGATCTCTGGCGCGAGTGAGGAGGTGGTATGGACTCACCAATCAGTTAGTTTCCAAAGGCTACCAGCCATTGCTACGGGAAATATGCTAGACCTTTGTGAAAAATAGACATTTCGTTTAATTAAAACAGTAATTGAGCTCTCAAAATAGTGTTATATGCCCTTGATGATATAATATAGACAATATTAAATGTATGAAAATGAATTGAGGATTATTCATTATTGATATTCCTATCTCGTTTTTAAGTTCATCAAATACATACACTGCGTAATTTTATTAACATATTAACTTAAGATTATAAAAATAAAATTGGACTTTTTCTGTACGAATGCATGTTTCGATTTTCAAACTTGTTATTTTACTGGGTCCTGTAATAGGGAATCCTGACTCAGCAGGTCGATCACGTAACGCATTGTGCGCGCATCAGGTAGGTCTAAACTCTAACGGCCGTATACATAAACGACCTACAAGCCTGTTTTAACTAAAATGGCGTTAAAATTCGTTCGTCCTTATCTGTCACTTTATCATTTGTGTTCGTAAGAACGGAAGGGACAAAGCCCATTTTATTTAGCAGAGGCATTTTAAGTTTCATGAATAATGGGGTTAATGTCACTTGTTATATGGAAAAATTACAGTTAAATTGTCCTAACGCGTGATTGATTACTCCTCTGGACCCAACGACTTGTATCTAATAGGGAATATGCATGTGATTCAGAAATGGCCAAAAAAAATCATGAGTAATCTTTATTGCTTAATAAATATACTCACATGATTATTTTTACAAATGATCATGTTTCTATTAACAAACTTAATTATTGAAAAGTAGTATTTTTCAAATTCCCTCGCAAATTTTCAAAACGCAACGCTATTGGCCGAGCGAATCGTGACGCACCGTGCACTCGGTGTCTACTGTTAACAGGTCGTTTGTATGATTATTGAAAGTTATTCGCATTGTTTTGCCGCTGTTTATGATAAACAATCAGTTTCTTTTGGGAATTATTAACTGAAAGCAGTGACTCCTTGTGAAAAAGACTCGCCACAATGACTGGAAGCGGTTTTGTCAAGGCAAAGTCGGATAATCTGCCTGAAATTGATGTGTTCATGATGACTAAGTACATACCTCGTAGGTGTCTTTCTTAAATAAGTGGAATAAAAAACTAGTACTATGTTCATTATATACCTAATCAAAGATATGTTGGTATTAGGAATGTTACATGGTGAGAACATCTTTAGAAACATAACAAATTATGTTGTTTTCGTCAAGGTTTATAAATAAAACAAATTTGTGTAGGACACTCAGTAGAAAGGATTAAATTCTTTCAACTTCGACAGTGCAAACATAGAAACTTAGCTAAAAAGTTTCGTGATCAAAATCACCACTCGTAGTCAGCTGTTGATCAACAAAAATCATAATATTTTGTAACATTAATAACTAAAAAAATAGGAATCAGAATAGTTTTATGAATAAGTATATACATTTTTAGGTTAGGTTATTGTTAATATTGTTCGGGAGTCCTGAAAGATTTTAGGTACAAACATATTTAATAATCACTTCGAAATGATGTTCATAACAATATAAACTACTCAAACACCATACATTATATCTCCTCATCGCCTTACACCCCTTTTTCCTTATATTTTGCATCTTTAGGCATATGAAAATATATCATGTCAGGTGCAGTTTTAGTGTTATTTTCACAAATAGGGGCAATACAATATCTATAATAAGCTTTTGTGTGCTCTTCCGTTACAATAAGTTGATCTTACAAGCTTTAATAACTCACTTTTACTAAAACTGTGAATCAAACACTTCGTTGTTTATTTATTCTAAGTGCACGGTGACGTCACAAAATGAGCGCGCCAAAATGGCGGCGTTTTAATCGTCCGAAAATGATAGTAGTTTTAATTATTATTTTTTAGCTCATTCTATAATATTGTGAAAGTGTTATATTTTTTTCCGGTTATATAATTACTTATAGAATAGTTTAAACAAATAAAAAAAATGCATGAATATTCCCTATTGTATATATATATAACATGTTTTTGTCAATAAATATTTCATTTACTTTTAATACCTACATCATTATAAACATACCTACATTAATTAGCATTATAAAATTATACCTACCTTCAGTAAAAGTGCCAGGACACGAATTTAATAATACTAACATTCATTTCGTGGGCAATCAATTTCAATAATTAAGTCGTTTTAATGTTGTTCAGTACTTATTTCTCTTTTGGGGCAATATTAGTGTTCTAATCAAGATGGGTTGCTTCGTCTGGATTTGTAGTAAGTAAAATAAATCTTTTTATACTCGTTGACTTTTATACTGAAGATTATATCTTTAGATTAGAACCCCGCAAACCATAACGCAATTGAATACTTTTATTCTAATGCAAAAGTTTATGCTCTATGGACAATCGAAATAATAATTATTCAATTGTACACAGATCTAAAATGAATTTTGACCAATATCGAGCCTCGATTTACAGAAAGACATCAACGCGTTTAAAAAAAAGCGGTTCTGCACTTCGTTTAGCACGGCGATTTTTAATTGATATCAAGTTTGTTTAATAAATGATTATATCCGTTGACTCGTAGAAAAAGTATTGTATACAATAGTTATATAATTAATTAGCTTTTTAAGTCTCGTACCTTAATCAGGCCACTCAGCAAGCTTCGTGGCCTAAACGTGGTACTCGACTGAAAAGGCATACATTATAGACCGATTGCATCAAAAAAAATACAAATTGTCATTTCGGTAGCCAAATAGAAATCCTTTAACTAAATTCCTTACTTGTTTTAACCACTGCTAGTGCCAAAATAACCGTACTTTTTTCCCGCATTGGCTTAGAGGGCTTCTATTCAGTCATCTTCCCCAATGGCCTTTAAGTCTGTCACAGACTATAGTGGTGTCAAGAAGGGAGACAACGGCAGTATTCAGCCACGTCGCGTGATAAACGGCCGCAGAAGGAAATTTAATAAATTGTGTAAAATGAACAAGAAAAGAATCCTCAAATAATCAAATTTAAAAAAAATTGGTTGTTGTACGTAAAGTCAGTTTACGGACGATAATTTTACGTGATAACGTCACAAGAAAACATTGATGCAAAATTGCATACTTTTATTAAATTGAATTCAATTATTATCACTGAATTATCATTATTTTGTTGTACGTCACAAAAAACCATAAAAACGACACCAATATTGATATTTAGACATTTCAACCCCATTGCTCCCCAACAGGGGAGATGGTATTTCACGTCCGCCACTTTGGATTTAAAATCGTTGTTTCTTTGACACGACCCATGTTGATTTTCAGACTTTGTCACCACATTTCCCCCTTTTAGGGGTTGAATTCTCAAAAAAACTGAAACACGTATTTACTCATTTATCGTTAGGAATACTCCTGCGAAGTTTCGAATAAAATAGTCGATCTAATCTTGTTTCTCCATACAAACTGAACCCGCATTTCACCCCCTTAGAGGGTGAATTTTGAACAATCATTTCTTAGTGCCAGACCTTGTAAGAAACCTACGTGCCAAATTTAGAATCTAGAACCAGCGGTTTGGGCTGTGCGTTGATAGTTCGAAACGGGACAATGACGTCATACTTTTTCGTGCGTGTGCAGCCGGCGTTGATCGATTTATAAAACGTTATTCGGTTCAAAAGGGTCGACAGCGCGCTTATGATTCTTCTGGTGTCGCAGGCGTCTATAGACGACGGTGTCTGCTTAGGTACCATCAAGCAGGAAGATTTTTCGCTACTGTCGTAGAATAAAATAAAACCGTAAGAAAACAATATTGTTGCACTTGCTTCACGCGCGCACGATTCACATTAATATCAAAGTGGAATGACAAACGTAAGTCTCTCATCGAGCGGTAGTAATGATCCATTAAGGGCCGGTCCGCTTGATCATCATTGGCTTAGTGTGCACATCTGATTTGCAATTCTCAATCTGTTCGACTCGACTCGACTCTTGTCTGGTGTAATTTGACCCCGAAATAGGATAGTTACAGGATTTGTTTGCCATATGTTATACGAACCTGCTTTTAGTGACTCGAATGTCGGTAATGGACCAACTACAATGCGGGTGTAGACTCAAAATGTATCATTACTCCAAAATAAATAAGATAAAAAAACATGCCAAGTGACGAAAATCCCATTCAGTTATGTCAAAGAATTACGAATTCACAACCGTTTTAATATTGCTTGTTAGAGAGAGAACTGTAAATGACAATGGTTTCATATGAACGTGTGCGGAAAAGGGAAAGAATATTCTCCCACTTAAAATTTTGGACACATAACTTTGTTATTATTTAATCCCCTGTTGTATTTTTTTCTCTATTTCGCAATTAAAATAATACTTTTTTGGGAAAACTCAACATTATTTTATTCGTTGTGTCGAGGCAATATGTTTGCAGGTCTTTTGAATAGCAATCCTGCATATGTCACATACATTACCATCACGTTAGAGCTCTTCATCGATTGAATGGCTAGGAAGGGGAATGCCTTAGGAAATGGATTTAAGAAATAAAGTATAACTTCTTTTCCGTTTCCGTACTAGGACTAGGAGCTTCAAACTGTTGTACTCAGTCGTCTGTAAAACAACAATACCAATATTTTACGTTTCTTTGAACTAGTAGCCGTCCTTATTGTGAAGTATAACAATCCTCATATTAATATCAGTTCTAAAATTTATTTTGTATATAAACAGAAATTCATGGACAGCAGTTCTTAGCCTTGAACCCAAGCAGCCCTTCCATTTTTGGACCGATTACCAACTTCGCGCAAAAGATGCTTATATTCCAATAGCTCGTGCATGTTTTGTCAGGCCGCAGTCTTGTTTTCTATCATCGCCATCATCCTCTGAACGTTAGTCTCGCCTAGAGACGAGGTCCGCTTTTATGGCTTTCTGTTTTCACCTTTCTAAAGTCTTCGCTAGCAACATTGAGCCACGGTAACTTAGATCTGCCTCTTTGCCGAATTCGTACGAAAACTTTATTGAATTCTGCAGCTTTCCTGCTGTTCGTCCGCGCCGAGTCGTACGTGCTTCTCACGGCCAACGTAGACGACATCCATGCGATCGCCAACCAGTTCGCCAAGTCGCCGGTAGTAGAGCAGCTGAAGGATATCTGGCGTCGTGCCAGCAAGTCCTTTAATAGGCACTACACGCGCTTCCGCGCGGAAGATACAGGTCTGCCTATTATTAAATAAGTACACTAGATATTATTGGTTCAGCGCGCAAGTTGTCAACTTGCCAATAAGGCTAAGTTCAGATGAACGCGCGACAACGCGCGATTGGCTCGGCGCGCGGTTTGAGATTATAACAAATCAATGTTGTTGTGTACATGATCGCGCGTCACCGCGCGTGCTCGCGCGCAACGCCATGCACCGCGCGCAAGATCTTGAACCGCGCGTCGCCGCGCGGTGACGTGCGGTTTGAGATCTGCATTCCTGTATCGACCTGTTCAGTTGACTCGCGCGGTTTGAGGCGGACGGACGCACGGAGCGACGAAAATGGAGGACGGGATATCTACTGATTTACTAATTGACGAGATTGAAAAAAGAGATGCGATTTGGATTTAGATGAGCGTTTCTCAAAAAAATGCCACTACATTTTTTCGGAGATTTTCTGCAACTTTTATGTTATTTCTACTCAAAATCACGATGTCTTTCCATCCCAATAGGAGAGAAAAAGTGTCCCAAAATGTGCATACATTTTTGAACATAAAATTCCTAGAAGTACAATTAATAATAGTGGCATTTTTTTTGAGAAACGCTCAGATGCAATCGACATCCTAAAGTAGTTGAAAAATCTATAGGTGGGATAGAAAGTCAAAAACAGGCTTAAAGAAAGTCTGTGACTTAAAATAGGGTGCACCCAGTATCGTCTTTGCTTTCAATGACGACGTCGTAGTTTGCGGTATAAAACCCACAAGCATATAGCCTCCTCCACGTCCATTCTCACTGAATGTTCACGCTAGACTGCCGCGCGCAAGCCGCCGCCATGTGAACAGCTGAATCGCGCGGGAGCGCGCGTCGCCGCGCGGTCATCTGAACTTAGCCTAAGAGCTAAGAGATGTACAAGTAAAATAGTCGACCCAGCAACTCTTTCAACAAGTTCGAAGCGCGCTCCTTGCGGATGAATCAGTCCGGTTTATACACCATAGATGCAACCAGCTGGACGGTCTCCGCTGGACAGCCGCTAAATCAGGCATCGCGGTAGCTCGGTCTTCTAATATACAATGTTATGTTCAGTCATGACGAGAGGTAAATGATACAGTTTACCCTTGTGGGTAAGTGACCCTGCCTGCGATGCTGACGGTCCCTCCACTGGGCTTAAACGCGGTAAGGGCAAAAGTGAACCCAACTGTTAGTTTCAGTATTTTGGATATAGATATTAAAGTATATGTATATTAATAAAGATGTCTTCGTCTAGTACCCATAACATTAGCCTTAAAGCTTACTATTGGAAGATTGTCTCTTAGTGTTTTTTTATTGTTTATTTATAGATTTGGATCGTAGTGGCAGCAACGAGCGCGAATCGCCCAAATCTGAAGACTTGAAGGTCCAGCGACGCAAGGCCATTCATAACTTAGTCGAACTGGGACGCAACGCTTCCATATATTTGAGGGAAATGTTCAACAGTCTTTGAGTGTTGAGAGAATAAACCGTGAAGTAAATTATGTCCTTTATTTTGTCTATTCTTGGCACTCTTGCGACCTGCTTTTGTATTGTGAATGACCGGATACGCAAAATTGACCTGACGTTCCATCGCAAGGGACTAGATACGCAAAATATGACGTGTTGATTCTGTTACACGAATGTCTATGAGACCAATTTTCGGGCCGTTTGAGATGATTTCTAATAGGGATATCTCGAAAAAAAAATAGCAGATGGCGAAAGAAAACTAATTTCCATATTTTCAAAATAGTTTTTTTGTACCGAGTGGCACAATGCAAGGCGACTGAGGCGAAAATATGCAATCGAAATGCAGGACGACGCATTTGTAAAAAAAACAAGCTGATAGACAGAATTCGATCTCCAGACCAAAATAAGATACTACTGAACTTATAAATGATTTATTTATTTATTTATGTATTTATTTATAAAAAACATGTAAACATGACATTACAGTATAACCAATGCGTCATGAAACGACATATACAAAAAACAAAAAAATAAACACATATAATTACATTGGTACAGTTGATTGCCTGTCATCCTGATATATAATACATACATATAATATAGGATATATTAGAAATCTAATCTATCTATACCTATTATATGTATTACCAACTCATCCAGGTCTAACATGACTGATGGAATAGATACTTGGCAAATTGTAAAAGTGTATTTAGAACCGTGAGATCTTCGAAAAGAGTACGGTTGCCAGAAAAAAAAATTTAACGTTATAATAAATTATGCGTTGCGGAAGAATCTGACCTTTTCTTTTCTACTTCCATTAGTGCAGCTTTGTGCCTTGTGTATTGAATAATTTTAGAGGATTAGATATTATAAAACAACTTTAAGGACAGCTTTAATCATATTATTTTCCGAAGAAAATCCAACGAGGTAATTTTGTTAGCTCTCATTTTATTTTTTTGTACACATGGTCAAAGCAGACATCGGCAGTTCCCCGGTTACGTTTTTTGAAGCCGTCCAGGTAAAGTTTCTAATATTTCGATTGCATATTTTGCCTTCTTTTATGATTTTCATCATCATCATATCAGCCGAAAGACGTCCACTGCTGGACATAGGCCTCCCCCAAAGAGTGCCAAAGTGACCGGTCCTGCGCCACCCGCATCCAGCGGACTCCAGCAACCCTTACCAGGTCATCAGTCCACCTTGCGGAGGGCCTACCCACGCCTCGCCTTCCGGTTCGTGGTCATCGGTTCTACGCGCTATGTGCCCCGCCCACTGCCACTTAAGTTTAGCGATTCGGAGGGCTATATCGGTTACCTTGGTTCTGCTGCGAATAGCCTCATTTCTGATCCGATCACGCAGAGAAACTCCCAACATAGCCCTCTCCATAGCCCTTTGGGTGACTTTGAGCCTTCTTATGAGGCCCATAGTAAGCGACCACGTTTCAGTGCCATATGTCATCACTGGCAATACACACTGGTCAAAGACTCTCGTCTTGAGACACTGCGGAATATTGGACGAAAAGATGTGCCGTAGCTTCCCGAACGCTGCCCAGCCGAGTGTGATTCGACGATTGACCTCTCTCGAAGTTGGACCTACCTAACTGGATAGTTTGTCCTAGGTATACATAATCGTCTACAACTTCGAGTGTAAAGTGTCCGATTGTAATGGGAGTTGGTACTACATGGGTATTTGACATGATCTTCGTCTTATATATCATTCTTAGACCAACTCGTTCGGAAGCTTTATTGAGGTCATCGAGCATCGTACTTAAGTCCTCCATGGTCTCAGCCAAGACTACTATATCATCAGCAAACCGAAGGTGAGTGATGTACTCGCCGTTGATGTTGATGCCTAGCCTTCTCCAGTCCAGAGTTTTGAAAACGTCCTCCAGTCGTCGTCCTCCTTTTATGATTTTAGGAAATAATTAAAATGTTATCAGTTAAATGAATTAAATTAATGAATCAAATTAATTTGTATACTGCAAGTAGGCCGTAATGGCACTTTTACAAGTCAAAATTCGACCAGTGTTTCTAAAAAAGGAGACCACTGTTAAGGAGAAACGCCGAAACAACAGTCAGTAATTTTTTGCCAAGAAAAGCTTATTACAATGATAGCTCTTAACCTACTTAAAATAAGTTAAACTGAACATTAATACCAAGAAAAAAAAAACATCTGAATGATTTCCATGCATTTCTGTCAGTGAGATAGTGCTCAACTCTGTAATAAGCCTTATAAGTTAAGCCCTGTATAAATTAAATCGGTAATGAAAATTTAGCCCTCCGCTTATCTGGCAATTCGCGTGTCAGATATTGATTGTCTAATTTTTACCCGAACATAAAGCCTGGTTTCCACTTTGATTAGTGCGAGTGCCGGTGATTAGTGACTAGGTGTGGACAGCGACTGATTAGTGCAAGTGATTAGTTGGCTGTGTAGTAAAGTGAATAGAAGCCTGTTCTATTTTTTGCGAGTGGACTGCGAGTAGCCACGTCCCGCGCACCCTCCCTTCCCCCACTCGCAGCGTGCCTGCCACTAAACACTCGCAGTGAATTGGACACTACTCGCACTGCACACCTGCACTCACACTAATCACCTGCACTCGCAGTGAATTGGACACTACTCGCACTACACACCTGCACTCGCACTAATCACCTGCACTCGCACTAATAAAAGTGGAAACCAGGCTTAAGAGAACGTCATCCGTACAGGCTTGGATGCAGTTATTTAGTGGGAGTGGCTGTGTATCCGTGATCATGTTCCAGAAATCAGGTCCGAAAACAGAGCGCTGAACGCATCCTCTCGTTTGGTTGATAGTTTAGGTGGTATCAGCATAAGTTAAATCGTCTTCTCTGCCTTTTAAGTAAGTATTGATAATGTGAAACTAAGAATTTTTCCGCTAAAATTCGGGTCATTGACGGCCACTGTGTACTTATATAACTCGTATAGTGCTCTGCTACCGTCGTCCTTAACTCTCGGCCAGATTTATACCGGATTTCATTATTGAAGCATCCAAATTAAGCTCTATTGATACTCGAGCCCTGCCGATATTGGATTCTGATGAATCCATTTCAAGGACGCCTTAGTTATTAATTTGATCTAATTTTATAAGCAACTGTTTTTGTATTTTATTCATCACTAGCTTCCGCCCGCGACTTCGTCCGCGTAGACCTGGGATAAAACCTATCCTATATTTTAATCCAGGCTATAAACTATCTTCGTGCAAAATTTCATTCAAATCGGTTCAGGCGTTTAAGCGTGATTGAGTAACAAACATCCAAACATCTAAACTTTCGCATTTATAATATTAGTAGGATCAGCATCATATATCAGCCGAAAGACGTCCACTGTTATTTATTACATAGTTAATAGTTGGAACACAAAAAAATGTTAACCTTTATATTTTTCACAGCCTCATTCAGTTTTTTTAATATTTGAAAAATAAATAAGCCCTTTTAGGGTTCCGTACACAAAGGGATGGAGAAACCCATCACAGATGATGTATTTCTGTTGTCTTTAAATGAAACTGGCCGTAAGAGGCTTCAAGTTCTCCGAATCTTCAGTCATAGTAATAGTCATAGTATTTTATTTGCCTGAATCATGGTAGTTACAATTATTTATTTATCGTATGGCGGTTACACACTGGTTATACATATAAACATTTGCAATTAAAAATTAAAGCTTACAATTCTGCAGATAAAAGCTCGCTTCCTTTGTCAGGCGCCAATGTAGATGACGGATATAATTTAACAATACAGCTCAGCACAATTCACCACTATCTTGGCATGCAAATATTTAAAACTCAATAACACTCTTAAATCTAAAATAATAATTAAATTTACAGACACATAAGTCATGAAAATGACAATTAGGATAAGACAAAATAAAGACATTGTAAAACAAAATATTGAATAATGCATAAGTATGTCAACAAATTAAAATTTAAGGCTTAACTATTCTAATGAGAGAGCATTGCAGAGTCAAATAATAATAAAATATAGCTATCACATAACAGTCGAGAATACAAATAATTGACAAGAATTTAAGTAGTCACGCAGACGGCGGCTGGCTCGTAATAAGTACGTAATATACGTATAATTCAGTGATGTAGAGCATCTCTTGCTGGAAACCCTTCTTCGCCTGGCTAATAGCCAACTGTAGACCTTTCGTATATGTACTATGGCGTATATGTACTATGTAATATGGCGGTTTGTTTACATATTGGACCGGAGAGACGCGCCCTCAAGAGCGCGTGAAGTTCGGGTTCCTCCAAAGGAGAAGCCCCCGCGCACCGATGCTGTGGATAAGGAGGGTTTTACAACGGTGTCGAGGAAGCGCAAGCCGCGCAAGAGTCAGTGTGGTACTGCAGAACCGGTTGGTTCCGGTCTGCGGGTTGCCACACCGAGCAAGGCGCTATATGTATCGCGCCTGCATTATACCGCCACGGCTGATGATGTGGTGGAGTACGTTCGTCAGAAGACCGGCTTCTCGCTGAGGGTGTTCCAGCTGCGTTCGCGCCACTATGTGCACTTCAGCTCGTTTGTGGTGCGCGTGCCGCGACCGCTGCAGGAGATCATCGCATGTGCTGACTTCTGGCCGAAGGGTGTCGTGTTTCGACGGTTCCGGGGCAATCTGCCGAATCCTACACCGGAGATGACGATGCAACGGGGCCACGCCGTTTCGTCGCCTAAATAGTATTATTTGTTGTTTTTAGTTTCGTGACGCATTGGTTATTACTGTAATGTCACGTAAATGTATTTGTCAATAAATAAATAAATAAATAAATATTTAGCAAATTCTATTGACGGTCACTTTACAGAATTAATAGCACGAGAGCTGGTAGACATTTCAGAGTAGGTATTTGAGTCGAGTTCAAAAAAAATCTAACACTTCCCCTAACCTAAACTGCAAATCTGGCAGGCAGGTGGCGGGTCATTGTGGTCCCCTGAATTTTCAAATGTTTTTTTTTGGACCCCAAAAAAGTTTCTTGAGGCGAACTGATTTTTTTATAAGTATGTTAAAAAAAAAATAGCATAAATAACATTCTGTGAAAATTTCCACTCTGCATAGTTTAGATTAGGAGAAGAAGAAGTGTTAGAAAAATTTTCAGCTTGCCCCGAACACATAATTCCAGTCCTCAATTGGACGTAGTTTAGCGAAAAGGATCCTCAAAATAGTGTCATTGAAAAGAATTACTTTTTGTTTTGGACAGAAGGTTTAAGTTGTATTTGCACATTTTTGTGGATTGGATGTCCCTAAACTACGTCCAATTGTGCAATGGCCTAGAAAAGAATATATCATATGGCAGGTATTACTTCTGTTTAGTAATTTTTAGTAGTGACTAATATTGTGATAAAAAAAAACATTAAACAACAACATGCTCGCAAGATAATTTATATGAATTCCTACGAATTATTATGAAAAATTAATAATTTAATCGTTATTCGTTTAATCATAAAAATACTTAGGCGACTCCATTACCTTCTGTGTGAAATTTGCCGCCGCTACTCCGGACACTATTAATAACCAAAGAAAGAACAAATAAAAACGTAATGTTCATTCGAATAATTATTTAGGTGAAATATTATTCGAATAAAGCCCAACTCTGGTAACATGTTGCTAAATAGTTTACAATAATTTAGTTGGTAGGTATGTACAGGTAATCAAAAATGTGTCAGTTGGATTGTATAATTAGTATATTCAAATTGTCACATATATTTATTTTTATAAATAAAACAATCATGTACAGTAGGCTTCATAAGTGCATGGACATGCTTGAACTGTATTGCCATAGTAATACGGTTCAACCATGTCCATGCACTTATGAAGCCTTTTGTACCTCTTCAGCTTCTCCTTCGATTCAATGTTAAAAACTAAATTGTAAATATGTTATAACTAACTTATAACTTTTGTAGGTAACACAGAAATCTTATTCTTCCTTACGTAAACCGGAAAACTATAATGAACCACCTCCTCTTATAAAGAGTATAATTACACGTATTATAAGTACTAAATAATCAATCACTTATTTTATGTACGTAAAACAAATATAAAAAAATACTAAATGTAGCTCTTTGGCTTCTAAGTATTTTAATTATGAAGTATAACGATATTTTAATTGTCTTTTAATCTCTGTAAAATTTTGAAGGCACTCCATAGCCAGAAATTTTCCATTCTGCCAATTTTTTAGTTCCTTTTCGTACTTCCTATTGAAAATGATGTCTTTCCGGGTTTTGTTGTTGCCATTGAAAATATATATTTTTTAATTTCATGTCTTGCAGCTTGGATTCCTTGCTCAGTTCTTCAAGGAATAGAATAAAAGTGGCCCTGGGTGGTATGCGTGACTTGATTCGACGATGCCATGCTTCAACCGCATTCTTTTTGCGATGCATTTCAGTTGCACAACTAATCATTGGTAATTTTACCCACTGTCTGTGTACATATTTGTGAAATTTTCTCATCAAATCTGAATCCGTAGAAACCTGTAGTATGGTTAGCCATGCATCGCCAAGATGTTGTACTATCGACAACACAGCTAACTGACCATCGGTGCACCTTAAGTGCATTGGAAGAAGGTTTTATATAAACACTGGATGGTCAGTTAACAGTGTTGTCGTTTGTACGGGTAGTAATGGCCAAATGGCATTATCTAACAGTCAAACCTTAAGGCAAAGCGGAAAAGATTGTGGGCAGTACAAATAACCACTAAAAAGAATAATAACATTACGATATTCCTATATATAAGATGAAGAATCCGTTGTAAATTTAGACGAGTTGCGATTTCATCGAGTCTCCATTTAGACGAGTCGTTATATAGACTAATAGCCAATTAGACGAGCTGCTACTTAAAAAATCGTGTAGATCAGTTGCTTTTAGGCTAGTTGGTTATGTAGACGAGCTGCGATTTAGACAACCTGCGTCTTAGACGAGTTGCCCCATAGACGAGTTGCTAAATAGACCCCGTGCTACTAACCCCTTATGATCCCCTGTTCAAGAGGATCTAGCCCAGCGGGCCCCAGATGGTTGCCATTTTATAACTTATTGTTGTGGATAAGACCTCAGTCACGCTCGCACTCACATAGTCGTCAGAAGGTGAAAGATGTCATATCGACAGCGATAAGTGATAAAATGTCAACCATGCTACGCCCGCTGGGTTCGCGACCCACAGGTTAAAATATCGGATAGAAACGCAAACATATTAAGTATCCGATCTATAGTCTGCGCACTCTGACCCATTTGGATAACCCACGCTGAAAAAACAGCAAAATTCGCTATCGCACAATACCCATTTTTATCCCTAAACCCAAAAACGTTTTGAACATGATTAGCCTTTTAGAAAAGGGTACTCAGTGGAAAAGTCTCTTAAGCAGGTTTTCACACTGCCGAGCAAAAGTGACCCTTGAGAAATCACATCTTTTTGCAGTCTTTCTCACGTAGTGCACTGCATTTAGACAGGTTATGGTTTCACTTTAAAATTCACTTCAAATTAAAAATGTACTTTTTTATATTAAACAGATTGAATATATATAAAATAAATTCTGAAGCGATGTCACTTTGTACACAATCTTGATACTTACCGACAGGCAATGCTTAAACCATGGACCTATAATACTCGGACAAGGTATACGTGTTGCCACAATGATGGACGGAATGGCTCCTATGCAGCTAAATTAAGAACTGGGCTTAAAATGACTGATGGCTTACTATAAACAACCTCCTTAATTTGGGTCGGTAATTATTTATTTTCCGCAACCTCATAGTTAATCATGTTGCGCTACCTCGAATTATCAAAAATAGGCCGCGCAATGCCCAACTGGATCAATTATTAATGCGGAGCGATAATTAAGACCAATAGGCATTTAGACACACACATTAATTTTAAAGTCAAAATGTTTGCATTTTTTTTCTACTTTTTATGGTAAAAAAATATATTATAACTTTAATTAAACTTGATTCAATGAGAAATAACATGTGTAAATATGGAAGAGAGCCCTCAAGGAGTAGGAACTGCGGATTTGGCCCGGTAATCCCGTGGAGAGTTTTCTCCACGGGGTACTTTCAATTTAATGCTCCTTATTTCAATAATACCGAAATGCAGCTATTTATGTGATTATATTTTACCAGTAACAACCACCTTAAGATTTCAGTTGCGCCCAAAATGTTGTCTCGCTCGCTCGCTCGGTATGCTGTGCTCTTCACCGGCGTACGGACCAACTTGCGCCGTTTGAATATCGGATAACTTTTCTATTCTATATATCAGAACAAGTTAGGTACATATGAGTCTGAGAAGAAAAAACTAAATAAAATCTAAATCCTCAGAAAAAAGTATAAGGTCTTTGCCATATGCCCTTTAAGTAAATGAGCGTTTGAAAAGCTAAGCAAACCCCCTGCTGGACTTCCCTCTACATGAGATACCGTTATGTTTTTCGATGTTTTATTTTTCATTTAACCCAATCTTTTACGACCTATTTAATACCTAAGGCAATATTAATTGTTACTCTCTGAAGTGAGTGAAATGGATATTTGCCACAGATTTCTGTCGTGTTAAACTTTAATTTATCACAACGCAACATAAGATTACGAGAATATATATAGGTACTTAGGTTAGTAAGTAATAAACAAAGTTGTTAAAGAAAATAATGCTTTCGACCAAAACTTAGACACCTAAATCTAAATTACGTCGATCGTGGAAATCATTGAGTTTGTAAGTGTAAGGCACACAGTAAAACAACACAGTTAACTGACCATTTCTAAACCTTATTGCAACGGAATAAGGTTCTTATATAAATCGACACTAACATGTTTTCGTTGGTACTGTTATGTCCACGGGGTGGGTAACGTGATAGAAAATACACTAATTAAAAGGAATGCAAACTTTATTACAAAATTACTAATTAACAAGGCTTACTTAATAAATCAATTCACTATGACGCACTTTTCACTCGCTTCGCTTTGAGATTCGCACTGTTCGCAGTTTAATTCCAAACTCTCCTCCGCTGCGTTGGCGCGCGGCTTATATAGCCGGAGCCCTTCGCACTACAACATTTCGGAGAAATCTTGAATAATCGGTTTAAGGTCCAATTCTAGGAACGGCGACCCCTCGGTTCATGAATGTTCCAGAGCGTCTAGATTGTTCGATGCTCGTTCGACCCGATGACTGGAACATTCCCGAATATGCTGTCCCTTTCTAGTTGTCTCTTTCACACACTTCTCGAACCTTCTCAATCTAGATGTCTCTCTGTAATAGTGCTGTCTCCTTCATTCCTTCGAGAAATTTCGCCATATACTGAAGTGTACTTCAAAGGCCCATAAGGGGTCCTGAAAACGCCTGAAAACGGGTTTTCAGGTTATTGCGCTATCTGATAGAGGCTGTCCTGAAACGGACTTAAAACACGTTTCAGGCGCCTGAAAACAACGGCAACTAGGGTCAATTTTCAATCTTCTAGTATGTGGAAGAGCCACCTCTGAAACGGCCTGAAATCACTTTTCAGCCTGCTGAAAACGCTTCTAAAGCATGGATAATCAAGTTTGAAGTTTATACCACCGGCGCAACAGTACGAACTACGCTCCGTCAAGAGTAAACCATCCTTTATCTTCCCACAATACAGTTGCATTTACATAATAAGTGTTGAATACCAGGTTGAGCAATGCTCTGTCTGACAGACTGACAGAGGCTGCGATTATTCTTACATTTGTGTAGGCGATCTAGCTGTTGTTTAGGCAAACGGTGTTGTATTAAAAAGGCCGATACCGATACCGCATTGATAACAGCAGAAAATGAAAGCAACCACGCACCTTTAGAATATAAGCGACCTAATTAAAAATACAACTTATTGGGAATAAAAATTTGAAGTTGTGATAAAATCATATTTAATTAGTTATATCGCTAGCACAAAATAAGTTAACCTGCAAGTTAAACTTGTTATTTGCTTAGTTATTTGACTTTATTAGTCCGGGAAAAGTACGTAATATTTCATATTAATGAGTATTGAAAAAAAAAGGTACGGCAGGCGTGAACCGTTGCTTCGGAGCCGACTTTGCTTCTAAATCCAAGTTGTAAAGGTTGGAGTTTATATTCTAAAACTGGGAGGAAGCAGAGAGCAAATTGTTGGAAGCCTGACTTCTAAAAACCTATAGCAGTGGGCGGTCCTCCAATATTATATGAAGGGTGCCGGTGTAGGTAGAATAATAGATGTCGTGGCTAAAGTACTAAGTTTAAGAACCTCTTTATCGGTAAATCTGCCTATTTTATACATATTGGTTATCGCTGATACATATTACAGCCCCCGAAAGTTCCCACGCATAGTTGTAAATTACGCTTAGGATCGTATAAAGTGCCAAGGAGCACATGCAGACGTGTAAAATATGCCATGAAGTATACAAAGTGGCCAAGAAAACAGGCAGGCGTGTAAAATATGCCATGGAGCATATAACGTGCCGATGAGCACACGCAGAGATGTAAAATTATTTCAAGGTGCATAAAGTGATAAAATATATGATAACACGAATAATTTCCTGTTCCGTGTCTGTGTGGAAATTATCCAAGACAGGGGACATCAATATGGAATATCTAGACACGCGGCAGCATATCTAGCCAAGTTCAAAGGAAGAGGAACTGCCGCCGACGCAGCAGCCGTTACACGAACCATTTGGATTGGAGCCACTTGCCACTTTTGAAAGTTATCGAGGCAGGCGGTGACTTTATTATTATTCCGATTGAAAAAACTTTTTTCTTGAAAGGGACTTCCGAAGTGATAGGACTCCTGTTATCAGGTCAGGATCAGGTTCAGGATGATGACCCCTGGAGAAATCGAGGGAAATCTTCAAATGTTACAGGGACACTTATAGAGGTTTGGGTATTTCGTATAGGTACTCGTGCATTTTCTCTTGAAAATCACCATTTAATGGAAGTAGAATTGTCATCTGTTCAGGATCTGGTGATGGACTCCCGAAGGAATCGAGAGAACTTCAATATTACAGGCACACCTGTAGAGCTTGAGGTAATTTTTGTAGTAACTCGTGCATTATCTCTTGAGAAACACCATTTGGTGAAGTAGAACTGATTTAGTGAAGTACAATTGTCATCTGGCAAGGCAAGCCATTCAGGACCATCAAACCACGATTTATTATCGATTAGGATGAATACTGGACGATAATCAGAAGCATTATCTCTATGGCATCATTTGAAAATAGGAACTACTTTACTGCATTTCATTAAATCTGGAAAAATGCCAGCTGTGCAACAACCTCCAGAATAGATTCCAGTACCTTGACTGACGCCCCATTTAAGTCCTGCGTGCTCTTTATTTTTATCAATTTAGAAGTATATCAGTATATCTAGAGGAGAAACATGATGAAAATTTAAATAACATACGGTCTCTAACTTTACGTTGTGACTCAGAAAGGATTCAGCTAATGTGCTAGACGATGCCTAACTTTGTAGTCACTAACGGAATTTGGGAAAAGAAACTGCTAAATTCATTGGCGCCTTTACTGCATCAATTATTAATATATCTTCTATCTTCAAAGAAATGGTGGAATCGCTTTTATTCTTCTGCCCAGTCTCTGTGTTTATTATTTTCCAGACTGTCTTGGCTTTATTATTCATTTATTTATTAATAACTAAAATTAGACATGAATAGTAAGAGATACATTGCTCCACAAAACTACATCAATAGTTTGACTGTGGAGTCAAAATTACAGTCTCTTTTCTCTTTAACATAATAGAGTAGTGTCTTAAATATCTACAATGTATGTACTCTACATTATTTTATATTATTATTAAAAAAATGGCAGGGCATCAATAAGGTATTTTTTTAATCGATTCTTAAATCTACCTTTTTTGGGTTCATGAACAATGTCCACGGGCAGAGTGTTTAGTATTTATATAAGGTATGCGTTTCTTTAGTGTACTATCACCATAGTAATTGGACACTAGGTACTTTATACTTGCCCGCGGTCATTGTCCTTGTGCTATGTTTGTGTTTAACTATGTGTAAGTATTTCAGGTTGACATGGTTATTTACTGCTAACAAGTATTTCAGCTTAGAGCTTACTGGTAAGATTTTACATATTTTAAACAGTTTTTGGTAGTTATTTTTACAGTTATCTTTTGTCTTCTTATTCACAAGTAATTTCAGAAATCGGATTTGTAACATTTCTAATTTTTCAATATTAGTTTTGAAAGTTAAACCATAGCTATCAAGGGCATAGCATAGGATGGATTCTACTATTGACTTATATAAACATTTTAAGGTACTGTTAGGAATTCTGTAACTTAGATGATAAAATTTGCCTAAGAGTATTCTTAATTTGCAACAAATAAAATCAATGTGTGGTGACCAAGATAAGTTTTCATCGATTTTCAAGCCAAGATATGTAACGGATATTATCGGAGGTTTTATTATTTAGGTGCCCTGCTTTAGCTTTCGTGCACACTATTTTAAACAATTTGGAATAATCCCCATACTCATGGAAGCGTTCGTCAGTAGTGTAAGACCTCCTCTCCGTATTCCTTCGTATGCCCGAATTCCATTTGCCATCACATTCACAGACCACAATTTTGCTAACCATAATTTCATGTGCCATAACTGTTATTTACTATAATATTCATAACACAGAATGGTTATTTTCCATAATAGCTATGTCTTCAGCATATACTTTATTTATTTTACAATAATTAGGTATGATAAAACTGTACAAAATTGCCTACATACATAATATCATATGCCATAATATAATTTGCCAGAAACTTTATAAGCAGATGTGATGAAAGGTGGTTTTCGAGGCGGATGCTACCCCCAGCGGGGTACATCACATTTATTTGTGTAGTCAGTCTATGTGCTGACTATCCTGGTCAAGGATGTCTCGCTTCCTTTTAAGCCGACGAATGGTTTCTGGGATTGTTAGTTGCTCTGCAAGTTGGGTTGGATGCTCATGTAGTTTTGCTTTGTATTTGTCACCATAAGAAGTAATTTCTTGTTTGACTGTTGGCATATATAGAATTTCGTGAAGGTTTGTTGTTTTGAGGAACCATGGTTCATTCGATATCTGTCTAAGTATATTTTTCTGCACTCTTTGTACTATAATTAGGTTGGCTGCACAGGCAATGCCCCACAGTTGTATGCCATATGTCCAAATTGGCTTTATCATGGTTTTTGTCGATGAGAATTTTATTGTCCATCGCGAGCTTTGAATTTCTGCCCATCAGCCAATAAAGGCCTTTGTACTTTAGATTAATCTCATCTCTTTTAGTCTTAATATGTTTCTGCCAGGTGATCCTTCGGTCCAAGTGCATGCCCAAGTATTTAACGGTGCCTTGATGTGGCAGTTGTACGCCATTTAAGGTGACAGGAGCACAGTCTTCCTTGCGGAGTGTGAATGTATTGTGTGTTGATTTGGTCACACTAACAGCTATTCTACTTAGCTAGCCACTTCTCCACTTCATTAAGGCTGCTTTGTAACATTCGTGATGCTTTAACTGGGCATTTATCGAGGCCATCAGGGCAGTATCGTCAGCAAGGTGGCGATCGTCGTGTCTGAGCTCTGGGGCCGGTCAGATGTGAACAGCGTGTACAGGACAGGTCCAAAAACGGAGCCTTGAGGCACTCCTGTGGTTATTTCATGAAACCCTGATGTTAAATGGCTTTCTCTTACTTGGAATATTCTTTTAGATATGTACAACTTCAAGATTCCGTAGCATGTGTGGGGTAATAAGGACTTTATTTTGTATAGTAGTCCTTTTTGCCAAACTCTGTGGAAGGCTTGCTGTATGTCGAGAAATGCACACTGTGGACCTGTTCTATGGTAGAAAGTTCTTTCCGAAAGCCGAACTGGTGGTCTCGGACAATGGATTTTTCCCTTAAGGCACTGTTGAGTCTATAGAGCAGACACTTCTCAAAGATTTTGGACATGATGGGGAGCAGGCTAATCGGTCTGTATGAAGTTACATCGTGTGGAGGTTTACCAGGTTTATTTCTGTAATAATCAACGGATTTGCCCTCGTAAAGCAGTTCATGTGGTAAACTGGAAAGGAAATGTGAAAATTGACACCTGGTTGGGCGGAATACTGAATTGAAGTCGGTTAAAACTTTGATTTTAAAGTAAATTATTAACAACTCAAATAGTACGTACGTGGGACGGTGTGGCATTTGGCGAAGTAGGGCTTAAAGAATTGTAAAGATTCAGAATATATGTATTATACAGCCTTGGTTCGCTTAGCTGAATGGCGAAAAAATCTGTTGAGCCAGGAACGATCGATAAGCCGCCGACCCAAATCCCGTATCAAAGTATCAAGTACTCCAATTCTAGTTCTTGGAGTATACTTGAAAAATACGCCCTTTGACCTTGTTACGTAGAAATGGAGGAAATGTATAATGTATGTTTATTGTACTCCCAAGGCTGTTGCAAAAGTGATCGATGTCATCTGGTTTCCTCTGCTCCCTGTTTTTATATCAGTTCGAACAATTCGTGGGACGTGTGGTATGTCAGTCGATAGCTGGCCACCAGATAAATGAGCCTATAAATATAAGCGTCGCCTTTTGACAGAGAAGAAAACAGAGGGAAATACATTTTGTATTAACCTACCACGGCCACTGCGATTACATTGTTGGCCTATTTTAATCCACAATTGGGATTTATAATTCTTGTCCATATAAGTATATCTCTGGTTCGCCATGTCATATAAACAAGGATACTTCCGGACCTCCTCGATAAGCCTTTCGTCGTCCATGTTGTTCATACTTAAGTAAACTTATTAAAAACCGTCATAAAGTAGATACTCGGAGTTTAGTAATCGAAGAAATACGTAGTAGTTACGAGTGTATTCTCTTTGGAAATACCCACACTCGACTGTCACTGTAACTTAGGTACTTTTATTGTGGTTGCTACAGTTTTATGATTACTTGAAACAAAACGATGAAATAAGTTGCTAAATATGTAATGAGATCACTAAAATCTTTCCTAAAACGTTAGGTAGTTAATATTTACGGAATTTAAAGAAGCAGTGAGCCTGGAATATCCTGTATAATAAGAGGCCGTGCCGCGTCCAAAAAGACCATGCCGTGTTGGTGTTGGTACAGTTACAGATTAGATTAGATTAGATTAATTTATATAGGTATAGGTACGGTGTAGCATATGAAACTCTTAATCTCAGGGTCGTGGGTTCGGGCCCCACGTTGGGCGCCAATGTAGCCCGGCTAGCCGGCGGGTAAGAAATAAAACGAATAGTTTATATACAATGAAATATAATAACGAAATGAAGAAGCAGTATGTACAAAATGGGTAAATTAGTCAGTCAGTACGGAGCATGTACCTACTAGCTAAAAGTCACTGGCTTGATTAGTATAGAGACGTTCGTAGTCTGGAAGGTGATAGCCGCAGGTTTTAGATAACCTCGGAGGTTCCGCTGGGCTGGGCAGGTCTAGCGCACACCTTCAGGTAGCTTGAAGGCAGCGGCGCAGGCGTAAGTATATGCAGCAGCCGAGCAGCGGTCAGTTGTTGCGGTTTAACCAGGCTCTCTCTCCAGACTCTACAATATGTATAGTAAACCGAACGTACTGTATATTTCATGCCACAGTAATTATTTTTAACACAAACAAATCTGGTATCCCCCAATACTGCATATAGTACACAGAAATTGTTGATTATTGCAGTCCGCTAAAATTATATTTAACACTTATAAAAAATCTGGTGTTCTTAATAGTACACATAGTAAACAGACTATTGGGCGTTTCAAGTTCCGGTAATGATGTTAAACACTACTACAATATCTGATAAACTCTACCCTGTCCTATAATGATGGCTACAGATAGGTTTTGTATACTACACAAAATTTGTTTTCTACGATACTAGGTAAGTGGGTAATAGGAACTAGAAATGATTTGGTAAAGAAGTAGATTTTTCTAGTAATGTGTAAAAAAAGGTATAGTTGTCACAATTAATACAATAAAATCAAGTCGAATTTACAATATTCTGTTAAAGGAAACTAGTTTTTTTTCTCCGTGCATAAAGGGCTGGAAGCAATCCTTTTAGTTACTTAAGATTTAAAGCCATCCGAGCCTCATAGGTTTACCAGTGACGGCTAAATGAGGCTTGGATTGGGTTTAACAAAAATATATACAGAACACAAAACTTATAGAATACAAAACATACCTGCAGTGGCAGCCCTTGTATGCATGAACTATATACACTATTTACGAGCAGAGGTAATCTCGAGAACTATACATTATATAAATCATTAAGTTTTATGTTATAAAATAGGTTTTCTCCAAACGAATGCGTAAGCTAGTGAAAACTTTTGACAGGAGAAAACAAAACACGGCCGTGAAAAAACTAAATTTTTCTTTATCGCCGGCCAGTACGCTAGCGGCCGCGTGGCGCAGGTTTTGCCGTGTTAAGGTGCGCGCGAAATAAGTAACTGGTCCGAGACTTGTGGTTAAAAATAAATACTTTATTTAAGACAAACAGCGTTACGGCTTAATATCAAGACAATAATGAATAAAAATTAATTAATAACTATCTTATATACTAAATACATGCTTATTCAGCAGACTCAGCAGTGCCCTGCTTAGGCTTGCTGATAAATCTAAAAAGGGTGGGTTCACTACCCTTAACTCCTCCCTCCCCAAGAGAGGAATTATCTGAGGGTGCAGATGAAGCCTTCAGAGAATTCCGTTTTAGCAATTTGCTATATATCTTGGCACTGATAAAAATTACAATTGCTAAAATTAAACATAAGTAAAGTAATAAAGTTCCTAAACTGATTCTATCGCTAATTATGTAGTTAATGCGGTCCGTTTGGTAGTCGCTGACACTTGCAGTGAGAATGTCTTTTACTTCGCTGAAGTCCACTCCTCTGAGGTCCTTCTGCTGCTGCTTCTCTGCTCGATCTGTCTTCTTTAGTTCTGGTAGTGGTACTGGTGGTGTTGATAGTCTGGTAAGGGTCATGTTGGTTGGTGGTTTTATAGTTACGGTCCCCATCTGCACTTCACAACCAGGGCTAGGAGTGATTATGAATGTTCCCCGTAGTATTTGTTTGTGGATCTCATTGTGGCAGCTTTCGGTAATCAGTGTGTCCTTTTGAGTGTAAAGGAGCCAAGTCTCTTCGAAGATCCGAAGTATCCTGGTTTTTTCAATCTGGACTGTTGTTTGTTGGCAAGTGGTGTAGTTGTTCTTCAGTTGCATCAGTTGCTCAATACACGTCTCCCCTGGGTACTGTTCCACGGCATCTTCATAGCAAAGGAATCTGTCGCCTTCAATCTGTTCACAGGGGCTTCGGAGTGATTTGTATTTCAATCGATTCACCAATAGGTAAGGGTATTGAGGAATGATGATGAGGGTTGTGTTTTGTACAGGGTTAAAAATAGGGATCGGGATTATCTTGTAATACATATACGTGTTTTGGTCAATAATTGGTATTTCTAGAATGAATATTAACATAGAATTATTAATAAAAGATTTAACTATAATATTACGTTCTAACTTAACTAAATTGTCTATAGTAACCGGGTATAACAGTTGTTCATGGTAAGTTATTGTTTTTAAAATATTAAATAACTCGGTAGAGTTAATAATAGAATGATGTAATGTGTGGAGTTTGCTAAATGCAATTGCTGACTAAATCTTGTATGACGCTATAAATGGTGCGAAAGTTATTAAGGATTTGATACATGCTATTTAATACAGGGACGGAGTTAGATAACTTATTTTCGTTTTGTATTAATGTCTCTATTTGCGATGTTTTATAATGTAAATGGTTTACGTTGAAATTTATGGTGTCCGATATGTTGACTAATTTGTCAAATGCTTTCTGCATTAAAGATGTTTTCCGTTCAATTAAATGTTCTTTATGTTTTAATTTACCTATTTCCTCGTTATATTGTATGGCGTCATTATTATCTAAGTTTCCTGAGATTATTTTAATTAAAGACCCTAACGGGTTTAAAATTCCCCTTTTCATTCTATTTGCTGGTAGAATCTGATGTAGCCTATCCTTAGTTAATTCAATAAATGTTTCTATATGTAAGTTTATTCCTAAAAGTTCTCGTCTTAATTCCGAATGCTTATATATTATATCTTTTAGTCTACTGTATTCTCTTAAGTTGTTTTCTACTTGTATCCTAATAGAACCTAAATCTACTGTTTTGAATATGGTCCATTTGTCAATCTTCACCACTGCTGCTCCTATCTTCATCGGAGTTATCCCTGGATTCCGCTCGAGATTCTGGAGCCTTAGGCTGAATCCTGGGGCGGTTAGGGCCAGCAGCATCGTTAGGCACCACCTGTGGAGGCCGTTTGACGTTTTTTAGTGCTACCTTGGTCTTCCTTTTCTTCAGTAATACGGGTACAATGTTTCTTTCCGGTTCCTCTATAACTTGCGCTTTTTCATATCGCGGTAGCTCCTTTGCTTTCCTAGTCCTAGTATTTTTCATAAAAATTTCGTCGCCCTGTTTAATCACGGGAGGTTCCTCTCCGCCCTTCTTGTTCCTTACTTTAACTTTATTTTCTACCAACCTGTCTGCTATATACCCGTACAGGACTGTTAATCTTTTTCTGTGATCTTGTAACAATTTCTGTAGTATGTGGTGTTCTTTATTTACATCAAAGGCGTTCCCTGTGTCTGTTTGTCCGAAAACTATCTCGAATGGTGTACAGTTGGTTGCTGAGTGAATCGTATTGTAAGATCACCAAAGGATGTTATCCCCTTTCAATCACCAGGAGTTTATAAGATTGACTGCAGTTGTGGAAGTTCCTACTTTGGCGAGACCAAGCGAACCATCGCGGAAAGGGTCAAGGAACATATTGCGGCTGTCAAAAATCGGCAGGTGAATAAGTCTGCGATAGCCGAGCATTTGTTGGAGTCAGGACCAAACCACTGGATTGAGCTCCATAAACCGAAAGTCCTGTCTACGGAACGTCATTTCTACAGTAGAAAAATACGTGAAGCCGTTGAAATCAGAAAACGTCGTAATTTCAACCGGGATGACGGTTTTAAGATTTCATCTTCGTGGAATCCTGTCATAAGTAAATGCCAGAGTCGAAAAACATCGTCGGTTATATCACCGGACATTATTAGTGTTGTGTGTCGGCCGGGTGACAACCCTAGTGTACAAGTGGTTAATAAAGACCAAATGCGGGTAGTTCGGAAAACCCGCGCAGCAAGAAGATGTTGATACCCGCTCAAGCCAGTTGTCCCGTGACCATGAATGTTGCAACACATTCGAAACGTCGGGAGACCTCAGTGAGGTAAATAAATAATTTAATTATACGCGATTAAGTCCCGTTTAGTATAAATAATGCCAATCTTTTGGTTAGTGCAGCCCCCCATTTCCCAGCTGAGTAATTTATAAAAAAAATGGATGTTGAGCAAGGTTTCGGACGCAATTCCATGTATTTTGTACACAGGTTACAGTAACTTCCAGTTACTGTGAAAGTACGGTCCGTTTTTGTTTTTGTATTCCGGACAGTTACTAAAATGGTTTTATCAAAAATTTGAACATCACTAAACTGTAAATTGTACAGTTCTTGTCGGCGGCAAGCACCCATAACTCCAAATACTAGTGCCATCTGAAACAATATCAAAGTGACATTAGATCTCAATGTGCTAAGAAATATGTATATAGGAAACTTCGAGCATACATAAAATCAAATTCCTTTAAATTCCATTCAATACTCAAAACAAATTAAGTTACCTTTGACTGTAGATATAATTGATCTGCTGCCTCATTTAAAAACTTATTTATTTCTTCGGGTGAAAATGTTTTGGCTTTTTTCGCTTTATATCCCTCCGATTTCCGCTTAAGAAAAGTAGTCAATTTAAAATATTTGGAAATATCCACTTGGTGCTTGATGTTTAGGGTGCTATAGACCATTAAATAAATGGTCCACAGGCTGGCGGAACTGAATTTCTTTGATAAATCTTCAAAGTACGCTAATACTTGTAATACGTTCTCAGATATCGAGGTCGTGCGTTTGTTCGTTCTCCAATCTAAAAAATCGTTGTATGCCTTCTCGTATTTGGCTCTCGATTTTTCTGGCAACAAGTTATTCGTTGCAATCGCGGCTGCATTTACGATATCCGGCGGAGTGTTCATCTCGTTATCGGAGTCACTACTCATATTTTCAACTAAAATGTTAATATACCAAACAACTTTTCACAATTCTACTTTCTTATTCAAGTCAAACAAATGATAACAGTAATGGCGGCAATGGGAACCTCCGTCATCAAAAGTTTTTTTTAATCATTGACAAACGAATGAAGTCCCTATTCTCATGTCACTCGAGATCAAATGTCGTGCGGTTTATATTTAAAAAAAAACATACAGAATTGACGTTTCGTATCGATAACTGTTTTAATATCTATGGATACTAGAATGAGTTTTGACAGCTGTTCCAAATTTAAACTCGTAGCCTTGCAAAAATCTGTACTGTAATAACATTACAGTACAGATTTTACCTACTACCACAGACAAAAAAGTTCTCATAGTAAAATTGGTTGTAATAAGAGCACTAAATGATATGTGCGTAGAAAAAGTTTCTAATAAAACATGCTTAGTTATTTAAACGTATTCTTTACGAAACAGTCATAAAAAATACAAAAAGTACATGCCATAATGACACCGCACCGTAGTACCTAGTACCCATTTCAAATGTATGTCTGGAAATGTTTCTGAGTAATGAATTAATTAATGAATGAATGCTTAAATTATCTATATGACTATGGATGTTATATTCACTTTATGCATTAAAACGATAATAACGATATATGAATAACAACCATTAGTACGTTGGAATATATGCCTTAAAATATTTATTAATACTTATCGATAGAACTTTGATCGTTATAGACATCAATTTTCTGACTTTTGTGATTAAAATACTTACTTAATATTATAGGTCATTAATGTTGGAACTATAATAGTATTTTATGTCAGTCGAGTACCACGTTTAGGCCACGAAGCTTGCTGAGTGGCCTAATTAAGGTACGAGACTTAAAAAGCTAATTATATAACTATTGCATACAATACTTTTTCTACGAGTCAACTGAACTAATTAAACAAACTAGGTATTTATTGAAAACGAAGTGCAACCAATGGCTTTTTCTTTTTTGTGCGTTGATGTCTATATACCTTTTAACTTTCTCATGACGGCGTCCTAATGGTCAAATACATTATAGTTCAGTAAAGGTGCCACGTGATTGGTCCATTTCATTTTAGTTGTCTCAACAGTTATGAAATGTTGAGTTGGGAGATCCATAGTAAAAAGTATGTGATTTAAGTTTGGTGTGTCGACGAGTACAAAAATAATTTTTTGTGGTCTATTAATTATATGGATATCAATTTCAGACTATCGAAGTTCGAAACAATAGGTTTATGTGAAACAAAGGGACCCCGTGCTAGAAGCTACAAAAACCTCATTGTGGTGCTTATCATTTTGCCCTAATTATATTCAAAGAGATTACGGAAAAGCTCCTATGCACCTAAATTGAGAACTGGTATTAAAATGGCTGATGACTTAAATTGCCTTAAACAACGTACTCAATTTGGGCGGGTAATGTGCCACAACTTCATACTAAATCAGTTGTGGCAAATAAAAAAATGTGGAACTATGAGAAGGACAACCAACGAATGATATTTTCCTGTCTGTCACACTTATCGAGATTTGTATATGCTACCAGCTCGCTCGCACGTGGTATTATTATTACCATAGCCTGTCCTGAGTATCATAGGTCCATGTTATAACCACTTGATTTATGACATAACTATGACAGTTTGACAAATGCTTACAAACAGTCAAAATTTTCCGTCTAGGTTTCATTTTGTCTATTGTATAACTATAGGTACTTAATTGATTAGCGATGAAATATCCTACTATCCTACTAATATTATAAATGCGAAAGTTTGGATGTTTGGATGTTTGGATGTTTAGATGTTTGGATGTTTGTTACTCAATCACGCCTAAACGGCTTAACCGATTTGGATGAAATTTTGCACGAAGATAGTTTATAGCCTGGATTAAAATATAGGATAGTTTTTATCCCGGGCCCACGCAGACGAAGTCGCGGGCGGAAGCTAGTAATATTATAAATGCGCAAGTTTAGATGTTTGGATGTTTGTTACTCAATCACGCTTAAACGGCTGAACCAATTTGAATGAAATTTTGCATGAAGATAGTTTATAGCCTGGATTAAAATATAGGATAGTTTTTATCCCGAGTCCACGCAGACGAAGTCGCGGGCGGAAGCTAGTTGAATAATAATTGTGCATCTACTGCGTACAGTCGGTAGGTACATAGTGAATCTGCACTCTATTATTAATTCATTCTAAGCTGTTTTGGCTCGACTAAGTAAGTATTTAGTCATAAAACTATAACTATTACTTACTATTTGATTCTTGCATTAAACATTTGTAAATGATATATAGACCAGCGGGAACGATACCGTGTAGGCTCGGACAAGAATAGGTCTGCCGTCTCCCTCGCCTGTAAAGGGGATCATCGGGGTCGCAGTGTTCTGATGCGGGCTAGGGCACTTGCTTAATAACCCCAGAGAAGGCAACATCTCTTTTGCCCTAGGACGAGCCAATGTGGCGAGCCATTATTTTTTTTCTTGCTCAGCCCAACTTTCTCGACCTGCTGATGCCATGCATTTTATAATGTTTTCATGATACGTAGCGTAGGTAATATTGTTTTTTTTTACTCAATACATAGTTACCTAACATTTGATATTTGACAAATAAAGGTTTTTAATGGACATAAACATTTTTAATGCCTACGGTACATGATTGAGACCTCGGTTCTTGTCTTATATCCGAGTTTGCTTTATAGAAAATCATTATTCATTACATCTGTATTATCAAACTGCGAGTAGAATGGTATTATATTGTATGTGACAATTTTGCCATATAAATCCGTCAAAATGTGTATAAACTGATTAGCCATTCCATTCCCAGACTCATCATGGTTGAGTAATACCTATGAAGTATCTAATAAATACAAACAACGAGACTTCCTATAAAAAAATAGGTATCAAAATGACAACGCGAATACGAACTACAAGTAGTTTCGCAAAACTCACATAATCTATTTACCGGACCCTACTTGTTCACTTTAGTTCTCCCTTAATTAGAGAAATCGCAGACAGAAAATTCCAAACTTTCGCTAACACCCGATCAATCCTTTATTTCGCACGAGTCTCGGCTCGAGCACTTCTTATGAGTGTTTTTTCTCTCTTTAAGGCTGTGGTCTTGTCGCGAAATGCTTACGGCCCGGCCACGACATTGAGCGAGTTGCGGCGCGGCAAGCGTTTTATCTGTTCCTTGCGCGGTCGAGACGCGCAACGCACTGTGATTAGTTGGGATCGCACGCAATTAATTAGAAAAGCCACTGCCGCCGCCGCGCAATGCCGTTAGCGTAAAAAGTTGTGTTTTGTCTCATTTGACGACATTTGTACGACCCGTAGGTCTAATGATCATACTTAATCTGGAAGCACGAATGAAAGAGGGAACCGAGGCGTGCGGATAGACCGTAGGCCGACAACTATGGGACGAATCTAAGGCATCATACAAGAGGAATGATGTGACGTGGGCCTGTCGCACCTAGCGTTGAAAATGTCGGAATACATAAAATGATTTTTTCGGGAATTTATGAAATTTTCGTTTTTTTTCGGATTTTTAACGAATAAAACCAATAGGTCATTGTGACAACTGAACTGAACTGACACGCATGTCAATGGCAAAGTAAGTCTATAATCATTAGTAAACAATAAAACTAAAAAAAAAAAAAAAACAGTTATTCAAAGTATGTAAAATTCTTTCGGCAACACTTAGACATAAATACTTAATTTTAGTCAATCAGCACGGCAATCAAGAAAGTAACTTATCTCAAATGAGCCAATCATATGGCACCAGATCCGTAGGTGCAGGTAAGTATGCCGTTCTCAGAGTAAGCAATTACTACGGAGATAGGCGCATCGAAAAACGCTTACCATATTTGCTTAACGCTTTACCTGCGGCTATTAGACAAGAGAAAAACAAAAATAAATTTAAAAGAGCCCTGTTGAAACACTATCTCGATAGTATTTAAATACTTAAATATCTAATATCTTATATCTAGTTAACTATCCACTTTATACAACATCATTTAAAGCTGTTCTTACTTCTTAAGACTTTACTAATTATATAGACTCATTATCATTAAGACTACCTCAAATTATATACTCTTGGATCCCACAGTCAAACTGTGCAAACAGTTTTGTGGGACGTTGTATTTAGTTTTAAGTCATTGTAAAGTGCTTTACTGAAATAATAATAAATAAATTCACCTACCCACCAGTATTAAGAAAAATAACCGATTGAAACCTGTTTAAATTGAATTTTTCGTTTTTTTCGGAAAAATTGAACCGGAAAATCACATAATTTTTTTCCGTAAATTTTCAACGCTAGTCGCACCTGATGGTGTACTGTTGCAGGTTGCAGGGTTTTGGGCTGCCACAACTCTCGATATTTAGGACACTGGTTGTCGTTTCTATTCGTGAACGTATTAAATTGATCGCAATACAATACAACCACAACTTTTTTTTTTTCACGGCGAACGACATTGACATTGTGCCATATCACTTTAAATCTGGCAGCCAGAACATAAAGCAGATGGCGTGTGGAAGACTTTTGATGAAGTATAATTTTTGATGTAATGATAGAGAATGATGGTGAGTGACAGAGAGGGCGATAGAAAACTCGTGGTCTCTTCTCTTTTCCTATCTTTCGTTTTGCATTTTACTACATGTACGAGACTTATTACTTTATCAAATATTAGTTATTATAAATGTTTGATGGTATAAACGTCTAACCGCCTGTTCACACTAGCGATTCTTTTCGGCGATTTATAGGTGCGTGTGCACGCCGCGATCTCGCATCGCCTATAAATCGCCGAAAAGAATCGCTAGTGTGAACAGGCTCTTAATTGATAATATATTTCCCACGTAGACAAGGATATAGGTAAAGCATCGTTACTCTTGCGCTCATAGGTAAACGGTATACTTTTCAGTTTACAAATGTACTCAATGTGTCAATGTTTAAACATCCAAAATAAATATAAACAAGATTCACCCAGGTGGCCAACGGGAACTTAATTAAGTACCTACTTTTGGTTTGTCAATTTGAATGTTACTCGCGTTAAATCACGTTTCTATGCGTAGTGACGAACTAATTGACATCCACGGTATGGACTTATGAATCGAACTTGTATAAAGCTAGACGCCACATAAAATAATAATAACGCAAATTATGATACCCTGCTAACCTCTGCCGCATTGGACATAGCCTTAGTTTCCCAGCGCACTCCACCATCGAAGAACGAATAATTGGCTTTCATTAGTATCTACTCGCTACTGATTTCTCTGAGGAAGATCGATCCGTGGCTTAGCGACTTGAAGCGATTTAAAACTGCGCTCTCAGCGTATTTACTAAACCCACCAGCACGTCTATCATGCGACGGCCGCGACATACTCTCGATTTTTCTCGCACGATCTCTTGTTCTAAGTGTTCTAGTAAGAAAGAGACGGATAGTGCGATATGCGCGCCGTCGCATGGTAGCCGTGCTGATAGTTTGCATTTTGATTTTTTATTGCAACGGGCCAATTTTCTTTGTTACGGATATATTCTCTTTTAAGTAATTACCTTGAGACAAACTCCGACAAAGTATCAGACATAAAAAAATATTTGGTCCTGAAAAGTCGGAACAAATTCATAAAAATGTTCATCTTTATTTTGGTTAATTTAGAAATGCTCTATAATAATCAAGATAAATCATACAAAAATCAATGAATGCTTCACTTAAATCCTAATAATTACTTCCGGTCTGTAGGATTCTTGAATATAATGCTTCTTAGATCATCATAGATAGATGGATCATCATCCATGAGTTAAGAGTCCTCAGTAAGCTCGGCTGAATTTCACCTTCCCATACAAACGTAGTTACGCTCTCATTTTAAAACTACGTGGTGGATTGTGACGAAAGTTAGCATAAACAATGAGATGAGGTATATCTATGTCTGTAATCCTACTAATATTATAAATGTGAAAGTTTAGATGTTTGGATGTTTGTTACTCAATCACGCTTAAACGGCTGAACCGATTTGAATGAAATTTTGCACGCACATAGTTTATAGCCTGGATTAAAATATAGAATAGTTTTTATCCCGGGTCCACGCGAACGAAGTCGCGGGCGGAAGCTAGTTAGTTCATATGATTCAAGTTTATAAAACAAACGAAATACAGCAAAAAAGTTTTGTATGAAAAATTTAAATTCGCTGTATTTTTTTTACTATTCGGTACTATACTGTATTTTTGTAAGATGTTTCTCTCCTGTTGTGGTGCAATAAAGAGTATTTATTATTATTATTATTATTATAACGCGCTATTAGAAATTAATGTTACTTACACAAATCAATTTAAGTATTTTTCTTGGAGTTATTAATTGCCAGGCAGAATTATGGTAGGTGGACCAAAAAGGTGTCAGATTGGTGGCCACTTCTAGGTAAAAGGAGCGTCGGCCGGCCACCAGCTCGATGGGTGGACGATATTAGGAAGATTGCGGGTCACTTCTGGATAAGATTAGCTCAGGATAGGGACGGGTGGCGTACTGGAAGAGAGGCCTATGCTCAGCCGTGGCCGATTACGGGCTGAAAATGATGATAACGATGAAATCATTTTCAGACAACAATACGGTATTTTAATTATAATAAAATCAGCAACTTTTTATAAAACATTAAACGTCTCTCTTAGCATGGAGTTTGTAGGAAACACAGACAGTGACGTCACTGTTTTCTGTGGTCAAAGATCATTATTAATTTTCGATTTTTGGTATTTAAAATCTTCAAAATGGTAAAACAAAGTCGAACGTGAACGTTTTATATTTTCGTTATTTTATTGGCACCGTAAAAACAATTCGTTTTTACTGTTGTATTTTACTTTTTGTATTATACCTCCTGTTGCTGGGTGCACCTAATTATTTTAACAAATGTTTATTATTGTTCATTTCGAATTTGCTGAAAACCTATTACTTGGCAGTAATCGATTTGATTAGGCGGGGTCATAAAACTAGCGTGATTGCCACGATATGACACTGTACAAGTATGTCTAAACTCTAACCCCCTATTCATAAAGCTTAAAATGCCTCTGCTAAATAAAATGTGCTTTATTTTTCTTACGAACACAGATGTCAAAATGACAGAAGACAAACGAATGTTATCGCAATTTTAGTTAAAATAGGCTTATACACGGTGTTCCCGGGAATTTCCGTTAACTTCGGCATAGGTATTGCAGAGTACATTCACAGAAACAGATAAGGATAATTATTACTTGAAAAAAAGTTGTTTTTTTTACTAAATATTTTTCTGTAGCATTAACAGTGGTTAAAGCTGCAAATCACAAAAACACGTAGTACGTTTATGAATACGGCCCAAAATGTTAACTCAAAGAGAAAAACGTCAAATAGTAACATAATGAGTGGGTTTATTATGAAATTATGGATCTCCTCACGATGTGTTTAGTTATACTGGGCTCATTTCCGCAACACGACATCCAGTGTGCCTACTTTGCGTGAAATGGTGGGGTAGCGCTACTCTAACCACCCCTGCTCCTCTAGAAAGTTGGTGAGTGCCTTTGTGTTTCTGACTACGACCCGTGTGTCTGGAGAGCCTAGGTACTTTTTCCTGTATACTTCTTCTAGTAGAATATGTTTGGTCGTTTCTTTCGCCTCCATGCACGCTCTGCACAAGGGGCTGTCTGTGATACCTATGTAGTAGAGGTGTCTGTTCAAGTGTTCAGGGTGTTGTGCCCGGGTGTTTATTTATTTATTTATTTTTTTACATTCTTGTTTTAGATTATATCTGTATGTAATTGTGTAATTTAGTGTTTGTTTCCAATAGATAAGAACCCCCCAAGGTGGACTGATGACCTGGTAAAGGTTGCTGGAGTCCTCTGGATGCGGGTGGCGTATGACCGGTCACTTTGGCACTCTTTGGGGGAGACCTATGTCTGGACATAGGCTGGCAGTGGACGTCTTTCGGCTGATATGATGATGATGATGAGATAAGAACTTCGTTAACTAATAAAAAAAAAAAACCGCCATTCAGTATTAAGTAATGGGTGTCAAACTTTATTTAATATTAGTCTTATTAGGTACTTGATAATAAAAATAAAGTAATAATTATCAAGTTCCTTTCAAAAACGTAGTGGGCGATGGTTTAAGATACAACCGCCTACAGCTCTACAAGGCGCAGGTCCGTCCACATATGGAATACTGTTGTCATCTGTGGGCAGGGGCTCCTCAGTACCAACTCCTCCCTCTAGACCGCATTCAACGGAGAGCGATTCGAATTGTCGGCTGCCAGCGTGTTTCCGATCGGCTTGATCCCTTAGCACTGCGTAGAGATGTAGCCTCGCTCTGCATTTTCTACCGTATGTACAATGGGGAGTGTTCCGAAGAATTGTTTGGATTAATCCCCGCCGCTTCCTTCCGCCATCGCCCCACGCCACAGTTTTTCCATTCTCATCACTTAGATGGTTGGCAGTTCTCAACCGTAAGTTTCTCCCGAAACTTTCTGCCTCGCACAGCCAAACTCTGGAATGAATTGTCGCCTGCGGTATTTCCGGACCGTTATGACCTTCAAGCTTCAAGAAAAGAGCGTACTCCCATCTTAAAGGCCGGCAACGCACCTACAACTCTTCTGGTGTTGTAAGTGTCCATGGGCGTCGATTATCGCTTAACATCAGGTGATTCGACTGCTCGTTTGCCTCCTATATAATAAAAAAAAAACAAATACGTCGAACAAGCCATGCCAGTCCTTACACTCCTTTCTTGAGGAACCACTTATTTTAGTCTTGTTTGTCTCGTGTGGCTTAGTGTCAAATACAAATCTGATTCCAATAGAAAGTTTAATAATAATGTAGGTATTGCTAAATCTGGATCGAACCCCCGCTCTTCTCATGGCTCTTCATGTGTAATCCAGGATTACACTGGTCCAGCTAATTCTTATTCATATTCATATTCATATTTTTATTGGTAAAAGTATAACATTTTACAAGTCAATTTGTTACATTTCTGGTTAGTATTGGTTACGTTACATGCACAGATCACCAGTGGTGTGTGGTTACATAGATTCTAATACTTATATCATACTTATTTTTTCCTTTATATAAATTCATATATGCTACGAGTATACGAGTGGTCAAGTAGTAAAGTTTTTATCCTATGAATAAATATTGCATTGCTTGCCGAGTTAACTATTTAAGTTGGGAGTGTTGTATATTGGAATACGTGTAACAGAATTAGGGTTCTATTTACCCGTTTCATTTGTTTTGTGTGTTCGAATCACTTGCCGATGTGTTTGAGCACGTCAGGGTTATTATACCAAACGTCATGCTCAACAGCGAGGAGGCGTGGAGAGCGATGGCCTGCTTCTGTGACGACGTAATGTCACAGAAGGAGGCTGCGGAGCGGGCTCGCGAAAACGATCCTCTCGCGGATCCGCTTCGACGACGACGGACTGGAGGCAGAGCCAGGCGTAATGCGCATCTGCTGCCTCCGCCGTAGTGGAACCATGCAGGGAGTCGGGGCAAGCCCTGTAAACAAAGGTTCCACAGGACTGGAGGAGCTCGCCTACCTGACGCCTCGAAATGTCTGCGGCCTGCTACTGTGGGCCGCCCGCCGGGACGTACGCAGTTGAATGCCAAGAGCGATCCTGCGACGCCCCCCTTTACAAGGCGGAGCCGGATGTCGTTGGTGGTTTTAGACGGTAGTCCAGTTTCGGTTAGTCCGTCATAACCGTCCTGCCTCCCCGGATAGGACGGGATGCGTAAATGCATTTCCCCAACGTTAATTATTATACCAGGCGCGGGACACTCCGCGATTTCGTTCATCGCTACAAGTACATGCCGGATCCCCGTTGTCGGGGACTATTAAGTGGCTGCCACGCTGTGCATCGGATCGCACGTAAATATATCGCAAGTGAACGTGCCGCGTTCGTCTGTTTCTGTTTGTGTGTTGTGCATTGTTTCTATTGAAATGAATAAAAAGACAGCGAGAACATATTGTATCGCAGCGGGTTGCAAAAATAATTATAAAAATACGGATCACGCGTTTTTCTCTCTCTCGGCACGCCCGAAAGATTAGATTAGAAGATATTGTGTGTTATTAATTTATTATCGTCCTTTGTAAATAAAACTTAATCAGTATTGAATTTTTTTTAATACTCCATTTTCTGTTACCTACTATTACAAAATAACCTAGCCACGTCGTACTATCCCTATGTTTCTATTCGTTACGTTGCATGGAAACGTAACGCATTAGTTGCATTTTTTTTTTTATAAAGCAACAAGATCTTGCATTACTGTGGGTTGCAGCAAGGCCAATAAAATATGTCGTGGCGGTCTTGGTGAATCAATTCGTCCAAATTGTGAGATTTATTATTTTAGAGATAAATAATGTATATAATGTATGAAGAATATACATTTATCTCTCTATATTGAATGCAAGAAATAAATGAGCAATACATTATTATTATATTTTTAGTCGTTGTCAGCCCTCACTATCGGCGACGCGGTGAGTGAGCCAATTCATTTTCACCGTTCGTACACAGCCTTAACGTTCCGTTTGGCTTGCGCTGGAGTCGGCGACGTCAGAGGGTCATAAATCTTAATGTTTTGGCTGAGAAAAAAGGAGTGTCCCTTCTGTACTTGTACTTTTATCTATTCTGTGATTATACCCGCTTTAGGTACAGTCAGCATCGTATAGTTAGTAGCAGCCAGAGTAGACAAATATATCGTAACATACCCTTGTTTTTACAGGAACATAGACGTGTACCGAAATATTTGGCTACTTTGGCTCCTGTTAACTATATGATGCTGACTGTACTATCGTCAACGCAGCTAACTGACCGCCCATGCACTTTATGTGCATAACCAAACGGCTACGACCACGTTTAAGACGTTCAATGCTTTACATAGTCGTACATGTTCATACATGTTTGATACTTGGAGGCGTCGCCCAGAAACCAAAGTATGGTGTTCTTTATTAATTGTTTGACGGCATGATATCTCAGACCAAGAAAAAAAGACAGACGGACCGTTACGAACAGTCTAGTGATGCCAACCGGTTTTCAACCAAGCCACATAAGTTTAGCACACGCTAAACAAATTAAATCGCACAAAACTCGAAATAAATGATCTTGACAGCATTGCGACACGTGCTGAAGAGTTTTGTGCAATTTTGTTTGTATATGTGTGCGTGAGCGTGTGCTAAACTTGATGTAGCTTGGTTTTGTTTGTATGTGGTTTGGCTTCACTTGACTGTTCGTAACGCTCCGCCTGTCTTTTTTCCTTGGTCTGAGCATGATATCGACCAATATCCTAAATCGCCCACAATCTCATGTCGTCAACGTACAAATCTCAGTGCGTTAGATATACTTACGTAATGACAATTAGCCAAACAAGAAAAGAGTTTTTCAAAGATTAGTCAATAAGAAATTAACGTTTATCTTCAGATTTAGTTACTCATACTCATACTTATACTTTATTGGTGATTACATGTCAACTTAATCTAGTACAGATAAAAAAAAACCAATACATTCATTAAAATAAATTAGCTACTTGCGTATGCTTATATTTGCACTAATATTTCGCAGTCAGAAATTCTTCTATATTATAGAACGACCGCTCAACAAGCCAAGATATCAGTTTATTTTTAAATGTTAGCAAACTAGGTGCGTCTGTTATTACTCGTGGTAGATTTTTATACACAGAGGGGCCCATGAAGTGTATAGTTTTTGCCCTCTTTGCTAAGCTACAGCTTAGCAAAGAAGCACCGCTGCTAGTTTGTGTCCGTATCGTGTAGTACGGTTGCTATTGTCACCCCACCTGGGGTATTTATCTAGATTCTCTCACGTGTATATGGCTGTTTGCAATATCAAGAGGCCGGACAACGTGATAATCCCTAGGGTGGCGAAGTGTGGTCTAGCAGACTCGTACCATGGGACACGAGCAATAGCCCTTACAGCTCGTTTTTGGAGCCGGAAAACACGCTGCCAGTCCGCTGCACGTCCCCATAGCTCAAGCCCGTATTGAATGATGGACTTTATGCTGGCGAAATAACAGCTGCGGACTGCCTGAAGCGGGACGACGGTCGTCAGCCTGCTAAGGGCGAAACAGGCCCTCCCCAATTTGCGGCACAGGGAATTAATATGGCTCTCCCATGTTAGGCTTCGGTCTATGTGGAAGCCCAAAAATGAGGTACTTTTAACCTGATCTATGGTGCCGCCTGCGAGGTCTGTATGCAGCGGACGGCGCTTGCGCACAGGCAAATCAAACTGGATGAAATGCGTTTTGGTTAGGTTTAGTAAAAGGCCATTTGGTTCAAACCAGTTCGACATTTGTCCGGCTACTAGATTTAACCTTGACTCTAGTTGATCAATATCATATTAGACCTCACCCCCACTGACTGCCATAGGTTAATAATATTAAGTAAGATGGAGAATACCACATTCGACAGGGACGATCCCTGGGGGACACCGATTGTGGCCGACAGCCCGTGTGAGTTCAAGGTGCCTCTTTGTCCCGTCACATACTGGGTCTTTTTATACATGAAATCTGACATAAGGGCTTGCGCAGGTCACTTTTGTTCTTATAAAATGCAGAGACCATTATTATAAAGAGACGATTGCTTAATATTGGCATGATCGAGTGATAAACACGGAAGTAGGATTTACCTTCCGAGGTATTAAGGTAGGTAGGCAAGTAAAACGAAACAAAGATACTTATATATCATTTTTTTACCATAAACGCGTCGACATATTGCATCCTACGCCTTTACACTGCAACAAAAACACGACGAGCGTATTTTGCAAAATGCTTGCTTTTTCATTCAAGATTACGACGTAACTATTCGTATTTATTCAAAAACTGATAACGTACATAAATAATCATTTCTTAAACTAGGGGCTAACACAGTTCAAATTTTAATTTTCTCTTTGTTAACTTAAAATAAATTAGCTTTCTTGGGAGTCTCTTTCAAATTTTGCAGCGAGGAGGGTCGTTTCGGATCTAGATTTTGCGAGGGGCTGACATGATTGAAAATCAAAGATTCATTCAAGTTTCTTAATTTTTTGGTGAAAACAGGATTACATTATATTTTTTGCTACCGCAAATTGTACTTATATTTTGCCCTAAAAATAATAAGTTTAGAAAATTATAAGTTTATGTTAACCTATATCTATCGCTACCGCTATCGACAGCGCCCGTTACCGCTTGCGCAACGCAGTCACCTTATCATCGTCTCCGTTACTATAATTTCGAAATCGTGCAAAACTTTGAATTACTACTGCAGTATGTTATATTATAGCCAGTGAACAGAGGAACAGATTGAAAAAAAAAGCATCGAAAAATACGCCATGGTTTTGAAGATACGACAAAAAACATTTTAAATATTTATTATAACGTCTATTTCGCCGGCGACGCTAGCCGGCCAGCATGTCGTTCGGGCGCGCGGCCGCTGACACGATCATAGCGGACATTTGAACACAGGAATAACACGGACGTCACTTACAAATGGCTAACTGCACGAAATATAAACAAAATATTGTAGACAGAATATTTCTTACATGCAGCCGATGGAAAAACCGGTTTCATGTAAGTAAAATGCACAAAAATCTCTGAAAAACTATTTAACCTAATGTGTTTAAAGGAAACCCATAAATGGACATGTGAAAATTGCCCAAAGGCGCCAGATGACCAATTCATCATCGGAAACGACAAAAACGACGACTGCATCTGCCACATCTACTCCTTCCAAGGTAAACGTACGTAATTTACATACACCTACTAATTACATCACGTGTCAACGTGTGTTGTTATTTTGGGTGGATGTAATGACCAAAACCCAATGAGCTTTAAATGTTGTGTCTACAATTACCTTTGTTTACTAGCTGTATTATGTTTGTATTACGTTTTAATTGGTGAATTACAGGCTAGTAAGCATCTGAATGTACACAAACAAAATCATCTGTTACGTTTGGTTTGTATTCAGTTCTCACATACCTCGTTGGTGCCATTTGATTGCAATAATTTCCATAAACACGTCTGTGGACTCTTATTGAGGGAAATATTACGTATTGGCTATCATAAAGCACGCTCGGATCATATCTGTGTAAAAGCCCAAAAGTGTACAAGGGAGAATTACCAGTCCAAACCTAGTCAAAACTCATTACACATTATTTTATGAGCAAAAGTTAAAATATTAATACAAAAAATAAAAACAATATAAAAATTAAGCGGCAAAACACTATTCCACACCTATTTCATAAAATTAAATTGAAACAGACCAAAGCTAAGGAAAATATCATACCTGCAACCGTAGAATCGAATGAACAAGAAAAATAGTCCGGTTTTTTCCTGAATAACAATGTAAACCGCGGAGTAGAAAAGAACAACAATCTTGTTATAATCCACCTCAACAAACAAAGCATTCAACCTAAAGCAGAACAATTAGAAATATTGATACATGATAAAAGTAGATGTATGTTGCTTTAGTGAGACGTTTTTAAAAGACAGCGAAGTAGAAGTGTTACAGTTAGAATGCTACAAAAATATTGCGTACTATTGTCGTAAACGGAAAGAAGGAGGTGTTGTTGCTATATATCTAAAACAAAGTATTGATAACTATCGGAATTTGAAATGGATAACCGTAATGTCTGTGGATAGCGATTTCGAATGCTGTGGGATTGCTTTGTGTGGATTGAGTTATTTAATTATATGTGTGTGTAGAGCACCAAATAGTAAGCTAGATATCTTTCTTGTTAACATGGAATATCTTCTTAGAAAAGTAGTAGCAAGATCCAGAAACAGCTACAAAAATATTTTCGTTTTAGGCGATTTTAACGTTAATATCCTTGAAAAGACAAAACATAGTGATCTATTTCTGAAAACATTCCGATTGTATAAATTACACCACACAATAACAGAACCAACTAGGATAAGTATACATTCCCGAACATGCATTGATAATATTTTCACAAACGCAAAGCGCTACAAGGTTGAGGCATATCTGACCACACTTGTCAAATTATATCGATTCCGACTGACCTGAGTTTTAAAGAACAATATTTATACGCACTGTAAGGATTTTGAAAATCTCTTACTTGGCTATAACTTGAAATTAGCTCAGCTCAGCCAACCCGATTGTGTAGTGGAACATGTATTGATAATATTATCCACAATATCAGAGGAAGCAAGACAGAAGTATTGGAACTTGCTCTCTCGGACCACACAGCACAATTACTTAAATGTCCGGTAAAGAAAATTTGTTTTCTCACGCATTGGTATATTAATAAAGTAGACATGTGTGATGAAAATATTTAGAAATTTAAAATTGTCTCGACAATCTAACTTTTAATGATGTTTTTGCTACGAATGACCCAAATGAAGCGTTTAATAGTTTTATTGTATCATTTACATTATTCTACAGGCTGTGTTTTCCAACTAAGAAAGTAAAAATTACTAACACCTGTAAGCCAAAATGAATCACAAAAGGGATCAGACTCTGTTGTAGACGAAAAAGAGAAATGTTGTGGAAATATAGACTATCATCAGATCCTGATAGTAAGATGTTGTTTAAATGTTATTCCAAGAGACTTGCAAAAATAATTAATATGACCCAAAAGGCACAGAATGACCATTATATAAGTTCATTTAAAAATAAGACAAAAGCAACTTGGAAAATTATTAATAATTCTAAAGCTAAGCAACCTGTAGAAAACATTGAACAAATAACATTGAATGGTAATGTTATAATTATAACACACCCGAGACGTATTGCTGAAGCTTTTAATAATTATTACATTGACCAAATATATCGATCTGATCAGTCTAGTGACAACAAAAATTACAATAAAATGAATACAATTACATCTAAAAGAAATTCAATGTTTATGCAATCCACCACTCCGGATGACACAATTAATAATACGGTAACTTAAAAGTACGAAGTGTCGGTTTTGATGGGATACATACAAAAATTATAAAAAGAGCATGTCAAGTTCTTTCTCCTATACTCAGCTATATTATTAACCTATGTATTGTTTTTCATATTATTAAATAACTTAATTTATTGAAAGCTAAAAACCATCCAAAAAGTTAAATATCCACAGCCTAACCTATGTATAGAATATGGCACATTTCCTGAATATCTTAAGATTTCTGTTATAAAACCCCTTCACAAAAAAGATGACAAAAATAACATTGCTAATTATTAAATAACATTGCGTTGTTATCTATATTTTCTAAAATAATTGAAAAAGTTATATACAATCGTTTATACACATACTTTGAATGTCAAAATTTTCTTTTGTAATGAACAAAAAGGATTTCGTAAGAAAAAAAAATCAACATGGCTATATTTGATTTCCTGCAGTGTAATAATAAATATGGATAAAAAAGTCCCTGTGTGTGCTTTATACATGGGCATGTCTAAAGCATTTGACTTTGTTGATCATAATATTTTTGTAGATAAACTGTATACTTATGGAATACGTGGCAATGTTTATAGTTTAATAAAATCCTACTTAAGTAATCGACAACAAATGACACAAATAAAAAGATTGTCTTTAGAAAAAAAAACAATTAATCTACACATCTGGTCGCAGACACGTTCTCTACGGAGTGCCTCAGGGAAGGGAAGTGTATTAGGGCCTTTATTGTTTTTGATTTACATAAATGATTTACCAAGAGCTATCGAACATCCTATGGTTCTCGTCGCTGACGATAGTACAGTAGTATTCGCAGCCAAAAATTCAGAAACATATGAAGCAGACATAAATAAAACATGAAATATTATTATACAATGGTTGACAACGAATAATTTGAAAATTAATCTGGATAAGACAAATGTAATGACATTTAGACAAAAATTGCAGCCAACTAGTTAAAATATAGCTTATAAAGGACATAGAATAAATGAAACTAATGTAAGTCGTTTTTTAGGGCTAAGCGTAGACAATAAGTTGACGTGGAAAAACCAAATTGACATTAGATGTAAAAAACTTAGTACATTTTCATATGCCTTATACGACCTTAAAAAAGTGTCAAATGAGGAATCTGTACTAACGGCGTACCACGCATATGTTGCATCCACTTTAAGATATGGTATCCTTTTTTGGGGTAATTCTTCAAATCGGGAAAACGCTCTTAAAGCCCAAAAAAAATGTCTGCGGTCAATCTGTGGAATCAAACAGCGTGACTCATGCAAACCACACTTTATTAGGTTAAAAATACTCACATTACCTTGTATGTACTCGTACATATATGAAATAGTAAATTTTGTGATCCAAAATCGAAACCAATTTGGTGAATATAAAAGTGCCCGCCTTCAGAATAAATTAAAGCAATTTCAAGTAATACAGCGTTATTGCAAAAAACCATAATTGGAATGGCCCACAAGATTTTTAATAAACTACCACAGACTATTGTTGGAACAGTTGAAAATGATGTTGATATGAAACTATTAAAAGAATTTCTATTAAAAAAAGCTTATTACTCAATTAATCAATTTTTAGCTGACATATGCACTTAATTAAAATTACTCTATTCTTTATATTTTTAATAATGTTGACTACCTAATGTAAATTATTTGTAAAGCATGCTGCATGCAGAAGCATGTTACAAAAATATAACTAAATTTGTATGCCGCAAGGCGCCACATAGTGATACTGAATAAATGTAATACCTAATAACTACCTATGTTGGACAAATAAATCTTTGAATCTTTGAATCTTTATGTGTACAATAGAAATCCTGCCAAATATACGGAAATCTTTGTATAATATATATCACAAATCACTTTTTCGGATATTTATTCTATGAACGATTCCAACAATGCCTACGACATTTTCATTGATACTTTTAGCCTCTTTTACGACCTTTGCATACCGAGCAGGAAAATTAAGGTAACGCATAAAAGACAATCAAATTGGAAAACCAAGGGGATGGTAACAGCTAGTAAGCGAAAAAGGCAGTTATATGTTCAGTCAGGTCATCACTCTAGATAGCAATCTAAACTGGAAATTACATATTGACAAATTGCACACAAAAATTGCCAAAAGTTGTTATGCAGTATCTATAGTACTAACCAACATAACATCAAAGGAGGTTGCTAAACAGGCATATTATGGCAATGTTTATCCTCTACTGAAATATGGTATTATATTCTGGGGTAACTCCGTAAAAGTCCAGTCCACTTTTATTCTTCAAAAAAAATGTTTACGGATTATATTTAATGTCAAACATGGAGAGACCCTAACCTGTGTTTAATCACCACAAAATATTAAACCTGACGTGTATATTGGTACAGATATTTGTGTATTTGTAAAAGAGCGCAAATATATTTTTATCAAAAATGTAACTTTAAGTTAAGGTAAATTTAAGATCTCAATATAGGTATGACTTATTTATAGTCCCCTCTTCTAGCTATATCCTCAATAAGAGCACATACGTCACTGGGATTAAAATCTACAATAATTTACCGGAAAGCAGTCAGAGGCCTTCAGTTTCCTTTTAAAGTTTTTAAAAGGAAACTGAAGGACTCTGACTGCTATGCAAATGTTTCTATGACAAACGAATATTTCATGTAACTATTAATACCTATGGTTATTTCCGTTTTTAATTAATTCAAATTTTATCCTATAATTATTTTGTACGTCCGAATTGGGCAAGCTGTTGATACTAATTATTTTCTAACATGTTATCACAATGTACACAGTTTTGACACTAAATGTATATTATCTTATTGTATCTAAGTGTATATTATTTTGTATGTGTATTTTTTTTTTATGTATTTGATAGACGTTTATCTTGGATTAAGTTTTCATTTAAATTTAAATGCCTGCACCAAATGTTTCTTTTTTGCCCAATGGTTGACTGGTAGAGAATGCCTTATGGCATTAAGTCCGCCATTTTTACTATATCTTGTATTGTGCAATAAAGTTTAAATAAACAAATATCTTATCTATAAAGAAAAAACATACATACATACATATAAATCGCGCCGCACCAACGCCGCGCGCCGAAAACTTTATTTAAGAAATGATTATTTAAGTACTTTATTAGTTTTTGAATAAATACTAATAGTTTCGTCGTAATCTTGAATGAAAAAGGAAGCATTTTGCAAAATACGCTTCCGCTTCTGCTTATGTAGGCGTAAGGCCTCTTAAATATACCAAGTGAAGATACAGTGTGTATCACAGCATATGGTAAATTCGATAAGTAACCACGTTGTTGAATGTACTATCGACAACACAGCTAACTGACCATCGGTGCACCTTAAGTGCATTGTAATAAGGTTCTATATAAACACAGGATGGTCAGTTAACAGTGTTGTCGTTTGTACTGGCGAACAGCGACAAAGAAACAAGAACATAGAATGCGAGCTCCTTACAAATTTCAACACAAACACGTGCCTTAAACCCGGTATGCGCATGTTCGAACTAAGGCGGATGTCACACTGCGCCGCATCTCCGGACGGAGGTGCGGAGCTGCATACAAATATCGCCGGACGGAGGTGCGGTGCAGTGTGTCGTACCACATGGAATTTATATACAAACTGAGGTACTTGCATACAACGAGCTCCGCATCTCCGTTGGAGATGCGGCGCAGTGTTGCCGAACCCATCCTCGCATAATTGCAATGGCACCCATTTTGTGAGGCCATTTTACTTCGCTACTTAGACTTCTATAGTTTTTTCGTTCGCTGCTGGCGACGCGTGCTGTGTCGCGTGACGCGGGCTGTCAAACGAGTATGAAAAATCGCCTGTGAATATCTGAATATCTCCGTAAATTTCATTGACAATCGTACTCACCTGTGCCCGACATCTGAGTCCTGTACACTGTAATAAAAAAATACTATTGCCATGCGTATTTTGGGGTTGCTTCAAAAAATATATAGTCTCAAATAAGTTAACCTTAATTTATCTTTATGTTGATTCGAGTGATTGTACATACGGAAAATTCGTGATTTGCAGTCGTAACACACAGCTAAACCCTTTATCTTGTTTAGTTTTCCTTAAATTGTTTCGGTCACTCATACATCAGTTTAAAACTAAGATATTCCTCTTCGCCTTTGGCGTCGGGCTTCTAATATACTCACGTTTGTAAGAGACCGACATTGAAATACAATTTACTCTCTAGTCATAGTCCTACACATACAGGGTGACATCGGATCGGATCAGAAATGTTATTTATTGAAATTAATGAAAAAAACAGAAAGATTTTTTTAAAAACGTACCAACTAACTTAAACTATGTGAACATAAACTATATACATAATTCCCCCAAATCGCTCTGCCAAAAAACAAATTACACAAAGTGATGTTAGGAATAAAAGAAAAAAAAGAAAAAATAATTTCTTAACGTGTGTCTAGATCTAATATTAAAAATAAATCTTGTACGTTCCATGTATAAAAAAATATAATCATTAAGTATAGCTACGAGGGGAGGTCCAATAATACGCGGAATGAAATGTTTATCTATTCAATAAAACAGAATAAATATTTTTCCTTTTCAATATAATTACCTTTAAGTTCGATCCACTTATTAGATCTAGAAAATAATTTCTCTAAACCGACAAAACAATAATTTTCTTCTTTGCCCTCAAAATGGATCGAAATTGCCTCCTTCACTCCTTCAGTCACGATTTTTTTTCCTCTTAGTTCTTTTTTTTAAATTGGGGAACAAATAATAATTGCTGGGCGCCAGGTCCGGGCTGTAGGGCGGGTGGACCAGCGATTCGAAACCACACCTGTGAATAGCAGCGGTCGCGACATTGCTCTTGTGTATACCGGTGCATTGTCGTGCAGGAGCAATACACCTTTTCTCAACATTCCTCGCTTTTTCTCCGTAATAGCTTCTCGTAGTTTTTCCAACAACATTGCGTAGTAAGCTCCGGTTATATTAACACCCTTCTCCTTGTATTCAATCATTAAAATCCCTCTGGAATCCCAAAAAATCGTAGCCATTAGTTTTCCGGCTGATTCTGACCTTAAATTTCTTAGGAGTGGTGCACCCTTCTTATGCCATTGCATCGACTCGTGTTTAGACTCAGCGGCGCTACCACGAACTTCGAAAGTCGATGTTCGGGTATTTACTCCTCTATCACACACCGTTACTTGAGTGACAGGGATGCATGTATTACGAACATCGACTTTCGAAGTTCGTGGTAGCGCCGCAAGGTCAAAGTGATGAACCCAAGCTTCATCTCCAGTAACGATTCGTTCCAATATATGGCTAAGGTTATCACCACACAGGTCTAAAAAGTGTTTGGACGTTTCAACTCGTTGTATCTGCAGCGGTTTAAGCATTCTCGGGACTCGGGACCCACCTTGCACTGACTTTCGTCTTGTCAAGATGATCGTGTAGGATCCTCTAAATGGTTGTGTCTGATACGCCAACTAATGCAGATAACTGTTTCTTTTTAAGACAAACATCTTCTTGTATAAGTTTTTCGACTTTTTCTACCAACTCTGACGTTGTCGCCCCAATCGGCCTTCCTGGTCGAGGGTCATCGCTAATTGACTCTCTGCCATTTTTTAATAGATTATACCACTTATAAACCATGGTTTTACCAGGGCACTGATGCCCGTAAACAGCTTCCTTTTCAGAAATAATTAATTGCGGAGGTTTTCAAACTTAGAGACTTTATAACAGCATGATATTTAATTTGCTCCATAGTCGCAGTTTTGTGTCGAATCAATTTGTTATAAACATCTCAAAAACAAATGACAACCTGGGTTTGAAATTTGACATACTATATCTAAAGCGTTACCATTAAAACCATACAAAGACGTTCCAACCTCATATTTTGATTCATTCCGCGAATTATTGGACCTCCCCTCGTACTATTGCATTGCATCGAAATGGCGGTGAATTATAGAGATGGAAAAATTGTCTCCCAATTACGTCGCGGATGTCACCCTGTATCGGTTGCAAAACTCTCAGTAATTAATTGATCGTTACATTGAAATGCAACAACAACTAAGCATCCTTGACTTTTAGAATGCGATTCTAAAACGTAAGTCTAGTAGCGTAAATTGCAGCATTATTGTTCTGTTCTGTTCACACTTTCCCCTCTCTTCTCTCTCTTCTTATTTAAGAGCGAGGCTCTTGTCGGTGCAGTAGTTTCCAACTTATTCTACGTTCCGCCTTTCTTTTTATTACCATTAAATAAGCAAATCTCTAGTGTCAGGCAGCAGTGACACTAGTAATGGCAGCACGGCTATCACGCGCCGGCGCGCGAGCTCTCGATTTTTCTCGCACTATCCGTCTCTCTCTTATTAGAACACTTAGAACAAGAGTGCGAGAAAAATCGAGAGTATGTGCTGGAGAAGGAAGATAGGAATCTGGTAGGGCTCTAGTCCAGATATCACGGAGACGGACACACTCTCTGGTGTGGGAGGCAGGAAAATTGAAGCAATGGAATGCATAATCAAGATAAAGTAGTTCTTGACTTTCCCCTACATGCATAAAATAGTTAGATGTTTCTCATGGGAGCTAAATTATATATTTACGGTCGATGGTATATTAAGCGTAACAAGGGATTCAAATCTTTACACCCAAAACGGAAATAATTTTGCTAGCACATGCTGGTTTTCACACCTTCTCATAATCGTCTTAAGCGTTATTCCCGGTTGTGTCCTAAAGAAGCATGGGGTCCGCTTTGAAACCAAGATTTGGCATAGGCACTAGTTTTACTAAAGCGACTGTCATCTGACCTTTCACCCAGAGGGCATGTTAGACCATATATTGGGATTAGACGGGTTTCCTCGCGAAGTTTTCTGTGACTGAAAAGCTATCGGTAAATAGTCCGTACATAAGTTCCGAAAAACTAATTTGTACGAGCCGGGATTCGAACCCACGACTGCTGTTTGAAAGCCACATGCCTGAACCACTAGGCTACCGTAGCTTACTTTGGTTTTCACACCTTAATAAAAATTGTATCTCTCTCTCATTTGAGGGCGACAATCGCTCTTTTCTGAATATAGTAGAATCAGGGCAGAAAAGTACGACTGATTCCTTGGAGGGAAACAATGACTCATACCGAATATCAGGTGTAAAAAGAACTTTATAATTGTAGTGTAGAGTTGGTTAAAATTATGCTTACCGTGGCATTACAGCCGTCTCCTTCACACTAAAAGTTTACATTGCATTATCTTATGTAAAACGAACTGCCACCGCGGCTTTTTGAATTCGGTTAAGGGGCTCCCATACGCCAATGACCTTCGATCTGAATCCCTCAGTTTTCGAATGTTTTTTGTAGCTTATTATATTAACAACAACGGCTTTACGCAATAAAGTACCCCATATTTACTTCAAAGTTCATTGTTTTCGAGATATTTGGCATCAAAGTTGTACAATTTTAGGCTAAAAAACTGTTTTCTGGCCATAACGTTTGTGTTATTTAGTTTAAAATGAAGACGCTACTTAGACACGTTTTTGGAGACGTCATAGACGAACCCAAATATGTAGATTTCGTATAAGTATGTTAGATCTTTCACGTCAATAGAGATACGAAATGTGTTTTTTTAGACAATGTTTATAAAAATCATACAAAATTAAGTATTCATTTCTTTCAAAATCCGGTAGACAAAAATGGAGATAAAAATTGAAGAACCTTTAGCTGTTTGACTTATAATTCTATCTATAGTGCAAAAGTAGGAGATATGATTCAAAACTTGTCAAAAATCGATGAAAACCTCGCGTAGCCTTAAGTAGTTCCGGAGAATGCCGTCTACATAAAACTTACATAGCTACTTATTTATAAATAAAAAAATGTTATAAGAAAAAATCTTTAGACTTTTTTTACCATTGAAAAGCGTTTTTTGCCCTTTTCATAGAAGAATGTCAGACCTATTTTAGTTAAAATGTCGTTAACATTCGTTTGAGCTTTAACAGCATTTAAAAGGACCAAGCGCCATTTAGTTTGGTACCAGAGGTTTGAACAGTTTTATGAGTAAGGGGGTTTATGTCCTTATTCATAATGGTTCATGAAACCTGTTTCAGCTAAAATGATATTAAAATTTGTTGGTCTTTTGTCATTTGGACATTTGTGTTTCTAAGAAAGGTCGATTTTAGCCGACAAAATCCGGTTCAGTTTTATGAAAAGGGGATTACTCGTAGTATAGTTTAGAAAAAAAAAAACATAACTTGATACTAGTTAATTACCCTTTTTCATAGTGTTTTTTTATATCCAGTTTTACTTACGGATGCGCCACATATCAATCCTGTGCACTGAAAATCAGATTACCTAAGTAAGACCACTATTACACCTCTAACGTCTATGGCGGCAAAATTAATTCTTATATTGTGTGATTGACGAAGCATGTTGCAGATGTTTACTGTTTGGATGTATCGACGAAACCTGCGTTGTGGAAATGGTTTGTATGTACTGTAGCATAAAAACTATGGAACTGGCACTTAAATAAAGAATTTATTGAAATAAAAAGTAACAGTAATACAACTTAAAATGGAAAAAAACAAACCCTGGAACTTTATTGATCTATTTACGCGACCACAAATGTGATCAGTGACGGTAATGGTGACAAAGGTGAGTCGAGACGACGATGGTGGTGTGCGGGTAAAAAAAATGTGCCAAGGCGACGATGGTGGTGAGGGGGTGAAGGTGATATAGCGGGTGAAAAAATTGTGGACTAATGTAATGCTAGTGAACAACGCGGGCAAATTGCACTAGAATTTAGTGATAATGTACGAATCACGTGAATGCTGGATTAATGTTCGGTCTATAGAGCAAAAGGCCGCGGAAGTACTACTAACTACAAACTAGCTATGAATAACAACCAAACGGGCGCTCGCCCTGTTTCCGGATAGAGTTAAGACGTCACGTTCTAACGGGTTACAACAGAAAGTCGCGCATTTGGACGTGGAATAGTAACAAAGGGGCACCCGATGTCGCGCCGTGAAGCAGCCTCGCCGTTCTTACGCGACGGGAATCTCGTGGTTGCTTCCTGTCGGTGCACGCCTGACTGGCTGGCGGAATTACGGGCCAGGCAGCCCGATGGTTATGCGTCGGCGGGGTCGTAAGCCGGGAGTGCTACCACGATTGCGGCTTGGGCGCAGTTGTCTCACGGGGTACCGAAAAAACCGCAGATGTTAAAGGTGGTTCTCTACACTAGCGTGCAACACGCAGCATTCAGGAAATAACTGTACCTACACACAGGCACAGCACTGAAGTGACTGACACCACAACTGGCCACAATTAAACTATTTAAAGTGGATTAAACCCAAAATGATCAATTAAAGCTGCTTTCATTCCAATCACACGGAAAAATCCTATTCTTTTTGAGTGATGGATTTTCACGTCAAGAAGATTTAAAATACGGAACGAAATGAGCAAACGGCCAGTTCCGTGTAAAAAGAAGACGATAAGGACGTAAACACATAGACGTGCAGCCATTTTACGCTGCAGTACATACAATATAAATCTTACACAAGAAATAGTATAAATTTAGGTATCAATAAATCAAATAATTATTCTTATATTATCTTAACTGCTATGTAATTAATTAATCAAATATAATATTAAACTATCAATAACACTAAAACAGACAAACAGCTTAAAAAGTATTATTTTTGTTCGGCGGGGCGACCAGTACCGACATATATTAGGTAAGTTTCTTCTGATTGCACATTGGATATTCCCCATTCTGGCTAAGCTAACTGGAAGCCCAATTCTGGAACGTGATGTTGACCTAATTACATTTATGTGAATTGACTTGAATCATGATCTTCCCTTGAGTTAACGTATAGGAAAGGTGTGTGATAATCAAAATAAATATCAATTATAGATCCATTATTTCGTTGAAAATAGAGATCTTCTTATGATTCAAAACCACATGTTAAAAAGAGTTACCACAAATGTTGGTGTTGTTGTGTTGTTATGCAAGTATTTACCTTCGCTACACATCCTTCCGCGATGCACTGCGGATATGCAGAAGGGTTTTTATTTAATTCATAGGATTTGGTATAATTCATACAATTTGTTCCTGAATGTGCTCTATAAATTTAAGTGGGTGTGTACCTCTACACAAGCCTTAGGGAGCGACCACACCGGTGCTTAACGCTGCGTATACGCGTTGACGTGTCGTATACGTCACGTATTCTTCAAACATTTTGCTGCGTTTTACGGTGCGTTAGCGTATTTTGAGCAGCGGTGTGGTCGCACCTTTATTCAGTTTATTGTGGGTCTAGATCGAATTGTCTTACGATTGTCCCATACAACCTATTCATTATTCATTTTCACTCACAGACATATTCATCAAAGTGCATAATCAAGTGATTTCAGCCAGAATATAACAAACTTAAAGTTAACGGATTTTCCATACGTGTATACGTGTTTTTAAAAACTGATCTGGAAAAGTTAGTCATTACGAATTTATTTTTTTCACTCGCTGTATCCTCGTTTTCTAAATTAGCGAAAACTATAATTGAAATTCAAATGTTTAGTAGGCCTTAACAGATCTTAGAAAAAAATATATTTATTATTGTTATTGAACTGTAAAAATACAACGTGTCTCTCTACCCTCTGAACATAGATGAATAGGACGTGTTGATTAGGGTATTTTTATAACCTATGTACAAAGTCTCACTCCAAACTCCACACTCCACAGTATTAATGAAGATTTAAGATTTAATGCTTCGCAACAGCCTGTATGTATGTAGATACACTGTAAGTACCTAAATCCGGATGTGTCATATTCATATGTCATGTCATTAGTGTCACTTTAATCTTATCGTCATTGTAAACAACTGATACTGAGTTATTCACTATGCTCCTATTTATTGATGAATTATTTGAATTAATTTAACTCTTTTTTTATATTCATTCAAATTAGAACATTCCTGAGAAACTCCACTCGGGATCTTGTTCAATGTCCAGAGAGTAGAAACACGTTGTAGATAGTATTTTGTATTGTATTGAATATTAGAATCACCTCGACAAGGAGTCTGATTAAATCACTGGGTACTTCATATTTAAAAAAGATGCATACTTACTGAAGCGACGCACATGTTTTCAGCGCACTGAATGATATATGAAAACTGGATACAATTTAGTAATAAATGGGTCATATAGAGGCAAAATTTATGTTTCGAAATATATACGAGGAAACACCTTTTATGCGGATTAAGAATCCAACCAAACATAAGCCTTTGTAGCCCTTTATTTTGACAATGTCGACAGGAAAGAAGAGAACCTAAATCGCTGTATGACCCAAAATCTTGCTTTAGAAACTTATTTGTGCGACACGCAAATAGACCGCTATAGTTAACACTTTAACACATTCAGGGGGATCCCGCTGTTTTCCTCGTATGTAGCGGAGAGCGACTACGGCGGTCTGACGCATATGTGTCGTCATTGGCCCTGAATGGGTTAATTAAACTCGCGCGCTTTGTCAGGGGCGGGCCGGGTCACTCCGTGATTTCGTCACGCCGCTACAAGTCCGACCCCGGCGGTATGTTAGCGCTGCTACGGCACGCACGAATATTTTTGCAGCGAGTTGCATGCGATAGAAAGGCATGGCCACGTTAAGGCTCGTTCGGCATACCTCAGCAGGGGATTTGTTAACAGAGAACCTTCTGTACGTATTACTATTATTTATTACGTGGCTTTGTACACATATTTAAATTATTGTGTTTGTGCGACCACGACGGGTGCAACCCCTTACAAAAGGTCAGAAATAAAGGTTAATAAATAAACATCGCGTTAGACCCGTGCAAAACAATGATTTTAATACCGCTATATTTAGTCTTCGAGAGTGAGACTGCACTAGTTTGAACGATGATGTGGTAATTTGTAACAGCTGCACTTTTCGCTTCGTAACCGCTGTATATATATATATACATGACTGTATGGTCGGGTAATTAGTGCGCAGGAGTCGATTTTCTGGTGTAATCGGAGGTGAGGCGGGCCGCAGCGCGCGTACCCATAGTTATAATAATAATAATAATCATCATTTATTTCGGGCAACTAAGGCCCATTACTTCCGAATACCTTAAAGATGCTAAATGCCTTAAACTATGGGGCGCACCAGGGCACCACGCATGCTGTCTGAGCATGTGCATTAGTGAACCTGCGCGAACGCCGCTATGCTGGCTCTGCTTTAGTGCCGGTGATTATATACGTATTATATCTAACTTTGTATTTTCATCCTTACTAATATTATAAATGCGAAAGTGTATTTGTCCTTCCTTCACGTCGCAACGGAGCGTCGTATTAATGTGATTTTTTGTATGGAGATAGTTTAGAGGCTGGAGAGTGACATAGGCTACTTTTTCCAGCGGAAAACATCTAATTCCCACGGGAAAATTCAATATGTTACATTGTCCTATAACCACGCGGGCGAAGCCACGGGCATCAGCTAGTATAAAATAATTTCTCGACACTTACCACTGATATACATATGGCACGATCGTCGATCTAAAAGCAATTAACTTTTCAATATCTAACTTTTATTCGTACGTACAAGTTTTCAAAATACGAGTATCATAATTAAATACGCCCGATAAATAAATCCGATGATTTTACTATCCCGAGCTTAATCAAGTACATGTACTTTAAATACTTGTAAATACGAAAAAATTGGTAGGTATTTGAGAAATTATGCTCTTACTCATAAACAGGCCCGCGCTCAAAAGCGCTATATGAATACCCAATACTGCGTGATGAACGGCAAATCTTTATTAAAATACTATATCCTTTCACCGAAACAATACTCCGATTATTGGAACACACATCCAAATAGTAAATGCTATCTTTTTCCCTCGACATCATCGTACGCGTTGACTTCCCTTTGTTGGACTTTTACGGGATAAAAAGTATTCTATATGTTAATCCAGGCTGTACCCTATTTGTATACTAAAGGTAATCTTAATCCTTTCAGCTGTTACTGCGTGATTTAGTAACAAACATCCAAACTTTGGGAGTCCGCTGGATGCGGGAGGCCCAGGACCGGACATTGTGGCACTCTCTGGGGGAGATGATGACGATGATCCAAATTATCGTATATTTATAATATTAGCAGAATTTTGTGGCATATTTTCGGTGTCCATGGGCATCAAAGCCCACTTACCCACACGCGTCTTCTTAATCCATATTTTATCCATGCCTTAAAAAAAAAAACTAGTCATAGGCAGACTGAGAAAATGATTCTGCTTCCCGAGGCTAAGGACACAGAAGTTTGCGTTTCTAGTATAAGCGCAACACGGTCCAGCGGATTGCAAGCAACGTGATAGTACATGTCGTTTGTTTCAACTCAACAGGTTGAGGATGCAGAAGCATTGACTCGCCACAGGCAACACTTATGGAGACGATTTCAGGCACGTGGAGATAGATAAAAGACTCACCAGACGGTCCCGGTAAGGCGGACTGCAACCTGAGACAGGGTGAGACAAGGATATGAATGCCAAGTTCATTCATATCTCTATCTCGTACTATCGACAACACTGTTAACTGACCATCCTGTGTTTATATAGAACCTTATTACAATGCACTTAAGGTGCACCGATGGTCAGTTATCTGTGTTGTCGATAGTACGAGATAGAGATATGAATGAACTTGGCATTCATATCCTTGTCTCACCCTGTCTCAGGCTGCAGTCCGCCTTACCGGGACCGTCTGGTGAGTCTTATATCTATCTCCACGTGCCTGAAATCGTCTCCATAAGTGTTGCCTGTGGCGAGTCAATGCTTCTGCATCCTCAACCTGTTGAGTTGATACCAGCCCCGCGAGCCCCAGATAGGCACTAGTCCATATTGACAATACACCTGAATTTGACAGAAGTGAAAATTCGGTTTATTTATTAATAAACAAATTGTATATACAAGATGATAACTAACATTAACGAAATTAAATTAAAACTAAGTTAAATCTAAAAAAGGCCCTCGAGGCATTGTACCGAGGATGCTGTCGGCGTTTCCTCGCTGAATTGCTATTCTGATGCGTTGCGCGAGAAAGCCGCCAGCTCTTCGGTCACCAGTTACGTCAACCAGACGTTTCGCGATTTCCGCAAATAACTTTTGCGCACTGGGACCCCACAGACCTAGGGTCTCGACGCCAAATGGTACAAAGTTGTACCTACTCTCTGCCGAGGCCTCTATATTAAATAAAATAAAATAAATAAAAATAAATAAAAATTCGGTTGTATTTTCAATATCGACTAATGGCTCCTTTTGAAACCCGCCCGCTCCAATGGGAGCCACGGGAGCTTAAACATAAGATAAGAACCTAAATCTGCCTATGACCCAAACCTTATCCGCACACTGGCCCCGTTCGCACGAGCGCTTTTTCAACGCGCATTAAAAAAACGTTGAAATGACACAAGTTGATAACCATAAATGTATTTATTCACACGAAGGCGGTTTTAAAGCGCGGCGCGTTTTTATCGAGCACTGTTCGATTTTCGACGTTGGGCGTTGGACATTATATCGAATTTAGCGTTCGGAACTCCGTAAACGTTTTTTTAAGGCCAGTTGAAAAAGCGCTCGTGCGAACCGGGCCTTAGTCTTTGGTAGATAATGCAAGACATACCCCTGCTCTGCAGCCTTGTCCCTTACACTGCAGAGAAAGGATTTTGTATACTGCGCACGTGTGTGACTTGGTTTTGGATTGTATAGACGTGTCGTAATTCATCAATACCCTCGAGATATTGCGGAAATTCGACAAATTATGCTATCCGGAATAAATCATTGACTTACAAATGCAGACTGAGGGGAGACCCGGCGAACGTTTCATCGAATGCATTGATTCGCCGAATTTTCATTTCATCGCACTTTTTCTCTCAGGAACCGTTAACTTTTTGGGTATACTTAAAAGGTAATTGTATAGAACCCATTAGGTTAGGTTAGGTTTGTTTTATAAAATTCCTAAAAAGTTGACTGAAAAATTATTTCGTGGAAATGAAAACCCAGCGAAACATTCATTCGATGAAACGTTTGACAGTAAAACAAGAGTAAACCAGACTGGATCGTTAATACGTGTTGTAAGTACTTCTTAACACACGCAAAATCAAGTAAATTGCTGTTTAGGTCCGTAGTTGTCATAAAAAATTGTTTCTATAAAACGGTAAGAATTCTATTAGTAGGTTTAAATTTACTATTGAACAACCGTAGTTGTCATAAAACATTGTTTGTATAAAACGGTAAGAATTCTATAAGTAGCTTTAAATTTACTATTGAACAACAAAAGGAGCATAATTTATCTAAACTTTCTATATATATCTATATCTTTCTCTGATATTAATTATATATTGTAATTTATACTTTACCACAATAATTCGATCACCAGATCAGGTAGGTGGTGCCACCGAAGTTACATAAGTATGCCAAATTACATAGCATACCTACTTACAGTATATAAACAGTGCAAGTTAAATAAGAAGCTCGGGCTGACCGCGTTTTTATCTGTAGGAGCGTAGAGCATCGATTTCCAAAAGGATACAATCTTATACTTAAACTGAATTTCGACTGTGGACACTTTGCTATGTAATTGGCCGTGATAAACGAGCGTAGACTGAATTAAAAAGTCTTTTCAGTTCTTTTGAACTAATGTAATGATAATGTCTTAGTATTTGACACCCTAATTCCAATTATTGGAATTATGTATATTTTTAAGTACCTCTATTGCAGGGAATTTAAATTTTAAGTGCTAACTTACGAACGGTTTGAAGCAGCGGGTCATTTTTTTTTGTTTTGTGTCCGTACCCAACATCACATCACACTAATATTATATATAATAATACGTACCCTAGAATCGCAGGAACTTGAAGTATACTGAAATTAAGTTGTTATTTATTAGGTACCTACATTATTTCACGCCCTACGTTTTTTTTGTTACAGATCATTCAGTGACTGACGTCAGTTTGACCAGAACGGTTATCAAAAGATGTGTCGCCGCGAGATAGACTATCCGTCGCTTTCTATAGAACAAACACTTAGAAAGAGACAGTCTATCTCGCAGGCTTCATAGACCGCGCGCTGTCTTGTGATAACCGCTTTTAATGACGGTCTAAGACACAGAAATAGATAAATATACACTAGAACACGCAAATGCATCTACTTCGCGTGTCCGAACTCGGAGTAGGTCTCCGAGTTGTCCGTCGCTACGCTACTGACATTCCGCGCGCAAAATGCCTTATTGCATGGCACTAAAGTGCAATAGCCCAAAAATTATGAGCACCCAAACACAAGGACATGTTTCCTATCACACGTAAGTTATTTTCAATTTATATTATGCATAAATTCATTTTTAATCTATATTTTAAGTATTCCGAGGTGATTCCAAGACTGTACCTAAGTAACTATAGATTATCGGTACCGTAAAATAGGGTGAGTTGGGTGAAAACTGTCATTCAAACCTCGATAACATTTTATATTTACTTATACAAACTGAATGGTGTATATAATAAGTGTTCCGGACGTTTGTATTTTAGTTTTTATTTTATTTTGGGTAGTTCCATTTCATAACTTTAACGATAAGCAGGAAAACCCACCTCACCCCGTAGTCCCTCGCAATTGGGGTGAGATGGGTTTTCATACAAAGGTGTTTTTGAAAGATTGTTGGATCGATTTTTTTTATTATGTGTATTACTATAGCTCCATTTAAACCCTTAAATTGGCAGGACATAAAATTAGAGAAAAACGTTTATATCGATGGTTGAAAAGCTTTATTATGGTCTTAAACACCTTTGAAAAATTTAAAAAAAAATCTAAATTTTCCTGTTTTCCGGAAAAACTATTGCACCACAATGTACATTGCCAATGAACCATTAGAAATGGTTTATATAAAAGCGTACACTATGGTTAACGTTGCCAAAATAACAGCAAATAAATTTTTACAACAGTTCATACAAGAAATAGGTACACATTAATCTTAAATTCTAACAACATTTATTTAGTATGAAATTGCCTAAAGCAGTTTCTTTTTTACGTTCTCCTGGCACAATACAAAGAGGCATGTCACATTTTATGCAAACTATGGTCGCTCTGCCCTCCTTGCAATATCGACACCGTACTGTTTTTTCTCCGATTTCGGAAACATGGCCCACGTTATCATACCGAATACAGTCCGTCGGACGGGCCTTCACTGGTTTTTGTATTATTCGATAAATTTTCACCACTTTCATCCACGACGGTTCTGTTAAATCTGCACTACCCTTCGCAAATCTCAAGCCGAAAGTGTTTTAGAGCAGTTTTGTTTTTCCCCTCTTCTCCTATATACAAAATCCATGTATTATTAATACACATATCAATGAGCTGTGCAAATATGCCTAAATACCATCTCCTACTTTTAAAAGGGATGCGATACAATGCTATGAACATGTCGGCCAAATCAACTCCGCCCATGTGTTCATTATATTGTTTTACGACCTGCGGACACGGAACATCCACTTTGGATCTACTTTCTCTGGAAAATCGTTTGATCTTTTCTATGGGATGAGAATCGATGTATGAACTGATATAAGTTACTACTTTACTGTCAGACCACTTTACCACGGCTAAATTATTTTTATTGCAGACTATCTGTGCACTGTTACCTCTGCTTTTCTTTTTCATATCCTTGTCAGATGGTAACAAGTTTTGGCAGCCCCTAAGACGGTTATTTCTAATTGTACCAAGGCTAAATATGCCATACCCACTTCTTAAAATGTAGAGTAACTCAGGGGAAGTGAAATAATTATCTGCAAATATAATGGCCGGCTTTTTCTTTATTGTTTTGCACAAGGCTATTACGATTTTGCCACCTACTCCAGTTGATACTTCTGCATCTGTGAAAGAATACCCACGAAAAGTATCTTCACCACCGTAAATTATAAAGTCGTATATTTATTAATCCAGAAACGCCAGCGCGAACAAAATTCTTGAAACCCAATTTTTTCGGTTTGCTTTGTATATATTGCCTTCTATTGCCTGCTTTGGTGCCTTTATAGGGAATCATCATTTCGTCGATCGAGTACTCTCCTTCTTCTTCAATTTTTAGGAAATTTTGTCGATTTTTTTCCATAACAGGTCTTATTTGAAAATATCTGTCTGTATTTGGCAGTGAATTATCGACAAATCGATTAAATGTTATATATTATAAATAAAAAAAACTGAAAAATCGTCTGAAAAATTATATATTAGTGTTACTATGAAGCTGGCAACGTACAGTGTAATTACCAACACATATTTTAAGAAAGTTGCTATATACTTGGCAATGTACACTGTGGTTACCGTCCGCCGATGCTGATAGTTTACAATACGATTGGCAACGGTAACTACAATGTACATGGTAACTTAACAGTCCACCAAACTTTTATATGGTAGTATACATATCTATAAAGTATGCCATTTTCTTCTCTTGTTTTTGTTTGTAAGTAGAAATACATAACATGCAATAGGTCAGAACAAAAATCTTGCAAAAAAGATTTAAACCTACCTGAGCTGACGACAAGTGTTTCCGTGTCGACTTCATTTTGACACTAACAAGTTATTTGAAGTATAACAAGTGCACACTTTTTTTTTACGCAACAAAGGGACATTAGTTGTTATTTTGTAATGAGGGTAGTTTCAAATACGACCCCGATTTCTGTCACTATTTAAAAAAAAGTGAGTGTACAGTGAGATTACCGTTGTCAATTTAAGGGTTAAATTGGAATACATAATTTTTGTAGCAGTCGCCTTAAAAAACCATCTCACCCCCCTTTCATACCTTCTCTCCCCAATCATAACCCAACTCTCCCCGCGAACCCTACTCACCCCATTTTCCGGTAAGTAAACTATGTTCACATTACATTGCCGCGTTTGCTTTGAGCGTTTAATCTGACGTTGTGTGTTAAGTTAAGAGACGATGAATATCAGAACAAGCGATACTATCGCGCATCGCTTCCAGTTCGTGGTACAATGGAACTTATCATTCGTCTGTCAAATCTAGCAACTAGTGTTGTTCGTGGTACAACATATTTCGATGATCGATTTTAATCGATATCGGACAGAATTGGATTGAATTATATTAACCATTTTAAAAACGCCAATTTAGTAGTTATTGATAAAAACAGGCTCATAATAATATGTCCTAATTTTACACGGCAGGTGTTAAAAAGTCGGAACGCTTGGTTTCAATGCGCGACAAAACCCGCGCGGGACCATCCACTACAAAGATTGATCACTTACTGAGCCTGACCGCACACGCACGGAGTTTTCGTTTGGTTTCCGAACGGAATGACGTCAAAAAGTGTCTCTGTCTCTGTCTGTCATATGAAAACCGTACCGAAATTCCGTGCATCTGCGGCCAGGCTGAATCGAGTCGAGCCCAACGGTGCGTGCGGCGGCGGCGTCGCCTTTGAATCGATTTTGCGCGGACAACGGGGAATTCACATCACTAATTCGCCCTTGTGACGTCACTGTAGGTAGAGAAAAAGAGACACGGTTGAAGTGCTTAAGTTATCTAGTCTAGTGTATATCTATATCTGTGGTCTAAGATGGAGCTCACTGGTTTAGTAATAGCCTATTCACTGTTGCTTTGGTGTTTAAATCGTTAGTTCGTAAATACTGCATTGGGTTAACATTTTAAGTACTCAGTCAGTTACTCGATGCAACAAACAGAAAGTGATTGTACAAGGTGGGCCAAAAGAAGTCATCCGATGTTGTTTGGCTCTCTTTTTTTTCTAAATGAAAAAATTCGATTCTGTTTTTTGATTATGTTTATTTTAACATTTTATTGGTCAAGTCAAGAAGATTATATCGGCCAAATGGGTGCCCTCACAATTGGGTGCTATACGGGCTCGTTTTATGGCATTTTTCATCACTTCAGGCGACAGATTCTCGCAGTCACGTCGAATGTTGCCCTCGAGGGCTTCCAGAGTCTCGGGCTTGTTCACGTAAACACGGGACATCAAAAAACCCCACAAAAAAAAGTCTGGAACGCTTAAATCGGGCGATCTTGCGGGCCAGTGCAAATCGTCAAAACGAGAGATGAGGCGACCCGGGAACGCTTTTCAGAATATCGGTTGTGGCTCGCGCAGTGTGTGCCGTTGCTCCGTCCTGTTGGAACCACATGTCCCTCAGTCCTAATTCGTCCAATTGCGGCAGAAAAAACTCGGTCAACATGGCCCTATAGCGCACACCGTCTACTGTTGTCGTTTGGCCAGCGGCATTTTCGAAAAAAAATGGCCCGATGACTCCTCCAGCGTGAACAGCGCACCATGCAGTCACTTTGAGCGGGTGTAATGGCTCCTCGTGCATCACTCGTGGATTTTCGGTGCCCCAGAAGTGATAGTTTTGCTTGTTCACGTACCCGCTGAGGTGGAAATGAGCCTCATCGCTCATTATGATTTTGGTCGAAAAATCGTCCACTTCTTCCTCGAGATTGAGGATGGCTTGACGAATTGTTACGCAAAAAAATAGACACAATTATTCCGCGTTCTTGGGGAGTGTATCGCTCCATGGCTTGTTCACTTGTATTCTGCATCTGTCTAGTCCACAAATGTCATAACAGATTTGACATTGGCGGCCATTTGCAAAAATGAGAGCATCTTCCAATAGGGTGATTTCTTTTGGTCCACCTTGTAGTAAGTCTACTTCAAGATTGTTCGTTACACTTTAACTTCATTTAGCACTTACACTGCTAAAGTTATAAGTAACGGAAAATTTAGCTTATTAAGCTTTTAATTATTGCTACTGACTACCTAGTGTATTATATAGATTACCTTTATAAATGCAATAGCAAATATCACCAACAATACCACTCTCGCCTCCATATCTCGAATAGCAATTTCGATTCAGATGTAGCCTGATGCGCGCAAAATCAATGACAACGCGAATATCAGTCAGTTAATTGGTTGGATGATATCGAGTCGAATCATCATCAATTTTGGCTAAATATTGGTCATGCGTATTAGGAATCCATTGCGAGTCTGAATGGCTGACTTTTCGTGCCAGTGTACGGTGAAACAATAGTACCTACATTACTACAGAGGCCGGGAAGTAAGGGGTTGCCGGCCGAGTACCTACATATAGACGGCCGAGCGTAGCGAGGTCGGATAGTTATGAGGCTGGCAACCCCTTTTCACGCCGAGGTATGTATAGTGCTTTTCTCAAAAATGCAATAAAATAAATTAAAAAAAAACTAGAAATCATTTTTTAAATTTCATGGCTGAACGCCGTGATCCTGTGCCACAAATAGTGGAATGGAAATTAAAAAAGACCATCTTGCCGGCCTAGGCCTCCAATTTTGTATGAAATGCCATTACGGGTCTCTCGTCTCGCTGCGCCCGAAACGTGACACTTCGAAGCCCATTATGAAGAACACAACGTCAATACAATATTTCATTGCGTGTTTGAGAAAAATACACATGCGCAGTAGCCGCACGATACGCAACCACCTTGATTAACACTGTGAGCACTAGTATCCCTAGGGATTCGCTTAGTACGTACGGGTTTTCGCATGTTAGCGGCGTGTAGCGGTATGAAATTGTAGACAATAAAAAAAAATTATCTCAGATAAAGTACTTGACTAAATTCCATATTTCGCAAATCTCTATGCGAGATTAATGATATGAAATGTCTTTATTTGTATTTATCATACGTTGTCAATTACATTAAACCATTAATTTTAATAAAAACTAAAATACTGGGTTAGAACGTCTATCTTTTCAGTCCGTATCCACCCGCTGTTGAGTATACGTCTCTTCTTTATTACGCCACTCCACTCTCCTCGGATCTCGATCTCGTTCGGCAGATATCATCGGTCCATCGAGCTGGTGGTCTGCCCGCTGACCGTTTCGATGACCTTGGTCACCATTCAGTAACCTGTTTTGTCAATCTCCCATCGTTTCTCATCGCCAAGTGTCCCACCCAGCTCCACTTTAATTGTGTTATTCGTTTACCGACGTCCGCTACCTTCGTTTCGTTCTGTTAGAATGTCCTAAGCATTAAATTAAAATACATAATCAAATATATTCAAATTCATAACATTTCTAATGAATATTTTTATTAGGTGTGAACAACACAATATAAATCCAAAACGCAGGTTCACTTCCACACTTCGTCAAAAAACCCACACAAGCAATCAACCACAGGCTTCGTCAGTAACCTCAAAATGATGTCTCGCACGCTCGTAACACTGAGAACCGTTCTGTCCGAGATAAGATAAAAGAAGTAAATCGGCGAAGAGTTAAAGTAAAAAGCAAACAAGGAAGAGAGAATTTTAAAGTATATGACTTTAATAAAATTGTCGAGCTCCTAAAACGTTTCAAAGAATATTATTCATGCACCTATCTTAAGCTTAACGATGGAACTTCCACCCTGATTTGCATGCTTTTGTGTCTGCCCCGTAGGGAGAGAGATCGCAATGCGGATTTCAGTTAAATTGAAGCCTCACTTTAAACGCGCAAAGCCGCGTTGCGCGGTGCTGTAACGCCTCGTGTGTTCTGCGCCTAATAGCGTCGCCGATTGGCGTCGCCTTGCTCGCTTTTCAACTGCAACCTATAAAATCTCTTTACTAAAAACCCCTTTTTATTGCCCTAGAGTGCACTCTTAAAACAAAAAATACTTCCAGTCAGCCTTTTAGTTTTTATTTTCCTGCTTGTTTTTCTAGACTACTTTGACATGAGCGAGTGCGGCGAGCGTGTAAATGTCCTGTGAATAACGGGATATACTGCATATTATGTCAAAAGAAATTCTTATTTTCGATTCCCCGCAATCGAACTTGTTATGCACAAAATATGCTGTTTATAAGACGTGCAAGTAAACTGTTTAACCAGGATGAAAGACTTAAAGACATTGATCTGTTTAATTGTTTTATTAAGTCATTAAAACATGCTTCCCAGTAACAATGGTCCATATAATAATATGATCAATCACTTGACTGTTATGTACATATACTTACGAATGGGTTTAGCTGTCATATTAAATATTAGAATTTGATTACTTAGTTACAACAGCAAGTTAAACTTTTAAGTCATTTATTATCATGAAGCTAATACTTAAGTTTGTTGATAATGTATGTTGGTAATACGCTTATGTTTATAAAATAAGGAAACTCCAGGTCTAAGATGTAAGCGATAGTTTAAGAATTAATTTCTGTAAAAGACTGTTTGTTTCTTCATTAAATAATATATATATATATGCAAATAAAAGTCGAGGGACCGAATTTATTATTCTCCATAAACAGAATGGATATCCTGAGAATGTATTTGACACGCGCCAGAGTAATATGGGTACTGAGTGGACCAGTGTAGCGATATCCTTCACTTCTATTTCAAAATACATATCTTATCGGATAGCGCACCTCACTAAACTTAAACATATTGATGAATAGTATAGCAGACGCGCCGCTCGACGCTAGACGTGTTCAAAAATGAGACCCCTAATGTACTATCGACAAAATTGAATCCTTACCCACCATGGAACCTTGTTACAATTAAGAGTCTGCAGTAAGCTCGGCCGAATTTCACCTTCCCATACAAACGAAGTTTCGTTCTCATTTTAAAACTACGTGTCGGATTGTGACGAAACTTTGCATATACAATGACATGAGGCATATCTATGTCAGTAATTAGCTTATGTGGTTCCAGTTTATAAATCAAACGAAACAGCAAAAACAAGTTTTGTATGAAAAACTTAAATTCACTGTAATTTTTTTACCGGTATCTGAAGCTACATAAAGTAATTACAGACCTGGATATACCTTATGTCATTGTACATGCAAAGTTTCTCTTAACGGACATATTAACGTCATATGATCGTACGTATGTTCGTGACGTCGGAGAAGTCATAACCAAACTCAAATGGAGTTGGGCAGGACATATTGCCAGGCAGCGTGACGGTAGGTGAACCAAAACGGATTGGTGGCCACTAACAGGAAAAAGAAGCGTCGGTCGTCCACCAGCACGATGGGTTGACGACGTAAACAAAACCGCGGATCATTTCTGGATGGGACTAGCATGGGACCGGGATAAGTGGCGTACTCGAAGAGAGGCTTACGCTCAACAGTGGGCGATAAAAGGCTGAAAATGATGATGATGATGATGATGATGTTCGTTAATTGTAACAAGGTTCTATGGTGAGTCATGATTCAGTTGGTTCGATGGTACGGTTCTCACCGAACGGTATGAGCCGGAGCGCGTCGGAGCGAATGAATTTGAAGCGTTAATGCAGACATTTCATATTGAAATGGATTTGCGGCCGGTTGGCTGCTCGCGGAGGCGGACGGCTGCGGTCGCATCTGACCGGCTCCGTCCGGCTTTTGCCTACTGCGCTCTATTACAATGGGTGTGATGCGGCGCCACGCAACTTAGCCCAGCCCGTTCGGTGGCAATCGTACCTACATAATTAAAAAAACCGCCAAGTGCGGCCACGCGCATTGTAGGGTTCCGTAGTTGCCTGACTTTGTTGCATCGACACGCACGCGCCAACTAAATGGTGCGGTTGCGTCGGCTGAATTTGTACGAAAGTTGGCCTTTTCAATTACATTTTAAGTTGGGCGCTACTCGATAACTAGTAATGTCTACTTAGACGTGATAGTTTTTCTTCTAAATTAATTATATGTACTACTACCACGACTTTTTCCACATTCCCAGTAGCAGCCATTTAGCCGATAGGGACACTTCACTCGAATAAATATTTGGGATTTAAAGCCCAATATCACACAAATGGACCACAGAGTTGAAAAATGTTTGGCTGTTTGGTTTCTAACCCATAATGTTTTTGAACAGGCTATCCAACTATACCCCACATCATGGAATTACCAAGAAAGGAAAAGTAAATCCCTACTTTACGTGTATGGAAGGTAAATGAAAAAATAATAATTTACCAGTTTGTCGACGTCATTGATGTATACTCATGCCGAATTACATCTTTCTAGTAGTAAGGGTCACTTGAGCTAAGCCGAAGACGGACAGACGGACATGGCAAAACTATAAGGGTTCCTTGTTGACTACGGAACCCTAAAAACAGCCATACATAAAGTGGCCGTCAATAGAATTTGCTAACTATGTAAACAAACCGCCATATTAAAATTGTCTTTCACTATGGCGGTTTGTTTACATAGTTAGCAAATTCCATTGACGGCGAATTTACAATATACTGAGCGCTTCACGTCGTGCATTAATGTTTCAGTTTAGTGAGGTCCGCGCTATCCAAAAATATATATTGATTGATTACCTACCTTTAGGTCAATCAACTATTTGTTGTTGCCCGTTGCCATGGTTACCTCTCTCCTGAGTCACCCTTTAAAACCATGATTTTATGGGGTTAAATCCACTAAACACTGGTGAGGTAGGGCACAGCGAAAGGTCATCCCGCTCGAATGTGGAGCAGCCCAACTGGGGAAGTACCTCCGCCTTGCAGAAGACCACAGTCATAATGGCAGTACTACTTGCTCTGTAGTAGTGTTGTGCTCCTGGAGGTGAGCAAGGTCGCCAGAAAAAGCTGTTTGACCCACTTACTACATTGTCAAAGGTACATCATCTACGTCCTTAGAGTTCTTTCTCAAAAGCTCCACCAAAGAAGATCACCTCCAATCTTATTAATTATTGATACTAGTTACTGAACGAGACCTCGTCCGCTTGGAACACGTTTATGTCGTAGCTCCATGCAAACTTTCACCCCCAATTTGACCGCCTTAGAGGATGATTTCCTTGATAAAAACTATGCTATGTTCTTTCCCGGGGCTCAAACTATCTCTATACCAAATTTAATCTAAATTGGTTCAGCGGTTTAAGGTTAAGCGTGAAGAGGTAAGGGTGGTATTCCACTTGTCCAAGATCTTGGTCCAATGTGCATATTGTGCATTGCGTCTCACTCACTCTTTAAGCAAATTGTGAGACGCAAATACACATTGGACAAAGATCTTGGCCAATTGGAATACCACCCTAACAGACAGACAGACTTTCACATTTATAATACCTGATACTACGCATAAGGAATCAATATTACATGTACACATTTTCGATTAGCGGAAAATGGCGTTCGGAATTCTGGAATATTTACAAAACATTCCTTCGATTTTTTGCGTGTTTCGCCAATGTATGTTTTATAGTAACCGAATGTGCGAAATAAAGGTGCTGATCACATCACAGTCGTAAACAGGGATGCAGTCGCAAATAGATATAGGTGCCGATTTGTGGTAAAATCGGTGGTTCCAAACTTATTAAAGTGTAGTAACTTGCTTCGTTACTGACGGACTTTTACGAGTATGAGTGTAGCCTTCTTTTCGTAATGCCGAATCAGGCTAAACTACCCTCAGTTTTGCGAAACAGGAAATGTATACCGCTAAGATGTTTTTCTCGCGACTCTTTCCGTGTAAAGTCCCTTGCCAACTTCCAACCCCAATTGGGATATATATCCGGGAGTATAGATAATAGTTTGAACAAGTTGTTATTGTGACTCCAGAGAAGTTACAAGCGCGTTGAGGATTTATTGAGCTGATCTGGGGATTCTATTTGTCTATAATTATAGACAAATGCAATTAAATTACCGTAGTTAAGTGTTACAAACAACCTGCCAGGCTAAAACGGTCTCATAAAACAATTTTAATATTTTATAAATAATACCTAGTGCTACTCGACCTCCGATCTGTTTCATTATTCTTCCACATTTTGCCCTCAATATATATATTAAGCAATGAGGTTCCACAATGAAAAACAAGAGAGGCTAGGCACAGTGTTAAGTTGGGCATTCACGACCGACCCACAAGCCGAATAGAGTAACTTCAGAATAAAATTGATCCGTGAGTGTCAGAACTGTAGCGTTAAAGATAGTTGGCGCGGCTCGTTGGATATTCATACGAATGAAAAGTCTTGGCAAGTCGCCAATGCGCCATCCGAATGGAACGGTCGAGAATTTCAAAATACGTGTTTCTCTTTGGGACAATCTTACACAAATCGATATAGTCCCAAACCAAGCAAAACTTGTGCAATGGGTGCTAGGCGACGATATATATACTTATTTAGATATATAAATACATAGAATCGTTGACTCGAAAATAAAAGCACGTGCTCATCACACAAATAAATGTCCTATTGAGTTAGGAAGTTGATTCAGGAAGGTGTAATCGCATTTAGCTAGTAAGGATCCTAAATCTAAACGCGATTACACCTTCCTGAATCAGCTTCCAAACTCTTTCAGGATAATGTAATACCCGCTTTAAAGGGATTTGAACCCAGGACCTCCAGCTCTAATAGCGACTAATAGCGCACCAGTGAATGTCGAAACAACACAGATCCAAGCACCAAGTAGGGTATATCGCTTAAATGTAGTTTACATTATACGCCCATCTATTTGCATGCAACCATCGCACAAACAAACAGTACGGTTACGTTCCCATTTATTTCTGTCTGATTTATAAATAAATAAAATCAAAATATTTACAAACACGTGACAAATAAAAAAAACTGCCTAGGCCACACACAACATGGCTCGGCTCAGCACGATGCTGGCTTTATCAGAAGAAACGAAAGGCACAAAGACAAGAGATATACAAATAGACACATTAGTATGACAGAATGACAACATAAGGGAAGCAAAAATATATCTAAAGATAAAAAGTGGACAGACAATTTAATGCTGTAAATTTACTATATAGTGCAGACGTAGCAACGTGTTAACATGCGACAAGTTCCATGAACATTTTTATATCAACATAGAATTCAAATCGATTCCCTGCACAACACAAACTTGCAGCGCTTCAGTTAGTCCTGACTAATTTCTCAGCACCTAGCTGTGTGTAAACTGGTTCTGGTAATTTAATTAAGTCTGCACAACTTTGCTCAACTCCTTAACACCTCAAAACCGCGGCGCTTGAATTCACAGCAGTATCCGTATTTATAATGCTAGTCAAATCGATAAAATAAGATTCGAAAGTTTAAACTCGATTGTACGTTCTGTTGTTTTTGCGTTTTTGGTCAAGCTTGTATTCAATCCAGTTACAACCTACGAGTAGCTAGTAACTATTCGCGCCTGGGTTTTTCGGTACATAAACAATCGATAGCCCAAGTGTATGTGGGTAATGAATTTAAAAAAAATGTGCGTTCCCGGAGGCGAGAGGGGTAGGTGGAGCGCATACCGTTTGTTACAAATTTTATGATTGACTGAACGTGAGCCTATCATATAACTATGATATTAAGGAATACGTTATTAAGGAAAAATAATAATGTTGTGAGCATGTCGTTTGATCGAAATTTGAACTGCAAATTATGTACGACGCCAACACAGTTAACTGACCATCCGTGCACTTTATCTGCATTGTGATAATGGTTACGAATGGTCAGTTAACTGTGTTGGCGTTTGTACAACAAAACAAATTTACACTCGGCTGTCAATAAACATCCTACGTGCATTTAACTGTATTTAAACGTAATTTCACGTTGTTCTAACTGATCACATGCTGTATGTGTATACAGGTCACAGCTCACTAGACCCATCCGGCACACGCACCGCACCGCACCGCCTCGCCATACTACGTTACGTTAGCGACTCCATACTACATGGCGAGGCGGTGCGGTGCGTGTGCCGGGTGGGTCTAGTGAGCTGTGACCCTAAACAGTATTGCTCGACGTCTGCGATTGTCTCGTAGGGTCCTGGGCTATTAAGGATATCAAACTCAAACATTTATGCGTGACAACAATAACATAGATAATAAAAGATAAAAAAACACATTAGGCTTTGTCACGAAATGGACCCAGCTCAGCATGTTGCGAGCTTTACAGCCAGCTCTGGTCTTCCGCATGGTCCTTTCGGAGAGAGCATGGTGGGTATCGACGACAGATGCGCAAATGACATGAAACAAACAATAACAAATATAAAAAAGGAACTATTATATACCTAACTGAAATACAAAAAAGAATACAATTTATTTTTAATCACATCGAATAAAAAAAATGCAGCTTAGCAGTTTTTTGGTCTGCAAAAATTTGCATCCTACGTGTGTATGGGTATATTTAGGGTGGTACTTTACGGAGGTACATTAGCGTTTGCCCGTATTTGATCAAAAGCACTAATTATTATTTAACAGCGCTCATGCACCGTGCTGACTGCTGATTTTTGTTCGTATAAAATACGCTTGGAGTCAGTCCAAAGATAAAAATCTAATGGAGAGAGGTCGTGACTGCGGGGAGGCCACGGGACAGGCCCGCTGCGGCCGATCCACCGCTCGGGGGATTCTTGACTTAGATACTCGCTAACTCTACGTTCAAAATGTGCATGGGCTCCGTCGTGTTGATAAGTTATGCAAACTCTGCAATCGTATATCTTCTAACAGTTCTTAGTATTCCTTCTTGTGTATTCTTAGAAGTTGCAACTAGTTTCCGCAGTTTGATCTGCCCCCGATGAAGTGAGGTTCATTACAGTGCCATCAATAATGCCTGTCCACACGTTTAGCGTGAATCTTAGGTACTTGGAAAGCGTTTCTCCTGGTGAGACCTGCAATTTCCACCGACCCATCGTGCTTATTGTGAATATTAAATTGCCCAACACGCATGAAGGTTGATTCATCCGACCACAAGATATCGGTTTCAAGATTTTCAAGACACCACCTGCAGAATTCCACCCTTTTTCTCAATCAGGAAGACGAATGGTGGAAGCGTAATTCGGATGAATTGAGTAGCCGCCTATCCTCCTAAGGCCCATGAGCCTACTCATAGGTTTGCACGTTGTACAGTGGAGGTCAAGAAAACATTATTTATGTCGTATTGCCAATCATTCTACACGTGCACCCTGTGGATCAACTATACGAAGCGCGCTTACAGTGCTCTGCGTGTCCAGTTTAATAACGGCTTCAGGATGCTGATGGGGCTGCCACGCTTTTGCAGTGCGTCAGGCATGTTTGCAGAAGCACGCATGGACGATTTCAGTGCCATAATGAGAAAAAGAATCGCCTCTCAAATGCATCGCCTGCGTGATAGCACCAACAGCTTATATGGTAGATATAGCGGAGAGATGGGACTGTCCGTTTTTTAGTCACTGGGCATCTTCTCATTGTCCTGTGTACAAACGACAACACTGTTAACTGCGGTCAGTTAACAGTGTTGTCGTTTGTAGAAACACAGAACGGTTTCTGTGTTTATATAGAACCTTATTACAATGCACTTAAGGTGCACCGATGGTCAGTTAGCTGTGTTGTCAATAGTACAAAGACCCAAAATAAATATTGAAAAAATTGTGAGACCTAAGCTAAGACCTAATAACTCTAGTATCGTAAGTTTGTACGTTACTAACAATCTATGGGCAAACTGGCCTGAAATAAAGAATTTATTATTATTATTATAGGACTTATTCTATCAAAGGAATTTAAATTTTATTCTACTGGAATAGAGTTGCATTTGTTTTGTTTCGGTCACTTTGTAAAACAAACGAAAGTCAACTCTATTTCTGACACAACACGATTCCAATTTCAATGCCTTTTGTATTGTATACATCGTGTTCCCCCATTAATGATGTGACTAATTATATGAATATCATCTGGTAGTCTCATCAAACTAGGTTTAGTGTCGTGGGCTCCCCTACGATAAGTCATAAAATGACAACCATGCTATGCCCGCTGCATGGTTAAAAGCACACGCATAGATACATGCGGGCTGCAGGATGCAGCCGCGCTGCCGCGCTCAAAAATTTATGAGTTCTGCTATTAAGTGACCACGATAATATTTAGCTGTAGGAATGTGGTAGCAGCTGTCTATGCATTCACGATTTGACGTAATAATATGGCAAATTTTCACCTCCATTCCCGAACGAATTGCGGTCGAGTAACAGGTACCCACATATCAGTACTTGAACAGAATAGATAGATAGATAGATTTATTTATTTCACGACATACAGCTGCATTTAAAATTACATAACGACAATTTTGAGGAGCTGGCTATTAGCATACTGCAGTGTATTTAGTTACTGTACCATACATGAAGTTGGATGTCGGTTTATTAACAAGTAGGTACTTATCTTATGTAGTTTATACACGTGCGTTGCATTGTTTATAGGATTTTTCAATAGGCACGCTCGAACTTTGTCAGCGTATAGCGGCCATCTTGGTAAAGCGATAGCGGGAATATATGGAATGCTATACACTTCAACAACGCGTAGAAATTGTTAACTGCACGAGACACATTCAATTTATTGGATGAGATGTTCGAGGGTTTCATCATATCGCGTGGTAGTGACATCAACTGGCATCCGAGGTCGTGTGACTTAACACCGCTCTACTACTTTCTGTGGGGACAATTGCTGCTCTGAAGGCCAAAATAATCCGCTTCCTTCATGAAATGGAGCCCCATTTATGCGAAAATGTCGCCCAAAATTGGTGTATCAGGATACACCACCTACAGCGGAGTCGCGGCGGCCATTTGGTTGAGATTATATTCCATAAATAATCATTAAATGTAATAACAATTTAAAATTGTTGTAACATTAGCTACACAGGTTATTTCAAAGGTTGATTTTTAATGAAATACGCTTTACTTTATATAATTATAATACTGATTTAATTTTCCCCTGTCAATGCCTAGTCCCAGGTTAAAACAGTATAAAAAGAGCTGTTATGGCGTCGTTAGTGCATAACCCCATCATCGTCACCATCATTATTTAAGAGCTAGGCTCTTGTCGGTGGAGTAATGGCCACTGATTTTTGTCCTCTGTCAGCCTTGTGAAGTCTTCGTACGATTCGACAGCAGCTTTCTCTTTTATCGTGCTGATGTAAGTATGTCTGGTCTTTCCTCTGCCTCTCTTTGGAAAAATACTCCATCCCTGGAAAATCAGCAGACTACCTTTAAACAGTTTTTACGAAACTCTACGCTCGTGGTTCACTGAAAAGTGTTTCTACACAATTAATTAATTCTTGCAAAGAAGCTCTTAGGGCTTTAATTAATATTGACCGAGAACTTTCGTTTTACATTACATTAATCATATACCCACCGATTACATATTCAATCTGTAATATTTCTATTCAATTACCTAATTTATGAATGTAAATATTGTAGGTATTTGGTAATTGCTCTACATTATCACTACATAGTATAAAACAAAGTCGCTTCCCGCTGTCCATCCCTATGTATGATTAGATCTTTAAAACTACGCAACGGATTTTGATGCGTTTTTTTAATAGATAGAGTGCAAGAGGAAGGTTTATATGTATAATATAGTACCCGTGCGAAGCTGGGGCGGGACGCTAGTTATATAAATAATTAACAACTTAGAAAAGTTGAAAAACCCCCGACATTTTTATTTCAAAGTTCCATATCTCAAAACCGGCTGAACCGATTTTGTTGAAACGTAGCTAAGACCTACGCTACGATACCACAAACAGACACACAGACACGTTAAATTTATAACTCCTCTCTTTTTGCTTCGGGGGTAAAAAACGATTAGCCTTGGCATCTATAAATTCTATTGTAATGACTATTAGATTTGCATGCCAGAATTCCGACTGAATATTGTATCATCTAATATAACAACACCTGATCTCCACATATTCAGCAAATAAAATATTATATCATGCATTAGAGTTCAACGTGACAAGTTCGTCCAGACTGAAGCTTTAATGTTGCTAGCGCGGAGACGAGTCTCATGCCTCACTATTGACAACAAACCGGAGATTAATATACCCTATTTTAAATAGATACACGAATCATCATCATAATCATCATATCAGCCGAAAGACGTCCACTGCTGGACATAGGCCTCCCCCAAAGAGTGCCAAAGTGACCGGTCCTGCGCCACCCGCCATCTAGTTGATTCCCGCGACCTTTACCAGGTCATCAGTCCAACTTTTGGGGGCCTACCCACGCCGCGCCTAAAACGTACGAACAAAACTATAAACGAATATATTTATTAAATACATAGATGAGAGTAAAGTACTTGTTACGACTTAGCAGTTTATGCCTGCCAATTTACTTTACTTTCGATTAGTTTAAAATTTGTTCGTAATATAGGTGCTTAAGTGCAAAAAAAGACATTTTTGTTTCTTTTATTCTGCCAGGATCTTTTTTCCAAGAGTGATGTATTTTTTAATCGACTAAATTCGATATAGAATACTTTTCCCCCATTAAACAGATGCATCATCGTGCGTGATGGGTGTAATTAATCGTGCGTGATGGGTGAAATTTGTATCTTAAGGCTAGAATGGTTTCGAACACTAGCTTTCATACACGCTGAGCTAGTATGTCAGAACGACCTCCACCAACAGAAACTTTAAAAAGTGCCAATACTGCCAATGTAGACATATACAGTACTGTTTTTTTTGTTGTATTTGTATGAAATTAAAGTTGAAAATTATATGAAGGCAATCCATCTGTCAGGTCTTAACTAACAGTAATCGTACTGTACTCATGCCACTATTTAGTTTGGCCAAACGTGATACCCAATGTAACCAATTAACTCGTCAAACAACCAATCGCAATAAAAATTGGGCACGATTCATTTCATGCCACGTGAACGTAGGATTTGTTTCGAGCAAATACGAGCCGCATTTAAAGGGTTAATTGGACTACGCCACAGTAAATGCACACTCATTTAAGATCTTAGACCAAAGCTCCTATGAAAACCAAGTCTAAGGCATATGCGCGGCTGTACGCTGATACACCGCCGCGTACGCCGAAGTCCGCTTAAGTTTATGGTAGTGACTACACGGACACGGTGTGAGTAAGTCAAATCGGGCGTTTGTAGGGATTTGTTTCACTGTTTTAAGCTATTATCAGGCTTTACAGACGTAAGAGGCGGTGTGGACTACCACCGTAGTTACTTCTTACCTACCTCTCGAAGGCTGCAACAATCATCTTTTCTACCCGTTCGCGCTAAGTTTGCCGTTGGCGATATGACGTCACTCGAAGGGTAGCGGCAGTTGGCCATAGGACGCGCATTCCACGGACCGGCAAACTTAGCGCGAACGGGTAATAATGGATGCTGTGGCCAATGATGAAGATATAAGCTATATATACTAGCACCCTATATATATCAAGTATGACTAGGCGTAGGTACGGGCGACGTCAGTAAGAATATAAAAGCGGATCATTTCTTGACTCCCATAATAGGGATTAATGGAAGGGACGCTGCCATTTTCTGCTCTGATCCGGCTCATTCTGCTCTGCCCTTTAGTACAATCTCATTGCGCTTGTGTTGCATACGAACACGACCACATTTAATCCAAACCTTACCACAACTAAACACACACGTACACACAACACATTCACGTACTTAATTGTTGGATCCTAATGCGTAATTACCCTAAGACTATCCTATTTAAGATTGCTATTCATGTCCATCCATCTATTAAGTAATAACTGTAAGGAAAGAGGGGGAATGGGGATACCTTGCCGTAATACAGTGTAAACTAGTACGGAGTGTAGCCTAATTTTACCTCGAAGTGCATACCTATTATTAAAAAAATTACATCTTTTAATATTACCAACTTGACCATACTTAGTAAATATTATACCCAAATGATGTACTTGACTTAAGTAAGCGATAAAGAAATAAATAAATTAGTCTGTCTAATTAGTAATATTTCATACGTAATAAAGAAATAATTTATAAGTATTATTAATTAAATATAATAAAGAATGAATAGCATTCATTCCATAGAAAATAGTTGGGTCTCGATAGAGCGTCACGTGTGAAATTCAAAAACTTTCCACGCTAGCGGATATGATGGCTTTTGGGCGCAGATTTTGAGCGATAATGTAAGCTTTCCAAGCTGGTGAGGTGAAAAATAATACATTACTCATCTAAGTCGGTAAAACAATGTCTGTCTCAGATAGAAGAGAAGCCAAGGGCGATAAATATGCGATCTAGGGCATTCTTTATTACAGCTCGTGCTGAGTAAATTTTAAGTCTCCCGCCCTTGGCCAGGAAGTGAAACTTTTCGCACGGGCGGTAATTGGCACTTTATGTATAGCTCTCAGGTTGCGTAACGTTTCGTTTCATATGTACGTTAGGCGGATCTAAATGTATTTTTCCCTATGACAGTTGAGTATTATTTTTACCTATTTGTTTAAATGTTCCCATTTAAACAAATAGGTAAAAATAAATTTATTCCATCGCCCAATTCATTAGAAATACTTTGGTTTTACTTTGGGGCCATCACATTTTCAACCCTTTCTTGTTTCTGTAACTTTTTGTTTCCAGCCGAAACAAAACTTTTGTAGCCAAAGTTACCTAAATTTCATTGTTTAATTCACTTTGCAATGTTTCTCTGCATGAATCAGAACTGTGAAATGTTCAGAGCAATTCTTGAGAACAAATAGGCTCGGAGCTTACCTATAGCAGAGCAAAACAAAAGCAAGATATCAACACTACATTTGGCCCGGGGCTTTAGTCTGCTTCGAGTTCGAGCCTATCGCACTTGTCTGCGGATTATCTTACTTTTTAAACATGTTTTAGGCTTATCCCACTGCAATAACTCTTTCTTTGTTTTTGACTTTGTCAGACAAAAAGTTTGGGATTTAGATTTAAAAATTGTAACCTCTAGTAAATAATTATTCTAGCGATAATTTGTAATTATAAATCTTATTGTGTATAGTTGACGGGGACACGGAGATAAGTGCATCCAAGCATACCTATATGCGAAATAAACGAATAATGTTAACCGCCCTATGTTAGATCTAAATTGTCAGCAACCACATAGAATATCGTAATATAAAAGTAATAAAATAGTCAAATAAGTAAGTACTTAAAATAACCAAAGAATAGGTAAGGACCGGTTTTCCACCCGCCTACAGGAGTTCGGCTGTTATTCCGTCTTCACCGGGTGCCTTGTTGTCCTTGGGCTGTTTAAGAGCCATTGCAATCTGGCACAGGCTGATGTCCGGGATGTCGTCGGTATAGTGTCGGGTTAGTCTTAAGCTCTAGGGTCTTCCGCCAGACTAACTTCGGGTCTGCGCGTTAACGTGTATAGCTGCCCGTAAAAGCGCTCTATCTCACCTTATCTCAGGTCTATTAGAAGAAACCATTCTACCATCTTCAGTTTGATGGTGACGTCGACGATGATCTCAATAAAACAATCCGACTCACGTTGCATTTCATGAAGTCCCATCATCCTCCCAGCGTTATTCCCGGTAGTGCCCCTAAAGGAGCCCGGGGTCCGCTTTGACACCTAATCCCAAGATTTGGCATAGGCACTAGTTTTACGAAAGCGACTACCATCTGACCTTCCATTCCAACCCAGAGGAAAAACTAAACCTTATTGGGATTAGACCGGTTTCCTCACGATGTTTTCCTTCACCGAAAAGCTAACGGTAAATATTCCGTACATAAGTTCCGAAAGATACATTGGTACGAGCCGGAATTCGAACCCACGACCGCCGCTTGACAGCCGCATGCCTGAACCACTAGGCTACCGTAGCTCTACTAGGCAATTTTATGAAGTCCCGACCACTTTAACAAATCATTAAAAACGCTTCACCTTGGCCTACTTGAAAAGTATCCAAACAAAGCTTATGAGTCATAAAAATCATAATTACTTTTTTAATTGAGCTTCAGATTGTTATTTTTATTATTTCTTTAATTACACAAGTAGCAATAAGCGAAGAATTTATCATTTCTGTTTGTAAGTTTTTTCGGTAAATAATACTGTTTAAATATAGGCTATAAGGGTTTAAAACGTTCGGTTTTAAACCCTCCCTTGAAGCTGCGAAAAAAAATAAACTTACATAAAAAAAACATAGTGCGGCCGTTTACGCCGCAAAAAACGTATATTTCGACACTCGAGGGAATCAAAATGTATAGGGTACTTTCCGTTGACCTAGAACTATGAAATTTGGCAAGTAATATCGTCTACAAGTACAAGAAAAAATCTGAAAACTAAATATTTGTAATATGTTAGGTACGGAACCACCGGTGGGCGAGCTCGACTCATACTTGTCCGTCCGGTATTTTTCATAATCATGGTAATAATGTATTTCTGTCGGCGATCTCCTCAAATCATGAAAAATATTGGCTACACTTGGTTATTTAGAATACCTATTTGCCTTTTGAGTATTAGTTGTGTAGTGAGTTATTAGGAAAATTATGAGAGGCAATTGAATCTCACACTATCTATACACTGTTGCTAATTTGTCATATTCTGTTTTAATTAGACTTATCTACGATTTTCTTACCTGCATATATTATATTTTAATTTGTGACGCACTAACTAAGAAAAAAAATATAGAGAGATCTGCACGTCTATCATGCGACGGCCGCGACATACTCTCGATTTTTCTCGCACTGTATCTCTTGTTCTAATAAGAAAAAGACGGATAGTGTGAGAAAAATCGAGAGAGCTCGCGCGCCGTCGCGTGATAGCCGTGCTGGCTATTTTTTTTCTTCTACAACTATAGTTTTCAATATACACGATGGTGTTTAAGAAACCATTTAAAACACTTTTTTAGAAAAGCCAGCCCTCATAAAATGTATAAATCACCTAGGTAAGATGTACTGCTCGGCAAGTAACGCCACTCCCAAAACAAAATGCAGCGCCGGAGTATTCAACTGGTGTTACCGAAAATCTCATTACCGCCTGTAATGTGAAGTTCAAATGAAATGCGTAATAAATTAATTCTCTGCCTGCGACAGTTGCACAATAAGCTATTTGGGCGATTTTCTTGTTTTGAATTGTGTGCTTCAAACGAATTTTACAAACCTATCGTACACGTTCACTACCAGGAAAATCGAATTTGGAAGTTCGTATATCTTCGTCCCTGTCCCTCGAGTATTACGAGTAAAGAGCGATAGAGATGGATATATGTATTAGGTTTTTTTTTTCGGGTACAGCTCTGATACTGAATATTAAAATGATCTACAGATCTGTTAATAAGATGTTTCCTTGATTACGTGATCATCTGCAAAATGTAGGAGTTTCTCCTGAATGATGGGATGACCTACTTTTATATAAAAACTCACGGCTTGCGCGGCTTCGCCCGTGTATTGTAAAGAACTCAGGAAACCCCGTGGGATAACTAAAATCTTCTATATCCTTACTAATATTATAAATGCGAAAGTGTGTGTGTGTGTGTGTTTGTTTGTCCTTCTTTCACGTCGCAACAGAGCGTCGTATTATAATGATTTTTTATATGGAGATAATTTAGAGGCTGGAGACTGACATAGGCTACTTTTTTCAGCGGGAAAACATCTAATTCCCACGGGAAAATGCAATATGTTACATTTTCCTATAACCACGCGGGCGAAGCCGCGGGCATCAGCTAGTATATATATAAACGTAAAAGTACTGACTAACTCACTCGCTCACTTAAATCAACGCCGGGCCCAAACCGTTGAACCTAGAAAGCTGTTTTTTTCACAATGGGTAGTTTATATGACTTAAGTACCCACAAATTCCCCCTCAAGGGCGTCAAATTGGAAAACTTGTATGGGGATGGAGTAAAAATTTAAGTGAGAGACTTGAAACTTTGTGTATCGACTCCTTATTACAATGCAAGAAGAGTAATTTTAGGGTTTTGGAAAAACCCACCCCTAAGCGGATTAAATAGGGGTGCAGTTTGTACCGGTGAAATTTGGTATAGATAGTGTCGGGACTCACGAACCATAGAATAGATTTTATCCCGGAAGTCCCTCATCATCCTCCTAGCGTTGTTCCCGGTTGTGCCCCTAAAGGAGCCCGGGGTCCGCTTTGACACCTAATCCCAAGATTTGGCATAGGCATTCGTTTTACGAAAGCGACTGCCATCTGACCTTCCAACCCAGAGGGAAAACTAGACCTTATCCCGGAAGTCCCTAAGGGGGTGAAATGAAGGTTGAAAGTTTGTATGGAGCTACGATAAAAGTGAGTTCCACGCGGACGGAGTAGCTGGCAGAAGCTAGTATAGCCTATAACCATCGATAAAATCTATTCTACATGTATTTTGAAATTGGATTAGCGGTGCCGGAGATTATCCATTATACAGGGTGTTTTTTTAACCGTCTTAGAGACGAAGCCCAGTTAATGTATACATTAGAGTAAGGCACTGGTCCCACCGCCGGCTAGTAAGCTAGAAAAGTTGGGCGAATAACGGTTTCACAGTGTGATCAATCGACCTTTACAGATCCGCAATGTAATGCTACTCGCCCAACTTTTCTAGCTTACTAGCCGGCGGTGGGACCAGTGCCTAAAGAACTTAAAAAAAAGGTTTTTTTTTGTTTCTTTTTTATGTATTAATATCGTTTTTTTGTATTAATATTGTTTTTAAACATCCAGCCGAGTGACCGCAGTGAACGCTAGCCGCCATCTTTTTTAGATAGGTACGAACTCTAACCTGGTGAATGAACTTCGCACCGCGCGCCATACAGGGTTTTTCAAACTTAATTACCTTTTATCTATTCTATTTCTCTATTTTATTGGGTACTTTAAGTGGGCTTCGGTTCTAAGACGATTAAAAAAACACGTATATAAACTTATTATATTATAACGATCTGACTTTTACTCTTTATAATATTAGTGTAGGATGATTAGATTTTATTAGATTACATTTTATCTGAGAGAGTACCTGCAATAAAATCACTTCAAATTATTTTAATAAACTGATTATTATATATTTTTTAAGTTAGAGAAAGTATAAAGAACGTAAATCACTAAACTATACTAACATCATAACAATATAAAGGAACGGTAACATCGTTTCTCACAATACGCTAACGCACCGTAAATGCGGTGACGCGACTCATGCGTCACGTATTGAAAATCAGGCGGGCCGTAAATTTGTTTAAAAATCGTTACTATATTTCAACCCAATTAGACTACGGAAAGTTGGTCAAATTTAACCCGCACATACTCCTAACTAACAGGAGATAAGTTATTTTACTGCCAGGAACCCGTCTAGCGGGCGCCTACACCGTAGTCCATTTTCGCTACGTACGAGGAAAACCACGGGATCGGCTACGAGCGTAGCGCATCCAGGCAGTGAATGTGTTAATACAAAGCGTGTAAAAATCTTACTCTTTACGGGACAGTTTATATATACGAAAGGATAATGTATTTAATCTTGTCCATTCGGTTTGATATTTCTAATAAATGTAATCTCTTTCAGGGTGACTTCGGACTGTTTAATAGAGGCATTTTAATACAGTGAAACTAAAGGTAACGTAATGAATTCAGGCTATTGGGGTTTGGTGTGAAAAGGTTCCGTGGCAAGATTGTCCTTGGAGATAAATGGAGTAATTTGTTTGATACAATAGATTTGAGTTTGGAAATGAGGCAAATGGTATGGTGGGTCGCGCTAAGCAGATCATGTATTTTTCATTAAAGTGGGTCCAATGGTGCAGCACGACACGGGAACTTAGTGCAGCGCGTCATTGTTACGTTTTCAATTGACAGGATTGTGAACCACGCATGTTGGCCCGACTTACGTAGCGCAGCGCGCAGCAACAACTCGCACGCGCTACGCGAGCCACGCGCCTACCGCCCGTGCCATGACGTGGCTGCATCGAATGCTCACTCAGCACGAAGATGCTGACATGTTCGCTGATCGGTTGACATACTTGTGCAATATTGCTAGGATATTTTTGAATTGGCATTTAATGAATGGAATGACATTATAATTACGATTGACATTATAATTACGATTTGTGACATTTTTACCAGTGAATGTTTATCTTTTTTGTTATTTTAGCATGTAAGCGATTTGGTGTTTATACTGTAAGCTTGCTTTGTATTATTGTGAATAAATAAATATAAAAAAAAATATAACAAATAACCGACTTCAAATCAGTACCCAAATCGCTTCAAGTGTGACTATAAAATTTGAAGATTTCCCTCGACGTCTCCGGGATCCCGTCATCAGATCCTGACCTGATGACCATGGGCACAGATTATATAATAGTTCTACGAACAGATACTCAGGCCTGAATAAAAATGCTAATACCTACTGTTTTTCGTGCCTACGAAATTTAACAATGGAGCGACCTTGAACGCGCGGTTCGTTGCCCGTACGTGCCGGCCCATCGAGGCTAGGGTTGACACCGCTTAGAAATGATTATGTTATAATTGAATAGTTGTGAAATAAAAAACTTTTTTTAAAATTATTTTAATAAATATTTTTATCATAATGTGTAAATACATTAAAGTGAAGCAATTGTCTACAATTGCTTCACCTTAATGTAATGTTGAATGAATTATTAAATGAAATTAAATGAAATGAAATATAATATAAATAATTTCATTTAAATATAACACGACGACAGTACGAAATAAAGTTTGGTACTTAGGGTACGTCGTTTATAAATTGAGTTCGTTATTCATAAATTGAGTATATAAATAACGTAATATTGTATAATACTTCCAAAAAGTCATAAGTCCCTATAGCAACGACGATGTTTACGCCCTTTCTTAGGCCGTCGTGCAAATCTTACTAAGTAAACTATTGTACTAATTACTGTTAGATAGGGATCAATATAAACATGAAATCTACGAAAATAAATAAATAATTTGGACATAATGGCAGTGACGGAGTAAACTTGCCGGAGGCTTGGGGTAGGTATACAAAATTACCGAAACTCAAGCAGGCCGTACAAATTTATTACGTAGGTATATGAAATAGGTACCTAAAAACAATACGTCCTTGTTAAAACTCACTAGTACAAACTAGTGAGTTTTAACAAGGACGTATTGTTAAAACTCAGGTACAAACCTGTCATGGAAATAATTAGTACTTAGGTATATAAAGTAGGTACATATTTCTAACTGTTCATCGTCAGTCGGCAGAGTAAAAAATGGATAAATGTCTAGTTGTTTTAATTATTGTTACACCCCACACCACTGCAGTGAACCGAATTTATTCGCGACGAAGTCATTTCTTAATAACAGTGCGCGTAAGCAGCGTCCGGCCGTGAGCGCGTGTGCCAACCAACTGGCTGAATCCCCGACAGCGGTGCGCAAAGTTTAGTTATAATCCTGAGTTCCCACGGTGCAGCTTGGTAACACTGCCATGGGCCCACCTGCACGTCTATCATGGGACGGCCGCGACATACTCTAGATTTATCTCGCACTATACCTCTTGTCCGGGAGTGTTCTAATAAGAGAAAGACAGATGTGTTCTAATAAGTGATTGCCCTGCTGGGAAGCTTGTTACTTTTTTGCATCTAAGTTGTAATAAGGCGCAAATTGCATTGCACGGGCCGAGTCCGAATCGACCGCCGACCGGCATTTTGTCACCGAGTTCCTCATTCGCCCATGCACCAGCCGGCAAACGATCACACCCGTCAATACACTGTCTATAATTTTGTGAAGAAACAATGCGACTGTGACGACCACTTTATTTAGTCGTTCAATAGAACCCTGATACATCTACATGCATATACGCAACTTTGCTTATCTTATGTTAATAAACCGTAGGCAGAAGAGGGTGTATCATTCGATCGAATGGAATGTGTAGTTTAATTCAAAAAGGGACACCGACCTCTCTCAGACTGCAGACGGCAATACAGTAAGTTAAATTGGTTTCTCTCTTTGGACGCACGCACGAAGAAGATGCAATTTACCACAACAAAGAGTATTTATCCGACGTAGCTATCTAGTTAATATATATTCGACACGGTTAGAGCGCCTGGCGCAAGACATAGAGAGTAAATTATACATAGAGAAGAAGCCAGATATTATATAAATTACATTCCGACTTCGAAAGATAGATACATAAAACTCACGATGCAAAAGGTTATTCTTACTGTATTATGTAATTAAAAGATACCAATATTGTACTTATCATATTTATCTGTATTACCCGGAAAGTATACCACCACTGAATACACTAGTAGAGAAGGAATAAAAATAAAGAAATGGTAACTCAACAATAGGATATATTCATGCATTTTTTTAATTTTTTAAAACTATTCTAAGTAATTATATAACCGGAAAAAAATATAACACTTTCACAATATTATTGAATGAGCTAAAAAATAATAATTAAAACTACTATCATTTTCGGACGATTAAAACGCCGCCATTTTGGCGCGCTCATTTTGTGACGTCACCGTGCACTTAAAATAAATAAACAACGAAATGTTTGATTCACAGTTTTAGTAAAAGTGAGTTATTAAAGCTTGTAAGATCAACTTATTGTAACGGAAGAGCACACAAAAGCTTATTATAAATATTGTATTGCCCCTATTTGTGAAAATAACACTAAAACTGCACCTGACATGATATATTTTCATATGCGAAAGATGAAAGAAAAGATGCAAAATATAAGGAAAAAGGGGTGTAAGGCGATGAGGAGATATAATGTATCGTGTTTGAGTAGTTTATATTGTTATGAACATCATTTCGAAGTGATTATTAAATATGTTTGTACCTAAAATCCTTTTTATTAGGACTCCCGAACAATATAAACAATAACCTAACCTAAACATGTATATACTTATTCATAAAACTGATTCCCATTTTTTTTGTTAATCCTGTTACGAAATATTATGATTTTTGTTGATCAACAGCTGATACGAGTGTTAATTTTGATCACGAAACGTTTTAGCTAAGTTTCTATGTTTGAACTGTTGATCGAAGTTGAAAGAATTTAATCCTTTCTACTGAATGTCCTACACAAATTTGTTTTATTTATAAGCCTTGACGAAAACAACATAATTTGTTATGTTTATAAACATGTTCTCACCATGTAACATTCCTAATACCAACATATCTTTGATTAGGTATATAATGAACATATGTACTAGTTTTTTATTCCACTTATTTAAGAAAGACACCTACGAGGTACGTACTTAGTCATCATGAACACATCAATTTCAGGCAGATTATCCGACTTTGCCTTGACAAAACCGCTTCCAGTCATTGTGGCGAGTCTTTTTTCACAAGGAGTCACTGCTTTCAGTTAATAATTCCCAAAAAACACTGATTGTTTATCATAAACAGCGGCATAACTTTCAATAATCATACAAACGACCTGTTAACAGTAGGCACCGAGTGCACGGTGACGTCACGATTCGCTCGGCCAATAGCGTTGCGTTTTGAAAATTAGCGAGGGAATTTGAAAAATACTACTTTTAAATAATTAAGTTTGTTAATAGAAACATGATCATTTATAAAAATTATTATGTGAGTATATTTATTAAGCAATAAAGATTACTCATGTTTTTTTGGCCATTTCTGAATCACATGCATATTCCCTATTGGTAACATTGGTGGCCTATATCTATTTCGCTTGCATCGTTTGACATCTACAGCTGATATGGTTGCATGCCGTGCGCAGAAAATAAACTAGATGGCGCTGCTGTCTAAAATCTTTAGATATAGACGGATATAAGTAAATTCAATATTAATAATTGACTCCTGTAATCACCAAAAAAAATCTCTTGCGATGCGAGTACAATTATTAACAAGTTTAGCAAGTGTGAATCTACTGTAACCGTATTTGAGTGTGACAACTGTCAACTACTTACTCGTTTATCAAGGGTATATGTATTTTACAGTTGAAATACATATACCCTTGATAAACCATTGACCAGTGTCAACAACAAGATTGGATGACCTTGCGGATTAGCCCATTAAGTGCGAGTGACGGTGCTGAATACCTTTTTTGTTTTTTTTTATCATTTCTGTTTTTTACACTATTTTACACAGCCAAAAGGAGTTTTATATACCTATATAAATAACAGTCACTAAATTAAATTAATTTTTAATTAAAAAATTCAAACAACTTTTCAATTTAAAATCATATTTATTCAGTAGGGAACTGCAACACTGTTACAGCAGTTTTTTTAAATAGTATTAGTAAATTAGCCACTTTCTAACATGTTATCGAGGTTATAGCTTAAGTTTCATTTCCGAAAATTGGAAAAAGATTGAAGCTTTACCCCAATAAAAATAATATTGTCAATAGATGGCGTTAGCGAGCGCGTCAAGGCAAACAGTATCTGAGTTGGCCATGCACTTATGCTATCAAGTGTACATCCACATATGAAGTGGCCCTGAAGCAGATTACGAGCCTTCAGGAGGAACTTGGTGCTGCCTACAAAGATCTTGATTTATACACAAGGGAGCGTGAGCGATACGATGCAAGAATTCTTCAGAACCTGTATCAGGAGCTGGTAGGCAGTGATCTGGGGGCACGGTAGTGCCCCCGCCAAAATGAGCCAAGCAAAGCGCAACGCAAGGGCACTACCTACTTTTTCTCGAAGCGGTTCGTCGTTTTTTTGAACCCTCCTAACTTGGGTTTGGATTATACCAGATAAACAAAATTCTCGGGATATGATGTCAATAGTGGACTTATTAAACATATAAAGTTTCAGTAACATAGCTCTTATACTTAAGATTTTATTGATATCTAAAAAACGCAGAATTCGTCACTCTCACTATAGACTATAGACCCGTCACTTATTAATATCATCATAAATTCATTCGGCGTGAAAGTCTATGCGGCGACCGGGATGTGCCCAACAAAGCTATACTTTTTAGCCAAGATGTAGAATTTGTAGAGCGTGGCTGGTTGTGGTAGAGTTACGCCGTGTGGAGTAGGAAGCTTGGCGCTAATTGCGTTCTGATATCTTTTCCACGTTGAAAGCTGTATGAGCCATGGAGTCTTGGCATCACTTTACATGTAATGTTTTTGGTGGGATAGTAATGACTCTAACAAACTTGTTTTCTTTAATAGTTGAATAAGTATGTTAAAATAAATAGGTATATTAGGCGTACCTACCCAAAAATTGATTAATAGCAAAGCATGCATCAAAAACTGTGGAAAATTAAAGTTGGAACTTTCAGTAATGAAAACAGGGTCTAACAATGTTATTTGAAATTGGAGAGTAAGGAATTAAATTCACAGAAATTGCATGCTGAATTATTTACATATTTATGTTAAAAGACAAGCTAAAAGCCACTAACAGAACAAGTGCTAACAGTGCTCAAAAACAGTACAAGGAGCAAGTCCAGGCTTTTACAAAACTGTTGTAGGAAAGTAAGGAAAATGAGGAGCGCTTTAACTCATTGATAAACAGTATTTTTTTTAATTGTAGTCATATTTCAACAACAGCTGTTGTGCAACAGGATCAGGACATGGCCCTTAGTTCTTCTGCTACGGCACTTGTAAGTAATGAGCAGCCCCATGAATGAAGTAGCAATAAAACCATTATATCTTGTCTAACTCGTTGAGGGAATGGCTAGAGAGACTATATCCACTCACTTGCTTGGGGCAACCACAGTTGCCGATTTCGCGCACCCCTAAACTGATGGTGGCAACTGTGGTTGCCAAGTGAAGTATGGACTTCTTTGATAAAGAACGATTGAAAGCAATTTAGGCTGCCTTTTTTAAAATCCGAAAGCAACTAAGTGGATAGCTACCACAAGGTACTTCTATTGCAGTTATGTGACTAATATTAATACAGGGATAGGAACGACTTAAGAATATGGAGCTGTTCAATTGAAAACGGAGTGTTTGAAGCGTTTTAGCCGGGGTTGTTAAATTGAAAATAATAAAGAAAATTTTATCATAATTTAAAAATTAAACACCAAACATCAGAATTTTGTATATGAAAACACTTTATATTTCATTGTTAGTGTGACCATAGACAGAAGGCTTAAAAGGTACAGCTCTGTAATAGACAGACAGACATCTGAATTAAAATAAGGAACAAACCGTCACCAGCGTTTTTAAAGGCAAGGAATGTTCAAATGGAGATAAACCTAAAGTTCCCAAATTCCTCAAGGAGAACTAGTTTACGTATTTGCTTGTCACCTCAAAGATATCCTAGTAGTGAAAAACCGGCCAAGTGCGTGTCGGGCCACGCGCAGTGTAGGGTTGCGTAGTTGCCTGTCTGTCTTAGTTACGTCGACGTGCGGTGCGGTTGCGTCGGCCGAATTTGTACGAATATTGGCCTTTTCAATTACACATTAAGTCTCGCAAACGAATTACTGAATTGAAAAATGGTTTTAAAAACCCATATTTTTGAACGAGCTATCCAACGATACCCCATACCATGGGTTTGACGAGAAAAAAAAGTACATCTCCGCTTTAGATATAGCGTACCTAAAAAATATCTTTTTCCATATTGTATTGTACTGTTTTGTCGGTGTGATTGGTTTATATACCCACGCCGAATTGTAGTTTTCTAGTTGTAAGGGTTACTGAGCTAAGCCGAAGACGGACAGACAAACGGACGGACATGGCGAAACTATAAGGGTTCCTCGTTGACTACGGAACCCTAAAAACAAGCGAAACAATAGCGGGCGTAGGTATATGTAATGTATCACACAACTTCCTTTGTACCCTTATCAGAGGAATTCAAATAAAACTCCCAATTGTACTCTCACGAGTCGCCTGTGGCGATCCTTGGGGCTATGTTAGGTAAGTTTACAGAATATATGTGAAAAACAGTAATTTACTCAGGCTGAGAAATTCTGACACCTATGTACTAAATTGATTTGAATATGTTTTGCGCTAGCTTGTTCGTGCGAAGAGCTGGCGCGTCAATACAAGCAACACACACACCCACACCCACACCCACACCCACACACACACACACAAACACACACACACCCACACCCACACACACACACCCACACAAACAAACACACACACCCACACACACACACACACACACACACACACACACACACACACACACACACACACACTTGCACACACACTTGCACACACTTGAATGGAAAGTCAATATAGTAGTAAACGCGTAGGGCGTTTACTACTACGAATTCACCACTTTTCCTACCGCCAAGCTTTCCTTTTTATAATATTAGCATAATTTTTAAATGGGATGAGAAGTTCCGGCGATTATCCCTTACTTACAAACTTACAACTCAATCTAACATTGTCTGTGTATGATATTACTATAAATATACAAAGTCGTTATCAATCCGTTTTAGCGGTGCAGGTACGAAATTACCTCGTTAAACGTTTTAACCATAAAATCCGTTCTTACCATAAATTGTAAAACATTTAATTTACCTATAGATGCTTTGTGGGTAACTTAATATTTATTATTATGGACGAATGACCTTTAGATAAATGCCAAATAATGTCGTTCACTTCACGTTTAAGTTCAGTTCAAAGGTAATGACGGTGAAAGATAGCAAATGCCATCAATGCTTTCATTGTCATTTAACTGATTATCTCTTAAATATCTTTACTGCTGTTGGTAGTGCCATCTACTGGGATTTACACACGATTTGCTGCGTTACATTTTCTGTACTTCCAAGTAGGCTTTTGTTTAGTTTCACCCGTCCCCGTGTCTGTATATGTCTAAAATTATTTGTACATTAGGTACCTTTTACTCTTGGGGTAAACAAAAGCACACGACTGAATATCTTAACGCTTTCATCTGAGTTTGTTAAATTGAGCAGCAAGCAAGAACAGCAATAAAAAAGATAAATGATAAAACATAATGTATAAATTTACATATTGTGAGGGTATACAAGGTCTTTGCCTAGCAATGAATAAAATGAGTATTACTTTCTCGCATTCCTATACGACACACAACATAAAACACAAGAAATTAAATTATCCAAATACTGTTTTTAAATTAGCATACTTCTCTATGCAATACCACAGAGCAGTATAATAGACACTTCAACTTACAAACAAAATTGTTCGCTCTCATTAAAAAAATCAAGCCAAATTAAGGAACGTTTTAAATTCTCGACGCCTGTTAACAAGTCAATAATAAACCTGCCTAATAAGAAAGGACCTAAACGTTAAAATCTCGTGCTCAACACGAAATCTACCTCTTTAAGCCCGAGGCTACCGAGCCTCGGGCTTAAAGAGCTAGATTTCACGCTCGTTTTCAAAGCGGCATTCGCTTTGCATTAAAATCTTTTGTTATTCTGTTTTGTAAAGTCAAATCTTTCCGAGTGTAGCATCTAATTAGGTAATTGTAATAAAATCATAGTGTTATTAATAATTGTCTTCGTGTGGTCAATCGTCGAATCCGACTCGGCTGGGCAGCGTTCGGGAAGCTACGGCACATATTTTCTTTCAAGTATTTCGCAGTGTCTCAAGACGAGAGTCTTTGACCAGTGCACAGTGTGTATTTGCCAATGATGGCATATGGCATTGAAACGTGGGCGCTTACTATGAGCCTCATTTCTCTCTGTGTCGGTCCCTCATCTCTGAGGATCGTGGTCAGCATCAGGGTCGCATCTTTACTACGACGGTAATTAATAATAATAACGGAAATGTGTACCTCATTATGGGCGATAGAGAACGAATATCAATTATTATTAAGGGCTATTGCATTATTTTCTTTGTTGGAGCCGTTGGAATAAAGTTGTAAGTATTAATACTTTCGGAAAACTTTTGAATGTACCATCAGCGAGAAAGTGATGGTCCTTTTTGTCTAACTTCTTAAGGAATAGAAGACAATGATACATTTGTTGTCATGAAGGTAGTCGCAAAGTAGGAATTTTGTAAATTTGTATAAACATAAACATAATTTATTGATAAAACATAAAGTACATCAGTTTTACTATAGACTAGGAGCTTACTATTAGAGATAAATAACACATGTGCCTGAGCTAGGATACCCTGTGTTTCAGGCAAAAAAGAACTAACAATTATAAATCAAGTTATTCATAATATAATACAATATCACTCTTATTGGCTAGTATAAAATAGTTAGGAAGTTATAACCTAGGCGCTAACTATGAAGATATAATAAAATAAAATTTTATTTTAAAACGATAAATAATTTCTCTGTATCGTCATAGGACATATTCTGTAGGGCTTCTCGTAGCGTTGATTTATATTTCATGTAGTTTAGAGGATATAAACCTAGCCGCGCATTAAGTCTATTGTAAAGAAGTGGACCTAGGAAAAGAAAAAATTTAGAAGAGAAAGCGTGTCGTTTTTGAGTATATTTAGGACAAACAAAATCTTTACGCCTTTTACTGGCATGATCAGTATTGTAAGGGGTTACAGCGTGCTGTTTTAGAACTGTGTGCAATATAAACAATTGGCGAACTGTTAAAACTTCAGATAATTTATACAGAAGGTTAGTGGGGAATTGATAGGGGCGGAAAGTAGAAACCTTGAGGATTGCTCTCTGGGCTCTTTCTAGGTTTAGTAAAGTGGTTTTAGCCAAGCCACCCCACGTAGAGATGCAGTAAATTAATGCAGATTGACATAACGCAAAGTAAACTTGTTTGATTATGTGCAAGTCTGCAATCGTACGTAACTTTTTGAAAATAAATATTAACTTACGAACTCTAGTGCACAACGCTTCCACATGATGCCGAAAGGAGAGGGTCTCATCAATTATTATTCCTAAATACTTTATTTTGCTTGTGGTAGCAATACCCGGACATGCACACTGGTTATTTGTGGGATGTTTACAATTGTGAGCATAGAGGTTAAGGTTAGTCGGAGCTAGTTTCGATTTGCGCATGGAGAACTTTATAACATTGGTTTTATCCGAATTCAGGGTTAGTAGGTGATGTAGAAGCCAGCTACTTACAATATTAAAGCCGCGCTGTGCATATTCATAGACTTGCTCTACTGAGTTTGCAGAAAAAAGTAGGACAGTGTCATCAGCGTATGAAATTATTTTTCCACAGTCGATTTTAAGATTGCAAAGGTCATTTATATAAATTAAGAACAGCGCAGGACCTAGAATACTTCCCTGTGGAACCCCAAAAGAGGCATTATTAAGGTTAGAACTCATGACATTGTCTATTTTTGTGCGTTGCGTGCGACCATCTAAATAGTCTGCAAATAGCTAGAGCTGTGTACCTCTAATTCCTAATAATTCAAGCTTGTGAAGCAGGATGGGAACGGAGACGGTATCGAAAGCTTTAGCAAGGTCAAGGAAGATTCCCAAAGTCTGATTACCCTTGTCTAGTTCTTGCACTAAGTAGTCGGTCAATTCGTGTACGGCGTCGGCAGTTGATAGTTTCGACCTAAATCCAAACTGACTTGTAGACAAAATACCGTGGCTCTCTAAATATTGGACAAGCCTATTATTGATGATTTTTTCTAATATTTTAGACGTCGAAGGTAGTATAGAGATAGGTCTATAACTGGACACCTGGTCTTTGCTACCAGATTTGTATACAGGAACCACAATAGCTTTTTTCAGACATTTAGGAAATATACCTTCTGAAAGGCATTTTTGGAAAATGAAGGTAAGAGGAGGAACCAGGATGTGTCTGAATTGCTTGAGTATTTTATTAGATATACCATCCCAACCCGTAGCCGACTCATTTTTTAAGCACATAATTATCCGTTCCACCTCTCGTTCGTCAGTATTTATCAGCACAAATGATTTTAATGTACTATTGTGGTTTGAAAAACTATTAGGGAGGGGTAAACGCAGGTTGCGCTGGACTTTTTCAGCTAATTTTCTTCCTATGTTTACAAAAAAATCATTTGCGCAATTAGCATATGTTAAAGGTGATGAGCAAACTTGTGACAAACTTGAACATGATTCACGTTGTTTTGCTGAGTATGTAACGTTTTTAATATACTTCCAGACTAGTTTACTGTTTGTCCGGCCAATTCGAGTTGTTTTTTATCGTAGTTAGATTTAACTTTTTTGAGTAAGTCATTACAAAAATTACGGTATCTTTTGTACGATAATTGTAGTACTAAATTGTCTAGATTTGATTTAGCTTTAAGATGCAGTTTGTCCCTGTGTTTCATGCAACGGATAAATCCGGGTGTAATCCAAGGTTTAATGTTAAAATATTTACTACTAACACGTAGGTTTACTCAATATTGCTTGCTGGACTTTTTGAATAAGGTATGACATGCTAGTGTTTGCGTCAGCGGAATTGTAAACTGGGCCAAATTCAATGTTACATAAATCACGTTCAAGTTTGTTTACATTTAATTTAGAAATTATTGGCGTGCGTGCTGTATATGGTAATTTACGAAATATTGAAATTAGGGCAGCCCTATGATCTGTAATAGAGGAATTAGTAACCAATGCTAGTGCTGGGAGATTAGATTTAAGCATGATATGGTCTAAGCAGGAGCCGCTTTGGTGAGTGGGAAGCGTGTGCGCGGGAAGCAAGCCGTGAAACGAGCATAAGTTGAGGTAGCTCTGAGCTGCGGGGTCAGTATTTTCTGGAAGAATGTTGATATTAATATCACCTATTACTATACGATTTTTAAATGATGATAAACTTCGTAACGTCTCGTCTAAAGAGTGAATAAATGTATTAACATTTCTAAAACACTGCGGTCTATACAATGCCAGTATGGCAAAGTCTGTTCCAATTTTAATTAACAGTCGATTGCACTCTGATATGTTTGGCTCCTCAACACTAATTTCCAAATTACATCTGGCATAAACAACTACTCCATCGTTTTGGTTGTGATTTAACTTGGTCACGTACATATCATAACCGGACATGTCTGGCAAATTGCATTGTTTATTTAACCAAAACACTGTCAGAACAATGACATCGCAGCTCATTCCAAGTCTTTGTAGAAAAACACTAACGTTATCAATTTTTTAAAATATACTTCGTATATTTTGTGTTAGTATGGTTAGCGGAAGGCGGGAAGAATCAATATATTGCTTGTAGTGTTCAACCTCGCAAACTAAGGAATCAGATACAGAGAAGTTATCTAGGTCAGAAATTAAATTACTACTCATAAGATCTAAGCTAATGAGACGAAAACTCTTAGGCGCCTTCATAATCTATAGAGTTAAGGTACCTTTTTTCGGCTAGTTTTCTAGCTGGGCATTCGGCATTGCCAGTCTCGTGGTCACACGGCTTTTTAAAGTGCATACATGTTGCACATTTTGGTGAGTCGGCTATCTTTGTGCATTCCTTTATTGAGTGACCTACAACGCCGCAATGCCCACAGATGTTGACCTCCATCTTGCATGACTTCGCTGCATAACCGTACTGCTGACATTTGAAGCACCTCGTCACTAGACTGGGTAAAGTCCCTGACGGGGCATGACGACCAGTTTACAAATACTCTGTCGTTTGAGATTAAGGCCTTACGAATGGGTGCAGGGACTTCGATTACATAGTTGCAGGTCTCAGAGTTCTTCTTTCCCGATTTATGGCTCAGCTTAGTCGAGGACAGAAATTTTCAAGTGTCGTATCACGCATTTTATCGGCCAGGTTTTGGTGGTAAATGCACTTGAACACTTCCGCTTCCTCCATAGTAGCAGGGACACCGATGACTACGATTCTGGGCTTCCGTTTTTGCGGCTCGTCCACCGTGAGTCCAGATGTTGTTAACTGCGTCGACTATTTCAGTTTAAGGACGTCGTCTTTGGAGTCCGTGCTAATAACCACTCCGCCGTTCTTAACCTTGCGCAGTCCTCTTACGTGCAGCTTCATTTCCTCAGGTCTGATTAACTGCTGGACAAGTGATTTAGTCTCCTCGCTTGATTTTTGCTTGTCCGTAGGATATATTGCTACCGAGCTAATGTTAGAGGGCTGAACGAATCTAGTATTTTTCTTAAGCAAGTCGGCAATTGTAACAGGTTCTGGGGAAGGCTTTGTGGACTCCTCTATACACAGTTTAAGTTCCTGGATGCGCTGGGAAAGATCTTGTTTCTCCTGAAGAAAGTTGAACGAATGGTAGTTTTAGATAGCTTTCTGTTTCAGAGCCTGGTATTCGACAGCTAGTAGGGATGTGAAATGACCCACTTTGCGGCATAAGGTGCTCACTCAGTTTTTTTGATCCGAGTTTAGTTTCCCTTCCGAGGAGATAGTGCACACTTCATTCAGATGCTGCTCGATCGACTGCATCCAGCCCTGGAGGTCCCCTGTAGATAAAATCTTTGGAGGAGCTTCTTCCTGTGTTGAGGGCGCGGGAGCGGGCAAGGGAGATGGCGTGGGCGGAGGGCTACGGCTCGTTAACCCGCTCCGATTGCTAAATGGGCTGTTTCCATGAGACATCTTCCTTCCTTCAAGTATGGTACAACAAACTCGTGAACATTTTCAAAGCGTGATATGTAAGCGTTATTCCGGTCATTATAAAGCCCGGATTCCATTCTGTTAAAAGTTGGTATATTACTTACCAAGTCTAAGCCTTCAGGCCCCGATTCATGGTTGCCCTTATCACGCTATAAGTGACAAGATAAGAGCGTCGTCTCGTTCTATCGAACGGTGACGATACGGGGACGTGAAGGGAACGATACGGGGTCAGTTTTGAGTTTCTAAACTACTTCTTCATACTGGCTCCTTACAGCCCTTATCGATTGAAAATCGCAGCTCCTCTGTTTCAGACGGTCTATATTGAGCATCTCTATCTAGCTTCACAGTCACCGTCATGTTCCTTTGATATCCGCGTTACCTCATTACGAGTGTTTAATGTTCAATTTCCTTTACACCCTTTTTTGCGTTGGCATTTAAAAACAAATGACCTTTTATAAACCTTCTTGCGATGATAACGGTCCCGTTCGTGTAACAAAGATACTCCTCCGCTTATTGAAATTATGAACTCAATTTAAGATAATGTCGGGTACAATTTTGAGTTTGACATCGTGAGAAAAGCAGAGGCGTTATTCCTCTGGCAGGTAGCGCGCGTACAGTTTCTTTATTCTCCAGCTATAAAAAGTGCGTTTCTTCGATCGGCAGCAGTTTGTTTCCAGGTTGTCGCAGCTGCGCGTTTCTTCTAGGGACGTCTTTTTCAGGTCGTGCATGTTCCATGTCCTTTGCGTTAGCGACCCACGCTCGAACTAGGCAGGAGTTACAGACGTAACGAGTTGTCTTGCATCACGTACATTTTATTTATCACCAAATGAAACTTTAAGCGTAAGTAGCTAGACATCCCTCAGTATTTCCAGATATTCTCCCTCATTTACCCGTGTTGTAAATTGCACGAGTTCTCCAGGTCCCGAAGCCGAAATATACCCTGATTAGGCCGTATAAATAGGCAATTTGAACTATGCGATTGATTGAGCGGTGCAGAGCTGAAGGCAAGGTTTACACCCTAGAATAAATTTAAAAGACAAACCAAATATGTTAATTTCGATGAGCTGAAACTGCTTACCTTTAGGTTTTTGGTGTGCAACTTGGAGCAGGCGGACGAGGAGTTCGAGCAAAGGATAATTCGGTCAGGAACAAGCACAAAACACTATTTTGTTGGCATTTTATCTGCAGCGGTAAAAATATTTCGCGGTGACATGCGTATGGAAAAGATTTGACAGACAGAACTACTTTTTTTCTTCTGATGTACGAAGGCGGTGTACGCAGTCTCAGCAGCTTTTAGGAAAGGATTTTGCTCTAACGGCGTAACCACACCCTCAAAAACCAACTGACGAATCTACACTTCTTCTGTCAGCCAATACATTCCGTTCGTCACATCGAGCGTTTCCGACCCAATTAATGGACACGCTTCCATCTTGACGTGTAAAGAAAACCTTTCCGCCTACAAAAACAGTGTCTTAAAAATTGATATATTGATTTAAAAAATACAAAATCCAATCGCAACTGTTTCTGACGCCCAGTTAACTGCAGTTTTCTTGCCGGAATTCCGTGACGAAGCCCCGCACTCTTCAAACGAACAGTAACAGCATTGACAGCTAACAGCTGCATATGTACACTTATAAAACCCTGAACTATCACATCTTCTATGAATGCAATATCAGTCTCCGTTGTTGTTTTTTACTTTCGGCCTGTAGATGCGTGACATTCTACTGTCCCTCGATCGCCCATCTTTTGCACCATAGATACACTGTTGGTCGCGAAACTCCTAGTTCTTCCGATTGTTCCGAAATTGTAGCTTGATTTCCTGGCATGGTAATTATCCTATGCTTCGTGTGGTCGACTTAGCGAAACGACATTATTCATTTAATTATTTTAAAATATTTTCTTCAAGCATTACATTGCGGATCCGTAAGGGTCGATTGATCACACGGTGCTTGGTCAGCACGCAATGAACCGTTACTCGCCCAACTTTTCTAGCTTACTAGCCGGCGGTGGGATCAGTGCCTAAGCAATGATCCTCAATGAAACAAAACACTTCTTGACAGATCGTATATAGATTGCAATATTCTAAATATATTCTAAATTTTTTTCTAGCAGACAAGGAGATTATGACAAGGAGGTATTTTAAGACTTCTCTTATCTTATCGATGACGGATATATAATATTACAGTGCGCTTTTTTAGCATTAGAAAGAAGGATAAAGCACGAAGCACGAGGTCTTTTATATAAGACTTTATGCCACACAACTGTCAAAGTATCTCAATCAGGCATTAAAAAAAACTTACATTATTGTTGTCGACCCTAAAATGATAGAAGTGTTTTCATTATTTATATCTAAATAATGCTTACAAGTCTTACAACAATATATTTATTTTGAAAGTATTTATTTTTTGACTCTGTTGTTTTACATTTCGTTACTTTTGAATGGCACACTCATACAAATAGTGGAACGATAACTATCATGTCTGCTTATATAAATATTCGGTGACAAAGTATGCATATACTTTGTCACCGAATATTTATATATATAATTGCATAATTATCGACATTAAACTTTCGTGAGACAAGTTGAAATAATGCTAATAATTACACGGTCACGATGATCGCTTGAATCACTGCGTGCGCCCGCTCCGATCGCCGCGTAGAGAGAGAGTTCGAAACATGTCGCCCGTGGTGACATTTAATACGCGAGTTGAACCGTGTAATTTAGCATTATATGCAATTAATTAGTAGGTACATAACACGTTGAGATCTATTCTGTGACATATCACAAGTGATATAACCATATGCTTTGGGAACTGGCTCAGCTTGTACTGGTGATTGCTAGCTTAATAATGTAGTCACATCTAATAACATGTTTACTTTTTAATAACAGGTTTCGACCGTATGCCTGGGTTTGAAAATCGTATACCTACATATTCTTAGACTTGACCATAAATTTGCACAATAAGTGGATCAGGCATGCGGCTGTCAAGCGGCGGTCGTGGGTTCGAATCCCGGCTCGTACCAATGAGTTTTTCGGAACTTCGGTAGCAGTAGCCGGTTACGCGGGCGAAAATTAACCGTCGGCAGTGAGGGGACTAGCAGACGCACCGCAATACGTACATACATACATACACGCCTTTATCCCTAAAAGGGGTAGGCAGAGCACATGAAACTTGTGTCCAGTGCCACTTTTAGCATAAATGTGAGTATAAAAGATCCACAAAATGTGATATCGCAGTGATAGGTTGCTAGCCCATCGCCCACAACATACTTACCACCAGATGTTGGGAGCAATAAATAAATCTGACTCCAGAAAATTATAACAGCGTTTATTCGCTTACGAATTCTATACAAAATTACTGACGAGTGACGTGCGCTGTGCGCGGTGTCGTATTGAGTCTGGTGGTAGGGGAATGCCGCGAGCTGATCGCGAACCAGCGCCCGCGCCGCCCGCACCGTTCCTCCCGTGCGTAGTTGGTAGCAGCGTTAACATACTCCCCTCCCGAGCAGGTAGGGCTTCGAGGAGTGAAGATGCTGCTGACGTTGGAGCCGATGCTGAGGAAGGCTTCGTCATCGCTGGTGATGGATCTTTAGGTAATGCGCAAAGCTTGTGAATAGCGCGACGAAAGATGCCCCTTGTTGTCTGAACATCGGCGACCCTGGCGATGCCATCGTCCCCAGGGTATAGTTTTTGAATGCGCCCTAAGCGCCACTTCATTGGTGGAACATTGGGTTCCTTTAGCACGACCATGTCGTTGATTTGTAGGCCTTCTTGGTTGATTCGCCACTTTGTTTTCTATTGCAATTCGCTTAGGAACTCCTTATGCCAGCGTAACCAGAATTGCTGCCGCATACTTTCGATATGTTGATATCTGCTGAGCCGGTTGGTTTTCGCTTGTGAGTATGCATGTAGTATATATTTGTGTATATATTTATTTGTATGTATGTAAGTAATTATTTTATTGATGTATATGTATTTGTGTTAATATGTTGTATATAGGAATACCGTAATGTTTTTTTTTTAGTTGTTATTTGCACTGCCCACAATCTTTTCCGCTTTGCCTTAAGGTTTGACCGGTAGAGAATGCCATTTGGCATAAGTCTGCCTTTTGTGCGATAAGTTTTCTTTTGTGCAATAAAGTTTAAATAAATAAATAAATACTTCAACCCTGTTCCCTTAGTCGACCCTTACGACACCCACGGGAGAAAGGACCCCCGGTGCTATTCTAACCCGACACGACACGGGCACCACAATATGAATTGAATACAACCTGAGTTTATCGCAGAATGTAGGCCCAGAGTCATGCATTTGTAATAAATTCTCTTACCCAAGGGCCCTACACTGCACTGCACTACCAATAGAAATGCTAATCAGGTCAACACAGGGAAATCAAAAAAGCTTACTCATGATGCCTTGTTTTAGTACTTAACTCAGTGTAAACTTGCTCAACTGTATGTACCAATACGGATCTTGTGTACTAGAACGAGCGAGCGAAGCGAACAAACTTTACAGAGAATAGTATTATGGATAGGTAAGGTTAGAGAGAGTGGCGCAGGACCGGTCACATTGGCACTCTTTGGGGGAGGCCTATGTCCAGCAGTGGTCTTTCGGCTAATGATGATGGTGAAGGTTTGAGAGTATATAGTTTAGTCAGTTATGTATGTATGTATGCCCGTAAAAACTCATCCGATTAAAAAAAACATTCACTTGTATAATTATTATAGAATGGAATTTTGGGTTGGATATTGTCTCGTAAGTTATGTTTTGGAATTCCGTGCAAACGCAATAAAAACTGTTCTTGAGAGAAAAGAATACCTCGTCATCGCCCATACAAGAAGAGAAAATGTTTTTCCACTTCTAAATATTTTCCAATCTCAATGATTTTTTAGTAAGTTATTGACACAATGAAAGACTACGTTTATAGGATTTCCTATTTTCAAATTTTGCAACTAATTACAGACATGCTCGTAGATATACCACATGTCATTATATATTCAAAGTTTCGTTACAATCCAACACGTAGGTAGTTTTAATATGAGAGCGTAACTACGTTTGTATGGGAAGGTGAAATTCGGCCGAGCTTCCTGCGGACTTAAATCAGGCAACAAAGGCCCTTATTACAAACACCTTAAAGACTAACATATATATGAATATAAACTATACTATTTATGACTACATGTTCTCACGTTGTTATTAGTTTTCTACACACATTGTACTAGATTACAACCTGCAGATCTCGCAATCGAAGAAATGGATTTTATGGTTATTTCAAACCGCTGACTTTTAAAATAAATTCAAGTATTTATTGCAATCATATTGTTACAGTATATAGTTGTTGCATAGTTGACATATGTTACATTAAGTCTCAAACATGAACCCTGTGAGGGCATTGCAATGGTTCTAAATCGCTGTATCCTGTGTCTCATTTTGGCTCATGACGTTGAAATGCGAAACGACAAACACAAACGTACGTCCTGAGGGACACAAAATGCGAATTCAGTCCGTTCTTGCCTAATTATTTGGCAATTATTACCAGCTGGTCGAACACGTAATGTATTGTACGTACGTTAGGTAGATCTAAGTAAATGTATTTTTTTATATTTAAACCCACCCTTCAGTTCATCCACTAAGCTGCATTTCCCCAGAACCATAAAGCAGATTTTCCAATAAACTGTCCTAACGAATCGGGAATTTCCGCCTGTCAGGCGAACTCAACCTAATGAGGTAATTTCAACTTATTGGCAGACGTGGAACAGAATCCGTCATTTATATGCGAAAAGTCGAGCCTAATCGACCTGCTGTACTAAACCGAGTGCTCAGCGCTTTTCACAAAAAGTTTACTCTGTATTCATTCCCAAGGGATCTTTGTTACATCAAATGCTGGATTGAAATGAAGTTTTCATTTTTTGCGCATTCATTCCGATACGTTAGACTTGGCGCGAGTGAAAGTGAGTTCACAACAAATGGAAATTCAATTTCAATCCAATGCGCTTTGTCAGATTTACCCAAAGATGTTTCATTAAGGCGTTTTACATTAAATTAGTCGCATTCATTATGAACATTCTTCCGGCCTTTAATAACCCGGTAGTCATTAAAATGCATGAAATACATAAAAATGTAAAAATATTTTCTGATGTTAACAAGGATCTTTAAAGGAGTCTCGAGGGCAACTCGGGTCGATTTCGTACCTCAAAAGGAAACAAAGGAACCCTTATAGGATCACTTTGTTGTCCGTCTGTATGTCTGTCAAGACCCTTTATCTCGGGAACGCGTGGAGGTATCAAGTTGAAATTTACACCATATACTCAGATCTACCGTCCCTTGTAACTGTCCAAAAATAAAACTTGTAAGCTAACGTAAAAAAGATACGGCCGTTTATACCGCGAAAACGTATATTTCGACACTCAAGGAAATCAAAATTTATAGGGTACTTTCCATTGACCTAGTACTATGAAATTTGGCTTTATAGCTAAATATATATAATGAATATATATATATATATATATATATAAATGTATATATTTATATATATCGTCTTATACTGCAAGTATAGGGAAAAATCTGAAAACTATACATTTGTTATTCAATCTTAAAAATATACTCATTATACGGAACCATCGGTGGGCGAGTCCGACTCGCTCTTGTCCGGTTTTTATGTTAATGTGTGGGTTGCGTTGCAGGTTTGTAATCTAACTTCATAACATGGGCCTATTTTTCTGTGGTTCGAGCTTCAGCGAGCTGTAATATTGTGTCGTATATATTATTTAGGCGAAGATGACTGACGCTGAAGCACCAAATTCGTGACAAAGCCTAAACGGATACTCAGTCACCTGTGACCGACACGGCAGCTGATGTGTTTGAAAAGCCGACCCCGCACAACGGCCGTGACGGGATGTGGCGAGAACAAACAAAGACTGCACAGCAAATCAATGTTATGTGGACGATGCAATTTGCGCAACGAGCTTCAACTTGTTGTTGCGTCTCGATACAGTCTTTGGGCTCAACCACAAATTCAAGTGGCGGGGACAGCGACAGCGGGTTGCTACGCGGGTCATATGCTTGAAATAACCTACACACGACTAAAGTCAAGAAGATTAGGACTGTATAGATCATTTTGAGCGTGTTATTTTGCGTAGTTATTACTGGTGCTGACTCTACGTAGAAGCGAGAAGGCGCGTTGATCTCTCCCCACACATACAGGCCTTCGTTAGCTGATTCATTTTTTGTAATTGTGATAGACCAGTCGATCTCATCAAACTTACGCAGTGTCTAGTCTTGGCCCATATTGTTGAAACTTTTTTCGTCATCATCCAGCATCAGTGACGGTTCCATTAAAAGTTAGTAAACGAGTTTGCAAACTGAGTTGCAATTGGTAACATAAGTTATAATTAAGTTTAGTACTACCTCGAAAAGTTTTCAATTTGAAAGTAAAAGACATTTATTTCCACCTAAACAATAATTAGGATTTTTGAAGACGCGATATTTGTCAGAAGTTGATATCCATTTTTGATAGACAGCTACATCAAAATCACAGATTCTCTGGAGCAGCATTCGTGGATGGAATACACCACTAAGGGAAACTACAGATAAAATATTCGCGCGCAACCATAATGGGGCTTCTAATCGGGCAACATTTTTACGGCAATGTGTGTCAGCGTAAGACAGCAATAGTTGCCGGCCAGAAATTGTAGGAAAATGTGGCCCGTTTAGAAGCCCCATAAGGGACGAAAACGCTCCTATCCAGCTAAATTAAGAACTGGCGGCTTGCCATAAACTACCTACTTAATTTGGGCGGTTAATGGAGTTTCTGCTGCAACCTACTAACTCAGTTGCGACATATACAAAAAAGTGGAAATATGACAAGGACAAAGTATCGTATTTAATATAACATAGTTACATATCCCTTTAGCGTAGACAAATTTCTATCAAGGAATAAGGAACTAGAATATTAGATAATAATAATTACCTAATTATTAAATAAATTTTAACAATTTGACTTGTAAAATGTGGTATACTGCCTTTTCGGCGAAATATGAACGCTAAATTTCACTTCGCAACCAACTTTTCGCAGAATTTTCATTTGGTAAACCAATCGTTGGCATAACTTTACTTCGAACTTTTCTTATTTGGCAATATTTTTATAATGCAAAATTTTACTGCAACACACTTTTATGTGGCAAATAATTATGAAGCGAATGATTTGCTTAGGCAAAAAACGAATTGTCAAATGTCATTTGGGAAAATATGATATTAGGCTTTGGAATTATGATTATTACTATTATTAACGTACAGTTAGCATAATATTTTTTGGTAGACTCTAAGGCAGGTCAGTGTAGGTACGATAACGAGCGAAGCGAGGAGAAGTGTTAGGAATACATTTAACGAATACATAAATGACATCTTAAAAAAAGCCCAGGTAATAATTTGCCTAACAATAATTGATCGAATCATTAGTTGGGAAATGATATCAGTGCGCAACGTTGAGTTGGGATATAAGATTTCTCCCAAATAAAAATATGGGAGAAATAGTTTGGGAGTTAAAAATTTGCTAAATATTTTTCGCCGAAACATTATTGAACCGTAAAATGTACTTGTACTTCTACTAATAAAATTAACTGAATCTGAATCTGTCACACTTATTGAGATTTGTATAATACCATCTCGCTCGGTCGTGGTATTTTTATTACCATAGCTTGTCCTGAGTGATCATATTAGGTTCGACCGACCTAGTGGCAGGTACTTCCTTCTTCTTTTTCTGTCGCTTGGCTTCCATGCATGGTAAACGGAGGAGACCTCCAGTATTCAGTCCTACGGCAAACATGACCAGCCTTACTTATTTAGTATCGGACAATGTATAATTGAGATTATTTAATGTGGCCGATTTTTAATAAAGCTCATTGATTTTGGAATGCCTTGGAAGCTAGAGTTGCTTTTTGAATGGATGCAATGCGGCCAACTCAAGTGTACGCGCTCAGCATTTTTGCGTGTCATCTGCCAAATCTAGAATATTATGTGCTACACTAATTTTGTAAGTACACTACTTACAATTATTGTAAGTAGTGTACGAATCATTTGTTCTTATACAGGGTGTACGAAAAAAAAATTGACGCGTTTTTTTTACATTTGTATGGAGCAGGTCGCCCCAGTCGGCCAACGCTCCATACAAATGTAAAAATAGCGTAATTTTTTTCTCTCTTAGGTTTTTCTTATCAGAACACGTTACCTGTTATGCCCTTGATCAGTTCACACCCCATTTTTGGTACACTCTGTATAACCACTAAGTGGATGAGTAAGGTCGGGCCGCACCTCTTTGGTAATCGTTTTCGATGACAACACTAGCTTCCGTCCGCGACCTCGTCTGCATGGGCCCGGGATAAAATCTATCCTATATTCTAATCAGGCTATAAACTATCTTCGTGGAAAAAATCATCGAAATTGGTTGATCTGTTTAAGCGTGATTGAGTAACACATACCCAAAATTTCGCATTTATAATATAAGAAGGATTAGTAGAATAATAGGTATGTGAATTGTGTAGTCACTTGACGTACCCTACTTGCATGTGAACTACATGAGATTGAAATGAAAATAAAAGTATTTTTTTATTAGTTTAAAAATGGAAGCGAACCTATACTCATAGGAAGAGTTGTCACTCGCGGCTGCAACTTTTCTACCGTTCACCCTAACGCCTTGACCACGACTTTGGTCTTAAGTGACTTGCGGCAGCGGTATTTCTTATTCATTGCGCGTGATCCCAACTAACCACAGTGCGTTGCGCGTCTCGACCGCGCAATGAACAGTTAAACGCTGCCGCAGGTCGCTTAAAACCAAAGTCGTGGCCAAGGCGTAAACCAGAAGCTTCCTTAAATAAGTGTCAGTCACAGTGTTGGCATCCAAAATATACGGTAATTCGATCCCTACATCCCTAACCATATAGGGCCAGAAGGAGGAGCTTCAATATTGGCTGTCTGGTTCCAGTACAGGTTTCTGATGATTCTTTGATCCTTGCGTCTACTTCCGAAGCTTCATCAATGTTTCTCCACTCATCTAGTCCATACTAATATTATAAATGGGAGTGTATGTGTGCGTTTGTTTGACCGTCTTTCACGGCAAAACAGAGCGACGAATTGACGTGATTTTTTAAGTGGAGATAGTTGAAGGGTTGGAGAGTGACATAGGCTACTTTTCGACTCTTTCTAACCCCCCAACTTCCCTAAAATGGGGGGTGGAAGTTTGTATGGAGCTGCGATATAAACGAGTTCCACGCGGACGGAGTTAGAAGTTAGAAGCTAGTAATATTACAATCAATATAATTAGTACATTTAAAGCTCAACGACCAAAATGTATATGAGTTTATACGCAAGTGTACAGTAATTTCCCTATAGTCAACGGAGCCCCGCCTTAATGCTGTCGGTCTCTCAAATTTAAACACTAAATGTGCCTAAATACCTATTCACGTACACAAGAGCAACAAGGGGCCGCCAGGGAAATACGTGAGCAAAACTACAGATTCCCAATTCGAGATTCAAAATATTACGCTCCCGACATTTCTTAGGGAAAAACTCACTTTCTAGTGACTCTCCGTCAATATAATAATGACAAGCCATAGATATACATATTACTTCGTAAAGATAGGCCCAACGCGCACGAGTAATTCGTCCAATGCGGTGGTCCTAAACTGGCAATTCAGAACTACCGTGCCTTAGTCTGTGTGAGGACGCCCTACCGTTCAGCTGTCAGAGTGTGTCAGAGCCGACTCTCTCAAAATGCCTAGTTGCGCAGTAAAAGGCTGCAAAAATTACGATACGAAAGGGGAAAAACATGGGATATCGTATCATCGGTAAATGTCGTCCGTTTCTATTTTATCGTTTAGTAACACATTTTCAAAAGAATTAGTTTGTTACCTAGCGCTATTACGTTTTGTTAGTTCGCAGCTGCAAATCAATCAGAATTAACCTTGTAAGGGTGTCATTTTTATACTGGTGTATGAAAAAAACCAAATGGACATTGTTTGATAATAATTAATATATATAGCTATACATTTGATTGTTAATGTTTCTAATTTTTTTATTTTCATAATAATTACCTTTAAAAGGGTACTTTGGTTTCGAATTGCTCTTAATGATAGAAATCATTTGCTACATTGTAAAGTGGTGTGCAACTAAGAATATTTGTGTTGTAATTATAGTAAGCCTTTGTGGCCTAAGTCACTAAATTGCGCCCGTGAATGCGTCCGTGTGGTTTTCTATCATTGGAAGATTTTGTGTTTTTGTGTATTAAAATCTTAAATTTTTTACGGAAAAATCTTTTACCACATCCCTGACAAAATTTAGTGAAAAACCGTTCAGTTGAGCCGTAAAAGTAAATAAATATACAAACTCACTTTCACATTTATACTTACTTACGGCCGTATTCATAAACGTTCTACAAGCCTGTTTTAACTAAAAAGGCGTTAAAACTCGTTTGTCCCTATCTGTCACTGTAGTAGAGTGTACAGGTACCTTAACTTGATATGTTTATACATATCAAGTTAAGCTGTCTTAACACGACTAGCTGTCAACTATGACATTTCGCTTCTCCCCTTCTACTTTTAACGGCCAGACGGTTAAGATCGATCCCGGTGACTAAAATGTAAAATAAATATAAATGTGTATATATCCTAAATAAAACCACCATTGAAGATCTCAGACATTGTTTTATTGCAAGAATAATACAGTCACTTTGACATTTGTGTTCGGCAGAAAGGGACAAAGCAAATTTTATTTAGGAGAGGCATTTTAAGTTTGATTAATAAGGGAGTTATTTATTACATAGGTGTAGCACTCTATGTAAACATCAGTCTGCATCAACCACTGCCAGCCACGTCATTGATATTGAGAAAAGTCCCCCTTACAAGGTTACTCCGGCCACCCAAACGTGTAGTCCGACGCACGGTCCGACACTTTTTTCTCGTATAACATTCGAAAGTACTTTCGATTCTGAGTAGAAAAAAACAGATTTTATTAAAATTCAAAGAAAAGGTCGACTGTACAACTTTCCGTAAAATGGCCCTCCTGCACCAACCGCAACCAGTTTTTTTTTTGGTATTTACAAATGTAAAAAACATCCTTTGTCAGCCGTATTTGTGCCGTATGTTTCGGACGACCCCAAATTAGCCTTAATGCCTATTCACGTGAATTCTCCGAGGATCGTGCTTCCAGAGTGCAATTACATTACGCTCTCGGAATTCTATTGCGCTACAGGCTGCTGGGAGGCGAAACGGATTATACAGGTTGTAACCAAAATGGGGTACGGACCCAACAAAGTCAGGTTCGGTAGCGTATTGCGATTCCAAAATTCATTTGTTAATTTATGTTTAGTTTTTTTTTACATTGAAATTTTTGTTTGTTTTCATGAAAGTATTCGTTTTTGTTTCCATTGCTTGTGTATTACCACAAAAACATGAAAACCATCACCTGCGTATCAAAAAAACATACACAAAACTTTTGTTTTTTTGTGCGCGTGGCAGTTGAAAATTAAATAAACCAACCCACCCTTCACCCTCACGGGGGAATGTTGTCATACATATGTATGACAACATTCCCCCCTTTGCATATGCAATGTCAACAAAAACAGACTGGCATGTAAACAAACACAAAAATACAAAAATAAACAAAAAAAATACAAATGCTTTATTACCTAAGCATTTTAAGTATCCTATGGTGTTGTTTTCAGATGATAGCACGGTTATTATTAAATGTAACGATGCTAATAATTACGAAAAGGAAATTAATGATACTATGAGTGATATATTGAGATGGCTTAATGTTAATAATCTTGTAATAAATGTTAATAAGACTAAAATCATCCACTTTCGACAAAATGTACCTACCTATATTGCCAATACAATGTAATTACATTAAATCAGGAAAAATCTTAACAGCGCCATGTACAATGTGAGCGTTCCGCGTACAGCGACATCTATCGGCAAATTAAGTAAACTATTGCACGCGAGCTTAAAGTATGGAAGATGATTGTTATGGGATAATTCTTTATTGCGTGAACCGATTTTCACCGTTTTTTACTTTATTTGAAAGCATGTCATTTCATTGTGATTTTGTAGAAATTACAGGTACATGAACACCTGCTTATACGATTAAATTACAAACTTAGTTCAGAAATTATTTTGTAATTTTTTTCAAAAACTATTCAACCTATCAAGTTCAAAATAATTTTCCTACAATTTTTTTATAAAGTTGTACTTTTGAGGTTTTTTAACTTATGGTTCAAAAGTTAGAGGGGGACACATTTTTTTTAACTTCTGGAGTGATTATCTCCGAAAATATTAACATTATCAAAAAATTATTTTAGCAAACCCCTATTAATTTTTAGATACCTATCCAACAATATATCACACGTTAGGGTTGAAGTGAAAAAAAAACACTCCCCACGTTACGTATAGGGGAGGTACCCTAATAATAATAAAAATCACTTTTTATTTTACCACTTTGTCCGCGTGATTGATACTCGTATACATATTAGTACCAAATTTCAGCTTTCTAGTGCTAACGGTTACTGAGCTTATCCGCGGACGGACGGACAGACAAAGCGAAACTATAAGGGTTCCTAGTCGACTACGGAACCCTAAAAAGATGTATCCGTGCTATGTGTGGCCTGAAACAAACCGACAGCTGTGTGTCATATTTTAACAAACTGAATATCTTAACTCTTCCCTGTCTTTTTATCTTTGAAAAAGCTTTATTTGTTAAAACAAATCCAACTAGTTTCAAACAAGTGTCTGAAGTGTTCAATAGAGCTACCTACCGAGAGCACAATCTTTGTATAGTGTCCTCGCGTACTGCACTGATGTGAAAAAGCGTGTTCTGCTTGGCAATTAAAATCTACAATAAAATACCCTTGCCTCTAAGACTGGCACCACTCAAGATATTTAAAAATAATTTATGTAAATTACTCACTGGCAAATGTTATTATTCCTTGATAGACTTTTTTGCGGACAAATTTAATTGAATTCTTTATATCATTGTAATGTTTCATTTGATTGGTATTTTTATTTATTCTTAATATCATTTACGAATTTAATGTATATCCGGGACATATTGTAATTGTAATTTAGGCTTATTCTAAATAAAAGTTTTAAGCATCGTGAATTCTAATAAATAAAATAAATAAATAATAAATATAAGGGGACAATCTTACACTAATCGACCTAGTCCCATAGTAAGCTCAGTAAGGCTTGTGTTATGGGTACTAGACGACGATATATATAATAGATATAAATACTTAAATACATAGAAAAACATCCATGACTCAGAAACAAATATTTATGCTCATCACACAAATATTTGCCCTTACCGGGGTTCGAACCCAGGACCTTCAGCTTCGTAGGCAGCGTCACTACCCACTAGGCTAACCGGTCGTCAAAATGTCATCGTCGTCTAATGTCATGTTAGATTTTAGATTTTAAATTGGTATGCCTATCGGCGAAACATAGCGCCACACTGTACCTCTTCCACCACCATTCTGTAACCTATGTTTACAAATAAATCACTTGCTTACTTACTTACTATTTGGAATCTCAACATTCCCAATGCGCTACCGAATATGCCCGTGATCGGTTCACACCCCATTTTTGGTACACCCTACTTTGGTGATTTCACTAACTCAATGGCCGATACTGGACGGCCCGCGAACTGTATCGCGGCTATACACTATCCGTCTTTTTCTAGGCACTTGTCCCACCACCGACGAGGAAGCGATTAGCTATCGACTATTTTCTCGCCCAAGAAACGAGCAAAAGATATAGATCATGTGTCAGTGAAAGAGACACATATATTTATTTATAGTGGCGCAGGACCGGTCACTTTGGCACTCTTTGGGGGAGGCCTATGTCCAACAGTGGACCTCTTTCGGCTGATATGATGATAGATTAATTGAATGCTTGAATTACACCAATTTTGCACTAATAGATGTGTGTACTTTGGATTCATTCCATTAATCTAGGATAGTTTTATACCCATGGTGGATAAGGATACATGCGTTAAGGGTGAGAGCAATGCTTCCCGTTGATATCTCCAAAACGGCTTCATCGATTTAGATACCGTTTTCTGTTATTGTTTGGATTCACTCCACTAATCCGTGTGGTGTCGGGTTAGAATTTCTCCACCCCCTTTCTTCCCGTCGCAAAAGTCGACTAAGGGAGCAGGGTTGAAATATGTTGTGGGCGAAGGGCTAGCAACCTATCACATCTATGCTAAAAGTGACCAAAAATATTTTAAAATGATAAAAAAAACTATGAAAACATTGTGATTTAGGACATAATCTCGGGTATTTGAGTTATTTGTTGCCGACTATCAAGTCAGCAACAAATAACTTTCACAAATTAATCAAAAATTGGTCTCATCTAAAGTTTATTAACACGTTCAAAGTTAGATCCAAAAATTACTTACTTGGAACACATTTTTTCAAAAAACTAGAATTTGAATTGTTATCCTTAATACATATATGAGTGGAATCGACCATAAAAATATGAATGCTGAACTGAATATTCATTCATTCATTCATTGTACGAATTCTACTGGTGTACGAATTATTCACACTTTCCCTAGATAACTATATAAGTGATATAAACCAGTAGTTATATGAAACCTATATAGATCATACACATACAATATAAAACCTAGTTCTCTAGTTAAAGATATCATTTTTTGCTCCATCGGAAATTACGCATATAAAAATGATCTAGCCCGGATTCTTGTGATCTCCCAGACGGAAACGGAATTTAAAAAACAAAGCGCTAGGCCACGCACCTCTTCCAATATGTTCGCTCGTAATTCCAGTTCTATGGCAACATAAATTGCATCTAAATCGTGGACAGAGAAAACCGGCGAGAAAGGTGTCATAGTTACATCTTTTTCTGACAAGTTAAAGCGCGAGAGAGATGGGTGGTTAACTGACACCGTGACCTTCCTTCCTTCGCGCCTTTAATAAGATAGAGGTAAGGTCAGGTGGGGTAAGAGGTACTACCGGGAAAGAGAAACTACCAACTACTGTTTCGCTTTCCCGGTAGTTCCTCTTACCCCACCTGACCTTAGTAAATTTTGGATAACAATTAAATATTATGGTACCACCGAGCTGATCTGATGATGATGAAGACAGAAGGTGGCCATGGGAATTCATTATTTAACCGACGTAACCCCGTTGAGTTTGGGCTCGTAATAGGGTAACGGCCAAATTATTAGCCAGCAGTTAGTCTGATTAGTAGGTAGTTAGTCATACAAACTAAATAAGTGAAATAAGTTCCGTTGTGACACAAAAATTAACCAAATAAAATTAATTAATTCATAAAAATCGTATATTTCGGAATTTAAGTTTCCAATTTGTATATAGTAGCTTATTAGTCTTATTACTAAGATGTTTAACCTATGTTAGTGTTACTATTAATTAATTATGTTATATACGTAACTTATTCTATTGCAAGCATGTAGGCTATTCCAATATTGCCAGAAAGCGCCATCTACCCTGTCCGCGACGCGACTGTGGCAAGGAGACTGCTGGCGACGCCACCTGCTTGCGCATGATAGAACGAACGAACGAACGATCGAATTATATGGTTAATTTTCGTGTCACAACGGAAAACTTTTATAGAAAATTTAATTGAGTGAGTTAAGCTGGCGAAGTTGTGATAATGAGTAGTTGATGATGGTTTACAGAAAAGTGCAGTCGGCAATAAAACCTTGTACCAAAAAAATATTTTTAACAAACTTATTTCAATATAAAAAGCAAGAACAATATTAACTAAACTAAACTTATAACAAGAGAATGCCCCCCAGAACCCCGTCATGGTTATGGTCATCATCATCATCATATCAGCCGAAAGACGTCCACTGCTGGACATAGGCCTCCCCCAAAGAGTGCCACAATGACCGGTCCTGCGCCACCCGCATTTACCAGGTCATCAGTCCACCTTGTGGGCCCACCCACGCTGCGCCTTCCGGTACGTGGTCGCCACTCAAGAACCTTTCCGCCCCAACGGCCATCGGTTCTACGTGCAATGTGCCCCGCCCACTGCCACTTAAGTTTAGCGATTCGGAGAGCTATATCGGTTACCTTGGTTCTGCTGCGGATAGCCTCATTACTAATGCGATCGCGCAGAGAAACTCCCAACATAGCCCTCTCCATTGCCCTTTGGGTTACTTTGAGCCTTCTTATGAGGCCCATAGTAAGCGACCACGTTTCCGTATGGACATGGTTATGGTGCTCATCTCTATTTACTTGAAATAGAGATATTAATAGTAATAAAACACGCTTGGTTCTATAAAGATCCGTTAACATTTAAATCAGATAGAATACTTGTAAATGTGTAGATACTTTATTGACATTGCTTGCCGACATAATAAAGTCTAATGTCTCTTAATGAGGCGGTCTCATTAAGTATGCAAATTGTGTTTGTTCAAGCATGCCCGGCGGCTCCAAGTTAAAACCAAGTAACTAGAATTTAGCAAATTATACAGGCGTGCCAGAAAAAAGATTTCTAGCTCGAAATGCCATTTACTATAATTCTAAACTAGATATAGAAATTATTTTGTTCAAAAGATTTTTTATAATTTATAAATTGTTCTATTCTTTGATGGCCTGTAGACGACTGATACGGTATACGGACCTCGTACAAACAGTATCCAATCTAACTGACCAACTGACAAACTTATTCGCATAGCTATAAGCGGGTCTTCGATGGTACAACCGATATTTTTTATTTTACTTTGTAAAATGTACATTAAAAACTAGTGACACACATATTTGTTTTTAATACGATGTTTTATGTTTTTAATTAAAAATGTACACCGTGACAAACTTAAACATATATATTATAAATATTATATTGATATGCTTGAATTTAGCTCGATCGTATCATAATTTTATGGACATTGAACCAACGTATATATTATGTATATATACTAGCTTTTGCCTGCGACTCCGTCCGCGTGGAACTCGTCTGATATCTTAGCTCTATACAAACTTTCAACCCCCTTTTTGCCAAAATAAGCGAAGATGTATTTAACAATATCAGGGAATCAAAAGAGTCAAAAACCATTTTTTACAAAATAAGACTCAATTATTTTTCACTTTAAGCACGATTCTACTACCGTTGCCCATTTATTGACTAGTTCTGAACATACTAATAATTTATGGTTAGTATTAGCTACAAACAAAAAAACTGCCGTTAACATGGCCCAGACATATTAAAGGACCTAAGGTGAACCCGGAATTCCTGTCCCTTTAAGGTTTTGCTTTACTCGACAACATATTAGTTTATTCAGAGAACACTTTTGGTACATCTCACTGGGAAGTGGCTAGGACAGGCTAAGTACAGTACTCAAGTTCGGTACACATCGTATCTAATGTACTCGTATCTTCGAAAACCTCAATTTTTCCTCTACTCGCTCTCCAAATTTAAACCTTAGTCATTTGAGATTAAGTTGATTTTAAAACAATTCAATTTTATGCTAGTTATAAGTGGATATGTGAATGTGTTTGAATGTTACGAGATTGAAATACTGAAATGTTTACGCAAGTGTAAAAGTCAATGCGGAAATTGAATGAAGAGTTTCATAAGCGAAATACATTTTATTTCGCTGCGTAGAAGTACAGTATGTCTGTATTCTGATTATTTGGTCGTACCTTTAGACTATATAGCCCTCCGAATCGCTAAACTTAAGTGGCAGTGGGCGGGGCACATAGCACGTAGGACCGATTGCCGTTGGGGCGGAAAGGTTCTCGAGTGGCGACCACGAACCGGAAGGCGCGGCGTGGGTAGGCCCCCTGCAAGGTGGACTGATGACCTGGTAAAGGTTGCTGGAGTCCGCTAGATGCGGGTGGCGCAGAACCGGTCACTTTGGCACTCTTTGGGGGAGGCCTATGTCCAGCAGTGGACTTTGGGCTGATATGATGATGACCATTAGACTGCAAATTAATTATGTATGATTGTTAACCATACTGAATCGATCAGAAAGGAATCTAAATAAGGATGATGGGGCGTGCTACACGAAGATACACGTTACAATGTCACAGCCCTTAAAACTGGTATTACTGAGGTGCTTGCCCGGCAACCCTGGCCTTTTAGCCAATGCTTCGCATGTTAACAAGAAGAAAAGTCAGTGAGTATGTTTGTATCTAGGTAGGAGGAACCCCGCTTTTACACATCCATCCTCATCCTCCCAGCGTTATTCCCGGTTGCGCCCTAAAAGAGCCCGGGGTCCGCTTTGACACCTAATCCCAAGATTTGGCATAGGTACTAGTTTTGCGAAAGCGACTGCCTGCCATCTGACCTTCCAACCCAGAGGGAAAACAAGACCTTATTGGGATTAGGCCGGTTTCCTCGCGATGCTTCCCTTCACCGAAAAGCTAACGGTAAATATTCCGTACACAAGTTCCGAAAAACTCATTGGTACGAGCCGGGATTCGAACCGACGACCGCCGCTTGACAGCCGCATGCTTGCACCACTAGACTACCGTAGATTCCCCGCATTCACACATCCGATTTAAAAAATTCTTCAACCAATCCTACTATATATATATATATATATCCTACTATCCTACTAGTATTATAAATGCGAAAGTTTAGATGTTTGGATGTTTGGATGTTTGTATGTTTGTATGTTTGAATGTTTGTTACTCAATCACGCTTAAACGCGTGAACCGATTTGAATGAAATTTTGCACGAAGATAGTTTATAGCATGTATTAAAATATAGGATAGTTTTTATCCCGAGTCCACGCAGACGAAGTCGCGGGCGGAAGCTATAATATTATAAATGCGAAAGTTTAGATGTTTGGATGCTTGGATGTTTGGATGTTTGTTACTCAATCACGCTTAAACGGCTGAACCGATTTGAATGAAGATCGTTTATAGCCTGGATTAAAATATAGGATAGTTTTTTCCCGGGTCCACGCAGACGAAGTCGCGGGCGGAAGCTAGTATAAAATATAGCCCGCTATATGAACCCTAGGGATGGATATAGTATATATTTAGTCCCATGGCTCCGTCTGGGTTCTCTTTTAAACGCGAGCGGAGCCGCATGGGCAGATAATCTTATCCTACTGAGCTAATATTATTAATGCGAAAATATGAATGAAAACATCTAAATGTTTGTTACTCAATTACGCTTAACCGATTTGGATGAAATATTGTACGAGGATAGAGGAGCAGGATATTATTATTATTATTATTAATTTTCTTTTAAACCCCCGATGCAAAAAATATAAGTTTGAAGTGTATGTGTGTCTGTGTGTCTGCCTGTGGCACCATAGCTCCAAAAATGCGCGAAAGCTGACGTGATCGAGATGGTTATTTAAGTACTACGTTTCAACAACATCGGTTCAGCTTATTTTGAGATATTGAGCTTTGCATTAAAAAGGGGTTTTCTCAACTTTTCTAAGTTGATACTTATTTTAAGTACGGCCGTGAATCTCTTCTCAATTTTGCCAGGAATTACTGCCGGGTCAAATCCTTCGGTGTCGATCTATTGTACCGCTAACAATTTCACACTCGAAGTTTATTAAGATAGCGTGAATTGAATTTAAGGCTCTTAATTAATGTTTCTTTCCGAGAACAAAAATATTATTTTTATTCAGATTGCTGGGATGGACCCGAAATTACTTTTATAATATTTACATTATCCTGATTACTTAATTAAACATGCGTTAAAAATATTTTGCTTCTTAATTAATTTTATTATTTTCTATTAGAAAAACAAAGAAGGTATTTTGCCCAATCTCTGTAGAAATAACAAAAAACACTTCGTAAACGATAAACCTGATTCTGTAAACAACGACTCTCTAAAGAATTAGGTTCAGTGGGCATGTTTAAAATAATCTGAGCTTTAAAATGAAATAAACTGGGTTACTTTTGACAGTTTATTTTCAAAACATGGTCAGACGGCTGATTACGTAACTTTTACAACCAGCGTTAAGACAAATCAACTGTCATTCTCTCACTCAAACAATGACATTTAGGTCTACCTAACGTTCCAAACATTTCGCAATCGGCCACACTGGAAAGGCGCTGCAGGAAAACACGGTTAAATTGTATTCTTCTCGAGCACCTTGTAGAATGGACGTTCGGGATGACCTGCCTTATTCCGTGGCTCCGCTTAGGTTCTTTGGACGTATGATTACTCAGGACAGCCTATTGTCATAATAATACAATGACCGAGGTAGATGGTAGTATACGAATCTCAATAAGTGTGACAGAAAGGGATATCATTAGTTGTCCTACTCAAAAATAGTTCCACTTTTTTATTTGCCGTAACTGGTTAGCGGTAAATAAACCATTACCCGCCTAAATTACGTGGGTTGTTTACAGTAAGCTGTCATTTTAAGACCAGTTCTTAATTTAGCTGCATAGGAGCCTTTCCGTTCCTTATGCCTCGCGTATAGCTTCTCTAAAGATATCTATACTCTGAGTTAAAAAAAAAACACGGGTGGCACTGCCCAGCCAGCTTGAAAACTATAAAATTTCAAGTTCGAGTGTCTTCTCAGCACCCTGGTTGTTGGGTAGCTCCTCCCTACCCCGCTATAAAAAAAAGAAAAAAAAATCTTGTGCTATTCTGTAACTTGTTTTAAACTCACCTAAACTGACTTTAAGCTGTCATGTTGTTGACATAAACGGTGCCACATTCGTTACTGACGGAACAGTGTGGGTTTTCCAGATCCCTAATAAATATTAGGGGTCTCATGTACGCGAGACCTACTTATAAGAATTAATAATTTCAATTAATAACTAAACATGTTTACTCAGAAACTCACTAGCATAGCAGTGTAAGATAATCTTACTTCTGTTGTTGGTATATACAGTGCTGCATTCGTCACCAGTGGAATAATAGTGTGTGGACTTTCCGAAACACCACTATATTTACATAAGACCTAAAAGAATTTATATTTTCAATGGACATTTGCGCAAACTCAATTTTAGACTTGGGGTAGATTTTACTTTCAAAACTGATTTCAAGCTAGACGCTCGAGAGTTTTCAGCACATTAATAAATTAACGATAAGTTTAATAATATATTAACTACACGTCAACAATAATCAACACAGTTCGTAAGTGAAGCGTACACACACACAACACAAATGTTTTGCATATGATATGGTCACGCTCGACGGGTGTCGAATACGTAAATTTAAAAAACTAATATAAATTCGAAGGACCTTGCGTATTACCTTAGGTAGATGATCGACGCGTGAGATTGCCAATATCAAAACCATTGCATTTTTACTGCGATTTATAATAATAGTTTATCACCTACGCACACACAATTATGAACACAGGATAAAACAAGGAGATTCGCATGATAATCGAATGGGTACCTTCAGATAAGTTCTTCAGTTGAATGGGTGAGCTTCTTCGGAGTACCCTGGCCAGGGTTATAAATCACAGTTTCTTCAATCGCGGGGGCGCTATTCATGTATGCCACAAAGTGTCCAAAATGCACTGATTATATCGCACGATTCTATCGCGAAGATACAGTTCACAAATACAATACAAAGTTCTTCAATATAATTAGCACAATTTATCTATCATTATCATTAAGTATTGTATATTAAAAGTCGGAGAGTGCGCGTTCGCGGGCGCAACATCTCGACGCGGAAGGAAGCGAAGTGAGTGCTTTTTCAACAGTCCGAATCACTTATCCCGTGCTTTACTATAAGCTCATTTCGCTAATGAGAGCGTTCTAGTCGTACTATTTTGACACACGCAGCGCATCATGCGAGGGAAAGGAACGGATACATAGGTATAATATGTGCGTAGATAATAAAATACGATCAACACGGTTCACAAGGTGTCGCTACAGTATAGATGAATGAAATGAAGTAATCCGCGCGAACAGATATGTAATATTTTGCTATTTTAAAATTACTTACGAATCTTACGATGTATTGCGTCTTCCGTTAACTATCTTATAGATAGTAAACGAATACATACTATGGACATCACTACCTACTTTGCCTAATGCTAGACAAGGAAGGAGCGACTATTCTGTGCAGCGGGATAGAAAGAGACTTCTGTTAAAAGACATCAACGAGCCCCGAGCACGGTCTACACAGAACTTTATTTAAAAACTCGCTTATTTATTATGTCATTTTCTTAAAATCGGCTTACCTTGTAACGAATTAAGTTAACCCTTTCGTTACTCACCGACCGCGCAACAGCGTAGGCATGAAACCAGTTAAATTATATCCCAGGGCGCCTAACGAGTGTGGTAAGAAATGAGAAGATATGTTATTTCTGGAGAAAGTCTTTAATTTCACTCGTACACCATTACACGTGACACCAACCTCAGGAGTTCAAAGTTCAAGGAGTAAGGGACTAACCTTTATAAAGTTCACACTTAAGAATCACTTCACATATCCTTACGACAAGGGTTTCCTGCCGCTGACGCCTTCAGGAAACAGATCCAGGGTTCGGGACTGACACGCGGAACCCCCAGCTGCAGCGTCGGACACGGACCAGATCTTCCAAAGCACCTTCCCTTCGTTAGTGAATTGTAAGGTGATACTAAGAACCCCTAAAACAAATCAAGACCTAGTGTTAGGACCTGCACAATCCCCGGCCAGGATAACACGTGTGCACAACTTTTAGGTTAAGTAAGGCAGTAGTACTTACATTTAGGGCTTCCAAATGGGTTTATGTGGTAAGACTTTCTCCATCATTTAGGCTAACATTTTAGCAATGTTTGATTTGGCATTTTGTTGCCGTTTCTAAGTGTGGGCTGACCGCCGACATACTGCGTCTTTGTTTAAATATTTATTTTATGGACGCGGCCGCCGTGCAACGCTCCGCCGTTCGAAAAGAAAGGATATCGGAAAGCACGCCATCAGTAAGGATGGTGGCGGTTTGAGGAACTATATGGACAAATAATTAGCAAGCTCTTTAATCCTAATCGTGCGCGCGCGTTGGTAATGGAACCTATTGATTTATTTCGGCGGTTAGCACCTAGAGGGCGCTATCCTCAAAATGACAAAATTAATAATTAAGTAGGTATTTCGTACTTATTGGTTAGGAACGTGTTATTTCGCGTTACAACCTGTGAAATTATATACCTAAGTTCTTTTTGCACACATGAAGTTTTAGTGATTTTTCCACACAATTTTACCCAATAATAATGCAATTTTGTAACGATGTTACTTGCACAAACGCCGTCCGCAGACTGAAGTTAGTAAAGGGGGCGTGTCTCAAATATAGGGTGAATTCACCGTATGTGTGGTAGCGGGGGTCGCCCGACTAAGCGATTCTTCAGGTTTACTGGTCTGTGTTCTACACACATGACTCGAACTAAAATTAGGGCTTTAAAGCCTAATATCTCGCAAACTAATCACTCATTTGAAAAATAGTTTTGGAAAACGCATAATATTTTTGAACGAGCTATCCAACAATACCCCACACCAAGCAATAAACGAGAAAAAACAATGAAATCCCCGCTTTCGGTGCAGGGGCGGTACACAAAAAAAAATATTTTTTTCAAGATTTTATTGTACTGTATTGTCGGCGTGATTGGTTTATATACCCATGCCGAATTACAGTTCTCTAGTAGTAATGGTTACTGAGCTAAGCCGAGGACGGACGGACGGACGGACAGACGAACATGGCGAAGGGTTCCTTGTTGACTACGGAACCATAAAAAGGTAAACTGAATTGAGACGTGGACAGCTGTTACAGTCACCAATGAAATTTACTTAATGAATAAAATTTCTTATTAGACAGAACTTTCTTACTTAACAAAACTTTGAAACTTTGTTCGTTCGCAGTTTTAAATAAAAGAGACCGAATTCAGGGTTATTTGGGTACTGTTGACGCCAAACATATGTTTACAATTGTGAACCTTAGGGCTTTCAAATAAGGCTAAAATCATATACATATATTTGACTTGACTGTATACACTGAAATGTTTTAAGATAGATTTAGTACACTGAACTTATTTTGACAGATGGGAAAATTTATCTCAATTAGCGAAACTTTAATTCATTTAAAAATAAAACCTTCCTAGTTTTATTTTTAAATGAATTAAAAGTTTCCTTCAGAGTTTATTGGTGTTGTAAGGCACTGGTTTCACCGCCAGCGATTACGAGTAAGCGACTAGCTCTCGATTATGTTCTCGCTCTAACGTACAACAATATGTAGATTTCATGTTTTTACATTAGATAAGAAGTTTAAGTGTCACATCAGTAGGTATAACAAACACCGACTTATTTGTGAGCGCACTATTCGCCAACAAACTGATCTCAGTTTGGCGAAATTTGTTGTATACCTACCACATAAGTACATTTTTGAGATAATAAATAAAAAAATAAAAAAATGTAAATAAGAGAGACACAGGTATTGATAGTTGATGGCAGATTGTTCACATTGCCCCTTGTTACACCAGTTTATCGCAGCGACCAGAGCTATCATCGCTCAGCGATGCTCGGTCAATTACGCAAAGATAGACCCCAACCCTCCTTGACATGCACATGTAACTCAGCAGGGCTTTATAACTACCTATTTAAGACTTGGCTTTACAAGCCATACCAGAGCTCCCAAAAGGAAACATCCGTACAGTACGATCACTGTTAGTTAAGACCTGACAGATGGATTGCCTTCATTTAATTTTCAACTTTAATGTTATACAAATAAAATAGTTATTACTAAATCGGTAGATGTGGGTAACAGTATTCTGAAAAATGCTTTATTTGTATGAAATTAAAGTTGAAAATTAAATGAAGGCAATCCATCTGTCAGGTCTTAACTAACAGTAATCGTACTGTAGTGACTATTGTTGTAGCCGTCATTGAAATCGATGAGGAAGACTGCATACAGTGTGTGGCCTGTAACAGGAGCAAATATTTAAAAGGGCGCTTCCTTAGAGCATCTGCAATAACCCTTTGTGTAATTTTTTTTAAATATTTTTTACAATTCGGAGAAATGTTGATCTAAAATTCTGACCTCCAAAGTATCTTGGCGACACGAAATGATAGCACAGCAGTTAATGCAGAATTTGAGGTAGGCTTGTGCGTGCTCGTTCACTAAACGGATCGGACTTTTAGTTCTTTTAGTTCACTAGTACAGTGAATATCTCAACAAACGGCAGGTCAAAATATAGTCGTCTCGCTTCTTCCCACGCCGCCGCGCCGTAGTTCGGACACGGACATGAGCGGTTCCGTTTCATCTCTCTCGTACTGTACTACTCACGCAATCACTGGGAGCTCGGAGACGTTCGGTTTCGGTCGGTCGACCGGACGGATCATCGTATATCGTATCTTTTCGTGATTGCGCTCTTGCGGTCCACGAGCGAGCGAGCGCATAGTGTACTAACTAAATGAACTAAGAGCAGAAACGTTACGGAGCAGTTCGTTCTAGTACAGTGACGGGAACTAGTACATTTGAGATCTTAGTACATATACTACACAAGCCTAATTTGAGGTAACATCATGTAAGTAATGAGTCATAATAGTTTCTGCATTTTTGTTTAAATTTTTTTAATATTTTTGTTTTATTTTTAGTGTTTTTAATATAAAATAAACTGCTTATGTCAGTCACCCCAGAAGAGTAAAAAATACAAATAACTTAATTTAAAGAAAATAAATTTAAAAAAAGTCTTTTTTACCTACTTTTCATCATCATCATATCAGCCGAAAGACGTCCAGTGCTGGACATAGGCCTCCCCCAAAGAGTGCCAAAGTGACCGGTCCTGCGCCACCCGCATCCAGCAGACTCCAGCAACCTTTACCAGGTCATCAATCCACCTACTTTTAGGTCATATTGTTAGGTCTTATTTACCTACATACACTACACTAGCTGTACTAGTTCCGCTGATCGCCGGCAGTGAGACAGCTGCCTTATGTAGGTCTATTACAAATTTTCAATGTCGATAACCTTGAACTTCAGTAAAAAAAAAAAAACCCAACCTTTTTGTTGAGTGTTAACAATGCCTTATTGTGGTCGATTGAAGCGTGGGTCAGCAACGGTCCGCAAAGTTAAACAAATAGCGCAGACGGTCGTTGAATCGACGACCACTTTGGACTGGATGCAACCAGGATAACGCTAATATGAAGAGGATTACGTTGTATCGATATTGGTTCACGTGATAAACAATAATCGCTAAAACACCAACATACATACTAAGCTGATTGCCCTTGCACGTTAGTACCAAATGGGGCCGATAGATGGCGCTAAGATTTAAGATTTTTCTAGAATTAATGGGGTTGGGACGGGTATCTTTCAATAGCAGGTCAAAAAGAATTCGTGATACAATTGTCTTGGAAAGTAATTAATATGGAGAATGGTAGATCGAAGTTTTTAAGAAAGATTTTTTTTTTTATTCGATTATCAATTGATGGTAAATTTGAACCATATTTTTTATCGTTTTATCACTAATTCATTACAAGCGTTAAAATAACTGTTATTACATTGAATCGTCCGAACCAATTATTAAAATTTGTAAACAGCAATTTGCAATTTACTATTATTTTTCCGTAATATAATTTACTATTATTTTTCCTATATTGTTAACATACAACCGCAATAGGAATCTATAAAAAAATGGTATGTCTGACTATTCAAATGTTATTGTAATATATATAATACAGCAGGATAATTAAGTACTACCCGTACAAGTTAAAGGTTTCAATAATAATTAACAGTAAGGGGCGTTGAATAGGCAATTTGTACTACGTCATACTATATGAAATGAAACGGGTTAGATGATTAAATGAGACATGAAGGAACTGCTATTCACATTTAGACATGTTTATTGCATATCATATTATTTCTTAAACTAGTCAAGCGCCGTTCTATTGCCAACCAGTTTTCTGAAATACCGCTTTCAGAAAACTGTCTGTGACCGCTGGACAGACACCGCGTGATCGCTTTTGGGATTGTTTCGAATTAATCAACTATAAATGCAGTTCATATAAAATTGTCTAAGAACAAAAGCACATCAGTTGAAACAATGCGAAATTTAATATATTATATGTCAGTTGGACTGCGTGAAATACCAAGGATCAAGCGACAAAACTGAAATAAAAAAGTTATGATTGCTGATCGATTCTAGGCATCATAAACTATACTCAACAGTTACGAGGTTAAAAAAAACACTTTTAATGCCTTATCTCGTCTAAGTAGTTGAATCAAGCGATATGTTAGCTATTTGTAAGAACCAGTGCACATATTTTTAAGTAATAAATAATGATGCGCCAAATTCAATTCAATTCAATTCAATTCAATTTTACAAAACACAGAATACAGGATTTTAGTTTGCATAAACGAAATTAACGCCCAATAGTTGCAAATAATCCGTTATTGTTCAATATTCTTATCATTTTTAGGGTTCCGTAGTCAACAAGGAACCCTTATAGTTTCGCCATGTCCGTCTGGCCGTCCATCCGTCCGTCCGTCTATCCGTCCGTCTTCGGCTTTGCTCAGTAGACATTACTACTAGAAACTTGTACCAACTTGCACACAGTTTAGATTTTTATAATTGAAAACCTGTAGCAGCATCAATTTACTTTTTTTTTAGCTTTCATTATTATTTGTATAAAGGTACTTCAGCGTACTATTCTGTGTATTCGAATGTTATAGTAAAAAAGACTAACCCTTTATAAATTCGTAAATATTTATCTGTTCGTGTTGAACACCAAAAAAAATATTCAGTTAGTTGTTATTGTTAGGTAAAATATTTGTTCGCACTTCGCACCCACACTGATCGCTAAACATACCATTCCTCAAGCAACGTTCAGTCGGCGAACGCTATCGGGTCGCTACGGACGCGTAGCCACGTAGCACGGCTACGAAACACCGATGCTACGATCTTTCAAAACTTTTCATGGTAATTCAATTTTATCTGCTACGAGACCATTGAGTGCAAAAAATAAGTGGGTGTTGTAAATAAATTTAATACTTTTGAAATGATTTCTACTTTTAACGTAATCCAAATTTGATCAAAAATTAAGAGTGCTTTTAAAAGTTTAGAGCAGTGTCTAAGATAAATTGATATGCATTTATTCATATGAATGAACAAGATCTTTTTAATACTACTAGATTCATAAGTTTTTCAAATCTCGTCTTAGAATAAGTGATATTAAAAATTGTTAGTTATAAAGTTTTTAAAAGTAAGTGACATTAAAAATTGTTAGAGTTATAAAGTTTTTAAAAGTAAATTAAATGCATGAAAATCGTAATTACGTAGTGTTGAAATATGAACCGATAAAGAATTCGTGAAAAATCTACTTCAAATCAAACTTAAAGGTATTAATTAAATTAAAATAATATAATACAATTGAAAATTTATGAACATCACTCGTTGCCAAAATGACGGAGTTTCTACGTCTGAACGAAACGTACGAGGCTTTCGAACAACGATGCACAAACGGGACTATCTTCGACTGTACCGAAGAGGAGATGCTGTGGTGGCTGATAGGGCCGCGGCGGTTGTCGCTGACTGTACTCGTGCCAGTGACAGTGGTGCTGCTGCTCATATTCGCGACAGGAGTCACCGGGAATGTTGCAGTGTGCGTGGTGATCGTGAGGCATCCTGCAATGCATACTGCCACCAACTACTATCTGTTCAGCTTGGCCATGAGCGATCTGCTGCTTCTCCTGTTTGGTAAGTCATGCGTCAAATATTCTAGTTTATTCCATAAAAATATTAGATAATATTCTGAAAAGGCAAGGCTAAGTGTTTTATCCCGCAATGTATATATATATATATATATTTTTATAACGCCGGCGGCAAACAAGCGTACGGTCGCCTGATGGTAAGCGGACACCGCAGTCTATAGGCGCATACAACTCCAAAGCAGTGACATGGGCGTTGCCGACCCTTGATATGTTTGAGGATTCGCCGTGTTGACAGCTGCAGGAACAAATTCCCTCGCTCTCAACACAACGCATCCTCGGGAGCTCTGGCGACCTTGCCACCAGGAACACAACACTACTACAGAGCAAGTAGTAGTGTTATTCATAATTATATTTTGTAATTTACACTTTATTGGAATAATTTAATGTCACTACTATCCACAACACTACGCTATTTTACATGAGGGTAGTACCCAATGAAAGAAAGAAAGAAGAAGAAAGAATTCATCTATTCAATTAGGATTCTTTGAACCACTTTTGCATCGTCATCAGCTAACAGAACAGTAGATACATCAGGTTCTATAAAATATACTTATACAAAATTACTTAAAACTTAAATTATTAAAACATGTCACAAGATACCCACATGGATTTTTACAATAGATTGGTTTTTAAAGTAAAAATAAGATAAAATAAAATAAAATAAAAGCCTAGCTAGTAAAAAAGATAATTCAGCTAATTGTATATGCATCGTCAATAATTATACTAATAATTTATACATTATAATGGCAATGATTCATTATCCATATTGGGCAAATTATTCTCCTAAACTAGGCCAAGCATCCTAATCATTTAGGTAGTCCTCGACAGTATAGTATCTCTTTTTTAGCAAGGAGGATTTCAGATATTTTTTCAAAGCAGGTAGTGGCAACTCAAGTGCTTCAAAGGTTAATTTATTGTAAAATAGTATTTATATACTTTACGCACACGAAATTTAGGAATTGCAATTTTATGTTTATATCTGCAGCTGTTCATTTTTTTAAAGGAACTTATATTTTTTAGCGCATAGACAATGCATTCGTAAATATACTGAGATGCTACTGTCAGTATATTTATCTCTTTAAACAGGTCTCTAAGTGACTCTCGAGAGCCCATCTTATAAATTGAACGAATAGCCCTTTTTTGTAAGACAAATATTGAATGTATATATTACGAGTATCTGCTGCCTTTCCCCACAGTAAAATTCCATATGTCATTATACTATGAAAGTGGCTAAAATAAACCAATCGCGCCGTCTCTATGTCAGTCAAATGTCTTATTTTTCTGACAGCGATTGATTCAGCTATCGTGCCGTGCCAAATGGAAACACTGCACTCGTAATTAAAACCTTACCAACTTCATAAAATGGCAAGTTAGTGTCATCTACATTGTTCATTGGTGAGCAGGTTTCAGTTCTCTTTCATTTTTTTTTTTGTAAGTACACAAAAGGGTTAAAGAATATATATCACACAATAGATCAAAGTACAAAGGCGAATTTATCCCTATAAGGGAACCCTTCCAGCTAATCTTGTCATTATGTTTATTGATTTTGTGTTGTGTCTAGACAATCTTCTCGATTTCTATGTGATTGAAAATGCGTTAGCATTCTAGTCCATAGCTGGTTTCCACTTTTTACTTTTAGGGAGGTGGTGGTTCAGTTAGCATTGTATCCAGAAGAGTGACACAAGTACACTGCTACAAATATATTAGAAAGAGTATGTTGCTTTTTGCTTTAAGGGAGAACCCTACCCGTTCTATAAGTATAGTACCAAGAGAATGATTATGAAGTGAAAAAAAGAAAACAAAGTGGTTTATTTGTAAACATAAGTAGTTTACAATGTGCATGCCAAAAAATAAATAAGAATAACGCTATGTTTCACCAATAGGCATACAAACATAATATCTGAAATTTTGTCACATTAAACATAACAAAAAAGCATTTAGATATATAAAAGAGTTTAAACTAAATCAAACCAATTTTTCAAAACTATGATAAACTAATCGTACAAATTAAAATTCAATTATTTTCGCCTATTTATTGTTTATGTTAGTAAAGCATTAAAAAAAACAATGTTAAGTGTGTCACATTTAACCGAGACTATTACCAAGGAAGTCTGTCAAGGAATAATAACATTTAGAAATAAATAATTAAGTAAGGTCACTTTAAAAAAAGTTCACAAGTGACGTTACCCGTCTGGGGGCCATATTTAGTTGGCAGAATGTATCTACAAGGTGTTTCTGACTTGTCACCAGTTATGCGCGTAGTTGCTATTCTTGCGTGCGGTAGTGGCTATTATTTATTCCATGCTACAGTGCGGCAGGTTGAAACGTTGTTGAAACAAGTGTTCAACATTCGTTAAGCCGCGTTCACATTTTACTGTCGTGTTGTGTTGTGATGCATCAGAACGGTATCGGTTTCATACATTTAATATGGTTGCGTTTAGATTTATCTGATGCCGTGTGTTGTGACGGCTTATGTTGTGTCGCATCACAAGCGATCCCGGTCCGCGTCAGAACGGGTGAGGCGCGGGGGGCGGTGCAGCGACACGACACAGCGCATCAGACTAGTGTGCACGCGCCAGTGTTGTGTTGTGACGCGTCATAGCCACACATGTAGTATGAACGACGAACATCCTCCTACGAGAGCCAAGACGGAACCGATATTAAAATGCCTCATAATGTGTCATAACACGTCAGATGAATGTGAACAGCAGCCATCACGACAGAGAGCGTCACAACACAACACTACAGACAAATAATGATGATTCGACTGCTCGTTTGCCTCCTATATCATAAAAAAAAAAAAAAAAAAAAAAATGTGAACGCGGCTTTATTTTCGGCCGCGGAATTAAAGTAAACACTCAATGTCTAAATTTAGTTATCTTGTTCTATTTCGTTGTTGGCATTTTTATCGCCGAAGTGTCTTAAAATAACTTTCTATATTTATTTACCTTATGAAGGAATTTATATTAGTGGTTCTTATGGTAAGCCTACTAGACAGACTGCATATAAAAAAAAAATGTAAGGTTTTATTGGCGGCGACTGCCACTTTTTTACACAATAATCAACTTAGGGGCTCCCATACGCCAATGACCTTCGATCTGAATCCCTTAGTTTTCTAATGTTTTTTGTAGCTTATTATATTAACAACAATGGCTTTAAGCAATATAGTATCCCATATTTACTTCAATGTTCATTATTTTCGAGATATTTCGCATCAATGTTGAACAATTTAAGGCCTAAAAACTGGTTTCCTGGCCATAACTTTTGTGTTAATTAGTAAGATTATAAAAACGCATATCAAAATTATAGATAAGTTCAGTGTATATAAGGTAGGTATTAGTTTCGAGTGTATAAAAGTTTTAATGAGGGTGAGGTGTCGGGTTTTGTATTTTTACAGACCTTTCTTTAAAAATTGATAATTAATTATGTATTAACATTTTTCAAGTTATTCAAAATCAAAAATGTTAAGCAGGAATCAAACGTTCCCATATCTGCACCTGGAAAGCTAGCTTCAATAAACCGAGAACGAGTGTAGTACGTGGTCGCCACTCGAGAACCTTTCCGCCCCAAACGGCCATCGGTTCTACGTGCAATGTGCCCTACATACTGAAGTCCGGATTAAGCTATGGCATACTGATGCCATAGCTTAATCCGGACGACTGATATTTATTCATTCAATCAGATACTGGCCACTGGCTAAAAAATGGTTTGCGTGAAGGAAAAATTACATATTTACTTATATACGAACAGTGCGAGTCAAATAAAAGCTTTTAAAAATAACCTGCAATTATACACTGATTTATTTCATGAATACGGAACCCTAAAAAGGATGACGTGTTATATTTGCAGTAAGGGTCACGCGAGACATTGCCTGTCTCTTATCGCTGACATAGGAATTTGTCAGACAATACTGACGAAGGACGTTTTAGCTACAAGCATAGGTATACGAGGTGGGACGCTACTAGGGACATTCTTGGAAACTAACTACCTTGCACAGATCTGGCGGATATTCCCCCCTTAATATTTTTTAGGGTTACGTACGCAAAGGGTAAAACGGGACCCTATTACTAAGACTCCGCTGTCCGTCCGTCTGTCCGTCTGTCACCAGGCTGTATCTCATGAACCGTGATAGTTACACTGTTGTTATTTTTACATATAATGTATTTCTGTTGCCGCTATAATTATAGATAACTAGCGACCCGCCCCAACTTCGCACGGATACTATATCACTACATAGTATAAAATAAAGTCGCTTCCCGCTGTCTGTCCCTATGTATGCTTAGATCTTTAAAACTGCGCAATGGATTTTGATGCGGTTTTTTTTAAATATATAGAGTTACTAGCTTCCGCCCGCGACTTCGTCCGCGTGGACCCGGGATAAAAACTATCCTATATGTTAATCCAGGCTATAAACTATCTTTGTGCAAAATTTCATTCAAAGCGGTTCAGCCGTTTAAGCGTGATTGAGTAACAAACATCCAAACATCTAAACTTTCGCATTTATAATATTAGTAGGATATTAGTAGGATTCAAGAGGAAGGTTTATATGTATTATATAGTATCCGTGCGAAGCCGGGGCGGGACATATAAACCTTCCTCTTGAATCACACTATCTATTAAAAAAAAACAGCATCAAAATCCGTTTCGTAGTTTTAAAGATAGGATACATAGGGATAGACAGCGGGAAGCGATTTTGTTTTATACTATGTAGTGATAACGGTACCTACGGAGTACGTTCGTGCGCGAGTCCATGTTTTAAATCGTCAATTATTTAACGATTTAGCGAAGCGAATGGAAACTTTGCTTCAACTTGGTCCAAAATTATTTCGTACTAGCTTCCGCCCGCGACTTTTTCTGCGTGGACCCGGAATAAAAACTATCCTATATTTTAATCCAGTCTACAAACTATCTTCGTGCGAAATTTCATCCAAATCGGTTCATCCATTAAAGTGTGATTGAGCAACCAACATCCAAACTTTCGCATTTATAACATTAGCAGGATGTCTGGTAGTCCAGCTATTCTCTACTGAGGCTCTAGTATGTTTTACCGAAACAAAACGTGGGATTTGACAGCTAAACGCAAACACGGTCGTAACGTTTTGTTTCGGTAAAACTTATACTAGTCTCAGGTCGCATTTTTCAATCGGTACTTGTGAAATTTTGTGAGCGGGTTCAAAAATTATAGGGATGTCTATCGTCGATTCAGTTTTTGGAAAAAAAACGCAAATTCTACAATTCATAGAGCCACTCGTTATAATGTGATTGCATAGGATGTTTGACAGTCCTCTATGAGATGACAAATGCCAGCGCCATATTGAACACTAGCTTCCGCCCGGGACTTCGTCTGCGTGGACTCGGGATAAAAACTATCCTTTATTTTGGTCCGGGCTATGAACTATCTTCGTGCAAAATTTCATCCAGATTGGTTGGGCCGTTTGGGCGTGATTGAATAAGAAACATTCAAACTTTCGCATATTATAGTAGGATTAAATGGATATTAATATTATATAATTATTACGGATTTACCGGGTTGTGAAGTAGATTATAAATACTTACTGATGTTACTTTTAACTCTACCTTGTTTTTCTAAAGCAGCATGAGTTTGTACTACTTACATTATAGTACATTACGTACCTAGGGCGGTGAATTCGTGAATGGTCCAGATCGCAATTGTTTGTGGCCCGAACCGAAAGCGGTGGGGCTTTACGAATTACCGCCCGTGGTAAGTACACAGTTTTACGTCTTCATCTGGCCACAATGCGAGTTTTACCGTACGCGCAGCGTGCAGTAAAACTCGCATTATGGCCAGGTGTGACGTAAAGTATATTTTGTAACCATTGGCTTTTATGTGTATGCCGTGTTTGCTTGTAATTGGGTGAATGAAATTCTTATATTCTATTTTTAATTAGGTAAGTACTTAGTATTACACCTGTTGGCAAACCTAAATAAATAAGCTCAGCGCGCGTGGAATTGGGCAGGCAAAACATGTTGAATTGAAATACGAGGATTTTGCGAGGATAGAAAAAATAATAAAGTTATAACAATGAACCACCCTTCTCTCTCCATTGCACGGGGGTTATGAGTAATTCATTCAAACGTTGAGTTGCAATAACATCTGGACTCATGTAACTTTTTGATGAACCCTAAAGTTTGTCTCGACTTATTTTCGAAGTCATTAAAGAAACTTGACCGAATTTGTGTTTGGATGACTTGGTTTTGTAAATCAAGGGCCCCTGGTGTAAGGTCAGCTGCAAAAGTTTATAGCCTTAGGCTTTCTTTTTAGGGTCACCAAGGGTTGTTATTCCTTACACGTTCTTGCGGACCATCCCACCCACCTAACGGAACTAGATATCTACCTACGCTTAGTTAACTACGAATCGCGGTGTCATGGTATATGGGTGAGCGTTGAGGTAAGCTTAAAACTATTTATGGATGAGCGATTAGGTGAGCTTAAAACCAGTTACAGAATAGCGGGGTAGCATTAATATCTGCCATGACAAAGCACGCATCGGATCGCACGGATCTTATGCGACTTTATAAAATTAACGACACCTTTAACCTTAGTAGGTAAGGGGCACCTTCGTAAGCAGGGGCCGACGAAGGTACCTGCCTACCCGGTAAGGTCATTTCTTTGTGTGATGAGCAAAAATATTAATATGTTTTCTATGTAATTAAGTATTACTTAATACATACAAGTATTACATGTATGAATATCGTACTCTAGTAGGTAGGTACCTATAGTACAAGCTTCGCGTAGTTTGGGACTATTTATAAATATTGGTATCTGAATGTCACATTACAATTAAGCACGTTTCCGAACGCTAGGTGTTGTGCGTGGGGCTCGCTCTCTTTCCTATTACCAAGACACAAGAATATGAAGAACCCAGTATAACAGTAATAATAACATACATACATCATACATACATTCACGCCTTTATTCCCAAAAGGGGTAGGCAGAGCACATGAAACTTATGTTCCAGCGCCACTTTAAGCATATAAAAGAAGAAGAAAGAAGATAAGAAGATAGCTGTGGGTATAAAAGATTGACAAAATGTGATATTGTAGTGATAGGTTGCTAGCCCATCGCCCACAACACGCTGCAACCTTTAATAATAAGAAGTCTATTATAAACACGTGTATCCATCACGTTTATCTTTTAATAAAAAAAATAACCAATATTACTATTTATTTAGTCATACTACACCTACACACTAGCAAAATATGTCACTGAATTTTACTTGAGTTCTTTTTACACGACTGTCGAAGGAGAGGAGGGTTATGGTTTTCGAGCGTATGTATGTTTGTATGTCTTATTCTTTGGCACGCCCTGCAGCGGAAACCGTTTGACGGATTTCGACATAATTATGAGATATCATTGAATTCCTCTTAATCGTAGGAGTGACGTAGGCTATAATATTTGTAAATAAGCGGTTGGGTTTTTCAAAAAAACATTTAATTTCACTTGTTACTTAATTCATTGAAACCGTTACTTGCAAAATGGTATGATTACTTTTCAGAATAGCATGTCCAAACCTAATGTTGCGTTAAATTAATCAGGTGACTATTTACTTTTAAAAAGAAATTGTAATAGTACCAAGAACCTTTGGCGTGGCTTCAAACATTAATGCGTGCAAGCCGAGAGTCATTAGCTATATTTCCTTTAGAACTGAAGAAAAACGTACTCTTTTAGTCATATATATTAAACCTTAAGACATGATGTATTTTTAGGGGAATGCTACAGATCGTGAGCATTCAGGAGCCAAATGAAATGCTTAAGAGCAGTATGTGGCATTAAACAAATGGAAACATGCAAACCACATTTCATTAGGTTAAAAATATTAACATTGCCTTGTCTTTACATATATAAGACCTATGTAAAATGTAACAGACCAATTTGCAAAATTTAATAGCGTGCGTCGAAAAGGAAATATTTAATTTTAGGCCGTCCAGAACAGCCTTTATGTCAAAAAGTATATTTGGAATGGCGCCCAGAATATTTAACAAATTACCATCGTCAATTCTAAAGTTAGACGACTTAATAGAGTTTAAAAAAACATTGTACACGTTTTTAGCATTCCAGGCAACACACAACTCAAGAATATTTAAATGACATTATTTCTTAGTATCCCTAGGTACTAAGAAATAATGTCATTAACTTAGCATTGTGACAACTTGCATGCGATATATATGACCAAGTTATATTTGCATGTCTGTATGACGAAACATGTAGATCGCATCATCCTTCTAACGTTATTCCCGGTTGTGCCCCTAAAGGAGCCCGGGGTTCGCTTTGACACCTAATCCCAAGATTTGGCATAGGCACTAGTTTTACGAAAGCGACCGCCATCATCTGACCTTCCAACCCATAGGGAAAACTAGACATTATTGGGATTAGACCGGTTTCCTCACGAGGTTTTCCTTCACCGTAAAGCTAACGGTAAATATTCCGTACATAAGTTCCGAAAAACTCATTGGTACGAGCCGGGATTCGAACCCACGACCGCCGCTTGACAAACGCATGCCTGAACCACTAGGCTACCGTAGCTCTCTAGAGAAACATGTATATCTGTATATATATTTTTTATTTATATTTTAATTAATTTACCTATTTTGTACCATGTTTTGAGCAAATAATAAAGTTCTGATTCTGATTCTGAAATGTCGGTGCAGTAGTAGCCTTTAGAGAAATGTACAGCCGTAAGCTAATGTATACTTACCCATTACTAAGCCTGTAATTATTTATCACTCTAAAATATTACAAAAACATAATCTTCTATGGTTCTGCGTCAAAATTAAAGTGGTGGTTTAGCAGTAAAAATCTATATAGCAAAATGACCACATTGCGTAAGGGCTCGTCCAGAAATCATGTGATCATAATTTGGCCTACTTTTGCCCCTCCTCCCCTTTGGTGATTATAACGCTACCCCCTCCCCCCATTCAAGATCACGTGTATTTTTGGGACTAAGTATGAATTAAGTAAGTCAATCGAAAAAAATAGTGAAAATTGATTTTAATTTAAGCCATCTCACGCTAGGTCATTCCCACACAATGGGCCATCCTGACACATCATACGGGACGCGGATATGCGATTGAACGAGTAATAGTTAGTTAGTTAGTTAGTTAGTTAGTTATACTGGGCTCTTTTCCGCAAGTCGACATCCAGTGTGCCTATTTTGCGTGAAATGGTGGGGTAGCGCTATTCTAACCACCCCAGCTCCTCTAGAAAGTTGGTGAGTGCCATTGTGTTCCTGACTGCGTTCCGTAGTGTGTAACGAGACATAAATCTGTCGTACTCCCTTTAACGATAGTTATGATGGGTCAGAAGATGATACGGCCGTATCATCTTAGTTTTGCCACTCGGCACCATCGTTTGGCGCGCATCATTATGGTATAAACATAAACATAAACATAAACATAAACATAATTTATTGATAAAACATAAAGTACATCAGTTTTACTATAGACTAGGAGCTTACTATTAGAGATAAATAACACATGTGCCTGAGCTAGGATACCCTGTTTCAGGCAAAAAAGAACTAACAATTATAAATCAAGTTATTCATACCTAGTCTAGCCATAAGTTCTGTTACTGGCAGTTAACAATGATTTTAAGAAAAATAATAATTCGAATTTCGAATGTTGTGTTTTGACGTAAGTACTTGGATGTTTTTGCCACCATTTATATACAATATAATATTAAAATAAGTAAATTAATAATGGAGTGGGGTGTCAAAGAAAATAGAATTGCTGTGATTGCTCTGCATAAGGTAGGAATGGAGCCGTCCCACATTTTTGAGACACTAAAAAGTTAGAGATCAGTCGAATGTTTGTGTATCGTACCATTCAAAGATACACCAAAACGTCCTCTGTCGATGACAGTAAAAGATCTGGCCGACCACGTACTGTTAGAACAAAACAAGCCGTTAATGCTGTAAGGGCCAGAATTCGCCGAAATCCCATAAGAAAACAGAAGATCCTTTCTAAGGAAATGAAAATACCACCTAGGACACTTTCGCGTATAATCAAAGATGACTTGAGTCTTGCAGCTTACCGACGATATACAGGACATATGTTAAATCAGTCACTAAAGGACAAGAGAGTTGAAAGATCAAAAAGCCTTTTATCTCGATACGCACATGGGAAATATAAAAATATTCTTTTCACGGATGAAAAAATTTTTACTATCGAGCAGCACTACAACAAACAAAATGATAAAGTGTACGCACACAACTCTCGAGAAGCTAAAGAGATAGTTGGAAGGATTCAGCGAGGTCATCATCCCGCTTACGTCATGGTTTGGTGGGGTGTGTCGTATCAAGGCGTCTCTGAGATCCATTTTTGCGAAAAAGGAGTGAAAATTTCAGCTAAAGTGTATCAGGACACGATTTTAGAAACAGTAGTTAAACCACTAAACGACACAATGTTCAAAAATGTACACTGGACCTTTCAGCAGGACTCAGCCCCGGGTCATAAAGCTCGCACCACCCAGATTTGGCAGCAAAGGAATGTTCCGGACTTCATCAAGGCAGATGATTGGCCCTCTTCCAGTCCCGACTTAAATCCCCTGGACTATAAATTGTGGTCAGTGTTAGAGGACATGGTCTGCTCTAAACGCCATGCCAATATCGATTCTCTAAAAAAATCTTTGAAGGTAGCAGTGGCAAATTTCCCAATGGATACAGTGCGTGAATCTATAGACGTGTGGCCGGATCGTTTGAGGGCGTGTATTAAAGCTAAAGGCGGGCATTTTGAATAAAAAATATATTGTTTAGAAACCTTATTAACTTACCTATAAATAAACATTTACTTATGGTAAATTAATTACATCCTTTTAAAAATATGTTTCATTTCATTTGTAACAGAACTTATGGCTAGACTAGGTAATATAATACAATATCACTCTTATTGGCTAGTATAAAATAGGAACTTATAACCTAGGCGCTAACTATGAAGATATAAAAAAATATAATTTTATTTTAAAACGATAAATAATTTCTCTGTATCGTCATAGGACATATTCTGTAGGGCTTCTCGTAGCGTTGATTTACATTTCATGTAGTTTAGAGGATATAAACCTAGCCGCGCATTAAGTCTATTGTAAAGAAGTGGACCTAGGAAAACAAAAAATCTAGAAGAGAAAGCGTGTCGTTTTTGCGTATATTTACGACAAACAAAATCTTTACGCCTTTTACAGGCATGATCAGTGTTGTAAGGGGTTACAGCGTGCTGTTTTAGAACTGTGTGCAATATACGTAGTCGGTCCCAAAGTTCTGTCACTGGCATATTATTTTTAAATTTAGAAGATGATTTTAAGAAAATTTTATTGCATTCCATTTTTGAATGTTTGGACAATTATTTTAAAACAAAAAACAGTCATTCGTTGCAATTTCTCACGATGGAGTGGACATTGAAAGAAAACCGAATAGCTGTTTTAGCATTGCACCGCTGTGGGCACTCGCCAAGTACGATTTTCAAGTTGCTCAAAAAGTACAATGAAGTCTCCAGTGTTGAGGACAAGAAAATAATTGGCCGGCCTCGCTCCGTACGAACACCAGCAGTGATCAAAGCGATCAAGGCGCGCATAGCAAGAAATCCTGTCCGAAAACAGAAATTGATGGCTTTGCAGATGAGTGTCAGTAGAAAAACCGTCAAAAAGGTTTTAAACGAAGATCTTAGTCTACGAGCATACAAAAAAAAGCGTGGGCACTTACTTAATGCCCGTCTAAAAACAATAAGGCTTAAAAGATCCCGGAAGTTGTTAAAGCGGTACGCGAAAAATCGACACCGTGATATCCTCTTTACAGACGAAAAGATTTTCGATATTGAAGAGAAGTACAATAAACAGAATGATAGAGTGTACGCTAGGAGCTCTGAAGAAGCAGGAAAAAGAGTTCCGCGGGTGCAACATGGGCATCATCCATCATCAGTGATGGTCTGGTTGGGTGTATCTTATTACGGGCCAACTGAGGTTCATTTTTGCGAAAAAGGTGTCAAAATCAGTGCGAAAGTATACCAAGAGACAGTTTTGGATAAGGTTGTCAAAGATCTGCCCAACACGCTATTTTCGGGACATAATTTTGTGTTCCAGCAGGATTCTGCGCCAGCACACAAAGCCAAGACCACTCAAGCCTGGTTTGACCGTCAAAAAATCGACTTTATAAGACACGAAGATTGGCCTTCCTCTAGTCCGGACCTTAATCCTTTGGACTATAAAATTTGGCAGGTCTTAGAGGGGAAGGTCTGTGCTAAACCACATAAAAATTTGGAGAGCCTAAAGTCATCTTTAAGAAAAGCAGTCACTGAGATAGATATGAAAATGGTGCGTGCTGCGATAGACGACTGGCCGCACCGATTAAGGGCCTGTATTAAAAACAAAGGAGGTAATTTTGAATAATTTTGAGTAATTTTAATTCTTTATTAAATGTACTTTAAATCGGTATATAATTTATTAAAAATTGATTGCTACTTTTGTTTTTATCATTATTTTCATTTGTGACAGAACTTTGGGACCGACTAGGTAAACAATTGGCGAACTGTTAAAACTTCAGATAATTTATACAGAAGGTTAGTGGGGAATTGATAGGGGCGGAAAGTAGAAACCTTGAGGATTGCTCTCTGGGCTCTTTCTAGGTTTAGTAAAGTGGTTTTAGCCAAGCCACCCCACGTAGAGATGCAGTAAATTAATACAGATTGACATAACGCAAAGTAAACTTGTTTGATTATGTGCGAGTCTGCAATCGTACGTAATTTTTTGAAAATAAATATTAACTTACGAACTCTAGTGCACAACGCTTCCACATGATGCCGAAAAGAGAGGGTCTCATCAATTATGATACCTTAATACTTTATTTTGCTTGTGGTAGCAATACCCGGACATGCACACTGGTTATTTGTGGGATGTTTACAATTGTGAGCATAGAGGTTAAGGTTAGTCGGAGCTAGTTTCGATTTGCGCATGGAGAACTTTATAACATTGGTTTTATCCGAATTCAGGGTTAGTAGGTGATGTAGAAGCCAGCTACTTACAATATTAAAGCCGCGCTGTGCATATTCATAGACTTGCTCTACTGAGTTTGCAGAAAAAAGTAGGACAGTGTCATCAGCGTATGAAATTATTTTTCCACAGTCGATTTTAAGATTACAAAGGTCATTTATATAAATTAAGAACAGCGTAGGACCTAGAATACTTCCCTGTGGGACCCCAAAAGAGGCATTATTAAGGTCAGAACTCATGACATTGTCTAGTTTTGTGCGTTGCGTGCGACCATCTAAATAGTCTGCAAATAGCTTGAGCTGTGTACCTCTAATTCCTAATAATTCAAGCTTGTGAAGCAGGATGGGAACGGAGACGGTATCGAAAGCTTTAGCAAGGTCAAGGAAGATTCCCAAAGTCTGATTACCCTTGTCTAGTTCTTGCACTAAGTAGTCGGTCAATTCGTGTACGGCGTCGGCAGTTGATAGTTTCGACCTAAATCCAAACTGACTTGTAGACAAAATACCGTGGCTCTCTAAATATTGGACAAGCCTATTATTGATGATTTTTTCTAATATTTTAGACGTCGAAGGTAGTATAGAGATAGGTCTATAATTTGACACCTGGTCTTTGCTACCAGATTTGTATACAGGAACCACAATAGCTTTTTTCAGACATTTAGGAAATATACCTTCTGAAAGGCATTTTTGAAAAATGAATGTAAGAGGAGGAACCAGGATGTGTCTGAATTGCTTGAGTATTTTATTAGATATACCATCCCAACCCGTAGCCGACTCATTTTTTAAGCACATAATTATCCGTTCCACCTCTCGTTCGTCAGTATTTATCAGCACAAATGATTTTAATGTACTATTGTGGTTTGAAAAACTATTAGGGAGGGGTAAAGGCAGGTTGCGCTGGACTTTTTCAGCTAATTTTCTTCCTATGTTTACAAAAAAGTCATTTGCGCAATTAGCAGATGTTAAAGGTGATGAGCAAACTTGTGACAAACTTGAACATGATTCACGTTGTTTTGCTGAGTATGTAACGTTTTTAATATACTTCCAGACTAGTTTACTGTTTGTTCCGGCCAATTCGAGTTGTTTTTTGTCGTAGTTAGATTTTACTTTTTTGAGTAAGTCATTACAAAAATTACGATATCTTTTGTACGATAATTGTAGTACTAAATTGTCTGGATTTGATTTAGCTTTAAGATGCAGTTTGTCCCTGTGTTTCATGCAACGGATAAGTCCGGGTGTAATCCAAGGTTTAATGTTAAAATATTTACTACTAACACGTAGGTTTACGGTATTACTCAATATTGCTTGCTGGACTTTTTGAATAAGGTATGACATGCTAGTGTTTGCGTCAGCGGAATTGTAAACTGGGCCAAATTCAATGTTACATAAATCACGTTCAAGTTTGTTTACATTTAATTTAGAAATTATTGGCGTGCGTGCTGTATATGGTAATTTACGAAATATTGAAATTAGGGGGGTATGAGAAACATATAGAGTAAAAAAATAACGCGTGATTTCTTCCCGTGATCATTTGTCTGACCCTCCCCCCACTCCCCCCCCTCCCCCCCATAAACGAGCGCATGGTTTCTGGACGAGCCCTAACGGCTACAAATGGGTCCCCATCGCTTAATAATGACTTCATCTCGATTGCCTTCACTGGAAATAATGAATTTGGTAGTGATTTAAGGCTGAACATGTTTTTAAACGAAGTATTTACTTTGAGAACCGATAATAAGTAATAAATTATACCTATTGCCCGCAGTCAGTAACCTCTTAATTACTGACCGTTCAGCCTCAGAAGTGGCGATTTAGCGAAAATTGCTAACTGGGGTTTTATTCATCTTAACTAGGTATTGAATTGGAATCGCATTCGAATTTCTCAAACCAAACTTATCAGAAAATACTAATTAAATATGAATTTAGTTTTTTTTATTGACTTATTAATTTTGCAATTTGTTGACATGTATTATTTATTAATACCAATATCGCATTGTTTAATATCTGACGATCACAATATAGATTCATATAAATTGATAATGTGTAATTTAAAGTGCAATTGTATATTGTGCAATGATTAAATCTAAATCTATATCTGTAAATTCTTAACGCAGATACATTGATAAAACCCCGACACAACAAACACGGCTAAGAAACGTCTCGACAGACAAGACTTTAAACTCAAAATACCGCTACGCAGCCACAGACAGACAAACATTGTAGTTGGGGGTTAAAATGTGTAAAACAAGCAAAACTAGAAAAAAACTCGTTAGCGCGATTAAGGTATCGACGTGGACGGTACAGCGCCATCTATATACAATTTCATATCAAAGTGTTGCGTGCACTCGTTTTAACACGCTATCATGGCGCACGTGAGGTAAACGTGAAATGATTTTATAAAAACCGGCCAAGTGCGTGTCGGGCCACGCGCAATGTAGAGTTCCGTAGTTGCCTGTCTGTATTTGTTACTTCGGCCAAGTAAATTGTGCGTTTGCGTTAGCCGAATTTGTACGAAAACTGGCCTTTTCAAGTAAATTTTAAGTTGGTTAACTATTACGCGATAACTTTTCGCACTGAGTTGAAAAATGGTTAACCCATATTATTTTTGAACAAGCTATCCAACGATACCCCACACCATGTGGGTTACGAGAAAAAAATAATACATTCCAATTCTTTTTAACCGACTTCAAAAAAAGGAAGAGGTTCTCATTCTCAAGTCGGTTGTATTTTTTTTAATCATTTTTTTCAATGTTTGTTACCTCAGAACTCCGTTATTGATGAGCCGATCTGTAATTTTTAGGGTTCCGTAGTCAACAAGGAGCCCTTATGCTTTCGTCATGTCCGTCCATCTGTCTGTCCGTCTTCGGCTTAGCTCAGTAACCCTTACAACTAGAAAACTGCATTTCGGCGTGGGTATATAAACCAATCACGCCGACAAAATAGTAGAATAAACTCCGGAAAAAAAAAATTTTTTGGGTATTTTTTTTCTCGTTAAACCTATAGTGAGGGGTATCGTTGGATAGCTTGTTCGAAAATATTATGAGTTTTTCAAAACTATTTTTCAACTCAGTTATGCATTTGCGAGATAATGGGATTTAAAGCCCTCATTTTTGTTCGAGTCGTGTCGGCTGCCGGCTAAATGGCTACTACTGGGGACGTGAAAAAATTCGTGGCAGTAGTACATATAATGAATTTAAAAGGAAAACTATCACAGTTAAGTAGACATAACTAGTTAACGAAACTACTTTTATTATTACCTGTTATTGTGTACAATAAAGTGCTTATGTATGTATGTATGTATGTACATACAATACATACGTTTGAATAGGGAGGTGAAATTCGGCCGAGCTTACTGCGGACTCTTAAGTCCGCATTCTGTGACAGACAGGCAACTACAGAACCCTACCCTGCGCGTGGCGCGACAGGTGGGTCCCATTTAAAAAAAAAAAACAGTTGGGTGATGGGATCCATGACGAATTGAGGGAACTCCTCAATTATATTAGGCACGCGTGTAGTGATTTTGGTATTTTCTATTATAACTCGTGTATTTACACCCAGAAATCATAAATTTGGTGGAGTGGAATTGATGATGAAGACCACAGATGACTTATGGAATTCCTCAATTATGTACTTAAAAGTACAAAAGTATATCACAGATTCTGATAAGATTCCGTTGAAATAGCAACTATTAGAAGTGCCAAAGGTGATCCTTGTGGAATCGACGGAAGTCCTCAAATATTATCAGCCCACATACAGCGATTCGGTTTTTTTCTCTAATAATCAACGCATTTGTTCTCGGAAATGAGTTCATGTGGTAAATTGGAAAATAAATGTGGAAATGTTTTCGTGGCTTGGCGGAGTACTAAATTGAAGTCGGTTAAAACTTTGTTTTTAAAGTAAATTATTCAAGATTTGATTCTACCATTTTGTCGGCGTGATTAATTTATGTACCCATGCTCAATTACAGCTTTCTAGTGGTAAGGGTCACTAGCTAAGCCGCAGACGGACAGACAGACATGGGGAAACTATAAGGGTTCCTTGTTGACTACGGAACCCCACAAATTCGATTACTAGAGGATCCCTGCCCTGATATTTGAAGTGGCATTCAATTTGCTTCCCTACTCCGCTTACTGGCTTACTTTTGGAAATCACGACGAGACAACCCTCTAAAACCAGGTGTAAACCTAAAACGAACGGGTTTCACTACCGAAAGCATTGATATTTACTACTCTGCCAAAGTGTGTTTCAAAGGATTTCAGTAGTTTTCCGGCGAAAGATGGTTAAATTTGGACCTTACGAAGTACTAGTAAGGTCAAAATACGATTGTTTCAAAGAGGACTGAAAGTAATCCAGTTTTTTTTTCTCGTGGATGGGTATTAAGTACGGTCACGTGTAATGGTGTTGCACTTAGGGATTGATTTATGGATTCGACCTATTTCAAAGACAGGTCGTGACATCGCCAATTTTGTAAGCATCAGGCTGCTATATCACGGTCGTTATTATTATATCTACTACATAATTCTAGGACTAACAATTTGCGAAACACGAGCGGTTTTTATCCTAAGATTAATCCTTTTAATTTTGACTTTTAACCACAATTTAAGTCTGTATTCTTGTTTGGTCTTATCTAGATATAACCGGTTCGGGCCAATATCCGTGTGTGTGATGATTTCCGAAACACAGTTTTTCTTGGTCATCAGGTCATCGCATCAGTCATTCAATTATTTATTCTTTTTGTTTTATTTTCTCTGAATTATCTAGAAGAATGTTAATACAGCACACAGCGACTGCAGCCGAGCGGTAAGACACGCGACTTACAATCTCCGGATGCGGATTCGAACCCCGGCTCGAGTACCACAGGGTGTTTTAAAACAATTTTGTACGAGATATTTGGTATATTGTAACACTGGCTTTTCGGTGAAGGAAAACAAAATTCAGTCTAGTCCCAATAAGTTCTAGTTTTCCCTCTGGGTTGGCAGTCGCTTTCGCAAAACTAGTGCTTACGCCAAATCTTGGGATTAGGTGTCAAGCGACCCCGGGCTCGTTTCGGGCTCTATCGGGAAAAGCGCTCGGAGGGTGATAGTGGTATGTTTAATCCAGTCTTTCATATTATTTTTCTCTCATTAAATAATAATAAATATTGCGACTCATTTTACACAAATTGATCGATTGTAGCCGGCATACAGGGCGTCCTAATACTATGCGACATGAAGGGAAAGTACCTTAAATAACATAGAAAAAAAAAACAAAGAAGCCTTTATGTTATTATTAAAAGTTAGTAACGGTTGGTTTGGTTGCGAATCGTGGACTCTGACACTAAAGGAAGAAAACAAGCTACTTGTTGGCGAACGGAAGATACTTCGGAAGATCTTGGGCCAAGTGCGGAGGGAAGATGGTAGCTGGAGAATCCGCAAAAACCAGGAACAGGAAGATATGGTGTCCGAGCCCGTCGGGGCCCATCGGATGCTGAGTGTATAAAAGTAGTCCAGTGCATTTTAGTATCACACAAACGCGCAGACCCTTACGTAAGAATGCTCTAATCCATAAAATACATCGTGTTTCAACGGAAACGTTCGTGTTTGTCGTGCTACTTCAGTCTACCTCAGTACATCTGATCTGAATCTGAATCTGAATGCTGACTGTACGTATTAACCGTATTCCAAACTGGTGCGGTGCGAGTCAAACTGAATTGAAATTATTTGCGGTTACCGGACGATTTGCAGAGTTTAATTGCACCAATTTAAAATTTGGTGCACAGATAACGATGCGCTGTTGTTTGCAGTGGCAAATTGATACTTTTTATTATTTCTTTACACACTTTATTAACTATTGGTAAATCGCCAATAACTGGCCACCTTTCAATAACTAGCCACGTTATACTAAAAATAAACTCTCTGCCGCTAGAAACAGAATCAATTTAGTAAATAGAATAGTATAGAATACCTAAAATGAATCCTATTATTGGTCAATAGATTTCTTTTTTGTAAGAAGTGGCCAGTTATTGAACGGTGGCCAGTCATTGTTGATTTACCCTACCTGCGTTAAAAAAGGTCATGATTTATAATTTGTAATTTTTAAGAAGCTCCGATAGCCTAGTGGTTAAGGCATGCGGCTACCAAACGGTGGTCGTGGGTTCGAATCCCGGCTTGTATACCAATGAGTTTTCTTTTCGGTGAGGGAAAAACATCAAATTCAACAAATTCCCCAACCCGCACTGGGCCAGCGTGGGGACTACTGCCCGTTCCCTCTCATCCATGAGGGGAGGCCTGTGCTCAGAAGTGGGACGGATATAGACTGATTCAACATATTCATTTTACAGGGACCGAACAACCCTTTCCTTTGATTAAGTCACTTAACCCTTGTTAAAGTAATGGTAATGGTTGACGACATAAAATCTGCACCGATTTGCCACACAATTTATTGGAGGAATCGGTAAAAAATATATTTCCCCAGCTATACCCAAATGGTATGAGTATGCACTTATTGTCATGGAAATCATTTTAAATAAGGAAGACTAGGAAACCACATTAGACCACACGAATACATGATTAGCGCTGAATGGCTTTTAAGTAATCCAAGGACATTATAAACCCAGAAAAGTGTGAAATGGGGGTGAAAGTTTCAACGGGAGTTTGATAATTAATGCGTCGCCTCAAAAGCTTCTAATGGCTAACATCTCTTAATGTGGTTATTGAGTCTATGCGGATGAAAATAGCGGCAAAAGCTAGTGTAATATAGGATTACTTGATTTATTATTTGACAACGCTTTCTGCAGAACTCTCTCAGAAGTGCACTTAGTCAAATGTTTCACCCACCTACAAGAAAGTTTTATACAAAGTTATGGTCCAAATCTCATAACTACCTTGCTGACACTTAACGAAACTTCGAACTACTTATAGTTCGGAGCACAGCTTTACGTCACATTGCTAACTTCACACTTTTCATTCGTTATAACTTCATATTTTCAGAAAAACACACAAACAGCGGTTGCCTAACAGTGTGTCCGCTGTTTATATAATGTAATGCTGTTTCAATAATATTTTTTTTCACCCCCCCTTCTGTTTCCGCCCCAGTCCAAGGTGGCTCAGTTCGGGTTGCACACGGCGGTTCCAAAACGCTTCGGGAGCTCAAATACCGCGAGCAATCCGGTTGCCTCTCGGACACTGAGAAGCATCATTGCTTTTATAAATACTGTTTACTATAGTCGAAATAAAGTTATAGTGATGGTAATTTATTTTGTAAGTATAGGTACAACACGATCATCTTTGGTTCGAATCTGCATATATTATTGAGGTTCAAGTAGCCATTCTAGGTTGATACCGATGTAATAGAGGTTTTGAGTCAAAATTTATTATTACTTGAAAAGAAACAAGGCAAAAAAATATGCCTAGTGACGGGGGATTGTCCTGGGATTTTCCCATTCAAATATCTCAAAAAATTATGAAGCTGCAACCGGTTTAATGTTGCTTGTTAGAAAGAGAAAACGTTAGCAGATCATGACGTCACGACCTTCGAGTGCCATAGTAAATGCCTAGTAGTCCTTAAAACATTATTTTATATTACGATGGTGGCAAACAACCAGGGCTTGCCAGGTAGTAGTCACCGTAGCCTAATGGACGTAAACATCAGAAGAATCACAAACATGTTGCATACTTACTTACTAAATGCTGTGGCGCAACGACCCAAAGTGGATATTGGCTTCCGACACTATGTAGGGAACTTTATTAATGTGAGGGTTCGTTGTGTTGACGGCTATAAACAAACTCAGAGCCCTCACTCTCAATAAATTGGTACATGGGATAATCAGCTGTTTCATACCCTCAATAAACCTAACCCTGGACTTTTCTTAGGAGCAGTTCTTGATTACTTTTCCAAACTCGTATTTTATTACACAATCATCATTCTAAAAGCAACCTTTACACACATAAAACAAAGGTCATTTTTGAAACAACGTATACGTAAGATACGAAGCCTTAATAATCCGGCGCATCGGTTTATCGATACACAGACGGTGTTATTACGATCGTAATTTTCAGTCGTGCGGTGGTGAGACTGTTAGAATTTTAACTTTACGCCTTTGAGATAAGATTGGTATTTCTTCTATTCGTTTGTGGATGTTGTTGGATATCTTTGATTAGCCTCGCAGCGGGGGTAGCATTGTCCGTATCACAATTGTATCGTCCGTCATATTGGACATAGTCTATTTTAGTTTAAAGGTATGACATGGTATATGTACCTAGGGTATTCCTTTATTCTGTTAATCCTTTCGAAAAGCTGTTTACCTACAGTCATACCAAAACCACCGAGTAAATAATAGTTCTTACGTTAGTTATGTACTCACATAGGGTCCTCTGTCTGATAAAACCGATGTTTGGCACCTAGACAACTCAAATCATGGCATCCCGCCCAACCACATATATTCAGAGCAATAGAAAAAGAGAGAGAAAAAAAGGTATGTTTTTTTGTCCCGAGGCAGCCCGTTGAAACAGCGGTTGCCTGGAAGTGTGTACGCTGTAATGAAATGCGGGTCTAAACCGAATACCTGGCGACAAATTTTTTTTCACCCCCTCTCCAATTTCCGCCCCAGTCCAAGTTGGCATTAGTGAGTAAATTGTATGCACCCTTATTTTTACACTGTCGTTAAAATCTAACAGATGTTACAAGTTAAGTGTTACATATCCCAAACCCGACATTAAGATAATGTATTTGCCTATATAAACAGGTTTGGCAGATGTACCAAACTGTCGAGTCTTAAAACCCTAATTGATACTGATAATGAAAGGGTGCCAAAATCAAAGTACGCATTGGTATAATGGCGACACCGTACCAATTTCACGCCTGTGAACTGACACGATTAGGCGGGAATGAATTGATTAAAAGCATTTCAATTCCAACCGGAATTGTGGGCGGAAATAGTAGAAATGTTTAAATAGAAACCGCACAATCTAATTCTTTGGAATGTCAAGATGGGACGTGCAACTCGCAAAATTTCAACGTTTTCGTCGAACGAACTTGTCAATACAACCGCTCAGAACATATTAAAATCAATTTGCGATGCGTTTATGTTTCTAAAATGCCTCAGAACTCAAGACCGGTATTTTGTCACAAACATTTTAATATGGAGTACATTTTCAAGACGAAAATGAATAGGCACTATCAAGGTATGCATGTAACACCCTCGGCCATCATCAGATGAGAAAGTGGTTAGTGGATAGTGGTGGTAATTACCTATTTTTATGTAAAAATATACGTGTTTCAAATCAAATCAAATCTTTATTTTACATAAAAGTGTGGTACAAAAACTGGTATAAAATGATATCATGGTCACACACATTCCACCAGAAACTGGCATGCAAAATGAACATAAAATGACACAATTTTAATTACATTGCTAAAATTTCATAATTACAATTATATTACTAATATGTCATAATTACAATAATAAATGTCAAGTTCAATGTTTAATAAATAATAAATGTCAAGTTCAATGTTTAAAATAATAAAAATATTCTCCTACAGAGTAAAAACATTCTTGTACGAGCCAGTTCCTAAGTTAACGCTTAAATAATGTAATAGGCAAAACTTTGATGTCATCATGCAAACGATTAGAAATGTCAATGGACTTACAGCATACGTTATTGCTACACAATTGTGTCTTACGACAAGGACCAACGAGACGGTTTGGATATCTGGTACTATCGACAACACAGCTGACCACTGGTGAACCTTAAGGGCATTGTAATAAGGTTCTAAATAAACACAGGATGGTCAGTTAACAGTGTTGTCGTTTGTACGAAAGTTGCATGTATCTTTATAGGTTTTGAAAAGTTCCGGGTGAGCCTTGACAAATAAACAACTTTCATATATATAAATACGAGTACTTGGCACAGTCAACAAATTGAGATGTCTAAATAGCGGCCTACAAGATGTTAACACGTCTACGTTACAGATCGCTCAGATGCAGTTTCTGTGCTAAAAGTGCGCGTTTCTTTCAATCTGGGACTCTATTTGCCCATTGAGTTGGAACCGGTTTGGTATTTGCTAGCTGTCATATTTCAGTAAAGATGAGTGGTAACACTCGTCCTAAGAATGAGCTCCTTGAGACAGAGTCGAGATTTTGTAATTTGTCCCGTAGCAAAATTTTAGACGCCACTGGAACCGTTTGATTGTTACAATTATACCAATTTTATTCACAGTCAAAATTCATAGTTTTTTTATCATTCAATTTAGGCATTTTATATGCACCTATGCTACCTAAGTATTCCAATTTTGTACAGTCAAATAAAGTCATTTTCTTAGTAGGGCAGTTTCATGTAATAATGTGGACAAAAGCACCAAACTTTTTTTCAGATACTTGTTAGGTTAGCTTTAAGTTTTTGATAGGAACCAACACCTCCGTCCTAACAAGTGCCTGAAAAAAAAATGGTGCTTTGGTCCAGCGTGTCCGCATTTACGATAATTTGTTCAAACACTCTCACTATTAAGCGCGCCGAGCTTTATGGCATTTAACAAATGTAAGCGAATACGTATTTAACTCCCTACCGCAGAATGAAAGCTCTGGAGTGTTTAATAATTTTGTTAGTGCGTGTGCCATTAAAGTATTAACTTATGTTGACCACAAATACTCTTATCTAAGTCGCGCTCGCTTGCACACGCGCCTAGTTAATGTGTTAGAATGAGAAAGCAAGGCACGTATGCCCCGATAGAGACTGGCAAAAAGTGATTTTTAAAGGGTAGCTCTAAAACTAGCGACAATTAATTCCGAAAAAAAAAACTTTGACGGTAGTAGGTATGACGCCAACCATTTCATTGTTTGACCATTTTTAGAACAATTTTCAAATCAGGGTCTTTTTATTTAAATTCAAATTCGCTTCTGCTTCTAAACTATAAGTGTGTAGTTTGTGTATTTTCGGGAACAGAATCAATACACATTAATCTTAACACCAGGTGACGCGGTGATCTGCGCCCCTCCGCCACAAGTCTCGCAAAGGCCAAAAAATGTCTTCACTCGATAGGACCCAAGATTTACAACAAGTTGCCCCAAGATGTCAAAAGCGCGCCGAGTATGAGGTGTTTTGTTAATAGACTTAAAATTAAACTAGCATCCGATGCATGCTATTCCATAAACGAAGTTGTGAATTAAATAGATATGTACACTGACAGCCAAACAACTTTTCAACTGGCTTGCTGCCCAACCTACTGATACTATAAGGTAGTATAAATATATCTTTCTTCCGGAAAGAGTGACAAATAAATAAATGTAATAACTAACCATAATTATACCGTATTGTAAACTAAGACATACTTACCTAAATGTTGTAATATTATGTATAAATGTTATGTAAGTTCTTGATAAAAATTGACATGTAAAACTACGTTTTATCAAGGAATAAATGAAATGAGAAAATCCAAATAATCATTGATAATTTTCTTCTTAAATTCACAGACAAAATGCTATTTTTATAGCGATTTTCGCTAGTATGTATGCGTGGACAAAGAGCATCAAAATAACAGTAGCGAGAGAGCGCAACAACACATTTTTATTCGAGACAATTTTTTGAACGCGGAAATAGAAGTTGATTAACATTCAATCGAAAAGTTTATTGTGATTGAAGAAATTATTTAAGACAGAACTGACATCCCTAAACTGGGATTGCATATTTTCAACCAACAATACGGCAAACGAAAATTATAAACTATTTGACAATGCTTTGAAATAATCTTGAAATAAATGCATTCCTACAAAACACTTAAAATAAAACCTAAAAAAAAACAATAAACACCTGGATTAAAAACAGATTGCCATAAAAAGAGACTTAAAGCTATTAGTATCACAGACAAAACACAAAATTTTACGAAATTACTATAACAAATATTGTAAAATATTTAAAAAAGCTGTGTGTAACATCCAAGAAATTAAGCAATAAACAAAAATTCGAAAGTTCAAATTATAAAACCAAATTTATGTGACATAAATAAACACAGAAAAAAATAAAAACACATTTAAAAACAAAAATAATATCCAAATCAAAACAATAGACGGAAACCTCCTAAATAACCCCAAAAAAGTCGCGAATGAGTTTAATAAGTTTTTCTCGTCCATAGGATATTCTCAATCGTCGCGTAAAATCCCTTTAACGATTACAATAAAAACACAATTTTCTTAAGCCCTCACAATAATAAAGAACCTTAAAAACAAATCATCCTTTGGCATAAATGAGATCCCACCCACTTTAATAAAAAGTTGCGCGGAGTTGCTTGCTGTCCCGTATTCTAAGCTAAATAATCAATCATTTTCGGAAGGCGTTTTCCCAGACGCTTTAAAACTGTCCGTTGTAAAGCTAATTCATAAAAGAACCGGCTAAGGGCGAGTCGGACTCGCGCACGAAGGGTTCCGTACCATTATCTATAAAAACAGCAAAAAAAAGTTTGTTGTATGGGAGCCCCCCTTAAATATTAATTTTATTAAATTTTTAGTATGTGTTATTATAGCAACAACAGAAATACATAATTTGTGAAAATTTCAACTGTCTAGCTGTCGCCGTTCTTGAGATACAGCCTGAAAAAAAAAACGATTGTTCTATGAAAGCACCCCTTAAATATTTATTTTATTTTGTTTTTAGTATTTGTTGTTATAGCGGCAACAGAAATACATAATTTGCGAAAATCTCAACTGTCTAGCTCTCGAGGTTCTTGAGATACAGCCTAGTGATAGTGACAGACAGACGGACAGACGGACAGAGAGCGAAATCTTAGTAATAGGGTCCCGTTTTTACCCTTTGGGTACGGAACCCTAAAACGGGCAATATTAGATGTGAATAATTTAATTACCGCCCAATTGCGCTACTACCAACATCGGCAAAATATACGAAACAGCAATGATAAAACGTATCTACTCCTATTGCGAAAAATTTAAAATACTTAACGATAATCAAAACGGCGGCTTTAGAAAAAACCGCTCCACAATCCTTGCTATTTATAAATATGTCCAACAAATTCTACATGAAGTACATGACAAAAATATGCTATGTGCCTCTCGCTCGTATGAGTAAAGCCTACGATAGTCTCCTACAGCATACTTTTGGATAAGCTATAAAATATGGGAATTAGAGGCCATGCCCTAAACTGGTTCAAATCTTACCTTACCCCAATAATATGAAGAATGGCCTTCAATATGAAGAAATTGAAAATGTGAATTTTGAGATGGCAACAATACAACATATCAGATCAGATATCCATGATCCAGATAGATCCCCATGGAAGGCTCTATTCCGCAGGGAAGCTTACTGGGATGTGTATTATTCCATACGTACATAAACGACCTCCCAAATGTATTAGACTACCACTGCAGTCTCTTCGCAGATGACGTTTCTATACTAGTTCCATGTTACGACGCTAATGAAATTGAAATAAAACTAACTTCAATCCTCAATAGAACTGTACATTGGCTACAAAACCATAACCTAGAGCTTAATCTCAGCAAAATAAAAATTATTCAATTTTAATTCTGTCAAAAAGCTACTACCAATAGACTAAATATCTTGGTACAAAACTAGAAAATTTTAGTTCGGCAACACTACTAGGCTTACATTTGGACACTAGTATGAATTGGAAGTCGCACATCCAGACACTTTCAAAAAAACTACCTTCGTTCATCTATGCCCTTCAACATCTTAAGCGTGTAACGGACTTTAAGACAGCCCTTACGGCGTATTACGCATATGCATACTCCAGACTACCATATGGATTGATTATATTGTTGATTGATATTGTTTTATGGGGAAATGGTAGCGACATAGATAAATTATTCTCCAAAAAGAATGCATCAGGATACTTGCAAATATTGACCAAATGGAATCATGTAGACCTCATTTTATTAAACACCGTATTATTACCCTTACCTCCATGTACATTTTTGAAGTATGTAAGTTTGTCAGCAAACAGGCACCTATATACACAATTAATAGATACCAGACGAAATAATCGCCTAACCTTTCACCAAATTAAAAATATTTCATGTAGCCCACACCAATATGACAATTAAAATATATAATCACCTACCGAATACCTTAAAAAACGTTCAGAACGCCAACTTACTTACTAAACATTTAAAAACATATCTAATACAAAAGTGTTACTATAGTTTAGCGGATTATTTTAAGGACGCATTAATATAATATAATTTATTTATTAAGTAAAAATGGCAAATTTGAACAGTTGCAGAGCAAGCTAATTTAAAGCACGCTTATAAGCATAGCAACCTATCACTGCAATATCACATTTTGTCGATCTTTTATACCCACATTTGCTAAAAGTGGCGCTGGAATATACGTTTCATGTGCTCTGCCTACCCCTTTTGGGAATAAGCATGCTCTTTTTTTAGCACGTCTGTCTGTAGCTTTATGCGGTTATTTCTTCAACTGATATCGAAGATCTCAATGTGCCTTAACATTCACATTCAACACAGTTTTAAAAGCCGTTTAGTATTAACAGTTTAATCTTAAATACTGAAAAGACGCAAGTAAAAATAATCTTATTGTTTCATTATGTACATATTAGTTGTAATAAGTAGTATTCCGTTGTTCATTTTTTTTATTATTTATTATTTCAGTAAAGCACTGTACAATGACTTAAAACTAAATACAACGTCCCACAAAACTGTTTGCACAGTTTGACTGTGGGATCCAAGAGTCTATATAATTTGAGGTAGTCTTAATGATAATGAGTCTATATAAAGTGGCAAAGTCCTAATCAGTCTATATAATTAGTAAAGTCTTAAGAAGTAAGAACAGCTTTAAATGATGTTGTATAAAGTGGATAGGTAACTAGATATAAGATATAAGATATGAACCTTGGCAAGCCTGTGTTGGTTGAAATGTTATTTTAAGTCTCTTTCCCACGATAGGAAATCTAAGTTAAAGATAAAGATAAACGTATTATTACGGCATTTCAACTGGAATACGTTCATGAGTAAGGATAATAGGTAGTATTCATTTTAGCCCTGTCATATGTTTGCAGTGCCCTTGCAGGGCGTCACATGTAATAATAATAATAATAATAAGATACAGAAGGCGGTACTCCTGGATACTGCGCGGATAGTCAGGAGGTTCCTGTCTCTGTCGCCCTGACCGCCGGTAGCTTAGGCCCCGCCTCGCAGCCGGCTGCACCCTAGGTTAGGTTTTTATAATGATTTTATGTTTTGTATGTATAGTTTTATATTTAACTTTTTATAAAATTATTGTACAAACCTAACTTAAGATGAAATATGAATAAAGAGATAATAATAATAATAAATAAATAAATATAAGGGGACAATCTTACACAAATCGACCTAGTCACATAGTAAGCTCAGTAAGGCTTGTGTTATGGGTACTAGACGACGATATATATAATAGATATAAATACTTAAATACATAGAAAACATCCATGACTCAGAAACAAATATTTATGCTAAAAATATTTGCCCTTACCGGGATTCGAACCCAGGACCTTCAGCTTCGTAGGCAGCGTCACTACCCACTCGGCTAACCGGTCGTCATGTATACCTTTATTGTTTTCATCATCTGTAACCTGTAATGTGACACAATAAACACTTCTATTTCTTTTTCTAAAAGATGTGATCCTTTGTAGATAACAAACAAGTCTAACAGCAACAACAACACCAACAAGCCTTTTGTACCATTCATTCCTATAATAAAGATTAACGCCCTTATTCACAAAACTTAAAATACCTTTGCTAAATAAAATGTACTTTGTCCCTTTCTAACGAACACAAATGTTGAAGTGACAGATAAAGACAAACGAATTTCAACGCTATTTTAGGTAATATAGGCGTATGAATACGGCCGTAAATAAATAGATACATAAGATAAATTAAAATTAGGCGTATGTACATACCTACTAACGATCAATATTAGGTCGATAGACAAACAACCCAATTGCTGGTACGGCAAGATTGCTATTGTACGTACACACATACGAGTTGGCAATTTGTCGTTGTTACACATAGTCCTAAACTAAGCTAAGTAGTGCAAACAAGGGTACGGCGCAGAACACAGCACCGCGGTCCACGCGACGCCGCGTTGCACGGTGTTGAAACGCTTTGAGTGTGTGTTTTGCGTCTATTTGACAGCGATATACGGGATTTTTTTGAAGACTCCATTTTTTTCCAGGCATTAGGCATCATTCATAGATTTGATTTATGAAAAAAAAACAAGTTTTTGTTTTCAAAAATAATAATGACTATGTGGTGACCGAGGCGAATGTAACAAACTAGACACAAAATGTATTGTAGTGAGGGTAGTTCACATTTACATCAGGCTAGCCGCCCGATCAGAACGAGTTGCCCACTTAGTCGTTATCCTAATAAAAAAGCTTACGAGACTAAGGGCCTGTTTCACAATCGCCGGATAAAGTTATCTGCCAGCTAAAATTATTGCTATCCTTTTCTCCCGTCATATAAAAGAAAAGTGACAGCCAACATTTATCTGACGGATATGTTGTAACTGGAAATTGTGAAACAGGCCCTAAAAGTATATATAAAGAGTTTGTATACATGTTGACACTATAAAAGGATTATAATAGATATCAAAACATAATAAATTACAGTTATGAGTAATGCTTTGACTACACCTTACTGTAAAACTGTATAAATTTTGTACTTACGAAATACATAAATTATCACAAATCATGAAGTCGAAAACCGTCGAAAAAAAGTCTAACACAATTGGCCCCTGACACTTACGAGATAAAGTCGTATTCCCATACATTCGGAACTTGAGTAATTTCCCTCGAGGTTCACTTGTGGTAAGTGTTAAAGTGCGCCACAACAGTTATGGTGCTTCTACACTGGCTGTTATAAATGTTATATAACATCAACAACACGCCGTTGCGTTGCCATTATTCCCGTTCTCAGTATTGTCACAGACTGGAGAATGGTAAAAAAGTACATTTTATATATATAATTAATATTTATTAACTTAAATTAAGACAAAACATGAAGAACGAAACGATATAAACGCAATAATATTAAGTTAACTAAACATAAACTAAAAAATACTATCGAAATTGGGACCCCTTGGTATGGCGCCCATCACGCACGCAGCATCCCCGCGCTGGTTTGCGATAGCAATTCTCTGCGCAAGAAAGCTGCCCGCGCGATGGTCGCTCGTAGCCTTCTTAAAGGAGGTATTCCACTTGTCAAAGATTTTTGTCCAATGTGTATTTGCGTCTCACATTTTGCTTAAAGAGTGCACATTGGACAAAGATCTGGGACAAGAGGAACACCACCCTTAGCCGTTTGCCAAGCGCCTTGCGCCCTTACCCCACGAGCCAAGTGTCTCGACGCCAAATGCTATGGATTCGTATACGGCGCCGAGACATTTATCAGCTACTTAAAAGTGTAAAATCGCTAGCGCTTGCGGTGCTAAGTCTATTGCGAACTTAGACCAGGAAATACCTTCGTTTGTGAACCCGATTAAATGTTTACTCAAATTATATAGTTAGGTTAGATACACTATCATTGTGTTGAGCTAACGTTACGGAAACCGTTTTGAACAAGGTTTACAGTTTTCAATATGGTTTCAGTCAAAAAGGGTTTAGAAAACTTCAATGTTACCACCTAAATAGTGTTACTTTTTCAGCGCAAAAGAAGCTTATATCGTCGTGTGCTTATTGTATTACCTGTACCCATTCGCTTGTAAGGTATTATTTAGGTATATACTTAAGCCGAATAATTTGAACGTAGAAATTAAATTAAGTTGATAGCCTTCTAAAAACACTTCTTAGTTTTGGCAAGCGCTTACCCGAGAAATCTGCATCAATGTTGTTAGTCTTTCGCTCGGGTAAGTCAATGATAAGCTTGCATAATTGACAGGGTTTGTGAAAACAATTCTATCAAATACCCGAGGCAATGCCACTTTATGGTAACCGGACTGACTGACTTGGTGACTTAATCCTCCTGTATTAAAACGCTGCTGAGATTGAATACGCCGTCTAAATCTGACTCAATTCAATTCATTTATGCCATAACAACTTTACAATCGTATCGGATATATGATATTATACAATTTACAAATTAATATTTCTAATTTCACGTTGCATGACTACCTATATCATTCAGTTCATTACCAATTCACTTCTATTTTTGAATATCCACTTAAATACGCAATTTTTTTTATTTCAGGAAAATTCACCAAGTTTTTTCCATACTAGGTGTGTGCGTGTCCTTTCTTGAAATTAACAGCACTTTTAAAGTTGCCAGTACCAATTTCGCCAGTAACACAAAAAGTCGGATATTTCCTTATAAAAATATAAAAACTGTGATCTTTTTTATTCTGTGGATTGGTTGTGTGTCTGTCCGTCTTTAGCCCCTTTAATTATTTACAAGCAGCTATCGAGGGTCAAACAAAAGACCCGAAACTTGTTTTCGAATAGCCTGATTAAATTAATAGTCCAGTAAGCAGGACAAAGAAAACTTCGAAGTCAATTTCGGACCCTTTATCTGAAACAGTGGCGCCGAACGTTTAGCCCGAAGTTGGTTTAGTAATTATAAAGTTTAGTTTTTCAATATATATTTGTTTCTCACACAATTATACAAGACGACCGCTTTAGCCTAGTTGGTAGTAACCCTGCCTACGAAGCAAGGGGTCCTGGGATTCGAAATCTCGGTAAGGACATTTATTTGTGTGGTGAGCACGAATATTTGTTCCTGAGTCATGGATGTTTTCTATGTATTTAAGTATTTATTTATCTATATAAGTATTTTTATCATCGTCTAGTACCCATAGTACAAGGTTTGCTTTGTTTCGGTCTAGGTCCATTTATGTAAGATATTTTTCCCCTGATATTTATAATATTTATTTACTTATAAGTCTTTTAGTGCAGAGGCTTTCACTAAATCACATTTTCTTTGTTGTATACAATCTATTACCAAACTTAATTTACCCATTTTCTAAAGATTGAACAAGAATAATTACCTAATTCATTGCTCCAATTATCGATTGACTATATAAATTAAGACTGAAATAAGACTATTGCATAAAACAGTAGCCAGCTATTAGCGAAACTTCAGTTAAAGGCGCAACTGTAATTGAAATCCCCAGAATTTTCAACTCAATTTTATGCTAACTAGTTTTGTAACTATTCCGCAGGGCCGTTGAAAGGTACGTATCGCATTCCCATTTAATTTCAATATGTTTCGCACGTTAGTGGCAAGCAAGTATTCGGTCAGTCAGATGTGAGCAAGATGACATTCTCTGATACTCCGCCTCTCAGCGCTCATAATGTACCTCGAATATGTTTGCGAAAATCAGAGCACGAGAAGTAAGAGAGAGGTTTCCGATCTTTTTCTTTTTGCAATAAATTCAGATAGGCATAGCCAGTTTCAATTTCCAAAGGGTACTGGAATGAAAAAGTTTCCAATATCCGCATGTTTGCTATGTAATGTTTGCGGGCCCTTTTCAGTCTGACAGCGAATTGGTACCAATGCTTTGGGACTATTTACTTTTGTAATGAAAACTAATGGATTATTTATATGTATATTGGTTTTGGTTTACTGTTGATGCTTTAGTGTCGTAGGATAAGAGGGACTAATGATTAAAAAAAAACTTTCACGGACGTGTTTTTGAAAAAAAAACAGTTAATAACGTTTTTGCATTTAGCTTATAACTGAAAAAAAATTTTTTTTTTGATTTGTTGTTAGGTGTTGAAGTTGTTAAATCTCTATTTTCATTTCAACCAATACGTAGGTGGAATAAAAATATTGCACAAGTGCCGTAAACAGGATTTTCCTGAAGGAAGGTTTTGCTTTTTTATTTCAAAGTGGAGTGTGTATGGTGGAGTGACTTTCGTTGAATTTTTTCATTCGAATCTGACCAGTTAAATTGTTTGTTTCATACCTACATTTTACTATGAGGTTAAAAAAACTCTTTCTGCATGAGCCCTAAAAGATGACAACGTCGAAGGTGAGCTTATTTTGGTATTTCGCCAAGGTTTCATTTCTTGGTAGACGCTACTTCTACAAACTGCCCGGAACCCTTTACGCAGCTGTAATGCTACATGGAGATTTCTGAGATGGCGTGTACGGTGAAACTGGCGTGCTTCCTCTGATTTATATGCCTCGATGGCTGGAAAGAGAATGAATTGAGAACTCGATGAATGGTAAAGCCTCAAGACCCAAATGAAGCCTCATAAGTTATCCTTTGATTCTGAGTGAAGCTGTCTGTAGCCTTCTTATGAACAATTACACAACCAATGATGCAGAACTCGTGAGGTTCGCCGATAACGGATGTGTCATTGTCTCCGCCTACAACCGGGAGGACCTAAGATGCAACCTCAACAAGGTAATGGGTGCCGCTGCCTCTTGGTTCTCGGCAAACGGTATGTTATTAAACATTGCTATACCGATATCATGCACTTCTCACTTTACGGAAAGAAAGAACACAATTTAAATATATACTGCAATGGTCGAATCGTCCCTCAGGTTGACGAGGTGAAATACTTGGGGCTTACCGCCTGGCCACGACTTTGCGCGACCTGCTTCGGCGGCGGCGACTAGTGGATCGCGCATAATACAAAAACAGCGCGGAAAAGAAGAGATGCCACGAACATCCGCACCGGCGACCAAGCGCGCGGATTTACTCGAGTGACCGGCGACTGCGGGCAGCGGGGTGGCGGGCGGAACGAACAGACAGGGCGCGCGAATTCAAAAATTCTCACCCTCCCAAGCTTGTAATCAAAACCCGGACGTGCACAAATTTTTTCTTTGCTTTAAAGAAGTAAAAAGCTTGGATCCTATCCCGCCCATATCAGAGCACGAATTATACTTAGCACTTCGTAAAATGAAGTACGGTAGAAGCTCCGGTGAGGATGGTATCACGACCGAAGCGCTAAAAGTAGGCGAACCAACCTTAATTCCACACATTTGCAAACTTTTCAATGATATTGCAACTACCCAAACCCTTCCGGAAAACTTTTGCCACTCTAAGATAATCTTGCTCCACGAGAAGGGTGATAAGTCTGACATAGGAAATTACCGTCCTATTAGTCTTATCTCACACCTCTACAAATTATTCCTCAACGTAATAGAAAACCGTATCGCAGGACAACTTGACCGCCATCAACCACCTGAACAAGCAGGATTCCGTCCAGGCCTTTCCACCACCGATCACCTACATGCCCTAAACCAAGTAATAGAAAAATGCCATGAAAACAACCTCCCACTTCACCTCGCATTTGTAGATTATTCCAAAGCATTCGACAGCCTGTCTCATGAGTCCATCTTTACAGCATTACGCAATGAAGGTATAGACGAAAGCTACATTCGCCTAATCACCGCCATCTATAACTGTAGTACAGCTGCAATTAAGTTAGAGTCCTCTGGTGTATCTTCCGAAATTCAAAAGGGAGTCAAGCAAGGAGATCCGTTATCGCCGAAGCTTTTTACCAGCACACTGGAACACGTCTTCCGGAAACTTGTGCCGAGTTGGGAGGGAGGGGGCTTGGTCGTCGGTGATAAAAAATTGACCAATCTTCGTTTTGCCGATGACATAGTTCTGTTCTCGTAAACAGCCTCCGAGCTACAACTTATGCTCCAAGACCTGAGCAACGCAAGCCTCGAGGTCGGACTGGAGATGAACATGACTAAGACTAAGCTTATAACTAATAGCATCGCACGTAGGATTGAGATAAACGGAGAACCAATTACATATGTCCATGAGTACCTTTACTTGGGCCAACTAGTTTCCTTCCAGGCGCGATAGGAGAAGGAGGTCGAAAGACGGACTGAAAACGCCTGGAGGAGCTATTGGTCCATTAAACATCTGATGAAAGGTGACCTTCCGTTATCACTTAAGCGGAGACTCATGGACATGTGCATTCTTCCAATTCTCATCTACGGTGCACAAACTTGGTCTCAAAAGTCCAAACTCGGGGTTTGCCAACGAGCCATGGAGCGCAGCATATTAGGTATCAAATTAGTTGATGGCATCCGGAACACCACGCTGCGCTCCAAAACTCAAATAGTCGATGTAGCTCGAAAGTCGGCCAGGTTAAAGTGGGACTGGGCTGGTCATGTCTGCCGCATGCCGAGTGAACTGTGGGCCAAGATCCTTGCGTTGCGTTTTTGTCTATTTTCACCCGAGCAGAGCTCTGCCGCCCAGGCACTAATTGTAATCAAGTCTGCGCAGACGCAGAGGTGCGCGCTCACCGGGGCTGGTGCGGCAGCGGCCTGTCATAAACAGTCGATGAGGGCGCGCCTCTCGCTGAATACATTATTCGGTACCTTATATGAGAGCTTGTTATTAAGGACAATGCAATGCGCCTGGAATGTTATTCTATTAATTTATACTTATGTAATAATTGCAAGTAAGGTAACCCGTTACGATCATCTAAAGTTCGTGGTATTTAAAAACGTATTTTGTACAGTTTCATGGATGTCGGAGTATTTCTTATAATAGGGAGTCCAAATTGCAACCGCGTGTTCTAGTTGGGGACCAATTAAAGATTTGTATAAGTAATAGGGATGATGACTAAGATTTTTTTTATGATGTCGTTCGAACCAGTTTTTGGACAGGAACAAATGTTTGTACGGGAGCAACTACTCGTACAATTAAAGAACATAAATACCCAAAAAATTTAGACAAAGATTGACCTCGCTGGCGGCAGCGCAAACGCTTCATACTGATAGACAGACAGGTATGACGTCACAACCGACATTTCTTAGTACAAAGTACATGTATCGTTGTATGGAAAATCAGGTACGTAACCCACTATATCACCGAAATTGTACCTAAAAATAAACAGTTCAATATATATTTTTTTAAAGAAATTGTTGTTTCGGTCGTAAAATACTGCGTTTAAGTATATAGTTGTCATACAATTTTGTTTCTATAAAAGCGTAAGGATTCTATTGGTAACTTTAAATTTACTCTTGGACAATAAAAAAAATGTATATTTTTTCTAAACTTTCAAGCTTCATATCGTTATACGGTTTTAATTATATTTTATAATTTATACTTCATTACGATAATTTGATGGTTTACTATCCATTTAGCATCACCACGTTATCAATTTGAACATGAGGCATCATTGCCTATTGTACTTCATTTAATTAATTAAACATATCAATAACTATTATGCGTGATTATAGTCCTTAGATCTTTTTCGGTCGGCTGCTAGAAGGCAAGTAATTGCTACCGCCGTGTTCCTGCCTTTGTATGGTGTGTAGTTTGACAGCTCCGAATGCACGTTAGCCGTGGTTTTGCCAGGATAGTCGGCCAAAACCCCGTGGCGACAACACGATGTTTTCTATAACACTGCCGTTTTTTTTTTTAATCCCGTTCCCAAGAAGTTTTGATTTGGTACAGGTGAACCAAACGAAAAATAATTGTGAACGTTATTTTCAGGTCTGCCCAACGACTTGCTTGTGTGCTGGCACCAGTACCCTTACTTCCTGGGCATCATTTTCTGCAAATTGAGGGCGCTCATCTCAGAAGCGTAAGTAGAATAGAATAGAATAGAATATAAATGTTTATTTCGTGTCACATTACAGGTTACAGATGGTGGAAACTATAAAATAGGTCATACATATGATGCCCTGCAAGGGCTGCAAGGGCACGCAAACATGAGCATCTAACATTTTGTAAAACCGACATTGAACATTTTTTTCACTTTTTCTCTCATCTATCTCCATTGGGTTTCCACGTCCGAAGCTATATGTCAATCCTGGAAAATACCGAACGGCCAAAACTGTCTTTTATTTATATGGCTTCCGTTTATATTTCTTTATCGTTTGTCCACGTATAGGTGAAAATGTCTTCTTTGTTTTTTTTAATGTAATACGATCCTGAAAAGTAGTTTTTTTTTATGTATCAATCTTTATTTTCATTAATTTGCAATCGCTCTACCGGTATTCATGATATCAATCATACAAAAAAAGACAGTGAATGCTTTATTTAAATTTATTATTGTTACTTCCGTGTGGAAAATTCTTTCTGCTTTAATAAAACATCTTAGAATAACGTTTCAAAATTAAGTAAGCAATAAAAAAGGCCATTATAAATAGATGTTTTTAAAAGCCGTAGTTTCCGCGGAGTATTTAGTAAAGCCCAAAACCCTCTTGCATGCCATTGTTGACCAATCAAACATTTGTGTTATTGTGCAACTGGTTACTGCGTACCAGAGGCGTCTTTGTCTTATACAATGTTTGAGTTTGTTTGAATACACGACGCCATTTCCCAACACGACAAAACACGCAGCGAAGCGCGGTATAACTCGGAAACGATAAATAATTAGATTGGGCAAATGTTAATAAAAGTAAAATTCGGTACATTTTCGGCAGATCCTAATTACTTCATTTAGGGACTTATTACTTCCGTTCACTTTGATTTTATATTTGTTTAAATAGGTACTGTAGAGGTTTTATGTTTTAGCGGGCTATACAAAAAGGACGGCTTCTACATTTCAATTTAAACAGCTTCTTGAGAAGGCTGTCAGAAAAACAGCTGTCAATACGGCGAAACCTCAAACATATCAAGGGTCGGCAACGCCCATGTTACACCATTGGAGTTGCATGCGTCTATAGGCTGCGGTGTCCGCTTACCATCAAGCGGGCCGTAGGCTTGTTCGCCACCGTCGTTGTATTAAAAAAAACAATTATCTATCATTTATTCATTCAATGATAAAATATATAACAACGACTCCATTGCTCTTTGTTCACCCCAATGCCACCAAACATCCCAACTCTACAACACACCGTCTGCAACCATCCAAGGATTGCTAGTGACTGACGGAAAGACGCCTCATTTTTTGTTCCTGCTTTTGAGCTACTTATACAATTAGTTTTTGTTGAAAATATATTTTCTTCCGTCTTTCTTCCGCTCATGACATTCAAAAGGAATTTAATAAATGGCATGTCATTCCGTCCTGCTTGTACTGAAAGTCTTTTTGTATGTGAAATAACCGTCTATGTGCGAGTCGTCCCCGCGCCAGAGGGTTCCGTACCGTACTCGCATGACTAGTATAAGGTAAGCTCCCGCCACGAAGTGTTTATCGTTGTAGTATGTTGTTTGGGGGGGGGGGGGGGGCGGCGGTCCCTTACGAGGCATAGAGGTAAGTACAAATGTACAATTTTTGGAATTGATATTTGCTTCAGACTTCTTGTCTCAAATTAAATGAATTTCCCGGGGTTAAAGGAATTATCGTTATAATATTTTGGAATAAAAATACGCGGCATAAACGGTGGGGCACTTTTCTGCCGTTCATTTAGACGTTATATTTTTTCATAGCTCCAAGTGACTGCAGACCTTTTATATTAATTTAAACTTGATACCTTTTTACACTAGCTAGCGTTCTTGAGAAAAGTACACAAAACACTCGATAGCAAAATTATTTTACAAGGGGTTATTTTTGCCTTTCCGGTATGGAACCCTTTTAAGACCCCATTCGCTTGACTCAAAAGGGCAGCACTTTAGGTGAATCCTGGCGTGAGATACCATCGACAACACAGTTACTTACCTGATCATTCGTATACCTTCCTGCAATGAAATATGATCTAATATTGGACACTCCATCTTGCTTGTTTTTTACATGCTGTGACCTAAAAATAAATATGGTGGATGTGATTGATGTGCCATTTCCGCAACATGTTCGCTTAATGACAGATATCCATATTAATAATGACTTCAAAAAGAAAAGAGTCTCATTTTTTCGTAACCCATTTATCCCGTACCAATCATATGCGGCAGTGCTACGGGCGCTTTTAGGTAATATTGGATGTCCAATATTACCTAAAAGCGCCCGTAAGTTAATGTTAACTTAACACTTTCGCGACCAAGAATAGCTACGCGCCACGCTCGTAGCCGATCCTGTGGTTTTCCTTGTATGTAGCGGAAAGCGACTACAGCGTAGGCGCCCGCTAGGCGGGTTCCTGGTAGGCAAAGTGTTAACCGTATTTTTCACTGCCAGGAACCCGCCTACCGGGTGCCTACGCCGTAACCGCTTTCCGCTACACCGGTCAACCACGGGATCGGCTACGAGCGTAGCGCGTAGCGATCCTTGACAGTGAAAGTGTTAATCTGCTACGGATTACGGGGTAGCGCTACGAGAGTAGCGTTTAGGCAAATGGGTCAATACGAAGCTAAGCAGATAACTGCATAATCTAGTTTAATCTAGTTAATTCTCCGATAGCCAAAGGTTGTCTGAAAGAGAACGCCCCTAAGCAATAAGACCGCTTGTTGTCTACCTCTACCTACATGTTATTGTATTGTTTATCTTTCTAACTGCTTTTTTGTGCAAGGTGTGCAATAAAGAGTTTTGTATTGTGTTGGTTCAGAGGAATCACATGTGCATTGCTTATTATTTACCCTTTATAGGTTATGCTGACAGCTAAACACAAATACTGAATCTTAATCTCAACACAATACACCTGTTTCTTTTTAGAGTTCTGTACCCAAAGTGTAAAACGGGGACCCTATTACTAAGACTCCGCCGTCCGTCCGTCGGTCTTTCTGTCCGTCTATCACCAGGCTGTATCCCATAAACCGTGATAGTTAAGACAGTTGACATTTTTAAGGGCGCTCCCATAAAACAAACGGTTTTTTGCCGTTTTTATAGATAAAGGTACCCTTCGTGCGCGAGTCCGACTCGCACTTGGCCGGTTTTTTCGTTTTTCAGGCATAAATAAATTAGAAATGTCAACTTCACACCATATAGATCGTACCTATTCGTACTGAATTCCCTCCGGATAGCTGCAAAAAAGCGAGCGACACGACAAGGCAGATGTTGAAACCTTTTCCCCTCCCAGTTATATGGAACCCTTCAGTGTAGGTATATGTTATCTACCATTACCATTCCTTCTTCATTCACTTTGGCAGATATTTCCCTAACTTCCCTACCCCAGTGCTCCTTAACATAATTAAATAAGTATCGCACTTCTAATCATTATTCGTAATTACCACCCCACTACACCCGCACCCACCGCCCGCGGCCTGCCAGCACGAAGATTATCGGAAAAGGTTGTTCAGGGAAGTAGCTAACGGAGTTTCAATACAGCTGAAGCCACATGACCGATTTGGCCGCTAGCTCTTAGACCACAAGGTCAGATTTAGGTATATTGGGCCTTACGAGATTAATGGAGATGTTAATTGATAGTATGAAGTTTTTGGCGAAATAGAAAAAGTGACGTCACAATTCTATGGTCAAACAGCATCTTTTTTTATACTTGTGTGTAGAACCTTAACAACAGCAGGAATAAGTTGAAGTGAGATGTTTTCCGAGCATTTTCGTAAGATTAGTTTAATGGTAAAGTAAGAATATTTTTTTGACCCTAGCCGTTACTAACCGCCTATTAGAGTCGATACGTAAGTGTCTGATTGATAACCTCCAGTTTTATATTGTCAAAGGTATATTTAATTTATTTTCTTGACGTCTTTTTTGTCAGAAATATATGACAGCGGGATGGGGCATGGAAGTGCTCGTGATTTCAAGACTTACAAAATTTTGAAGGTAACATTCGCCTTAATTACGACGATGATCGCCGTGGTCGGTTGGGTCCCTTTTTTGTCATTAAGCGTTAAGTGGTCCGCTGTAAAGCTATGAAATTATGAATTACCCTCGGATATTGGATAATTTGTGTTGATAATCGGTTTTAACCCTAATTACGAACTTTATAAAGGGAGTGATATTTATTTTCTAAAATATACAAGATGATCATTCCATGTCCAGAGAAACATGAAGGAGATGGGCCTTACCACAGAGGATGCACAGGACCGAAGAAAGTGGCGCCACAAGATTGGGAAAGCCGACCCCGCGTAACGGGATAAGGCGAGGCCAAAGAAGAAGAAGATACAAGATAATCTACTAGCATTAAAACTAAGTTAAATCTCAAAAGGCCCTCGCGGCATTGTACCGAGGACGCTGGCGGCATTTCCTCGCTCAATTGCAATGCTGATGCGTTGCGCGAGAAAGCCGCCAGCTCTTCGGTCAACAGTTACGTCACCAGACGTTTCGCGATTTCTGCAAATCACTTTTGCGCACTGGGACCCCACGGACCTAGGGTCTCGACGCCAAATGGTACAAAGTTGTACTCTGCCGAGGCCTCTATATTTAATGCGTATCAGATTTTCGGCATTTGCCACCGCTGCACCCACTTTAGAAATAGTCCGTTGGAGGTGGGACGGTGCCAGTGTATACAGGTAGCGTCCCACACAAGCATCCGTCCCAAACTCCACGGAAACAGAGACACTCCATCAGGTCTTTTGCCATCATCTCTGACAAAGCCAGGCGGCTCATAATGGGATTCGAGGAAGCGCAAGCCGCGCAAGAGTCATTGTGGTACTGCAGAACCGGTTGGTTCCGGTCTGCGGGTTGCCACACCGAGCAAGGCGCTATATGTGTCGCGCCTGCATTACACTGCCACGGCTGATGATGTGGTGGAGTACGTTCGTCAGAAGACCGGCTTCTCGCTGAGGGTGTTCCAGCTGCGTTCGCGCCACTATGTGCACTTCAGCTCGTTTGTGGTGCGCGTGCCGCGACCGCTGCAGGAGACCATCGCATGTGCTGACTTCTGGCCGAAGGGTGTCGTGTTTCGACGGTTCCGGGGCAATCTGCCGAATCCTACACCGGAGATGACGATGCAACGGGGCCACGCCGTTTCGTCGCCTAAATAGTATTATTTGTTGTTTTTAGTTTCGTGACGCATTGGTTATTACTGTAATGTCACGTAAATGTATTTGTCAATAAATAAATAAATAAATAAATAAAATGTCATTAAGAGTCGCGTGTCTTGAAAAGCGGCCTGCACTTTTTTGACAACATAGTCCGTGGTGACCCAGTCGGTCAACGACCGTGCCACAAAGGCATGTGTGGAGTGCATACTGTGACCCCAAGCCGTAGACCAGTCGCCAGATGAAGGGAGGTCGGATCTAGAAAGGTACCGGTATTTGGTGAAGGATGGGCATGCAGCCAGTGACCAGCCTCTCTGGCTCCGACCGCCAAAAGCCTTGCGCGATCTAGACCTGAACTGCGGCTCAGCATCGATTTGTACGTTAAATCGCAATAGATATTATCTCAGCTCCTTTGAGATTTTTTGGTTCTCTGGAAAATCTTTACCTGGGCAAGCAATTTTAAAAGTATTCTTGGCATCCTCCAAGCCCGCAGACTCATTTGTGGGCAAAGCCCTAAGTATATGCCCTATGAGACGTCCCGTGCTATGGGTGGACGACAAAAAGTCTGGGGAAGCAACACTCGATATTTTGCGGATTCCTGAGCCGCCAAACCGAATAGGGAGGGATGCTTGTAACTACGTAAGATGGTTCATTGAGCTTAATATTTAAAATCATTTCTAAACAAATTTTGATTAAATCGTCTATTGGTGAAAGCAAATTTTGATGTTTCCAAAAACGGCGGCAGCGGAGCACAAGTGAATTTAGGGACAAAAACGCAAAACTTTAAAATTACAAGAGCATGAAGAGGACTGATTTCGAATAAACAATTTAAAGAGATGTCAATGTTTGGTTCAGTTTTAGCAGATTCCGACATTATATTGTGAGAACTTTTGCTGAAATCATGTGGTTGGCTGCTGATTTTTTTTTCAGGTACAAAAAATATTATTTAAATAGATTATTTCAACTGTAACTAAGTAGTTTAAGTGTAGGTACCTATATTTTAAACCGGTGCTTACTGAATGAAAGTGCGTGAGAAATAATGTGTGAAATATTGTTATCTATCATTTTAATTTTGTTGTAGCTGACAATAATAAGGTATTCAAACACTATTTATTTAATCTTTATTGCATACAAGAATAACTTATGGTGCAAAAGACGGACTTAATGCTATAAAATATATGCTATGCTTTATGCGCAAACGAGTTGAAACGGGACAGTACCAGCCGCCTCCTGAATACCACTGTTAACAGACTGGATTGTCCGATGGTGGGACGTTGGCACGCCATACATATTGCTACAAATCCTACAGTACTTTAAGATTTTAAGGTTTATTTGTAATTTTTATTTTATTCTTATTTATAATGTACGTTTGTAATGTTTGTAATATGATATGGACTGATGGGTTCGCAATAAACGAATATTTAATTTATAAAGCATTCTCTACCAGTCAACCTTAATAAATTGTGGGCAGTGCTACTTAATTTAAACAAAAAATCCTTAGGTCTAAGGATTATTAACTATAGGCACTGGTCCCACCGCCGGCTAGTAAGCTAGAAAAGTTGGGCGAGTAACGGTTCATTGCGTGCTGACCAGGCACAGTGTGATCAATCGACCTTTACAGATCCGCAATGTAATGCTACTCGCCCAACTTTTCTAGCTTACTAGCCGGCGGTGGGACCAGTGCCATAAGCCCGCTAAACGTATTTAGTGACTTTTGCTATTACACAGTTGTGCACGACGCACCGTCCTTTATAGCGCGTAGCGCCTGCGCGCTGCTGACGTCGCTCGACGTGCAGCGTTGAACCACGCTAGGACGGTTTTGCGCCGACTGGGTGTATTGCGATACGCTTAGAGCAGCGGTGTATGCCACCCTACAGTCACCTAACAAATACTGCACACAGGTACGACTCGGAATAGAATCCTGGCAGTGCACTCGATACCTGTCACGGCCCACGATTGCTCGCAGATACGACTCTCGAGTTGTAAGTCCGGAGCCCAGCCGATATCTGCTGTTACCTTTACCAATGACCCGTTACCTATTTACTTTACCAATGACCTGTTACTTATTTACTGGAGTTGAAATAATGAAAACAAACTATGAAGAATTTGAGGATTCAAATAAATTCAAACTTTGACACGACTTTTCTTTATATTAACTCATTCAAAAACATTAACACTGCCCTGAATACTTTTCCTAACTTTCCTAACACTTTCCCTATTTACTTTCATATACTTTCCAGTGTATTCATTTTCATTAGTTGCTTCCTTTTCAAGAGGACTCGACTGATACAAATTGCCGTAATTTTCAGCCTGTTTTTATTCTAAATGTAGTTTCCCAACTAGTGGGACTATAACGAGTATTATCGGGACTTTTCAGTTTTGTGATTGATAGAAATGTTTATATGTTTAATTGACTGTCACTTATTTACACGCCCATTTTGTCTATGGCGAAACGATAATTTAGCCGATTACGTTCGTTAAACTTGCTTCTACAAATTTGTTTATTGGATTCGAACAGACGTCTTTCGTATTACATTTGCGTGTAATATTACACTTGACAAACAGGCATATTTGATATGGAGTACTTTCACTCGACTAAAATGGATTTATTAATCCCATACAGTTATTCTGATGTCATTACGTGTTTTATATAATAAGTACTTCCTGTGAGCTTCATAATAATACATAAATTATGCCTGTGGCACGAATGGTTACAGAGTAATCGCTTTGATAGCGTAAAATGATAAGCTCAAATTATAATTGAGCTTTTATATATAAATTAAAATTTTATATCAAGCTATAGCTTGATATACATTTTCAATTTAGGTACTTTCTTTCTTTCAATATTCAGAAATATTGTTGTGGTCTACGTTATGGTATAATGCCTTGACAGTCTGAGTGTTCGGCCAATCACAGTGCAGCGGACCCCTCGTGCCGTCCGGCTTACGTTATCGTTGTGTTGATGAGATATACTCGATTAGAAGTGGCTCACGTTACGGTCAAGCCTTCTAGATTTACTTGTAAATCAAAGAGTTTAAAACATAATTTGGCCTATATGCCTTAGTCATTTTACCTATTTATTTACTTGGGTGCTAGTTATGACCTTTCTTATTCATTAATACCACTTAGGTTGGAATAAGATTATATTCCTGTTATATTTCAGATTCTTATATTTCAAATTTTTTGTAACATGTATTCTCTCTTGTCGTGGTGCAATAAAGAGTCTTTATTATTATTATTATTATTGTTACATGTTAAGAATTTCTAATAGCGACATACTTTGAACTCCGTAAATGGGGTTCTAACTACAGGTTTCTTTATTTACTTTCACAATCTAGGTGCGTTTATACTAGACATTTGTTATGATTCGTGAGGTGAGTCTGTCGTCCACAATAGTCCACAAGTTGTAAACCATGTTTCAACAAAAAGTTGGTAAGTAAAACTGTACTTAGTATCCTCGTATAGCTTTGTGTTAGGAGCTTAATTACTTAGTTCTAGACAACTTAAGACTGACACCTTGCCAAATGCTTGCGAATTACTCACCTTCAAGCGAGAAAATGGCGACCCATATCTACAACAAATTTTCTAAATCAACAAAGGCCCCAATCATTATTTAAAGTTCTAATTTAAGGCGCCGTAGATTCAGCGAAGTTAAGCGAACAGAGTTTTGGAAACAATATAATGCGTCTGTTTATAATAATATGGTTTCAAAAAAATACGAATAGTAATCTTGAGGCTTTTCTGCAGCGAGATCAGTGATTCAAAACATGATTAAGCAATTTTCGCTCGATAGAAAAAAATTACGAACATAGGCCTGTCTAAAATACACTTAAAATATTCGTAACAAATTATGCACAAAAGCTAAAAATATTAAAATTGCTTTCAAAAAATTGGCAATATCATGTTTGAGAGAACTCAGTGATTACTTTTTTATTCATTTAAACGGCCAAAAATTAAAATTAAAAAACATGATGTCCGCGCTTCCGAGCACGCACTTCTCGCTCACGCTTATGCTCAGTGAGAGGGAGAGAAGACCAGGAACCTACGGCGCCTTAAGAGACAATTAAGCGTACAAAAGGCGTTTCCCGAAGCAGTCAAGTGCGGCACCGCACACGAGTTGAAATCCACGATTTTTACGCTTCATTGAACTGTAATTACCTTTGTCATACAAAGGAATAAGAACCTTCTTCTTTCAACTGATGGTTGTTCTTTCAAATCGTAACCATTATTTTTTTAGGTGTTCAACCGAATCTATGTTCAAATATTTCAAACGGTGTTTTAAGCGGTTGGCAATGATTGAGTGAGCACTAGGCTTTTATTTTACTTCAGCTGTTGTAGTTACAAATCTGTTAAGTAGCTAATAATGAGTAAGTACTACAGTTTTTTTTTACTACTGAACGGTAAGTATACTTTTCGGTTTCGCCAAACTGGGGGCAGATTGTCTGTGCACGTGCTCACTTTTCTAATATTTAAACATGGTTTTGTTATACCTCATCATCCTCCTAGCGTAATTCCCGGTTGTGCCCCTAAAGGAGCCCGGGGTCCGCTTTGCCAACTAATTCCAACATTTGCCATAGGCACTAGTTTTACGAAGCGACTGCCATCTGACCTTCCAACCCAAAGGAAAAACGAGACCTTATTGGGATTAGACCGGTTTCCTCGCGATGTTTTCCTTCACCGAAAAACTCATTGGTACGAGCCTGGGTTCCATCCCTGCAGCATCTAGCTCTGAAGATTCCTCTCTGGACGGCCAAGGAAGGCAAGCCAGAGCTAAGAGTCCTGCGGGCCCTCTTGGGTTCCACTCCGACCGACGAAGACACGTCGGAGACACAGGTCCTGACCGACTCTCGGGAGCACTCGGGTCTGTGGGGTCGTTACTCCCCAACAGCTCGACACAAGTTGCCCTACGGGCTTATTATTATAACTATTATAGCCTCTTTCTCCATTCTAGCCTCTCTGTGGCCACCCTGCCCCGTTTCTTCCCAGCTACCTGTCTGATGTCGTCGTTCCATCGTTTTAGAGGCCTTCCTCTCTTCCTTTTCCCTTCGCTTGGGTGCCACTGGATGTCAATTTTGCTCCATTTCTTTCTGCCCCTTACCATGAGGCCTGCCCACTTCCATTTTTGTCTCCTTATTTTTAAGGTTACATCTTGTACTTTGATATTATGCCTAATGCTTGAGTTTCTTATTCTGTCCAGTCTTTTTGCTCCTATCATGCTTCTTTACATCGAGCATTGGCATATGCTGAGTTGTTCAGCTGTGCAACTTGTTAAGGCCCATGTTTCGCTTCCATATATTAAGACTGGTAGAAAACAGGTGTTGAACATTTTATGTTTGTTAATGTTTGAGGTACTTTCATTATCTCTCAAACTCCAGTATTTCTTCCAACTATTCGCTATTCTTCTTTCAATTTTCTTCAATTTTCTTGCTTATGGTGTCATTTGTAGTCATTAACTGTCCAAGGTAAATGTATCCACATAATAAATTTGTGTTTTTCCTATAGGCATTGGGTTTTTATTGCCATTTGTCACAATTTTTGTATTTTGGGTTGTTTCAGCCCAACATTTTTACTCTCTGATGCTTATTCGTCGACCATCTTGTTTAGATGTCGTGGCGTTTTTGCAAACAACACAATGGCGTCAGCAAAACGCAAGTGAGTTAGTGTGCAACCATCCATGTTTATGTAGTCCTGAATTTTCTCATTGAAGATATCTGAAGATCATTTCTAATATAGCTAGAAAAATTTTTGGGGATATGGTTGCACAGGGCGGGTCCACAACACTTCGGGAGCTCAAATACCGTGAGCCATCCGGTTGCCTCTCGGACGCTGAAACTACGCGTCATTGCTTTAACTAGTCCTGTTTGTCTTAAAGACATGAGCAGAGGGGTGACCAGGTAACGTTTCGAAAGTCGGTACGTTAGGACAACTCAACTGTCATTTTTCCATACTATAAGTGACATTTAGATCTACCTAAAGCGCGCACAATGCGTTACTTGATCGACCTGCTGGAATGACTCGGCGAACCTATCTCGTTACGTGTATAAACAAGAATACTTTAAAAAATTAGAAAAACTGAATCCCTGCCGAGATTTGAACTCTGGCTCCACGGATCGTTCGGCCGATATCCATACAGCGGCGCGGAGCCATCAAGACATGAGCAGAGCGCGCGAATACTTTGATCCACGCGAAACCTACGTCACGACTCGAGACACGATAAGGCGGTTAAACAATGCGCTTAATTCTAAACGTTACTGCGTTCTAAGTACTTACTGTCGTAAACACTATTAAGGCGTGACCAAAACAAACTGTTCCTTAGGCCTTGAATGTTTTGGAGGATCTATCTTCAATTCTGGTCGAACTATACGATGGTGTTGGTATTAAAATTCAAGTTGTTCATGACTGAGATTTGTGAAACATTTCTTCAAGTCTTACATACATAACTAAACTGCCGCGCTCTTATCCTATGGAGTTTTCATTTCTTTGGTTTAATGTTAATAATTTATTGTTAAATTATAACCGAAAGACGACCGGTTAGCCTAGTGGGTAGTGACGCTGCCTACGAAGCTGAAGGTCCTGGGTTCGAATCCCGGGAAAGGCAAATATTTGTGTGATGAGCATGAATATTTGTTTCTGAGTCATGGACGTTTTCTATGTATTTAAGCATTTATATCTATTATATATATCGTCGCTTAGTACCCATAATACAAGCCTTACTGAGCTTAAGATTAGGTTTCTAACTGACGATTTGAAAGTGTTTGTTACTAGGCCTACTTGAAAAAAGATTATTTTTCCCCTCACTACCTCGGAAAGCCGTCTTTTATCCTTTAAAAAAAGCGGGTAAGAACGCATTTTATGCACTAGTTGGGAAAGTAATTTGACCTTGGAGCGTGACCATTTGTTGTCGGTGTTTGGCGGCGCGGCAAAGGATCGTCAGTGTTTTGTTCGCGCGCAGTTGGGACGGATGTGTTTTGACTTCAGTTGGCTCGCACGACCATAGATATGGATAACGAAAAGTGCCGTACTTTAATTAAATTATACGGCTCTAAACAGCTTCTATGTTTGTTGTGAATAATGTGATAAATAATTATGAAAGCGGCAGCTGCACGTCGACGTGATACGTCGTCCATTGCCGAGTACAAATGAAGACTGATTTGTCATCTTAATTACTTAGTTAATTAAGATTTTAAATAATGTTATAAGTACTATATTAATGATGATTATAATTAACCTGATGATGATTATAATGTGTACAAATAAAGACTTATTTTTTATGAGCTTTTTTTTTGCATGTTGCAATTTCCTCGCTACAGTGAGGTGAAAATGTTTGTGTTACACACGGGTGCAAATGTAGTTTACTTCTCGTGTATTGAAACACTTGCTACATTCAGGATTCCATTTTAGAACCACTCGCCTCGCTCGTGGTTCAACTATAGAATCCTTTCGCTTGCTCGTGTTTTAATTCCACACTCGCGGGTAAACTACAACTTTGCACCCTTGTATTATAAATAACTATTGAGTTTGAGTTTATATGCGAAACTGCGGCCATAAAAAAAAACTCGCTCTATAGAAAGCTCAGGGACGGAAAAAGTTAGTTACTCAGATGTTAAACCTAGCTACATTACGCATAACCTCACAAGCTACCATTTATTTATATAAACTTTATTGCACTGTAATAAATTACGCGATCTGAAACATTATTTAATTACAGGCCTAGGTGAGTAATGTACCTAAGTACTACGAGTATTTGCTGGTTTACCTTTGTTTCATTGACAAACGTTCCATCGAATGTATATTAGGTTGCCTGGAAGAGATCGCTCATTAGCGATAAGACCGCCTACTGTCTCATTGTAAAGCGGAAGGTCTTTGTTTTGTATAAGTATATTTCTTTTGGTGAACAATTAACAATATTTGTATTGTGTTGTGTGTTTCCCAGTTATTTTTTCGGAAACAATCCGCATTGTTATAAGTCAAACCTAAGCTAACGTAATTGGGTTCTACACAATGTTTTTTTAGCTGTACCTAAAAATATAACGGTTTCTGAGAAAAAGCGATGAAATGAAATTTAGCTGTACAAAATCTAATGAAATTCATACAAGGTAGAAAATCATCTCATAATCAGAATCAGATACTTAATAGTAATTTCTCCAGCTAATAATATATTGCGGTCGTTGCGCAATACAGACCTATAACCTGTTTAGTAAGCTATTAAACTGGGTAGAATGTCTATTAGATACAGATCTTCTGAGGTAATTTGCCTTACCCACGTTCCAACTATAAAGACAGACCGATCAACAATATGGTTATTTCAATAAAATATTCCTGCGTCCATAAAATGCCACTGAAATTAATAGTGCAACGCCCGAAAGTACAAGTTTGGAAACCAATTAGGTAATATACTTAGGTAGATTCTAAATATAAAATTTTATATGGAAAAATTACAGTAGAATTGTCCTAACGCGCGTTCGGAAAATAACGTGATTATCCCTCAGGACATTATTAAAATACCCTATAATGATTCTGAAGTCATTCTACAATCTAACTCAATAGGCAAGATTTCTTAGTTTTACGATGTCATTCGTACCAGTTTTTGAATACAAACAAAATATGCTTGTGTGAAGCTTAAATTAAAGAACATAAATACACAAGATAAAGAGTCAGAGTCGGACCTCGCTGGCGCCACCCGAAACAATTCATAGGAATTGATGTAGAAGTAGTTATGAAGTCTAAGTTTTCTATTTCTATACGAGTACGTACTATTACTTGTATGGACAATCGAGTAAATTGCTGTTTTGGTCGTGAAATACTGAGTTTAGGTGCATAGTTGGTATACGAAGCGTATGAGTTCTACAGGTTCCGCCGGAAGATCAGCGCCGGCTCTTGAGTCGGCATTATGCTGAGGCGGGACCTTTTCGTGACACGATACTTGTCATGAATAAATGTTTTTCTTTCTTTCTTTCTTGGTAGCTTTAAATTTACTCTTGGACGTTAAAAAATGCTAATTATGTTTCTTATCTTTCAAGTTTCATATCTTAGTATGATTTTGATTGTATTTTGTAATTTACACTTTATTGCAATATTTTTATGATTTACTATCCAGAAACACTACGATACCAATATTAACAAGAGGAAACTACCCTATTCTACTATTAACCTAAAAAACGGAATATTTTTTTCACTAGTGTAGAAAGAGACGGACTTAATTCCACTAGGCCTGTTTAGTCTAAAGAGTATGTCAATACGTCAGTCACAGGAAGTAATTATCACATGCCAATACCCCCATGTAACTTTAATATAAAAATGCCATGCTCCATGGCATTTTTATATTAAGGCGCAATTTCGTGCGCCCCGCCCTCATCGACGTAAAAATCAACAAACCTGTTACAAAAACAACGCGTAGTAGGTACTTTGTAACGTTGTGTAGTTAATTAACAATTACTTGCAATGAATAGGTATTTTTCTGACGTAAAATAATAATTCAGGCGAATGCATTCTTCAAAATTTTGTCTCGCATAAAATGTTGGTTTTCGGCCGCGCACGGAATTGAGGTTTTCGTCAAAAAGGATCATTGTTTCAGAAAAGTGAACAATTATGTTTTAAATTAATGTTTTTTAAATATTTTTCGAAAATAATTGTCCAAATATCACATATAATTAGAAACAGAAGCAAATTTATACACAGCAACATACACAGCAACTATATACACTATTTACGAGCAGAGGTAGGTAATCTCAAAAACTGTACATAAAATAAATCTTTAAGTTTTATGTTAATTGCACATAAAATAATTTTTTTTTAAACGCATGCGTAGGCTAGTAAGAAATTCTGCAAGGAGAAAACAAAACACGACCGTGAAAATGGTATATTTTCTTCATCATCGGCCAGTGCGTTAGCGGCCGCGCGGCGAAGGTTTTGCCGTGTTACATTACACTCTTGTTACATTATGCGCGTAGGTTTCATAAAGCCATAGTAAAGTACGCAACCATTTAATTTAGCGTCATGCCCTCCTAGTCTCCAACTTCTTTTAAGCTCCCCTCAACGTTCACCCACAAATATATCTTGACGCCGCGATGCCTAGTAACTAAGCGTAGGTAGAGGTCTAGTTTCGTGACGGGTGACCGGCGGGGTGAGTCGTCTTAGTAGCGTCGCAAAGGTGTCAGAAGGTTCAACGGGTTTACGAGCAGGTACAGTTGAGTTCTCCTACACAAACAACCTTTGATAAATATGTGTCTTTATTGTTACTGACATTTAGGTACGTATTAAGACGCATATCATTTGAAAGTTTGTCTGTTTATACGTTGAAGAACTAGCCTGTGCGAGAGGCGTCTAGAGGCTAACTGATGTGGCGCGTATTGTAATAATATAAATTCTAACGTTAATATGTGTGAAGGGGCTCAACAAAGTTTTTTGCTGCGTATTTTGATAGAATTTGTCGAGCGCAGGTGCAAGCTGATCCCAGTCAATTATTAAACAGCAAAACTTTGTAACATGTCGTTCACCCCAAAACCACAAAGAAAATCTGTGAGCCCCGAGGGGTTAATTACCCCCAGGTTCGGAACCGATCCCCTAGAAGAGCAAGCGGAGCCGCGGACGTAGCTAGTTTAAATTATGCTTTATTTCTACGTCCATATCACCCATTAAAATCGCGTCGCCATTTCATAAGTGAGCTGCGAAATACGTGACTGCAACCAGCTTTGCGGTTTTAGAAGCGATTATTTCCCGGAATTAACTTAATCAAAACCTTGAATTTATATATTTGAACATTTTCAAAAAATCGTTTAGTTGTCAAACATATATAACTAACTCAGTGTTAGTTTTGTGAGGACAATTAAGCATTCAGTTTGTGTACATCAAACACCGTTTCTTTTCATTTTATAAATATAATTTTCGTCACAAAACTGACGCTGAGTAAATTTTTAATTAACAAATCAAGTTAAGAGGGAACAAGATTAAAAATAAATGCCAATTTCCGGAAACTTAGGGTGTGTTGCCGTGTTTTGGCAACATTAACATTAAATAGTTACAGTGATAGTTTATTTAAGCTAAACTGGCAACACTCGCTTCTGTCAACGACGTCGTCTAGCGCACACGCGCTCCGTCCTTATAATTGCTAATAAATAGATAATCGGGATATTTTAATAGTTTAATTGCACAAACCACTCCCGAACAAGTGGTCCTTCGAACCGGATCTTACGATAACAGACCGATCAACGTTAAATATGGCGACGGCAGCTGTCATTCCGTAGAAACTTGTCATAGTTTCCATACATTCAGATTTTAACGAACACCGCTTACAGTTTGGTGCAACCCACCTTTACTAGCTTGATGCCATTAATGTAAATGTGTACTTAATTGTATCCTTAGAATCCATAAAACTGTAAAAATTGATGATAATTTATTAAAAAAACGTAAACTGTACACGGTAATTAAGCTTCCAACCCCCGTTCTGTCTATTAATTTGTATAACAAAGTAAATAGAATGTTGAATATCTACACAAAAAGTTATACAGAGTGTAAAATCGTTCTTACAACTTGGTTAAAGGAGAAAAGTTATAATGAAACTGAATTACTACTGCAATAACCTCTAATTGTATCTGAATGTATGTAAATGTGACTAACCGTGAAGTTGAACTTATTCTAAGATAGATATCCTAGAATGGGTTCAACTTTATGTCTACTAAAATCAGTACCCCTAGGTTAAATAAGGCTTCACTTGCTTTACCTCTGTTATGTACTAAACTTTCTAATTAACAAACTAGTTATAACTACTTTGGTACTCTAATTTAAGTATTATCTTTTTAGTACATTGTTAATTTTTAGCTAGTATCATCTTTTTACGAAAGAGCGGATACCTCCTAACACAAGTTTTTCTAACTTAAAAGGAGGATTCGACACCATGTAAAAAACAACGTTGGTAAAAAAAATTTTTTTTTTTGTGAGTTGATACCAGAGGGTGTACCTTTTTTTTGCTCTTGAGTTATACAGATTATGTGTGTATTGACACTGTTTGAACCCAGCCTAAAACAACATGTTAAGTTATGATAATTGAGTAATCCCAGGGAAGAGTGTGATAATGCCTTCAAGAAGTGTTGTTTACACGATAGAACACGTAAGAATGATAGACTTTACCTACATATCTCCTAATGTCGGAAAATCAATCAAAAAAATCATGGAGTTTTCCCCTCGATTCTTCCTTATGTCCTCAGGCGAGTACGTGGGCACTCGAGAACAGTATCAAAGAAATAAAATAAGACTATAAAGTATATATATTACAAAACATTCTTATTTGTATTCATGTTAAGTCCGCTTGTACTCGCACGAGTACATAAACGTTAGAGCTATATACAATTTTGGTTTTTTAGTTCTACAGAGGAAATTTACTTACTAACATATGACATACACCAAACGTTTACTAATCAATATCAAACATACACATATAAGACTTTCATCGAGAAAAATCTGGATTTACGCACCGCGAGGCATGGTATGGCCGGTGGTGTCCGATGTCAAAAGCCGCACTGAACGTGATCGCTGATTGGCCAATTGTGACTCGGTGTTTATTTTTTTAGGTTGACAGTTTCGTTCGGAAACGTGCTATGCGTGTAAACTTGTTAGAACGGTTTGACGTTTGACTGCAGAATTTTTAACTTGAAAAGATCCCTTAAAGGGATAATGTCGTCTTTGTGCTTTACTTATTTCTTGTAAATTATATACTATTTAAATTATTTTGTAGCTACATTAATTGTACGGCGAATACTACCAAGTACTTTTTTATATTTGGAAAGTTCTCTGAAAATCGAACACATCCCTTGCAAATGTATTCTCAGAGAGCTCCTTATAATTACCCCAGATTCGGTTGATACCGTTCAACCAATCTCACTGGAGCGCAAACTCGTAGAGTATTCCAGTGTACAAACTTTCCCGCGTGGTCGTGCCGGAGGCTCCCCCTGGATTTTCCCCAGGCTACCCTCCAACCACGCAATTTGACCGCTATATTGGGTTCGTCCTATTATAGCAACAGTCAGGTTAAAAAAAAAAAAAAAAAGAGCCTTAAACAGGTAATTGTAAGCTCTACGAATGCTGTAACAGGCAATTCTAAGAATGAAATGAGAATTAAATCGGTTGAGCGATCGGTTGAGCTCCCGAAGCTTGCACTGGGGCGGAAATAGAAAAGATGTATGGTTGGATCTTGGACACTGCAACTAGGCGTCATGGCCAGTGTTGCCAGGGCCCCTGAGTCGTAAGTTACGTTTCGTTTATTAAAATGTTACATTTTGCTGCAAAAGTTACGTTTTTCATTCTCACGTCTTAAAATTGTCTTAGTTTGCGCGAGTCGAGTGACAGAGATCGAGATGTAACGAACGTTCGGTTCGTGTTTGAAATTAAATATCTCTTTTGCTATCACTGTCACTTCTGTCAGTGTCAAAAATGACATCAGTGAAACCTGTCCCTTATGTTACCTATGTCAATAAGTTCAAAAATAATAATATAAATCGTCGTTTACTGTCCCGACCACGAAATACTTTTGCATGAGTAGGTTTTTTTTACTAACATAAGTAAGGTGTCAGTCCTACTCTTAATGTTACGAAAATTCCCTGAATAATACATGTTACTTACATGTTACGCGAGCGGGTTAAAAGTTACGAAAAATGTAAGAAATGTAACCATCTGGCAACGCTGGTCATGGCCCTGAATACCGTAGGTAGGCGTTCGCGATATCAGCCCGTAACGTGTCAAGCTACATAAATTAATTGAAAAACGTTCTTGGCTTAATTGTCAGCGAAATTCGTATCCAATATGGCGGCAGCTTTCACTTCGTATAAGCCATAATACGAGATGGTTAATCTGTATAATACATTACATATTTTTACATATTTATTGTATGTGATGGCAAAACGTATGTACTTTAAAACATCGTTACGGAATGATAACATCTTGATTTTTCGGCACCTTATGTAAGAAGGCTGGGGCTTTTTAATTAACACTACTGAATCTTAATCTTACTAGGTTAAAGTAACAGTTTAGGTACTTATTATTCTCTCTATTAAATAGAGGAGTAAATGTCGCTATCAAATACGTTTGTATCGGTTTATCATCATTTCATAAACATAATTTGCCAAATGAATATTTTTGTCATATAATTATTTATAGTATTAGTATTTTGAGGAATAATAGGTTTGTAAAATAAACAACATTTCATAAATGATCATAGGTATGTGAACAAATCGTTGTTTATCTCACAAATCTTTCATTCCTCAAAATACTCATACTACAAATAATTATAAGACAAATATTCATTCGGCCAATGATACACTTACAAAAATGATTGAATGATAAATTGACATTTTAAAAATGATTATTTACCAAATAAATCTTTTATAAAAGGGTTATTTTACAAATCGTCGATTGAGAAATGATTGTTTCATAAAAATAAATATCTGTCATGTCACGGTATCTGGCGGAATATCCTAGAAACATTTAGTTGATGTTCGTTTTCGAAAAATAAACCGAACTGGCGCTTCGCCGGCCGCTGCCGCGGCACGCTCGCTTTGCTCACTCGACTCGCGTGCTGTAGGGTCGCGGTTCTTCTTAACACTCCTCGCTTCGCTCGTCGTCGTACCTACACCGACCTGCCTTATAGTAGAATAGGTAGGTAATCCGCCTGTTGTGTCAGTAGACTTTAAGACTGTTTTTAGGCTAGGAATGATAATAATCTAACAGGCGTCATGATTGGCTTCCTACTTACTTTAAGACATCCGTATGCTCATTCAGAATTATACAATACCAATATAGAATTATACAATTATGTTGTACCTAGTTTAAAACTTTATCAACACGACCAATTTTTATTTTTTTTATCATTATTGCACAATACAAGATATAGTACAAATGGTGGACTTAATGCCATTAGGCATTCTCTACCAGTCAACCATTGGGCAAAACAGAAACATTTGGTGCAGGCATTTCAATTTAAATGAAGACTCAATCCAAGATAAACTTCTATCAAATACATACGAAAAAAAAATACAAATATACAAAATAATATACACTAATATATATACATATTACTACCTTTTGTACCTAGTGAAAAATACTATGTTGACAACTATCCTACGCGCTTATCAGAAAGATACTTGCGTAACTTGCGCTTGAAAGTCAATTTGCTTTGTGCTTGACGGATAGTTAGCGGAAGAGCATTCCAGAGTCGAATTGCCTGAACGGTAAAAGAACCAGACATAAAACCGGACCGGTGAGGGAGAACAGACAGCTTTAGGCTACGGGAACTGCGGAGTACGCGTCCGGGTCGAGCAGGAACAAAAATAAATTTGGACCTGAGATATTCTGGCGCGGCAGGGTCGAATAGAAGGGAATAAAATGTGCAAAGGACTCGTAATGACCTGCGTTCACGAATGGGGAGCCAGTTTAGTCGACGGCGAAAAGCGGATATATGGTCACTTGCGAAGTCCAAAAATAAATCAGATGTAGTTATTCAAAAGACGATCCAGCTTACTTAGCAGAGCCTGTGTTATATTGACCAATGATTTATTAAATGAGGTATTTACCAAACAATGCATTTTATGAAACGTTCTTTTACCATACGTTACTTTGCCAATTGTCACAAATAATAAATGAGTAATTTGTCTAACAATGATTTATAATACGATGTTTTATCAAGTAAATATTTTATCTAATGAACTATTTTAAAACAATATTTTATGAAACAACAAATTTGTTAATCGCAAGTTTGCCAAAGGTTGTTTTTAAAATGAATATTCATGAAACGTTTTTTATGAAATCAGTGGATACCGTTTCTATCACTTCGCCTTTATTGTTATGCAAGAAGTCGGCGTCCATTATAACTATTATAAGACGTGTGCGGGAGAGTGGCAATAGTATCCTGCACATGGTCGCAGATAGACTAGACTCTGGCATCCTGGGGGCCTAGACACATAAAATGTATGGGAATGACAGACGTTAACGAAAAGTGTTTCGTCGGCATCTGTCATTCCCCTACATTTTAATATTTTCTATTGGCGTTAGCGCTTGTCGATTGTAACCTTGTCTACGGCCCCTGGTGCACTTCATTGATCTGCACGTCAATAGATAAAGCGCCCTGTTAGGTAGTTATACCATTGTTGATGGTAAAGGCCGCGGAGTGTTATAACCGCCACACTTTTATGTATCGATTTATGGCCGAATAAAACCTCATAGTGGCATTTAGTTTCAATATATATCGCAAGTAGAAAAGCAAGCTTATTTGTTTTTATTCAAGCTTGGTGATTTTGTCACGCTAGGCCCTCCGCAAATCGTTACATAAAAGTGCGGCGGTTGAAACGCTCCGCGGCCTTGCCCTGATATATTTCGTATGTCTAACATAGTACTTTTAAAGCAATTGTTACTAACAAACCATGGAACCTAGTTTTCTGAAAAATATCTTTTTTTTATGATCGTTGGACATTTCGTATTTAAACAGGAGACGATTTTCATTTACGTTTCTCTCAGCCAAAAGAACAGGGGCCCATTGCATAGAAACTTGTAGCTCGTATTACAAGCGGGAACCTATTTTCAACCTATCATTAGGAAGAGATGGTCGTATCGAGATCTCAAAGAGGTTGCCTGGGATCGGAGTAAATGGAGGGCCTACTTTGAGCTACACCGACAAGAGCTTAGCTCTTGAATAAGCAGAAAAAGAGATTAGAAAGAGATTGCCGCTTGTTTTCAAAGTTGTACATTGTTATGCAATCGGCCCCTGGGATTCACTTAGGTATTACGTATGACGATTTAGAGGGGGGGAGGGAGTCCGAACATGTCTTACTTTGACCACAGTGATATCTTACGCTAGGGGGAGGGGGGGTCAGAAAGTGGTTAAATTTGTCTTAGGTAATAAATGAATAGCCCCCAGGTGGTATAATGGCAAAAATATCATGAATGTTATAAAAATATTACATTAATCGATATGTGAGTTGATAACTGTGAAAAAGTACTAAGCGCAAAAGTTTGTACCGAAAATGCAATTTTTGACAGAATCTTACTAAGGCTTGTTGACGAAAAAAAGTAGCCATCGAAAACTAAGTCACCACTGTCACGCAGTAGGTCTAGAGGTGGTTCAAACCAGAATCTAAAATCCCTATTTTTTTCCTTAAAAGTTGTGAAACCCTACGTAATGCCAGTTAAGGTTTGAAACTAAAATGATTGCATAGAGGTGTGTGTACTTCTAGCATGATTTAAAAGCATTTATGACCTGCATTCGGTAATTAATAGTCTGGGCAGAGATTCGCGGAACATTATAGCGTCGATATTCTATTTGAGTAAAGAAAAATAAATAACCTCTATGACGCAAACGTGAAAATTACAAAATCTTAGATTAAAATATAGAAATTTGTAAAGTAATCCCAAAAATGAATAGCAGCTGACATAAATATTTATAAAGCCACTCAACACGAAAGGAAAGAGAAGATTAAATTCTTAAAAAAAAATTAATTTCATAATGAAAACCTGAATTATACAACAGTGGCTACTTTTTTCGTGAACAAGCCTTATAATTAGTTCATTACATTACTGAGGAGGCTGGGAAAATACGGATTGCCGGCCAGTTGGAGAGATAAGAAAGAGAAAAAATATTTTCCCTATGTGATGAAAAACGTTTTTTGCAGATTAGCAAAGGAATATTGTCCTCGTAAGTTGTCATTGCATTTCAAGTTTCAGAAAAGCACAATAAACCTCTTCGTGAAATGGGATTGCCAGTCTGTTATCCCTATCTGGCTCTGCTACTCTCGGCCGCCTATATCTACATGGCCGGCAATTCCTATTTTCCCGGCGTCTGCAGTAATGTACTATTCCTGAATAACGATGAACACGATCAAATATTCATCGTCATATGTTCATACTATTACAGTCAGCGAAGTAGCTAACATCCTTAAATAGCTTAGCAATATGCATCGGGTGTGCTCCCGAAGGAAATCTATTCCGCCGCGCCGACAAGCGGTGACATAGAGTAGTTAGATAAACAGATACTACTTTTGAACGATCAGTTCTTGCAATCGGTCTGTTATAATGTAAGTTACATCCGGAAAAACTGCTTTCAGCAGTGGCTAGCGCTAGTGACCTGTGATACCTGTTTATGTCCTGAAGAGCTTTCTCACACTTACAAAAACTGAGTTGCGTTGCTGAGGAATGTTGATATCCGCCAATCAGGATCATTTCTTTTAATAACATCTGTCCTATACTAGCACATTGTTGCTTCTGGATGGTGCTAAAGAGTGAAACTTTGAAGGCGAAATAAAGTATGCCATACGATTAAATAATAATGCACATAAAGTGCAGGGTGGTCAGTTCTTTGTGTTGCCGATAGTACTTGGATGTATTTTTTTTATTGTTTTTCTTTATATAACTTTCGATTAAGCGCAAGAATTGTGATTGAACAGTATGTTCGGTTCATAACATCCGCAATTAAGGTGGTTCGAATTCCATACAAAACGTCTTTTGAGATTCGCAGGCTGACTGCGCGATATTTTATGAAACTTGTGACAAACCTTCATAAATTGGCTTTCCATTTGTATAAACTAGGATAGTTTGATAAAAATAGTTTTCCTAAAGTATCACGTCTCAAACTTAATTCTCAATTTTTAGGGTTTCGTAGTCAACAAGGAACCCTTATAGTTTCGCCATGTCCATCTGTCTGTCTGTCTGTCCGTCTTCGGCTTAGCTCAGTAACCATTACTACTAGAAAACTGTGATTCGGCATGGGTATATGAATCAATGACGCCAAAAAAACAGTACAATACAATTTGGAAAAAGTTTTTTTTTTAGGGTACCTCCCCTACACCTAAAGCGGGGATGTCTTTTCTTTTCTCATCAAACCCATGGCACAGTATAATAAAGAGTACTACCGTACAGTATGGCCACTCCCTGCCTCCCGTTGAAAGTGCCGCCCACCCGCTCTCGGTTACCTCACAGTTACCGGCTGGCAAGGACGCGACGACGCGGTGCGCAAAGCGGAGGCCACGTAATATTTAAATATCAAACAAATATTTACAAATCCTTTTGTAATGGGCGTGTGTTGTGCTGTGTCCCGTTGTTTAAGCTCTATAAACGACAAAACTAGTTTTAGTGGAAAACCAACTTACAATAGGTACTTATGTTTAGTATTTATTTTATCCTATTATCGGTTTCAGACCTAAACCTATCAGATCGCACTGAAAAGAACACAATATCTATATGAACAAAAAATCATGTTTTCAATTTAAGTACGTAATAATTTGGTGGCCTGAATTTCCTTACAAAATTTTTGTTACCGACTTCGTTTATACTGATTCAAAATAGGAAACTATTGTATAAATCGAGCTTAGATACCCACCTTATTTGATTACCATTATGCTGATAATATGATTCTTATTTCTTCCTAATTCGCGCAATGAGTTTTGAGTCATTGAGGTCATCGAACTTGAACGCGGGCGGCCGGCACGCGGCGGTTTCTGCGCATGCTTCTATAACCTTGTGCGAAAGAATATTCAAAAACTTGATCGACAAAAAAAAATTTAATCATAGAATCTGGTCACAAAATTTCATGAGAATCGGTTAAGAATTGCGACCTGTAGAGGAGAACATCCGGACATACAAAAGCAAATTGCTCGAGTCAAAACATAGACCTTCGCTTACGCTTCGGTCAATAATAATCTCAGAAAATGGAGTTAAAAACGTTTTTGTTTATAATTAATTACAAGCACACAAAATAATTCGACGCCGCTATTACAAGGTCACCTCATATTCTCGATTCGCGAATGTACTAAAATGGCGGCAACCCTAGCATGTCTTATCGCACTCACACAAGCATGGTACGCGTTCACCTACACGAGCTTAGACTGTGTGCGTAGGAACGCATTTGTTTCATACATTTGATCGCCAGTGTCCGAGGTGTGCCCATGGTGTGGGGTTTGCGAGATATTGGGCTTTAAAGCCCTAATTTTAGTTCGAGTCATGTGTCGTCGTCGTCGTCATCCCCTGCCGGCTAAATGGCTACTACAGCTACTCCCAGAAACTACCCACCTAGCCTGGTCGTTTTAATACATGGAATTTCGTATAGAATAATATCTACTTACCTTTTTTTTTTCAAACAATATATTACATTACGACTTTGTTCACAATGTATTCTTTTTATTTTACGCTCGCTCGCTCTGTGTTTGGTTACACTGTGTTGATAAATTAAATGAATATCGACTACCTAGTTGAAACTGACTTTTTCACAGTCGCTTCACTTACGAGTGGTGAACCATTAAGTTTAAGGAGACTTGGCCTGCAGTGTTTTTTTTTTCTATTTGATCTCGCTATTGGTGATTGATTTTTATTTTGTTACAAGATAACGAATTTGTATGTTCGACTGACACATGAAATGATAATATTTGAATTAAATGAACATTAGAGTTCTCAATAGTATAGAATAGTATTTTATGCAACTGTTGTATAAGTAGGGTCTCAAAACGTGAGTGGCGTTCTTAGACCAGTTATACATCGTTGCATACAATACTTTTTCTCCGATAAATTTTAAATAAACAGCATTTTTTAGACTTTTCAGAAAGTTCCTCAATAGTTATTTTGCTACTCACGCAATTTCTTAAGGAGTGAAGTTATTTTCTTATTTGTCCATTTTAAAAGAAATGTATCTACACTTTTTCCTACTAACACGAATAAAATCTGGATAAAACACATCATATTTCTTCTTCACTTTGAACTGGATTTTTAGTGGGAAATCAGATAATATGACAGCTCTTGTTCATTTGTTTTTAATTTGAAACTAGGATTGTTTTGTTTTAATTTGCTTGCACTTGCCATATACTTACATATTTACATAATTATAATAGCTGCAGGCCAGCAATAATAGCTGTTTTTTCTGTGTAACGGATATACCATCATTTAAATAATTACTTAGAGACAACATCCAACATATTACATAAATAAAATTATAACGTAATTAGCTGATAGAATTTTCTTTATAAATATATCAATCTTTATTTTGGTTAATTTACATTTGCTCTATAATATTCATGATAAATCCTACAAAAAAAGATAGTGAATGCTTAATGAAAATTACTTCCCGATGGAAAGCTCAATTAGCAAAATTTCGTCATATAGTGCGGCAACATTTCTGCGGCAACCTTTTACCTGTTACTATTAGTCATATAAACGTAATCAGCACGTTTATATAACGCGATTTGGGCCCATTTTATTCAGCATTTCAGTCATATAAAAGTTGTATAACTGCAACCACCGCCACTTATAGATCGTATAATAATCACCGACGTGACTATCTTATGACAATTTAGCTGTACATTAGCAACTTATACGACTTTTATATGACTGATTTGATCTATAACTTCCACTTATATGACATATTTGTGGAGTAATCGCATCCTAAGCAACTAAACAACACATAAAAAAAAATTGTATAAGGAATTTAATTGGTTTGCATTGGATGACGGTAAGTATTTTTTAATCCGCCATGATCTTACATGTTTTATTAAGAATGCTCATAACTTCGGCGTATGATAAGTAAGTAAGTAAGTTTATTGATGAAGTAAACTATGTTTAGTAGTAAATATTTAATGCGCCACTGTAATTCGTAGTTAATTAAATATAAATTTAATTAATATTGTTGACTTTCTTGAATGCTGCTGTTATACGGCATTTATCCAGTTATTAAGCTATATAATCGCATCTTATATAGCAAGTTTACCGGTCCAAGCGCCATTATAAATTTGTCGGACATCACTGAATAAGATACTCATATATAACATGATCTATAATTCGCGTTTATGTGACAGCATGTAACATTTACAGCTATTGTGCTGTTTAAGTTACATGATGTCATATAATAGTAAACTACATTGCTTTTACTCGACTGCACTTGACATGTCGAAAGTCAGATATATAAGTGACTGTTACTCGACTAAATAGTCATATAAGCCTCGTATAAAAGTGACTTATTTTCCATTTCTCATATGACTTATTAGTCATATAAGCAAGTCGAGTAAACGTTTACTCAGCACCATAGTATGACTGATATGCCGAGTAACTAAAAAGCTGCATAAGCTGGCTTTATACGACAGGTGCTGTATAATAAACATTTACATGACTTTTATATGATTTATTAGCTGAATAAGCTCAAACTTATATGACTACTTTGCTAGTTGATAGTTGTTTGGATTATTTAGTAAATTATCTTAGAATAACGTTATAAAATGAAATAAGCAAAAAACGCTATAATAAATTAATGATTGTAAAAAACGTATTTTCCCTGGGGGTTAAATATAATGACCACCAAAAAATGCTTTGATACCCTAAGCTCTCTTACCAAAAAAAGTATAATGAACACCAAAGGAAAATTCTACCATTACAACAGTACTAGGTGTTTTAGTAACGACTGCACAAGTAAATGATCACCAAATCTTAGCGAGCAAATTAATAAAATATTTCTACCTAAATAACACACTATGATTGCCATAAAATGTATGCATATTACCAAATAAAGTATAATGATGCCAAATTTACAAGTACTACCAAAACCCGAATCAGCGCACCCCACTTCCTACCCCTAGAGTGTATATAAAAGCCCACGGAGCCAGAAGCTCGCGAAGGAGGTCCTGAGTTGAACGCGGTGGACGAGGCCAAAGCGAAGCGACTGGGGGAAGGTGGCGAGCGAAGCGAGCCGGCGACCTCCCGAGCGGACGGAGTAGGTCGAGTGCAGGGGCTGTTCTGTGTACAGCTGTCAATGCTGTCATAGTTTGCCTTCAGAATGATTTGTTATGTTCATTTCGTGTAACTTTAATACCTGGTCTCCCCTAGATATCCTCCAAAGATGTAAGTATTCATATATTATTACCAGAGCCCAAAATAGCTTAATCATTCATATAGCTTATTCGGACATGTTTTCTTGTGAAACAACGCATTATGATGTTTTTTTTTCTTTGTATTCATATTCAGTTTAACTTATTTTAAGTAGGTTAAGAACTATCATTGTAAATAAGCTTTTTTTTAGCAAAAAATGACTTACTGTTGAGTTTGTTTCGGCGTTTTTTCTTAACAGTGGTCTTCTTTTTCAGAAACGCTGGTAGAATTTTGACTTGTAAAAGTGCCATTACGGCCTACTTGCAGAATAAAAGCTACTACGCTACACGCTACTACGGCCTACTAGCTTGACAGCTAGGCCCTGGGGTATTCATCACCCTGATAGAGGGTGATTATATAAACCACTAGTTTCCGCCCGCGACTTTGTCTGCATGGATCCGGGATAAAAACTACCCTATATTTGAATCCAGGCTATAACCTATCTTCGTGCAAAATTTCATCCAAATCGATTGAGCCGTTTAAGCGTGACCGAGTAACAAACATCCAAACATCCAAACTTTCGCTTTTATAATATTATAGTAGGATTGGTTTTTAATAAAAATAATACAAATATGTCGATATTTTATTCGCTACTTAGGACTCATTTCTACCGCTTCTCCGATATTCTCATAAAACAGAGGCGTATACAGCGTATTCATATCAAATTAGGTTTTTTTTTTGGGCGGTAGATGTAAAAACAGTAACACTTCACTCTAAACGAAAATATTTTAATAATTAATAAATACTTACAATTTATAATTTTTAACTTTTACAAGTATAGTTTAGTGTATAAATTTACACAGTAGATGTTTGCAGCACCGTAGATGCAATAGTTATTTGTAAATAACACTGTGAAATCCTGCTGGTTTCTCACCTGTCAAAAACATAACCTCCAAGACCAACAGAAAGTATGGCAAACTACTTGGAAATCACCGAGTCCCAAAAAGCTCTGGAGTCAACCGTCCTAAGGATGTTCACTGAGTTCGAGGCCAGGCTGAAGTCTCCCGCTGCAAAAGCCTCAGTGAACAGCCTGAGCGAAGATCTTTCTGCATTCAAAGAGCAGACTTGGACGGTCCTGAAGCTTCTCAGAGATCAGATTAAAGCTCTCACTAAGTCCCAGGAAATTATGGAAATGAGGCACAGGCGGAAGTTTCTACTTTTCAAGGGTGTCCCGGAGGATCCTGGTGAATCCATAACATCTTTGATCACTAACATTATCGAGCAGCAACTTCAGATCCCTGACATCTCATCTGCATCAATCAAGGCGTGCCACAGGCTTGGTAAGCCTTTGGTGGGACACAATAGACCCATCCTTGTGCGCTTCACAGACATGCGCCTGAAGTCCATGGTGTGGCAGAAGAAGACAGCTTGCAAGGGAACTACTTTTGCCATTTCAGAGTTCCTAACACCACAGCGGCAAGAATTGTTTGTGCAGGCAAGAAAGGCATTCGGTATGAGAAGCTGTTGGTCACTCGACGGTAACATCTTTGTGAAGTTATCCTCGGGTGCGCGTGAACGCATCGCTTCAGTAGAAGATATCGACCGCCTCAAAGCCTCTGGCAAACCACGGTCTACATCGACACCTGAGCCCAATGCACCCGCAACGCAGGCCGCCGCTGCTGTCTCCAGTGACCTGCCCGGCCGGCCTCGGCGTGGCGCTAAGCTGGGGGTTTAAACCTTTTGTGTTGTGACAACTGCATCATCACGTCAACTTATTTCAGTATTCGTGTTGTTCATTTATTTATGTAGTAATCAGTTTACTTGCTCCCTATAGCGTGCTCATTCACTTGCGTAACTCATTTTGTCTTGTTTTACCCACTTTACTTTTATCAATTTTAAATTTTATAGTGTTATGAAAACAAGGTTGTATTACTTCGGTTTGACGTTTGACGTTTCACACGTCAGTTTGTCTTAGCATGTTTAAGTACTTATTTAAATCGCGTCAATTCGTTTGTAACTTTTGTTATTTGTATAATGTGTTAAGTGTGTCTGTGTATTTATTTTTTCTTTGTTTTAAAGTTTCGTTCTCACATTGGCTAACCAGCAGGAGAAGCAGGTTTGTGTTTGTATTGTAGCAACTTTAATTATTTTTAAGTATCTTATTATTTGTGTGTAAATACATATAGTGATATTATTAAATTATTATATATATTCATTTAATATTTATGTCAGATGATGAAACATTTTACTCTGCCAATAATGACAGTGCTGCCTTTCTCTCGTTAAGCTCACTTGATACTTCTCACTCTTTGGGCACCCTTGTGTCACGAGAATTTCTCAACTCATGTAATTTCTTGGATTACTGAGGGCGTTCGCATGGCCATGCGAAGGAGGAACCGTGCGTTCAAACTCTTTAAGCGTGACCGCAGCGACGAGAACTGGAGACTTTTCAAGAGGGCTCGCAACCGTTGTAATCAGATGGTACGTGCAGCGAAGCGACGGTTTATCCACCAAAATGTGTCTTCATCTTCCATGGCTGACGTCTGGAAGTTTCTCAAATCACTTGGCCTCGGGAAACCTTCCAGTCCATTTGATGGCACTTCCTTTTCTCTTGAGGACCTTAACTCTCATTTCTCCTCTGCCCGCTGCGTCGACAACAATGTCAGAATCAACACTCTTAATGAGATCTCTTCCCTACCCCTCTCTATCACGGACCCTTTCTCCTTTTCTCTCATTTCTCAAGCAGATGTCAAGGCTGTTATTAAAGCTATCAAATCCAAAGCCATCGGTTGTGATGATATCAGTCGGTATATGATAGTGTCGGTTCTAGACTGTGTGCTCCCTGTATTGACTGATATCATCAACGCGTCGTTTTTCAATGGCGAATTCCCTTCCATATGGCGCAAGGCATTTGTTATTCCTCTTCCAAAAACTAGCAAACCCACTGTGCTTAGCAACTTCCGACCTATTTCAATACTCCCCTTTTTATCGAAAGTTGCTGAAGCGGTGGCTCATAAACAGCTATCTCGTTTCATTTTCTCACATAATCTTCTGAGCCCCTATCAGTCTGGCTTTCGTCCTTGTCATAGCACCAGCACTGCTCTGCTGAAGGTCACGGAAGACATCAGACGTGGCATGGAGAATCAATTGGTCACGGTTCTTATTCTTATTGATTTTTCCAACGCATTTAACACTGTTGACCATGAGATTCTTCTTGCTCTGCTAAAACATTTAAATGTGTCGTCTGTTGCCCTTAGGTGGTTTTCTGCTTACCTTCGAGAGCGCCAGCAAGCGGTCCGTGTCGACCAAGCCTTATCCGACTGGTGTGACCTTGCAACTGGCGTCCCTCAGGGAGGCATTCTTTCTCCACTCTTATTTTCCATCTTCATTAACTTCATAACCCCGGAGCTTCGCTGTTCTTACCATCTGTACGCCGACGACCTACAACTTTACGATCACTGTAACGTGAGTGACCTTAGTGTTACCATTAACAAGCTGAATCTGGATCTCTTACACATCCAGCGGTGGTCAGAGAAGTTTGGCTTATTTGTTAATCCGTCCAAGTGTCAAGCTATCGTCATTGGTAGCCCGCAGCAGCTTGCGAAACTTAATTTTAATTCTATTGCTGCAGCTGAGTTTAATGGTACTCCTATCCCGTACAGTAAAACTGTCAAAGACCTAGGTGTATATCTCGACAACACTCTCAGTTGGAGGCCACAGATCTCTGAGGTTAGTCGGAAAGTTGTAGGTTCGCTTCATGCACTTAATAGGCTAAAGCATTTCTTACCCATCAAAACCAAAATTTTATTAGTGCAGACATTGATATTGCCCATAATCGACTATGGTGATGTGTGTTATCCTGACTTGAATGGAGAACTTCTTGACAAGTTAGATCGTCTTCTAAATAATTGTATTCGGTTCATTTTCTGTCTTCGTAAATACGATCATGTCTCTTCCTTCCGCTCCCAATTGGGCTGGCTGCCAATCCGCCTACGCCGCAAAATACGTTTGCTCTGCACTCTCTTCTCCATTCTAAACGATCCAAATTCTCCCGAATACCTCAAAACTCTTTTTCAGTATTACTGTGTCTCTCGAGTCCGTCAACTTCGCTCCTCTGGCAACCTTTCCTTATCTATTCCGCCTCACCGTACTGGTTTTATGTCCAATTCCTTCTCCGTCCAAGTAGCTCGCCTATGGAACCATCTCCCTGTCAAAATTCGGCAATCTCCAAACAGGCTTATCTTCAAAAAGTCCTTACAAAATTTCTTTGCTGGCAGAACTAAAAAATAATCTATCAGTTTTGTAAGTTTCATCTATATTCATATGTATGTTTATGTATGTATTAATAGGTATATATTGTTATATCATATTATATTGTATTGTATCGTATTCTACTATATTATTATTCATCGCATCTTTAGACATGTTATAGAGTTTTTTTTTTAAATTAAGTTGCACTGCCCACATTTTATCTGCTTTGCCTTAAGGTTGACTGGTAGAGAATGCTTTATAGCATTAAGTCCGCCTTTTGTACTATAAGATATTCTTTTGTGCAATAAAGATTAAATAAATAAATAAATAAATAAATAAATTATTTGTATCTTAAATGAAATAAACATCTACCCAAACTTCAAAGTTTATTATGATTATCTAACAGCTCGTTTATTTGTATTATGACTGTCAGCTATCTACCCTTATCAAGGTGCTATCAGGAACTTACTCGGGTGAATATAGCCTGTATGGCCTATATGGTTTAGCCTTTTTACGTCGTTTTGCGTCGTTATTATCCCAGCGAAAATTGTAAAAAAAAATTATAATCAGAGTTCTTTTGTTAAAACGCAAAGCAATATGTTGCTGAGTTTAATTTGGTAAAAGTAGTAGAACTTTCGGCCTTTCCTACTTTTATAATGATGAATTACTTTTGAATGTAATGGTTTCAAACCGCCGGAGACCCACGCCTCACAATCCAATTTGATGTCAATCTGTTTCGCACCCTCGTCCTGGCACTTTAGCGAGCATGTAGAAAAAACCGATTGGAATGCGAAATGTTAGTCTCTAATCGACCTTACTTTATTTTAGGTACCTACTTTATTAAGCTTTCATATATAATTCGCGTTTTGAAAACATTTTATTTGAGAAGGAATTTCCGTTAGCAAGAATTGTAATAACAATCAACATATTCAAGGAATTCCCAATGTAATCAGGGCCTTCATTCCGGAAGAAGCTTCAGGGATATTAAGATTAGATTCGAATCGTTTTAGGTGAAGCGCTCTGACTTGCGCTAGAGCATTGCCATACGAAAGAGCGAGAGGGCATCAATACGATACGCATTAAATGTCACTCTAAAGCGTGTTCCAAAATGGAGGCCTAAGTTGAGCATTGTGTTCAGAATTAGGTTATGTAAATTAATTAAGCATATAAGGTCGAGGTCATTGATGGTGTATTACATTTTTCACCTATGACAATAGAACGATGCAAAACTGTAAATATTATTGATGCCAAATGAAGTTACTTAAATCGTTTCAAGAAAAGCGATGTGAAAAGTTTACAAATTAAACAGAGCCGCTTTTGTTGTTCAAGTGTGTTATTTATTATTACTGACGAGAAAGTTTGTAAGCATGTATTTATGATTGTTATTGTTTCGCTAATATTAGTTCGATATGCTGATATTCGCTCGTGCATGGGCCAACTTGCGACATTTGAAAATTATCATTATTTTGGAATGAGCTACGATTTATGATAATTGAATAACTAATATTTATAGTAAATGTTTACTAAGCAGACGCGTCTGCTATCGAAATTAAGTTGTCACAACTTCGCGGTAGTTGCTGCTACGAGTCTCCACCTAAGGTGTATTTAGAAAAGTGAAGAGATAGAAAAATTCGTCACTACAAGCCTAGCCCACGATAGTTCAGTTGGTTCAGAGCGATGCGCGGTGTGCAAAGGCTGTGGGTTCAAATCCCGCTTGTGGCGAGTAATCTTTAAATTTTCCACTTTGATTATATCTAATCTTTATCCGAAGAAACCGCGATTATATAAACTATTGTACTTTTAGGAATAGCAAATTTTAAGTTGCCACTGTCACTTTTCAACAAATACCTATTAGTGTTTTATTAGAAATATAAACGTACAGATTAACAATATAATATTAAAAATACTTAATCCAAATATAAAGATTCATTTATTCAAGCAACCATAATTAAAAAAAACAAACATAAAACTTAAACTATAGGTAAAAAATTTGGCATAAATCGCCGTCAACGGGCATGGTGCCCAGAAGGCTGGCCGTATTTCCTCGCTGTATAGCGATACTAACACGCTGTGCGAAATACTGGCCAGCCCTCTGGTCGCCCGAGGCTTCTATTAAGCGCGTCGCCAAATCTTTATAAAGCCGACGCGCACTTGGACCCCATGGCCCCAAGGTTTCAACTCCAAACGCCGCAAACATGTAGCTGTTTCCTAGGACGGCATATTTGCGGCGCTTGAAGCTTTCGGCCGAGGATGCCGCAGCGCCAGCGGCGGCACTGGTGCTTGGAACATGGGACGGTGCCAGGGTATCAACGCAAGTAGAATCCCAAACTAGCGGCTGACCCATGCTCCAAGGCACCAGCGTCATTCCGTCAGGTCTCTTGCCGTCGTCCCTGGCCAGCCCGCTGGGCTCGAGGACTGCCGGCACTCTCGCACTGACAAGAGCCCGACGGATGATATCGTTAATACTGGCGTGGCGGGAGATCCTACCAGCGCTCCGGACACAAGAGAGGCCATGGTGGCCCAGTTTGTCCACCATGGCGCCGCATTGACAGCGATGTGGCTGATTTGTTGATGCCCCCAGACGCAAGCTAGCTGCCAGGCGGAAGGTGGTGTTATCTAGAAAAGTGCCTATGTTTGGAGACGGTAGAGCTTGCAGCCACAGACCCGACTCCCACTCCGCAGACGCAAGGAGACGAGCACGGTCTGCCGAACTAGTTGACGTATCTAAAAGGTTTTTCCGTACTAGCTGACAGAGCGGCTCGTCCCATTGCCTCTGCGAGCAGGGGTTGGCGGGCGGGTCCGCGTCGGGACAGGTTATAGACCAAACGTTCTTGGCCTCGGAGCAGTGCGCGGCCTCCATAGCTCCAATAGAAGGATCTAAGATTTTCTCTATAAGGCTTTGAGCACCATGCACCGAGGACAAGAACGCAGGTAGAGCAACACCAGAAATTTTGCGGATACCCAGGCCGCCGAACCTAATGGGTAGGCTAGCCTGGGTCCAAGATCTATCGTCTAAGGGAATATTGAAGATGGTTGTGAGTGTTTCTACGACTAATGTATCTAATTTTGAAACCAAAGCGGGGTATTTCCAAAAATGGGTTCCGCGAAGTATATATGTAAATTTTGGGACGAAAAGACAATGCTTAATGATTGAATAGGCTGAATGAAGATTAATTTTGGCCAAACGGTGTGATGATGCTTTGAAATTTTGAATTTTTGAGTCGATGAAGTTTTCAAAGGATTGATCTAAGACGGGACAACCAAGAAGGTGAAGCGATTCTTTGTTTATAATTTTGATACCCGGGGCGAGTTGTCTAAAAAGGTCGATTGTATTTTCTTTGGCCGGACAGGAATCGGTGATAAAAAGTTCGCACTTAGAGAAATTTAGCGATAGGCCAATTTTTTCCATGTCTGTGTTAATTTTTTTTAAATCTTCTCGGACGGAAATCGCTTCTCCGCTGAGGGTTCCGTCATCTAAATACCATACGTTTAATTTTGAATTTAGTTCCTTAATGATGGGATGTATAGCAAGGCTAAAAATTGCTGGGCCGAGCGGGTCGCCTTGTTGGCAACCTACAGAAGAAGCCAGAACGTCGGTTTTATATAATAATTTGGAAGGAGAACTATAACATTGCCAAAGAAATTTATATATCAGAGGAATTTTGTCTTTTATTTGAGTCAACAAGGCGCCCCGGTCTACGGAATTGAAGGCATTGCAAACATCCACCTTAAGCAGCACCTCCCCAGCCTCATGATCGAGGAATGTTCGCACGGCGTGCACGGCGGCTTCACATCCACTTTTGGAGCCAAACCCCAGTTGGACAGGTTGAAGTTCTGGTGTAAGCTTGGGAAGGATGGAGCGGCAGGCGATCTTGGCGACAAGACGTCGGAGTGTGGTGCCAACTGCAATGGGGCGGATGCCGCCGTCTTTTTTTGTTAGGGCACAAAGGTTGGCTCCATACAGGACGTCCCTGATGCCGTCTGGGACCTGACCGGCCAGCATGATATTAACCAGGGCCGTCAGGTCCTTTAAGAGTATTTCCCCCGTTTCACCACAGCTGCTGCACAGGAGATCTTTCAGGTGCTGAGGTGTCAGACCATCCAGACCTCCCGCAGAGCCATTGGGGAAAGATGCTACAGCTCCAAGGACATCCTGTGTAGAGGCAATAAGGTCTGGATCACTCGATAGTGGGGGGTCAGGCAGGCAAAGGTTTGTAGCTGGAGGTGGATGCTTGCTGTGTAGAGCTGAGAGGGTGTCAGAATTAGATGGGGCTACTGCATCGTCAGAAAAAAGCAAGCGGGCGGCGCCTTTTATATCGCCGTCGGAAATTTTAGACTCGACTTTTTTAAATAAACAGTTGTGGGTGTTCCTAAAATTGTGGGGGGAGGGTTGAAATGAAATATCGCTGCAGCAGTTGTCTTTAACTGATTTTGTGAGTGATTTTGATTTTTCATCGGAATTTATATGAAGTACTTTATAGGTGAATGTAAGTAAGAGTTCCCAATTGCATATGGAGTTATCTGTGAGGACTGTTTTGATCGTGTGGCTCAAGGATTTGGCAACAGATACTCGGGCACCGCGTGGTATCCGTTTTAATACCGGACGCGATTTTTTTAAATCACTCAGAATTTGGTGAAATGGTACGTCAAATCTGCTGCGGTCTGGTAACTGTGAAGGCGCTGAAGCGTTTGGCTGGGGCTCGGACAGTACGGTAGATGAAGGTTGAGTATGGCTTCGTCGGTGTTTTTTGGTGATATGGATCTTAAGGCCTCTAGCGCCTTTAAAATAACGTGGATGGGTACATTCCGGACAACGAAGAGGATTTTCCGACGATACAGTAGTTCGCGTAGGGCAGGAGAGGCTTGCAAGGGGCATCTACAATATGACAAAAGAAAATACAGTACTTAAAATATACTAAAAATAAAAGACATAGATAGCAAAACTAAAGACTTAAGTAAAGAGGTAAAGTAAATAAGATCAATTTTGTTATCTTCTTCTGCCGGGGGAGGTTCAAACTCTCCTAGAGTGAGCGGCGTGATCGAAATTCCTGTGCGTGGAAACGGGTAGAGCTTTTGCTGGTGCTTTTCAGGCAGTAATGGCAGCTTAAGCACTTCCACTGCGAATTCATGAGGCCTCTCAACGGTTGCTGACTAAAATCAGGTGTATTCAGCTCACATCAGGTGTAAACAAACAAAATTGTGGACAAGGCGGTGTGGTTGTGTCACTCGTATTTTATAACATATTTTTTTCGTGATATCCTCAAAACACTGGTAGGTACACGTTACTGGAGCCGAAATTTTCACTTATCAAACGTTTAGAGGAGCTTAAACTATGGTTTATATCCAAAAGAGAAATAAAACGGATTTATTTTTGCAGAGAATAAACAAACGTGACAGTTGTCGTTTCGTCGTTTTATCCAAATACTTATGATTTTCTTTTTACATTTTCCCGACGGCTCATTGTCACAATACTCAGCGCTTCAAACCCCAATATTATGCATATCTACTCGGTTAATACTGAAAAATAACATGCCCACCTGTTTAGGTTATATTTTAAAGGCAACCGTAAGTCGCGGAGAGAGCTGGATAAATATAAACACATGGAGAACTTTAACTAAATTGTATTTTTAGTGTCTGAAAACGAACAAACGCGTTCGTTCATGGGAATTTAGATTTAGATTTCTTTATTTCATAAAATAAATTTACATTATAAGTTAACTTTAAGCTAATTTACAGAATACAATGGATGTTCTAATAAAAATATTGCATAAACACCACACACCACACACACACGCACCACATGATACCTTGAATAAACAGGTCTCAGCTATTACAAGGCACCACCGATTTAAATAACTTTTCCGATATAAATCCTATACATATACTCTCTGCCCACGCTGTCAAAAAGCCTAAGACAAATATAAATTTTTAAATTGTTTTATTTATTAACTTGCGAACTTCATACATATTAAAGTAAGGGCTGAAGATATTTTTACTTCCAAAAAGGATTACCTACCTAGGTGTTTCGTTAATACTGCCCTGAAAATAAGTTAATAAATAGGTAAATAAGTCATCTTACTGAAAGGGGAATATTAGCTAAGGAACAACATGCTTATCAATCTCACAAATCGACTGTAGATGCAACTAGAGAATTAATAAAGACAATAGTTACTCAACAAGAAATGGGACACAAAGTTGCTGTGGTACTGTGTGATCTGTCGAAAGCATTTGATCTGGTAGACCACGAACTAATTATAAAAAAATTGAATCATTATGGCATCAGGGGGAATTTCTTAAAAATATTTCAATCATTTCTAGAAAACAGGGAACAATTGTGTGAAGTGGATGTTAATGGAAAAAAAGGAAAATCAACATACCTATCACTTAACGCCACTTCTGTTCCACAAGGTTCTATTATTGGTAATTACTTGTTTATAACCCTAGTAAATGACCTATCGGCCTGTACAATCAATGGTAAACTGGTTGCATATGCAGACGACAGTGCTTTTATTGTTTCAGGAACTAATTTCTCAGAACTACAACGTAAAGTAAATAGTCTGCTCTTGGATGTAAAGAATTGGTTCTCTGTAAATGGTATGCAACTGAACCCGGAAAAGACAAATGTAATCCAAGTTAGCCTCCGGGGCGTACCACCAAATACCCTCAAAATTGAATTGGATAACATAAACGTTCCAACTGTAGATAAGGCGAAATATTTAGGCTTCGTGGTAGATTCCGGGTTAAAGTGGAATAGTCATATTGAAGAACTCAGTAAGAGGTTGACAAAAGCATGCTTCGCAATTTCACGCTTGACAAAAATGCTCAATGACCAATGTGTGAGAAATGCATACTTTGCCTACTTTCAATCAACAATTACCTATGGAATTGATATGTGGGGGCTGGCAGCAGATAGGCAAAGAATATTCATACTGCAAAAAAGGGTTATTAGGATAATGGCTAGGGTGCGGTGGGATACGCCTGCCCGTGACATATTTCGGGAGTTAAAAATTCTAACAGTTCCTAGCCTTTACATACTAGAAATTGCAAAAATTGTTCGTAGGAACTTGCATCAATTTAAGCGACGTGGTCATAACAGTCGTAATAGAAATGACCTTCTCCCAAATAGGCACAGATTAAAGAAATCGGAGCAGTGTATATGGTACATAGGTCCCAAAATATATAACAGGTTGCCAAAAGACATTAAGCAGCTTGACATGTCTGAAAACATATTTATAAGTAAGTTAAAAGAATATTTAATAAATAAGGCTTTTTACTCCGTAGATGAATTCCTAAACAAAAATAATTAAGTTTATATAAGTACATAATAAGACATTAGAGATAAAATGAAATATGCAATATCTGTGACATGTAAATTACCTGACTTGTAACTTATGTTATCAATAAAAAACTGAACTGAAAATCTCAAAAGTTGAGTATAAAGTTTGATAACACAATCAAATTCAATGTTAATAGTCGAAAAAGATTTAGTTATGACTTTTTGAGTTACCGCTGAAATACTACTTACTACTACTTGTCAAATGAAAACGTCAAAAGTCTTTATTAAAAGGGAATAAGAGCTTTTGATGTCTTCGATTACGCAGTTACTTTTAATGCTGATTGTACCTACCTACCTACATCTTGTATATACCACCTAGGTATATACAAGATGATGATTTACAACTAGACTAATTAAAACTAAGTTTAATCTAAAAAACACCCTCAAGGCATTGTAGCGAGGATTCTGGCGGCGTTTCCTCGCCGAATTGCAATGCTTTTACTTACTGATAAGGTGCGCGAGAAAGCCGCCAGCTCTTCGGTCATCAGGTTAAATAAACCAGACGTTTCACGATTTCCGCAAATAATTGATGTGCACTGGGACCCCTACTCTAGTTTCTAAACAATTCTGGCTGCACTCGCTCTTAAGGGGTTGCATTGGAAATTTTCGCGTGCTTTGAAACACCGTTTTGACTAGATTGGGAAACAATAAGGTTTGATTTTCAGATATATGATTCTTGAGTCGTTTATCTGATTTAATCGGTAGATGATTGCCTAAAATTTTCTCGATAGAAATAAAACGAAAGTCGGGTCTTCATTTTCCTTGTTTTACTCAGCCTACTCAAACAATATATTATTTTAGGACACAGTCAAGTTATTACTATAGTATTTTAACTCATCTAAAATCTCAATTAAATAAATGTAAATAAAACTTCAATAAGTTAGGTGTTTATCGAAATTTGTCCAAGAAAGCCATTCCCGAAGAGTGTTGCATCTCTTTTTCTCATCCGCGGAAGGTATAAGCGTGTCTCTGTCAAGGGGGCGTGGTCGACTCGGATCAAAGCATCCCGTTAACCGGTTTATATAAAACGTTAGTAGGTACTTTGAAGTACTAATTGTCTATTTTTATTTCCCGTATAATTATGTCAGAGAGGAACGCTGAAGTCACAAAAATGTGATAAAACAATTTGCATTATTACCTCCAAATTATTGTGTAATATTATATTCTAGGTATTTTGATTTCAATCAATTTTATAATATGATATTATGAAATTGTATATAATATTGCCTTAATGGATTCTTTTCACATCATATAAAAAGTACTGTCTAGACTCACGTCACTTAATCACGTTGCTTGACCTTTAGATTGGTAGCGGCTAATGTTGAATGAAATTTTGCACAAAGAGTTTATAGTCTGGATTAAAATATAGGATAGTTTTTATCCCGGGTCCACGCGGACGAAGTTGCGGGCGGAAGCTAGTAGTTTATAAAAGTTTATTCTAGAAAAGGGGGAATTTCGCGCAGATGCAAAGCTTATTTATAAAAGTTTGTTGCATAAGTTTAAAAAAATATCTCGCCGCTAGCCTGCGAAGGTCAAATAACGTTTTGTATGGAAAGCGAACCGCCTTAAAAGAAAAAAATATCATATTTGTCATGAGTTAAAAAACAACACCGTGATAGGCCCCCTGCGGAAAATCACTGGGCTGGTCTTCTGAAACTTGACACGTCCCTCTGAAACCCGAAGAGGAACATCAAAGAAGGCTATAAACTAAGGCCCCAGTTGTCTGAGCAATGAAGTGTCAAGTAAACACGTCTAAGAACTTTATCCAAAGGACAGAACTTTCGTAGTCTTTGCGTTAAACTGTCACGTGCCGAGTTCCGGCGAATCCAAATGTCATGAAGGCACTAGTCTGGCCTAATCCTCAGATAAATAGTACTACTGCTGAGCGATCAGTCGACAGTCAGCATCAAAAGTAGCTACGCAAACGAAGACGTCAAAAGTCTTTATTGAAAGGGAATAAGAGCTTTTGACGTCTTCGATTGGGTAGTTACTTTTGATGGTGCGCGCACTTGCTTCCACATGTAAGTATTAGGCAAATGGGCAATACATTTATGTCATTTGCGAAATACTATTTTTTTAATATTTTCGCGTTAATCATTGAGTTTAATGGCATTTTGAAGGACATGATGCTTTTATACATTCAAATTTTTATAATCATCTAATTCTGCTGTCTTTAAAGGTGACTATGAAAATCTTGCGTAAGGATGAAGACTTGCTTTTATTAATATAATTTTCGATAAAAATAAATATTGGCAAGGTACTTTAAAAATACTTAATCATAAATAATAACAGCAATTCAAAAAGATTTGGCTCCATATCAAAGTGTGTTCTCCAATCGAGGCTTCTTAATTGTCGAGGGTAATGGGAAGCTCTTGTGAATATTAGCAATTAACAAAGTTGCTATTCAATCTTTATACGTTTATTTGGCTTCAAACAACAACATCAAAGATGAAGCGGAAACATTTTGGGTAAATTTCCATACAAATGTTGTTGGTGTAGCCGCTACGCTGTAGCGTAAGTCGTAACTGCTATACAATTAAAATTATTTTACTATGAATCACATTATCTAATTATTGCAAATTTACTAACCTCATAAAATGGCCACGAAAAATACTTGGGCACTAGTGCTTGAATATTATCTTACAGTATAAATGACGTGAAAATAAGAATAATGATATGTACTTTTTAACAAAAAAGGAACACTCACTAATTTATTCATTTGCGGGAATTAAGACGGAATGATGAACTGATGACTGCATGCTGCTGGTCTGACAAGCATCGAAACATTTTAAATTATCTTTTATTTCACATCTTGACGCCTAAAACCAAGATATATACAGAATGTTTTTTTAACACCGGCCAAATTTTACGGAATATGTTAAACTTACTATTTTACAGTTGATCGCCAGTGATTAAAGAGCCATCCCTTATTCCAGAAAAATTACACGAACAGTAATGCCCGTTAGTCTAAAAGGCTGCCATGTCGAATAGCAAGCCGTGATACCTGGAACGTTTTAGTACTTTTAGTTCATCTGAAGGTCCATCAGGTGTTTTGAGATACGATAATCCTAAGTTTTGAGCTCATGAAACGAGGACGATTAATGATAAGGTTATTACAAGCACTTGCATTTTCACACTTAGAAATAAGTACAAAACTACATACATAGATGTACGCCTTTATTCCCAAACGGGGTAGGCAGAACACCTTAAACTTATGTTCCAGTGCCACTTTTAGCGTAAAAGATCGACAAAATGTGATTTCGCAGTGACAGGTTGCTAGCCTATTGCCCACAAGACACTTCAACCCCGCTCCCTTAGTCGAATTTTAACACCCACGGGACGAAAGGGGTAGTGAAATCTATATTAACATTTTTTAGACAACATTCTTATGATATCAAAGAAAGTATTGTTCCACCAAGACAGACAGATTCGTAATTGTGGGTTCGAATTGTTGCCGCAATCAGGCGATCTATTCGCCTGATTTGGCCCGTTCTTATTCTGACCATCATCTTTTCGTCAACCTAAAAAATAACACTTGGGAGATCAACAATTTTTCACGGATATGGAGGTCCAAGGAGCAGTAACAGACTGCATATTTGGATGATCTGAAAGATTCTTTGTTTTCACACGGAATAATGTAATTATAGGCAAGATGGCAAAATTATAGATGTTTTTGGAGACCATGTAGAAAGGTAAAATTGTTATAAAAAGTATTGATTTCATTTTAAAGGTATGGCTCAAAGCTTTGTAAATTCGTTGTAATCTCCGGTACTACAGTGCTCATCCAATTAGTTTTTTTTTCCAGTGTTACAGAATGGATTTTCGGGATGGATACAGATTATATCGCGAAGTTATGTTGGGTCCTTTGTAATTACTTAAGCGGAGCCGCGCCGGCAGCTAGTCAATGAATAAAACAGCAAACTGCACACGTGTAACCTCATTCGTAACATTTGCCAAAGTATTCATGTAAAGTGCACTCAGTTACAGTTACCTATGCCACGTTAAATCCAAAAGCGAACAAGCATTTAAAAACTTTCAGGTTAGTTCTTTCAACGAGGTTCGATGTCACAGACATGTTTACAGTATTGCGCCTTATTCCATTGTAATAAGACGGAAAATGTGTATTATATTTTAAGCGTTTAAAACCCAGTTGATCAACATATTAATGTTTCAAGTGCAGTTACGGTTGTTGAATTCTGCGCCATTTGTTTTGTAACAAGTTTACAACTGTTCAAGTTTAAAAGGATTATGAAACGCTTGTTTTTGTGGCAGATCGAAAGAAGAATGAAATATTAATGTTATGCATTAAATTAAATTAATTATTTCTTTATTTTAAACTAGCTTTTGCCCGTCGTTCGCGTTGATTTCCTTTTGTTGGACTTTTACTGGGGTATGTTAATCCAGGCCCCCTACTTGTATACCAAAATTCATCTTAATCCATTCTGCCGTTTTTGCGTGATTTAATAACGAACATCCAAACTTTCGCATTTATAATTTCAGTAGGATACAATGAAGAAGTTGAGCTGATAATTTACTTTAAAAACAAAGTTTAAACCGACTTCAATTTAGTACTCCGCCAAGCCACGAGAACATTTATTTTCCAATTTACCTCATGAACTGATTTCCGAGAGCAAATACATTGATTATTAGAGAAAAAAAACCCAATCGCTGTATGTGACCCGATGATATTTTTAGGACTTCCGTCGATTCCACAAGGATCACCCTTGGCACTTCATTAGTTGCTATTTCAACGGAATCTTATCAGAATCTGTGATATACTTTTGTACTTTTAAGTACATAATTGAGGAATTACAGAAGTCATCTGTGGTCTTCATCATCAATTCCACTCCACCAATTTATGATTTCCGGATGTAAATACACGAGTTATAATAGAAAATACCAAAATCACTACACGCGTGCCTAATATAATTGAGGAGTTCCCTCAATTCCTCATGGATCCCGTCATCCAATTGAATTTTCAAAAAAATGGGACCCACCTGGAAGCATATACTTACAAACAAAAAAAAAATATTAATCGGCTTATCAATGACGGAGTTCTGAGGTAACAAACATTGAAAAAAAGAAAAATACAACCGAATTGAGAACCTCCTCCTTTTTTTTGAAGTCGGTTAAAAAAGGTTAAACTCAAACCACTTTAGATTTTTTCAAATTAATTGTTATTTTAGCTTTATTTCCAGCTAGTACTTTTGAAATTATGGATATCAGTGTTTTACAGGATGAGCTCCTAATTACACAAATTCGCTTTTAAATACCTAGTTCTCTCACGAATTCACATAGATAAACCCATGCTGTATAGCTAATGCATATCTTTTTGAACAAGAAGATTGTTTGTATGTCAGTTGCTTTACCCTAAACCAAAATACGTGCTACATAGCACTATGAAAATAACCAAGATGAATAAGCGAACTTTCGGATTTGAGGTGTGTCACTGGCCTGGTTCGATAGTTACCTTTCAGGAAGAAGACGACTAGTCAAGGTTGACTCCCTCAAGAGTGACACAAACTACATTAATTTCGGAGTTCCGTAGGGGAGTGTCTTTGGTTCAACTCTATTTCTTATCTACATCAAAGACATCCACAATCTCTCACAATCTTGAACGCTTAAATAATGTGCTATGCCGACGATACAGTAATTATTTTCAACGGAAGCTCCTGGAACAGTGCGTATAGTGCTCTTGGTTACAAATTAATCTTCTACCATGAACAGTAAGAAAACTAAATTTATCTGTTTTCATAAAACCGCTTCCTCCAGACCACCTACTTTCTTTTGGTAAAATAATCAGTAAATAGTAGTAAGCAATTTATTATATTAAAGGTCTTAAGTATTATAATTTAAAAGGATCACCCATTTAGCTGGCCTGCGGCGTGCAAAATGTACATCCCAAATCTGAAATATCTAACACCATGCAACATTTACTTATACACAATCTTATACAATTGAGATGTCTGAGAGTTGAGAGCAGGAAAACATAATTAATTTAGTCATTTTAAAATATGAATGTATGTATTTTTTATCAATATGGCGTTGTTTAAAACTATTCAAAATATATAATACGTGTAAATATGATAATCTTATTACCTATTATACTTATATTACTATTTAAAAAAAAACTTTTAATGAATAGTAACATTCTTCGATTAACCATGTCCTAAGATTTGTATAGAGTTTATATTTATACCCAACTAAACTAATTATAGATTTCGTCACTGTATTATAAATGTTGCTTAGCATATAATTCCTATTATTTTCAAATAGGCTCAATTTTGCTTCTGGCATGTTCAAAGGTATTTATGTAATTGTTCGCTTATTGTTATTGCTTGTTATTTATCAGGAAAACAATGTATATATTTAAAGAGCTACGCCTATCGGCCGATGTAAACACATATACATAAGAATTACTTATTTAGCCTAGTGTCAGTCAGTAATCACCTATGGCATTTTAGTGCGTGACATTGCAGTAAAATCATAAAAAACCTTTCAGATATCCAACAAAAAGCCTTTATGCAGATGCTCAAGTTATATCGGTTGCTTTGCTGACGCTTTTCACAAAATAGGCCTAACAACTTTTAGATCTGCATTAAATATGGAAAATAACTCGCATTTACTATTCTAGCGAGTATTTAAACAACCCGTTATCATCCTCCTAGCGTTATTCCCGGTTGTGCCCCTAAAGGAGCCTGGGGTCCGCTTTAACAGCTAATCCCAATATTTGGCATAGGCACTAGTTTTACGGAAGCGACTGCCATCTGACCTTCCAACCCCGAGGGAAAACTAGACCTTACTGGGATTAAACCGGTTTCCTCACGATGTTTTCCTTCACCGAAAAGCTAACGGTAAATATTCCGTACATGTTCGGAAAAACTCATTGGTACGAGCCGGGATTTGAACGCACGACCGCGGCTTGGCAGTCGCATGCCTGAACCAGTAAGCTACCGTAGCTCGTATTTAAACTACCCGTACCTAGGGTAAATACTGCTTTTGTCAGTCGCTTTTGGCGAAGCCCTTAACTCCACAATTTACAATACCGTTTTAAGTTATAACGCTAAAATGATTGGAGTATCAGTTAAGGAGGCCAAAAGCCTTCTTTTCAACAGGCTTTCATCATTGAGTTACAATGAGACTGCAGCATTACTAATTAAGATAATTTAAAAATAGCTATGTTATTAAATGATATTTTCGCTTTGTCACCATCGTATAGGCTTTATTTTTGTATTTGTCAACGTTATTATGTTCATTCTGTTTTAATTTTCATGTCAATTACCTACTAAACGTACGTACTACAAATAGGAACCTGGTTTCCCGCGATACAGGCCTAGCGTAGTGAGGGAACCTTTGTCACTTTTTCATTTTAAATTCTTGTTTTGAACTGTATTTCTATTTTTTGTGCAATAAAGTTACTTATACTTTTACTATTTCATTCTGACTTCAATTTAATTCTTGAAGATGAAGAAAAATGTTAAAGAGTGCGCATTCTGGCATCATTAATGTCAATTTTCAATATCATTTCAACATTAGACTCACCTGCCTGACTTCATATTTACTCAATGCCGATAAAAATTTTAGGCTATTTCCATCTTATCACTTGGTATTTTCTTATATCATAATAAATTTCATAGATACAGAGCGAAGCGATACACAATAGAAATTGTACAACAATGGAATTTCTGCTGGCTATTATACGTGGGCAGCGCCCGTGAAGGCGTCAAATGGAATAGCTCACACTAGGTACTGAAAACTACCAAAATACCATCGAATTTCTAGCAGTTAGGTACCTTTTCAGTATACTGTACCGAAACAGCTAAACCCGTTTTGAACTTCATATCTTTAGACGAGCTGTGTCTCATGTGTTTTTTTAGTGTTCTGTTATTTCACGAAAACGAAGAGAAACATTCAGATCGGAAGTATGGTGTTATTAAAATAATCATTCGCTGTGCAGTTCTATTTTTGAATATCGCTTCAGGTTCTAATCACATTTGAATCCATTTCGTGCTGCTAACGTATGTACCAGTTTACCAGTATATAAATGGAATTGAGGGATTCAGCTAATTGATTTTCGGTCAGCGAGGTAGGTATGTTTTTTCACATGTTAGCAGCCGCCGCGTCCATTTTTATTAACATAGCAACATTTTTATGACGGCGATTTTGTTATAATCGCTTCCTTAGCTCATAAAACTATTATTCGACCGCGTTAGGTGTGGTAAGGGATAACTGTTAATTCATATACACCTTGAGATTATGTATTTCTATGACTAATATTTTTATTCTGTGGAATAGCTTTACGTCTTACTCTCCAATTATTTTGGGTGTAAACATGGCAGCTGAAAGTAAACTATAAGGGAGTGAGTGCACTCGTTAGGATTGGATTTTCAGTACCAAAGTAATGACTATTCGGTGTCTCAATGTTTCGTTTGCTTGTGACGCCGAGTGACCTCAAGGAGGTAAATTAGAAAGAAATAAAGAAAGAAGACATTTATTCACTCCACAAAAGACACACATAGACAGAGGGAGTAAATATACAATAAAATAGGGGTGTAGACACTAAATAAATAATAACGTCATATTTTCTCGAAAAAGGATTAAAAATTTAGTCAAATGGAGAAAAAATCAACGCAAGAGGTTAAATAATCACGAAGTTATGTGTCCAAAGGTTTAAGAAGGGGTACTTATGTTCTGTCCCTTTTTCGCAAAACGCATCTTCATATGAAACTATGACGCATACACATATTGTGTGTGTCTTTTATTTTAGCTTATCTTCCTCGCAGTCACTCTTATTGGCAAGTGTGATTGTGATAGAAATAAGTACACGAGCAGCCGCTCACGAATGTTACATTTGTAAAAGCCGACTGACGTTTATCCGTTTTTCACAATGCACAAGCGTTGAGACTTAAAGAGCATTTTTTCGTACAAAAAAACAGGTAGGTGAAAGCGATATTCAACCTTTAAAGGAAAAAAACCATTGAACGTCATACCAGTGAAACGGTATAGATTGTGCGAAAAAAGGGCCGTGCGATTTGAGGGAGCATCCCGGTAAGGCATTTATTTTTGAGATGAGCACGAATACTTGGTTCCTGAATATTTGTATTTAGAATTTATTTATCTATATGGTCGTCTAGGACCCATAGCAAAAGCTGGTCCGTCAATATTTATTTATTGTTTATATAAAGAAGTAAAGTTTGTGACATTGTCCGAAGACAAAGGGTTAGAAGTACAAAAGCAGGCAGAGCGTAGCATGGCGGCAGTCTCAGACTGGCTAGACGCAAATCTACTGACACTAAAAATGCTTCTCCATTAATACCAAGGGTCAACGAAGTGATGATTATTCCATTATGGTTGGTCCCCACCTCGCGGCAAGCATTAGCAGTACCCTAGAGCATACAAATACAATTAAATACCTAGGCATAGTACTTGACCAGGCCTTAAATTGGCGTAAGCACATAGCAACCCTAAAATGTCGCGTTCGCAAACTCATATTCGTGTTTCGACTCCTCAGAAACGTAGCGTTTCCGGAGCTATTAAAAATTGTATACTATGCACTTGGGGAATCAATACAGGGGTATTATAACTCTGTCTGCGGGGTGGAGCAGCAGATAGTATCTTGATCAGCTTAGAAAGGTTTTAGGAGAGGAAAGGAAAGCTCTGGACCTGACCTGAATTTGGTTAAAATTTTAATTGGGTTTAATTGGGTCTATAATTTTATATGACCAAAATTTTTCTCTTAGGGCATACATAACTGAAGTAGCCTTTCAGTAACTTACCCTCTGTTAAAAACCTTGCACGATGTGCAAAAAATCATATAAAAGACCTCCTAAAATATTATCGGGTCTTATACAGCGATTGGGTTTATTTCTCTAATAATCAACGCATTGCTCTCGGAAATCAGTTCTGTGGTAAATTGGAAAATAAATGAGGAAATGTTCTCGTGGCTTGGCGGAGCATTAAATTGAAGTCGGTTAAAACTTTGTTTTTAAAGTAAATTATTATAAAAAAATATTTTCATGACACGTGAAATTAATCGTTTAATTTGACGAAAATGTATTTTTTTTAACTCAAATACGACATAAAGCTACTCCAGTTATGTGGGTATGCTCTAAGATTTTTCTTGATAAAAATTTATTTAGCCCAAGTGGAATTTTGTCCAGTATGCCATAGGTTCAAATTCAAATACGTGCAAAGTGAATGTTGTGTACTTTGAATAATTTACTGTCATTCAGCACAAATGGAAAATTGACAAGTCGAAATTATTTGTCGAATCTGAATAATAATGTCAATAAATGACAAAAATATGGCCGCAAATGTCGCATCGCCTCGCACCTGATGTCTGTGTTATAGGGCTCATAGGTTCTAAGAATGTCTGGAATAATATAATAGAGCGCGCCACATCGGTATAATACTGTCAATTAGTTCCCCCCGATATCGAACACGTAATTACGTCTTGACATAATGTGTGGCGTCTACATAATCCTATACATAGAGCACAGTACCTACAGTCAGTAAAATGTTCTGGCTTTTTATGGAAAAAAGATATAATATATTTTCTAGCTAATTAGAGCTCTTTGTGATGGAAATATATTTAATATCTCGTTATAAGTATGTGCTTTTATAGCACCACTAGGTTCTGCCCGCGACTCCGTCCGCGTGGAACTCGTTTATATCGTAGCTCCATACAAACTTTCACCTCCAATTTCACCCCGTTAGGATTTTCAGGATACAAACTATCATATGTCTTTCCCCGTTACTCAATATATCTGTATACCCAATTTTATCTAAATCGGTTGAGCCGTTTAAGCGTGATTGAGTAACAAACATCTAAACATCCAAACTTTCGCATTTATAATACTAGCTTCTGCCCGCGTCTTCGTACGCGTATAAATTATGGTTTACATGATATTCTTATGTTTAACCATATTACTGACAAATTTTAAAATAAAGATTTAACTTGCAATCGAAACCGGAGACCGAAGTCCTGAAGGTGAGCGTCCAGGCAAGCGAGGCGGAAGGCCGATTTTTTCGTATCAATGGGCTTTCGGTCCAAATCAAGCCGTTCGGGAGCTGAAGGCCACTTACTATCACCAGGTAGCAGCGAGGCCAAAGGCCGAGCTTTACGTTGGAATGAAAGGCCCATTAAGGCATCCTTTTAGAGAGCGCTCTCAATGCGAACCCCTACGGACACTCATTATCTTCGGGTGTCTTGCAAGCGAAACCTGAGGCCCGAATTCCCGAAGGTAAAAGGGGAGGCAAGCGAAGCCGAAGGCTGAGCTTTTTGCAGGAATTAAAGGCCTATAGCATGCTTTTAGACATCGCTCCCTAGGCAAGCTCGAGGCCCCGAAGACCCGAAAACAAGCCCCCACGGACACATACAATCCCTAGGTGTCTTGCAAGCGAAACCTGTGGCCAAAGTATCGAAGATGAGCGGCGAGTCAAGCAAGGCCTTTTTGTTGGAATGAAAGGGTTGCATTGAACTCTTCTGAGAGCGATCTCAATGCGAGTAATGACCCTTATAAGGAAACTCATTATATTCGGGTGTCTTGCAAGTGAAACCTGAGGCCCGAATTCCCGAAGGTAAACGGGGAGGCAAGCGAAGAAGAAGCGAAGCGAAGGCTGAGGTTATCGTAGGAATGAAAGGCCCAAAATATCCCTTTAGGGAGCACTTTTTATGCGCTCCCAATAGAGAATGCGAATCGGTTATAACTGAAACCGAAAAAATCGATTATAATCGGTTATTTCAGTCGTATCAAAAATCGGTTATTTTTATTTCATAATCGGTTATAATCGGTTATTTAATATTTATTTTATATCATTTCATTTTCATAATTTTCGTAGTTTACCGAAACCAAACATCATTATAAACTAAGTAACGTACTCGTATGCAAGTCAACCTAACAAACAACTTAAGATGACCTCTGATTTCATAGCAAATATAGGATGGCAGAAATCATGGTTGCTGGTTTTTCAATATCAACAACGACGTCGTCATTGACTGAAGTTCCAATATAATGAGGTCTCTTATGTCTAACAGTTACTATCGGTGACGGTAGCAACCAGTTTTGGTTATTATATAGTGTTTAGCAGCCTAGCACTATTTTACATCCCGAGTTTTTACACGTTTTATCTATATTTTGTTTAAAGTTTGAATGGGGTTCTTTTTAATTTCTAGTCAACTATATGCTTGCTAATTTTCAAGTCTTTAGCTCATAGATTCGTTCCCATACAAAGTTCAACCCATTCACATGGCCGGGGATTTTCTCGACAGATTAGTAGCTTGCATCAAAATCCGTTCAGCCGTTTTCACCTGATGCGCGTACACATAAACAGACAAACAGACAAAAATTCTAAAAACTGTTGGAACGTGTTCTGTTATCGATTTTAAGTATCCCCAGCAAACTTTTTTCGAATATCTTTCATGTACAGACTTTCGACCCTCTTCAGCTTTATATAGATTAAGCTATTTTGGGCTCTGGTTTTATTATAAAAATGGGTACATAGACCTGAAAAAGACTTGTTGCTATTTTATTTTTATTTCGTGTATAAAATTATTGGTACCTATCAGAATTTATACAGAATAAATCACTGTTCTTAATAACATAAACAATTTTTTCATAAATGTATTGGGACGCTACTGTTAAAATGCTAATTTCTTTTAAGAGTTCTCTCACGGATTCTTTAGCTCTCCGGTTATATATAGAACGAATGGCTCTATTATACAAAGATATTGTCTGTATGTCAGCTGCTTTACCCCAAACCAGAATAACGTATGACATAATACTATGAAACTAACTATGATAAACTAGGCGAGCTGTTTCAACATTGGTCAGTTGTCTAATTTTTCTAATAGCATAATATACGGCTTAGCTTAGTTTACGCGCCAACACGGCTATATGGGCACTCCATTGTAGATTTTTGTCTAATTTTATACCCAAGAACATTGTTTTATCGACGATTTGTTAGTGTTTACTAACTCATCATTCATCATTTACAAATATACTAGTTTCCACTGGTCTAACATTAGGCAAAGATAATCTAACGTAAGCGAACCTTTGATCCTCCTTGAAAGCGAAATGGCTGAATAATCGTTGGGGGTTTAGTGGGTAATTTAGGCCTTCTGCCCTGGAGTCCCACACAGCCGTCCGGTCTCTCTCCGACCGGGCGGAAGGGGCATCAACGCAATTTACTAACGAAAAAAAAATGTGCCGCGCCGCAAACATTCTTCAAATAAAAAGATATTTGAGAAAAATCCAATTTCGGGTATTCGTATTCTGTACTGGCTCACAAAAGCCAAAAAAGTTACAAAAACCTTCGAATCACGAATAATACAAACATCAATCTTTGAACTCGACTGTATTGTGAAGTAGCTAAAGGGAATTTGATTATGTTTCGTTTTCTTATGATAAATATAAGTAAACAGAAGTCCTGAAATGTTCGTAAAAGTGTAAGGAACGTTAATGGCTACAAAGGAGTTATTGTATACATATTTGGGGACAAATAGTTTATCCTAAAACAGGATTTTAAGATACACTGTATATATATCGGGTCAATAATCCACGGCGATTGAACAGCCTTAGTGGATATAACGTATACGTATACGTATAAACACCTAAGCATCCGACGCTTTCCATCAAAGATTAGATTAGATAAGATTTATTTATTACACGATAAAAATTACAATATAAATTTGCATAAATGTCAAGATTACAAGAATTTCTACCATGTTCGTCAATTTTAATACTTAATAAAAACTTAATGAGTCTACTATAAATACATTTTTTTATATTATTCTATCTCCCGACAAGGATCGTCATTCGTTACACACAATAACATACCTAATGGAATAATAATAATAGTTCATAACATTGATAAATATTAAGTTAACAAAAATAAATGTAAGTTTAACAAAACAAGATACACAATTAAAAGGCAAATAAACTCAGAAGAAGATGAATGATTTACAAGGTGCGAATTTCTTGTAGCAAAAATCAAACGTCAAGAAGGATTGAACATTATGTCTAATCGATAAGTAATTCACAGTCACAGAACGCTTAGATACAGCTGGCCTATAATATGAAAAGTATATAATAAATAGATACATCTTATAAGGAATTTAAAACGAAATAAATATAATACTCTAACAACCTAACCACTTATAGCTACTCGATTTTTTAAAGAATAAACAATGTTCGCTGCCTCAGGGAAGACTGTCCATAGGGCTGTTTTTAAGTTCTTTTTTTTTATGTAGTGTAGGTATACCTTAACAATAGTTTTGTAAGATTTGTTATTACTAACCAGTGGATCTAAGTTATCTGAATAAATGAAATATATTATTATTATTATTATTATTATAGGGCTGGCACATTCTTCCTTAAATATCGATCCCAATCTCCATACCTAGTGTAATAAAATTAATCAATCGCACTTTTTTCGTTGTTCCAGAGCTTCGTACGTGTCAGTGCTGACCATAGTGGCCTTCTCTCTGGAGCGGTATCTGGCCATATGCCACCCTCTCCACCTCTACACAATGGCCGGTCTTCGCCGAGCACTACGCATCATCGGGGCAATATGGGCGCTAGCGGTGATCGCGGCTATACCAGTAGCTACGTACACTAGCATACACTATCTGGACTTTCCGCCTGGTAAGTTAGGATTTATGATAATGTATAATTGTGATGTGATACTTAGCTGTTAAAAAGTCCCATCGGGTTCTACGGCTTTCACTATAAGTCTTGATTATAGTGGCCTTTTCCCTAGAGAGGTATTTGGCCATTTGGCGCTCGCTTCACCTCTACACAATGGCCGGTCTTCGCCGAAAGCTGCGTATTGTCGGGGCTACGCTAGCGATGATTGCCGCCATTCCAGGAGCTACGTACACAAGGATACACTATCTGGAGTTTCCACCTGGTAAATTAGGACATACCGGAGTATGTCATAACTTGCCAGGCGGAAAATCCAGATAGTGTATGCTCTGAAAGACGAGCCTCCCTCTTCGGTGGACGCCTAGGTCCTGTCCAGCAGTTGACGTCTTCCGGCTGATATGGTGAAGTTATGACATAGCTGTTAACAGTAGTCGCGAAATGAATGGCATTGAGTATGAAGTTTTGTCTCAGGCGAAGCCGCTTGGCACGATTGTTCCTGGGGTCAAACTAAGCTGCTTTAGCGTCCTAGCCACGATATCTACCATTACCACCAAAAAGAGGGGAGGACAGGGCCGCCTTCCGAGGTCCGGTCTCTGCTATATTTCTGCCTAGTACTAGGTCAAGTTTGGTATCATTTTCATTTAATTTAGGGATGACGCATTATTTTATGGATTTAACTAACTTTTTACCTCTTCCTACAAAAATAAAAAAGCAAATTTTGAATTTTATGGAAAAAATGTTTTTAGCGTTTTTTTGTAATTGAGAAATACCATAACATAGCGGATTTAACTGTCAATATACCTAAAAATATAACTTGAGTAAAAAGCCGCGAGCCGTGTCGCGGTGACATTGACTCAAAATACATTAATGAATACGATCGTATTTTTCTTAGAATTCTTTGTTTTCTTGCTTTATTCTAAATATATTTTTGTATACGATGAAAGTTGTTGGTCTCGTTCTACCTATTTTCCACTCAATTGCTGAAAGTTTAGCTAGAAGAGATCCCTTATACCTACATGAATCATATATATCATGTTTATTTTTTAACCTGTTTTGTTTACGATAAAATGTTTAGGTACATACACACATACATACTCGTACTATCCATCTCTTACTAAGCCTAATAGTCTAACTCGCCCCGACACAGCGCGCGGGCCATCTAGGTAGGTAATAACTAATAACTATCTTTATGCATCGCATCGCATTAGGACATTAATACCGCATTTTACGCCCGTCCTGCCCACTTCCCTGCTCACTTCGGCTGAATGTAAATGCGGCATTTCACAAATCGAACTAGCCCGATAGTAAGTTTAATAAGGCTTGAGTTATGGGTACTAGACGACGATATATTTAATATATATAAATATTTACATAGAAAACATCCAAGACTCAGGCACAAATATTCATGCTCATCAAACAAATATTTTCCCTTACCCGGATTCGAACCCGGGACCTTGACGACCCACTAGGTTAACCGATAGTCAAACATGCAGCAATAGAACACAAAACACGTAGCGATGAATAAAAATAGCCTATTTCCTTTTCATGTTGTAAAAATAATCCAAACTCCAGCTGTGTCAATCGCCAATGAACATTTATTACGCCCTTGCTTTCGTTGGTGTTTTATGTTTTTGTTGACGTTTAAATTACGTAAATAATCCACACCTTGAGATTTGAATGGTTTAGCCGTTTATAGATTATTTTTGTAGAAATTCATGACGCAATTCAGTGGTCGGTGATGATAGTAATAGTTCAATCCATGAAAAAACTTTTTACAAGCTTTATGTAACTTGCACTGTTCGTAGTGTTCGTAGGGGTAGTCTATAGGGCTGCCGATGGTGAAATAATAACACATAAGATAGTCTTTTTACAGTTTATAATATACAGATAGGTTACGGCTCAGAATATTCACAAGGAACTATTTACACGTAATTAAACAATAAGTGCGTAAATAATTTACACAAACCGAATATACAAGGAAGAAGAACAATCAATACTTATAATTTCTATACGAAGCGTATGAATCGATGGGATTACATTCGCTAACGGAATACCGTTAATATGAATAAAATAAGATAAACAATAAATGGGTTATACGCGGATTGCCTAGAACGCAAAATGACTAGTGTGTTGTCTTGCCCACATTGCAGTTTGACCACCGAGCATTATGCAAAATGCCTACATCATTTTCGTCGTTTTATCTTAACGTTAGCGATGTCGACGGAGCCCCGCGGAGCGTGGCACCTATTACTGGTCGGTTGGCCCTTCGGGCATCTGAAGAAACCTAACGAACTTAACCTACCTATGAGTGGTCATTTTGCGTTTTAGGCACAATGCTCGGTGGTCAAACTGCAATGTAGGCAAAAAAACACACTAGTCATTTCGCGTTCTAGGCAATCCGAGATATAAATAACGCACAAATATCCGGGTAGATTCAGAGCGAACTTTGATGAAGAAATGATACAAGAAAATTAATATCACGAAATTCAATTCAAACTGTAATTGCGAGAAGCTTTAAAGTTTCAATCTTTTTAGTCTGGTTAAAGGTGTAATAGACGAGCGATTAAGTTCACGGACTTACAGCTCTACGACCTTAATACTCGCTTGAGTGTTATTTTAACTACGCGTATTTTAAAACCGCCGAGCAAGTTTGTCGACGATCCAACATGTTAGAATTTTGCTCGTAGCCCGCCATCGCTGCCCCGAATCGCAAGCCGCCATTTTGTTTGGCAGTCTGTGGGTGCGAATCGCTTGTGGCATTTGACGTTGCGTTGAATGATCGAGCCAAGTTTGCGAATCTTAAATTTGCGATCGGTCAGTTATTTCGTTGAAGTAATTGGTATTACATGGCGCAAAAGGGTAAAACGTTTCCGCTCCGTTATTATGATATGACGTCATGATATTTCTTAAGCAGGCAGAAATCTATTCCAACTCAACTTTGCGCGCGGCTGAATGCGTGCGTAACTGTTACTGTGCATGCGCATATAACAATGACTACGGCATAGTTACAAGCGCACCCAAACATACAGTAGCGCGCAAATATGATTAAGCATCTGTAAAATAAGATCCAAACATTTGGCTCCGTATACCTAAGTACGTAACTTCACAGTTGGGACTGCCTCGATTTATGAGAAAAAATGTCCCGGCCCATTCGTTTTTCCGTCAGTGTCTTGTGTTGACTTTTTATCACATAAGGAACAGAAGTAGGTATCTATCTAGTGCGGCACAATTTATACCAATATCCAAATAGTCTGGAACGTCCTGTGTTCTGTTTTATGAAGCTACAATTTCTAGGAAGGGATTATTACGGGGCTTGTTCGATCTCTGCCCACCCTTTGTGAACTGCCGGGATTGTGTTACGCCTAACCGTGACTCCAAATATACGTGAAAAGCTTATAATGATAAATACGAAGTCGTTAGGGGACGAAAGAGACATATCACATTCATTCGGCATGTTGTCTCGTTAGTAAGACGACTGTGCGTGATATAAAACCAGCTATTACCTAGAGCATTGCCTGAGCTTAACCATTGACTAGAAATATTTTGGGAGCTTACCATTATTTCGACTAAGCGGGACTTCATTGCTAGTGCTGTAGAACCTCGGTAACACGAATCTCAAGAGAACGCAAAAATGATCGTGTTAATGAGGTTTTGTCTTAAAGAGGATTTCCACTTAAAAAAGTTTTAATAGGGTCATGTTTGATATACAGAGGTTCCCAAACTCTGCAAAATTATTTCAAACTACAGAGGTCCCACGCTGACATACAGAGGTATTTTTCTTGTAATCACCATTATCAACCTATATGATGTGATTTAACTGTCGGTTTATTTATATACATACATACATTCACGCCTTTATTCCCAAAAGGGGTAGGCAAAGCACATGAAACGTATCTTCCAGCGCCACTTTTAGCATAAATGTGGGTATAAAAAAAGATCGACAAAATGTGATATTGCAGTGATAGGTTGCTGTCGGATAGTTTAGACTGTAGAATGTGTGGCGAGGAGGATGAGACCATGGAACACTTATTGTGTGGATGTCATGCCCTTGCCAGACAAAGAATGAATTACTTTGGTAACGACTCCGCAACCAATGGAATTCAAGGTGCTCCCGCTGAGCTGCATCATCCGCTTTGTGGAAATGATGGAGCGAGCTTGGGAGTAGGCATAAAGGAGAGGGCAAATGCACAAAAGATCCCGCTGGGTCGAAGTGCATCCGAAAGGGCCCACATCTAGATAAGATAAGATAGGTTGCTAGCCCATCGCCCACAACACATTTCAACCCTAAATTCTCTTCTAGGAACTGCGGGCGTAGCACGGTTGCCATTTTATCACTTATCGTTGTGGATAAGGCATCCGTCACTCTCGCACTCGCATACTTGTCAGAGCGTGATGGGCGTCTTTACCACAACGATAAGTGATAAAATGGCAACCGTGCTACGCCCGCTGGTTATGTTGCGAACGCAATCCGTTTTAGTGGGGCTGGTTAGATTGCTGGACCAAATTGCCGTAAATGTGGACACGCCGGACAAAAGCATCATTTTTTTTTCAGGTACTAGTTAGGTCCATAGCTTTAAGTTTTAGTTAGGAAACTTAGGATTCAACTCCTTCGTGGGGCCATCTTTTTTGTATTGCAGTCACTGTGAATTATACGTATAATATTAAATATCTGGGCAAATGAGCTCTGTTCGGGCGAAAATAAGTTTAGTATCCATTTTTTCATTTAATTTTTTTTTTACAAGATGTTTATTTTCATTGGTCTTAAAAGGCAAAACGGAAATAAAAAGAGCACGCCTTGGAATCGAAAATAATTAAATAAACATTTTGTAAACCCCCGACTACACAGGAAACAACTAAGTACAAAAAGTTTCAACAAAAAACAGTGTTCAAAATTGGTTTAGACGATCGGTTCGCCTTGTGGGTAGTGAGGCTGCCTACGAAACAGGAGATCCTGGGTTCGAACACCCTCAACGTTGCAGTTCTTTTGTTTCCTAGATTTAGACAATCCGTTTATAATGTCGTGGTTGTGTTTTTAAAATAAATCATTCATTCATTCTTTCCTTTATTTAAAAAATCATAACACAAAAAGTCAGTTAAATATTCACGCACTTTTCTTCAACCGAATTTTGCTTGGGGTTTTTCCTTGTTAATTAATTCTTTGAAATAACTTTTACGTGGTTCAATTATGTGCCTTCTGTTTTCATGTCCAATCAAAGGGTCAATCTGAGATATGGAATTTGCATTTCAATTTGATTTCAACGTTAAACGATGCAACAGCAAAATAATGTAACGAATCATACCAATTGAGGACCGCAACGCGCTTGTTATTCCCTTGTGTCTGCTGTTACCATCAGGTAGAATGAATGAATATATTTATAGTATTTGTACATTATATATTTACATTCATTCATGTTTGTATTTTCTTAGATTTCTACGTGTTCTTGGTTTGTTCTATATTTTTTTGTACACGGTGTAAGTTTGTCTATCTCGTTCTACCTACCGTCCACTTAGATGTATAAAAGTTCCAAATAAGTTCTATCCAAATCGCGAAAAACCAGCTGTTCCGTACATTTTGGCGGCTGAGCTCACACCCTTTGTATGGAACAGCTGTTTTTTTTTTCGCGATATGGATACAACTTAATTGATCAATTTTGAGCGAGATGACCCACCTTATCCTTATCACCTCCCAAAATTTGAACGGTGAATAATATTTCACCCTGTATATATGTCACAGTAAAATTGTGAACATCGTAAATTATTAATCTAACGCGTTAGATTATAAACTAACCTAACCTACCCGTCAGTTTATTATCTCATTAGCGGCTCATTACCTACCAGCAGTTACATTTTGACACATTTTCTACGGGTAATCTGTCAAAATGTATCTGCTGGTAAGGAAAACTATCCGAGGATTGATTATTGGGAATGGCCGTAGATGAATAAACTAACGGTTATTTTCCGGTGAAATATATTTTATAATATCTCCTTATAATCAAATTAACTATTAACAACTATAAAGGTATTGATTTACTAGATGTGGCCTAAGCCAAGAGCGTTTTTGTGAAACCAGGGGGTCAATTTGAGACATACATTTTGCATTTAATTTAAGAGACGCGTTTTATGCAGTCGATATTACGCGCGCCAAGCTTACGCGAAAATGACAAGTCGTCATCATCATCATATCAGCTGAAACACGTCCACTGCCAAAGAGTGCCACAATGACTGGTCATGCACCATCCGCATCCAGCGGACTCCCGCGACCTTTACCAGCAGGTCGATCACGTTGCGCATTGTACGCGCCTCAGGTAGATGTAAATAATGGCACTTTTTATATAGAAAAAATACAGTTAAATTGTCCTAACGCGCGTTCGAAACGTTACGCGACTACCCCTTAGGTTATGTGTCAAAAATCACAATTAGGTTTCACATTGAAATTCAAGTAGAATGTGAAGCGTATCAAAATTCTGCGAAAGAATTTCAAGTTTCGTGACGGGTGATCGACGGGGTGAGCCGCATTAGCGCGTAGCGAATAACAGTCGCAATTTAATCTCAATTTCAGCGTCGTAAGAGTCGTGGTATTGGCGTCTCTGCCGATATTAAATAATACGATCTACATTATCATTATCATCATCTTATCAGCAGAAAGTCGACCACTGCTGGGCATAGACCTACCCCAAAGAGTGCCACAATGACCGGTCCTGGTCCACCCGCACGCAGCGGACTCCCGTATATGGCTTATATTAATACGAACTTGTGTCAACATAGATATGGGTTTGGTAATCCACCACTCGGGGCAGGATTTGAAACGATGTTTTAGGGTACCGTTTACCAGAAAAAAAATATCGATCTAAATGAAACGTACCTAAACCCTGTTCCAGACAAGATTAGAAAAATCGTGCGTTAATCATGCGATTCCAAGGAAAACCATTTTGAAACGAAATAAACATTGGGTGGCGCAGAACCGGTCACTTGGACACTCTTTGGGGGAGGCCTATGTCCAGCAGTGGACGTCTTTCGGCTGATACGATGGTGATGATTGTTATGGTTGAAAATCACGCAAGCAAATAAGTAAAACTATTACAATATTTCCCTTTGATGTGCTAGACGCACAAAAAAACGTAGACGTATTTGTCCGTTAAACTTTTAATGTTAAATGTATGAAATGATGTATAAATATGCTGACGAAGCCTTTATTTGTTAATTCGCCTGAGGAAGCTGAAGATGAACCCAGAGAAAAATAAATTTACGCCGACGCGAAATTGAGCTGCGCCAAATCGCACATGACATATTCTCACGCCAGTATACCAAAAACTTTTGCGTACCCCGCAGAACAAAAAAAGTCAAATTTTCGGTACCACTTTTTATGCGACGACGGCCTGCTCTATGGTAAGCAAACACCGTCGCTTAGGGAAGCTTGATGCGACACTTAATAACCACAAGCGCGCTGCCGACCCTATATTGTCACTTCTAGCAATCGTAGATTTCAACATTGTGAGTGTTGTTTTTTTTTTTCAAAATATGGAATGCTTTTGGCGAGATCCGAATGAAACAAAAGCGATATCTGCTGGCAATTAAAACGAATAGAATCGCTGTCCAGATCATTGGAGAATACCAATATAACATCATTAGAGCAGGTACTACAAAATATGATACCTCCGTTAGTTTTGTATGTATGATACCTGTGTCTTAATAATTCTAGTTGATTCGTATTACGACATTTTTACCTCTCGCCTACGCGTCTGACGTTGCATTTCTATTATACCTACGATACGAAAGATTTGAAAAATATTGACTTGGAAAAACTAATTCAAAACGTAGTCAGTAGGGTATCCTGTCGCCAACAGATGACAAAAGTGACCGTCTAAGATACACTTAACAAGGGAGAAGGCTGAAAAGATCGCGACAGGTAACAGACAGGTAACATCCGGGGAAAGTTTTATATCCAAGCCCTGCGCGGCGTTCCGAGGACGTGAGTGAGGAAAAAATGCACCAATAGGCAGCCCCCTATTACGCATCGCAATCTCGCGAGGTTTCAAGGCCTCCACCCATCGAACGCGTGTCGTTCGCGGCGCGTGTCGTGCGCGGCGCGTGTCGGGCGCGGTTGAAGCGATATATTCACACCGCAAGCGGGCGGCGTGTAGCAACGCGGAGGGCCCGCGCGGGCCCGCCGCGTCAGCGACGCATTAGCAACGCGTGTGCAGTGCGGGCCCGCCGCGTCATGCCTCTCTCACTACCAATACATTTAACATGTATCTCACTATCTCAATCACACTCAGCAGCGCGGGCACGCGCGGGCCCGCCGCGTCAGCGACGCGTTAGCAACGCGTGTGCAGCGCGGCCCCGCGCTTCACACGCGAAACGCACGACACGCGGCCGCGCTGCTGAGTCGTAACTTTAGCGCCGCGGGCCGGCGCGGGCCCGCGTTCGGACCGCGTTCGATGTGTGGAGGCCTTGAAACCTCGCGAGATTGCGATGCGTAATAGGGGGCTGCCTATTGGTGCATTTTTTCCTCACTCACGTCCTCGGAACGCCGCGCAGGGCTTGGATATAAAACTTTCCCCGGATGTTACCTGTCTGTTACCTGTCGCGATCTTTTCAGCCTTCTCCCTTGTTAAGTGTATCTTAGACGATCACTTTTGTCATCTGTTGGCGACAGGATACCCTACTGACTACGTTTTGAATTAGTTTTTCCAAGTCAATATTTTTCAAATCTTTCGTATCGTAGGTATAATAGAAATGCAACGTCAGACGCGTACGCTTTACAACTTGCACACGCGCCGCGCACGACACGCGTTCGGTGGGTGGAGGCCATCAGACTTAGCCGAGATCTCGTGAGACCAGAAAGCCAGTCTGCATTGGGCAGTTTTCACTGAAAAAGTATGCACATGGTATGAGTTCGATTTAACGACGGTCAATTTTGGCACTAAAAATAAAAACTGCATGCAGTGGATATATTTATGTGTGTGTGGTGATATATTGTACAGTTTTGTTTCAAGATACATTTCATTTGTATCTCTCGTGGGCACGATAATCATTTATGATTTATTCTTATAATATTTACGAAGACCTCGGTGACATGCATTTATGTTTTTGTATACATTTTGTTCTGTTAATAGTCATGTGACTCATGTAAAACACCGTTTTTAATTGATTAAATTTTCTTGTGAATTATTATTTATTAATTCAAACTTTATTTATTTATTTATACTTAAGTAGTACCAACAGCTGCAAAGACATGATATAAATCTTGCAGACTACTACACTTATTGCAGAAAAGAAAAACTTATTGTTCAAAACGCGGGTTTAATGCCTTACTTATCACACTAAATCATCTCATCTGTGTTCTATTACAGTATGTTTCGATCAAACAGCTCATTCTGTACCTCTTTAACTGAACAATTAAATTAGATTTGACAAGATATATTTAATAACACGCAATAACATAATCTAATCTATTACACTGCCAAGCTTATATATTACATAAACCCCTGGCAGAGCTACGCCCCATGAGATTAAAAATATCCTATTTACACCCAGACCCCGTAGCATGGACGGCCTTATGACACGATAAGTGACAAGATAGAGCGTCCGTCACTGGCTGACACTGTTCAATAGAACGAGACGGACGCTCTATTTTGTCACTTATCGCGTGATAAAGCCGACCATGATACGGGGTCTGAACATCGTTGCTATATACTGGTACTATATTAATGTATTTATTATGTATTTGTACTTAGCATAAAAGATTAGTATAGAGGTAGATAACTGCGTACGATCCTTTTACTTAAATTATGATTAAACTTTAACCCTAACAAAACAATCCCGAGAAAAACAAACACAAATTTGTCGATAAAACAAAAGAACCCTCATCATACGAGAGCTTTCGGTGATCGCTTAATTTCCTCCGTAACAACTGGCTTGCATGCTAAGCTTTACCAACGGTCACACTAAGCTTTTAATCCGCGGACTTTTTGTCGACTATGCCGCAAAACTTACATACTATACGAGGGTCATGCCAAAAGAAATTAGATACTCAAAAGTTACAGTTTATTCTTTATTACAGTTATCTATTTTTTAAAGTATTCACCGTGAACACGTATACACTTTTCCATCTGTCTAAACCACATGGAAAATACTGATGACCACTTTTCTTTAGATATCTCAGGAATTTCATAATTATCCGCTGCCAGGGCATCTTCTTTGTTCCTTTTGATTTTTCCTTAATTTTTGGAAAAATCAGGGGAATATGGCGGGTGGGGCAGAATAGCAACGTTTTTTTAAACTGACATAGTCAAGTGTTCTAGCAGAAGTGTGCGGGGCAGCGTTGTCGTGGTGCCAAAGCAGGTGCTGGGTTCCTGACTTCGGCCGCTTGCCACACCAAGCTGACAATACTCTTGGGGCACAAACTGTCACATACCATTCTGAATTAACTGTCCTTTGATCTATATAGTAGCAATATGTCCCGTCTTGCAGAAAAATGGGGCAACATTTTGTAGGAGTAGTCGGCTCATCTTCAAACCACCATACTGTGGACTGTCGCTTTGTTTCAGGATTGTAGTTAGATAGCCATATGTTTCGTAACCTGCCAGTATATTATAAAGCTTTTTTTCTCGCCAGCGTCGAATTTATTTATCATTTTGCACCAATCCACGCGACGGTCTTTCTGCAAATCGGTGAGTTTGTGCGGTACCCATCTTGAACAACGCTTATGAAGGAACAGTTGATCATGAATGATAGCTTGCAATGCTGCTGATCCAATGCCCAGTTCACGCTCGAGCTCTACATATGTAATTCGTCGGTTCGCACGAATATATTTTTCTACAGCTTGCACATTTTCTTGAGTGACTGCGGTTGGCGCCTGGCGGCCGTCCTGTCTTCGCCTCATCTTCAAAGCTCTCCGGTGCTCTCTTAAATACAGCAAACCAATTAAAAACAGTTGCACGTGAACACGCAGACTCACCAAAAGTGGTGACTAAAAGTTCAAAACACTCTTGAGGTTTTAAACCTTTTTTAAAGTCATAATAAATCATAACACGAAAATCACGTCGAGTGATCTCCATTGTTGCGGCCAATTCCCCCCAAATTCAACCAGAAAAAATAAAAAAAAGTACTAAGATTTTTTCGAGTGTTCAATTTTTGAGTTTAATAACCAAATAACCAGCCTTTACAATGGTGTATAAGTTGCCAGTATCAATCAATCAAATGACCATGGAGTATGTAACTTCATTTGGCATGACCCTCGTATATCGGGTGGATCACGCAACAACTGTTTATTGTTTTAATAAAGGAAACAAAACCATTTTCGGTACAAGCTTTTGTTGACGACTGTACTTTATTTTGAGTCGTCATCTACTCTTTGAGAGAGTTCCAATATGCCCAAACACGACAGGTTATCTTGTGTAGTTTAGGAGCTGCTATGGCGATCTCCTAACACCATCACCACATTCACTGCCAAGAATCGCTACGCTCGTAGCTCGTAGCCGATCCCGTGGTCTCCTCGTATGTAGCGGAAAGCGACTACGGCGTAGCTGCCCTGGTAGCGATAGTGTGAATCGCCAAAACTATGGGAGGAGGCCAATGACCAGCAGTGGGATGTTTATAGGATAATGATTTTGATGAATCGCCAAAGGGTTAGATCTCTTATATAAGTTATATATAACAAATAAAGGATTTAAGTGATAATATTAACTGGGACGATTCCTAGCTCAACGCTAACGTCCCAAGTAGTCCGAGCACAATTTTTGAGATCAATCAAAATTTGCATAGTACATGCAATATTAATGTGTCGCGTATAGGTATATGTGTCGTGTAAGAACGAGTGTTCTGACACGATTGCTCGGCGCGTGGCTTAGGTTTAATTACTTATGATGTGTTACCCAAACCTTTAAAACTTCTCGATCTCAAAACCGCAAAACGACTTAAGATGTGTCAAAATCCCTAAATTCAGCATGTCTATTTTGCTGTCAAACCACCGGATATTTTAAAATATGGAGTTTTTAGAAAAAGACATTATTCAGTTTCGTTATAAGACCAAAATACTTGGCCTGCCAGTTTTTGGAGCAAGTCATTATGAGACTAGATCGTGTCGTAATTAATATTGTTTTTTATTAACAATTTTATTAATTAATACCCTGACTGTGCAACAGACGCATTAATTTCGGATAGTTAATTCTTTCACTTCAAAACACCCAAAATACATCGTAAAATGGAAAAGATTCGATGTACCTTTCTCGAGTCAGTGAACAGTGATACATAAAGTTTGTTCTAGTGATTGGAGGGACTTTTTCATGCATAATTGAACGTTAAATGTGTCCTAGACACCGTCTGTCCTTGGCCTTCGGATACATAATGGAAACCTATTTACTTAGAATTCTTCTCACGAATGCTCCGCTTTAAGGCTCAGTATATAGCGTGCATACAGGGGGTAGATACAGGGAAAGGTGGAGGTTACCAGATTGCGGGGCAGGTCACCTATGCGCCAGAAAGTCCGATATTTTTTTTAATTTATTTATTTATTATTTAATTAGTTTACACGGCCTTACAGCGAACCAATACGACGAGAAACCAGATTACTTAATTATGTACAGTAAAACAACTTACAACTAACAAATGGTATCACCTTTAGGATAACATTGCACATACAAAACACTGGATATATATATATTATGCGTAACACGGAGGATTGCCTGTCATACATCGCCTCACAAAATCTCAAACATTCCTGGCACGGTTACCCATCGCCACGCAAACCGGTCACATTCCGGCACCGATGCCAAAAGCGTACTGAGCAGAGTCAGCGCGCGCGGCAGCGGCGCGCTCGCCGGCGCGTTACCGTGCGAGCCTCCGGCACCGCCAGCAGCGGGCGCGCACATAACTTTAATTCTGTATGTCAGTTAGGTTGGCCAGCGGGCGTAGCACGGTTGCCATTTTATCACTTATCGTTGTGGATAAGGCATCCGTCACTCTCGCACTCGCATACTTGTCAGAGCGTGATGGGCGTCTTTACCACAACGATAAATGGCAACTACGCCCACTGATAACGAATTATAACATAACCAGTCTTATATTACTATTTGCTCCTCAATAGTCTCCTGACGTGATTTTTTTATTTCGTATACTTTTGTTTTGACATCTAGGGACGTTTTACATCTCTAAATGATAAATGTTTGACCATGGGGACTGTTGCATCTTCATTTTTTTTGACGCTGGTGACTCTTTACATCTCTTTATATAAGTTTATAGTTATATAAAACGGAGACTCGGAAAATGTGTGCCAAATATGTCTGTCATTGTTGCTATGTAGGCTTGTTACTTAATGATACCCTTGTTAATTAATGGTTTTTGTAAGCTTAGACAATGTTTCCATATAAAAACTAACATTTAGATCTACCTAACGTACGTACAATGCGTTACGTGATCGACCTGCTGCTGGCAAAATTAATATTTTAATTTTGAATTGGTCTCACCAAAACGACAGCCTGTAATCATCCCTTATAGAATTGAGCTTCGGAGAATTAATTCGTAAAGACTATAAATCAAGTCTAGTCTATCGAGCCCGCCAGCTAGGTTCAAAATGCCTATTATGTTTCACGATGAGCAAGGCTTTATCTAGAGAAGTTGCGTACTGAATTACGAAAGGGTTCAAAGTCAAGGCTTTGAACCCTTTCGTAATTCAGTAAAAGTTCATAATTGCTTGACATAGTATTGGCATGGCACCCTTTGTCTTTTAAGAAGAGGTATATTCATCAGCAGAAGTGCGCGGCCCAAGAGCTCAAAATAATCTAAACAAGCCCGTATTACGTGTAAGGATGGAAAATGTGTCAGCAAGGCGTAATACATGAAGACTTAGCTATTTATAAATCCACGGTTAAGAGTCCGCAGTAAGCTCGATTCTCCATACAAACGTAGTTACTCGTACGCTCTCATTTTTAACCGACTTCAAAAAAAAGGAGGAGGTTCTCAATTCGGTTGTATATTTTTTTTTTCAATGTTTGTTACCTCAGAACTCCGTCATTGATGAGCCGATTCATACAATTTTTTTTTGTTTGTAAGTATATGCTTCCAGGTGGGTCCCATTTTTTTGAAAATTCAATTGGATGATGGGATCCATGAGGAATTGAGGGAACTCCTCAATTATATTAGGCACGCGTGTAGTGATTTTGGCATTTTCTATTATAACTCGTGTATTTACATCCGGAAATCATAAATTGGTGGAGTTGAATTGATGATGAAGACCACAGATGACTTACGGAATTCCTCAATTATGTACTTAAAAGTACAAAAGTATATCACAGATTCTGATAAGATTCCGTTGAAATAGCAACTAATGAAGTGCCAATCATAATTGAGGAATTCCGTAAGTCATCTGTGGTCTTCATCATCAATTCAACCACCAATTTATGATTTCCGGATGTAAATACACGAGTTATAATAGAAAATACCAAAATCACTACACGCGTGCCTAATATAATTGAGGAGTTCCCTCAATTCCTCATGGATCCCATCATCCAATTGAATTTTCTAAAAAATGGGACCCACCTGGAAGCATATACTTACAAACTTTGTTTTTAAAGTAAATTATTATAAAACTACGTGTTGGATTGTAACGAAACTTTGCATGTATAATGACATGAGGTATATCTATGTCTGTAATTATGTAGCTTCAGATACCATAGACAAAAAATACAGCTATTTTAGTTTTTCTTATAAAACTTGTTTTTATTGTATTTAGTTTGTTTTATAAACTGGAACCATATAAACTAATTACAAATATAGATATACCTCATGTCAATGTATATGCAAAGTTTCGTTACAATACAACACTTAGTTCTGTAATGAGAGCGTTTGTATGGGAAGGTTAAATTCGGCCTCAGCTTACTGCGGACTCTTAACCCGTGACGCGTCTTAGAAACACACGTGTGCGCCTAACGGACAATAGTAAAGGGCTTATGATAAGCCCAACAGCACCTACCTGAATTTAGCACCCTAATTAGGGAGCGGAGTTGAGTCATAAGCCCTTTACACATTGTTCTACAGACGACGCGCGTTCGTCGGGTTAAGGACTTATTATGCGTAGTTTCTGCTACTGTCGGTATACATAGTAGTAGGTACCACAAATATAAGTTACATCGGCAATCTTCGTCCACGCCGACGCATGCTGACAAGTACTGAATGAAATCGAACGTATGACCATTTCAATAAAAAGAAAGAAAGAAAATAATTTTATTGTCACAAAAAAAAACACAATAAGTACACAAAATGAAAAGTAGTTATAAAGACCTTGTTGCACTATATGTAAGGTACAATATGCAATGACAGGTGAACTCGTGCTTTCCCGTTCAGTGCGCCAGACAAAATAGCGGGCGCCGAAGCAGCCGGCGTCGCGCGCCAAATTTCGGCCAATGGGCGGTGAAGATATTACCCGCGCAAACGCGTAAAAAGTTTTCAAAAAATGCTTTCTGCGCAGGTACATCGTTGTAGTTGTAACTTATATTTGTGATACTGAATGAATGAATGAATGAAATATTTTATTTCAGGTCTTCACCGACCCATATAAGAGGTGTTAGTTACATTTAATTTTAATTATTAGGTTAGGTTACACAAGGTACTACTGTACTTATGACGCTACAATCTTCTACGGTTCCAAATCGAGGGGCACCTCGGTCGATAGGCCGATATAAGAAACGAACCTTGTGACGTAACATTTGGGCGTAGACTGAGAAATCTTTTGTTGGATAACCCTCTGTACTCTGTTCACGAGTTCATGGAAATAATGTTTTAAGTAATTATTTGATTTATTAATACCTAATTATGATACTATTTCTTGTGTAACATTTATATTGTATTTCTACTGTGAAATCTTAATACGTAAATTGACATTGTTTATTTTTGTTTATAATTAATTATCCACTAGTTGTTAAATGACAATCCGTAATCGGAGATACTATTTCCACTTTCTGTATTGACATTTTGAATATTATTTAATTTTTATTTCTTATTATTAATTATTGACGATCGTGATAAGGATTCTTATAATTTTGACATTGTATGCGAATCTATATTGTAATTTTTATCTCGAAATAAATAAATCTAAATCTAAATCTAAATCTAGGTATATTAGAAAAAGCAACGTATGAAATTGGGTTGGCAATCGGATCACTTGGGCCATTTTAGGGAAAGTTGTACCTCCACTCGACTTTTTTGAATTTTGGTATAATCGGGTTTTTTCTACTCAGAATCGAGAGCACTTTCGAACACAATAGGAGAAAAAAACTGTCCAAAATGTTACATATAATTTTCGATTTTTCGTTCCACCATAAGCTTATATAGTATGGAAACGATAACGCAATGGAATAAAAAATCTTGGGACACTTTTTTCTCGTATAACATTCGAAAGTGCTCTCGATTCTGAGTAGAAACAACCCGATAAGCTAATATCATTTTTTTTACAAAAACGAGTGTACAACTTTCCGTAAAATTGGCCCACTTGATCCAATATACGACTATACTATTATTTATTCAAATGTGAAAACGCACCAATCAATGTTATCGGCATCCAATTTTGACGTTCACATCCTCTATTGCAGCGTATGTCTCCACCATAGCAAAATCAAACACACAAGAGTCGTTTCTTACATTTTATTTTTCAGTTTTTAAATTAAATTCAATTAATTGTGAAATGCGTTTGGATAAAGGTTAGGAACAGTTTGCTGGTCAATGTGCATAATCTTACCCTTGCCGGCGTACAAGCCTCCCAACTAAGAGCTACTGGTCCAAGGAGCAATAATAGCGTCAAAAGAGAAGTAAATAATCACATCAGAATCTATAATAATTTGGCATTTTCACAATTTTAAGACTAATTGTCACGGCAGGTGTCCGCTAGTCTCCTCCCATAACCCATTTTCCAGACCACCCACTATTCAACCCAATAACCCATGACCTTAGCTTCCATCGCAGCACAGTGTTGCACTGCAATATAGTCTTTGCACCTGGCGGGGACCATCACCGGGTGTATCATGTTGTGCGCTCGGAGATGCTATCCGCCATGTGTATCCCTCGCTTTATATTATATTTGTTTTAAAGGGCCTCTGCGCTGTTGGCTTCGGCCCCACGCATGCCTTCCAAAAGTCCGGGACCCCATAGTCCTGAGATATGGAAAAAACATCACAATAATACTTACTCAGGACGAGAATTGCATATAAAAAACGACAATAATAAAAAACTGACTGTTTCATCCGATGTCTCATCCAATAGCCAGTTATTAATTAGTCCATAATTTCACCCTATAACCCGAATCTTGACAGTTCTATCAAACAGCAATAGTCCTTGTACTCGTGTACACCCCAGCGGGTGCTGTGCCTGGGTGCGTCCCATGACACGGCCAGTGACAACATCCACTTGGTGGTCCCCTTGTATTCCATTAAATTATTGAACCCTTTTCTACGAGTTGGCCCAGTTGGTACTTTGTACAGTCGACTACAGAGAGATCGATACGACCAAAGTGACATAAATATATATACACGACTTTATTACCTTAACATTAAAGAAAGAAACAAAGAAAGATACATTTATTCACAAACACACAGGACACACATGGTTATTAAATAATAAAATAAACAAGAAAAGCACATAAAACATGAAACAAGCGTGTCTCTGCGGCAGTGAACCGGACACTGGCTCAGCATTCCTGAAATTCTTCACTTGTAAATGAACGACCATTATCCGTCAGTAACTGCACGGGATATCCAAATCGTGAAACTAAACTTTTAAAAATGTCTATAGTACGAGTACTTGTGATATTTGGCATTTCATATACCTCTGGCCATTTTGAGTAACTATCGACTATAACTAAAAACATTTTACTGTAGAATGGACCTAAAAAATCAGCGTGTATCCTATACCATGGTGATGGTGGTACAGGCCATGGTTTCTGCGTCTGCGTGGGTGTTTTGCTGTTTTGCAAGCATATTATACATTCTTTAGTTATATTAATTACTGTTAGGTTTTGAGGTTAGGGAACGGAGATTAACACACGGGCATGGTCTGTTGCTAACTGACTTTATTCGTTCTCGCTAAACTATACATACATAGACAGCTAGGTAGGTACTTATAGATACTATGCACGCCTGCGTAAACAACCTATACGCTACAAGTATAGCTGCGTACTCATATTAATTCTAACATACCTAACACTCCCTCACACCAAGTCAAAAGTACTCCTGAAAGATAAAGGGCCGTCGTGGCTTAGTATTAACTTTGGATATCGCTTGGGTTGCGTCATCATCAGAGCCAGGGCTCCCTTCTTCTGGAGATGGCACTTCTGCTGTGTTTGAGTGACTTGAGTCAGACGCAGGCATCGGCGGGGGAGAGTCTAGTGATTCAACGGCGAGCGGGGCGCTCGGACCGGCATCACAGTTACGGCCGGTGACGGGAGATTGGGCAACCACAGCCTGGGGACATGCTGGGGTGGTGAGGAACCCGCTTGCGAAGAGCCCGTCTGACTAGCTAGACTGTCTGTCGCCTGCTGAGGACACGGCGCAGATGGCCAGATGGCCACTTGTAAAGTGTCAGGCTCACTTACTTGAGCTTCAGTAGAAGGGCTGACAAGTGTCGTCTGCTCCGACGTAGGGTGTTCTTCATCACTTATCTCCTCCCCCTTATACTTTTGCAGTTGGTCCAAGTGTTTTTTGAAGGTTTTATCATTATTCAATTTGACAATGTATATAGTTTTACCCATTTGTTTAACTATCACACCCACTGTCCAAAACGATTTTTGGTTCTTATAAACTTTAACTAGCACTGTCTCTCCATTATAAAAATGTACCTTCCTTTTCCCGTCATAAAACTTAGTCTGCAAGGCCTGTTGGCGCGAGACGTTATCAGCTACTGCTGAGTCAGACAGTGGTGATACTGGCGTAGGTTGCGTTAGGTGCAACAGGTCTAAACGACTTCGTATTTTATGACCGAACAAAACCTCAGCGGGAGACATGTTTGTCGAACTATGTTTGGAGTTCCTATACATAAACAAATACTCTTGTATTTTTAGATTTACATCACGTAATTGTGTCCCCGAGGAAATAATTTTATTTAACGCTAGTTTAATTTGCTTAACATATATTTCTGCTTGCCCGTTGCTAGACGGGTTGTGAGTAGGCGTGGTAATATGTTCTATACCGTTAATATTACAGAAGTGCTCGAAATCTTTTGATACAAATGAAGTACCATTATCTGTGCAAATCTTGCGAAAAACACCAAACCTAGACATTGTTTCACACAGTTTATTTATCACTGCGCGACTACTGTAACTGGCCGACACATCGAAACATTCTACCCACTTTGAGTAAGCATCGGCCATTACCAAAAAGTATTTACCATGTGCCGGCCCCAATATATCAAGATGAACGCGGTAAAAGGCCTCAGGAGGGAACGGCCAGGGGGCCAGCGGCGCGCGCGGCGGTGCGGGCCGCACGCGCACGCACTCCGCGCAGCCAGCTGCGCGCCGCTCGATGTCGGCTGCCATGCCAGGCCACCAAAAACGCAAACGTGCGTCCGCTTTCATTTTATTCATACCTAAATGTCCCCTGTGTAACTCTTCAAGGATTTTATTTTTAAGAGCACGTGGAATAATCAATTTCGCACCCCTGACCAAACAACCCCTTTCTATGGACAACTCCAGTCGACATTTGTAATACGGCTGTAAATTTGGCTCTAATTTTATTAGGCCAACCATTCATTACATAACCGGACACCTGTGTGAGTATGCTATCAGCGCGCGTTGCAGCGCAAACATCGTCTATAGAAATAGGTACATCCCCGTCTACAATAAAATGTCGATAAGCCGCACGGTCAATTCCTTCGTCTCGCTCAGTAGCCGCTGCATCGGTATCACTCGTCTCATTCACGGAGCGGCTAAGGAAATCAGCTGTGTTATGCGCGCTGCTAACATACTCAATTCTGTAGTTGTAGGCAGATAAAAACAACGCATACCGCTGGAGGCGGTTAGCGGATACTTCTGGTACTCCTTTATCCGGTCGGAAAATACAAAGAAGGGGTTTATGATCGGTTCTAAGTATAAACGGCTCATCTCGCCCATACAAGTAATGGTTAAATTTTCTAACTCCAAATACTATAGCGGTAGCCTCTTTATGTATTTGGCTGTATTTTTTTCGGCAAAAGTTAACGATCTAGACATAAACGAGATGGGTTGCTCAATACCATCTTCATTTATCTGACTTAAAATGGCTCCAAGACCTGAGGGGGAAGCGTCCACGGTTAAGATCAACTTCGCGTTGGGGTCAAAATGTGCCAGGGTCAAGTCTGAGGCTAGTTGGTGTTTTATATTAGACACAGCAGCCTCATGTTCACTCGTCCAAACCCATTTGGTATTTTTTTTTAATAAGTTATGAAGCGGGTTCAAAATAGATGACGTGTTTTTAACAAACTGTCTATAATAATTTACTAGTCCAAGGAACGACTTTAGCTCGGTTTCATTTTGTGGCGTTTTGGCTTCAAGCATCGCTTTAACTTTGTTAGGCGACTTATGTAAGCCAGACTTGTCTATGTCAAATCCTAGGTATGATACCGAGTCTTGGAAGAATGAACACTTGTCTTTTTGTAAAACTAGTCCAGCATCCTGCAGTCGTTTGAATACTTCGTATAATCGCTGCAAGTGCTCAGATCTTGTACGCCCAGTTATCAAAATATCGTCCTGAAATATACATATGTCAAGGCCAGCGAGAATGGTTTCCAATGCTCGCTGAAAACATGCTGGAGCTGAAGCAAGTCCAAAACAGAGCCTCGTATACTTAAATATGCCCTTGTGCGTATTTATGCAAGTGTACTGCTGTGAATCTTCACTTAAAAGCAACTGATTATAAGCACTAGAAAGATCAAGCTTTGAAAATTGTTGTCCGCCATGTAGTTTTGAGAATAACTCCTCTATGCGAGGTAAGGGATATTTATCTACTAAGAGTTGCTTATTAAGTGCCACTGAAAAGTCTGCACAAATACGCATTTTGCCGCTTTGCTTAAGTACTGGCACAATTGGACTGGCATACTCAGAATAACTGACAGGTTGTAAAATACCTAATTGAATCAGACGATCCAACTCTGCTTCTACCTTACCACGAATGGCAAAGGGAAGGGGGCGCGGCCTGAAATAAACCGGTTTGCTATCCGGTTTCAGGTTTAGATGTACCACTACATCCTTACAACAGCCTAGCTTATCTGAGAACAAATGCGGATATTGGTTGCTAAACATACCTGCTAAATCGGTAGCGGTAGCTACCTGGTTGATAGTATGTAAATCATTTTCTGAGATCGAGCACATCTGTAATTTAAAGGTAGATATAAAGTCTCTCCCTAGGATAGGAGGACCCCCATTCTTTACGACATACACCTTGAGGGTACTAGTTTGGGTTTTGTAGGAAAAGGTCAACTTAATTACTCCTAACGTGTCAATGACCTCTCCACTATATCCCTTTAATACTGTTGATACATTACTCAATGGCACAGAAGCAAAATGATCACGGTACAGCTTATCGCAAATAGCTGTCACAGCTGAACCAGTGTCCACCTCAAAATTAATAGGCAGTTCATTAACCAAAACACGCTCCCGCAAAGGTTCGCCTTTGTAAGTACGTATACTAAAGAGCAATCGCTTACCTTCCTCATCACCACTGTCTAAGCAGCATTCTACAAAGTTGAGTTTATTATTTGAGTACTTATTACGGCACACGCGCTTAATGTGACCTTTAGAACCGCACTTGTCACACACGGAGTTAGCAAATCTGCAATTAGTTGCTGAATGTCCACGGTAACCGCAGGCAGAGCACGAGACGCCAGTAGAAACGACGGGCCGCGCGCCTGTTGAAGCGGGCGCCCTGCTGGCCGCTATCTTGTGCAGACCGAGCTCCTTGTCCGCTACCGCTGCGCCGGGACCCGCAGCCCCGGCTGCGACGGCGCGCGCGCCACGTCGGGCGCTGCGCACACTCTCCGCCGTTTGCAAAGCGTTGGAAAATGTGAGGCAAGACATCACCTCGGTGAAGAGCCTGTCGCGTTCCGGTCCCTGAACCATGCCTAAAACAAATCGATCACGTAGGGTCTCGTCGAGCGTCGCTGCTGAGAAACCACAATGCAGTGCCAGGCCACGTACTCTGGCTGACCAATCCGATAAGGTTTCATTGTCGAACTGCATAGCACTGTAGAAGTTATTCCGCTCAGCGAATCCACATACTTTTGGTTTGAAGTGGCCGTCCAAAAGCAATACAACATCAGCGTAACTCAGTGTTCCCAGTTGCTGTGGCAACGCTAGATCAGGCAACAATTTGTATGTACATTCGGCTAAGGTGCTCAGCAGTATGGCACGACGTTTAGCCCCTGTCGACTTGTCATCCGCCTGTTCCACTATGTCGTTCGCCAGAAACCACTGTTCCAAACGATCTTTAAAAATCACCCAATCCTGGTTTTCATGGTTAAATGTGCTTAACACGTCAACCGAAATTTTAGCCATCGTCGTCACTGTTAGGTTTTGAGGTTAGGGAGATTAACACACGGGCATGGTCTGTTGCTAACTGACTTTATTCGTTCTCGCTAAACTATACATACATAGACAGCTAGGTAGGTACTTATAGATACTATGCACGCCTGCGTAAACAACCTATACGCTACAAGTATAGCGTACTCATATTAATTCTAACATACCTAACAATTACCTATCTCTCAATCTAAATTAGGCCACCAAAAGTATGACAGCGCGATTTCTTTCATCCGAACAATTCCGAAATGACTTTTATGTAATTCAGCCACCACTGCTGATCTTACCGCCTGTGGCACTAATACCCGATAGCCCCAAAATATACAGCCTCTGTCTAAAGTTAATTCGTCTTTCCTATTATAAAACGGCAGTATTTCTTTATCTATTTATTTTTTGTCTGGCGAGCCATCTGTCAAGTATCTAATTGTTTTTGAAAAAATATATCTTTTTGAGACTCTACTTGAATAGTCTTCCAATTTAATATCTCCATTTCCGAATTGTTCGTATAAGAGACGGCACTAATGTTTCCATTTGTACATAGTGAGTTATGATGATATTTCTTCACTTTCTTTTTCCACCGTTCTGGACAGAAAATCGGCTGGGTTGTCCGATGACTTAATATGTCTAATCTTATAATTAAATGCAGAGAGAAAAATGGCGTAGTGTTGTAATCTTTTGGCAGCCATTTTTGGAATGCTTTTTGTTGGACCAAAAATTCGCACTAATGCTGCGTTATCTGTCTCTAGTTCGAATAAACGTCCATAAATGTAGTTATAAAATTTTGTAATTCCAAAAACCACTGCCATTGCCTCTTTATTAATTGTTGTATATCTTTGCTCAACTTCACTTAATTTTTTACTAGCGAAGGCAATTGGTCTGATCACACCATTTTCATCCCTGTTTGACAGCACTGCACCGAGGCCTGTGTCCGATGCATCACACGTTAGTATCAGTGGCAATTCGGGATTGTAATGTCTTAAGTTGCCCGCAGATGCCAATTTCTTTTTAATAGTTATGAAAGCTTTGTCACACTCAGGTGTCCAATTAAATTTGTTTAATTTAGTACAATTGTACAGTGGTGTCAATGTAGTTGCCATGTCCTTCAAGAAACGTGCATAGTAATTAATTTTACCCAAAAATGATTTAAGTAATGATAAATTTGTTGGCGTTTTTGCGTTTAACAAAGGTTCAATATTGGACTGTATTACACTAATACCATTTTTGTTTACACTGTATCCAAAAACCTCTAGGCTAGTTTTGAAGAATTTACAGGTTTCAATTTAAATTCACTTTCCTTTAATTTATTTGAGACTTTACATAAGGTTTCATAAGTATCTGGTAAGCTTATACTCTTAATATAAATATTGTCTATGAATACAATTGTGTTTGGAATATTTTCCAGTTTTTTGGTCATTAAACGCTGAAAAGCTCCTGGTCCCGAACTGACTCCATATGGCAAGTAATTGTACTTAAATGTACCTGCCTCCGTGACAATAGTAGTACAGTTTTGGCTTTCAGGACTAAGGGGGGCCTGCAGGTAGGCTTCTTTTAAGTCCAATTCGCAGTAATATTCGCCATGTTTTAGGGTATTTAAAATATCATCCACATGTGGTAACGGGAAGTGGTCGATCTCGAGACTTGGGTTAACTGTTAACTTATAGTCACCGCACAATCTAACCGAATTGTCCGGTTTCAGTATGGGTACCACATGGGTTCCCCACTCACTTTGCAATACTGGAGTTATTCGACCATTACTTAACAATCTGGAAATTTCATTATTTACCTTTTCTTTTATTGCGAAAGGTACTCGCCTTACTGGTAAACATCTGGGTCTGGCATCTGGTTTGAGTTTCAAAGATATAGCTTCACCCTTAAAGTTCTCCCAACCTGGGCTGAATACCTCTGCGAACTGGCTCTTTACAAGTTGTTCTGTGTCTGAAACATTTTGAATAACATTCGTTCCAATATTAATGCTATTGTTTACTGTTGGGGGCCATAGTGTCAACTCATTTAACCAGTCTCGTCCAATAACTCTAGGGGCATTATTTTTTACTACAAAAATATTTACATTTTTAGTGACATTGTTGAATGAGACTGTCAAGTTTTTTAAAATACCTATTGGTTTGGTTATACTTTGGTCAAAATGTTTAAATAACACATTACACTCTTGTATTTCTAATTTGTGGAAATATGTATTTTTATCATTTATTGACATAACTGTTACATCCGAACCCGTATCCAATTCAAATTCTAGCTCCTGACCACAAACCTGTACTTTCATATAATGAGGTGGTATTCTACTTACACCGACCCTGTATGTCCTCTCAGAGTAATCTTCTTCAAATAACTTTTTAATTGCACTTTCAGCCTCTTCTGTGTCTTGTTCACTAGCCTTTTCTTCCAGCACCTTGATCTGACGCTTGTTGCACATTTTATAAAAATATGCCCTTGTTGGCCACATTCACTGCAAAATTTTCTTATTAAACGGCACTCCGCCTTAATGTGGTTATTGTTTCCACAACAAAAACACACCAATGTTTGCTGTTTACTTCTAGAGCTGGTTTGCTTATGGTTGGCTTATGTACCCGTGCTTTTTGGTTTTTGTCGATTGTAAAATATATTTTCAGTCCTTTCATTTGATCCATTTGTGTGTAACAGGGCCGCTTCTACCGTTCTGCTCACTTGTAAGCATTTTTCCAAAGACAATTCCACTTCGCTTTTCATTAGTTCATACTTGATTACTTTTGAGGACACCCCTTCCATAAACTTTTCTTTTATTTGATCCTCCGGATCTTTGAACTGGCACTTTCCAGACAATTTTCGCAATTCCAATAAGTATTCTTCTATTTTCTCATTTGGTAATTGATTTCTTTTACGAAACTCGGCCCTTTCCACAGCCGTAGATAGAACTTTTACATATTTTTCCTTGAGTCTTTTACACAACTCTTCATCGGTTGACTTAGCTGGTTTTAGTGGTGAACACAGATAGGTTAATGTTTGAAACACTTTAGGAGATAACTTTGTTAATAGCAGGGGTAGCCTTTTGCTGTCGTCAATGTCATTAATTGCCATGAAACATTCGAGTTGTTGTTCAAATACGTCCCAGTTCTCTCCATCAAATTACTTCATTTCTCCACACCACGACATTTTTGATGTTTTTAGTTGTAAGGGTATTTGTTGAGATGTCTCCGTTGCTGCTTTGGCTTTATAAAAATCACTCGCAAGTTTTCTCAATCCATCCAAGTTTGTGTCTGTTGAGAATGTGATATTTTCATGCTTTAATAGTTGGTGTAATTCTTGCTTTGAACACTTGTAAATGTAAGTTCTCTTTCCCGACTTTATTAATGTTAATTTATCCTTTAATTGATCCGGAATTTCCTCTATGACGTCTTCCGAGTCTTCTATTTTTTTGGATTCCGAGTCTGACATAACCTCCAAAACGATGTCAACATTCTCGTGAACAAGTATGAAGTAGTCTGCAGTGGTCGATGTTGGTACGGTACTTCCAATATGGCTGTACTCGTAATCGATGTTTTATAGCTAACTTCACTTTCCTGTCCAGTTTCTATTTTCACTGATTTGTACTGTTAATTTAATATATTTCTGCTCATTTTATATCGCACTTTGCACTTTAGGTTCTAGTACTCGTCGCCAATTGTGGTATCTTAATAAAACGCAGTAATTAATTAATCCTGGTTTAATTTATACGGAGCCAAAGTACACGTTACACGCGGATATAGAAAGAGAGAGATGATACCGGTGGGATAGAGAGAAATGAATGCTTAAGGAGCGTTCAGGATACCACAATGCTCATGCTCATGTGTCAGACACCTGCAGACATTAAGGTCGAGTATACATATTTTTGTAACTTTGGCCCTATCGATCTCTTTGTAGTCGACTGTACCAGCTCCTCGCAAGTCTCCGAAAGGTCCGGGACACCATTGTGTGGAAAAATAATATTTCAAGAGAATAATACATACCTTTTGTTCCAGGCTCCGGTAACTCGTCCCAAGAGTCGGCGTTCTGCGCTATGCTGACAATGCCTTCCTGGTTCTGGTGCGAGCTAAGCAGCCTTCTCTTCTTCATCCTGCCAGCGTTCATCATCCTGGGGCTGTATGTGCGGATGGGCTTGCGCATTAGGTACGTCATGGGGTACGTATCAGGGGTATGGGTTATCCACATACAATGTTTCGCTTTTTTGAAGTGAAAACTTCTTAAGCGGCGCTGTGCACTTTTTAGGATGGGGAAAAATTGTTAAACTCTCCACAGGTGTAGGAGCGTGACCGTAAGATTTTGTGTTGCCAGATCACCGAATACAAAAAGCGGGAGCTGCGCTTTCAAAACGCGGTTTTTTAAAAGAAAATGCGGATTTGCGGAATACGTTTATAGGTGTTTTTGAAAGTTTCACTTCTGCCGGCACTCCCGGAGTATTGGAGCCCGGCATATACTCAGTACTCAATCATTTATTGCATTCCACAATGTTAGTTTACAAGGTTTTTAGGTAAACTTAAGTTTTAGTTGCTAAGTGATGAGAATAAAACTTAATTGTGGACCCTGTTGGGCACCGCAAAATTAGTGAAGAGAAGACGACTTACATACTTATGTAAAGTTCTGCTTTTTATAATTTCTATATTCTGTGCAATGTTCAAATTATATTTCAAATTATAAAGAGCATTACATTTAAATATCAAAATTTGTTTATTGCACATTTATTTATACATATATATATATATATTTTTATAGGAACTTTGTTTTTATGTATTATATTTGTGTATAAAATGAGTTTAAATTTCCATTTTATTTTATAGTTTCTTATAAGTATTCTCTTAGTGTATAATAACTTTTATTAATAAGGAATTCTCTTAATATTTTTATGAATTTGTTGTGTTTTTTTTCGGATTTTATTGTATCGGGCAATTTATTATATACTTTCACTGACATGGTATAGGTTGCATCAGAATGCATTTTTAGGTTTCATGAGGGTAACATGAGTCTTTCTCTATATCGGAGATTATGAGTTGTGGGTACGTCTAACGCCCTAATTTTTGTTCGAGTCATGCAAGTTAAGCATTAATTCACATTGCATGTCAACATTAAAATAAATAGGTAAAAATAATCATCCAAAATAAAATTAAAAACAAATAAACACAGGAATTTAATATCATAAAACATTGTGATTCAATAAATACTAATTTTTAAATTCTAAATATTGCTTTATGCTATAAAAACACTTGTCAAGAAGCCAGTCTACTAATTTTCCTTTCAGCTCATGTCCCTGTAGTAACTTAAAGTTTTCTGGTAGGTTATTATATTTTTTTTATGCACATATTAAACACATTTCTGTCATACATCACCCTGTTACAAACTGTGTGTATTTAATCCCTTTCTCTCTATTTGACAATATTTTCATATAAAATATATTTTTATTTCGTGTCTACACCCCTATCGTTCATATTTTTTTTCGTTTATTGCCTCATGTGGTTTTCATCGTTGGGTGGATGCGCGTTGCATTACTGCGTATGGTTTGAATATAGTTTTAATTTCAACTCGATACGTCCACGCGTTCCCGAGATAAAGGGTCTTGACCACAGATATAGAAAATAAGATCGGACATGCCGGGTTATTTGTATTGAATATGCCTGTCGCAAGTTCTTGAATTCGTGGTTTTATTTGAAATAAAAAGTATTAATAGTATTTACCTGTAAAAAGAAAAAATTATCAAATCACTGCGATGTTTGCAAGTAATTATTGCACAACTCGGCATTTTGGAAAAAAACTGAACTTTCTCGGTAGACAACGGACGGTGAACTGGCGGCGGAGTATGCCCAATGAGCTAACATGTGCGACATAGCCACCGGCGGCTTGTCCGCTCTATAGTATTATATGCTCTGAGGTCTTGACAGACGGACGGACGGAAAACAGTGATCCTATAAGGGTTCCGTTTTTTTCCTTTTGAAATGCGGAACTCTAAAAAGAAGAAGCACAAAAGTCAGCGTATCCTTTCATGGGATCTCTTTCAATTGAAAATTGCTGTGTTATAACGAAAAGTTATAACTCCCAACAGCAAAATCATGATGATGGAAACCGATCCAATCTCGGTTTCATACCCTTACAAATTTAATTAAAGAACTTCAGAACAAACTAATTAATTCCCATTTCACGAAGATATTCTAAGATTTCGTAGATTCCATCATTATTTTAAGATTTTTATCTAAACATTTCTCTCTCTGTGTATGATTCCTATTCAAGCTGATTCTTTAGGAAAGTTAGTATCCTTTTAGTCTGAAAAGGTCTTGGCTCGTTCGTATTTTTTAAATAAAATAATCTTCTTAGCTGACATTTCCCCCTTGTCTTTGTCAATAATATTTTTAAAATGTAATGTAACTTAGACGGTCTTAACTAGATCTCAGAATATTTCTTCACATAAAAACTATCCTATATCCTTCTCTGGGACTCACACTAACTCTATACCAAATTTCATCTAAATCGATTCAGCGGTTTAAACGTGAATATGTAACAGACAGATAGACAGACACACGTTCACATTTATAATATTAGTATATGGATGGTTAGCTGCCTGGAGTAAAAACGCGTGTAAGAGTTACAAAGTATGGGTGAACTAATTTTTTTATCTTTCATCTCATTTATTTAATGCTTGAGTAATGGGATATGATAGTACGATCATAAAATATATAAAATACTAGTTTCTGCCCGTGACTCCGTCCGCGTGGAACTCGTTTATATCGTAGCTCGATATAAACTTTCATCCCCCATTTCACCCCCTCAGGGGATGATTTCCGGGATAAAAACTATCCAATGTCCTTCCCCGGGATTCAAACTATCTCCTACTACAACTAAATACCTCTTCACGCTTAAACCGCTGAAGCGATTGAAATGAAATTTGGTATATTTCATCTCAATCGGTTCAGCGGTTTAAGCGTGAAGAGGTAACAGACAGACAGACAGACAGACACACTTTCCCATTTATAATATTAGTACGTATGTATGTTTATATGCAAGTGATTGGTACGAGCTAGGTTGCGTACCAATCAGGGGAGATTGCTATCAAATTGATGTGGAATTTCTTGTTGGGAGTTTGCTTACGTACAAGGTGTAGAACTTCTATCAAAATATGGGCTTCAAGATATACTGCTTGATTGGAACTCTTTTATTTAACCATAGTATACAATGTGAATGTGCCATTTGTATGATAATATATATTTCCATCTATTCAGCCCGTACCCACCCACTGTTTGCCTCGCCTTTGTACTGATTTAACGTATTTGTCTGTATTTTACCTGGGTACAATTAAGTATTTACATACATACATACTGTTAAGTGTAGGCCACTTCTTTACAACGCCAGCGCCACTCTCTTTCCTGTGCTAATCTCATTCACTGTTTGCTTCCTGTTCGGCAGATATCATCGGTCCATCGAGCTGGTGGTCTGCCCGCTGACGGTTAGATAGACTGTTATGTCCATACTAATCTGGACTTTTATACTACTATAGTATAAAAGGAAAAGCCTGTGTGATTGTATCTGTGTAAATTGGTATATAGAGGTGTCGAGGCGTCCAACCTCCGTGCTGACAGACCGACACGACGCGGCCGATTAAGACTATACTTTTGGAACTCGACTTTTAAATTGTACTGACATAACAGAAAGTACCGGACGACCAGAGCAGTCTGACTTGGACACTCAAGGGCCGAAGACGTCGGCAGACCCTGAACCTGACCCTGACTCTCGAACAAGACCGTTCAAGGGGTACTCTCCGGAACCACTCCGATTTAAAACAATCTTACACCTGGGTAGTGCTGGGGCTGTAACATTTCTGGATGGATATGCATAGTAAAATTGTAAACGTGAAAGTGCGTCTGTCTGTCTTGTTGAACCCTTCACGCTTAAATCGCTGAACCGATTTAGATAGAATTTAGTATAGAGATAGTTTGAGTCCCGGGAAAGGGCATGGGATAGGTTTTATCCCGGAAATCGTCCCCTAAGGGCGTGAAATGGAGGGTGAAAGTTTGTGTGTAGCTCCGATATAAACGAGTTCCACGCGGACGGAGTCGCGGGCAGAAGCATTTATTTTATTTCGCATCTTGGAAATATGCGGGCGAATCCGAGTAGGCAGCTAGTTCTTAAATAAAATGTGTTGTGAATGAACCTCACCTCTTGAGCCAGTTATTATTTCAGAGTTATCTATAAAGCAAAGTTAACTTTTCACTTACATTACCTTTGAGAGAATCTATTAGATTTTTTATGTGTTTCCCTTGTTGGAATATAACTTTGTTGTGAGTTTCTTCCGGATTTGATGTATTTTTCAGTCGCTGTCGCTAATCGAGTTAGCTTTCACACACACACGACCATGTGTCATGACACATCGCTCACTTATTGTGGGTACTTGTAGTTTCTATTTGCTGTTTCTAGTATGTTAGTTCTTGAGTTGCATGTTCTCCAGTTCTTTCTATGCCATGTATATTGTGGGTATGAATAAAGTTTTTATGTATATATCTATCTTTCAGTTTGCCCTAAAAAGATTAAAAACTTGAGTGTCAATAAAATATGTGGCTATTTCTTTTACGTTCAGTATTTCACGACCATAACAGCAATTTTACGTTATGGCACGAAGGTAAATGCTGCATAATATTATGTCAATTTGTATGAGCCGTTTCGGCTGTCGCGATCGAGGGTCCGCCTTTAACCCTCTTTTCGTATTTTTACGTGATCTAATTGTAGTTAGTCCCAATCATTTGATCTACTCAGAAAACTGGTTTGAATGGCACCATGAACAAAAAAGGACAAGTTGCCAATGGGTTACAAGTATTTTGCGCGGCGCGGTTGTTGGGTGTTAGCATAATCTTAGCAGTGTCGACACACATGGTAAGACATGTGGACATTGCGTTGAATATGAGTGCATATAGTTATAACTTAAATTTGGCATTATCTCTCCAGCCACATGAAGATGTAGAAACCCAGTTTAATAATTAACTTTAAAACTTTAGCCGTCTAAATCTGTAATTGTCCCCGACCCAACGGGACATGTCGGGGATACAGATGAAGGTGCTTTATTTTTCCATTATATTCTTTCTCTCTGTATCATATCGTCTAGGATTATACATCATTAAATTTTATTTAAACCTACGCCTTGATATAATTTCCTGAAATGGGGCCCTTTTTAGGGTTCCGTAGTCAACAAGAAACCCTTATAGTTTCGACGTGTCCGTTCGTCTGCGTCTTACTTCAGTGACCCTAACTACTAGAAAGCTGTAATTCGGCAAAACGGTAGAAAGACAGAAAACCCCACACCCACCTTTTTCATAAACTGGTATGGTCCAAAAGTGCGCGCAGGGTCAAGGCAATCGCCTTTTGTACTTTTTTGTTTTGTGCAATAAAGTTTAAATAAATAAATAAAATAAGTGCTGGAATTATATATCTCCTCCTATCCAAGGGGGGCTTAGCAGGTACACCTTTAAGCGTCAAGCTTAAAGGCTATTTGTTGACGCTCCAGAAATCAAAATCCTAATCTCTAGCACTTGTACAGCAAGAAATATGCCAATTTTTTTTTTGTGATTTCAATGTGTAATTATTTTATTGAAGCTGTCTCCAGGTAGTGTGCACATGTACTATCTCACTATGTATTTATGTTTATTTATCTTTCGCCTGTCCCAATAATTTAGGTATTTTATATGTATATTACAATTTTTATATGCCGTTTCCTTGAGTCACCAACGGTGCTGGCTGAAAATCAGCGCTGGCTGACCATGATGCTGGGCCAGTGTCCGGTTCCCTGCCGCAGAGACACTTGTTCCATGTTGTATCTGTTTGTTTGTTTATTTTATTATTTAATGTGTCCTGTGTGTTTGTGAATAAAGGTATCTTTCTTTCATCTTCTATTTTTGTCTAAAACGGAGCTTAAGCTGTTTTCGCAATCAAGGGACGATATACTGGGCAAGCAAAGAATGTAATGTATAAAAAAGTGAACCAAAATTACCGTACTTTATATACGCATTTTTATTCCTTAGGACCCACAGCGTGTAACTGTTATAATTATTTAGGATCCTCTCGGAGTACATATAATTATATCCTATCTTTGTTCAATGTGACGTCATTTCTATTAAATTCGACAGGTCCTCGTGCACCAACCCTGGCAGTCCTGGCACGCTGAACGGCGTCAACGGCAGCGTCCACGGAGAAGCGAGACAAGCGCAGTCCAGGAAGACCATCATCAGGATGCTAGGTCAGTCATCCCCTTTCAACATATGATACAAATCGGGTAGGTTCTGACCTCCGCCGCTGCCCCCGTTCTAAGGCGGTCGTCACACTGCTCCGCGTCTCCGGACGGAGGTGCGTCGCTGCATACAAATTTCGCCGGACGGAGGTGCGTTGCCGTGTGTCGTACCACACGGAATTTATATACAAACTGAGTTACTTGCATACAACGAGCTCCGCGTCTCGCAACGAGACGCGGCGGCAGTGTGGCAACCACCTAACCAGCCGAGCAGGGCACGGGCTCGCAGTGCTAAACTCGCCGGCAACGCGAGTGGTTCATAGTTATTTTCAAAGTATCATGTCGACGGTATTCTGGTTCGGTAAAGCAGCTAACACACAGACAATCTTTATGCTACAAAAAGAAGCCATTCCTTCTATATAGGTATAACATGAGAGCACAAGGATCCGTGAGAGAACTCTTTAAAGAATTAGTATTTTAACAGCGTCCTAATACATTTACGAAAACATAATTAATGTTAATGTCAATAAGTTGACACGACACGACCTCTGTAGCCTAGTTGGTAGTGACCCTGCCTACGAAGCCGGAGATCCCGGGTTCGAATCCCGGTAAGGGCGTTTATTTGTGTGATGACCATGAATATTGGTTCCTGAGTCATGGATGTTTTCTATTTAAGTTTATATATCTAAATAAGTATGTATATCGTCGTCTAGTACCCACAGTACAAGCTTTGCTTAGTTTGGGACTAGGTCGATTGGTGTAATAATGTCCCAAATTACATAATTCTAATTCAAGAAAAAAATGCCGGTTATAACAGTTCTTAAAACATAAGTCTGGGCACTATTCAGTGCAGGCTATTGCGAGTCAATCAGATGTTAGTTACGATTATGGAACGAGCGAGTGAAGCGAATCGGAGTTAAGGTGGTTTTCCACCGGCGAGGCGAGGCGGGGCGTGGATGGGCGAGAATTGAAATTAGTATGGGACTTACTACCGATTTCCACCGCGCGCGAGCGCGCTCAGTGCAAATAGGTAGTAAGTCCCATACGAATTTAAATTCTCGCCCATCCACGCCCCGCCTCGCCTCGCCGGTAGAAAACCACCTTTATGCTTCAGTTGGGCCGGAAATCGGTCGTATGTCCGGTGTCCGCCGTCCCGATGTCTGGCTGTTCTCCTCTATACGTCGCATTACTCAACCGAACATTTTGTGAGCCGGCACAATAATTATATAGTTCTTTTTAATCGATTAACTTTTACAGTTTAATAAAAAACTGTATTTTGAAAAAAATTGTGGCTCGTGAGTAGCTCACACCTTTTATGTTCACGGGCCACAATAATAGGCCATCATCATTAATTTATTAATTGCCATCCATTAATTTCCCTGTCACTAGAATGATCTTCTGGTACCTACAAGATTATTACATTGGCCTCTTTCTTTCTCTTTCGCTTGATCCATATATGCCAGCCTTCCCCTTCCTCGCCGTCTATTATTTGTTTTTTTTTTTATTTAGTTGTCATGCTCTACCAGTACCAAGTGCCCAACATATTATATTATTCCCTATTTTATTTTCAATGCTTGCAAGTAGGCTATCACACATTTAAATTGTATCATCATATCAGCCGAAAGACGTCCACTGCTGGACATAGGCTTCCCCCAAAGAGTGCCAAAGTGACCGGTCCTGCGCCACCCGCATCCAGCGGACTCCAGCAACCTTTACCAGGTCTGCGGTCCACCTTGTGGAGGGTCTACCCACGCCGCGCCTTCCGTTACGTGGTCGCCACTCGAGAACCTTTCCGCCCCAACGGCCATCGGTTCTACGTGCTATGTGCCCCACCCACTGCCACTTAAGTTTAGCGATTCAATTGTATACATTAACAATATATACTTACATAATATACAGGGTGAAACCTAAGTCGTAAACAGTTTATTGTTCTTTGTAATGCAGTATTTTAAGGCAAATTCATTGCATTAAGCCTAGAAGCAAACATTAAACTTTTTCGATAATAATTTTAAATAGCAAAAACACCAACCTTATACCCTATTCGACAAGACTTGGTCTGTAGCTTAAAGTGACAGTTTATCGTAGCAATTAAGTTGACTCAGTACCTAATTTATTTATTTTTTAATTAAGATATTAACAATTTTTTTACATATTTTTATCTGTTGTCAGGTCCACATGTTTAAACTAAAGTTAAACAGTAAGAAACACATCATTCTGTTCACGACTTAGGATTCACCATGTATTTTGGATGTCTAACATGTCATGTCTGTTAAAAAACCGGCCAAGTGCGTGTCGAACCACGCGCAGTGTAGGGTTCCGGCGTACTCACTCGCGTACCAGCTAAACGTTGCGGTTGCGTCGCCCGGTTTTGTACGAAAGTTGGCCTTTTCAGGAGACATTTATTAAGTTGGTGGACTATTACCCTTACCCTAACCTTACTCTTGCTGTACCGTCTAAAAAGACGCGAACATACTCCAGATCTTTTACCGCGCGCGCTGTTAAGTTGTGGAATGAGTTGCCCTTGTCGCTGAGACAGTCGCGGTCTGTTGAAGAAGTTGTGGCTTTCCGATGACTTGTGAATTGGTTGAATATAGTATTTATTTATTTATTGTATATTTGCGCTAGGTAATATATACCTACTTATGATAGTGTGTATTATATTTTACACTGTATATTTATATAGGTATATGTATTGGCATGTTTTTATTTGTCTATAATTATTACCTATTTTGTTTTCATTTTCTCTGTGTTTTTGTACACGGTATAAGTTTGCCTATCTCAGTCTACCTACCTTCCTCTCAATTGCTCAAAGGTTAGCTGGAAGAGATCCCTTATAGGGATAAGTTCGTCTTTGTACTTTGATCTATTGTGTGACATGTATATTCTTTAACCTGTTATTGTGTACAATAAAGTGCTTAAATACATACATACATACATACTATTTCTTTAACTAGTTATGCCTACCTATCCGTGATAGTTTTCGAAGTAAGTTCATTATATTTTACTACTGCCATATATTTTTGATATACGCAATAGTAACCATATAGCCGGATGAGGGCCGGACACATGACTCAAAAAAAAAATAGGGCTTTAAAGCCCATTATCACGCTAACGCATTCCTGAATGGAACCTGTTATTTTTAAACAAGCTATCCAACAATATGCACACCATAGGGTTACCGTATAATAATTAAATCCCCCACTCTATGTGTATGTGTACACTATTTTCATTCAATTTTTATTCTACCATTTTGTCGGCGTGATTGATTTATGTACTCATTCCGAACTACAGCTTTCTAGTAAAGGTCACTTAGGGCGGACAGACGGACAAGGCGAAACTATAGGGTTCCTTGTTGACTACGGAACCCTTAAAATGTGACCATTTTATCACCTTACGAGGTTCCCGCGCGGCGTCGCCCGCGTATCGCAAAGAACACAGGCAAACCTGCGGGATAAAACATAGCCTGTGTCCATCCAGCAGTTGGCAGATAAGGTTAATTTTATATTATGTAACCTGTTTTTGTAATAAATAAATAAATAATAATAAATCCAGAAGGTCCATTCTATATATAGGTGAAATATTTTTTTAGAATCGGTCCAGTGGTGCCGGAGATTATCAATTACATACAAACTTATTACTTAACTTCCAAAGCTACAGTCGAACAGACTTTTCCTCTGTATAATATTAGTACCTATACATAGATTAAGACGCAAGACAGTGCTAGAATTGAAACATCTTTTTTCACACCTTTCATTCGGAAAAGTAAGTTTTGCTCCACGACGGGAGGGATCAAAATGCTACATTTCTGTTCATGTTACTTTTATTCATTTATTCATTAGCATGTAGCATTTACGCAATATGCCAATAAAATAATCGATTGTAATTTCATCGTAATCGATTAAAAATGAACATATTCAACGTTTTAACTTTAACAACAAACGTTATATGATAATTTATTAAATTTTTACACGGGGCAAACCTCGGTCATTTGGAAGGCGTGCGTGGGGACATAGATCCAACACGTAGAGGCCCTTTGGAGACGAAGTTTAATGTGATGTAGTACATCTGCTAGAACCCATTCACGGGTACATCGGTAGATCTCCTAGAAGCTCCTACAAACATTTCATTAGAAGAAATAAAAAATATAAGATGGTCCAGGCAGAAAAGAATTATTATATTTTAAAAAAATGAAAAATTATGAAACCTTGTTAAGTAATTCGAAAAAGCATCTTTTTTAAATTTATTCATAGTCAGTGTGAAAAATAGTGTGTCACTCGGTAGCAAAATTATCTTCGTCTCGGGCGTTAACACTTGTATGCCTCACTACGCTCAGGATTGAATACACCGCCCTCGCCGTAAATATACAATTTTTCTCCCTTGTGAGACAAATAACTATTGTAGTCGTCTGTAGGTACACAGGGATTCTACACAACGTCCAATTAAAAGGTGGAGGAAGGTCGTTGAAATTGCTACGGGGGGAATGTCTTGAAATGTTTGTATAATATTAGCTTGAGTATTTATAAATTTGATCTTGATAAAATTTTATAGAAGCATGGTAGGGTGAGATTAAATACAATTTCTAGGTTGTAATATGAGCACGAGTGCTTCAAAGGTTATGAATTAATATTCATTATCACTGTCTGTGAGTAGTAGGATTGAGTAAGTAGCTGGTAAATCCCAAGATCACAGTTCGGGGACAAATACAATATATATACCTATATATTTAGTATGTTTTAGATTTGCTATTCTCTTGGAAGGAGCATAGTATTTGTAGCAAACCACATGGTAGGGGGGATTAGTTGACTAATTATTTCATCTCGTAAGTTCGCGCGTAGGTACCAACTTGTTTAAGTGCAAATTCAAGTCAAAAGTCAAACTCAATTGAAATGAACGATGGTTTCAAATTCATAGTCGCAAACATCAATCGGGACTTACGAGGGAGACATACTTATTTATTTTCCCTTATTACCAGCTCCTACAAACCTTTCACTAGAAGAAATTAAAAATATAAGATGGTCCCGTGGTGCAGAACAGAATTACTGATAATGTTAAAACACTCAAAGGCATAGGTAAACCATCTAACAAACTATCTAATATCACGTTAAAGTTAGTAAACTAGCTTGTTCCTAACAATTATCAGTTAATTAACATGCAAATAAATGTTAATGATGTTGTTAACTTGTTCAGGGCAGTAATTACACTTAGTGACGAGTTCCGGCATGCACCCTTGCGGTCAGGCGAAGGCCACAATACTCCCCGAGGTTTCATACTAACCGTACTGTGTTCTAAATACCACGGGGTGTATTTAACTTAAGGTAATAAATTGAAATCGGGATGGTAAGTACATATTTGCCTAACTTACTCCCCTCAGGCTTGCCGCAAGCGGAAATGAATGCGCGCAATACGACACCGATTCCAATTTAACAATGTTAATATTAGTATCGAACTAATAACAGTTAAACCCCACTGCTCACCTCTGCCTAAGGAAAATATATATTAATAAGTAAATGCTTCCAAAAAGAAATTCGTTCGAGGCATGTTATGTGAACCTCAAAAGTGGCCGGAAGAGTTTCTGGATTGTCCGGGCCATCAATAATCCCGTCGATTTTAGTTGTAGAATACCTGTGTTACTAACATTAGCTGTAAGTATACTGTAACTAACAAATTTTAGACCTCGAGTCCGAAATAACTCATATTTTATTTTATTTTATTTAATTTAAAAAGAAATTCGTTACTAGGCATGGTATATGAAATTAAAAGTGGCCGGAAGAGTTTCTGGATTGTTCTTCTTTCATCATATTCAGCATATATGTTCGCTTCTTGGTCAATGTTGTTCGCTGCGTTATAAGGCCTAAAGGCCTAATACGTCGACTCCCACTCGGTGCGGGAGCAAAATATGGTGTACTCGCGTTCGTGCGAAGCGTATATCTCGTAGATTGTTCAGAGTACGAAAGAGACAAATATAGCTTTGTACATATTTATTAAAGGGCTACTAGTTCCGACAATAAAAATTGTATCACGCCTTTAGACCTAATATCGCACTGAACAAAAAAAATGAAATTACTTGCGAATATTAGGTCTAAAGACCTAATATGGAATAATAGGCATATCAACCTACTGTCGCACTGATTGGGGAATTCTTTTTAGTTAGTGTTGTACTGACAGTCGTTAGTCTATGACGTAATTACGTAAAAGGAAAAGAAAAAATGAGTGGGGCGAGGAAGCGTTGCCGAAAACTGCTGCAATTATCTTTAAAAGAAAGAAGTTCAAGTGATGATGAAATTGACATATTATATAAGTGCCAAACGTCGCGACGACGTTGCAGAAAAACCACACCTTCGAAAAACGGGGACCACAGAGAAAAAAATGTGTATGTGTTGGGTGCTATAAAGGGCTCCGTAAGACATTGAACAGCCAAGACGCCCAAAAAAATCTAAAAAAAATAAATCTTTTTGTATTCAATGCCAAAAAGGATATTGTGTATAATGATTTTATGATGAACATTTGTGAAACTGTGTATACCTACACAGTTTCACACAGTTTTTTTATACCTAACCCATTTTTTTTAAAGACTATAATATATGTAACCTGCAATAAATTTAGTTTTAGTTTATTTTGACGTTTTTTTTCAAATATGACAATTGGGAGCCTCAGGCGAAGCCAGTGGGGCAAAAACATACTCTATTACAACAGCATAGATACAAAATTCGCGTGATTTTATTTATATTCAGATAGATAATTCAGGTTAAATCAACCTCTAACTCACTAGGTCTTTGAACCTAATGCCGCTCCAGCCGAAAGTGTACGTCTTAGGCGTTTTGACCCATGAACGCACTGCAGGAAAAACTTGTAAAATTGTTACCGCAGCGAGTGTGTTAATTACTCCATCAGGGATTATGAACGTAGTGGTTTCTCCATTTGCCCTCCACGTCGTAGTGTAATGGGCCAGTTTCATGCCTCCATGTCGTAGTGTAATGGGCCAGTTTCATCCTCCTATTATTCTTTGGTCAAAAGTCGAAAGCTGCTTCCACTGCCGTTTGCCAATACTGTTAAAGCAGCCGAACTGTCACAGCACGGCTATCACAAGACGGCGCGCGAGCTCTTTCGATTTTTCTCGCACTATACCTACGTCGCTTTCTAAGTTTTCCAATAAGTGAGAGGCGGACATTGCGTGAAAAATCGAGAGAGCTCGCGCGCCGTCTTGTGATAGCCGTGCAGGACAGCCTATTTAATGGCGGAATTTCTCGTAATTTCGTCACAAAGTCGACATCTTTTATTAAGAAGCCCATCCCAGCGTTCAGCCTACTACGCCCTGATGACCTTGCTGCTTCCTGATCAGGGGCTGTTTATTCGAATAAAATGGTTACCACCACCATATATCATGGCGGTTTACTATACGTAACCAACTATTAATACGGATACCGATGCATTCCTAAAAGTAAAAAACCGGACAAGTGCGTGTCGGACTCGCCCACCGAGGGTTCCGTAACTGGCTGTGATACTAGAATACAAAGATACGATAGGGAGACTAAATAGTTATAATAGACCGTCCAATCTTAGACATTTACCCAATGAGCCCTATTTTAAAATACTAAAGAAAAACCTGACGGTATCAAAAATATCAGTCTTATTAATATAGCTTAAATATAACGATAATAAATAAACATTATATATAATAATATAAAATAAATATTGAAAATGTTTAGATATACTAACATAACATAGACAAGCACTCCTTGGTTAAGCAAAATCTTAAAATGCAAAGGTTACTTTAACTAAGCGAGTTCGTAAACATTTTTTTTTTTCTGAAAAATAATTAGTTTACATTATTATTATTATTATTTTATACTATTTTATTTCAGATTTTCCCTGTACCTACTTGTAGTATAAGTCGAGATTAGTTTTCAAATTTCATAGTTCTAGGTCAACGGAAAGTACCCTACTTTTGATCCTTCTTGAGTGTCGAAATATACGTTTACAGTACATATGGTGCTACTTTCCCGCACTAGTGCGGAAAAGAGCACTTTTCGTGCATATGTCGAAACTTTAAAGAGCCATATGTACAGTAAAATGTTGTACGATACACGTGCGAATAGGTAATTCGCAACTCGTGTCGATTTAAAACACTCCCTTCGGTAGTGTTTTTATTTATCACCACTCGTTGCGAATTTCCTATTTTTGGCACTTGTATCGTAAATAACTATTTTCGGCATAAACGGCGCTGTACCTTTTTTTACGTTAACTTAGAAGCTTGATTGTTTTACGGGACTGTAGCCCTAATTATATGGTTTAATTTCCTACTCGATACCTCCACGTGTTCCCGAGATAAAGGGTCTTGACAGACACAGTCAGAGAAACAGACAAAGTGATCCTATAAGGGTTTCGAATTTTCCTTTTGAGGTACGGAGCCCTAAAAATGGTAAAGAATACACACTATGCCACGCACGTAGGTACACGGGTGGCGTGCCGATTAGAACTAGGTAATTAATATCCATTATAATATTAATATAATCCATAATTTAACCGAATTGAAAATGCAAAAATATAGCATGTCTGTAAAAGTACGTCAATACCTACACAAACATCTCAATTCTGTAAATTATTGCGTTTAATTTACGCCAGAAACCGAAGCATGGGCAAACTTGGCCATCGTTGACTGCGACTTGGCAATAATGGAGTGAAACTTGGCAATTGTCGGTCATAGTTCACTGAAGTTCGAAGTTAGTGTTGTCTCGTGGGTCACCCGAGTTTGGATAGGCTTCCTTATTGCATCATTACTTCAGAGGGGTTAATCTAATAGTTACATTTTGCATTACAATTTAATAGCGATCGGCTCAGAACGAGCGTGGACCAACATTGTCAGTTCATATTGGCCGCGTTTAGAACGGGAATGGCGATGACAGCCCAATTAATATTATGGGTTTTATTACAACCTTAACCTGTATAAGTGAGTCCAACTCACACTTCGCGGGTTTTAGTCATTGGGTACGGAACCCTAAAAATTAAATGTTACTATAGCTTTATTGAACGATGTAAAATAGGTTTTAGAGTTAGAATAGTGTTAATCAAAGCAAGTTAGACTTAGGATGTTATGGCCTTAACCTGTTTGTAACTCTAAAATCTTTACAAGATTGCTCGCTAACTCTCGTTGACTTATTGCTGCTTAGTTGTTGCCGTGGAATATCCTATACAGCTTAAGGTATATCCACTATAAGGTGCAGGCAGAGGCTTTATAACAGAGTTTGTCAAGAGTGTACTAACGCTAGTGTTGTAGTTTTCCAAATCATCATATCAGCCGAAAGACGTCCACTGCTGGACATAGGCCTCCCCCAAAGGGTGCCACAATGACCGGTCTTGCGCCATCCGCGTCCAGCTGACTCCCGCGGCCTTTACCAGGTCATCAGTCCACCTTGTGGGGGGGTCTACTCATGCTGAGCCTTCCGGTACGTGGTTGCCACTCGAGAACCTTTCCGCCCAACGCGTAAGGCGGATGTCACACTGCGCCGCATCTCCGGACGGAGGTGCGGAGCTGGATACATATTTCGCCGGACGGAGGTGTGGTGCAGTGTGTCGTACCACACGGAATTTATATACAAACTGAGGTACTTGCATACAACGAGCTCCGCATCTCCGCGGCGCAGTGTGACATCCACCTAACACTATGTACTACTATATACAAGGCGTCAATTATTAAGCTGATAACCTGAAAGTAGTTTGTTTAGAATCGAGAATAGAATCGTTTGCACACTTTATTAAGGCAGGTTTTAATCTTTTTTTTTGCCCTTCTTAACTGTGCCCGGTCTAAATGTTATACATGCATCATACGCGAGTATCTTCATTAGACGTTGTAGTTACAATTAGACTATAAAATAATAATAGCCGTTTTTTTCAGTTACTTCTGACCTTCTCAGTTGTCATATTAGTTGTCAAATGACTGTAATAATAACATTTCTGAAAACTTAAATTAGAAAAATGCATTTAATTATTTAAAACATTATTTAATCTATTCAATTTATAGTTTGAAATCACGAATAGTTTTTGGGCCAAATTTTCTGCCGGTGAGTGTAATAATCATAAAAATTATCATGATGGCATTTACATAAACCAACGTGGCCCGAAAGGCTCCGTTGCAAATAACAGCGTTAGCTTAGCCCTGCCAGGTTTTCAAGGGAGTTTGGTGATTCTGTGTTGAACGGTACAGCGTGACTACGGGACGTGAACACCCTAAAAGCCATCGAAGGGGGAACTGACGTTTAGGACCCTGATTTGGAGGTCACAATTTTGGCCAGCGAGAGCAGCAGGAAAGCGTTTCAACTGCAGCCACATGCTAGTATGGAACAATTACAGACGATGCCAAGAATTGAAATCCCTTGGACTATGAGCCGCCGTGTATGGTTTCGTGAATTGTTGCTCGAAAACAGGAACAGGATCATTTTTTGGACTGGCAGATGTATTTTCATAGGATGAGGATTAGTTTGGAAGATTATTTAATCAGCAGACCATTTAAATGATAATGAACTATATATGGCATATTGCCTGGCGAGTTTCGAAGATCCAGTAAGTATTAAGGAAGCAATGGAAGATAAAAGATGGCAAGAAGCAATTGGAAAAGAAATTAATGCAATGGGAAAAAAAAATTGAAGAAGTAGAGGCTAAAGGGTCTTGGTGTCTTTAGAACCAAAGAAAGTGGACTTAAGAAAGCTTAATTAGTAAGTAGCAAAAGGATTCCAGCAGAGTGAGAGTTATTTTGGAAATAATTACTCACCAGTAGCGAGAATGAATACAATTAAAATGTTTTTAGTACAGCAGTACAAAATGATTATAACATATGTCAGATGGACATACCAACAGCTTTTTTAATGGAGTGTTGGAAAAGGAAATATACATAAAAGCACCAGTAGGAGTGAATGTCGGTAAGAATAAGGTATACTTACTTAAATTAAAGAAAAGATTAAAAGAATCCTACTATGATCTTTGCATGTACCATAAAAGTAAAGTTTGGATGGTCGTATTTGATCACGACAATACTAATTACCTACAGGAGACGAAGAAGAAATAAAAAGTAAATATCCAGTAATTTAAAGAATTTCAGGCCAAGGATTTGAGAATCAATTAAAAAGAAATGGTGAAATAGAGATAAAAAGATGAAGGAATGAAGATCAGCCAAACCAAACATATTAAAAAGATATTAGAAAAATTCAAAATGACGAATGCAGTGGAGTTAGAACACTAATGGGCAAAGATTTACAGGGTTAAAAAACAAAAGATGAAAAATATGTCATAGATGTCCCCTTCCGGGAGATAATTGCCGGTACCTTGAAGTCCCAGTTATCCAGGTTTCACTATATATATATGAAGTCAAGGTAATATAAATTAATAAAAGATTCTTCTAGAGAAAGTACATATTCAGGGATAATAATATTTTGCAAAAAATATGCTAAAAGTCCGATAAAAACTTCTCAAGGTTTTCAAAAACAAATAACAAGCATCATACTTAAGAAGGCGACAGTTGAGTGCTCTCTAAAGGTTCTCGAGACGACAATTCTACCTCGAGCTTTGTTTCATCAAAGCTTGTTCGTGAGTACTTAAACACATTAACATTAAGCTCTTAATAACCACTATGCTGTATAAAATTACTTGACAATTGTTTGTTAGTTTTCCCGGTGAGGCCTTAGATAATAATAAGAAATTAGGAGATGATTTCCGAGATAAAAACTCAACTATGTCCTTCCCCGGGATTCAAACAATTTTTATACTAAATCTCATTCAAATCGCTTCAGCGGTTTAAGCGTGAAGAGGTAACAGACAGACACAGTTTCACATTTATAATATTAGTATGGATGTCGCAGGGAAATTATTGAAACCTTAAAAAAACTTTTGAAACTAGATAGCGGCTCTACCTGCGTATTACAGAGAACCCAGATTGCAGGAAGGAATAACTTCTATCCGTCCTGAAGGTTCATTATATACGTCGCAGGGAAATTATAAAAACTGGGATTTGATAAAATCCCTTACGAATAGTTTAGTTTTTTCGCCGGATCTTCTCCCGACAGAGGTTTTCTTTCCAACCCGGTGGTAGTTTATCGACATTCATAGGTGCATGTAATATGCTTTGCCTTTAACTCAAGAATAAATAACTTTTTGGATATGATCAAACCACGCAGGATATTAAAATGGCTACTCCGTTTCATAATTTCCTTCCATTTAGAAAATCCAATAATTTGATCAAATATCTGTGTCACTTAAGTGAGATGACGAAATCGGGCAAAGACAGGGAGCACTATGCAGATGGTGTATCTATACATATAATAAAGCGAGAGGAGAGAATAAAGAGAAGAGGGTCGAAAGTCTGCACATGAAAGATATTCGAAAAAAGTTAGCAGGGGATACTTAGAACGTTCCAGTTTTTCGATTTTTTTCTGTTTATGTGAACGCGCATCACGTGAAAACGGCTGAGCGGATTTTGATGTAAACTACTAATGTGTCGACAAAATCCCCAGCCAGGTTTTAAGCTATAAAAACTATAAAGAGAAGGGTGCAAAAAGGGTTAAAAAAGGGGTTGAATCTGTGAGCTAAAGAATTGAAAATTAGCAAGCATATAGTTGACTAGAAATTAAAAAAGAAGCCCATTCAAACTTTTAGCAAAATATAGATAAAACGTAAAAACTCCGGAATGTAAAATAGTGCTGGGCTGCTAAACAATATATTTTAACCGAAACTGGTTGATACCTCCACCGATAGTAACTGTTAGAGTTTAGAGACCTAATTATGTCGGAACTTCAGTCCTTGACGACGTCGCTGTTGATATTGCCTTCCTATATTTGCTATGAAATGAGAGGTCATCTAAAGTTGTTTGATAGGTTGAGTTGAATACTTATCTCGAATTATCATAGTTCACCAACGCCGAGGGATGTGGGTATAAAATTTGAACATAACGGCATTCCGCGGAGAATTGTGTATATAGGTACAAAAAAAAAATATGTACAAAACTCCCGTGACTTTCTGAAATATTATTGGGAGCGCATAAGGAGCGGGGGATATTTTGGGCCTGTCATTCCTACGAAATCCTCGGCCTTCGCTTTGCTTCTTCTTCGCTTGCTTCCCCGTTTACCTTTGGGATTTCGGCCCTCAAGTTTCGCTTGCAAGACACCAGAAGATAATGAGTGTCTTTAGGGGTCATTGCTCACATTGAGACCGCTCTCAGAAGGGTTGGTTTGGGCCTTTCATTCTGACAAAAAGGCCTTGCTTGCCTCGCCCGCTCACAGTCGGAACTTTGGCCTGGGATTTCGCTTGCAAGACACCTGGGGATAGTAAGTATACGTGGGGGCTCGCCCTCAGGTTTCGCTTGCAAGACACCGTGGAATAATGAGTGTCCGTTCATTCATTCATTCCAACGAAAAGCACGGCCTTTGGCCTCGCTTGCCTCGCCACTCACCTAAGGAACTTACTTCGCCCTTCGCCTCGCCACTCATCTACGGAATAGTCATTGTCCGTGAGGGCTCGCTTGCCTCGCCGCTCACCTTCGGCACTTTGGCCTCAGGTCTCGCTTACAAGACACCTGAGGATAGTGAGTGTCCGTCGGGCTTGCCCTAGGGCCTTGACCTGCGGCTCGCATAGCGAGCGCTCTCTAAAAGGATACTTTGGGCATCTATATAACATTATTGACAACCAAGTTTATGATAGTGTTTATTTAGATTCGAAGAGAATTTGAACAGTTGAACGCACAGTCTATGGAAGTTAAATCTCTATTTTCAAATTTGTCAGTAGTATGGTTCAACATACATAAGGATATCATGTAAACCATATTTTTTACGCGTACGAAGTCGCGGGCAGAAGCTAGTATCTAATATTAATGTAAAAACTCAAATTGCGGTAAATCATACTTCTTTCACTTTAACATTTATTTCAACCGCGGCGAGGCGATGCCCCTCTGGCTAGCAGGATATACGGATTGATAGTATGTGTCCTTTGTAGTTCTGCCTAGCATTAGATGCCTCTCATAACTTTGCCAAATGATTCAGGGCTTGAGTGCCGGCTGCGAAGAGAAGGACGGTCGACGACGAGGCAAAACGGGTATGAGTGGGGTCGGAGAATGTACGAGATGAGGCATCTTTAGTTTTCACTTTTACCGGTTATCCTAATATTTACCAGGTGAACAGTGGTAAAAATCCGAAGCAAGTGATGATTACTCATACTCACACAAAGCATTTCGGACTTTCACCAACCCGTTGGTAAATCTTAGGTTAACTGTAAATCCCAGGATTTAGCACACTTCGGGCTTGTACTGTTACATTCGACCGATAAAAACGCGACTTTAGGTCGGTACATGGAAGCGAGCTCGCGAAACAGATTGAAATGTGATTGTGATCGAAAACGACGGACAAGATTAGACCTCTTGGTATAATTAAATAAGGATCTTTGTTCCAACATATTTGCTACAAATCTTACAGATACCACTACCTTATTGAATCATCCCCATAATTACAACATACCATGCAAAAGTACGAGTATTCCCGTTACACGTGTGCCTCCAACAATGAAGGCACGGCTTGTTTGTAATTTCTCAATTTTGCCAAAGGGAAGGGTCCTATTGAAGATTTTGTTTACTCGTAAACAATCCAAAAATATCGTTATTATCGTTATTTTAACGAGCGCTCGGCTTGGGCAAAAATGCTTTCATAAATCTGCCCCACGACCGGCGGAAGTGTTTTTCTCTACAGTCTCCCTATTCTGTAACTTGTTTTAAGCTCACCTCAACGCTCACCCACAAATATATCTTGACACCGCGATGCGTAGTAACTGTGCATAGGTAGAGGTCTAGTTTCGTGACGGGTGACCGGCGGGGTGAGCCGCATTAGCGCGTATAGCGAATAACAGCCCAGGTCGCAATTAGAAACTTTTGTGAAATTTAGACTCACAGCCACTACCTAGTATCTTTTGGATACACTTTCGCTTGTTTGACTGAATAGGGAATATGCATGGGGCTTCAAATTGAAAATACTTAAAATCACAAAAAAAAAATTCTAAAACTACATTACAGTTAGACAGAATATTGAATTAGAATGGATATTTTGTATGCCAAGTTACTTAAACGCACAATTTATGGAGATAATTGCAAATTCATGACAACTCCATAGTAAACGCACCGACAATATGGATTGTGACGTCATAGACTTTGCCCATTTAATATAGAGCGTTTTCGGCGGGCGCAGATTTTAAATGGCTCATCAGAAAAAAAACATAAGAAAGTTTTAATGCTACAGTGGATGTTCCTCTAGATTATACTTTTGTCTCACTCATTTCCATTTCCTTGTGACACAAATAACTATTTGTGAATTAATTGGTTTTTTTTTGTCTTTTTTATTAAGAAAAGGGAATTGTCATCCAGTGACTATGCCACCCCTACAGGCCAGATCAATGTACATTATAATAATATTTATATATAATATATTTATAGTAAAACGATTTATTTACTTTTGATAACATTTTGCACAAATTTGTATTGAATATATTTTTTTCCCTCTCTTTTTTTGTTATTTATTGGACATACCTAGATATTATTTGTTATGACATGACGTTTTTCATTATAATTATTCTATTATTGATTGTTTTTCATTGATAGATTGGAAATAGATATTCTTTATTATGTATGACATGACGTTCTTCATTATTACATACATACATACATACATTCACGCCTTTATCCCTAAAAGGGGTAGGCAGAGCACATGAAACTTGTGTTCCAGTGACAGGTTGCTAGCGCATCGCCCACAACACACTTCATCCCTGTACCCTTAGTCGACTCTTACGACACCCACAGGAAGAAAGGGGGTGGTGATAGCAAGAATATTCTTACCCGACACCACACGGGGTTCTTTATTATTATTAATCATTAATTTTTTATATGTAAAATAGTCTAGTGTACCGGATGTTTTTTTTACTTTGTATTTAACAGCTTAATTTACATGTACTTCACACACAATGAAAATTGTTTTTGAATGAATAAATGAAATGAAATGAAATACGAAAATATTTATTTTATTTTGTATTGGCTGTTTAGAGATTTCATCTAAGTCTCGCTTATAAAATTCGCACGTACTGCGTGATCTTAAGAGGGAAGTAGGTATAGCTGGCAGCTCGCGACTGAAAATAGGTAGGACTTTTTACCCGACTGCCGAAAGAGAGGAGGGTTATTACTTATTACAGTACGATTACTGTTAGTTAACCACTGACAGATGGACTGCCTTCATTTAATTTTCAACTTTAATTTCATACAGATAAAGCATTTTTCAGAATACTGTTACCCACATCTACCGATTTAGTAATAATTATTTCATTTGTATAAGATTAAAGTTGAAAATTAAATGAAGGCAATCCATCTGTCAGTGGTTAACTAACAGTAATCGTACTGTACTATCGACAACGCAGCTAACTGACCATCGGTGCACCTTAAGTGCATTGTAATAAGGTTCTATATAAACACAGGATGGTCAGTTAACAGTGTTGTCGTTTGTATATGAAATTTCCATTTCGGGAAAAAACGTTTTCCACTAACTAAATCTTATCTTCTCTTAATCCCTTTGATTTTGATGTCGATCGCTTCAGCATAATAATATCTAAGTTTATAGATTCCGCTTTCAAAAAAGTTTGCTAATTTTGAAAAAAGAAGAACTTATAAAACTAGTCTTTCAGTATAACGTACTAAAAAATCATTGAGATTGGAAAATATTTAGAATTGGAAAATAGTTTTCTATTCCCTCTTAACGAAAAAAAATTGTTGCGCGCCATTACTTACAGATAATTTCACAAGTATTTGTAAATATTTTTGATGCGCGTTTGGTTTTCTCTTTATCAATAATGTTGACTCGGTGAAGAGAAAAGTGATCACTGGAAATTCTTGGCGATGTACAGTAAAAACCTTAAAGAAAATAACTTGCCTATAAAATTTTCATGTCGAATGAAACGCGTGACCATTGATGATAACATCCTCGGCTCTCTTATTATTATAATTTTTTTATACCACGTCGGTGGCAAACAAGCTCACGGCCCACCTGATGGTATGTGGGTACCTTAGCCTATGGACGCTTGCAACTCCAGGGGTGTTACATGCGCGTTGCCGACCCTTTAAGAATTTATACACTCCTTTTTTGAAGAACCCCATACTGTAGCCCCAGACTGTGGTTTTCCCTCGGGAAAACCTCGGCAGGGAGCTCATTCCACAACCGGAGCGTCCGAGGCAGGGAATTTCTCTGAAACCGTACGGTACGTGTTTTATTAGGCTCACCTGCGGCTCGCGAGAACAGCCTTTCAGCCTTTCAGCTTTTCCTTCGCAATAAACTACGTACTACGCCTTGCTAAAGACAAAATTATTACGAAATATTTTACAAACAAGTTCCTTCGGAAACATTGCTTTTATTTAGGTGCCCTGTAAAATAGGTATTGAAGGACCGTAAAACGTGCCTGCCTGGTACTTATCTTTGTCGCAGCCGGAATGCAAAGCATATGCATAAATAAATAAATAAATAAATATGGTATGAGGCGAAATCCTAGTTTGTCTTGGCCGATAATATCGTATCCTTTTACTGTGGAATACGTGAGCAGAAGAGTATGTAAACTGAATTATAGTTCAGAAACAAATCAAGCCGACACACAAATAAAGTCTACAAGTCGTTATTTGTTGTTAGTTTGTGACATAAGGCAGCATTCGGGAGGCTACGGCACATCTTTTCGTCCAATATTCCGCAGTGTCTCAAGACGAGAGTCTTTGACCAGTGTGTGTGTTGCCAGTGATGACGTATGGCACGGAAACGTGGTCGCTTACTATGGGTCTCATAAGAAGGCTCAAAGTCACCCAAAGAGCAATGGAGAGGGCTATGTTGGGAGTATCGCGCGGAGTATCGCGGGAGTATCTGCGCGATCGCATCAGAAATGAGGCTATCCGCAGCAGAACCAAGGTAACCGATATAGCCCTCCGAATCGCTAAACTTAAGTGGCAGTGGGCGGGGCACATTGCACGTAGAACCGATGGCCGTTGGGGCGGAAAGGTTCTCGAGTGGCGACCACGTACCGGAAGGCGCAGCGTGGGTAGGCCCCCCACAAGGTGGACTGATGACCTGGTAAAGGTCGCGGGAGTCCGCTGGATGCGGGTGGCGCAGGACCGGTCATTGTGGCACTCTTTGGGGGAGGCCTATGTCCAGCAGTGGACGTCTTTCGGCTGATATGACTTGTGACATAATATTACTAATGAAATTGGGCCAAATGACCATTTCAAATTGTTATCCTACTAAACGAGAAATCCATACTAGCCATACCTAATATTATAAATGCGAAAGTTTGTCTGCCTGTCTGTTTGTCAGTCTGTACTGTATGTTACCTCTTCACGCTTAAACCGGTGAACTTATTTATGTGAAATTTGGTTTAGAGATAGTTTGAGTCCCGGGGAGGGACATAGGTTAGTTTTTATCCCGAACAGGTGAGATTAAAGTGTTTGTATGGAGCTATGATATAAACGAGTTCCACCCGGACACTAGTCCTAAATATATAAATGTCTATGTCCTTCCCCAGGACTCAAACTATCTCTATACCAAGTTTCATCTAAATCGGTTCAGCGGTTTAAGCGTGTAGAGTTAACAGCTTAAGCGAAGAGCTAACTCTTTTGCATTTATATTATTAAGTATGGATTGGTTTATTGTATGACTTTCACGATGATCCATCCTACCCATACTTGGGTAAAGGTTACGTAACTCAGGTAAAAGTATCATGGATCGGAATGTACCTACAAAAAAAATCTGTATGGAAAACCTATTTGGAAAAACTTTATTAATCAATCGATTGTACAGCAAGAGGAAACTATTGGTGGTATTCGTCCGTGTATTATGCTTCCAACGACTCCTCCTCTCCCATGTCTCCCCAACACTCTCTTCGAGAACCGTCAATGAACACAAAACTTTTGTTGCAGCCGCGGTGGTGGTCGCGTTCTTCGTGTGCTGGGCGCCGTTCCACTTCCAACGGCTGTTCTACATCTACGGGAAGGTGACGCCGCACTTCTCGACCGTCAATGAATACCTATTCTTCGTCGCGGGAGGCCTGTACTATGTGTCAGCAACCGTCAATCCCATATTGTACAACGTTATGAGTCACAGGTTGGTAAAATTATACCTTAACATAAATACATACATACATAGATTCAATTCCCAAAGGGGCTATTCAACATTAACAAGTTCACGGACAGTACGTCGAGAGACGTAAACTAAAACCCTCGTAATATGGCATTACGTCTGTAGACGGGAATTTCATTTTCATTAAAAGTGGCGCTCCGTCCACAGCCGAATATTTGTCATAGTATTTATAGGGAGTTTATGACTCTGTGCCGTTTTTGGCTGTTACACAAACCCGCCAGTGCCACAGCAAGCACTCATACTGGTGCACACAAGTTACCTCCATTACGCACACATTGACAGACCGCGTGTTGCGGCACTACGTCTGTAGCCGGACGATTCGCATACAAATATTCTGTTCGTTTCGCCTATGGCCGTTAGTGCCGTAACACAGGTCTTAGTATTCGTTTGACATGAATACCCGTCTACAGGCGGTTACGTCTCTAGCCGTTAACACAAACATTCAAAACCGAGCAATACGACAATCCGTCCCCAGACGTAATGCCATTTTGTATGGGGAATTTCTGTGTCGTATCACAAAAAAATCGAGATGGTCCTGTGTCCGTGAACGTGTTAACATTAGAACATGAAACTTATATTCCAGGGCCACTTCTAACATAAATGTGGATATTAGATCGATAAAATGTGATATCGCAGTGATAGGTTGCAAGCCCATCGCTCACAACACACTTCAACCATATTCATTTAGTTTGAGAGTCTTATGACACCCACGGAAATTATTAATCAGTAACTCGGCTCGTACCAATGAGTTTATAACTGTTTATGACTATTGATTATGACTTCATTTTAACTTAAGTCTTTTGAGTATCGAACGTGTTTTACTAAACGTTGTACCCTCAATGTTACGTGTACGAATTAAAACTAAGGTACCTTTTTGTTTGGTGGGCGGTACCGCTATTGATACCAATATCTAAAGTAAATTTAGCTTGTTCAAAACCTGTAATTGCATACCAACCTAAGGCAACTTCCACAAACACAATAACCCCGACAACCTTAACAAATGCCAAACATTTAACCAATATTCGACGACCGCAGCATTCCCCGACCAACTTGGTCCTTCGTGTTTAACATAGTTTAAGATACTTCGGCAACAAGGTTAGCACGAGCTAAATGCGTTCGCTGAGAGCCGTATTACTTTAACATAGGGTTTGATTTTACTTGATTCGCGTGCAACGGAGTTTTCGCATGAAAAGTACATGTTTTGTTGGTATCAACAAAACTTGTGCGTGCGTGCTTGTGTGAGGTTGCTTTTGTTGGTTTGGTTGGTGTGGGCCGTAATGATATCGATCATCGTTCTAGCGTTATTCCCGGTTGTGCCCTAAACGAGCCCGGGGTTCGCTTTGACACCTAATCCCAAGATTTGGCTTAGGCACTAGTTTTACGAAAGCGACTGCCACCTGACCTTCCAACTCAGAAGGAAAACTAGACCTTATTGGGATTAGACTGCTGTTTGTAAAGGCTTTAGATAAGCTAACGGTAAATATTCCGTACATAAGTTCCGAACTCATACTCAATCTCATCATCATATCAGCCGAAAGACGTCCACTGCTGGACATAGGCCTCCCCAAAGAGTGCCAAAGTGACCGGTCCTGCGCCACCCGCATCCAGCTGGTACGTGGTCGCTTACTATGGGCCTCATAAGAAGACTCAAAGTCACCCAAAGGGCTATGGAGCGGGCTATGTTGGGAGTTTCTCTGCGTGATCGCATCAGAAATGTGGTTATCCTCAGCAGAACCAAGGTAACCGATATAGCCTTCCGAAGCGCTATACTCACTCTAACTGAAGGAAATATAGAGGGGAAGCGAGGAAGAGGAAGACCTAAGAATAAACTACATAAGTATTAGAGCAGCTCAAAAAAAGAGTTGATGTTAGGTCGTATCGAGATGTCAAAGAGGTTGCCTGGGATCGAAGTAGATGAGGGGCCTACTTTGAGCTACACCGACAAGAGCTTAGCTCTTAAATAAGCAGAAGAAGTAGAAGTTGCGAAAAGCTCACGAGCCGGGATCGAACCCACGGCCGCCGCTTGACAGCCGCAGCCTACACCTACACTGAGGCTGAATCTCGAAGCTTCATGGATTCCATCTACACTCGACGGTAAAGAATATAAGGTTTTTACGACACAGCTATTTAACTTCATGTTCAAGCCTTTGACGTATACGCTTCGGGATTTTTATAACTATTGGACAGTTTTTTATATGAAGCAGGAACTGATTTATGTCATAATCATACAGCGATGCTTATTATTCAGAGCAATGACGCGTGTATTGATTTATACTTTCACGATTCTCATTATACTAAACGGGACTTAATCGCGTATAATTAACTAATTTATTTAACTCACTGAGGTCTCCCGACGTTTCGGATGTGTCGCAACATCGTCACAACATCATAATCCCTAAGGCCACCTTCTGTCTCCATCATCAGATAAGCTCGTGGTACCATTAATGTTGACCTGTCATGACACAATCCTTATGCGCAAAATTTCAACGCAATCGGTTGAGGTATATTGTTTCAAAATTCAGTTCCAAGATTTGTCCCAACAAACGAACAGGTCAAGTTAAATGAGAGATTGTAATAATAATAAATAAAAAGCACGTTCTATATAGTAGTGTGGTGGCATTCATTCTAGCTGTCTAATTAGTTTTGTTAGTTAAAGCACCTCTGTAGGTACCGTGGAATGGGGTTACTTTAGGAAGACATGGGGCTACTTTGATAATTTAGAATGTACCTAGTATATAAGCAGAACTATTCGAAATTAAGAAGATTTCATCGAGTAATCAGCAAGATATTAGAATACTGATATATTCACAGTTCACCCACAAATAAAATCAATAATTTTGGAGAAAAACCTGTTTGATCAAAGTCCCCCCCCCAATCAAAGTAACCTCATTCCAAGGTACCGATTCTATTATTTATTCTGTAAATAATATAAGTAGGTACGTATTTTTATAGTGTATAGGAAATAATAAGAGTTTAGTTTGTTCAATCGCAAAGCCAATCTCATGTACTTATCCATTTATTTCTGATATATTATTATTTTAATCGAAATTTTGTATGAAGCTCAAGCATTTGAACGCTGCTAATGAATTTATGAATTCCAGATAAAATAAAATTTAAATGATGTAATGCCTCGAGCCGGGTTTAAACCGGCGACCACAGACATACATCACATACATGGCCAGCCCCCCTATTCTGTAACTTGTTTTAAGCTCACCTCAACGCTCACCCACAAATATATCTTGACACCGCGATGCGTGGTAACTAAGCGTATGTAGAGGTCTAGTTTCGTGACGGGTGACCGGCGGGGTGAGCCGCTTTAGCGCTTAGCCAATAACAGCCCAGTCGGCTACCAACCAACTGAGCTATCGGAACAATCTGTCTCAGCCACTAAATCTTTCAATCAGTTTCCTCTTACGACGCATCCTAAGGCGTATAGCGACATCTACCAGAAGACTTAAGCTTCTTATCGGCACCAACGTCTCAAATTATACTGAGAAATAAAATCCGGCTCGGGGCATTACATTTTGTATTTTTTCCTTTTTTTTATACAACGACGGTGGCAAACAAGCGTACGGCCCGCCTGATGGTTAGTATAATACCGCAGCCTATAGGCGCATGCAACTCCAAAGTAACGTAACATGGGCGTTGCCGACCCTTGATATGTTTAAAGATTCGCCGTGTTGACAGCTGAAGGAACAAATTCCCTCGCTCTCAACACAACGCATCCTCGGGAGCTCTGGCGACCTTGCTCACCTCCAGGAACACAACACTACTACAGAGCAAGTAGTAGTGTTATTGTGGCTGTGGTCTACTGCAAGGCGGAGGTACTTCCCCAGTTGGGCTGCTCCAAATTCGAGCGAGATGACATATCGCTGTGCCCTACCTCACCTATTAACTTTCCTTTATTTGTTTTTTTTAACTCGTCTTTTCTTAAAACCCTAGCAAAATTGACTAAGCCTAAACTTTAGCGAAACTTCACAAAGACATTAGAATATTTATGAGAGCAACATCTTGTGACTTCATTATGGAAAAAATAACGTGAACTGTTTCTGAAAAGATAAGGGTTTAATGGAAGATTTATTTTCGTGACGTGACGTTGCTTTGGAGATACTAAACATTTTAACATCTCCGCCGGGTACAATTGCTCACGGAATAACTAATGGCTCTGTGAACTCGCAAATCTGTTTTATTGCTATTATTATTTTGAATAAGTTCCAAAAGCTGAATCCACAAAATGGTCTATATAATTATCGAACCTGCTCACAAAATTTCACGAGAATCGGTTTAGAGATGTAACTTGTAGAGGAGAAGCGCCGCAGAGCTCGACAGCCGGACAGCGGGGTATCCGGACATACGAAATAATTCTGGCGCCTGCGGAAACGGAGATCTTCCTTCAAAATTCAAAAATTCATTTTTTTTTGTAATAATACATTTACACACATGGTCTTAGGATATGGTGTAAAAGTCCTCGTATTCAGCATGCAAGCCAGCATGCTAATATTATATTTAAATAAGCTAAAATAACATGTCAATTAGGTATTAATTCAATATTGTAATAATTTCGTATAACAATCATTCTTATAATTTAAATAGTCCTTAACGCTATGATAGTACAATAATTACCAAGGGCTGCGAAGAAAGAAAGCCCGAAATCGCAGGTATTTGTGACCTGAGCCGCAGGCGAGGGTTGTAAATATGCGATAGAGGGCTATCTTTTTTACTGCCCGTGGTGAGTACACAATTTTACGTCTTCACCTGGCCATAATGCGAGTTTTCCCGTACGCGTAGCGTGCGGTAAAACTCACTTTATGGTCAGGTGTGACGCAAGAACATTTTTCTATTAACCATTTGGTCATTTTTCGCTTGAAAATTTGTCCCGTCTTCGCTTCCCTCGCTCAATGAATAGTCGTAAGAGTAGAGGTTCGTGACGTAACGAACCTGGGGACCGATTTTTGACTTTCGAGCGCTCGACTCTTTCACTCGAAAACTGTACAAAATTATGAAATGCTATTTTGAAATGACGATAGAAAATTTAAAAACGTGCGGTATTTACCACTTGTATTCAATTCTATCCGTAGAAAGTAAGTGCCTGTGATTATGACACTACAATAGCATTTATTTTTGTTTAATTTTCGAGCGCTCGAAAGTCAAAAATCGGCCCCCTGTATCTCTTTAAATTAAAACTAGCAACATTATAAAATAAATGTAGCTTCGTAATCTTTCGATATTAGAATTCGATTTGAATCATGGCATAGAATGAGAAAAGAAAAGTACTTAAATTGTATCATTTCTACTACAAAAGAAAGAAGAACAAGTACTATGCCATGATTAGCATAATAGTTTTAAGTCTTCTTTCTTTTGTAACAGACATAATAATATTTGAGTAAGTAGCCTAACTTGTTACTCAACAATCGTACGAGTTCCATGAAATTAAACCTGCACGGCTCACGCGACGGGGAACGAGCTCTCTCTACTATACCTCTTGTTCTAAGTGTTCTTATAAGAGAGAGACAGATAGTGCGAGAAAAATCGAGAGTATGTCGCGGCCGTCTCATGATAGACGTGCAGTGATCAAATATTTAAAAAATGTACCTATGAATTCCAAGCTAGCAGAAAATTGCCAAGTTCAGGTGAAGTTAAGGGGCTCCCGTCAAAAATCAACGAAATTTAGTAGTTTTCATTTTGACACTCGTCCTCGGTTTATTGAAGCTAGCTTTCCAGGTGCAGATACTATATTGAATATTGAATGACTTGAAAAATGTTAATACAGAATTAATTATCCATTTTTAAAGAAAGCCTCATCCTCATTAAGACTTATACACTCTAAACTCATACCTACTCATACATATTGAACTTACCTATAATTTTGGGGGTCCTGTCACTTGACCAAACAACTTTTAGCCATTTGACAAATATTTCATTTGAACTAATGCATTTTTCGTCAAAACAGTGATATTTTCGGGTATTCTTTGAATATCATCAAATAGAAGTCATTAGCTTAGGTTAGGTTTGTTTTATAATAATCCTATAAAGCTTTCTATTTAAGAAAAAAAGGCATTAGGTCAAATTAAACTTTTGTCAAAATATACATTTGGCTAAAAGTTGTTTGGTCTAACAAGGGCGAACCATAATTTTGATATGCGTTTTTATAATCTCACTAATAAACACAAAAGTTATGGCCAGAAAACCAGTTTTTTGGCCTAAAATTGTTCAACATTGATGCCAAATATCTCGAAAACAATGAACTTTGAAGTAAATATAGGATACTATATTGCTTAAAGCCGTTGTTGTTAATATAATAAGCTACAAAAAAAAAATTGAAAACTTAGGGATTCAGATCGGAGGTCATTGGCGTATGGGAGCCCCTTAAAGGCTCCTGGCTCATATATATTACTAAAACGCCTACGCACAAATTACGAAGGCTTAGTATAATAGGCTTTTCTTCAGACCTGCAATTGCTTAGACTTAAATCAATTACATAGACGAAGGGACTGTTTAGCAGGCGAGCCTTTTCATTAGAATTTAAATATAGGTTTTATCATTTGGGGGCACGGGAGTGCCTCTGGGAAGTCGAGCCCGCAAGCACCGTGTGAAAAAGTTTAAAATCCCAAGCAGAAAACAAAATAATGTCCTCAATTTCACATGCGTGTAGAATGGACTTTCTGGGTGGTTATAGGCTATTTTATCCCGCGGGTTTGCCTGCGTTGTTTGCAATACGCGGGCAAAGCCGCGTGGGCAGCTAGTAATATAATGAAGAGGAAACGTCTATGCGATGTTAGCTTTGTAAGTCTTATTTAGGGGGGTAAACTCCGGAACTACTCAACCTATTTCAAGAATTCTTTCATCAATATATAGAATGACTTTTCACGGTGGACATAGTCTATATTTTATCCCGCGAGGTCGCCTGGGTTATTTGCAAGACGTTGCCGAAGCGGCGCGAGCAAATAAATAAGAATAGTCCGCGATGAGCACAAATATTTGCTCCCGAGTCTTGGACGTTCTTTTTTAGATTAAGTTTCTAAATTTACCCACTTTTCAAATTGTGTTACATTGTGCCTAAAAATTAACTTATTCGTTTTTTTATCAGTGGCTTTTGAGTCTGACTGTACGTAGATATTAAGAAATACCCAATGAAATCCGGCCATTGTTAACAGAAGATCGGTCCAAATAGAGGCCTAAGTAGACCTATTTCGAAGGTAAGTGACCTAAGAAGGTGGAGTGCCTTCGATAGTAAATATAATTGAGTTTAGGTACCCGACCCTTCAGTGATTGATGCTTCTTTGATCTTGTTTGGTTTACTGATAGATCGTTTTTGAGACCTAAGTTTCGTCAAAGTTAACTTTACAAAACTGTAAAGATCGTCTATGCAATCCTTGTGAACGCGCGTTAGTTGGATCTACCCAACTGTAATTTTTCCATATAAACAAATTTCGATTTACCTAACGTACGTACAATGCGTTGCGTGATCGACCTGCTGGACAGTACTATTCTCATTTCAAATTAAACTGTTTGGAGGTCTATAAATAAAAGAAGACTCGAAGACGATTTACTGTCATTTGGCACAATTAGAATATCGTCAACACGTAATAACCATATTGAATTTGGACCATAAGTAATACCATCAAAAGTGAAATTGGTGAAAATTTAATACGCACAATACGTATTACATTACTTTTTTGTGTATATATATATTATTTATCACCAAAAAATATTTAGACCAAATGCGGGTAGTTCGGAAAACCCGCGCAGCAAGAAGATGTTGATACCCGCTCTGGCCAGTTGCCCCGTGACCATGGATGTTGCAACACATCCGAAACGTCGGGAGACCTCAGTGAGGTAAATAAATAATTAAATTATACGCGATTAAGTCCCGTTTAGTATAAATAATGTGTGAGAATCGTGAAGGTTTAGTTTAATAAATGGTACACAATTATTTCTTAAAATGCTTCGTGTCTAGAATTTTATCAATTTTATCATATTTGTAAAATTAATGTTAAAGGAAAACGTTTTTAGGACGTTAACGTAGGAAACGTTAAGCATTATCATACCTATCTACTAACTAAGAACCGGCGATCGTAACTTTTGTAGCATTTTTGGTGCAGCGTACGGAAACGGAATTTGTATAGGTAATGAATTTCAATTCTAATGCTTAATTAGCGTTAATAACGTTAATATGATTGATATTGTCTATACCAATTGCGCTAACAACACTACGCTGCACTAAAAATGCTACAAAAGTTAAGATCACTGCTTATAACTATAAGAGGCGGAACGTCAAATACTTTGAAATAGCATGGAAACAGCTAAGTTCTTAATTAAAGTTAATTTAGCCAAGTATTAAGGCTTGTTACGTTACACATTAGGTGTCAAAGCTGACCCCGGGCTTCTTTAGGGAAACAACCGGGAATAACGCTAGGAGGGTGATGACGGTATAAATTAAAATTAACAATATTTTCAACCCGTACGTACTCATATCAACGTCATAACCAAAGATTGATGAGGGTAGAGGTATGGCGTAATTAACCTTTTGACTACAGATCCAATAAATTATGTACCAATACCAACCAACTTTGACCGATCCTTTGACACTGGTACCACGTGCGAAAAAACTACCAACATTTGGCTCATGGTTCGATAATATAGAGTTGTTGACTCAAACTATTACTCTAATAGGAAGGAGACTAAAAACTATACCTAACTAACGTAGAAAAATCCTATTCAAATATCTCAAAAATTACGAAGCTCAATTCAATTCAAAAATGTATTAATAAAATATAAATGAGCATAGTCGGGTTTTCATAGAAAGACGGCCCTTTAATCAATTTGACTTTTGAGTTTTTACAAGCTTTTATTTAGTTTCACCTGTCCCGTTGTCTGTCTGTCTGTCCGTCGGTAATCAAATCTTCCAAGTTAAATTTGACCCACTTCCCGGTGACCGATTGAGCTGAAATTTTGGGTATAGATATTGTTTGGATGACAATTCAATATTATGGTACCATCGAGCTGATCTGATGATGGGGACAGAAGGTGGCCATGGGAATTCAGTACTTAACCGACGTAACCGTTGAGTTTGGGCTAGTTAGAATCGTCTCAATGAGATGTTGATGATGGTATACAGAAAAGTACAGTCGGAAATAAAAGCTTGTACCAAAATGATTTTTTTGACAGATCAAACGCCATCAAACGTAATAGTTTGGAGAGTATATATTTGTAATTTATCATATAACTTGTATTTGGAAATAAAAAAATAAAAAAAGATACTTTTTTGTTATATACAAACTCTGATTATGTTTGAGTTTTCTTATCAGGTTGTCGTATTTAAGAGTATTTTTTCTTTTTTTTAATATGACAACTGGTATTCGTTTTTTGAGTAGCGATGCATATCTAAATAAAGATCATTATTTCAATATTTGAAGCAAATCGCTTGAATACATCCCGAAAAACAACACATTAAAGAAAAATCTTCAAAAAATCATAAGTCAAAAACTGTCACTAGTAGGATATTGATACTCGGCATAAATATTCTTCACCATAAGAGGTAACCACAAAAAAAACCCGAGTCGAATTGATTTAAGGGCCGACTTTCTATGAAAACCCGACTATGGCCTTTCCATGTCTATTACTTATCTATACACGCCACAAACAATCGTTTTTAATGTTGCTAAACCCTATTCCATACAATATTACAAAATTAGTGCGTTAATCGTCATGCGATTTCAAGGAAAACCATTTTTAAACGCAAAACATTAGAATTGTTACGTCCTAGATAAACGAAGAATTTTGACGGATTAGTCCGTTAAAAATCTAATGTAATTATGAAATTGTAATAGGTAATCTAATAAATAATTAGTGGCAGAATAATGAAAAGTTAAAACTTTGGACATTTGTAATTATATTGTTGTATTTATATATTGTTTTACTTTTTTCTCCATTTTAATGTATAGGTACTTTTAATCATGTGCTGGACGAAAAAAATCAACGGTGTATGAAAAATAGTCATGGAATATTTCGACGAAATAGTGCATAATGTTAGTTGAAGAATGTTTTTTCGATTCCCGAACGTATTGCTGTTTGAATATCTATGACATAGGTACGTCAGTTTTGGCCGGGCTTTGAGCGGTCAAGAGCTATACATTTATGCTGCGGTTGTTGTTTATCCAAGTTTTCCTGATTCTTTTAATTATTACCAGTGATCGTAACTTTTGTAGCATTTTGGTGCAGCGTACTCTTGTTAACGGACACCTAGAATTGAACGAGCGAGCGAACCAAACGATATCTCCGTTTCAGCTAGGGCCAAAATTCTTTCGTCTGTCCCGCTGTTCTCCTCTACACTACAGGGCGCATTTCTAAACCGATTCTCGTGAAATTTTGTGAGCAGCTTCAATAATGACATAATTTTTTTTGTCAATTTAGTATAAAAAACATTTACAACAAATGTGACAGAAAAAGCCAGAACACGCCTGGCTAAGCCAATAGTAATAAAATAGTGCTCTGCTTCATTCAAGTCATGGGTGATTTTTATTATAAAGTTCGTGAATGAGTAGCTATGGTAGGTTGTAAATTTGTATAATATTTGGGTTATCTCCGGACCTATTATTTTTAAATAAGCTATATTTTACTCCGCAGAGATTTTTTGAACGCGAGCGGAGCGGCGCGGGTAATATTCATATTCAACTTTTACCAATTCCAGAGATTTAGTACCTAGCAAAGGAGCCTATGGCATCTCACGGGTTCAATCACGAGGGTAATATTAAGTGAAACATTGCAGTATCTGAGGAAAAACTTTTCCAGGTAGGGACCCCCGTAATACACTTCACGAAATTATATTTATTTTACACCACAAAATATCATACATACTACACACTGTTTTCAGATCTATTGCGAGAGCCTAAAGTTCAAAATCGCAGTCATTTCCTTTACAGATTCGGCCACACATCGATCATCCTGAGGATTAAGATACGGAACGGCAGGTCGTTTATAAAAATCTCCAGACGTTATGATGTCAGTAAAATTCCACCTTTCGCTGGACATAGTTAATCCCCTTTTATGGTCCGAATCAATTTCCTAACGCATTCACTTCTCTTCGAACGAGCGAGCGCAGCGAACGAAGTTCTATTTTTCAGCTTGGGCCGAAACTCTTTTTCTGCCCGGCCAGCGTCCGGTGTCTGTTCCGCTGTTCTCCTCTACAGGCCGCATGTCTCAACCGATTCTCGTGAATCAATCAATCAATCACACAATCAATAATTTATTCTGCAAATAGGCCACAAGGGCACTTTTACATGCCAAACCGTAATGTACAATAAAATAATAATAATAATCTTACACAATAATAATTTAAAATTATATATAAAAGGTTAACAAACTAAATGTCACTAAGTTACTGTAAACAAAACAAAATTGCAAAATATGACCATTACATTCATCATATGAAATTTTGTAAACAGTTTACTTATATGTATAGTTTTTTTTGTCGAGTCACTTTTCCGAAATTCAATATATACATATACCTATATATTTATATTGAATCAGTTTCGCGACTTCTACAGCTCACTGAGCCACTAGTTGTACAAGGTACTACGAGAAGACAAAGCCATTGTCTTTCAGTGTTAAGTGTAACCGCTAATTGTTTAAGTTGTACTAAGTATGCGTCAACTAAAAACTAATAAAATATTGTTAATACCGATATACCTTTCGTTTTGATTTGAAACTTGCTATTTTAACAATAGTCACTCGTCGCTACTAACAAGCTGAGCTATCGGAACAATTTGTCTCGGTCACTAAATCCCTCATATACATATATAGGTAATCAATATAATTCTCAATATAATTTGATACGTTGGTACTTTTAAGAAGCCTAAGTCTTCTGGTAGATGTGGCTAGGAACTAATTGAAATGGCCGCTCCACACAATAGGCCATCCTGATCCATCATGCAGGACGCAACTATGCGTTAAAGAGAGTACGACATATTTATGTCTCGTTCTACCGCATAGTCGCGTCCTGTATGATGGGTCAGGGTGGCCCATTGTGTGAACCGGCCAAACGATTTAGTGGCCTAGACGGATTGTTCCGATAGCTCAGTTGGTTAGTAGCGACGGGCCATTTATTTTAAATTGGTTATATCTTTAGCAGCGTTACTGCTGTATACAAAATTAATAGTCACCATTCGAGTGAAGTATTTATTAAACATGGCCTTTTCATTTAGTTGCTTTTGTGGCACGTGGCTAAATAATGGGTTTTGTTGGACCGTATGGGTGTTAAGATAAGATCCGCACTAGAAAATTGATTCTCACTATACCATTAGATATTTCAAAACGGACTTTACCCACTCACTGGTCTCTTGGCAACCACCCAGCACACACACAGCACGCCCACAATTTGGTTGTGGCAACTGCAAGTTGGTAAACCTTGTTGGTTTAGGTACCTTTATAGGCGGTTTTTTAAAGCATTTATATAATACCAAGAATTGATTTATATAAGCAAAGCATTTATATAATACCATCTATATAATACCAAGAAGTGCGAGCGGGGGTAGCCCCCCCCCCCACAAGGACTGTTGACCTGGTGAAGGTCGCGAGAGTCTGCTGGATGCCGGTGGCGCAGGACTGGGTCATTGTGGCACTCTTTGGGAGAGGCCTATGTCCAGCAGTGGACGTCTCTCGGCTGATATGATGATGATACCAAGAAGCTAATTATTCTGTTCCTTATCCGAGAATTGAGAAACGTAGAACAATACTGCTGGGCGGTGCGGTGGGGTAAAATTTCCCCGAATCATTATCATTCGCGCGTCAAGCCTACTGTTGTCGCGTTCATTTTCTTACATAATTTTTTTTTTTTAATATTTATTGCACAAAATACTATATAATACAAAAGGCGGACTTAGTGCTATAAAGCGTTCTATACCAGTCAACCTTAAGGAGAAGCAGATAAATATTGCAACGAGAACCGAAGTTGCGAATTTCTATGCGGAAAGTTCTCGGGGTGATTCTAGAACCATATCCATTAAATTAAATGTTCCCTTTGGGAGACTTAAATGGGTTTCCAAGGAAGTTTCTATAAACTACTTACTGAGATCATTTCTATCTGTTTGAGTCTGCTTGGCTGCAACGTGTACCAGCATATATATGTAGGTATATATATAAGCCACAACAATGCGCGCATAAATATCTGGCACGGCTCTATATTCACTGCTGCCGTCAGGACGTGTGAGTTATTATTAGGCGCTTTCTTATGACAGATATTAATGCTTGTGACTGTAGATTGCTACACACCGTGACCAACTGAACACAGTAATTTTGACTCTCAATGTGTATAACGATTATTAACTTTTGATTCTCACAGGCCGTATGTTAGAATACCCTATATCCCCAACGTAAATGAAATAATAAATGAAATAAATGAATTTTATTCTGCAAATAGGCCGTAATGGCACTTTTCAAGTCAAAATTCTACCAGCGCTTCTAAAAAAGAAACGCCGAAACAAACTCAACATTCAGTCGTTTACGTAGGTACATATTAGGCAAAAAAGGAGTAGGTCCGAGCCAAAGTTGAGGACTTCAAAGGAGACGACCATCTTATTGTAATACTTTCGGCCGAGACATTATACTTACTGTAATGTTTTTCACGCCTACTGCGAGTAAATTGCAAATAATTATAAATGAAAATTAAGAACATTTATATAATACTACCTAAACAAAAGAGCGCGGCCGCGGTGGCGGCTTGCCGGCGCGGCGGGTGTCCTCCTGTTATATTGATCGAATCGCTGTTCCAACTGGACTACAAAAACATTGTTTATTTAAACTGTATTGCACAAAAGAAAAATTATCGTACAAAAGGCGGACTTAATGCCAAATGGGGTTCGACAGTTTGAATTCATAGAAGGCTTGTCATGCGACATCCAGCTAACCACAGTTTTGAAGCCTGAATTCTGACCATCTTTTGCCACATTTACGAGCAGTTGCGTAAAAAAATATATATATTAAAAATCAGAACGTGAAAGTGCAAAGGTAGTTTATGGTCAGTCACATTTTTTAAGTAAAAACTGTGCCGGCTCGATTTTGCTCGACAGCAACGTTGCATGCAAATCCCATTATTTGTCGAGGTACAAACTTTTTAAAAAGTTAAAGCGGCCATATTAAAAAAGGTCCCAAACCAGCCAAAACGGAAAGATCAGTACTGTTTAGCTACGACTTATCGCGACTTTGTAAGTGTCTCTAATACCTTAAAATGGCATTTTCGGAAGACAAATACACTACTAGTTAGTTGTTACTTAATCACGCTTAAACGGCTGAACCGATTTGAATGAAGTTTCCACGAAGATAGTTTATAGCCTGGATTAAAATATAGGATAGTTTTTATCCCGAGTCCACGCAGACGAAGTCGCGGGCGGAAGCTAGTATGTAATGTATACACCTCCAAATTTAAAAGAAGCTGCAAGTTCAGTTATTGATAATTTGTTCCCGGCAAAGTTAAAAGTCCAATATCTAAATGCGTACAGCAATTTCATGAAGTGGCGAAAAGAAATAACCTATAATAAATTGTTGATTTAAATAAAACTCAACTATATTTCGGTTTCTGGCACCAGTTTTGAGAAAAACACTTTATTTGTCTCAGCCGCAGGGGCAATTGCTGGCTTCGTATTAATTTAAACGGACTCCCAATGTCGTGCGTTTAAAATGAATACCCAGCCAGCAATTGCCTACTTCCCTTGCTTCGACAACAATGTACTAATTCTCTTCTAATCAAACATTATCTTCCAGATACAGGATAGCGTTTAAAGAGACGCTCTGCTTCGGCAGGGTGCGGCGCAAGAGCAAGTACTACCGGGAGCACTCCAGCATCAGAGAGACCACGGTCAACCACACCTCTGACGGGTCTAACCTCGTCCGGGTCCGCTCACAGAGCCGGGACAGGTATATATACAAAATATTACACGCTTCTGCCCGGGACTCTGTTCGCGTGGAACTCGATTATATATACAGGGTGTAATCGTTAAGTGTAGCCAGGCGATTATTCCGTAAATATAACAGATATCAGAAAACTTAAAACTGATATCGAAAGTACGTTACCTAATAAGTAAAATCACATCAATACCTTTTTAAAAATAAAACTAGAATAATCCAAAATATTATAAGTTTAAATTCTCCCATACATTTAGTACGACGTTCGTTGAATGGCTGTAATTTCACTAATTTCCCTACTGTAAAAGATACTGATATTTAAGATTCACTATTTACAAAATTAAATTATAATAAAGGAATAAAACTGTCCTTTCATGAAATAAAAATATCGAATGTTATTTTTTAAGGAAGTTTTTTTTCTTTGTACCCACAGCTGTTGCTCTAAGTGACGCCCTTGTAGTGCGATACATTGACGGGCCCTCTTCACTGTTTCTAAATGCTCTTTTCTTACAATCTACGGCGTAAATAAAGGCGTAATCTTTTATGAATCCCTAAAAGAAAAGATCAGAGGGAGTGAGATATTAAATGTATCAGAACGATATTTCTAGTTTTATTTTCAAAAAGTTATTGATGTGATTTTACTCATTCGTTAACGTACTTTCGATGTCTGTTTCAAGTTTTCTGATATCTGTTATATTTACGGAATAATCGCCTGGCTACACTTAACGATTACACCCTGTATAGTAGCTCCATACAAACTCTCACCACCTTAGGGGATGATTTCCGGGACAAAACTATCGTATTAACTTCCCCGGGACTCAAACTATGTGTATACAAAATTTCCTCTAAATCGGTTCAGCGGTTAAGAGTGAAGAGGTAACAGGCAGTCACACACTTTCGCATTTATTATATTAGTATGGATAGCATGGATTAGGGTGAATATACAAGCTTTGCGGGGCAGCGAAGCCTTGTGCGAGGAAACGGCCACTAATTGGAAGAGACGCTCGAGCGAAGCTAGCAATGCTATTTTTATCCTTGTAACCGCTCCGCTGCCAGCCTATCAGAGAGACCTTTGTACTTGCCCTTAATCTGGACTTTTTCAAGAAAGGAAGGATTATGCGTGCACATTTAGGTTACTGCTGCCTGCGTACTGGCACAGTATAGAAGAATAATACAGTAGGTAATCTGAGGCCGTTTAGGAGCGTTCGTTACCTACTTTCGCTCGATGCGCAGGGCTGTGTCAAGTTTGTGGCTTGGCATACCTATAATACTAATGTTGCTTTTAAGTATGCAAAGTATTTCTGTTACAGTTTAATAGACATTATTGTATATTATAGATAGTTGGGTATGTGTTTTTAGTTTCCCACTTCATGGAATATTTTAATACCACTATACTATGCCTAAAATATTTCCTAGTAAGAATATTAGTTGCTAAACTGCACTAGGTTGGTAGGTGCTTAGTTACAAGCCTATTCGGCTCCTTTTGATATCGTGGCACTGGCGGCTCGCTGTCTTCATACCTACGAGGCGGCTTCCTGGCGAGTGAGAACGAGCGATCACCGCAACGGCGCGGCCCCGATTGGAGCATTCTCCATCATTCCCGAAGGCTATGTGTGTGTGTGTACCGAACACGCGCGCATGTGTGCAACCGTGCGATGTACCTTTGTTCGAAGTTTATCAGCTGTTCCTATACTGTGGTACTGGCTACGATACGTCTGACACCCTTTTTAGAGTTCCTTACCCAAAGGGTAAAAACGGCACCCTGTTACTAAGGCTCCGCTGTCCGTCCGCCTGTCTTCAGGCTGTATCTCATAAACCGTGATGGTTACACAGTTGAAATTTTCACAGATGATGTATTTATGTTGCCGCTATACCAAGAAATACTAATAAATATTTAAGGGGGCTCCCATACAACAAACGCGATTTTTTTGCCGTTTTATAGATAATGGTACGGAACACTTCGTGCGCGAGTCCGACTCGCACTTGGCCGGTTTTTATATATGCGTTGCTATTTTTTCGACTCAAATAAATGTTTCTTTCTTTACTGTAACCGCTTGCTTTCAAGTGGTGTTATAGCTCAGTTTTACGCCATGGAGGCTAAGTACCTATAATTAATTGATTTACACTAGAGTGTAGTTAGTGTTTATAAAAAAAACATTAGTACAGTCAGCAGCAGAACTTGCTAAGCAGTTCTAGTGCTCAAAATGATCTACACACGAACTCTAGGGGAATAAGGATCTGTGTAGGTCATTATGAGCGTGTTATTTTGCTAAGCTACTTAGCCTTAAACAAATTGAAAGCTGTCAGAATGCCTGCTATCACTTATCAATCTGTGCGCATTCGAGGTTTTACTATGTATTAGAACAGTGCCATGCTCCACCAATTTGATGATACCGAAGTATTGTACTGTAATCTACATTTACATAATTGCCGTTCATAAACAATCTAAAGGTTCTCCATCTTAAGCCCACCATGCACACTGCGGATCTATCCGCTGATTTGTCGCTGGCGACAGATCCGTGGACAAATATGCGTCCTACCCCCAACGGATCGCGCATGGTGATATAATTGTGCATTCACATGTATCAGGAACAGAACATCGCAAACTCGCCACCTCCATAGTTCACAACCTAAAAGGTCACATAGTTCATTGCATTTCACCCATCATCCATTACAACCATCACTCATCATTCACACACAGAATCACATATTCTGTTAGAAATAATTTACAATTAAAGTAATCGCGGATTCAGTCGCGCGCATTCTTCGCGGGGACGGTTTTCTGGTAAAAAACAAAGTGATTACAAAAACAGGACATCGAGCATTCGCCCTGTTTAACCAAACAACGAACAGAGCCAAGCATAGACCTAAACATCGCTACGAACATTTTCACGATCATTCCAGCGAACGTCCTGGTAAATTCTCGTCGAAAAAATATGCTTCACGAAGACGTCAGACTTGCTACAGTCGTTATAAATAAGGGCTATATTCAAAGAAAAAAATACTACATGCTACATACTAGACCGCGGCGGTGGAACAATAACTAAATTGCTCGCCTCGGCAAATAGGTCGAAGCATATTTACTGTCGTATCGATAGAACGCACGCTAGAGAAAAAAAATGGTGTAAACAAAGATTACTTAAGAGTCCGCAGTAAGCTCGATTCCCCATACAAACGTATAGTTACGCTCTCATTTTAAAACTACGTGTTGGATTGTAACGAAACTTTGCATATACAATGAAATGAGGTCTATCTATGTCTGTAATTAGTTTATGTAGCTTCAGATACAATAGTAGAAAAAAATACAGTGAATTAAGGTTTTCATACCAAACTTGTTTGTTTGTTTTATAAACTGGAAACATATAAACTAATTACAGACATAGATATACCTCATGTCATTGTATATGCAAAGTTTCGTCACAATCCAACACGTAGTTTTAAAATGAGAGCGTAACTACGTTTGTATGGGAAGGTGCAATTCGGCCGAGCTTACTGCGGACTTAAAACACAATTCTTGGTCGGGCTCGGGGCTCGCTATAGGTAATGCTCGCTAAAACGCTCCTGTTTATTTTGTTGTTATCTGTAATGTAACATTCGCTAGAATGCACATTACAAGTGAATTCTCAAATCTATCAGCAACTTATTGTATGGGTTCGAGAGATTGGTCTAGTGTTGTGAGTCACGGCGGATTTATTCAGCGATTTTTCGGTAGGTTGGTGCGGCTCGGCACTCGTGTAGTGAATCTCGGGCTTTATAGGTCGCTGTGGCTTGCCATCCGTCTCAGAAAAAAGTTTAAATAGGTAAAACACGAGTCCTTTTATATATTTTTATATAAGTCAAACATTTTTCTAATTACCGTGTCCTTGGTAACACGGGTCGGAATACTTTCAGAAAGAAAAAAGAAGGCTCAAAGTAATTCTCGAAAACGTAAAACCAACAACTTGTTTGCTCTTGTTAATCATCTCGCCATTGACGAGTAAATTTTACTGAAGCGGAATGTTACCTCGGCAATAAGTACAGACAGATTTTATTGAGAAACTAATAAAACGCCTGGAAGAAGTTCCGCTTCGAACCGACGATCAATGAGTCAATGACGCGATGTAATCCGATTATATTAGTAGATTTCATTGTTCGCACGAGTTGCATTTTCATTGAATAGAAAGGAAGATTGGAAAAAAAATGTTCATGACGAAATATTATCAAAACTTGCAATACAAGTAATTGATTGTACAGTCAAGTGCAAAAATAAGTATCGATTTAATCCTTGACATAAGAGCGATGGGACATATTAATGATTTATAAGTAAGTTGTATGCACCCATATTTTTGCACTTGACTGTATCAGGCGTTACTTTTCGGAAGTCCATGATAAGTTACGCGACCAAAATTCCTTTGGTATTAGGAAGCAAAGGAATATTGGTCTCGTAACTTGCGATACAAGTAAAAACCTGAATGAAATACAATAAAAATAAACATAATAACAGCAGTGTCACGAAAAGTTGATGTCAGCATGATTTTGATGCTCAAGAACCGGCGCTGATCTTCCGGCATTGGTAGTTATGGCGGTCGATATAACGCATGCGGATTTTAACTCTCCGCAGGCGGGATAACGAGTGATGAACGTCATCAGTTGATAGCGCAGTACGGACACCTTTTTTCCACCTTTCAGAGGCTATTAAAATGTTTCATTGTTACTTAGTTACCTTCAAATCGTGTAATTTGAACCAGAAAAGCCTTCAATTAATATAATAATGATAATGAATACAAGAAACGTTTTAATATCCGAATTTAAACTTTCGTGAGACAGTATGTTGAATTAATACTAATAATTTGCAAAAGTCAACTTACATCAAAACGTCTGATATTAAGTAAGCAATAGTTACGCAATACCGGTTTTAACTTACTCATTTGGAGTCATTAAATGGACTAAAACTAGCATCCGTCATATTGAAAATATTGAAATTGCCACTAGGACCATATTTACAAAGCATAACAACCATCACCCTAAGGCCTCTCACAGACTGGAGCGGCCTGCGGTGGCGGTCAATAGTAAATTTTAAAGCTAATGACAAGTTTGCTATTGACCGCCGCGGCCGAGCCGCGCCAGTGTGAAGCCCACATAAGTCTGCAATAGAGAGAATGTCAATTAAAAGAGAGAATGGAGGCCGAGGCATACATACACCCCACTATGGATAATACAAGTAAATAATCTTAAAACATTGTTCTTCCACAAAGCGATATTCATAAAGCAATAGTATGTAACGATGTAAATTTCACCCCGTTAAACTTAACTGACCAGACCTTACCTACTTACTTACCATTGAAACAAACTCTTAAGCAAAACAGTGGAAGAAAAAGGTTTTACATGGTAGACACCCGCACGATCTCTCACAGGCACATGTTGACCCCATAGCTTCAAACAAATGGCTGAAACTAGGATCACTGTTTCTAGAAACGGAGGGCTTCATCATTGCAGTTCAAGACCAAGTGATTAATACAAAAAACTACAGTAGGTACTATTTGTTTGGAATCAATCAATTATCAAATTGTCAATATGTCGGTACCAATCAGCTGGTCCGTTGATGAAGATTCCCATGGGAACTCCACGAGTACATTAACAATGCAACCCCATGGCGGGGCTGGCACGTCATCGGCTTAATGAGCTTATTATGCTAGGCGTGACAAAAAACGTTAATTCATCGTTTCTTCTTTATTTTTACCCGACTGCCGAAGGTATGTCGAGCGTTTGTGTGTGTATGTATTATTCTTTGGCACGCCCTGCAGCCTAAACCGTTTGACGGATTTCGACATATGAGGTGTCGTTGGATTCCTCTTACTCATAGGAGTGACATAGGTTAATATGTATTTGTAAAAAAAGCAGCTGTGTTTTCCGAAAAATAGTTTATTTCATCGGGACTTGAAGGTACTTAATCGCGCATAATTAATAGTACATTACTACGAAGGCCGGGATGTAAGGAGTTGCCGGCAGAGTATAGTCACGGAATTTGATTGTTGAGCCATTTAGGGGTCGCTTTATATTGGACAATTCATATCATATGTATTGATAAACCATATAACCTTCATCCCTAAATGGCTCAACAATCAAATTCCGTGACTGTACATATAGACGTACGAGCGTAACGAGGCCGGATATTAATGATTATGAGGCTCGCAACCGCTTTTCACGCCAAGATATGAATAGTGTTATTACGTGCATGTTGATTTTATATTTATTTTATTTATTTTTATTTTTTATTTATTTGGGGCATCAACAGCATTACAGGAAAAAATACAAAGCTTAATAGCTAATAACAAAGCCAGTTATAGACGTCCACCGAGATACAGTAAATATTATAGACGCCCACCGAGATACAGTAAATATTATAGACGTCCACCGAGATACAGTAAATATTATAGACGTCCACCGAGATACAGTAAATATTATAAATAAAACTGCAAAATATAGCAAGCATCGTTTTTTTTTTAATAATCTTACACAAGTAAAGTGACAAAAATAAATGTGGAACGGAAATTAGAAAAGACCATCTTGCAGGTCAGGCCTTTAATTTTGGATGAAATTCCATTGTATCTCGTCTCTCCGCACCTGAAACGTGATACTTCGCTGCCTAATTAATAAGGTACCTAACTTCAATATTTCATTGCATGTTTGAGAATAGTAAATTGTATGACAGCGGTCTAAGCCACATTACCACGAGATGATTATTTTCCCGATGATGAGATGTAAATTGTTTGAGTGGTAATCCGGGTCAAGAAGGTAAATAAACAATCTTTTGCCATCGCATTTTTATTAATTGTGGATGGATAATCTTTGTTTGTACTATTTTCACGCGGTCAAAGTGAAAACTAGAGTGTATAATTCTGGTGTAAGAGCCATATTAGTTGGTCAAGGGGGTAAATAAATAATTTATATTATGTTTCTTACGTTGCAACACATATACGGAACGTCCAGTGACCTCGAAGCGTTAAATAAATCTTATGTTAATCTATATACTACTATTATTTTTAAACAGTAAAAGTCTGTGAGATTGTAGCTTTTTAGGTTTATAAGTTTGATAATCTCCGGAACTTGGCTACCGATTTAAAAAAAATCTATCACCTGCCTGTAGAATGGACTTTCCAGATGGCCATAGGCTATGTTTTATCCTGCTAGTTTGCCTGCGTTCTTTGCAATAATGGGCAGCTAGTACATACAATTTGATACGTGAAACTGATCTTGTGGCTTATTTGCAGAATAAATATTTTAATTTAAAATAACCGGACAAGTGCGAGTCGGACTCGCCCACTAGATTTGTACTTGTGAGTATAAAACGAGATTACTTGCCATATTTCATAGTACTAGGTCAACGTAAAGTACCCTATAAGTTTTAATTCCCTTGAGAGTGTCGAAATATAGGTACGTTTTTTGCGGCATAAACGGCCGTATCATTGTTTTACGTTAACTTAGAAGTTTGATATTTTTACAGCTTCGATGGACTTGAATAATACTCAATGAGTAGGTACTCGTACCTATATGGTTTTTTAATTTTAACTCGATACGTAGAGGTGTTCTCGAGATAAACTAAAAAATAAATTTATTCAACAACACAAACAATTAACAAAAGCGAAGAGGTTTTAATTCAACAAACAGACAGACAGACAACAAACTGATCCTATGTTCCGTTTTTTTCCTTTCGAGGTACGGAAACCTAAAAATATATAATACGCAAGTACTTTATACCTGAGAAACCTGAAAAACGAATGTAGTATTCACGCCTACGGTACTACGCCTATACTACGGTCCGTACCGTAGTATAGGCGTAGTCCTTGAAATGAGTAGGTTAGCAAGGATATTTTTATAGCCTAAGTAAATAGATATCTCGCGAACGCAGGTCATGGCGAGTTCTATGCACACTGTATTCCCTTCTATTCGACCCTGCGACGCCGGAATATCTCAGGTCCTATTTTTGTTACGGCTCGACCCGGAGGCGTTCTCCGCAGTTCCCGTAGCCTAAAGTTGTCTGTTCTCCCTCAACGGTCCGGTTTTATGTCTGGTTTTTTACCGTTCAGGCAAATCGACTCTGGAACGCTCTTCCGCTATCCGTCAAGCACAAAGCAAATTGACTTTCAAGCGCAAGTTACGCAAGTATAAGTACACTCGAGAGCCAAACTTTCGGGTCACCAGCATTTACTTCAATAGGTATCTTGAAAACGAATAAAGCTATCGAATTGAAATAAATTGAATTATCATGTTATTGTATTGTTTCTCTCTTTAACTGCTTTGTTTGTGTGAGTATTTGTATTGTATTTGTATTGTATTGAACATTATAGACAATCTAATGTAACTAACATAAAATGCATTACATTTATTAACTTTGTTTAAAATGACAAATTAAAAATGGCGTCAATTTGCTTGCATAACCAAAACTTTTTATATTTACACGTTGTTTTAACACAGTTGACTACTTGGCATTACCCCCACATGCTGTCTCGACTGCTGCAATGCGATTCGGCATGCTGTACACCAAGTTTCTGAAACACTGCTGGGGAATATTCTCCCATTCATCTACCAATGCATGTTTCAAGTCACGAAAGGAGGATCTGCTCGTTGTCTTACACGTCGTTCGTCGTAGTTCGTCGTAGCTCGTCCCAGGCGCGCTCGATCGGGTTGAGGTCGGGGCTACGTGCTGGCCACGCCATTGGGAGGAATATTCACCTCATCAAGGTAGTCTTGCACTACACGAGCAGTGCGGGTGGGGATAAATGGACCGACGTGCTCGTTAAGGATTTCATCCACGTATCTTACGCTATTAAAAGAAAAGCCAGTTGAGATGGAGTGGTCACGTTAGTCGCGTGACAGACTGCAGACTCCCAGTCTGTCTGCTCAAGGATGGAAAGCGTAATCGTGGGGGGTAGTTTCTGCGCTACAAGGACGTATTAAAACGTCATCTCAAAGCCTGCGATATACCTGCTGAGGGCTGGGAGCTGGGAGGTCGCGTCTGTGAGACCGGAATGGCGTAATAAAGTCAGAAAGGTGTAGCTTCTTTTGAAGTAGCTCGGCTTGAACACCTGGATCAAAAGCGCCATTTACGGAAGACTCGACCCAAATCATCCTATACTTATAATTACAATGACCAGGGAATTATACTGCACACAATGTGACCGAACATTTAAAACTAAGTTGGGCTTCGCAAGCCATATCGTGCTCATCAGAAAAAATTGTAAGGGTCGCCGTCGGCGGATACGACAAGGAGGACTATATATTATATTTATTACGCTATTAACAGTACCGTATTCGATCAGTACTAGCTCTCTTCGGCTGTCCGCAGAAATTACAGCCCACATGAGTACCGAACCACCACCGTATGCCACCTTTTCTTCAATACAGGCTTGCATACATCTTTCTCGCGGTTTTCTGTACACCTTCGCCCTTCCGTCGTGTTTATACAGCATAAATTTTGATTCGTCTGAGAACACGACATTCGACCAATTTTCAATCGTCCAATCCGAGTGTTCGTGTGCGTCAATTCGTCTTGCTATACGATGGTGCCAATCAAGTTTCGGACCATTTGCGGGTCTAAATGGTTTCAGATTACCTTCAGCAATTGGGTTTCTGATTACAATCAAAAAGCTTCGCCGTCTTACAGTCCAAGTTGCTTCCACCAAGCCCTAAAAAATGATGAGTCAGTGCTGTTCCCGTAAGAAATCGATTACGCGGCATAGAGTTGACTAGATATCGATTTTCCCGTGCCGTCGTACACCTGGGTCTGCCTGTTATTGGTCTTTGTAAGTTCCAATCAGTTTCTAGAAACCGCTGGCGAACGTGTTGAACTGCAGACAACGATACACCGATTATTATTGCTGTTTCTCGCTGACGTCTCCCATTTTCCACGATCGTGAGGATTCTCGTACATTCGTCGGGTGTGAGTGACATAATTACTAGATTAATAATGACTTTTGGATACCTGGAAGAGTACCTAAACATACCTACATTTTATGACAGAACAAAAACAAAAGCAAAGCCCGTTGCGAAAATTAGAAGTTCTATTTTGAGACGAAAGTGATCATACATACATACATACATACATTCACGCCTTAATACCTAAAAGGGGTAGGCAGAGCACATGAAACTTGTGTTCCAGTGCCACTTTTAGCATCAATGTGAGTATAAAAGATCGACAAAAGTGATCATTATGTATATAACTTTTTTAATGTCATTACTTCACGTCAACCAATAAATTCTGTACGTGTAATTAAGGATGATTAAATTGTCTATAAGGTTCAATTAATTTCTTTTAGCTAGGTGCATGTGTTTTCGAAATATTACGATTTATGTTAATGACCCAAAACTTTTGCTCTCGAGTGTATTTCTGATCAGCGCGTAGAATAGTTGTCACCATAGTATTTTTCACTAGATAGGGTTATTTTGTATATGTGTATGTTTATTTCAGTATGTATTTGATAAAAGTTAATCTTGAATTAAGTTTTCATTTAAATTTAAATGCAGGCATACGTTTCTGTTTCGCTCACCAAATTTGCAACCAAATGTTTCTGTTCTGCCCAATGGTTGAGTGGTAGAGAATGCTTTATGGCATTAAGTCCGCCATTTGTACTTTATAGTTAAAGTTTAAATAAATAAATAATTTTCTATTGACTTAGGAACGAGTGACGTTGATGTTAATGAATACACTCATTGAGCACCGTACTTCACCCACGTTTTAAGTGCGATGGAACCTGTCGTTAACGGAGTGCGATCAGTCTTGAGCACGTTATATATAAATAAATAAATATCAGGGGACAATCTTACACAAATCGACCTAGTCCCAAACTAAGCAAAGCTTGTACTATGGGTACTAGACGACGATAGACATACTTATACTTAAATACATAGAAAACAACCATGACTCAAGAACAAATATTCGTGCTCATCACACAAATAAATGCCCTTACCGGGATTCGAACCCAGGACGTGTTTCGTAGGCAGGGTCACTACCAACTAGGCTAAAGCGGTCGTCGTTTTACCTTAGTTTAGATTATTGCATCTCTTTTAACCTTTGCCGTCCATTGCCGCACAGTTCGAATAGAATAGGTAGAATATTTTCCTTCTAGAACTGTATAGTATGTGAGATGGAAGTGACAGCATTTGTTTCAATAGTTACCCGATATCGGGCATACAAGAATTTGTATTTTTAAAATAAACTAACTTACAGCTAAGATGCGAAATATTCACTAAGGTTATAAAATACTCTCTGAAGCAGCCAGTTTCTAACTTGGTTGAATTTATTCCGTTCTAAAACCTTTAGTTTGGCTTTAATTCGTTTAGTTTGTATGAACATTAAGTTGCCCTCACTTTTCCGCAAACACCCATTACGGATCAATTGGCTCGAGCCTCTAACGATTTAATATTGATTAAAGAATTTTTAAATTTCAAAGTTTTTTTGTACAGCTAAGGGGCTTTTTTAAATTCTCGGTATTGGCATTAAAAACGGAAGCTATTTGTATCGTATTATTATTAATTATTAAATACTCTTTTTTATTTTACGTGCACATATTATATATGTGTTTAAATTATTTTAATTTTGGTTCATTCAAAAAAGCTTTTGTTTGACGAAATGAGGCTTACTTTTTGAAATCAACGCAATGGCACAGATTTTATTAAGGAGTTGAATTATAGTTAAAGAATTGTTCTAGTTGACAGGGTAGGCAACTAATTGTATAGAATTTACGTCCCCGAATAGCACCCCTGGTAATCTGCAAACTCTGCCAAACATAAATCTCCTAAAATTTGGATTCCGTTTTTTTTTCTTAGATTACTTTCCCCTTAGCATTTACATTTATTTTCATCAAATTTCTACAAAAACCAAATATGACCAACCCACCTTGAACGTTGTTTGGTGAGCTGTGCTTTTAAAATGTGATCTTTGAGATTTTAGTTTTGAGTCGGTCAGTCATAGGATTATATTTCTCATAATAAAAACAATATTCTGGATTACCCCACCACAATTTTATCTCAATCGCCCCTTAAATTCTAAAAAATATCCTTACGTCAGAATATGTGCTACACCATGATCTTTGTTTAACTATTAATGAATGAATTAGAGAAATGATTGAACGCCCAACGTCCCTGGCACATTCAGTCCCGGAAACTTTACCTCTTTAATATGTTAGTATTATAATAACATGGCGATTTAATAAATTAACCTCAATAATATATGTCAGACTTTAATTAATAACCTATTAGGACGTGTTAGTAATTATTGCGCGCTTATTCCAATAAGGGAGTGTTAGTCCCCACACTCATGTGTGGTAGTGAGAAAGTTGGGTGTGGCAGAAGAAACATCAGAGTCAAGTGAATGCAGTGGAAATGAGAGCGTTGCGAAGTATGTGTGGAATTTGAGGGATAGAATAAGAAATAGTGTAATAAGAGAGAGTTGTGGAGTGACTGAAGATTTAGTGACAAAAATTGAGAAGGGTGGTTTTAGCATGTAGAGAGGATGGATGAAAGAAGATTAACAAAGAGTCTATGAGGAAAAATTGGATCTGTACAGATGGAAGGGGACGAACTCGTCGAACTTTTTCCGACCAGATCGGAGAAAGCCTGAAGAAAGGTCAGGTCAAGAGTACCCTAAACCGACGAGAATGAAAGAAGACTATAATGAAAGGGAATGAAGCAAGAAACATTTGTCAAGATATTGACTAAGACAGACTGATTGATTCAGATCCGGGAAATAGGCGTGATTATAGGTATGTTCCAATATTGATGCAGATATTTGTCTGTTTCTTTTCTTTGGTTTGGTTTTTTTTGGAATATTTTTGGTAAGCAATAAAGAAAAGAATAGTTATTGTACAGACACTATAATATAAACATTCGGCAGTCAAAGAAGATTGTTATATTGCAACATTACACAAACTTAATTACTGTTGAGGTACTATATTAAGGCTCCACATTCGAAATTATCGTGAAAATGAGTTGTTTTGTAACCGTTTTATACATTATAACGTAACATTTTTGCTGTCGGAAAAAATATATCATAATCTGCAAGATATGCGACGGGTCATAGTTTTCGTAGAAATCCATTTTAACAATAAAAATTAGAGAAAAAGAAATCTAAAGTCACCCCTATTTTTTCACTTGTAACCATTTTACTGCTCCATTTTTTATCAGAATAATATGAATTTTTATAACTTTCTTCATACAATAATGAACAAGGGCATCATTTTCTTACTTTCTTAATTTTCTAAAAAAAATATCTCGTTTTCTGAAATATTCCGCCAAAGTTCCTACGCCTCCCCGTTTTCGTCCATACGGTCAGTGCGGGACGAGACATGTTGCATGACGGACCTGTGTCAATTTGCGCTGCGCCGAAATTTTTAAATATTTGTGTAAATTGTGGACTATATTTGTTGCATAGAGTGGACAATCCGTTTTGTGATTCGTATAGTAGGTAACTAATAAACATTTGCGTATAGTTTAGTTTTTAGTGACAGATAATTTCGTTGCATAGAGTGGACAATCTATTTCGTGGTTTGTAAAGTAGTAGGTACTATAGACAAGACAGCTGACTGACCATCCGTGCACTTTATGTGCATTGTAATAAGGTTCTTGTATAAATACAGGATGGTCAGTTAACTGTGTTGGCGTTTGTACCTAATTAACATTTACGTAGGTATAGTTTAGATTTTGTTTTTAGTTCAAGATGGGAAATAATAATAATAATGATAATAAATTCTTTATTTCAGGCCAGTTTGCCCATAGATTGTTAGTAACATACAAACTTACGATACTAGTTAGTAAGTCTTAGCTTAGGTCTCACAAATTTTTCAATAATTATTTTGGGTCTTTGGGGTTAAATAAGCGCAGGAGGAAAATACGTAATATGAAGAAATTTTACAAGAGAAGAGGAAAAAGAATACACAAGTAAATACCTATTCTATCAAAGTATCAAATATCTAAACAGTATCAAAATTGGGAAATCGCTTAAACCAGACATTTTATTAGTAAATATATTTACAATAACTATTGCTTAGGAGCATGAACAATTATAGAAACAATATTGTTTTATCTGCTCGTATTAATGACTGTCAAGTGTTAATAGAATAAGTTCTAATAAAAATAGTGGGCTTGGCAAATATTGTAAGTACCTACCTATGGGTTGCATGCCAACTCCAAGTTCGATACAGAGTTATTATTTGATATGAAACAAAGTATGGTTAACGTACAACTAATCTATAAGTATATATTTACCCGAACGAGTTATTGGGTGAAAATGATGGACTAGTAGCTGGGCTATTGGATGAAACATCGGACGTCTGCCCAATAAAACTGTTTCACATTTTATCTCTGGCAGACGGTGACTCGCTAACTGCTAGATGGGCCCCTATTAATAGCGACATTAAAAAATTGCCTAAGGGCAACAGTAGGTATGGATTATTATTATTACCTTTTTTTTTCGCACTATCCGTCTCTCTCTTATTAGAATATTAAGTAACAGAGGTATAGTGCGAGAAAAATCGAAAGTATGTCGCGGCCGTCTAGTGCTAGGCGTGCTGAGGGCCTACCGCGAAACGAAACCGAACTTCGTTTGTGTATCTCCCTCTCTGTCGCGCTTGCTAGTTCGAGCGGCAATGAGAGTTATTCGAACGAATTTCGTTTTCACTAGCACGGCTAGCACGAGACGGCCGCGACATACTCTCGATTTTTCTCACACTATACCTCTCTTTCCTAATGTTCTAATAAGAGAGAGACCGATAGTGCGAGAAAAATCGAATGTATGTCGCGGCCGTCTCGTGCTAGCCGTGCTGACGGAACTACACTAATCGTAAGTAAATAGTATTATAATAGTAGGGACATAATTTTTGAACTTAATCAATTATGTAATTTATGTGTGACAAATATCACGCTTCAATTAAGCATGAAGTCCACCCTTGCATTGGTAACGATGCGCGATGACGCGTCTGTAACTTAATCTATGTAACGCTGAATAAACGACGGCGGGTTGTGCGACTTGCGCGGGGAGAGGGTCGAGGCTCCGCCCATACGCTCAAGGATTTTAGCGGGTATACAAGCCTTAAGACGCTAGCTTCCGCCCGCGACTTCGTCTGCGTGTACCCGTAATAAGCTATATTTTAATCCAGGTTATAAACTATCTTCGTACAAAATGTCAACCAAATCTGTTGAGCACGCTTAAGCGTGAACTTTCACATTTATAATGTTAGTAGGATATCTACATAACATATTAAGATATATCTGGCCAATTTGGATGGTCAAAAATCTATTTATGAATAGAATAGAATTGAATTGAATTACTTTATTTGCCGGAATATTTATGAAAGTGGCTGATTTTCTTGTTAAAAATCCCCAGATTCTGTTGAAACCATCTCAACCAATGTCACTAGAATGGAAGCTCTTAGGGTAGTGATTCCAATCGTCTTACTTGGATTGCCATATGCCAAATAGCCAGATTAAAAAAAGCTGTTATAATTATATAATTTTGTCCCCAGAAGAAACCGCATCAGCCACAAGGTGTTCAGACGGTCCAGCTACACGGAGACCACCACCTCCGACAGGTGGAAGGTCAACTACTTCAAGAATAAGGACTCCTGTCTCCTGAACAGCACCGAATCGTCTCCTTACCACAGCAAGGAGACAAAGCACCTCGTCAACGCCGCTGATATGAAGAAAGATAAAGATAGTGACGTCAGTTTTTAAAAGACATATAGTGGATCAGGGCTGCAATGAGATATTCGTTTGCAAAAATTGCGGTCTGTAAAGCTCCTACCCGCCACAATTAAAAACGAGACCTCGAACAACATATTTGAACGCCGACTAAAGGAACTTTTACTTTCAAAATCGTTGTATTCCGTAAAGGAATACAACGAACAAACATTGTAAATTGTGTGTGTATTTGACATTTTTTAGTTTTTAAATGATATTATTATTTTATTATGAATAATGTTTAAAATTTCTCTTTATTTTTATATCTAATTTTTTGACCATTGACTATTTATATCTAGGATACCCTAGCTTTTATTAATAATTTGACATTTAAACACATTTTACTCCTTTGACATTTGTACCATTTTAATATTATTTCAATTGTTCCTTATTATTATTCTTGTTTTTTCATTTTTGCAATGTACATATTTAGATTTTTGACTTTCATATATATTATTGTTATTCTTATACACTTTGACGATCTTTTTGTGAATTCGTGCTATTTAATTTTCAAAAAAATGACGTCAATTTTCAAAATGAAATAAATGAATCTAATCTAATCTAATCTGTTTTGTGAGTAGTCTACCCTGGACTTTATAAAAAGCTATGTTGCCGCGCGCGCACGGTCCTTTGTCATTCCGCAATTTTTGCAATCGAAACTTCACTAAAAAGCCCGGTCTCGTAGGGTTTTATTCCTAAAAGTACAGTATTTATTAGCCTCTCAATCTGGAGCAGACTGCGGTGGCGGTCACTAGTAAATTTGTCTGGGCCACGCCAGTGTAATTCAGGCTTTATCATTAAAGTTTGTTAAGTTTTATTAATACCCAAGGGTAATATGTATCAATAACCAGATCTTAGGTTAGCTGTCACACGATTAACGACAAGTAAAATCCATTAGGTACTTTATATATTGTTTTCATACAAAAATGCTGGTACTTAACTATTAAATTTCGGTCTCGGCTTGGTAATTCGTATTTTAGTCTGACCGACCCATCTAATATTTCAGCGTCATTACCCAAATTCTGGGATGGCGAAAAAATTACGAGAATTGAGGAAGACACTTTTTTTAAGTCCCTGCTTTCTATCAAGAGGCGTAAGAAAAGCCGGAAGGCTTATCTTGTCACTGTCACGCGATAAATGCAAGCATATAGGCTATTTTTTTTATAATACTGTTTACTTAAAGAAAAGGCGGTATAATCAAGCACATACAAGTTCAGAAAAACTTTGACAAGCGTCTTTAAGGGTGAGTCCCAGAAACCATTTGTAATCGTAAGCGGTGTTCGTCAAAACCTGAATGTATGGAATGACAGCTGCCGGCTCCATTTTTAAGGTCGATTGATCTGTAATCGTAAGTTTGTGCAACCCGCCCTTGTCTCTCATCATCATTATCATTATAATCAGCCTGTAATCGAACACTGCTGAGCATAAGCCTCTCTTCGAGTACGCCACTTATCCCGGTCCCGTGCTAGGCTCATCGTGAAATGACCCGCGGTATTATTTACGTCGTCCACCCGTAGAGCTGGTGGACGACCGACGCTTCTTTTTCCTGCAAGTGGCCACCAATCCGTTAACGTTTTGGTCCACCTTGCTTGCCAGTTCCCTGGCTGGCCTGGTTCACATGGCTTTTGTAATAGTGCTGTAATGAAGTTTTATACCTAATATCATAATAATAAATAAAGCATTTATTCACGAAAAAAACAGTACTTAAAAAAAAAACTTCCGCCAACTGTAGAGCAGTTTGTTGGCGTCTTTAACATTGCCCGATATCCCATGATACGCCCCACACCTCGTAAGGATCCGACACCGATCTCTCACTGCTGCAGCATTGCTAAGGGGCTCGGATGCCATTCTTAAAGAGCGTCTATTGTGTGTTTAAATATATTTCAAATGGGTAATTTAACCCTTTTCCTGGCAGAGGCGTATCGATCACATAGTGGTTATCAACCATATAACATAATGCCAACGAAAAAGACATCCGAATGTCATTTTCCAACTGCCGGCCTTGAAAAAGGGTTAAGTTTAAGTGCCATGTTTTCCGAGTGCTTTCGTATGTTTTGTTTATTGGTAATGTGACAATCTTTTATTTTTAATGTCGACGTCTCCCATGTTAAGCTAAATATCAATATCATAATATTCATATTATATCATTTTATTTTATTACTAGCTGCCGCCTGCGACTTCGTCTGCGTGCAACCGAGACAAAAACTATCCTATATTTTTAATCCATGCTATAAACTATCTTCGTTCTAAATTTCATCCAATTCGGTTGAGCCGTTAAAGCGTGATTGAGTAACAAACATCCATCCATACTTACAAACTTTCGCGTTTAAAATATTAGTAGGATAGTTTATATTATAAATTATAATGTCTAAGGCTACGAATTTCGGATTTTGTATGAGATAGAATCCTTTGAAGTGTTGCGTTGTATCGAGACCTTATTATCTTGTCTACCTCTATATAAGAGCTTTGTCAATAAATGTTAAATAATAATAAGTAAGATGAGATTTTATACGACAATTTCTATATAAGTAAGCTTTTACTGTTTCCTGTAAATATCTCGTATGTCTATCAAATCTATTTTAGAATGTATCAAATTGTAATCTATGTGATATTTTAGGTACCTAAACGACAATTCGTCGTACATTGCTACGTCGATAAGTAACAATGCTGTCTGCAGCGCTCATAGCCTAGCGGCGCCTGCGAGTCGGAAACGATAACGCAGAGGGCCTACCGCGAAGTGAAAACGAACTTCGTTCGAGTATCTTCCTCTCTGTCGCTCGAACTAGCAAGTGCCACAGAGAGGGAGATACACGAACGAAATTCGTTTTCGTTTCGCGGTAGGGCCTCAGGTTAAGCAAAGATGGCAGCGGTCAGTCTTTGGATGGGTGACCGCCTGATTGAGTGGTTAATATAAGGGCCATTTTTTATTTTGTTGTACTGTGTCGTTTTAGGCATGTCCTACCTATTTCCTTATAAATTAAGATTACTTCTTGAACAGTTCGGTACAAAAGTGTGATAAGTATGCATAAATAGATATATTTGCTTTTAGAATTTATAGGGTTCCAGTAAAAATAAATAGATTTCTTTAACAAAAATACATTTTAAAAATGAATAAATTGCTGTTTTTACTATGTCCTACCGTAAAGTGACCAACTTTAAAACGTAATTAAACATTTTTTTTGTACCATAGGGTATGAACTTACATAACGTATGTGTTAAACGCTTATTCGTTTTTACTTTTAATAATACATTATCTTCAATAAATATGGTAATAAGTTGTATAAAATGTGTTACAATATTAAACCATAAATGTTACTCGGCGACGGAAGCGCTCATTTATAAATGAGCGCTTCCGTGCTTTGGAAGGCACGCAAAGCAGTTGATCCCGGCTGCTGTCCATGACAGTAGTCGTTAAGCCGAGTTAGAGACCTTCGGGCGGCTTAATAACTTCTAACAGTCGATTTGCCCACTCACTTGACAAAGGGGGGATAACTGTTACTCGCGTCCGCAGGAGCTACCTGCCACAACCCTGCACGTGGCCCCTGGGGTGGTACTCAAGAGTGACAAGCTTTAAAGGCCAAAATAATGTAGGTATGCCATGCCATACAAAAAAAAAAGCTGCAATAGAAAGTCTATTTATTTATTTTGCGATAGATTGCTCGTGCATTCAGTTGACAAATTTGGTCAAGTTGTTGAAATAGGGAAATTTGTTTCTCGTTCTCTTTTCCGAGCGTATTGATCAACAAACGATGCGTTTATCACAACAACTTACAGAGACGCAGCTGTAAGTAAAATGAAAGATAGGTACTTATTGCTGTCTCATGCCAACTATTGTGTATTGCGTCTCTGTCGGTTGTTATATCCAGGAATAATTGAACGAGCTAGCGAAGCGAACGAAGTTTAATTATTTCGTATGTCCGGCGTCTGTCGGGCTGTTCTCCTCTGCAGATCGCATTTCTCACCCGATTCTCGTGCTGTGAGCAGGTTCAATAATGATACCTCCTCTACAGTTACTGTTATTTATACTCAAATAGTTTCTTATTTTTAGGGTTCCGTACCCAAAGGGTAAAAACGGGACCCTAAAGACTTCGCTGTCTGTCCGTCCGTCCGTCCGTCCGTCCGTCCGTCCGACTGTCTGTCACCAGGCTGTATTTCAAGAACCGCGATTGCTAGACAGTTGAAATTTTCATAAATTATGTATTTCTGTTGCCGCTATAACAACAAATACAAAAAAAAGTGGGGCTCCCATACAACAAAGATTTTTTTTTACTGTTTTTATAGATAATGGTACGGAACCCTTCGTGCGCGAGTCCGGCTCGCACTTGGCCGTTTTTTCATGTTTGAAATCACCAATAATATTTTAATTAAAATTGTTTTGCTGCGCCCTATCCGGGTCCTCGTATTAGGTTGCATGGTGTTTGTGTACTTGGTTGCAAATGAATAAATGAAATGGAATGAAATGAAATAAGAGCCCGGAATATTCAAGGCAAAACAAAAGACTGTCGCAATCTCACTAGTTAGAAACATTTTTTTATCGATATCGATAGTTGTTGAGACGAAAAGAAACGGTCCACCAAATAAACAAAATTTATTTATTTCAAAAAATTACGTGAGTTTATATAATTACCACGTCAGTACACACAGCAGCACATGACGTTTTATTTAGTTTCGTATCGTGATAAGAGTAGAATAATTTCTCGACATAATGCTGGGAGTAGACAGTTTCGTTTATCACTATAAATCCATTTATGTATACTAAATGATCGTTCAACTTCATTAGACGTAAAGGGGGCAAATAAGATATATACTGAACTGGTACGAGTATGTTGTTAAGATTGAGTAAGTTTTTTAGATATTTCTCGTATATTATATTTTAAATTAGCTGTCGCGAATTATTATAAATTATTCTTTACTAGCTTCCGACCGCGTCTTCGTCCGCGTGGACCCGGGATAAAAACTATCCTATATTTTAATCCAGGCTATAAACTATCTTCGTGCAAAATTTCATTCAAATCGGTTCAGCCGATTAAGCGTGATTGAGTAACAAACATCCAAACATCTAAACTTTCGCATTTATAATATTAGTAGGATTCTATATTAATACTCGATGTCTATAGAAAAATGTTTCCAACACTAGTAAGATTGCGACAGTCTTTTGTTTTGACGTGAAAATTCCGGGCTCTGCGTTAGCGCATTTCTTAACTCATTCTCGTGAAACGTGAGCAGTTTCAATAAATTATACTTACTGATTTTATGGTCCATGCAGTTTTTCGAAATTTAAAATATATATTTATTACAAATGTTCTGTGCAAACGTTTTTGCGGGACCCTGTACTTGTTTATGTTGTATTGTTGTTTCTTTTTTAATAAATAAATAAATAATAATAATAATATAAAAGAGACAGGCTCGCAAGTAGGTACTTAGCTCACAGAGCCACGTAGGAAAGACGAGTGACACGAAATGGAATTTAGCTATTACATCCCCAATTTGCTCCTCGACGGTTTAGGAAGGGTTACCAAAAATCCCGAACTCTGAATGCATAAGGGTTGCCCGAGCACTTCAAACGAGCGGCGTGATTCCGAATTCAGTTTTCCTTGACGGATATTAGGTACGAAGTCGTTGGTGCCGAAATAAATCACATTGCTACAAATAAATACTTTCCATTGGAAAAAAGGGATAAAAGAGTTGCTTATTTATCATCGTTAAATGATTTTGTTTCCAATTTCGGAGCCCGTGCGCATACGGGAACGGGTTTTGGGTTTTTGTTATAGATGATGTAATTTTTCCATATAAAATTTGATCTAATACGTGATCGACCTGCAGGGGTCGAAGTGTTGGTGCCGATGATGCCAAACCGCACGTGGGATGATTTCAAAAAGTTTCGTAACACCTTTTCTTTAATTAAAACTAGCATGTCGTTTTTTTTTCATAATAACAATTCTCCAATCTAAATTTGAAGATAGATAAATTGCAAGTGGTGATTTGTTCGGGCACGTGTGACTGCTCACGTGTTCCTTCTTTGTTAATTAGTTGCTATGTTTTTTATGTATTTTTTTCTTTTCTTTTTTATGGTGCACTATTCTGTATTAGCAGTGTACATATGCCTAGTGCGATATTGTGTGCTAAGTGTGTCAAACATTTTTCTTTTTTCTATGCCATTTCTTATCTGTGAGTTCCTATAATTGGCTTTGTATTACTATGTAAGACTTATATCATGTTTTTGCAGCTGTTGGTACTCCTTAAGTATAAATAAATAAATAAATAAATTACGAGTCCGCAGTAAGCTCGGCCGAATTTCACCTTCCCATACGAACGGAGTTTCGTTCTCATTTTAAAACTACATGTTGGATTGTAACGAAACTTTGCATATACAATGACATGAGGTATATCTATGTCTGTAATTAGTTTATGTAGCTTCAGATATAATAGTAAAAAAATACAGGGAATTTAAGTTTTTCATACAAAACTTGTTTTTGCTGTATTTCGTTTGTTTTATACACTGGAACCATATAAACTAATGACAGACATATACGTAGTTTTCAAATGAGAGCGTAACTACGTTTGTATGAGAAGGTGAAATTCGGCCGAGCTTACTGCGGACTCTTAAACGATATCGCCATTTGAAAGGAGCGTGCTGCTACTACATAACGTCTTTAACTGTCATTCTCATTCAGAGGTCATCACGTTGAACGTGCGTTAGGTAGATCCAACTGTTTTCCATATAAAAAATGACATTTAGATCTACCTAACGTACGTACAGTCAGCATCATATATAGTTAGTAGCCAAATATATCCTAACACATCCTTTCTCCTATAGTAATAAAGACATTTTGCGATATTTAGGCTACTTTGGCTGCTACCAACTATATGGTACTGACAGTACAATGCGTTACGTGATCGACCTGCAGATGAACAATAAATTAGTAATAAATAGACGTTGTAATGCTGTATTTGTAAAAAGTCAAATCAGCTTCTTTTTATGAAACGTCTAAAACGCTCCATTAGTATGGAACTTGTAGGGATAACTCACTTGTGATGTCACAACCAAACGACATCCTTATTGTTAGTTTTTATGAATGTCAAAATCTTAAGAATCCGCAGTAAGCTCGGCCGAATTTCACCTTCCCATACAAACGTAGTTACGTTTTCATTTTAAAACTACGTGTTGGATTGTGGCGAAACTTTGCATATACATTGACATGAGGAATATCTATGTCTGTAATTAGTTTATATGGTTCCAATGTATAAAACAAACGAAATACAGCAAAAACAAGTTTTGTATGAAAAACATAAATTCGCTTTATTTTTTTTACTTTGGTACCTGAAGCTACATAAAGTAATTACAGACATATGTAGATATATATACCTCATGTCATTGTATATGCAAAGTTTCGTTACAATGTAACACGTAGTTTTAAAATGAGAGCGTAACTACGTTTGTATGGAGAATCGAGCTTACTGCGGACTCTTAAATAGCAAACTTAAATGAAAGATTGATAGTTTCCGAGTATTTTCGTAATTATCATCTGTAGCTAATGAAAAAAACCAATTATTTTCAATGTTGGCAAATGCCCTATTGTTTCTATTTTTAACTGACTTCAAAAAAAAGGAGGTTCTCAATTCGGTTGTTTTTTTTTTTTTTTTCAATGTTTGTTACCTCAGAACTCCGTCATTAATGAGCCGATTCATAAATATATTTTTTTGTTTGTAAGTATATGCTTCCAGGTGGGTCCCATTTTTTTGAAAATTCAATTGGATGGTGGGATCCATGAGGAATTGAGGGAACTCCTCAATTATATTAGGCACGCGTGTAGTGATTTTGGTATATTCTATTATAACTCGTGTATTTACATCCGGAAATCATAAATTGGTGGAGTGGAATTGATGATGAAGACCACAGATGACTTATGGAATTCCTCAATTATGTACTTAAAAGTACAAAAGTATATCACAGATTCTGATAAGATTCCGTTCAAATAGCAACTAATGAAGTGCCAAAGGTGATCCTTGTGGAATCGACGGAAGTCCTCAAATATTATCGGGTCGCATACAGCGATTGGGTTTTTTTCTATAATAATCAACGCATTTGCTCTCGGAAATCAGTTCATGAGGTAAATTGAAAAAGAAATGTTCTCGTGGCTTGGCGGAGTACTAAATTGAAGTCGGTTAAAACTTTGTTTTTAAAGTAAATTATCTTCTATAGATCTGTTGCAGTATTGTCACAATTATATGTAGTAGTATTTATTTTTCTCATCTCATGCTCGAAAAGTGTGTAATATTAGGCTTAGCAAGCGGGGCTAAAGTAGTACATTTAGCCTCGAGGGAAAATATGTAGACATATTTATGATTTTTAAAACATTTAATTTGACCAATCAAAACAACACCGTATTAAATCCACCAATCACAACTCTTTCAAACGAATATTTGTATTTGCTATCAACTAACCAGAATACAGCTACATATTCTAATCGACCAATCAGAAAACAGAATTCATGTCAAACATTAGGTGTTTTAATCCCTAAATCACAATCATTAAAAAATAAAACGCTTCTGAACGTCAATAGCCGCGTCCAAACGTTCAAGCGTGATTAACTATGTACATATTTGGAATAAGCTTTGAGATTGAGCGGGATAGATGCTCTCTGTCTCGCTTTATCTTATGCCCCGTATGCTGTCCGCCGCGTTCTGACGTTTGGACGCGGCTATAGACGGTGAGAGGCGTTTATTCGTGGTGCCAATATTTTGTATCTGTGTCAAAGCAGTTTTGAACCATCTTTTCGCCGTGAAATTTATTAGTGATTATGGATGGATAAATTTTCGTTTTTACTATTTTCTCGCTGTCGAAGTGAAAAGTAGAGTGTATAACTCTGGTCTAAAAGCCATATTACCCCTCAAACAATTTTCCCTCACTTCGCTCGGGAAAATAACCATCTCGTGGTAGTATGGCTCCTTTTAGCCCCTTGTTATACAATCTACTATTAAATACTGTATAAAAAGTTGCTATTAACTACAATGTCATGTAAAACACAAATGTATTAAATAATCTTACCTTACCGTAACAAGATTCATAAGACTTATTTTTATTTATCATATGATCCTGCCCCGTGTCCAAAATGACGTCATTGGCAACAAAAGTTCGAGCCCTGGATGTTGGTAATCCAACTATATTTAAAAAAAACTATTTAGTGAGTTTACACAATAGACTAACTATTTTTCCCAAACAAAAGTCTATGCCCAAGATCAGCCCCTGAAAGACTTTCAAAATTGAAAATGTATTGCAAAGCAAATTATAGGTCGAAGTCATTCCAGCTTAGTTCCGTCAGTCCGATCGTATGATAACTTAATGCTAATGGCCGCTCCACACAATGGGCCATCCTGACCTATCATACAGGACCCAACTATGCGTTAAAGGGAGTAAGACATATTTATGTCTCGTTCTACCGCATAGCCGCGTCCTGTATGATGGCTCAGGATGGCCCATTGTGTGGAGCGGCCATAACCTCCATAGCACGGCCAAGTATATGGTTAATTTTACAGGTAACTAATTATGTACATGCCTGCGACTGACGAAACCAGCGCTGGACCTCGCCCAGCACATGCTATGAGTGGGCGCCAATTGTCTACTAATTTTTTTACAAGCTTTTATTTAGTTTCACCTGTCCCGTTGTCTGTCTGTCTGTAATCAAATCTTGCAAGTTAAATTTGACCCACTTTCCGGTGACCGATTGAGTCGAAATTTTTGGTTTAGGTATAGTTTGGATGACAATTCAATATTATGGTACCATCGAGCTGATCTAATGATGGAGAGAGAAGGTGGCCATGGGAATTCAGTACTTAACCGACGTAACCCCGTTGAGTTTGGGCTCGTTAGAATCGTCTCAACGAGTAGTTGATGACGATATACAGAAAAGTGCAGTCGGCAATAAAAGCTTGTACCAAAAATGACATTTTTGTCAGATACTTAATTTTGCTATTGTTTGTATTTAGTTTGTAAGTTTGTTTTGTACGTTTTAGTTTTTTCTTTTTGTGGCAATTAATACTCCTTATTCAGATTCTGATGTGTAGCATCAGGTTAGACAATTACCAACCGAAGAGTCACTCCTCCTGTCCTCCTGGCTCCAACATCTGAAAAATTTTATGGTACCGGATTATATTCATGTTATTTATTATTTAATTTTTGTTTTTTTTGTTAGATTATATTCCCATCTGACAATACCTAAGTAAGGTAAGGTTTGAAACTTTGCAAGCGCAAAGTTTTAACGAATGCTTATTTTTTAATGAAATACTTCAATCAATCTAAATCTATGTCCGATATAAACGCGTTCATGCCGTTAGACTGCTGCAGCGTTTATAAAGGCTTTTAATAAAACTACAAATAGCATTGATAAAAAACCGTGGCTGACCTTTACCCTTTGTGGCAGGCAGAAATCTAATTGTGGCTGGCTTCGCTCTTACGGGACAATTTAATGTTTCCTTGTGTCTTTCTGCTTGATCTAATAACAACGTTACGAAAACTACTCCAGAAATTCGAGAATGGGTACCACGAAACGCCAATTTCATTCGTTCGTGTATCTCTCCTGTATAGGGGCGTCCATTTTAATTACGAGCGACGTTTGAGGGGGAAGGGGTAAACCGAATCTCTGCATCTAATCTTCCTTTGGGAGTTATGGCAAATATCACGTTTTTTTTCTGCAATAATCAGAGTAATATTACGAGGAAATAATATTAAAATAAGTAAAACATGGTTCGTCACAAAAATATTTAACAAGATTTTGCGAACGATGCAAAGTTGCACAGTCGTTTGTTTACGCGCCACTGCAACCGAACGCGCGAACAGCGTCCAACACATTTAACAGTTGAAACACACATAAAGCAAGCATGCTATTCTCGCTTCTTCCTTATGTCAATAATAACAGAAAATATTGTACACCAGAGTGGTAGGCTATAGCATTGGTAACCTTATAAATTGTAACACCTTATTTTTGTACCTATAGTCACAATAAACGTATTTCATTTCATTTCACATTTTGAAAATTCTCACGTGAGATTGAGGGATGGGATAGGGGGATGAGCCGAATCTCACGAAATCAGGTCAGAAGATTTCTAAAAACGCCTCTTGTAAATAATGGACGCCCCCTAAGTAGGTACCTACTACCTATATCATCTTTATAGCACGTGTACGTACATTCGAGAGCAATAATTTCCTCTATGTTTGAGAGGCAGAGAGAGATATTGGAATATTTTTATGCGTTGTAGCACCGCAGTATTTCTACTATTTCTCTCAGACCAAGAAAAAAAGACAGACGGAGCGTTACGAACAGTCAAGTGAAGCCAAACCACATACAAACAAAACTAAGCTACATCAAGTTAAGCACACGCTCACGCACACATATACAAACAAAATTGCGCAAAACTTTTCAGCACGTGTCGCAATGCTGTCAAGATCATTTATTTCGGGTTTTGTGCGATTTAATTTGTATAGTGTGTGCTAAACTTATGGGGCTTGGTTGAAAACCGGTTGGCTTCACTAGACTGTTCGTAACGCTCCGTCTGTCTTTTTTTCTTGGTCTGAGCTATTTCTTCACGGAGTTTTAGCAAAACTAGCAAGTTCAACAAGGTATTGTTTTCGTATATATTTCGTTAAAACAAATTTTAACATTCATTGTTCAAATGTGTTCATTGTGAAAGCTAGCATTCAATTGGGCCCTACGGATTTAATACGTATTCGTGGAGAACCATTACAATGGTTCTCCACGAGCTCCCATATTCGGGATGCGAGCTAGCGACCAGTCAAACTGAGCCTTTTTCCTCAACATTTTGTAAGAACGTGATAATTATTAACCCTTTGGACACCATTATTCACGTACGAAAGTCAAGTATTTTTGCATAATGGTGCTTCTACACTGGCTGTTATAAATGTTATATAACATCAACTATTTCCTTTCAACATCTTAGTGTTACATAGCGTTATCCTTGTTACACTACGTTCTATAGCATTTATAACAGCCAGTGTAGACGCACTATAGGAGTGGGACCTTTAGTTGAAAGCATGAATGTGACATTGACAGCGCACGCCATGACACCTAAATGTGTTCTCGGTTCAACGTTCAACGTTTTTAGGTGTTCTTGGCGTCCAAAGGGTTAAAGATGTTTTTTACCATTTTATCTTTATCATTAGCATGTACGATACCATGTATTGTGTATGTACAAACGCCAGCACAGTTAACTGACCATCCTGTATTTATATTGATCCTTATTACAATGCACATAAAGCTTACAGATGGTCAGTTGACTGTGTTAACGATGGTACTCTGTAAATATAAAATTAAGTAATGTATGTACTTAACTTCAATAAATGTTTAATGACGTAATTAATTTAATATTAAACAAAGTTGTATTCTATAGTTATTTGAAGTTTCAATTGGTTAATTTATTATTTTTTATCGTTTTCGTTTAATAATGCGCGTTGTCAGTTTGTACACAATATTGGTGACATAAAATATGACAGCGTAATTCTCATCTTATTGTGCAGTATTCCTGACTAAGCATATGTATCCACCAGAGATATGCTACGCTGTTTCCTTACAAGTAACATATAGGTAGACCGCTTAATGCCTGCTACGCATCATGTAACTATACTAGCGTTGCAAATGTCGGAAAAAAACAAATGATTTGTTCGGGAATTTATGAAATTTTAGTCTTTTTCGGATTTTTAACAAAAAATTGTGACAACTGATCTGAACTGACATGGATGTCAATGGCAAAGTAAGTCTATAATCATTCACCTACCCACCAGTATTAAAAAAAATAACCGATTGAAACCTGTTTAAATCGTTTTTTTCGTTTATTTCGGAAAAATTGAAGAGGAAAATCACATGGTTTTTTTCCGCAAAAATCCGAAAAAAACGAGCCGTTTGGAAAGAAACGGGATTTTTTCCGGAAATTTTCAACGCTAAACTATAAGTACTGGGTGATTTCGAGATCATTATCCGGAATGACCAAAAGCGAATAACATGATCATATTTAACAACTTTTCCCATGGAACCACCCAACCACGAAATTGCGAAAATAACACCCAATTAAGAGTTAACTGTGAGTTAATTTAGGGTTAATATCAATTAACTCACAGTTAACTTTTTTCGTTGTTTTTTTGCGATTTCGTGGATGGTCCCATGGGAAAAGTTGTTCAGTATTATCATATTATTCGCTTTGGACCATGTGACCCCGAAATCACCCAATATATCGTAGCGATTATATATCTGTATCTGTGAACACCGATTTGCACAGTTTCATCCATCGTGTGTATGACAAATCGTAACTTTAATCTGCAACGATTTGTCATACACGCGATCGATAAAACTGCACAAACAGACTGCGCAGTCAAATCGCTACGATAAATCGTTGTCGTGTGTAGCAGGCTCTGTCCTAGCCTGCGCGGGGCGCGGGTGGGGGGTAGGACGGTAAAGGGGCGCGGGCGACGTGCGGGAGGCAAAGTGCGCCAGCACGTCGTTGCCGTGCCCCGTGGTCGTAATAGGTGTGGTGTGTAGAATGTAGATACTTATACTCGTCCTCAACCGAAAAGACGACTTTGGTCATAAAACTCGAGGCAGTGGTAATAAAGCTCGGCGGTCGTAGTGATGGCAATGTGTCGATTACGAAGTGTTTTAAACGTCGATGTACCTTATTCTATTTTATTTTAGTTTCACTGTAATTGCCCAATTATTTAATGATTTTTGTCTGTGTAAATAAGGTTATTGTTTACTAATTTAATAAACTAATGAGGTACCTACCTACATGGTATATACGCGGGCGGATACCATGTGGTCGGGGCACATAGCACGTCCCACCGATGGCCGTTGGTTTTTAATTAGTTATGTACTGTTTTGTTATTGAATTTTTATTATAAGTTAGTAAATAGTACCGTAGTTAACCTTTTTATACTTCAGTTTTACACTTCTATACCTTAAATAAAGAAATTGTATAAATTATTTATTTGAAATATTATGCACATGTTTCTAATTATAATGTTACACCGTATTTCCACTTTTATTATAATAAAATTGAATTCATGCACAAGAAAACCTATGCACTCACCCAATTTATCGACAATATCGACATTCCTTTATGTGGGTTTACTACCTGCACTAATGGTCTCCGCTCGCTCCGTGCAATACAATGGGAAACTGATAACGCGAGCTCAAGGGTTTTATTGCCCTAGTCGTCTTTTCGATTGAGGACGAGTATAATAAAATAATCAATAGTCTTGTATTTTCTCGAAAAAGGATTAAAAATGTAGTCAAACGGAGAAAAAGACACCGCAACACAGCAACCACAACGTTATAAGTGTCGAAAGTTTTAAGAGGGGGGTATGTTCTGTCCCGTTTCCGCAAAACGAACCTTCATATGAAACAATTTGTGAGATTGTGACGATGACGTAGTGACGTCACAATCTGCGAGCGTTTTCTCTCTCTAACAATCAATACGAAAACGGTTGTAGCTTCATAATTCTTTGAGATATCTGAATGGGATTTTCGTCACGAGGCATACTTTTTTCCCTTCTTTCTTTTGGAGACTGGAGCCTTTTGGTAGAAAATACTGAAATAACGAATTTTCTCGAAAATAAGACCAAGCTAGATCGGTTTCTCGGCCCCGTAAATAACTGAAAATTTCATCAGAACATAATTACAAATATACACATAAATATAGATTTATTATAAACAAATATTGCTCGTTTAATAGTATCGGATAAGACCGGTAGCGCCATCTATTATGGAGTTCTTCACTCTGGATTTCTACATACAAACTTTCAAGCGAGTTTTAATCCCTTGAAAAGATGAATTTTAAAAAACGCTGAAATTATTTTTCTTGTGTTTTAGTATGAAACTATTTTCAGAAATTTTAGTCCCTAACTCGAAAAAATATATACTTTCCTTACAAATTTGCAACCCATTTTTGACCCCTTTAGGATATGAATTTTCAAAAACGCTGAAATAACTTTTCTTGTGTTTTATCAAAGAACCTCTTTTATGTAGTTTATAGTCCCTATCTTAAAAAATAAATGAAAACCCATACAGTTTTTCAAACTTTATCACCCTCTGAAGAAATTATATCTAAAATTATCTTATATTATATCTAGGCCGCGCTATGTCCTATTCTGAGGTCTAAACTACAATATTAGAAAGTGTCGTCAAAATCCGTTCAGTAGTTTTTGCTAGAATTTGCCACCAAAATTATAATGGTTGTCATCGCCGCCGCGCGGCGTCCACTTGACAACAAAAGAAGGCGCTGTTGCTTCTACACGACTTTATCCAATCGCTTAGTCTCAAATTTGGTCTGCGGGTCACCTTAACTCCATCAAACTTTTTCATACGTTTCATATGGTTTGAGGAGTTTAGACGCCGACAAAAACTGGAGAATGACCTACTAAGGCTAAAATATGCACGGAAATTGGTAATGTTCTGCATCGCGCTATTGAAGTTTTTAATGGGGGAATTATAAAATGATCGAATAAAAAAACTTAGCGACTGATGATGGACATAATGTTTTAATAACTTGAGGGGTATGAATTTGACTAAGCGAAAAATTTACTAAACTAACGACGAATATTGATTAATAATAAAATCCAGAACGAGCTTACAAAAAATGGGTGGTGATTAATAATCCATTTCAGATATCAAAATTCTATCCGTGTGACTACATTACTAAGTGAGCGACTAGAAATAAATTAGCTCGCGGATAGGTTAGATAGAAGACGAAAGCTTCCCGCTTTCGTCTTCGAGGTTATAATTTTTTTAATAAAAGAGCGGAAAAACCTCTGCTCATTATAATAGTATTTTTGTATCCGGAATTCTTCATTTAAGATAAAATGCCGCTCAGTATAAAAAAGATTTGCCAAATATTGAAAAAAATGCAGGTCGCTAACGTTGACACTCAAACAAATATTAGGTCGCTCAAATATTATGAAGCTTCTCATTTTGTATTTTAAGTAACTCAGATTAATGTTTTTAAGTTGCTGTTCTGTTGATTTCTCGTCACTCGCAGTCAGTCGCTCACTTATTAATACTATAACGTAAATTAATTATTTTTGACACTTAAAACTTTAATTTACATTCACTCGTTTAAATACTACCCTTTTTAATGTATGTTGTATAAATACAATTTCCTTCAGATTCTCCTTATTATGTTTCTCCTACCACATCAACGAATTTTCACATTTATAATATCACAGTGTGATATTAATACCCCTGAGCCGGCCTGGCGTATAAGGCCACTGTCAGCAATTTCCCTTATGAACAACCCTAAAAACCGGGTTCCCAAGATGAAGGATATTGATAATCGGTAAATGACTTTGCCGCTCCGGCCGAGACAATGTGTCGTCTACATAACATGTGAACAGAATTAGCCCATTATCTACGCTCGACTCGCAAAGCAAAGATTTATCTCTATCCTCCAGCCTTATAAAAATAAAAATCATTTCATTTAGACTAAGGTCCATTCATGGTTAGTTAACAATGAAATCGTATTACTAGTGTGTTAGTATGTCATAAAAAGAGAGACTTAACTAAACAACGAAGTCAAGCAGTCTCTGCCAGCGGGTGAGCATGGGGCCATTTTCGTGCTCCGAAAACACGCTCAGAATGCTGTTGGGGCTGCCGCGCAGTCGACGCATCAGTGAGGCGCACATTATCGCCGCAAAGCTGTCAGTTTGTGCCTCCTCAAATATACCAGAGGCACTACAAAATCACGGCAACACCATCAACACCCGAAACGGGAAATTATATTGAACACGTAGGCCGTTGTTTGCCTTCTGCGTAAAGTTGGTCCACCGGCTGCATGTATAAAGCGACTGTCTTCGCTTCTACAGTACATCTCGCGAACCTGCGGGCCAACGTGTTGCATCGGAGAACCAACGACCTACGCTCCAACTCAATGTCCAATTTATCACTCAGGTCGTCTGTTACCCAGTGACCCAGGTACTTGAACTTAGTGTCAAATTTTAAGGGGACGTCGTAAAGTGTCACTAATGGTACAGTCGGATAAGTGATCCTGCCAGCTTTAAAAATCATTTTCTTAAACATGCAATGAAATATTGACGTTGTGTTCTTCATATGGGCTTCAGTGTCACGTTTCGGGCGCAGCGAGACGAGAGACCCGTAATGGCTAATCATACAAAATTGGAGGACTAGGCCTGCAAGATGGACTTTTTTAATTTCCATTCCACAATTTGTGGCACAGGATCACGGCGTTCAGCCATGAAAATTAAAATTTTATTTCTTGGAGTTTTTTAATTTATTTCATTGCATGTTTGAGAAAAGCACTATACATACCTCGGCGTGAAAAGGGGTTGCCAGCCTCATAACTATCCGACCTCGGTACACTCGGCCGTCTATATGTACTCGGCCGGCAACCCCTTACTTCCCGGCCTCTTTAGTAATGTACTTACTTCGCTCTTCTTCACGTTGTACTTGAGCCCATGGGCAGTAGCATACGTCTCGCATATTTTTGTCAACCTCGCCAGCGTCGATCGAAGGGCCGAGCAGCACCATGTCGTCATTATACATATTTTTGAAGTGAAAACTTCTTTAGCGACGCTGTGCACTTTTTGGGATAGGGAAAAATTGTTAAACTCGCCACAGGTGTAGGAGCGTAGGAGCTCACGTGACCGTAAGATGGTGAATCGGTTAATCGTTAGAACAAGTGATACAGTGCGAGAAAAATCGAGAGTATGTCGCGGCCGTCGCATGATAGACGTGCTGGTATATTTTCTCGCTATATATACCACTTTAACGACACTCAATCTATCATTGTTAATTTTCTACAGGCTGATGAGTCATTAGAATTATTATTACGGTTCGTTGGCATAATTAAATCCAGCCTTGACCTTAACGAGCGGCCAAACATAAGTTTATCTATCGATGGCCACCAAAATCTTGATCTAGCAATACTTTTTGTTTTAACGATGCCAAAATGACCCGTGTGCAACTCGCTTAGCATTCGTTCTCGATAGATAGGCACAACAATTCGATGCCCCCGGAAAAGGCATCCGTCTTCTACTTCTAAGTCGAGTTTGCAATGAAAATATGCAATAATTGAAGAACATTGGATTTTCCGCGGCCATCCCTTGTTCATGTACTTAATCACGATTTGTAAGGTATTATGCTCCGCGGTAGACTTTTGGATATCATCCAACATTATTAGCATAATATTCGAATCTTAAAACCTTAGATGCGATAGTGATAATTCATCGTCAGCGGCTTCCCACCCCGCTGGATCGCTATCGCTGTTTTATGAGTCATCACAATCTGTTGCTGTGTGCGAGGAATAATCTGCTACCACGTTTTTTTCACTGCTTATATATTCTATTGACTAGTTGTACGCCGATAAATATAAGGCATATCTTTGCAAGCGCGATGCGGCCATCATTGATACCCCGTTCTTCTTGCCGAATATAGATAATAGCGGTCTATAGTCAGTTCTTAGTATGAAAGGTACTTGACGTCCATATAAATACTGGTGGAAATGTCTGACTCCAAAAACAATTGCCCTCGCCTCTTTTTGAACTTGACTTCGTTTCAAATGCGCGCTCATGCCTGGTTCCACTCTCACTGCGCTCCGTCTCGTAATAATTCATGCGAGAGACTCAAGTGAGAGGACGCGTTTGGAACGAACTTACGGTAGTAATTTACGACGCCCGAACATCTTTTTACTTCCGTAATATTTGTGGGACGAGGTGCATTTACTGTCGCTTCAACTTTCTTCGAACGAGGCCTTAGTCCGCTTTTATCTATAACGTAACCTAAATAGGTCACATTCTTTTGGAAGAACACACATTTATCCTTCTGTAACGAACTGCGTCTTTAGTCCTTGGAAAGTACCTCCCGCAATCAATCCTAATGCACATTGCTCTGTCGGCTTCGTTATGCACACGTCATCGACTCAAGAGCTGACTGACTCCATTGTGCGCTGGACACGGCTCCTGCATTTGCCAAACCATATACATCGTATATTGAAATAAACCCCTATAGTTTTGCTTATTGTTGTTAATTCCTGGGAACGAGGAGATAAAACTAACTGATTATAAGCGTTACTTAAATCGATTTTAGAATAAATGTTCCCCATTTCCTAAATTAGCTAAAACATCATCTATACGAGGCATGGGGTTTTATCAATATACATGTCTTTGTTCAGTATAATAGATTAGTCGCCCGCTATCTTAAATTTGCCATTGTCTTATAAAACTGGTACAATGGGAGTACCTACCATATCTCGAAAAATGTACAGGTACCAGAATACCCAAACCAATCAATCTGTTTATTTCTTTCTCAACACGTTCTGTTAGCGCGAAAGGGACTGGACAAGGCTTAAAAAACTTAGGGACCGCCCGCCCTAATTCGTCATTAAACAGGTCGGAATATTCATTCATGATTTGCGTTATCTCACTCGAAATTTGACGTGGTGCGGCATCGATAGCAATATTCACTGCCGTTGTGCCTAAGCTTAATTTTGACATGAAATCTTGGCCAGCGAGAGGTGGACCTCCATTATCAATAACGTAAATTTTAATTTCTTTTGAATTATTCAAATAACGCACATTTGTTTCAAAGTAACCCAGCGGTGATATTTGTGACCGTTTTAGAGGCAGAACTTTAAATTACATATTTGCAAGGCAAGATCCGCAAAATATTGTCCATTCAATTTGTTCGATACAACTGTTGTTTCCAGCCAGAGTCAAGTTCCATCTGCAACTGTACCATTTATAACCACAGATAATAAAATTGGAGAGCATTTGACTCACCGAGGGGCGCTGTAGTAAACATTTTTTTTTAATCTTAATTATCTCCACAATTTCTCCGCAATTTAGATAATTATGCGATTTTTGGTAATCGATCTGTGGTTCATCAGGGATAGTTTACACTATTAGTTATCGTTATAGATAAAGACCTATCATGAAAATCACGCTTAAAACTATAAAAACGAAACTTTTTACTGATTTTCCAATTAAGTACGACAATCGTGGGTTTTTTCTTCGCGCAATCAATTCAATGTTGCTGTCGCGCAACATACGCCTGTGCCTAAGCGCGGCTTTAGGTACATTCATTACCTACTAATGTCGCGTGAGCTTTAAACCTGAAAATTATGGTTTAGACCATAATTTTATGTCTTTATTACCGATTATCTAATGTCAAGGACTTTTATGGCCATAATAGGTATATTTATTTACTTAAAATGGCGACTTAATTGTTGAGAGCAAGATTTATATTTGAATTACTAAAGTTAGTGTGGCATTTAGAGATCTTAAAGCCAGAAAGTCTGTTTTAATGGCCATTATAGTATATTTTTATTACGTTAAGAATTTAGAGAACATTTTACTCGCATAGGTATACCTAAGTTTATCTCTGCCACATCCGTCTCGAAAATAATATTATTAAACATAGTTTCATGAAAGTAAACCTACATCCCATGTCAAACTTCAGTGATCGATGAAAGTTGACTACTTCCGAGGTGTCCCTTATACTAACGCCGAAACTAAGTAAGAGTAACTAGTCAAGGGCACCAATATGTATACACCACAAAGTCTCAAAAATATGTAGGCAGCCCTTATTTGTGCAGCAATAAGGTTATAGTATATATATATTTATGAAACTTGGAGTGCCCTTGACTGTACTGCTCGTAGAGCAGCTCTTAAGCTTACAGATTGGGCAAACGACCTTAATAAACATTTCGCTTTTTTAGATACCATAGAATACCATAAAAAAATAAAAAAATACCTACTTGTTGCACACCTGAAATACCTGAATACATGTAATGAATACAGAATAACAACACCTAAACTGACGCTTTTATAATTTAAAAATAAGTTTCTGTCAAAAATTTCATTTTTGGTACAAGCTTTTATTGCCGACTGTACTTTTCTGTATACCATCATCAACTGCTCATCGATTCTAACGAGCCCAAACTCGATGGGGTTATGTGGTTTTATTACGGAGTTCCTATGGCCACCTTCTGTCTCCATCATCAGATCAGCTCGATGGTACCATAATATTGAATTGTCATCCAAACTATACTTATACCCAACATTTCAGCTCAATCGGTCACCTCAGTGGGTCAAATTTTACTTGCAAGATTTGACGGACAACTTACATACTTTTATACTTACATACGAACAAGTCAAGTTAATATAAAGCTTGTAAAAAGAGTACCACTGGTGCAAAAGTTAAGTATTTTTAAACGGTTTTATTCAGTTCGACATTCATGGGTCAAATCTAGGAATTGAAAATTTACCCCCCTTGCTTTAGACCGACTGACCTGGAAAGTAAATCGAGTTCCGATGACAATAGTTTGTTTACATGTTTTCACCTATTATTAAAAAACCAAAATGGCCGCCGCCACAAAATGGCGCCACATAATTTTGTAAAACCCCCTTCACTTCATGTGGGTATCAAATAAAAGGGCTTGCCTATTAAAATCCAGCACACTATGAAACAATTTCAAATCTAAGATGGCGTCTGAAACAAAATGGCGTATTATCTAAAGTTGGTCCGCCTAAAGCAAACGGGGTGCACAAAAAAAGACAGTTTTTTTTTGACCAAAAGTGAAAAATACATAGGAATCATAAAAGACTTAGAAAATTTTAATCAAAAACGTTAAAATAAGCATGTTTTGTAGGAAAAACTTTTGTCTAAAATCAAAAACAGCCGAGATATTTGACCTCAAAGTTGGGAAGGATTTTAGGACTAGTCCAACCCTAAAGTTTTTTTAATAACCCCTTCAATATGGGTATCAAATGAAAGGGCTTTACTAGTAGAATGGGGGACAATCTGTTGCTCGCGTCCGCAGGATTTACGACGTCGGACTCGTAGTCACACCATTTTGTCACACTGGTGTGACCACAAGAAATTTATTTTCCTCGTAGCCACAGTGTTTGGTTCTGGCGCTTCGCGGGCCGTTACCGCGGCTTCGGCCGTGTTCCTATGTTTTCCTTTTTTTAAATAATCTAGTTAAAATTGTTTTCAGGATGTTTGAACACAGCGGAAAATCTGGCATTTTTTTTTAGGTTTTTGAAGGTTGATATCTCCTTTAAGAATAAATTTATGAAAAAAGGGAAAACATAGGAACATGTCAAGAGAGATAGAAAAAAAATGGTTGCTCTACTGCCATTATCCAGGGAGAAAACAGGGGACTACGTTTCTATGGAAAAACGGCCCTTGTGTTTCCTCTTAATGCCCTAGATTGATCAGGAAGGTGGTGAAATGTTGTAGGTAGTAACTAAGAATCAAATTCTTATTTTGACATAGCATTCGCATTTTTTTTTTGTAATTTAATTTAGTAATAATACATTTCTTGTTGATACTAAATAAAAAATAATAAAACGAAAAAATTAAACTAATTACAAAAAAATAGTCCGTCCAAAAGTTCTGTCTGCGGCATGGACCCCATGGCGCTTGCGGCATTTCCCCTTTGGACCGCAAGGGCGATCCTTTGTGAAAGGTACGCGCCAGCTCTGGGGTCCCCTGAGGCGTGGACCAGCCGCGACGACAGGGTCCTCATGAAGGCCTTCATGTCGGCTGACCAGGGTCCCATCATCCCATGCATTCGCATTATATTTTTATTTGTGTTATTTGTATATATGTGTGATTGTTTATGTATGTTTATATATAGAGCTATTTATGTACGTGCATTAATATAATTATTTAGATTTTTGGCTTATTATAATCTCTGCACCACCTACAATACAATACAATACAATACAAATACTCTTTATTGCACACCTCACACAAACAAAGCAGTTAAAAAGAAAAACAATACAATAACATGTAGGTAGAGGTAGACAACAGGCGGTCTTACCGCTGAAGAGAGATCTCTTCCAGACAACCTTTGGGTATCGGAGAAAGAGATAAAACTAGATTATAATAAGCCAAAAATCAAAATAATTATATTAATGCACGTACATAAACTTATCTCTTTCTCCGATACCCAAAGCTTGTCTGGAAGAGATCGCTCTTCAGCGATAAGACCGCCTGTTGTCTACCTCTACCTACATGTTATTGTATTGTTTTTCTTTTTAACTGCTCGACTATGACTCGAAATTAGGGCTTTAAAGCCCAATATCTCGCAAACGAATTACTGATTTGAAAAATGGTTTTAAAAAAACCCATAATATTTTTGAAAGAGCTATCCACATCATGGGTTTGACGAGAAATACCTCCCCTAAAAAAAATCTGTTTCCAAATTGTATTGTACTGTTTTGTCGGCGTGATTGATTCATATATACCCATGCCGAATCACAGTTTTTTAGTAGTAGGTAATGGTTACTGAGCTAAGCCAAAGACGGACAGACAGACAGACAGACGGACGGACATGGCGAAACTATAAGGGTTCCTTGTTGACTAAGGAACCCTAAAAACGAAACCCTTATAGGATCACTTTGTTGTCCATCTGTCTGTCAATACCCTTTATCTCAAGCACGCGAGGAGGTATATCGAGGTGAAATTAAAACGATATACTCAGGTCTACTACATATACAGGGCGTCCCAAACTTATGGGACATGAAGGGGAAGTACCTTAAATATCGTAGATAGTGAATTTTGCTCAAAGAAGACTATGTTATTTTTAAAAGTTAGTAATTCTGCATTCATAGATTTTCTAAAAATTACTTGCTTCGTCTGGGAATCGAACCGACTAAAATGTGAAAAAAAAAACACCCTTTTTTATGATGCCAATCGAAAGAACAGCTAAAAAATAATAACTCTGCTTAAGTAACATAGTATTTTAAAATAAAGGAACAACGTGAAATTAATCATTTTAATCAAATAAAAAACATACATGAAACTGCCGTAGTCAATTAAGTAGGTATTTTTTTGTAAATTAATTAATTAAATGCTCAAAATGTGATCCCTCTTGTCTTACGCAAATCGCCAATCTATTTTATTAGATGGCCGGCCAGATCCCCGGACCTCACACCATTAGATTTCTTCTTTTGGGGATACGTGAAAGATATGCTATACAAAAAGTGATACGAGAACGTAGGCGAGTTGCAAACAGAATTGTGCCATATCACATCGAGTGTTCACCATAAAATGATTAGAAAATCAACAGGCAGCGGGCTTATTACCTAGGTGGTCAGGTGACAGGACGGCAGCACGTCTATCATGCGACGGCCGCGACATACTCTCGATATTTCTCGCACCACATCTCTTGTTCCAAGTGTTCCAATAAGAAAGAGACGGATAGTGCGAGAAAAATCGAGAGAGTTCGCGCGCCGTCGCATGATAGCCGTGCAGGACCCCTAAAAATGGGCTTCCAATAGGGGTGTAGACAATAAATAAAATAATCAATAATTTCATATTTTCTCGAAAAAGGATTAAAAACGTCAAATGGAGAAAAAATCAACGCAAAAGGTTAAATAATCACGAAGATATAAGTGTCCAAAGTTTTAAGAAGAGGTATGTTCTGTCCCTTTTTCGCAAAACGCAATTTCATATGAAACGATGACGCTTGAAGATTGTGACGTCACTAATAGACTGCTACGCGTGTTCGGCGCCGCCGTCGACGCGGCCCGCCGCTGTTTTGCATTTCTCTCTCTAACAAGGAATATTAAAACGGTTGTAGCTTCGTAACTCTTTGAGATATCTGAATGGGATTTTTGTCACTAGGCCTTATTTTTTTGCCTTCTTTCTTTTGGAGTAATAATAATTTTAGAGTCTACACCCCTATTGTCAGCCGTACCGCCATCACTGTGACTGCCGAAAGGCCGAACCAAATGACACGCTTTCGGCCAGTAATTACGTTCAGATCCGACGTGTGGCCAGCTTTGAAAGATTAGCTCTACATCTAGGGCTTGAAGCAAGAACACACTAAACTGAACCTTGTTCTCATTGTGAAAGAAACAACTTCATGATGTGTTAAGTCAAAAAGCATGTATCTACAGTTGAAACACGCTTAAGTGAACCTTTGGCATTTTGATTAAGGTTTTTTTAAGGTCAGCAGTCAAGTGAAACTTTGACTACAATGATTAATTTTACAAAGGTTCAGTATACTAATTTGTCTCTCTTCCCGACCGTTAACACATTTCACTGAGTTGATGTGTTGAGTGACAACATTAGCATTTTTGCTTAGCATTAGGTACATTACAAAATACAGATCTTTATTGGTAAAAAAAAACATATTAAGTCATAATTTAATGATGTAAAGGTTAGAATAGAATAGAATAGAATATGATTATTTGCAAGAATACTTTTTTCTAGTTACAGGGTGTTCTTATGGTTTTGATGGTTTCTATAGACATTTTAAGCCTCTGGGGAAACATATTGACGAATTTTGTGGAACAAATATTGCTGTCGCTCAAAGGGTAGCCGCATGGAGGGTATTATAGCCGGACTAGAATCGTGAGTGCTTTGACACCTAATCCCTGGATTTGGCATAGGCACTAGTTTTACGAAAGCACTGACCTGCCAACCCGGAGAGTAAACTAGAACTTATTGGAATTAGACCGGTTTCCTCACGGTATTTTCTTTCACCGAAAAGCTAACGGTAAATATTCCATACAAAAGTTCCGAAAACGCATTGTTACGAGCCGGTATTGGAACCCACGACCGCCGCTTGAGAGCCGCATGCCTGAACCACTAGGCTGCCCTAGCTTCAAACACTGTAACGTCTTGGGGTCGGCGCAGCATGTTTTTTTCTTCCATACCTCTGCAGGGTACGAAAGGGTAATTATCAATGATAATTATCACGATATCATGCTAATTATCGTGATAATAACAGATGGATATTTATCGATTGATAATAACAAAAAATTGCGCTCGTGAAAGTGAACTGTATTCGAAGTATTCGAACGTGTATTTCCGCACTTGCGTCTATCCGAACGCACGAAGTGTCAACGTGACGTGCCGCGCCGTGGAGATTCCCCTTACAAGAGGAATGCAGTTCGGATTATCCAAAGTTGAGCGAACTCGAGTGTCATTGGTTCTTATACTGGTGATAATTATCAAGAAGCGTAATTATCTTGATAATTTCGAATCCTGCCTCTCTATCGCCCGTCAACTCATCCCACGCACCTTCCTATTCATATCGTCTCTCACGCTCACGCAGTCCATCCATTTTTTCTTTTCCCCTCCACATTCAGTTAACAACAAAAAAAATTAAGCATTTTATTTAATCCTTTTTAAAGAGCATTGACTAATGCAAACGCTTTACTCATCTTAACTCTATCTCGAGAGCTCAATTACTATCTATTAGCAATGTGCCTTTGCAAGGTTTCCTTTGATGTTATCTCCATCATTGGCCCCTGAGCTTCATATATATAAAAATCATTACTGCTCAACCACGAACCCCTTATTGAAAACCACATCATATTCGGTCAAGTTGTTATGGAGAAGATTGGAAACATTCCTGTAAAATGTTTATTACATCGCCCCCTGGTGAATTAATATAATACACTTATCTAAGAAACACCTCTGATGAACCATAAAGCCCTTATTACTGAAAAGCATATATCTAAGTCTGCGAAACAGTTTTGATGCGCACAAACGAATCACCAGCTTCTCAGCAGCGAACGAAAAAAACCATAGAAGTCTAAATAGCGCCGCAAAATGGCCCCAAGGAATGGGTGCCATTGCCATCATGCGGGGATGGGGGCGGGGTGTCAAAACGATGCCAAGCAGCCGTTTAGTTCGAACATGCGCATACCGGGTTTAGGCACGTGTTTGGGTAGACATTTGTAAGGAGCTCGCATTATATGGTTTTTGTTCGTTCACTGCCTCTAACCTTAATCGCATATTAAAGGTAGGTTAAGTATACCTTATCCTCTCTGCTCCGGCAAGAACCCTGGATGTACCATTTCAATTAGTCACAAGAAATATATAAACTGAGTATTTGGACGGGTTTTTATGGTTTCGTAATTTACACCTCGCAACCGATTCCAGTGGGTTTTTTTTATTATTTTCACTTTGCTTTTTAGAGACCCTGTGGCGGTTGAAACGCCACTCTTCGCCCAGGCAGAAATACGCGCATTCGGGGCAGTAAATAATTTTGGCCATCTTTACCATTCGTTCATTCCGCTCAGAGCGACTGGAATGAGTGACACCCATACACATCCAAAGACCAATATAAAAAGTATTACTTTAACGTGCCTTCACCGAATGGACCCAGCGGAAGAGCAGCGCTGGCTGCAAAGCTAGCAAAATGATGAGCTGGGTCCATTTCGTGACAAAACTTAGTGTTATTGTATTTTTATTTTGTTCTGTCTTGTTTTGTTTGAATCTGAATTTTTGAATTTAATAGAATCAACTTATAGTAGGTACTTTTCACCCGAGCAGAGCTCGGTCACTCAGATATTTATATTAGTATGTGCTTTAATGACGAGGTATGAGTCCAAAAACACAGACACTAAATAAACAAATGATTTAACACAATACTTTCCTATGAATATTTCCACAACCTACAAGCAAGTCCATAACAACAGCGTAGGTGCGTGTCCATTATCGTAAATAGCTATAAATTATTTTCTCGTAGGTAGGTAATAATAATAAATAGACAATAGGGATTGGAGCGTATGTATGAGCGTATAACAAAGAAAAAATTGGATAAGTTGAATTGAGTTTTCGAAGCACTAGGTAACGTGATACATATGGGATTTGAAAACTTTTCATTATATTTTGATTAGAGTAGGTACAGTCAACTGCAAAAAAATGTGTCGAATTGATCCTCTCGTAAATATGTACAGAAACTACTCACGGATATGTAAGATACACGTGACATATTTTTGAATAAGTTGTATCTGCCTACCCATATTTTTGCACAAGACCGTTACTATGTACCTACTTACTAATCATATGGGTATTGGGTAACATACTAATTTATCAAAGAAGAAAGTTCCATGCTGATATGTATGTGTACTCATAGAAAGGTATCGAATAATTATAATTAGCTATTTAACCGTTGAAGGCTTAGGGGTTTTGTGATTTATGCCAAAAACTGGGTAAGGAAAGGAAATTCACTCACGAAAAGTGATCTGTTGTCAAGGCTAGACGAAATCGGACTGGGTTTTGAATATGGCGCACGCAATATCTCAGTGAATGAATGAATGAGTGAAGGTAACGAAAGGCGAATGTATATAAATAAGGTTAGGACTACAAGGGATGGCACAGACGTGTGTATAAGGGTGTGACTACACGTCTGTGATGATGTGTGCTCGATGGCTGTGCGACAAGTACCAATAAAATATTGGTGGGCGGGGCACATGTACCACGTAGAACCGATGGCCGTTGGGGCGGAGTGGCGACCACGTACTGGCAGGCGCGGCGTGGGTAGGCCCCCCACAAGGTGGACTGATGACCTGGTAAAGGTCGCGGAAGTCCGCTGGATGCGGGTGGCGCAGGACCGGTCACTGGCACTCTTTGGGGGAGGCCTATGTCCAGCAGTGGACGTGTTTCGGCTGATAAGTATGATGAAATATTGGTTAGATTAGATTAGATTATTTTATTTCATTCTGAAAATTTACATCATTTCATAAAATTTAAATAGCATGGATTCACAAAAAGATCGTCAAGAGTGTATAAGAATAATAAACAATAATAAATAATAGTCAATAAAATCCAATTTTAAATTAAAACAAACGTGAGAAACAAATAATACTTATAATAAGGCAATAGGAACAATTTAAATACTTACTTAAGTTATAAATGATACAATGTCTATGTCAGAATATGAATTAGGACAGGAACAGAATTTGAACAGAAGTGTCAAAGTCGACCCTGGGCTCCCTTAGGGCACAACCGGGAAGAAATTGTATTGTAAGATGTTGCGTTAATACTAAGCTTGGTTACCTACCTATTTTAATACTAGCTTCCGCCCGCGACTTCGTCCGCGTGTACCCGGGATAAAAACTATCCTATATTTTAATCCAGGCTATAAACTATATTCGTGCAAAATTTCATTCAATTCGGTTCAGCCGTTTAAGCGTGATTGAGTAACAAACATCCAAACATCTAAACTTTCGCATTTATAATATTAGTAGGATTATTAATTGACATTCAATTAATATGTTCGGCTTCGGTATTCAGGTATTCTACAATGAACACCACTTCTATACAACTAAGATATCGTTGGTATTGGTAATTGCCAACCATTCATCTGTAAAACGGCTTTAAAGATGAAAGGTTGGCCTGCGGTATAGGGGTTTTACTAAAACCCCTATACCGCAAGCACACAATACATTACGTACCGTGAATTCGTGAATGCCCGATCGCAGGTGTAATATGCGATTTGGGGTTTTACAAATCATCGTCCGTGGTGCGTCTCCTCCTGGGTGTGAATTTGCCGCTGCGCCCGTGGGCGGTAAATCTCACTTACCGCCCAGAGTGACGTAAAGGTCATTACACACCTGGCAGTTGGTCACAAGTCACAACAACTTCGACTTCGACAACGAGCGAGCGAGGCGAACGATGTTGACCGTTTCATCTTGGGCCAAAATTATTTCGTAGGTAGTTACGGACCACCTGATGGTAAGCGGACACCGCAGCCTATAGACGCATGCAACTCCAAAGGCGTAACATGGGCGTTGCCGACCCTTGATATGTTTGAGGATTGACAGCTGAAGGAACAAATTACAACGCATCCTTGGGAGCTCTGGTGACCTGTGGCGGACTGGTGGAGGTGAGCAACTCCAGGAACACAATACTTCTACAGAGCAAGTAGTAGTGTTATTATGGCTGTGGTCTTCTGCAAGGCGGAGGTAGAGGTACTTCCCCAGTTGGGCTGCTCCAAATTCGAGCGGGATGACATTTCGCTGTGCCCTACCTCACCAACCGGCACGGCTATCACGCGACGGCGCGAGCTCTCTCGATTTTTCTCGCACTATCCGTCTCTCTCTTATTAGAACACTTAGTACAAGAGGTATAGTGCGAGAAAAATCGAGAGTATGTCGCGGCCGTCTCTAATATAGACGTGCTGGTCTGCTCTACAGTTCGCATTTCTCCAGTAATGGCAGACAGATTCTCGGTGCAATTTTGTGAGCAGGTTCAATAATTATATAGATTCAGTTATTCAAAATTAAATAGCTCACAGACAGAGCCACTACTACCTATAGTTAGAATGAAAGGGGTGGAGCATATTGCTATTGGCCTGTAAAGCACCTGTCCCGTTCGCACTAACATACTTGCTAATAAGGGACGATATGGTTTAGACTTTCTTGAATATGCCAACTTTAAATAAAGCTAGCTACACGCGCATATGGCCCGAGGTCGGAAACATGTTTTTTTTTCATGACTATAATTATCCGACCAATATTTTAAACATTTTCCTCTTCACTTTTTGCAAGGCAAAATCGACTATTTGTCTATTTATCACCAATTAAATAACACCCTGTATTGTCTGTATTATAATCTAGGCCAGGATAAAAATAAGTTTGATGAGTTAACAACGCCATCTCTTGACGTGAGTAAAGTTAAACAGCTGGCTGAAAACTGACTGACATCGAAATCAAAATAAACACAAAAGCTGACAGCTGACAATATTAAGACGTTTTATACCTAACTTAACCTGCAAATATATTAACGTATGTGTATTTGCGCGCATTTCCAAAACCATTGTCTACACTTCGATTTTGGTAACCGTTTTTTAGGTATTTTTTCAACGATTGGTAGGGTTTACTTTGTATATTATAGCATTTTAAATTGTTTTTTAGAACCGGCAAACAACCACTGTACGTGCCTATTTAAGTTGAAGTAAAAAACGTCTCTTAACTGTCAAGTGTCAACGATGCAATATGCAATGTATTTATTGTTTTCCTGTTAACTTTTCGAGAAAATAAACATTTCAACAAGAGAAAATCAACACAGCTTCAAATTTTGCGACTCACGGTCCTGAGATCATATAATTTCTTCTCGTGACTCGTCAAGATGGACCCGAACTTGCAACACGAAGATTTGTTGATAAAAATACGTGCGAAGCTGAACGAAGAAAGAATAAAGCTATGGGAGTCCCCGTTTATCCTGCCAGATGAATCTATTTCGGAAAGTTTAAAGGTTGGTGCTTTGTTAACACAATTGTTTCGATCGTTAGGTAGCGTTTGAGAATTGTAATACTTTAATACAAATGTATATTCTTTTATACAACAATACAAATCGGTAGTGCGCCTCGAAAAGTGCGACGCAATTATTTGTAACAGTTTTGCATTTGACTGATAAATACGGTATGAAATAGGTAAGCATGCCATCACTGGTGCTTAAATTCTTATTAGAATATATTTATACATATTGCGTAATAAGAAATTATATTAAATTGTTGCTTCTTTTTCTATTTACTAACAAAGACTATTTTTGACATACCATATGATATATGAGTATGTCAAATATGTAATACAATACATACCAACACTAACACCACATTTACAACATCATTGTTTACTGTAGGCATACTTTTCAATGTCATAGCTGCATTCATTACTTGAGAAACATCTTAGCTAGCACCTGGTGCTGGTTTTTTATTTGTAAATACAGTAGGCGCTCGGTAATCCAGCGCTCGGCAATCCAGCATAGCCACTGGTCCAGCGTTTAGTGGCTCAGTTGATCTGCTCCATAATCTGGCAGTTAGCACTACTGACTGACGGAGAGTTTGATGTTAATTATATACATAAACGTATATGATAAAAATACTTTATGTATATTTATGTAGTTTGGAGTGTTTTACTGTGACAATCTATGATATTATTAAATTCCTTATTGTATTATATCGACAAAAATTAGGAGCACAACATACATAATTTTGTGCTACTTTAGTTTGTTTTTGTGCCATTTTTATAATGTATTTTTTTTAACTTATCCTTTTAATCAATTACTTTATCATCTTAGCTGCCAATCTAGTAAATTAAAAAAATCTTACAATGAAATCGGATATTGCTTATTAAAAGTGGCAGTTGTGGGTTTGAATCTCTAATCTAATCCGAATAAGGGCTAGTTTGCCCTCTGGTTTGGAAGGTCAGTTGGCAGTTGCTATCCTAAAACTAGTGGTTATGCCAAATCTTGGGTTTAGATGTTAAAGCGGACCCCGGGCTCCGTTAGGGCACAACCGAGAATAACGCTAGGTGGATGATGAACTTTGGTTATAAACAGACGAAAATTTCATTATTTAACGCAATGGTAACTAACATAAACAAAATTACAGGAGCTTTCCAAAAAAATTGCAACAGAACTGACTCTTCCCGATGACATGGTTCTGGCCGCATTACATGAGCTGCAGCTGCATTCCATTGACCGTTCCAAGGCGAACTCGGAGTTCAAGGAGACGGGGCTGGCGACTTTGCGTGTGAAAGCAACAGTGCCCGGGGAGAAACCGCAGGTGTTGAAGATTCAACAGACATTGGAGTCGGTTGGGAAGGGGTTGATTGAGGCTGTGGCGACGGAGTTAAAAGTCAGCGAGAGCCGGTAATGCCTAATTTAGCTATACCACTGATTAATTAATAGTACCTAAAGGTACAAAAGGTTCACTGCCTGTGTGCTGATGTTAGCTGTAATTTCTTGACAACAGGCAATACAGAAAAGCTAATTTCTGAAAGTTTGTTTCATAAGTTTCTTAAAATATCACGCCGTTAGCCTGCAAATGTCAAAAGACGTTTTATATGGAAATCATACCACCTAAACTGCTGACCCAATTGAGATGAAATTTGGTATGGAGATAGTTTGAATCCTGGAGAAGGACATAGGATAGTTTTTCTCCAAGTAATCATCCCTTAACTGACACACCACATTTTACCTTGGTGGGTATGTATGGAGGTACGATATAAACGTGTTCCTCGCGAACGGAGTCGCGAACGGAAGCTAGTTGCTTGTAAAGGAACGGTTCTATACATACAATGTGTCTTGTTTATGTATGTTACACTCCGTGTAACGCTCCACTTGTCATAAACATGGTCTAAAACACTCACAAGACACGTGATCTATTTTCAGGGTGAAGCTCATATACAATGGCAAAGTAATACAGCCAGCCCCGAGCTTGGAAGAGCAGGGAGTCAAGAATGGAGTGCAAATCATGGCTTTAATAATGGCATGCAAGTATCATACATATATATGTCACACTTTAGGGGATTCTATACGCATGCAACCACTGCACTGTGAATCGAGTAGAACATGCAAATGGGACAAAAACCCTTATCAAATATCCAAAAACTCATTATGGTAGGTCATTACTAATGAGTATACATTAAGAGTCCCACGTGTTATTTTTTCCTGCAACCCCCCCTTACATGAGTAATTAAGGTGACTATATAGGATGAGTGCAAATTTACTATGCATTCATTTGCGTAATTGCTCTTGGCTTAAAAATAATTGTGTGCATTTCCAAGTTATTTGTGTTTATTTCATTATTATGGATTCCAATTTGGAGGGTAAGTAGTATTTTTAGACATATATTGATTATAAAAATATTCATTGTATTTTGTAAAACATCAACATGTTTCCGAATAATCATTGGAATTTTACCCTAACTTTGACTTTCATGGTCAAGAAATTACATGTCGGCATCTGTCTACTCTGTGAAATTTATATATAATATACTTATAACTATAAACCGTCATATTTAATAAACTCCCTATCCAACTTTTGAGTACAACTATTTTTTTTTTTTTTTCTTTCAGAATTCGATTTTTGCATTTCAAAAGTCAATTTCTTCGATGTATGGCAGAGACATTTGAAGGAAGCGAGAAACAACGAAATATATACATTTATATCATCTGAGCATGATTTAAGTGGAATAACCGAGGACTCCCAGAGACAAATTAAGGTAAAGATATCCCAATTTTCATCCAGGATAGCTCAGAAGTGGGATGCTGCTGGTAAATGTAGACAGCGATTTCTCGAGAAGAACTCTGACTGGCTTCATGGTGAACCTATCAAGTTTGAAGTTCATAGACGTACGACGATGCCGTCATCATCCACTGAAGCTGTAGCAGGCCCCGGAAGGCCCCAGAAGGAATTCTCGGACTCTAGCCTGAAGACTAAACGACGACGAGTAGAGAATTTAGTTCAATCTACAAGTTCCGAGGAGTTATTGTTTGCAGCAGAAATTTCGTCACGTCAATCGGGCTCCAAGGAAGTGGCTAGAAGAATGAAGAACATAATTGAAGATAACAAGAGCGGCGACACCTCAGGCAACAAAGAAAACACCAAGTCATGCAAAGAAAACGCTAGATGTTTGACGAATGAAGAAGCTTTGGCGTGCTATATAGATAGCAAATTGACTACATGCACATACAACATCATAAGGCAGTCGACTAGTAAGGTAGGGCATACCGTATTTCCATCATTGTATTGTTTAAAAAAGGCTAAAGTTGCATGTTATCCTCCTGAAGATAGCTTTTTGATTAATGAAACGCGTGCTGAAATCAACGTTCAGGCAGTTTTAGATAAAACCGCTGAACGTTTGGTTTTATCACTGGAAGATGTTTTAGATAATTTAGTGTCCCCTTGTTCATCATTCAAACTAATTAGTAAATGGGGTTGCGATGGAAGTTCCGGTCATAGTACATACAAACAAAAGTTTACGAATAGTAATGACACTGATGAATTTTTGTTTGTATATTCGTTCGTTCCGCTTCAATTACGGGATGATGCTGATAATGTCGTTTGGCAGAATCCACGCCCGTCATCTACTGCATATTGTCGTCCAATAAAGTTTATTTTTTCCAAGGAAACAAAAGAATTGACTATTGCCGAAACATGCAAATTTTGCTGGAACAAATACAACAGGCGATGGACAAACAAACAATAACCTTGCAGAATACCATAGATGCCAAATTAGAACCAATTATGAAGGAGAACAAGCAACTCAAAGAAGATGTTAACACACTTAAAAGTAGAATATATAACCTAGAAAAAATTACGAAGAAAAATAACTTCATACTACATGGTGTAGCAGAAAGAGAAACTAGTGCCAGTGAACTAATGGAACTGGTGTTAAATACCTTAAATACACTAAGCGAAAGTGCAAACATCAACCAATGGGATAAGTGGGAAATAAGTAACGTTCAGAGACTGGGAAGAAAGCAGGATGATAAAAACCGACCGATTTTAATTACTATAACGCTAGCATGGCGAAAAATAGAGGTACTTAAAAATAACAAGAAATTTCCATCTTCTATATATGCCACTGAAGATTACCCGAAAGAGGTCCTAGAGAAAAGAAGAGAACTAAAAACGAAGATGACTGAAGAATTACAAAAAGGAAAAATTGCCTACATCCGCTATGATAGACTTATTGTAAAAGAAGCTACAAGCGAAAAAAGGAAGCGAGCTCCTACCGATTCACCAAGTTCTGAACCAAGCGTAAAGGAGGACATGGCTTCTTCTTCTTCCTCTAACAACCCCACCAAAGTTACAAAAACGAATGCATTTACTCTATGGAGAGCACCATCCCTAGCACCTACCAACAAGAACAACATGTAGCAGTTACAGAACCACCACCGGAAGGAAACCCAACAACCGCAACGCACACCCAATCTACAACAAACGAGAGGTCCCAACCCGGCTGGTCACCGTGGGATGACAGACCACAACCCCCAAGAGATCATAATAACAATGAAACAACAAAGGAACAAAACAACTATAGATTTAAAAGAAAGAAATAGATCAACACCGAAAGAACAAGAGAAAAATACCCCACAACCACAATGCACAACCAATCTACAGCAAACGAGAGGTCCCAACCCGGCTGGTCACCGTGGGACAACAGACCAAAACTCCCAAGATTTAATAACAACGGATCAACAAAAGATCAAAAAAACTATAGATTTAAGAAAGGAGGGAAATAGATCAGCACCGAGACAACAACCAGTAGAAAGTAATACCTTCAAGAAAACAAAACTTCACATAGCCACACTTAATGTCAGAACCTTAAGATCACATGAATCCTTACTAGAACTGGAAAATGCCTTGGAAACCGTCAATTGGGATATTTTAGGATTAAGCGAAGTGCGAAGAGCTGATGAAAGTATTGAAGAGCACGAAAACTACATATTATACTACAAAAACATAACACCTGGACAAGGTGGAGTCGGATTCATGGTGAAAAAACATCTCAAAAACAACATCATAGAGTTTCATGGAATATCGGACCGAATTGCTGTATTGAATATTATACTCCCAGGTCACGAACACCCCACGTCACTAGTACAAATTTATGCCCCAACCGAAGTTGGCCACGAAGATACAAAAAACGACTTCTTTGAAAAACTGAACTTGACAATAGAAAACTTAAATAAAACTATTGTCATTCTAGGAGACTTCAATGGACAAATCGGAGAAAGAAGGAAAAATGAAAACAATATCATTGGGCCATTTACAACAGGAAAAAGAAATGACAATGGGAATAGATTAGTGAACTTTGCACTGGAGAACAATATACATATCATGAACACCTACTTTAAGAAAAAACTTAATAGGAAATGGACCTGGGTGTCACCAAGCGGAATAATAAAAAACGAGATAGACTACATCATGACAAATAAGCCAAGATTATTTTCAAATGTTGAAGTAGTAAATCAGCTAAACTTTAATACAGACCACAGACTACTAAGAGGACAAATATACACAACAGAACCAAGGAAATCACGGAAAAGTCGACAACCGGTAAGAAAACCACTACAACTACCACTCCCGGAGAACATAACAGACTGCCTAGAAACCGATTTGGAGAAAATAAAAGAAATGCAAGGAACCCAGTTAAAATACAACACTCTAGAAAAAACCCTGAACGAAATAGAGGTCAAAACCAGAACAATTACTGAGAAAAAGGACAAACTAGGAGCAAAAGCAAGGGATCTAATCAAAAAGAGATCATCCCTGCTTGAAGATAGGAAGAACAATAAGCAACTTATAACCCAACTAAGCAAAGAAATAAATTCACACTTAAGAGAACATAGAACCAAAACAAGAACAGACACAATAAACTACTATATTGAAAAATCTGGAGGAGTAGAACAAGCATGGAACTTACTCAAGGAACCCCTGAAATGGATCGATAGTATTATACATCATAAAAGTTGGAAAAGAAAAACAAACAGAACGGATATACTAAACGCAGCCACAGATTACTATCGAGAATTATATGACGACGACAGGACAGCACCAACATCATCTATAACGAACTATGAGGGAATTAATTCTGAAGAAGAAATTCCGATTATTATGAGGGAAGAGGTAGAAAATGCTATAAAATCTCAGAAGAAAAATAAAGCACCTGGAGAAGACGGTATATCAAATGAACTCTTAATGGGAACATCCGAATTAATCACAGCTACAATCACCGACTTATTCAACGAAATACTCACCAAAGAATACATTCCACATCAGTGGACTTCCTCTACTATTATCCTACTGCACAAGAAAGGAAAGAAAGACGATATTAATAACTATAGACCCATTAGTTTAATGTCAAATTTGTACAAATTTTTTTAAAAATTATATTAGACCGCATTACCAAAATTCTAGATGAAAACCAGCCAAAAGAGCAGGCAGGGTTTCGAAGCGATTTCTCTACGTTAGACCACATTCACACCATCAAGCAAACAATTCAGAAATGTCAAGAATATGGGTTAACATAATATTTAGCATTCGTCGACTATAATAAGGCGTTTGACTCCCTAAAACACGAAAAAATCTGGGAAGCTTTAACAGCGCAAGGAGTACACAGCAAATACATCCGTATAATCAGCAAAATATACCAGAACATGAAATCAAAAATACGGACGGAAAGAGTAGGTACATACTTCGCTGTAAAAAGAGGAGTTCGTCTGGGTGACCCACTGTCCCCAAAACTGTTTTCGGCAGTCCTGGAGCATGTATTTAGAAATCTAGAGTGGAATGCCCACGGATTGAACATTAATGGACTTCCACTTAATCACTTAAGATTTGCAGACGACCTTATATTGATTAACGACAATCCCGAGAGCTTAACCGATATGCTGGAAGAACTTGTATGCGAAAGTGACAAAGTGGGACTTCGAATGAACATGTCAAAAACGAAAGTAATGACAAATCATGATAAACGACCTATCAAAGTGAAAGACGATACAATCGATTATGTTGACGAATATACGTACCTGGGACAGATAATCTCTCCAAAAGACCTCACAACAAAGGAAGTAGAAAATAGAACCAGCATTGCATGGAAAAGATACTGGTCCCTCAAAGAAATCATGAAGAACCCCTGCATACCAATCAATGCGAAAAAAAGAGTATTTGATTCATGTATCCTGCCCAGTATGACATACGGGTGCCAGACGTGAAGCCTTACACAACAAAATATGCATAAACTAGAAGTCTGCCAACATAACATAGAACGTAGTATGCTCAACATCAAACTGAAAGACAAAATAAATCTTAAAATAATAAGGAAACAGACAAAAACGACCGATGTAAAATACTGTATCAAGAAGCTTAAATGGAAGTGGGCAGGCCATATGATACGAAATAAAAAAGATAAATGGACAAAGGATGTTACAGAGTGGTGCCCAAGACAAAATAAAAGAAAAAGAGGCAGACAACGTCGCAGATGGGAGGATGACATTGTTAGAGTGGGGGGTGCGACTTGGATGAGAAAAACGCACGATCGCAAATTGTGGAAGTCTCTAGGGGAGGCCTATGCTGTAAAGCAAGACCAAATGGACAAGGAGTAGAAAAACACAAATGCATAATACATACTATAATATTTAAGTTTGGTTAAATAAAGGCTATATTATTATTATTATTGCCGAAACAAATCGAGTCTTGGAAGAGATAAACGCTTTATTGCCAACATTATGCAAGGTGATGGGAAGGGAAGTTTCTGTTGAACACATTATGCTTTTTACCATGGTTGACGGAAAAATTTGCAATACTATGACCGAAACTTCTTCTGCTCAAAAATGTTTCATTTGTGGAGCTACTCCAAAAGTTATGAATGATGAATCTAGGGAATATATTGCAAATAATGATAATCTTGGTTTTGGTTTATCAACTCTCCATGCTTGGATTAGATGTTTTGAGTGTTTACTTCACATAAGCTATCGCCTTGAAGTAAAAAAGTGGCAACTTAGAGGAGAAGCCGATAAAGCGAATGTAAAGAAACGCTCACTAGAAATTCAAACTAGATTTAAAACGGAAATGGGACTGATCGTTGATAAACCAAAACCAGGCTTTGGTAATACTAATGATGGAAATACAGCTAGAAGATTTTTTGAAAACCCGGAGCTTAGTGCTGCAATTACAGGGTTAGATGTATCACTCATTAAAAAAATTGATATAATACTTCGAGTTCTATCATCGGGCTATGAAATAAATTTAGAAGCGTTTGAAAATTTGACACGGGATATAAGAAAACATTATTTAAATCTCTATTCGTGGTATTACATGCCTGTTACAGTACACAAATTATTGATTCACAGTAGCGACATTATCCGATCAGCACTATTGCCGATTGGACAGTTATCCGAGGAAGCACAAGAAGCTCGAAACAAAGATTGCAGACGATTTAGGGAACATCACACACAAAAACGATCTCGTCAAGCCACGAATAGAGATTTAATGAATATGCTGTTGATTACATCTGACCCTTTAATTAATAGTTTTAGAAATGTACCAAGGCAAAGAGTAAACTCGTTGTCTTCTGATGTTTTAGCATTGTTGAAACCCCCTAGAGTTAATGAAACTAATGTAGATGTAGTGTCTAGTTTGTTTAGTGTAGATGATCATGACACGTCAATTAATGATTCGCAGGATGAAGATGATGACGGTGAAAGTAATTAATAAAATGACCGCTGTAATTAACTCTAATTGATTTATATGTACCTACTTAAGAATCCTATGTAAATGTAGTTCCTAATTAGTTTTACTTTTCCTTGTAATGGCATGATAATGTTAAAAATGATGTTGATTAAAAGATTACTGCAACAGTAGATTTAGTATTTTATGTGTACATGTAATAAAATATATAATTCATTATTGTACATTCACTTTTATAATATTGTTTTTTCTGAACCCCCACCCTACCCCTCTAAGTCACGAACCAAAGTACATAAACTATACGTATATGTATATTCATACATAATGAGCTCGTATAAGCTCAAAAAACTACTAAAATAATTTTGTCCCATATGCTTGTTCTACTCGATTCACTGTGCACTGGGTCAAACAAAAATCACTTCTACAGGGTGTACCAAAAATGGGGTGTGAACCGATCAACGGCATGACAGATATCGTGTTCTGATAAAAAAAAGTAATATGATTTTTTTTTACGCGATTTTTTTTGTACATTTGAATGGAGCAGGTCGCCCCAGTCGGCCAACGCTCCAAAGAAATGTAAAAAAAACGCGTATTTTTTTTCTCTTAGTTTTTTCTTATCAGAACACGATACCTGTTATGTCCTTGATCAGTTCACACCCCATTTTTGGTACGCTCTGTATAGTGAAACCATTTAGGGTTAATGAATAATCAATTTTTTTTTTCCATTCAGTGAATCCTGAGGAAGCAAAGAAGCAGGATGAGATGTATTTGGAGATGAAAGCTACCCGTGACGACGCCATGCTACTCTCGGAGTGTGTTGATGAGTTTGAGACTGAGGAGTATATGAAGGTAATTTTACTTACTAAAGCGGCAATTACACTTGTATGCGGCGACCGCAAAAGTGTAAAGAACACGTTAGTCGGCCGCATTCGGCGATCGACAACTGCCAACGCTTTTAAGTAGGCGGACAGACTAATGTGAAGACGACGTTTGTTGGCCTAAGTTGTCTAAAATGAATTCGGCGACCGCATTAGGTGAACAACGCAGTGTAATTGCCGCTTAATTGAACGACCGAGCGAAGCGAACGCCGTTCTGCTCGGGCAAAATTATTTCGTGTTTCGCGTCTGTCCCGCTGTTCCCCTCTACAGGTCGCATTTTTCAACCTATTCACTTGAATTTTTACAAGCTATTATTTATTTATTTTATACAACGACGGTAGTAAACAAGCGTATGGCCCGCCTGATGGTAAGCGGACACCGCAACCTATAGACGCAACTCCAAAGGAGTAACACGGGCGTTGCCGACCCTTGATATGTTTGAGGATTCGCCGTGGTGACAACTGAAGGAACAAATTCCCTCGCTCTCAACACAACGCATCCTCGGGAGCTCTGGCGACCTTGCTCACCACCAGGAACACAACACTACTATAGAGCAAGTAGTAGTGTTATAGTGGCTGTGATCTTCTGCAAGGCGGAGGTACTTCCCCAGTTGGGCTGCTCGCTGCTCCAAATTCGAGCGGGATGACATTTCGCTGTGCCCTACCTCACCACCTGTTATTGAAGTTGACCTGTTCGTTTGTTTGTTAGTTTGCGACAAATATTGGAAATGAATTTTGAACCAGCATTTCTATCATGAGACGGCCGCGACATACTCTCGATTTTTCTCGCACTATACCTCTTGTTCTAAATGTTCTAATAAGAGAGAGACGGATAGTGCGAGAAAAATCGTGAGAGTTCGCGCGTCGTCTTGTTATAGTTATAGGCTTATAGCCATGTGTAACCACAAGGGATTAAGCTGACATTTTGAGCATAAGTCTAGTTTGGTTGACAATTCAATATTATGGTGCCATCGAGCTGATCTGATGGAGGAGACAGAAGGTGGCCATGGGAAACTGTACTTAACCGACGTAAGCCCGTTGAGTTTGGGCTCGTTAGAATCGTCTCAATGAGTAGATGTGCCAACAATTACATTTTGAATTTTTTTGTGAGCAGGTATATATATATATATATAGACTGGCTCTCCCAATGACTTGTGATTTAATAGGATACTGTTAGTATATTGTGTAAAGATGTTTATTTGTATATATTTATGTATATAAATATATATATTTATAGTATGCGTGTAGTATTATAGACAGTAGGGTCGGCAACGCGCATGTAACACCCCTGAAGTTGCAAGCGTCCACAGGCTACGGTAACCACTTACCATCAGGTGGGCCGAGAGCTTGTTTGCCACCGACGTGGTATAAAAAAAAAGTATTAATTGTATTTTACTTGTACTTGCATGTAGTATAATATATTAAGATTAATTTACTGTAGCGTCGAGATAAATAAGTCTGTGCCCGTGTTAGTTTATCTATCTTTTTGTTCCTGATCTCAACTCAATTGATCAAAAGTTAACTGGAAGAGATACCTTACAGAGATAAGTGCGCCATTGTACCGATTTTACCTTTTTTGTCTGTATTTTTACCTGTGTCTTGTGTACAATAACTCAATAAAGTATTTACATACATACATATAGAATTATTTATTTGAAAGTCAGATCAGACCACTTGCGGCAGTCAATTATAGTTATCTAAACGGTGAGCTCACATTCCCGCAATGTGTGAGGACCTTCACGACGAAGATTGGCTACATAAGAAAGAAAGAAAGATACATTCATTCACAAACACACAGGACACACATGGTTATTACATAATAAAATAAACAAGAAAAGCACAGAAAACATGAAACAAGTGTGTCTCTGCGGCAGTGAACCGAACACTGGCCGCATTATGCTGAGGTGTCAGACACCTACACATAAAGTCACATAAGTCACATGCGAGCACACGACCGTCGACAGCAAACCTGAACGCATTTTCTTTGGCCTAAATCGGCCGGGACTACATCATTATTAGGCCGTTTCGTCGCCTAAATAGTATTATTTGTTGTTTTTAGTTTCGTGACGCATTGGTTATTACTGTAATGTCACGTAAATGTATTTGTCAAATAAAATAAATAATAATAAATAAATTATCATGGATTGAACCAGTCTTTAGAATGACCGCTTTTGTTCCAGCTGGAAGACCAGTCCGGCAAGACCATAGAGCTTCCCAGGGCCGAACAGCGGGCGTTGATGGTGGGTCTGGCGCTACATGAGCGCGGACGGGCCGCTGCAAAGAGGAAGGACTACCCGCGAGCGCTGGTGCTGCTGTTGGAAGCTGACAGACAACTGAAGTATGCTTATTAACAATGTTCTTAAGGGCCCCTATGCGTCAGGGTTGTGTATATTTGGGCAATTCTCTGTGTTTTTTGACATGTATCCTCATTTTCTCATCGTTGCTATCTTGTACAGGACTTGCGGCTAAAAGCGTTGTTAAATGTATCTTTGTGAGTAAATAAAATACAGTATTGTAATAAAATCAGAAGCCAAAGACCAATTTTCAAAAAGTTATTTAATACAAGAAAACTCAATTAGTACGATTACAAAGTAACACAATGTAACGACCCGAACTACACCACAAGCTACCACCACGTTCTAATCACCGATCCCGAATGATCAATGGATGGGGTCTTCGCGACCTCTGGCCCGCGCAGGTCCCGTGCCGTGACGCCTCGGCCCAGGATTGCTGACTTGGCTGTTACACTGTTACAGTATTTTAATAAAAACCTAAAAACACAACAAACATAGCTAAGAAACTGCCGAAATGGTAGACAAGATTTTCGATTCAAAAATCGCACTTATTTCGGTTCATCGTTTGGAGCTACGATGCCACACAGACACACAATCACAGATACAGACGTTAAACTTATAACACTTCGTTTGCGTAGGTGCAAATTGTATTAAGGGGATAGGAACTGGCCTTCAACACTCTGCTTTATTATTATTACACAGCGAATGCAGCTCATCAATCCTAGCCTCAGTGGACAACGTGGCGGTCCTGCAGCTGGACATAGCTTGGTGCTACCTGTGCCTGCAGAGTCTATCGGCGGCGAGCGACGCGGCCGCGCGGCTGGGGCGGGCCGAGCACGCGCTGAAGCGAAGCTACGGCGAGGACCACAGGCGCGTCGTGGCCTTGAAGGGGACTGATGGTGAGTGTAGCTTGTTCTGAAGGTATCCGAGGTTGCGTATAGAGTCAGTGGTCCGTAGCGGTACTGCAGCTGGACATAGCTTGGTGCTACCTGTGCCTGCAGAGTCTATCGGCGGCGAGCGACGCGGCCGCGCGGCTGGGTCGGGCCGAGCACGCGCTGAAGCGAAGCTACGGCGAGGACCACAGGCGCGTCGTGGCCTTGAAGGGGACTGATGGTGAGTGTAGCTTGTTCTGAAGGTATCCGAGGTTGCGTATAGAGTCAGTGGTCCGTAGCGGTACTGCAGCTGGACATAGCTTGGTGCTACCTGTGCCTGCAGAGTCTATCGGCGGCGAGCGACGCGGCCGCGCGGCTGGGTCGGGCCGAGCACGCGCTGAAGCGAAGCTACGGCGAGGACCACAGGCGCGTCGTGGCCTTGAAGGGGACTGATGGTGAGTGTAGCTTGTTCTGAAGGTATCCGAGGTTGCGTATAGAGTCAGTGGTCCGTAGCGGTACTGCAGCTGGACATAGCTTGGTGCTACCTGTGCCTGCAGAGTCTATCGGCGGCGAGCGACGCGGCCGCGCGGCTGGGTCGGGCCGAGCACGCGCTGAAGCGAAGCTACGGCGAGGACCACAGGCGCGTCGTGGCCTTGAAGGGGACTGATGGTGAGTGTAGCTTGTTCTGAAGGTATCCGAGGTTGCGTATAGAGTCAGTGGTCCGTAGCGGTACTGCAGCTGGACATAGCTTGGTGCTACCTGTGCCTGCAGAGTCCTTCTGCCAGATCAAAGTCAGCTGGCATGCCTGTAGCGCGATCTCTAGCTACAACGAGGACCATAGGCACGTCGTGGCGTTAAAGGCAACTTTACACTGTTGTGTCAGTGGTCCGTAGCGGTACTACAGCTGGACATAGCTTGGTGCTACCTGTGCCTGTATCGGCGGCGAGGACCGCATGACAACTCGTCTCACCTGGTCCTTGAGTCCTCGAGCTTGTTGTGGAGTACGTATGTATAATGACGATAAGTGGGCTTTGCCGCCATATTTTGCTGACATGGCGTAGGAGTGTTAAGTTAGTAGCTCTACGCTACACTTATATACGCGTTGGTGACGTTGAGTGACGAATAAAACGCAGGGTGGCCGGCAAGAGCTGGATGTGACTAGCCGCGGGCTTATGATGATTATGATGATGTTGATGAGAATGATGAGAAACTAGTGAAATGGGAATCATCAATTAATCTTGCTTTGTTCCAGCCAACGAGCGCACGCTGATGATGCGGCTGCACCTGCTGCAGGGGATCGTCAGCTTCCACCAGAACAAGCGGGACGACGCGCGCCGGCTGCTGGAGAAGGCAGAGGCCGAGCTCAACTCCCTCAGGGTAACCCATTATTAAGAAAGCTTAAGGCTTGTTGTCCACGCAAACCGCACGTCATGCGCACGCTTTCGTCAATTGACGATTGCAAAACGAACGCTTACCTCTTGCGTAGAAACCTTTAAAACTGTGTCCACGGAGCGGCAACGAACGCATCACGAGCGGCTAACGCGACGTATTTGTCTGGGCTAAAGTGTAGCCATGATCTCCGAGTCCTGAAAACGATTACAGTAAAAGTGCAGCCCATCTTCTGGATACGTCATATAAGTTATTGAAGTAAGATTGTTGTGTTTAGGTAATAAATTATCTAAGTTTCTCGCATTCCAAACCTATTTAGTGGTTTGAGAGGCAGTGGTATTCACAAGAATATTGTATACCACACGCGTTATATAGCGTATATTATGTAGCGCATAGCGTTCATTGCAGATTTATGAACAAGAAGAATAAGTCATACTGAATGCAGTACGCGGACACATTCGACAGAGATAAGTGCGTTGGCGAGGAGGTGCCTGGCTGTTGATCTTGTACCTGGCGCGCCATGACGGCCATTTGGTCATACATGCGTGTATGACCCGATGATAGATGACTAGTCTTTACTGCTCCGACCAGCCTGGTGTCAAAACGTCCCAATCGGGCGGATCATGGTCGTGTCACCCAGGAACGCCTACACATTGTGAACCTTCATCGATTCCGCTACGGCTTGCTCCTTCAGGTCTGACCAACAAAAGAGAGTGACAGCACCGCGGTGGCGGACAGCGCCGTTGAAGTGGGCAGACATAAGGGGGTGGCGCCATTGAGGCGGACGGCACCAGGGTAAGAAGTGGTGCCTTACGTGGTGGCGGCATCGTGCCGGATAGCACCATTACAGCATAACGATTGGCTCTAGCACAGCGGCGGGCATATTGTTATGTAACTGACTCACGATCGGTTCGAAAGATATTCACACCTCCATTCCGGACCCAATATCACTCGCGATTCGCTTTCCTTAATTTTTATTGTTATTAGGACTCCTTCTAGGTTCATTTATATTATCTGATTTTAAAAATCGAGGTTTGAGATTCCTCTTTGCTTAATTTACAAAATAGCTACGGTACGTCCGATCTCTACAGGTAGCATTCCGATCTTGGCGACCGCGACCCACTGCTTTGTATGAATTACTATGAAACACTCAACGCCTTGCGTATGTCGCACCCGTATGGTTCTGCAGCATGATTTGTGAGCTTGGGTCGTCGGTCGCCTCGCCTTGGTCTTCGATCGTGTGCAGCGGCGCTCTTTCAAATCAACTGATATTGTCCGTCGAACGGAACACATTATAAGTCGTGTTATATACGTGACGCCAGTTTCAGTTGAATTTTGGACAAGTGCAAGAAATATGTCATTGTATCTCGTTCCCACTTGTGTTATTGTCTATGCTTAGATATTTGTCGCTCGTGTTTGTATGTGTGCGAGGCCGCCTATAGTAATTGTTCGTGCATGGTTCGGCTGGGCCAGGTGGACTCGGGCGCGGTGGCGGCCCTGCTGGAGCTGGGCTGGTCGGCGGGCGCGGCGCGGCGCGGGCTGCGCGCGGCGCGCGGCGACGTGGCGCGCGCGCACCACTACCTGGCCGCCGCCAGCGACGCGCGCGCCTCCGCGCGCCGGCGGCACAGGGCGGACAGGTAACGGGCCTCCACCGGGACCAGTGGATTATGATTATCATTCATATATCTTTATTTTTCCTTCTTCCTTTTCTTTCCAGAGAGCAAAAAGCTCTCGGCCTGTGTCTAGATGGCACGCCCGTGAACAAGCAGCTGGTGGACGCGCTGGTGGGCATGGGCTACACGCGCCGCCTCGCCACGCTGGCGCTGCGCAGCTCCAACAACCACGTGGCCGAGGGCGTGCGGCTGATACAGGAGCAACCCGAGCTGGTGAGTGACTAACGGATTACACTAGATTACAGAACTATCGACGTTAAATATGGCCCCCGCAGCTGTCATTCCATAGACACTTGTCATGCTTTCCATACGCACATGAACACCGCTCACGATTACAGACAGTTTGGCGCAACCCATCCTATGGCCAGAGGTTGCGAACAAGTTTTTTCATTTTCATGTAGCATCGGCGCATTTCAAGCGTTTGAGTGGCCGCGTCCAAGCCGCGAGCTGCGAGAGTGGCTCGCGCTTGCTAATAGGCTGGTTTTGGTGTCATGCGGACCGACAGTGCGGAGCGCTCCGCACGGACCAATATGTATGGCGGAGCTGTCCGCGCGGACTGTCGTCCGTATAACGCTCCCTTAAGCTTAATACATACTCGTATTGGTCCGTGTGAAGCGATCCGTACTGACGGTCCGCATAACACTAAAACCAGCCTTAGTGGCCGCGCCTAAGACCATGCTGCGGGTAAATAAGGAGTAAGGCAAAGCAAACGAAGCGAAATAATTAAGCATAACTTTGGTAAATGGGGAATAATAATTTAAGCACAGGTGCAACCTAAAGAAAAGGAAACAAAGTTGAACAATTTGGATCTGGGTAAATGAGAAGCTAACTCAAGCAGATCTTGAACAAACATCTTGTGCGTAGCTACAAGCGAGCTAGTAATCACAAAATCTATTCAGAATAAAAAAAATACTCTAGCCGCCCGAGTCACAAGTCCCTGTAAAAGAACAAATTCCTTTGAACCATCAAAGGAATACAAGTCAAATATTAAAAGACGTGAGTTGCATTTGTTTAGTTTCGTTTCATTTTAGGATAAAAGAAAATCCTAAACTATTATCGAAGCAGCTTTTTGTAAGTTGTTTCAGGGGGAAGGGGTTAAAGGAAGCTAAAAATCAATATCAGCAGACAATTTTCACTGATCAATTCCAAACCGAATTAGGCTTGCAACATGGCAACACAGTTAAGTAGCCATTCATAAACCTTATTGCAACGAAAGAGGTCTATAAGTGGACACCATCGTGTTATTGTTTGTGTACGTGTACTATCATTTTATTATTTTACAGTACTATCGACAACACAGCTAACTGACCATCGGTGCACCTTAAGTGCGTTGAAATAAGGTTCTATAATATAATATAAACACAGGATGGTCAGTTAACAGTGTTGTCGTTTGTACATATGGTGCTACTTTCCCGCACTAGTGCGGAAAAGAGCACTTTTCGTGCATATGTCGAAACTTTAAAGAGCCATATGTACAGTAAAACGTTGTACGATACACGTGCGAATAGGTAATTCGCAACTCGTGTCGATTTAAAACACTTCCTTCGGTCGTGTTTTAATTTATCACCTCTCGTTGCGAATTTCCTATTTTTGGCACTTGTATCGTAAATAACTATTTTGACTTCGGTCAATTTAAATCTAGGGTGGCCTAGCTAATTATTAAAAAAATTACATTGTACCATTTATCATTAAGTATTTGAATTGTTCCTGTTGCCTTATCATTATTATTTTTGTTTCTCGTGTTTGTTTCCATTTAAAATTGGATTTTTATTGATTATTCATTCTTGTTTTTTATTCTTATACACTCTGACGATCTTTTTGTGAATCCATGCTATTTTAGTTTTATGAAATGACATGTAAATTTTCAAAATGAAATAAAATAATCTAATCCAATCTATCGCGAACACAGCTAACTGACCATCCGTGCTCTTTATGAGCATTGTTATAAAGTTTCTCTACATACAATATGGTCAGTTAACTGTGTTGGCGTTTGTACTAGATGACGATACACGGACTTGCTGTTTTATTTGCATCGTTTCTTACAGTTGGAGGACAGTGATCTCGAAGAAGAGGATGAGACTGAGTCGCGGAGCTCCGAGGATTCCCTCGTCGAGCCAGACAACAAACTTGTTGGCGAGGTTGGTAATGGTATACGATTCTTATTGGATACTAGCTGCCCGGCTCGGCTTCGCACGGTTAGTGCGTAGGAATGAAGCATTTTCCCGCGGTAAAAAGAAGCCTGTGTTCATCAGGGATAACATCGGCTTCTAATGGTAAAAGAATTTTTCAAATCGGTCCACTAGTTTCGGAGCCTAGTCAATACAAACAAACAATCAAATCTTTCCTCTTTATAATATTAGTGTAGATTTAGGATAGCTGGTACGGTTTCCACCACTAGGTTTCTGTAAAAAAATAACATTTGGTACAAACTTTTATTGCCAACTGTATACCGTCATCAACTACTCATTGGGATTCCAACAAGCCCAAACTCAACGGGGTTACGTCAGTTAAGTACTGAATTCCCATGGCTACCTTCTGTCTCCATCATCAGATCAGCTTGATGGGACCATAATATTAAATTGTCATCCAAACTATATTTATACCCAATATTTCAGCTCAATCGGTTGAGATTGACTGGTTCAAAATTCAGTTCTAAGATTTCCACACTAACCTAACAAACGAACAGGTCATGTTAAATGAAAGCTTGTTAAAAATCAGCTCGTAAGTTCCCTTTTGGCCTTATAGCACACGATAAAGCACATAACACACGAGCCGGTTAACTGCCGCGCCACACGCGGCGTTGCGCGTTTCGAAACGTTCCTTTGACGCTGTATGTAAAACGCGTGAATTCTTGAGGCAGCGGTGCCGGGTATTGGTCGCGGGACGCATCCGTTACGTACGCGCGCAGCGGAACGCGGTGCTGAAGCGCCTCGTGTGTTCCGTGCCTAAGTACCTAGTTAGGGTTCCGCACCCAAAGGGTAAAGCGGGGCCCTGTTACTAAGACTCCGCTGTCCGTCCGTCTGTCACCATGAACCGTGATAGTTAGTCAGTTGGAATTTTACGCTATCACAACGAATACTAAAAAACAGAATAAAATTAATATTTAAGGGGGTTTCCATACAACAAACGTGTTGTGTTTGGCATTTTTATAGATAATGGTACGGAACCCTTCGTGCGGGAGTCCACTCGCACTTGGTCGGTTTTTTAATTAAATTTTCATAAAAAGAAACCCGTTGAGTTGAGAGAACGGATTCACGCGAATTTTCGCGAAGCATAGCGGCCCGGCCACCACATTGCGCGGTGGATCAAATCAGCTTCTTTTTACGAAACGTTAAAAACGCTCCGTTAAGTTGCGTTTAAACGGCGCGGGTTAGCACGATCCCCCGCGAGCCGAGCCGTCCGTGTAGATGCGGCTCGGCGAAATCCGAACGCGAGCCCGCTCGACTACACGGCGCGGCCGCGCGTGGGCCACAACATAGCGAGCTGTTGAACCGCGCCGTCCGCTTGTCCGTTCTACTATAATATGGATAAACGAAAACGCCTTGCTGTGCTCGGTGGTGAATATGAATTATTTTTATTCGATTAAATTTTAATCGATTCGCATTAAATTTTCTGTAAGTTGCCATTAAATTATCCTTCTTTTTCTTTGGTGATCTCTCTTATTAGGGAGCGATCAAATACCTAAACCTTGACAACAGTCATTAGCATAGAGATGTGTGCATTCTTGCAGTGATTATACGTCCATCACAGAATTTAGTTCTTATTCTTGTCCAAGCATGATGCACATTGTTGCGATTTTTGTGATTTAGTTCAGTCATGGAGTTCAATGAAGAGTTGAACCATTTCATTGTTTCACTCCATCTCGTAGAAACCCAATTCTTTAAATTAATAATCATTAAATGTTTATTAAGCAGAAACGTCCGACGATTATTCATTATATAATTTCGATAATAGTGGAAAATTGAAAAATTTAAATTATTAATTCAATTTATTATTTGCCGCTCGTGGCGAATAATTTTTCAATTTTCCACTATTATCGAAATTTTAAAATTAATAATCGACGCTAAAAAACTCAAAATGGGTGACTTCCTCGTGGCGCGCTGAATCACGAGCCGAGCCAGGCTCGGCTCGCGTGTTTGCGCGCCGTTTAAACGCCGCTTTATTATGGAGTTTGTAGGGATTACTTGCCTGTGACGGCACAATGAAACAACGTCCTTATTGTTAGTTTTTATGAATTTAAAAATCATAAAATATCGAACTTGAGTGAAAGATTGATACTTTTCGAGTATTTTCGTAATGTTTATCTGTTTCGAAACAAATATTAATTTTTACTATTGTCAAATACCATATTCGCGCAATGTAAAGCATCTTACGGATGTAATGCATAATAAGTTTCCGTCTATTTTCTCGGAAACGTCCGTATTTGTCATGCTACTTCAGTCACCCTCAGTACTTTTTGTACGGAGACTGACTGAAATAGCAAGACACGTTCGTACGTTTCCGTGAAAATACGATGGAAACTTATTATGCACTAGGTACATCTGTCCTTAACCTTCATCTTTCTCCAGCTGGAAGCGATGGGTTACCCGGCGGAGGAAGCCAAGGCGGCGTTGAAGCGCTCGCGGAACCACGTGAGCGGGGCCGTCGACCTGCTCGTCGCGGGCGGCGGACACGTCCACGAACGTAACTACATATTATCTGGCTTAGGCTTTGAAGGCGATATGATTCGACGCTCTTAGCAATCTGAGGGGGTGAGGTGCGCGGCAATCCGTGAAGCCGCGCCCGCGCACCCCGACCCGCTCGTCGAGCACGTGACCGCGCGGCAGCCATAGCACAGACGGGTACACACAGTATATAATAGTGATCGATCAAAGTTTATCCAATTATGTAACGGACACCCGACGGAACTAGATAAAGTTCTTAAATATATTACAGTTTTTTTTTAAAATTTTAATATTTAGTTTTTCAAAATAAAACCATTTACAAAATCACATATCCAAGAAGAACCCCGAAGCTACTCGCCTTAAGATCCATTCGGCTAGACCAGGGTACCTTTTAGCAGCTAACGACAATGACGCGGGCCGCACTTGTTGGTCATTTGCGACTATATCAGGCAAAAAGTACTTGTACAAAACAGGCAGAAAGGCCGCAAACAGGGGGTTCGCAGGCCGCCTGTTGCCGAACGCTAGACTGGACTATTGGCAAAAATTGTTCCATGATAGTCAAAACTGTAGTGTTTTATTTAGTAGTAGATTGTGTGCAAAATTGTATATTTACGGCGAGCGCGGCATCTTGTATCCGAAGTGAAGCGACAAATTCTACAGAATCGTGCAATCTTTAGCGTAGCGAGGGATTCAAGTGTTTACGCCCGTGACGAAAATATTTCCCACGCCTTCTATAAGAAAAAAATATATTATACATGGATATTAGGGAAGAACAGTGCAACTTTGATTCCTCATTTGGGCATCAATGACATGAAATCCCCGTCGTGGCGAATAATTTTTAGATTTTCCACTTCGATCGAAATTCATCAATGACCTGTTTCTGAGTAGGTGTGAAAAGATAGTTGGCCCAGCCCTTTGGATATCTAAACGTACAAAATTCGGATTTTTCGAGTATTTTGATCCAGGTATATAGCTACTACGCCTGTAAACCATATCTTTTGTATTTTGACTTTCGGGTCCGTTTCGCAGAGTCTGTCGCTATGCGAATATCTTTTCGACTTTAGTCATATGGGTCGTTCACTTACTTGTTCACAGCCATGGATACCGGGAACCCTTCGACCAGTGCCGCCCAATCCACCAAAAAGAAGGAGAAACGTGTTAAGAAAAAGCAGGATGATAAAATGTGAGTAGTTTTTTGTTTTTGTCTCTCGTACTCTTTTCGAGATTCCTCCACTCTGTACGCATGAACGCCGGCGCGTCGCGAAGGTAGTATTTCTATATCCATACTAATATTATAAATGCCAAAGTGTGTCTGTCTGTCTGTCTGTCTGTCTGTTACCTTTTCACGCTTAAACCGCTGAACTGATTTAGATCAAATTTGGTATAGAGATAGTTTGAGTCCTGGGGAAGGACATAGGATAGTTTTTATCCCGGAAATCATCCCCCAAGGGTGGGATGAAGTGGGAGGTGAAAGTTTGTATGAAGCTACGATATAAACGAGTTCCACGCGGACGGAGTCGCGGGCAGAAGCTAGTATTCTGTAAGTCAGTAGTCAGGACAATCATGAGTGATGTTGGAGAGTAACTGAAAGAGACATCCTATATACGTCCCACTGCTGGGCTTAGGTCTTCTTTCGTGGGGAGAGGGAATATGCATTAGTCCCCACGCTGGCCCAGAGCGGGTTGGGGACTTCACATGCACCCTTGAACACCTATGGGCCGTATTCATAAACGTTCAACAAACCTATTTTAGGTAAAATTCAGTTAACATTCGTTTGTCTTTATCTGACTTGGTAAAACTAGTACCCTTTGATATCCTAGATTAACGAAGAAACGTCGACTAAGACCTTTAAAATTATAATGTTACTAGCTTCCGCCGGCAACTTCGTTTGCGTAGACCCGGAATAAATACTATCCTATATTTTAATCCAGGCTATAAACTATCTTCGTGCAAATTTTCATCCAAATCGGTAAAGCCGAAGCGTGACTGAGTAACAAACGTCCAAACTTTCGCATTTATAATATTATGGTAGGATATTCTTGTATGTCATGTAAGGAGGACTGATGACCTGGTAAAGGTTGCGGGAGTCCGCTGGACGCAGGTGGCGCAGGACCGGTCATAGTGGCACTCTTTGGGGGAGGCCTATATCCAGCAGTGGACGTCTTTCGGCTGATATGATGATGATGATCGCTGCAAAAAGTCGCCGTGCGCGGCCTCCCTAAGAGGTATAGGTGAAAAACTTAAGAAAAGGACCTGAGGCTCTAGTATAAGTTTTACCGAAACAAAACGTTACGACCGCGTTTGCGTTTAGCTGTCAAATGCCATACAAATTGAGGGTAAAACGCAAACGCGATCGTAACGTTTTCTTTCGGTAAAACTTATACTAGAGCCTCTGTTGTATGTAGTAGTAGCGTATTCGAATAGACAATACATGTTTAAAATTAGAACACAAACAAAACAAATGTCTATTCGCACACATTACTCACACATACAACAGGTGACTTACTTAAGTTTTTCACCTATACTAGTTTTACTTATTTCAATCATAAAATGCTTTCCAAACATAACTATACATACTAGAGCCTTTGCATTCCAAATGGTTTTCATTGAATGCGCATGCCGATTAACGATCGATCCATGACGATTAAATTAATTAAAGGGTAAGGACCAAATTCTTGGCCAGATTAACTCGCTCAATTAAATTTTCTGTGAAAGTTTTCCGTTGTGACACGAAAATTAATCATACAATTCTATGGTTAGTTTTTGTGTCACGACGTTATCACTTCTTCGGTTTGTATGGCTAACTACCGACTATTAACCGGGCTAACTACTAGCCAAGAATTTGGTCCTTACCCTACACATAGGTCCATAGTAAATTGTGCAAGTATTAGGAGGTTATTAATTTAGTTATTATTACTCCAAAAGAAAGAAGGCAAAAAATATGCCTAGTGACGAAAATCCCATTCAGGTATCTTAAAGAATTACGAAGCTACAGCGGTTTTAATATTGCTGTTAGAGAGAGAAAACGCAAACAGTGTGTGACGTCACGTTACGGGATGCTGCCGGGGGGCCGCGTCGACGGCGGCGCCGAACACGATGGGGCGCGGCACGTTGCCATCTATTAGTGACGTCACAAACTACAAGCGTCAGCGTTTCATATGAAGTTGCGTTTTGCAAAAAGGGACAGAACATACCCCTTCTTAAAACGTTGGACACTTATAACTTCGTGATTGTTTAACCTTTTGCGTTGATTTTTTCTCCATTTGACTACATTTTTAATCCTTTTTCGAGAAAATATGACATAATTGATTATTTTATTTAGTGTCTACACCCGTATTATTCCAGAAAGCGAGAGCGTGAGTTGGCTCTGCACCGACTGACGTCGGCCATACAGAACGACGAGGACGACCATCTGGACTCTTCGCTTGTTGACGAGGAGTACTTCCTCGCGCAATACAAGTCCTTACTCTAAACGGTATACAGTCCAATTTCCCTTGCGATTCTTGAGTGCTTCTGACCGAGTTTTATTTGAGACGTGATTTATTCCTTTACCTCAACGGTATACGGTCTGATTTAGCTAGACACTTATTGTATCTCTGTTCTTACTGACTTTGCTTATCGACGTGGAGGAATTCCTTAACCCAATACAAGTCCTTTCTCTGATTAGCATACGGTCTAATTTCCCTTGTGTGAATAAGTCCTATGAGTAGGCCCATGGGCCTTAGGAGGCCATAAATGGAAGAATGTTAGTGTCCCAATTAAAAATTGGAAAAAGTATGCGTAAGGGCTTATGACTTCTAATGATCCATTGCTTGGGTCAGTATATAAAATTCAAATATGTTAATTATTATTGTGAAGCATCTTCAAAAAGAAAGTGCTTCATCGTTTTATTTATATTTTTGTCCATTATTCTATATCGTTAACTGTTGAACAGATTTACATTTATTTTATTTTATAGACTTGTTTTTAGTAAGAATGTGTGTGTGTGTGTTAGAACCTATACGCTTTTTGTGTTATACGTCTATGGTTATACACTTATAACCACATATTTGATTTTGGTAACTTACTGTTATAAACTCGCATAAGAATTTAATTACTTAGCCATCATAAAGTCATAATAATCCTACTAATATTATAAATGCGAAAGTTTAGATGTTTGTATGTTTGTTACTCAATCACGCTTAAAGGGCTAAACCGATTTGAATGAAATTTTGCACGAAGATAGTTTATAGCCTGGATTACGATATAGGATAGTTTTTATCCCGGGTCCACGCGGACGAAGTCGCGGGCGGAAGCTAGTATAGTCATAATTATAGGTGTGTATTTTATCATAGTAGACCCACGAAAATTTTATTATTTAGAGTTTCGTGGTTTTCGTAAAACTATATAGGTTTAGTGAAATGAAAATTGAAATATTAAATATTTTTGGGTCCTTTTCATTGAATGAGAAATCACATATTAACTGTTTGGAAGCTGTGTCGATAATCTAAATAAAAATCAGTTCATATTTCGAAAGAAGAGGTGAACTATTTGAACAACTTCATTACAACACACCAGCTATGAATCGTAGTGACGAAGGCGAAAAATTAACTTGACAGGAAACTAGTCCTAAGCGCCACTGCTTTAAATGACGTCAAGAATGATCTATCGAATTCTATAGAATTTTATGCAATCTCCAGGCAAGTTTTTAGGCTCTTACGTCACCCTTGGTCATTAAAGTGACAAGTCAAATACCAACAAACCGTCCACTATTGATTATGTATCGATGTAAGCACTTCATTGTACAAACGACAACACTGTTAACTGACCATCCTATGTTTATATAGAACCTTATTACAATGCACTTAAGGTGCACCGATGGTCAGTTAGCTGTGTTGTCGATAGTACACAATGACAGGTTATAGAGTCGGCATCAGAAGTAGCTAAGCAAAAAAACACGCTCAAAATGACCAACACAGATCCTTATTCCCTTGTCATTAGAGTTCGTATCTAGATCATTTTGAGCACTAGAACTGCTTAGCAACTTCTGGTGCTGACTGTACATAACAAAGTTGTTATCCCTATAAGCTCCTCCAGCTGATCTTTAAGGTATTTAAGTGGAAAAATGGCATGCTGAATATGATGTGAAATCAAGGAACTGTTTAAACCTAATACACATTTAGGAAATAAACCTCATAATATATCACGAAACATATTGACATGAGATATCTCAACGTGCATTTAATGTGTGTGAATACAGGATTGAGTACAGTAAGCTAATAATATGGATTCAAAAACCATATGAAATGTCCGTGACTGGCAGTGTATTCCATTTCATTGTGAAATGTCCGTGACTCGTATTGTATTTCATTTCATTGTGAAATGTTCGTGACTGGCATTGTATTTCATTTCATTCTGAAATGTCCGTGACTGGCAGTGTATTTCATTTCATATTCTATTTTAGGTCATTCTTAAGGATTAGGATTTGAACATCTTGACAATGCCTTCTCTTTACATTTTAGAAGTGGTAATATTCATAAAAAAGAATCCAGCGCTGTTTACAAAAGTCAATTACACTAGCGAACGTTTGAGGCAAAGATTTAGGGAGGATTTATGCCCAGCTCTTGGAAAAACCGCTTTGATTCACAAAAGTGTGTGCTCTCTTGCGATACGGACTCATACTCTACTACCAATGGAATATAAACTGAGGCTCTAGTGTAAGTTTTACCGAAACAAAACGTTACGACCGCGTTCGCGTTTAGCTGTCAAATCCCATAAAAAGGAGGGTAAAACGCAAACGCGATCGTAAAGTTTTGTTTCGGTAAAACTTATACTAGAGCCTCTGTTACCAATACCACTTCGGAGACATAAATTAATAACCCTCCTTACGATTAAGTGTTATTATTCAGTGCTCGATTATCTAAATGACGACCTAAGTTGTTTGTAATTATTTCTGACTATTATTATTTCATTGTTAATTTAATTATCTTAATATGACATCATCTATATTATAATTTCATAATTTTTCAATTAATAGAACCAATGTTTTTTTACGCCAATTGGCAAAACAGATTGCAACACGAAGAATTGTAAGTAACATCCCTGTATTTATGCAGCCATCACCTATGTTTCACGAATAAAACACTTGACTTGACTTACAACAAGCATAATATAATAAAAAACAGTAAATTATTGTAGAAAATCGAATGAATCGTACTGTCATTCGCCCGACTTTCTGTACATCTTCGCCCATATGTGTGTTATGAAATAAATACTATTGACAAATGCTTAAGTTTTATTTCTAACCAATGTCACATGTTCACAAAATTAATTAATAAAAAATGTCGCGTTAACGTTCTTAAGTTATATTTATATTATACCTGTACATAGCCGTTTAAGTCTCAGGAGAAACATGTTGTACTCGCCGTGAGCGGTAATACGCAGTCCAAATACCTGGCATCTGAGACATTCTTTGGCCACAACGCTGACCACTGCCGAACAGCATTACGCTGAGTTGTGACCATTTCGTGGCAAATGTATGTGTCTACAGTTTGTTTTTAATGTATATTGTTCACAAATAAATATTTACTTTGTTTTACCGCCCTAGGTGAGTACCGTACTATTGTCACACTTTTGCTTTTAGTTTATCCATTATTTAATATAAAAAATGCGAAAGTTATTTGGTCACATTTTCATGTCTTAGCGGTAGTTTGTGATGATCTGCTGAAAACGTCCCGTTACTGGTTAGCAATCAACTCAAAAAACACCGTGTCCCCCTTGACATACTCAAACTTGTCCAAACTTGTGTGGGGTATGAAGACGTATTGCCTCTTCAGCTGCGTGACGGATTTGTCAAGTGTCTCCGTGGAGCGGGTTTTCTCGTCGGTCGAGTCATAGTCGTGACGCTTCGAGGACGACTTACGACGCAGTTGGAGGGACTTCACTATGTCCATGGCCTGGAAATAATACGGATAATTCGATGATTACTGTTGTTGCGTTGAATAATAAATTCAGCGATCAGAGCAATAGACGATCAGCGCATTGGGACGTTGTAACGGCTTGTTGCCGCGCAAACAATAGCTTGATGATGAAGGCGAGCTGTTCCGTTGTTCATAAATCATCAGTATTTAAATCTGCAATAACAAAGCAGGCAAATATATCGGACACGTAACGCCCCTGGAAATAGAGTCGTGTCAAATATTTATGCGGGATTTCTGGTAGCAGTTCTTAATGCTGGTGACTTTACAAAGAATACTGAGGTGGTTTCATGATAAAAGGGACGTTTCAAAAGTCTCGACATCAAAGGCTATGTGACATCAGCGAACGGATAAACCATAGAATGCGAGCTCCTTACAAATGTCTACCCAAACACGTGCCTAAAAACCGGTATGTTCGAACTAAACGGCTGCCTGGCACCGTTCCTCCCTCCCCGTATAATGGGTAAAGGCACCCATTCTGTGGGGCCCTTTTGCGGCGCTTAGACTTCTATGGTTTTTCGTTCGCTGTGTGATTCATTCATTATTACTGTCCGAAATAGAAATAAAAAAATGTTTATTTGCATAAGCACACACTACAAAATGGTACAAAAATATAATAAGATACAATAACGCATCGTGTGCCAGCAAAACGGAACAAGCTCACACTGCTTAGCATGGAGGTTGCAGCGCTGATGCTCAGCCTGCTCCTTACCAGTGACATCCAACCACACACAGAATATCCGATACAACAAAAAAAAGACCGGGTTGCACTCTGGGAGTGCCGACAGAAATGAAAATTTGAATATTAACGTTGTGCATTTTTGATATTTGATGATGATGAACTGACATCATCAACTATCGATAATCGTTTGTAAAGTGAACGTGAATCGAATCATTGAATCGATTCAAATAATAACGGTAACAACCGATAGGTATGTCTCGCAACTAGAAAGACGTCAAACCGTCCCCCCGATCTCACCTTACGCATCTTACGGTCACGTGACCTCTTTCGAATCTCACCTTACGAAATCTGCGGCGATTTAAAAAAAAAATCCCCATCCCAAAAAGTGCACAGCGCCGCTAAAGAAGTTTTTCTCATCAAAAACTGGCTTACTTGACTCCTGTTATTAGGCTGGTCTCTCAGCACAATGTTGACGGGAATGTCGCAGGGCCACTCGAGCAGCGCGTCGTAAGGGCCGCCGACTAGACGCATTGTGCAGGTGATGTGTCGCCCTTTCCATTTACCGATGCCGTTGAGGTTCAGTTCAGCCTGTAACGTCCACGTCAAGTCAGCCACCATCTTAGATACTTCTGGCCAGAGATCATTTCGCAAAGCAAGGCAAAAATTGTGATTTAGTTGGATATTATTCTAGCTTATAGTGATAATCATCCGGTTGCCCTCGTGACCTCGGTTGCCCTCGGTTGACCTCTGACCAGAAATATTCAAAATGGTGGCCAATCTGGCTGCGATATCGACCACCAATGTCGAATGAAAACAACCTATCATTTTTTGATCCATACGGGACGCCATTTCATAACAACTTGTATCATAAGTAATTGTGTCTCTTTGCTGTAAAATATGCTTTTAACTTTGTAATACAAGTTAAACGTTGTTACGAAATTAGCCATAGCTCTTGTAATATATATATTACCTTAACTGACATTAAACGACCATTTTTTTTGGGTACCTTTAGAGTGTAGCCGTATTTACTGGTTCGGAACAGAGGGCTGGTGAGTACAGTGTCATTTGCCTTGGCGTCCTTCATTCGTTCCGTGAAGTTGTCGATCCTCCAAATTAGGTGTCCTGCAATAAACAAATTCATATAAGATGAACTTGATTAATGAGAGATTTAGTGCCTATTTGCTTCATGCTTGGATTTTGGAGGTCTTCAAGCTTACTCATATTGCTTACTTACCATCATCGCTTCCGAACTCAGCTCGTTCGAAGCCCACCCTAGCCTGGAAGTCAGCCAGCTCACTCCTCATCTTCAAGTATGATTTGGTGAGGGCCCGCATGTCTCGCGCAATGATGTCCACGCGGGCCGCCTGATCAGCTGTCTCTGTGCGAGCCTGCGTGGTAGCTAGCTCGAGGACTGCTAGTCGTTCGAATTCCTGGGCATGGGTTGTTTTCGTTAACATTCTGATAGTTCGATAACGGATTTAGAAGAGGAATTGTAGGCTGCGCGAATTTGTTCCACGCGGAATAATTTCCACTGTTGTCATGGGACAGCGGTTCCTGGACCCCTGCTAGGCTGGACTAGACAGTGGAAAGGTGTTTGTCGTGTGTGTATTAGCCGTACTTATAAGTCTATGGTAGTGTATTGATGTGTAGGATACAGCAACTTATCATAATGGACCTTTAACAAGCCTCTTCAGCAGTAGCTTTGGAACCCAGGGTCTTGTCCCATGATACAGCTAAGATGTCACATTATTTATTACCGGTCTCTCATGTGCAGTGTTCTGCAGCTGCGCCGTGACTGCCGCCAGCTGCCCCAGCTGCGCTGAAGACCTGCGCGCCTCGATTAACTCCTGTTCTAGCACCGCACGGTTCTCGGCGTTGCGCGCGCGCTCCTCTTCAACCGTCTGTCTTATATACTCGATTACTTCCTCTGGAATTGAGAAGACTATGTCAATTTGGTAAAGAAAACAAGGTGCTTAATACTTATACTCTTGGTAACCCAAAGCTTTCAAATTTGTAATTCAAGCAATTGGATCGAAATGTATAACCGTGATTGTAAGCAGCAGCGTGGAAACTTGCTAAATGTCGCTGTTTAGTGACTTCGTGAGGACCTAAACTCCGTCAAGTCAATTATACTTAAAGCAGGTCAAAATACCTGGCCCTTCATTTAATGGCAATGAGTCGCTAACATAGATTGAGGTTGGATTGATCACTCACCAAGCCTGTTAACTGCTCGAATCCTGTTGTCGTGCTGCGTCAACGCTTTCTCCAGCAGCTCTCGTTCTTGTTGCTCGTGGACTAAACTGCTAACAGTGCTCTCAAGCCGCATCGCTGTTGTCAGCTGCTGACTCTGGAGCTCCTGTAAGATGTGATTCACCAAAAGTTTAGATTAGCGAGATGAAAAAGATTTTGAACCGAGTCCTTGGACTAGGCAAACCTAATTACGTGTTTTTTGTGTCGACCATACATATGTACCTACTTTACAACAGAGCATGGATTCAGACTCATTTGATTACTATTTTGAATTAAGAAATAAAAAGGGCTTACTAGAGTCTCATACAAACAGTCCACCGTCAAACTGTGCAAACGGTTTTGTATCTTAAGAAATAAATAAATATACACTATATGTATTTGTCTTGTCAGTTGATTATTTTTTTACTCAGATATGCGTTGGAAGTTTGATACCTGTAACGCGATTTGCACATTGGCCAGGTCGTGTTTAAACTGCGCGGCCCAGTTGGCAGAGCGTTCTGCCTCATCATCCACAGCAGCCCGCAAAGATACCACGGTGGAGAGGAAGTGCTGACTACGCTCTTCCATTATCACCAGTTTGGAGCGAAGAGTCTCGACGTCTGAGGATTGCACGTCTCGCTGATTGACTTCATCTGTGATGACTAGTCTGTAACATCATTTGCCATATTAGAGGCAACACCCTTAGAATCTGGGAAAATTCTAGAGAATGACGTGCTGCCAACATTGATGTCAATGGAAGAAGTTTCTTTTATTCATTCTATTCTTACTTTTACCTCCAAATACATCGTTGAAATGACAGTGAACTTTAAAACTTAACAAAACCTATTGAGCTGACAAGTGGCCTTGAGATAGGTCATATTACAAAATGGTCAGACATCGTTGGGGACAGCATGCACCGTGGAGTCCATATCATTCCGCAAAACCATATCACATCTAAAGTACTTAGTCCGTCTCCAAACAGTGCGACCCCTATCGATGACGACGAGGAAAAAGATCTAGAGCTCTTAAACTTTGGAAATCTTTGCAATGAATACTCACTTGATATTAGCGACTTCCTTTTCTAAATACGTGACGCAGTCGTCTAGCGGTACAGCTCTAGGCGACCACGTGTGGTTCTTTATCTGTTCTGGAGGCGAAAGATCAACGTTGCGAGCATGCGAGGTAGATGACGTGGAGCGATTCTGAAACCATCACTATGTCGCACTAATATCCCAATATATGACGTCGTTTATGCAAAAATCCGTGCATAAACGGGACCTATTTCATGTTTTATATTTCTTTATAACAGCAGCAACATTCGCTACTTGTAGGTTCATGTACAGTTAGGAACCTACTAATAGCACAGTAGATACGAGTAAGTATATGGCTATAAACAGTAAAATAAATCCGTACAAACGCCCGATGCGACGCACTCACACAGACACGCGTCGATACACTAAACTTAAGTTGAAGTCGGAGTAGTCGGCGGCACATCAGTCCGTGTGCCGCTATCATAGAATTGGTTTTAAAGGAGCGCAGATGTAGAAAGGTCTTAAGCGATATGGGTATTAGGTAAGTATATGTCTAATCTATTACGATACCTAATTGTTTATTGGGTACCTTTTCCATCAACGGACATTCTTTTACATGGGTTTCCTTGTGCTTCCTCTGTATCCAAGCGCCACAGCGAAGCGGACACTGCTCCAGAATGCTCCCGCATAGCTTCAGGTGACTCTGGTGGGGACAAGTCAGCTTAGGAAATGTAGGTACACCGACTTCAATACAATACAATATTGTGTATTAGTCACCAGTCAAATGGTTAATGTAAACAGTAATAAATAACAATAATAATTAATTAGGTCAGTTATGTGCTCAGTGGTTTAAGAAACTCCTCTACACTGTACAGAGTTAAGTCTTGTCGCCAGTTGCGTAGCTTCTGCTTAAATGCGGCGGTGATGTCGCGTTCACATGCACTCCGTGCAGCCTGGCAATCAGCTTGACATGCAGCCCGGTAAGCAGCCCGTGCACTTTTGCGGCTCAAGCAGGCTGTTCACACGCTCGCGGGCGTGCTTGTCATGCAAACATGGGAGTTTTTTTATCTTTGGAATATTTATTCTAGGGGGTCTCATATTGTTGGGTCCCCCCACCCCCCCAGAAAGAGCAAAATTTCTTGGACCATTTTTAATCTTCTGATGACTGCAATTCCGACATGTTTACTTATGCACGCGAGCATGTGAACGGGTACACAAGCACGAGCACATTCACCCTTTCATCTTTGTCAAAAAACCGACTGTCGCCCCGATCGGCGGCATTCACGAGCACGGGCACGGGCGCGTGCACATTCAGGCTGTTCACACGCTCGTGCCCGTGCCCGTGCACGTGAATGTCGCTTTGAACGCGAGCATGTTAACGCGGCATAAGAGTTGCATTTCCGACCGCTGCGGACAGTCCATTATAGATAAATGGACCCATTATGTAGGCTGATCTTGCAGACTGCCAGTTTGTGCTTAGGAGTGATAAGGAGGTAGTCATACTTATTACTACGAAGGGCTTCAAATCAATAGGTACCCAAATCGCTTCAGCTTCATCTTTCCCACGACTTCTCCAGGATCCCGTCATCAGACCCTGGCCTGATGACCACGGGACCACCTGGGAAGGATACCCTTCCCTTACTAACAAAAAAAGAATTTTCCAAATCGGTCCAGGTGTTTTCGACTAGGTATACCTACATATAAAGATTCCGACGAATTAAGAACCTCCTCCTTTTTTGAAGCCGGTTAATATGTTTGGGTGCCGGTTAATGTACCGGCCCAATAATAGGCGTCCACAGGATCTCTGTTTCTTTTTAACTAATGCAAAAAGAGAGAGAGAAAGATAGATGGACGCGGATTATCGGGCCGTACATTAACCGGCACCGATTTAATTACATGTCAAACGTGATTTGCATTGCAAAGAAGGTTATCCGCCCGATCCACAATACATGTAGGCATGTATTTGTGTCATATATGTTTGTGTCGTCGCGATTATCTCAATTTCCGCGTATGTATGTGGTTATCGGCTAAATATGTGTTCCTAATAAGATGTTGTAGTCAGCCTATGTAGCTGGCGGTCCTGTATTCAAATTCCGGTAGGAGCATAGCAAACAAGCGTACAGCCCGCCTGATAGTAAGCGGACACCGCAGCCTATGCATGCAACTCCAAAGGAGTAACATGGGCCTTGCCGACCCTTGATATGTTTGAGGGTTCGCTGAAGGAACGAATTCCCTCGCTCTTAACACAACGCACCCTCGGGAGCTCTGGCGACCTTGCTCACCACCAGGAACACAACACTACTACTATAGAGCAAGTTTAGTGTTATTATGGCTATGGTCTGCAAGGCGGAGGCACTTCCCCAGTTGGACTGCTCCAAATTCGAGCGGGATGACATTTCGCTGTGCCCTACCTCACCAAGCACAGCAGGCCAGGTGGCGCGGGACCGGTCATTGTGGCACTCTGAGGTAGGTCTATGTCCAGCAGTGGACGTCTTTCGGCTGGTATGGCGATGATGTAGATATGTGTGTGTGACGAGCATGAGCAATTATTTTAACATACCTGCAATTGACCCAATTCGAACAACTCGTTGCAGAAATAGCATGCGCTATCTTTTGTTTTCTTATCACTGTCGATTGCACTCATTTTGTCATTTATCTCGATAAAGACGCAATTTTATAATAGTTCCACTATTGGATATATTGCACTCGGTCCTTCCGTAGTTATGGACGCTGATTAACAATACATATTTGATGTATAATTTCTTTTCATAACATAATTTACTTTGTTTACAATTTAGGTAACAGTTCTAGCTTAGTTTTTGGCGACGATTTCTTATACTTTTAGACATAACTTGAAGAATTATCCAAAAAAGCAGTATGTAAGATCACACCTCGTGATACAAACACAATTACAAATATGAATGTTCAAATTATAAACCACATCGCACACACTGATAGACAACCAATTTTCCTCAAACAAATTCGAAACGGTTCACTTTAATAGCGAATATAAGTATTATCCTTTATTTTAACTGAACAATAGCACATACGCGCATGCTAAAACTGACAGGTTCTGCGTGAATCATGGGTATCAGATAATGTTATCTCTCATTGATATTTGATACGGGGCGTTGCTGATAACGATGGACTACAGAGCATAGGGTTAGGTTGGATGTAAATATTTTGGCGGTTACGTATTGTGCCATATTTAGAGCATCTTTGACCTTTGCTTGAATATACATACATCTTTATCTTCCAGCTAGATGACGAATAGTTGGGGCTTGGCCAGAGGCGTCTCTAGCCCATGTAGCGCCCGTGGGCAAACATTGCTCTAGCGCCCCCTAGTAAGCGCGCGTTCAAAATAGAATGGTAGCGGGCGGAGCTCGGCGCCCCCTAGGACCACTGCGCCCGTGTGCAACGCACACCCTGCACCTGGCACCTGCATAGGCAAAGACGCCTCTGGGCTTAGTTGCAAGGTACCAACGAGACGCGGGTGGGTAATGACACGGCCACCTGGTATGGTGGTCAGCTGCGAAAATGGTTAATGAGCTGATAAGCAATAAGCAGTGAAAAAGCAGTCCTTAATCAATGGCGTTTGGGTTACCAGGACGTGAGGGGTCTGGCCTACCTGTAAATATCACCAAATAACCATGTGATATGGCGAGATTGTCAGCCGCCATCAAATAGGCACTACCCTAGCATTGGACGGCCGCGGCACTGGTACAGAGGGCCGAAGGTGCAAAATCCGGGTGGACTTCTGACTGGGTAGCAGTGTGCGGGAAACCGGCATTCTAGCGTGGTACGAAAAGCAAATGGGGAACTAAACCACCGACATCCACACACCACACGACACGACATCGATAACCAGGACATCGTACTGTTATGATGCCCTCTATTGAAGAACTAGCGATGGCGTCTACTACACCAAGTACCAACAAGAGCTGAGCACTTAAATTATGATGGTACCTTAGGTTACTTTGATTCGGGAGGCGACTTTGATCTAATAGATTTTTCTCTGTCAAATCATTGTTTTTAGTTCTGGGTGAACTGTGGCAGTGACTGTATTAGTATTCTATCTTGCTGTTCCCGATTAAATCTTCAATCAATTTCAAATAGTTCTGCTTCTATACTACACTAGCGACCCGCCCCGGCTTCGCACGTGTACTATATTATATTAAGCATATAAACCTTCCTCTTGAATCACTCTTATCTATTAAAAATAACCGCATCAAAATCTGTTGCGTAGTTTTAAAGATCTGAGCATACATAGGGACAGACAGCGGGAAGCGACTTTGTTTTATACTAATATGTAGTGATTCTAAAATTCTAAATTATCAAAGTAGCCCGATTTTTTCCTAAAGGACGGTACCCCGATTTACGGTACCTAGAGATTATTTAGTGTGGTCGTCGTTTTATAAAACTGTAATTTGAATCTTCTACCTTGGACGGAGAGTTCCTATATAAATGGACTATTTACTTTAGTGCAATTCGGCCTCACTAAACAACTCAAATAATCTCAAGTCCCTCGCATGTCAGACTAGTTCGATAATATTGAAGCGCCTAGCAATATAAGTGCGGCAGGAATTCTACTTGCATGTATAATTTGCTTTAAATATGACATTAGCATCAATACTATACAGGATGAATTTTTAATGAGTGTCCAAATTCAAGTATAAGTTTGATTCTTTAGCAAAAATTATAAAATACGTGTTTATTTGTTTCATATCATTCAGTACTAAAATATTTAGCACCTCAGCGGGTAGTAAGGGTTAACACGGCACGCGTCCCCCTCCCCAATTAATATAAGATTATTATTTTGGGATGGACAATTTATAATTTAAAAAATACCTACCAGTTTTTGTTCAAAAATGGAGTCTATTAGTGATACCAAATGCCTACAAAAAATTTGGACACTCATTAAAAATTCACCCTGTATAGTGACGTTGACAAAGCCAGTTAATGGTCTTCGGCATGCATATTTTATTTCGACAACTGAATTCGACCGTCCGCTCACTGCCCTAAGCAAACTGGGGTTCTCCATCGGAATAAGAGAGTAGTTCGTCCTCTGTGCTGCAAGATCCAATGGCAGGTTTCCCAAAAAAATACCTCCAATTCTTGGGATTTGGTACGTACACGAGCGGGGTGCAATTTGGATGCAATTCCTATAGGAGAAATGCCTATGTTTTTGAACTCTTGTTTTCTTGGGACGGATATTTTTGTCGGTCGGTATTGATTGGTGCCGTTTTGTTATACGCTACAGCAGAATTAGCCCGCAGACTAACTTAAGCATGCAATGGCAAGGCTCATTATTTTGTAAAAAAGTCCAGTGATTTTAATTTAGAAAGAAAAAATATATATATTTGGTGTGATATCATGTTACATGTGTGTCTTACAATTGGAATTCACCAAAATGGATGCCACTCAGCATAGGCCACCAGCAATACATGCTAAAGGCGCTGGTTTTCAGGGCACCCAGAGATATACAGATAAAGATCTTAATAATTTACCAACCTTTAATGTCGCTTTGGTTTGCCCCATGATAGGGAAAGCTGTCCTATAAAACCTTAACGTAACCATGCTATACACGTACTGAATCCTAAACGCAGTGACTCAGAACTCTACCTATGTAACGACTATTACGAAATAGTGTAATACTTTACTCTATTTACCCGACTGCCGACTGGCGCAGAATGATACTGGTACCTGTTGTACTAGGTACCTGTTGTCCCTAGATGTGCTCAGAATGTTTAGACCAAAGGCCAAAATAGAACATGTTTGGTAACCAGCTGCATAATATAATCTGTGTTTGGTACCGAATCACTGCCTAAAACTCCCCGCTCCTACTCCACTCACGTCTCGAGATAAAAGCCATGAAAGTGGCCTGATGAAATTAAACTTTGTATGAAGGAACTATTGAGGGTGCTGTCACGACCCCCATGAAAATCTTGTAACTACATGAGAAAACCGAGAAGTCCATTTCCATCCTGCAAAAACGGGCAAAATAGGGCGACGTTTTTTGTTCCAAAATGGAGGCGAATTGTCAAAGGTCGCCATCAGTTAAAGGTACCCAAAATGTACACTGTACACTATTTACGTGGGGATCCACGTAAATAGTGTGCATGGATATTAACTCAGCCCAATAGCTGTGCTATAAAATGTTGCTGACTTACGAAAACGCCACGCAAACACTATGTAGCAAATTTAAACCTATGAAATGCAGGGCTGTTGTTCTGAACGCGCTCATGCGCCTCACCTCACACGTCTCGCCTAAAGAAACTAGACCTCTGATTACTATTAGTTACTACGAATCGCCGCGTCAAGATATAGTTGTCGGTGAAGGGTAGGGTAAGTTTAAACCTAAACTTGGTGTGCCCCGCTATTCTGTATATAACTTATTTTTCTTTAAGTTACATGACACGGATAGCGGGATAGAATAGCGGGGCTGACCAAGTATCACACCACACCTTTATTGATAGAGGTAGTTTATCATCAAAGAACTGTCCCAGTCCTTATAGCGCACTCGTTTCTGTTTTATTTATAGCGTAAAGAGGAGCTGCAGGGCACCAACGGAGTTTCAAGTGAGGGATAGTGAACGGATATCAGCGTCGGTGGTTAACTGTGAATATCGAATAAGCGGTCCACGATCAAGTAGCCGCAGCGTTATCACTATCAGGGCCTAGTAGATTGGACGGTGGGACGGGCTTCCACTTAAAAGCTTCATTACCCTCATGCCCTCATGGCGACATGGCGATCAATACCACCATTAAATAGGTATTCCCCTGATACCTGCATCGCATACGCTTCAGTATTGGCAGGACGCCGAGGAAGCGGGTTCCGGTTAGCTGTTTTAGTTTTCACCGCAAACGTAATGGGCGGGTTAAATCGGTCATTATCATTGGTCATTCATTGAAGCCAAATGGAGAAACCATCACATTAATAGTCCCTGTAGAGTTATGAGTGTTTAGTTCTCCACCGAGAAGAGCTTGGCTCTTAAATTTAGGATGGTATGAGTGAGGAGTCGGACGCATAGTCGTGGATTGAACGATTTACAGTGTAGATTCTACACAAACCATAGTTAATCACTATTCAATTAAGGAGGAAAAACGTGACTTTTCCATACAAATGTTTTCCAGACGAGTACTTAATTACAAAACATTTTAAGTAATCGTTTTTTAAATCTAGTCAATCATATAACCCAATTACCGCAAAATTAACAAATCATTAAATAGCCATAGATAATTTTTGTATTACTTTTGTCACACAACCAAATAGGTAATGATGATAATAAAATAAAGTAGACATTATTAATAGCAATTTTATGGATTTAGTTAATTTTCATGAATTATATTTGATTGACTGTTAAACAATAATAACTCGTAACATTAAAACTGTTTTGTAATTAGGTTAATGAAAAACTCTTGTATGGAAAGTTCACGCTCTCGTTTCACCCTGAACTGTGGTTATTATTGCCTAGGCAACACGGCACGATTAAACAACGCGACTGGTACGTGGCCTAAGTTTACAAAACACGCCAAACTTACACGAGCCATGATTACATGACGAGTGACTCGGGTGCTGTACTATCGACAACACAGCTAACTGACCATCGGTGCACCTTAAGTGCATTGTAATAAGGTAATAAACACAGGATGGTCAGTTAACAGTGTAGTCGTTTGTACAGTCGGTCGGCATCACATGCGAGGGTGCTCAAGAATGCTTCAACCGTATCAGATATTTGAGAGCTATTTGTAGAGTAGGTGGTACCTACTTGAGGATAAAAATAAGGTAATCGTAAACACATGGAGAAAAACTTTTTTCCTGAGACTTATTTGTGAATAATAAATAGTAGATTTTGTCTCAAGAGAGCCAAATTATATATTTACGGCGAGGGCGGTATATTGGATCCTCAATGAAGCGAAAGATTGTCCAAAAGAATCTTGAGCGTAACTTTTCTAACAAGAACATGGAAATCCCTGATTTCTTAACAAGATCAAATGTGTGCTTTTATCCCTGCTTAGCAGCAATTACTCTTTTCTGAATAAGTAGTAGCTGCTCGTCCGGAAACGTTCGGGTTTTCCCGGTCAACGGGTGCGAGAAGGACAGCGGCTACTCTCTGTTAGCCGGACACAATCGACGCGCCGTGAGCGCGCTGACGCGTTCGCCGGCTGATATACCCTCCACGTCCGCTTTTGCCTTCCCCTCAGCACATTTTCGAACGAAATCCAACGATTTTAACAATTTTTTTCGATACCTTTCCACCGATATTTTTGCATGGCTATTTTTTTGGGGCTTACATATTAATTAATCTCGCGTCAGAAAAAAAGCTAATACAGCTGAGCCCACATGAAAATTATTATTATTTTGGTATTTTTAATTAACGGTGGCAACCCCTTCCCACCACCCGATCGATTTAAAAAAAATTTTGGGTGCACTGGGAATACAGAGCAACTGTTTGAAAAAAAAAATTAAAGTTTAAAATTACTATTTTTTTCTTTTTTTTCTCCACCCCACTACACCCGCACCCACCGCCCGCGGCCTGCCAGCACGAAGATTATCGGAGAAGGTTGTTCAGGGAAGTAGCTAACGGAGTATTAATACAGCTGAAGCCACGTATGACCGACTTGGTCGCTAGCTCTTAGACCAAGTATATACTTATCCCAATAAGTGGGTATGAAATGATATGAAACCTTAAAGGTATAAGGGAGACTGAATCAAAATTTTCCAGTAAATAATCTTACAGTTGAATCCTGAACTTAGTGAGGATTTAAGCAACGTTGCCTGAGTGTGGTATGCTGCTGGTATGTCATTCTGTCTATTCGTTTCCATATAATGCTCCACTTCAGACCAATATTCTTAAGTTATTTTACTGACTGAAAAAAAACCCTTGTGAGTGTTTTCACACTTGTGTTTTCAGCTGCAAACAATTGCTAATTTATTTACTTATATCTTCAATAGTTACCAGGTAACCGCCGATTTGCCTATTTCATTCAAGTAATACTAACAAAAACCAGCAATGAAACGTTTGTTTGTTCGGGCCGTTGTAACGTAATGTTTTTTGACGTGTAGGTATACTCTAGCCTAAAAATAGACGGACAATAAGCAGTGTACACGCAATAAGAATATTAGGCACCTGGGCGATTACTCCATTTGTTTAATTGTAAGAAAGAGATCCCTAAGATATCGCTTTTGTTTCACGGCTCTGTCAGATTTACTGTCATTCAATGGTAAATCGTCAACACAAAACGACCATTTTGTAATTGGACCTAAAGTAATACCATCAAAATTGAATTTGGTGAAAATGTAATTGTGTCTAATACTTTTTTATGTCAATTTATTTTCTTGTTCAAAATGAATCTAGACCAAATGGAATTCTGTACAGTATGAAATAGGTCCATATATAAACGTGCAAATTGAATGTTGTCTAATTTAAAATATTATCAAAATTGTATATGAAATCTACTATTTTATACAAAATGCATAAGGGTGGAAATAGATTTTGGGTCAGTGAGGGCTGCTACCAGATCCCGTGTTGCTAGGCGAAAATGGTCTTAGGAGACCTTACTTCGATATTAAATTAACAAGTTGACGGAGGACCATCTCGATTTTTTTGTGATACGACACAGAAATTCCCCATTCAAAATGGCATTACATATTGGATTGTCGTATTGCTCGGTTTTGAATGTTTGTGTTGCGGCAGTAACGGCCAGAGACGTAACCGCCTGTAGACGGGTATTCATGTCAAACGAATACTAAGACCTGTGTTACGGCACTAACGGCCACAGGCGAAACGAACAGAATATTTGTATGCGAATCGTCCGGCTACAGACGTAGTGCCGCAACACGCGGTCTGTCAATGTGTGCGTGATGAAGGTAACTTGTGTGCACCAGTATGAGTGCTTGCTGTGGCACTGGCGGGTTTGTGTTACAGCCAAAAACGGCACAGAGTCATAAACTCCCTATAAATACTATAATAAATATTCGGCTGTGGACGGAGCGCCACTTTTAATGAAAATTAAATTCCCGTCTACAGACGTAATGCCATATTACGAGGGTTTTAGTTTACGTCTCTCGACGTACTGTCCGTGAACGTGTTAATAATGAAGATAGGCGTTTACAGATTTTGGAAAAAACATACAGGGTGCGAGAAAATGGTCATTTTTGACAAACTTTTTTTTGATGTTAATCGATCCCATTCCTGTCCAGGATCAAAAGCTAGTATGATGTATGGAACGAGGATCATAGCCCCTTTGTGGTTGAACAAGTCAGGTATGTAGTTAAGGCAACTTCCTTGCTGTTAATTGGCGGTTAGATCATTGGCTATGACATAGGTATAATGGTTTTATGCGGCATGTGTGTCACTGCCTAGACTTTCATTCTTATTCATTTTCAATCTGCCGTTACATACATCCTGGCATTTGTTTCTGTCTAAAACAGTGTCTGTCTTTAACAATGTCATATTCAGAAACATCAGAAACTAGTTAAAAAATCTAACTTATAATTATAACTTGTAAAAGAATCAATCATAAACCGTTTAAATGCGCATTTGACTCGCACACCAAAGAGACCGCAGAGCTCCCGAGGATGCGTTGTGTTGAGAGCGAGGGAATTTGTTCCTTCAGCTGTCAACACGGCGAATCCTCAAACATATCAAGGGTCGGCAACGTCCATGTTACTTCTTTGGAGTTGAATGCGTCTATAGGCTGCGGTGTCCGCTTACCATCAGGCGGGCCGTACGCTTGTTTGCCACTGTCGTTGTATTAAAAAAAACCCAAGGGTTCCTTACAAACTATAGTCATAAAGGGCCTATGCAGACTCGGTTTTTTAAGCGCGCCGTCGACGCGCGTTCGTGTCAAATCACAAGTAAATTCGACGTCCCATTCCGTTCGAACCCTAAAAACAGTACAAACTAAAAAGTAACAGCTAAATCACCCAATATATTGTGCACTACTGATACGCGACGACACGAGAGCGTAGTCACGACACCTGCACAAAATTGGCCGCATTAATGTCGTAATACCTATCACAACTCTTTGATTTACCAACGCGCATCAAGATCAACCAACCTCACCAACCTGTTTAGACTTTAGTTGTCGTTTGTCTTGCGCAAACTGCGCACGCGTCGTGTTCACAGCGTTCGAAGTTGCGCGCGAGTGCTTGTGGTGTACAAAGTGGATGTTTTTGTGCTGTGACAAAGGGGTTTTACTGAGGAGTTTTGCTGGTGTAAGTTGTGTTTATAAGGCTTTACTTTTTAATTTTGAGCTTGATATAAACATGCAGACTATTGTAGACCCTTTAAAAAGGCAAAGATATAAAAATTCCTTAAATATAAAATAATCTGCATGACAGTCATTAATGACAACAACCGATTGACTGAGATTAGTGACTATTAATGATGAATGTCATGATAATCAAACTCTTATACCTACTTAATTGAACTCAATCAAGAGAAGGAAAATAATACGATTAAATTCGTAAGCTTATGACAGGTGCTTTGTTTACTACTTACTAATCTTTAAAAAATTGTTAATCGTCTTCGAAATCACAAACGTGTTAATTTGTATAGGAACTTTTAAATCACTGTTTTTTGTGTGCTAGGTAAGTTTCAAGGTGTTTTATTACCTTGAGAGTCTTTGGACATTGTTTATTGATCAAAAGTTGTCGTTTTAGTAAACTGCACCGGCACATTATTATAATAACTAATTAACACTGAATGTCTAAATAAACTCACGCCTGTATTCCCAAAAGGGGCACGTAACATTTAATTTTCAGTGCCGCTTCTAGCATTGAAAAAAAAATGATATTTCAGTTTTAAAAGTTGTCAGCCATCACTCACAACAGGCGTCTACCCTATTCCTATACATACTTAGTCGACTATTACGCTACTCACGGGAAGGGTGCCCGTCAACTTACGAGTATTATGGATTAAAAGATGAATTACCTATAAGAATAATAAAATATGAGACTTCGAAAAATACACAAGGTTTTGAATACACGCTCAGAATAACCAGACTTGTTATCTTGATTAGCGACCCCCAATTACATCACCTAATTACCCCAAAAAAGAACTTCATGAAATAGACATGAATAATAACCTGGTAAATGTCGCGGGAATCCGCTGGATTCGGGTGGCGCAGAAAATTCACGCTGTAGTTCCACCTTACTGGGGCTTTTTCAACATTTTCGCATACACTTATTTATTAATACATGGAAAACCAATAGCGCAACATATTTATAGACACAACAATAAAACCATATAACCAATTACAGGTTACAGGCACTTTGAAGTTAAAACAGTTCGATACACTGTAACCCGACTAAGGAACTAAAATAATCATACAACACGAATAATGATGAATAGACTAAACACTAAACAGGGCCTGAAAGTTCGCGGGAATCCGATGCGGGTGGCGAAGAACCGGTCAATGTGACGCTCTTTGGCGGAGGCCTTTTATTTTTCAATGTCCAGCAGTGGGCGTCTTTCGGCTGATATGTAGATGATAACGAGATTAAACAGTAGAGCTCCCGAGGGTGCGTTGTGTTGAGAGCGAGGGAATTTGTTCCTTCAGCTGTCAACACGGCGAATCCTCAAACATATCAAGGGTCGGCAACGCCCGTGTTACTCTTTTGTCTTGTCGTTCCACCTTACTTGGCTGGAGACTTAGGATGTCAGTTTTGTTTCTCTTTTATCGACAGCTATGGCCGCTAACGGAAATTTCCTAATCCTAATGCTCTCATGTTTGTTACCTCAGAACTCACTTATGAGCCGATTCTTACAATTTATTTTTTGTTTGTAAGTATATGCTTCCAGGTTAGTCCATTTTTTTTCAAAAATCCTGTTGAATAATGGGATCCATGAGGAATCGAGGGAACTCCTCAATTATATTAGGCACGCGTGTAGTGATTTTGGTATTTTCTATTATAACTCGTGTATTTACACCCGGAAATCATAAATTTGGTGGAGTGGAATTGATGATGAAGACCACAGATGACTTATAGAATTCGTCAATTATGTTCTTAAAAGTACAAAAGTACGTCACAGATTTTGATAAGATTCCGTTGAAATAGCAACTAATGAAGTGCAAAGGTAATCCTTGTGGAATCGACGGAAGTCCTTAAATAGGTGTTCTGCCTTTTCGCAGAACTTTTTTGGCCGAATTTCATTTGCCAACTAACGTTTCGCCGACGATACACTTTGACAACTAACGATTACCAAAATTATATATGACAACTTTTTAATTCGCAGAATTATTATAAAGCGGATTATTATAACGCCTTTACACTTGGTCGAACAACTCTTGGACGAATAACGTTTAGTTGTTGCAATAGTTCCCTTTTCATACATTAGGCAATACAAATAAGAAAAGATACTAGCATATTCTTTAGTTGGAAATATTAAATTTATAAATAGAAATGTGACAACAGGGATTTTACAAAATTCATAAAATTCAAAACAAACTAACTAGGGATGATAACAAGTAATTTTACATCAACAACAGAAACGAACCGCTCAAGTTTTTCAAAGAACAACGGCAACAGGAACAGCAGGGACTTAGTGGCAAAACCGACTCCGATCGCGGATAGGTTAGAAGACGAAAGCGGGAGCTTTCGTCTTCCAGGTTATTTTTTTTTATAAAAGAGCGGAAATACTTGTTCGCAACACAAACACTCAACATAACATTTGGTAAACAATAAACAACCAAATGTATGTTATGCCAACTAAAACATTATACAACATGAAAGTAGGCGTTTTGAAAAATTATCCATGACACCAAGACCACATGTTGAGTTGGTAACTGTTAAGTTGGCAAATAAAACAAATAAATTTGTTAAGTTGGGAAATGAACGTTCGGCGAAATAAAATTACGCGAAACGTGAGTTGGGAAGTGATAATCGGCCATACAATTTTCGGCGATAAATAAGAGAACCCCTCAAATATTCGGCCGAAATACAGCGATTCAGTTTTTTTCTCCAATAATCAACGCATTTGCTCTCGGAAATCAATTCATGTGGTAAATTGGAAAAGAAATGAGGAAATGCTCTCGTGGCTGGGCGGAGTAGGTACTAAATTGAAGTCGGTTAAAACTTTGTTTTTTCTTGGCAAATATTAATTAACAACTTCGAAAAGCCGACTTCGTTGAAACGTAGCCAAGAACCATCTCGATCACGTCAGTGTTCGAACAAGAACCGCATTAAAATCGGTCCATTCGTTTAGGAGCTACGATGAAACAGACAGACACACAGACATGTCAAACTTATTCACCCTTCTTTTTGAGTCGGGGGTTAAAAGCTAGTGGCTCCGTGAGCTATACAGGGTGTACCAGAAATGGGGTGTGAACCGATCAAGGGAATAACAGGCATCGTGTTCTGAAAAAAATCTTTCGTTTTTTTTATATCAGAACACGATACCTGTTATGCCCTTGATCGGTTCACACCCCATTTTTGGTACACCATCTAGAACTCGCGAATCTTATCTTTTCTTCAACATTTTTTTCTTTCGAAGACCTGTATCTACAAAAAGGTGTATATATTTATTGAACCTGCTCACAAAATTTCACGAGAATCGGTTGAGAAATGCAACCTGTAGAGGATAACAGTCGGACATCTGGACATACGAAAGAATTTTGACCCAAGCCGAAACGGAGAGCTTCGGTCGCTTCGCTCGCTCGTTCTAATATAGTAGTTGCAGTTTTGCATGGGAATATGCATGGCCAACGCACCAAATAATTTCGTAAGCAAATCGAACGTGAATTGTGCGCCATTTTTATTAGACTACTCGGGTTATTTAGCTTATGAAACAGTAAATCAGTGCGCTTTCAACGATATTTGAATTGTATACGTGCCAACAATTTATTACCTATGTGTAATAATGATTAATCTATACTTCCAAGCATATTTTCCACTATTCTTTGAAATAGACATGACAGTGATGACTAACAAACTCGAACAACCACAGTCAAATAATCTAAGAAAAATTCTCTGGAAAAATAGGAATAAGGAGCAGTCATATAAGTATGGTGAAACTTGCTTCCACACGTTTAGGAATATTATGTCCCCTAGTCATTGTATTGTCTGTGATGTAACCGAGGTAGGTAATAAGCCTAATAATGTTAAAGAATATGAACATATTTTAAATTACCGATATAATGTAATTGTAAATACGTTACAGACTGCTGCCGTCAGTACCTGCCATCTTTCTCAGGCCGGTGCAGCGCGGAGAAGACAGGTCGCAGGGTGGAACCATCATGTTAGGGAATATCATGATATTGCAAAACTGCATTTCAAGTGTTGGGCTGAGGCTGGCAACCCTCGTACAGGCATTTATTACGAGAATATGCAAAATAGCCGTAAAGTTTTTAAAAATAAATTAAAATGGTGCCAACGTAACGAAGAGCAAATAAAGATGAATATTTTAACACTAAACCGAACAAATAATAATTTCTCAAAATTTTGGAAAGCAACAAAGTCGCTGAATTTTAAGCAGGGGTTGCCTGCCTCAGTCAATAACATTAGCGATCCCAAGCGTATAGCAGATATGTTCGCCGCTCACTTCAGGGTTACGCCCCTAAGCGTGGAGGCCGTCACAACGCCTGATCCCTCGCCTCCGGGGGCCTATCATGATTCTAATGTCGTATTTACACAGAAGCATATTGCGGACGTGATTAAATCGATGAAGCGTGGTAAGTCTCCGGGGCATGACGGCCTCAGTGTGGAGCACATCTTCTACGCGAGTGACGAACTATATCGAGTTCTGGCGGACTTTTTCAACGCATGCCTCGCACATAGTTATCTTCCTCCTGACATGATGAAAACAATAGTGGTACCCATTGCAAAAAATAAAACCGGTGACCTGTCCAGTCTCAACAACTACAGGCCTATTTCTTTGGCTACCATAATCGGCAAAGTGTTCGAGAGGCTATTGCAACCCGAATTGACCAGGAATCTTAAAATAGATCAGGCACAGTTTGGTTTTCGTCCAGGGCTTTCAACAGATTCCGCAATACTAGGTTTGAAGTATACTGTAAACTACTATGTAAATAGAGAGACATCAGTATACGCGTGCTTTTTAGATCTAAGTCGCGCCTTCGACCTAGTTAATTACGATGTGTTGTGGGCAAAACTCCTAAGGACTGGCACACCTCCCGGGATTGTAAATCTGTTGAGGTTCTGGTATGAGAACCAAACAAATAATGTAAAATGGGGTGACTCACAGTCAACGACTACAGGCTAGGCTGTGGAGTACGCCAAGGGGGTTTGACATCTCCGGACCTCTTTAACTTATATGTCAATGACCTTATCGAGGAGCTGAGAGGCTCCAACGTCGGTTGCCATATTGGTAACGTATGTGTTAACAATCTGAGCTACGCAGACGATATGGTGCTTCTCAGCCCTTCGATACGTGGTATTGTTAAACTGATTAACATCTGTGAGCGATACGCTAGCAGCCACGGCTTGAAATATAACGTGCTTAAGACCGAGATGCTCGTTTTCAGGTCTGGAAGTGGTCCGGAGGTGATTCCTATGGTGTGTATGAGCGGCGCGCCGATTCGGGTTGTAAAGAGCTTTAAGTACCTGGGACATATCCTAAGCGAATACTTGAAGGATGATGCCGATATGGAGAGGGAACGCAGGGCTCTCGCTGTGCGGTGTAATATGTTGGCTCGGCGCTTTGCGCGTTGTCCGGGAGAGGTAAAGGTGACCCTGTTCAAAGCCTTTTGCCAATGTTTTTATACATGCCAGATTTGGAATAGGTACACCAGGCACTCGTTAAACGCGCTAAGGGTTCAGTACAATAATGCCTTTCGTATTTTGCTGAAATTGCCACGTTTCTGCAGTGCGAAGGGCATGTTCACCGATGCGAGAGTTCCTGACTTCTTCGCCATTTTAAGAACCAGGTCTGCGGCCTTCAGGGCGAGACTCTTAGCCACCAAAAATGAAATCTTGTTACTAGTGGCCCAGGATCACAGGGACGAATTTAATAACTACTGGCGCAAACTGCACAGGTCTGGGAACGGCCAGGTATAGTGTGGTACATGTGTGAGTGTTTTATTTCAGTGTTTTTAGTAAGTAGGGTTTAATCATATGTTTTACTGTATTTTGCTTTTACTTTGCTGTACATTTTATGGGTGTCTTGCCTGTCCAATAAAAAAATATGATTATTGTTATTATTATTAAGTACTTACTACTAACAGATTATTTTATTTTAAACATTTTATTAGGAAAGAAAGAAAGAAAGAAAATAAGTTTATTTCGCAAATATGCAGACTACACAATAACATACACACTAGACATGTACAGTCAAGTGCAAAAATATGTATCGATAACATCCTCTCATAAATAAGTACCAAAACCTTAATCTACTGACATGAGTTATGGGACATATTTATGAAAAAGTTGTATGCACCCATGTTTTTACACTTGACTGTACCTACAATAACAAACTAGGAGTCTTTAGCTATACATGAATTTAACCAAAACCTATTTACAAATTAGTTAACTCTGTATTTACTATCATGTTTATAGATGAGCACGCCAGACAAACTGTTCCGACAGTGTTCAGACCCAGTTAATTATAAAGTTTATTCATTCATTCATAGATTCACGCCTTTATTGCCAAAAGGGATAGTCAGAGCACATGAAACTTATGTTCCAGTGCCACTTTTAGCATAAATGTGGGTATGAAAAGTCGACAAAATGTGATATCGCAGTGACAGGTTGCTAGCCCATCGCCCACAACACACTTCAAACCTGCTCCCTTAGTCAACTTTTACAACACGCACGGGAAGAAATAGGGTGGCGAAATCCTAACCCGACACCATACGGGGAAAAACATTAAGTTTATATACTCTGTTTATTAAAATATTATTAAAAACCTACTTTGTCTTAGGGCTGGTTTCCACTTTGATTAGTGCGAGTGCAGGTGCGTAGTGCAGGTGATTAGTGATTAGGTGTGGACAGCGACTGATTAGTGCAAGTGATTAGTTGGCTGTGTAGTAAAGTGAATAGAAGCGCGTTCTATTTTTTTGCGAGTGGACTGCGAGTAGCCACGCCCCGCGCGCCCTCCCTTCCCCCTCACTCGCAGCGTGCCTGCCACTAAACACGTGTGGACACTACTCGCACTACACACCTGCACTCGCACTAATCAAAGTGGAAACCAGCCTTTACCCAAGTTTCATCTTTACTCCTCGCAGTAAATCTTGTTGTTGTGGTTTTGCGGTGTATACTTACAATATAATGTTAATGTTACTATCCGCCGTTCTGCCGGAGTGATGGCACAACGCCTTTCTTTATTAAATAACTACTGCGTAATAGCAACGCGACGGGGATAATACAAGCATTAACGGACAGAATAAGCATAATCAAGCTATTTTTAAACGACGGAAAACAGTTTTTTCAACATTTTCGCAATTTAAGTTAAAATAATTCGAAACAATGCATGCTAACTGCTAACCTTACTCTTGCTGTACCGTCTACAAAGACGCGAACATACTACAGCCCCCCTATTCTGTAACTTGTTTTAAGCTCACCTTAACGCTCACCAACAAATATATCTTGACACCGCGATGCGTAGTAACCAAGCGTAGGTAGAGGTCTAGTTTCGTGACGGGTGGACGGCGGGGTGCCGCATTAACGCTTAGCGAATAACAGCCTATTAGATCTTTTACCGCGCGCGCTGCGCGCTGTCAAGTTGTGGAATGAGTTGCCATTGTCGCTGAGACAGACAGTCGCGGTCTGTTGCGTCACTTGAGATAAATTTGATGAAGTTGTGCCTTTCCAATGATTGTATGTATGTATTTATTTATTTATTGTATATTTGCGATACATATTACACATTATATTGTATACCTATTTATATATGTATTGGTATGTTTTTATTTGTCTAGAATTAATATCTATTAGGTTTTGTTTGACCTTTGATGACCAGCACGTCTAGCACACGACGGCCGCGACATACTCTCGATTTTTATCGCACTATACCTCTTCTACTAATAAGAGAGAGACGGATAGTGCGAGAAAAATCGAGAGATTTCGCGCGCCGTCGCGTGCTAGCCGTGCTGGTAAAGGTTGCTGGAGTCCGCTGGATGCGGGTGGCGCAGGACCGGTCACTTTGGCACTCTTTGGGGGAGGCCCATGTCCAGCAGTGGACGTCTTTCGGCTGATATGATGAGGTTTTGTTTTTATTTTCTCTGTGTTTTTGTACACGGTATAAGTTTGCCTATCTCGTTCTACCTACCTTCCTCTCAATTGCTCAAAGGTTAGCTGGAAGAGATCCATTATAGGGATAACTTCGCCTTGGTACTTTGATCTATTGTGTGACATGTATATTATTATACGTCACACCTGGCCATAATGCGAGTTTTATTGCAAGTTTTAGTGAAGACGTAAAACTGTGTACTCACCACGGGCGGTAATTCGTAAAGCTCCAGATCGCATATTTATGGCCCTCACCTTCGGGCCACAAACACCTGCCATCTGAGCCATTCACGAATTCACCGCCCTAGGTACGTAATGTACTATAACCTGTTATTGTGTACAATAAAGTGCTTACATACATACAATGTAACCCGAGTCACAGTAACTGAAAAAAATAGTATTTTATGCAATCGTTATAATATAAAAAGCATACATTATATTATAATGTATGCTTTTTCAGTGGAGTACCACTTTTTCTACGAGACAACTGAACTAATTAAACAAACTTGGTATCTATTGAAAACGAAGTGCAACCAACGGCTTTTTCTTTTTTGTGCGTTGATGTCTATTACCTTTTGACTTTCTCATGACGGCGTCCTATTGGTGAAATACATTATACACTCGCGGGCAATGAATACGGGTCACCCTACATTAAATAACTGCAATAGGTTTTTAAAATATTTAAAACTTGTTTTATTTACATAATATGCTATTCTGTACAATACCCAACTGTATTAACAATTTCCTGGATCCTATCATAAAAATATCGATATCCAAAAATCACGATTTTTGCGATATCTCGCTCCGTTAACGTTGTTTTTTTTCATGGGTTTTTACGAGTCCGATTTAAACCTGGTAACGTTATATTTTTTACTGTTATTAGCAGTTTATATGTAAAATTAAATAAAGATCATGACAGGATTAACTGTACAACCTCTTACGCACTATTTTAGGAAATATGACGGTATTTTACCGACCCGTTTTCTATGCCTGCGAGTGTAGTTCAGTAAAGGCGCCACGTGATTGGTCAATTTCATTTTAGTTGTCTCAACAGTTATGAAATGTTGAGTTGGGAGCTCCATAGTAAAAAGTATGTGATTTAAATATGGTGTACGAAGTTTTAATTCAAACATTAAGGTCGACGAGTATAAAAAAAACGATTTTTATACAAAAGGTAGATGTCACCGGGAGCATTATTTTGTGTGTGTAATGCCTGAACCATTATGCACCGTAGATTGTTATTTTATTACCATTTTATAACTAGGGGCGACGTAAAATTATGAAATCCAGGTTAACCAGCCAGTTAGGTTTAGATACTTGCATTAGTATAATTAGCTTTACCATTTTTTTTACCGCGCATGCTCATATTGTTTATAAATACCAACTGAACATTAAATATGCAACCAACCAGAAAAACAATTACAATAACCTTTTTTAGTCGTGCGAAAAATACCTCTTATGCATTCCAAAATTAAAATGAATGATGCACTTGACCGTGACCTGAAGCAGCAATATTAGTTAAGAATAAGAGTTTTGTATTTTTTGTTAGGAATACCTAATACATAATTCTAGAAGCGTAATAAAAATATTTATTTATATCCTAACTACATATGTAGCAATACTGCAATGTACAAAATGTATACGATATTTTTTTGCCACCGTGGTTTTCACACAAATACACAAAACGTCGTTTTCACAAAAATACACAAAACGACGGTGGCAAAAAAACGTACGGCCCGCCTGATAGTAAGCGGACAACGCAGCCTATAGTATAGACGCATGCAACTCCAAAGGAGTAACATGGGCGCCCTTGATATGTTTGAGGATTCAAATTAAACAAATTCCCTCGTTCTCAACACAACGCATACTCGGGAGCTCTGGCAACCTTGCTCACCTCCAGGAATACAACACTACTACAGAGCAAGTAGTAGTGTTATTATGGCTGTGGTAGGTACTTCCCCAGTTGGGCTGCTCCAAATTCGAGCGGGATGACATTTCGCTGTGCCCTACCCCACAAAATATGATTATTTACGAGGGCATTGGACTCTATTTCAAGAACGCAGAAGTCGCAAGCGTCCATGGACTGCGACGTCAGCTTACAATTAGGCGGCCGTACGGATAGTAGGTACATACTTCCCATTTCTCCGATTTTAATCCGAATGTTAAAATACCGAAGACCATTGCAATTTTTTTTGATCTTTCAGGATATATATAACAACATTAACAACCTAGCCTAAGCTATTTAAAAATGTATTAGCGGTAAATGGCGTTCGAAATTTTGAAATTTCGGAATAATAATAATAATAATTAAACTCTTTATTCGGACCAATTATCCATTATTAGTTTTTTACTTAACCTAGGTATGTTAGTATTATATTCTAGTTATACAATTAAACTATAGGTACCTACTCTCTTTGCCTACCAATAGTGCACCAGACTTGATCTGCCCGACCCAGTGCGACAAGATTGGGATAATGATGCTTTCGGACAAATGTGTCTTCGGAATTTTACGACGTTGTAGTAAAAAATCTACAGACAGATAGATATGCGGTGAGGCGACTGGGTGCCACATATTTGATATTTCATTTTATTAACATCTCCAAGAACTCAAATACACCTACTGAGATTGAAGATGAGATTAGTTAGAATTAGACATATCATCTCCGTATGGTTTAAAATAAAACGGCGATTTTTTTTCCTGTCTCTTTTGTGTGGGAACAAAACTCGTTGCTTATGAATCCATTGTTATAAAAGGACCGTGCCCAAAAAACACGATAGACTTATAACATACTAAATTGATTATAATCAACGATTTCGTGGTAACAAAATATTCAGTCTGTTCTGTTTCTATGGGTATACTAAACACACTTGAAGGGCAAGTTTCTAAAACATGCTAAAATGGCATTAGCATGGACAGGTGCAACAGTACGGCTATGTACCTCATTCCATATAACAGGAATTTTAAAGAAAATGCCGTCTACATTTCATCGTTTATCTAGGATATCAATGGCAAACATTGTACTAGTTTGATTTATTTCGTAAAGTGCTTTTTAAACATAACAATACTTTGGCGTTTCTTGAAATCGCAAGAGGATTAACGAACGATTTTTCTAATGTTAGGGGATACCATCTATATCTAACCTTAGACTGAATATAGAGAAAAGCTGTCACCGTTACTGTCTAAGAAAAGTTTTTTCCCTTCCAGTGTCTTTATGATAATGATATATGATTGAATTTAACCTGGCTTGTGGAAATAGTACATTACTGGCAGTACTGCAGAGGCCGGAAAAGTAGGGTTTGCCGCTAAGTGATATAGACGCCCGAGCGTAGCGAGGCTGGATAGGAATACGAAGCTGGCAATCCCTTTTCAAGCCGAGTTATGTAGGTACCGTGCTCTTCCCAAACATGCAATGAAGTTAAAAAAGAACTCCAAACTTTTTAAAAGTCTGAACGCCGAAACGTCTCACGAATTGATATTGAAACAAAAGGAGGTCGATTTGCAGGCCTAGGCCACCCATTTTGTATGAAATTCCATTCCAGATCTCCCGTCTTGCCGCACCCGAAACGTGATACTTCGAAGCCTATTAAAAATAACACAACCAAAAACCTTTTTTCAAATATTCAATGAAATATAGATTATTGCGTATTTGATAAAAGTTTTTTTTTTACTATACCTAGGTGGCCTACCTACTCCTACTCCTTTCCAAGAGTAAATATTACGAAGGATGTTATAAAAATATTCATTCCAGTAAATATTTCCTAACCTACACTGAAGCCTTAACTGCGGAAACATTAAAAGTAACTAACCATACATTCATAATATATACATTTTGCATAGGTAAGTATGTATATGTAATAGTTGCAACATGTAAATAAGTATAGGCAATTATCTAATGGAATTGTGTTGGATAATCCCAGCGGCGCCATAGCTTAATGTCGGAAGATGCTGCATTAATACTTGGGTAGGTATTTCTTCGAACATGCTTTTCTTACCACTTTATTAGCACTATTTTGCGTAACTCACGTCTAAAGGTGCTAATAGACCAGGGCCCATCTTGACAATTGCAACCTGACAATGACAATTCCACGTTCATTGCTGGCTCAATAGGCTGTCCAGCTACCAACTTAACGTGTCGACGCAGCCATGTAAGTCGAATAGAACTTGTCAGGCGACAACTGTCGATTTGGTGAAATAGGAGCCTGAGCATTCACGTGTATAGTTTATTTTACTTAAAATGACTAAAATGCACTTAACGTGGGATCTGTTGCTAAATATGAAAGGAAAAGATAAAAAAGAGACGTCATAAAATTGACCGAACCGTGGCACGTGTAGGTACTGTTTGTTCTATTTGTTTATGCGTATTTGTTTTACAACCCTACTGAAGATAACAATTAAACAAATGATGTCGGTAATGGTTGGTTTTAAGTAGTTCACGTCATTTTAAGTCATCATTATCATCTGCCGAAAGACGTCCACTGCTGGTCCATGACCGGTCCTGCGACACCCGCATCCAGCGGACTCCCGCGACTTTTACAAGGACATCTTTCCACCTACCCATGCTGCGCCTTCCGGTACGTGGCCGCCACTCGAGAACCTTTCCGCCCCAACGGCCATCGGTTCTACGTGCAATTTAAGTGAAACAAGCTACATGTAACAACACATTAATTAAATTAATTAAATTAGTCGAACTCAACAACGAACAGAGTCAGGCATAGATTAAAACATCGCTATCATTCTAGCGAACATCTAGTAGATGCTGTGCCTCCGCTCCGAGATGTGCGCTGTCAAAACTGCTCGGCTCGGCAAAAAGCTCGAAGCAACTTTTGTTTCGTTAGAATGCTCGCGAGAACGCTCCTATTTGTTTTGTGAGCTGTAATGCCACTCGCCAGAATGCCATTACAATATGCTGTGGTCTATCAGGACCTTAAGGCTTGTATACCCGCTAAAGTCCTTCAGCGTATGGGCGGAGCCTCGACCCTCTCCCCGCGCAAGTCGCACAACCCGCCGTCGTTTATTAAGCGTTACATAGATTAAGTTACAGACGCGTCATCGCGCATCGTTACCAATGCAAGGGTGGACGTGGGTGGGTGACATTCGTCATGCTTAATTGAAACGTGATATTTGTCATACATAAATTACATAATTGATTACGTTTAAAGATTATGTCCCTACTATTGTAATACTATTTACTTACGATTAGTGTAGTTCCGCCAGCACGGCTAGCACGAGACGGCCGCGACATACACTCGATTAGAACATTAGGAAAGAGAGGTATAGTGTGAGAAAAATCGAGAGTATATCGCGGCCGTCTCGTTCTAGCCGTGCTAGTAAAAAATGAAATTCGTTCGAATAACTCTTATTGTCGCTCGAACTAGCAAGCGCGACAGAGAGGGAGATACACAAACGAAGTTCGGTTTCGTTTCGCGATAGGCTCTCAGCACGCCTAGGACTAGACGGCCGCGACATACTTTCGATGTTTCTCGCACTATACCTCTGTCACTAAATATTCTAATAAGAGAGAGGCGGATAGTGCGAAAAAAACATAAAGGTAATAATAATAATCCATACCTACTGTTGCCCTTAGGCCATTTTTTAATGTCGCTATTAATAGGGGCCCATCTAGCAGTTAGCGAGTCACCGTCTGCCAGAGATAAAATGTGAAACAGTTTTAATGGGCAGGCGTCCGATGTTTCATCCAATAGCCCAGCTACTAGTCCATGATTTTCACCCAATAACCCGTTTTATTTAGATTCCATCAACTAGCAATAGACTCTTACACCCCAGCGGGTGCTGTTTCTGTGTGCGTCCCATGACACGGGCAGAGACAGCATCCGCTTGGTTTACTCCTTGCATTTCATTAAATTGTCAAAAGGGCCTCTACGTGTTGGCTCAGAGCTCCACGCACGCCTCCCAAAGGTCCGGGACATCATTGTCCCGTGAGCGGGAAAGAAATATAATCCATACTATCCATACTTCCATATCTATACTCCATACTAATATTATAAATGCGAAAGTGTGTGTCTGTCCGTTACCTTTTGTATAAGTGGAAGGTTGTTAAGTTTTAAACTAATTTTCGGTATATTTATTACGTTCTACTTCCTTGATTTGATGATGATGGCGTGTACAGTCAGCATCAGATAGTTAGTAGCATCCAAAGTAGCCAAATATATCGTAACACATTCCTTACTCCTACATATAGTAACAAAGACTATTTCGATGAATGTACGTTCCGATATATTTGGCTAACTTGGCTGCTACTAACTATATTATGCTGACTGTACAGAAATCGGCCTCGGGTAAATATATACTTATAGATTAGTTGTACGTTAACCATACTTTGTTTCATATCAAATAATAACTCTGTATCGAACTTGGAGTTGGCATGCAACCCATAGGTAGGTACTTACAATATTTGCCAAGCCCACTATTTTTATTACAACTTATTCTATTAACACTTGACAGTCATTAATACGAGCAGATAAAACGATATTGTTTCTATAATTGTTCTTGCTCCTAAGCAATAGATATTGTAAATATATTTACTAATAAAATGTCTGGTTTTAGCGATTTCCCAATTTTGATACTGTTTAGATATTTGATACTTTGATAGAATAGGTATTTACTTGTGTATTCTTTTTCCTCTTCTCTTGTAAAATTTCTTGATATTACGTATTTTCCTCCTGCGCTTATTTAACCCCAAAGACCCAAAATAATTATTGAAAAATTTGTGAGACCTAAGCTAAGACGTACTAACTCTAGTATCGTAAGTTTGTATGTTACTAACAATCTATGGGCAAACAGGCCTGAAATAAAGAATTTATTATTATTATTAATATTATTTCCCCTCTTGAACTAAAAACAAAATCTAAACCATACCTACGTAAATGTTAATTAGGTACAAACGCCAACACAGTTAACTGACCATCCTGTATTTGTACAAGAACCTTATTACAATGCACATAAAGTGCACGGATGGTCAGTCAGCTGTCTTGTCTATAGTACCTACTACTTTACAAACCACGAAATAGATTGTCCACTCTATGCAACAAAATTATCTGTCACTAAAAACTAAACTATACGCAAATGTTTATTAGTTACCTACTATACGAATCACAAAACGGATTGTCCACTCTATACAACAAATATAGTCCACAATTTCCACAAATATTTAAAAATTTCGGCGCAGCGCAAATTGACACAGGTCCGTCATGCAACGTGTTTCGTCCCGCACTGACCGTATGGACGAAAACGGGTAGGCGTAGGAACTTTGGCGGAATATTTCAGAAAACGAGATAAATTTTTAAGAAAATAAACAAAGTAAGAAAATGATGCCCTTGTTCATTATTGTATGAAGAAAGTTATAAAATTTCATATTATTCTGATAAAAAATGGAGCAGTAAAATGGTTACAAGTGAAAAAATAGGGGTGACTTTAGATTTCTTTTTCTCTAATTTTTATTGTTAAAATGGATTTCTACGAAAACTATGACCCGTCGCATATCTTGCAGATTATGATATATTTTTTCATACAGCAAAAATGTTACGTTATAATGTATAAAACGGTTACAAAACAACTCATTTTCACGAAAATTTCTAATGTGCAGCCTTAACTAGTTAAAGCAATGACGCGTAGTTTCACTGTTCGAGAGGCAACCCGATGATGGCACATGCTTGACAGCCAGACTAGGTGTCAAATATATGAAAACCCAGCTTCACGTGTACTTCTGCAGGCGTATGATGATCTTTATCACTTATCGCTGTCAATAAGACATCCGCCACTCTCGCACTCGCTTACTTGTCAGATCGCGACGGATATCAACCACGGCGACAAGTGATATACTTAACTACAACTTACAAAAGTTGAAAAACCCCCGACATTTTCATTTCAATGTCCAATATCTCTAAAAACGGCTGAACAGATTTTCATGAAACATGGCTAAGAACACTCGGGATAAAATTGTCTATGACACAAAAACAAACTAAACGAAAATCGGTTCATCCGTTTGGGAGCTACGATGCCACAGACAGATACACAGACACGTTAAACTTATAACCAGGGCCCGTAATTTTCATGCCGATGACATCAATTTGACTTCACGCTCCGTCTATTTGGGAACTATTTTTTCCACTTGTAAATAGTAATTTAAGTATTATTTATTCCACTTGAAATTGACTACTTTTCTAAGTCATTGTACATGATTAAAATGATTGATCACTAATGATTAATAATTTACAATAAAACTATTTAGGATCAGCCTATATGGAGCGTGACGTCAAATTGATGTCATCGGCATGAAAATTACGGGCCCTGCTTATAACACCCCTCTCTTTGCGTTGGGGGTTAAAAATGGCAACCATCATGTGCCCGCTTGTGTATATTAACCCTGATACGTCTCGTTCTATTGAACGGTGTCAGCCAGTGACGGACGCTCTATCTTGTCACTTATCGTGTGATAAGGCCGTCCATGCTACGGGGTCAGAAGAAATTCCGGCTGTAAAATGGACAGCATGGGGTTCTTCAAGAAAGGAGTGTACACGTTTTTAAAGTGTCGGTAACGCGCGTGCGAGTTTCCTGGAGTTGCAAGCGTCCATTTGGCGGGCCGTGCACTAGTTTGCCACTGAAGTGGTATTGAAAAAAATAAGTTTAACTTTTATGGAATTGCAGATTCGAAACCGTAATGACAAGTCTACCTTTGACTCCACTTACCACATACTTAGTTAATAATTACTGGGCAAAATAAAGAATAACCATAAGCACAAATACATGGTAACGACGTAAGCCACACAATACGCGACGTAATGTGCGCTGTTTACACAAATGCATTCGTTATCGCCCCTAATGTTTAAACATAATCTAGAAATAAAGAAGAATGAATATTTTTTTTACACATTACATTATATATCTACACATTACGATGAAATACAAAATCTATCTTCTATATACAAGGTGTAACAAAAATGGGGTATGAACCGATCAAGGGCTGAACAGGTATCGTGTTCTGATAAGAAAAAACAGAAAAAAACAATTTGACGCGATTTTTTTTTTATTTCCATGGAGCTTGTCGCCCCAGTCGGCCAACAGTCCATACTAAAGTTAAAAAAAAATCGCGGCAATTATTTTTTTCTGTTTTTTCTTATCAGAACACGATACCTGTTGAGCCCTTGATCGGTTCACACCCCATTTTTGGTACATCCTGTACATAATTATCATAAAAGAAAGTCGCCGGCCGAGTACGTCTGTATGTATGTTATTAATAATCTCGAAAACTACTGAACCGATTTTTATGCGCTAAGTACTAATCAATGAACTATCATTTAAGTACCTTCTCTTAAAGAAAGACTAAAATAAGTACCAAAAGTGCCATATTCAGCTGGCACTTTAACACTGTGTATAAACCTTTGTAGGTGCAGGCCTGTGTTTTACCAAAACGATTATTGTCACCTACTTAGGTTCAGTGCTGTTGGATCAGCGTCAATTCCTCTTGGTGGCTGTTTTAGGATCTGGGTTTTAGAAGCATATATAACCAGGCTGAATTTTTGACAATACCGGTTTAATGCGTCAACGTAGCTTCGCCGTCGCTTGCCTAACTACGCACGGCGGTCAGCACCTGCCCCCCTATTCTCTAACGTGTTTCAAGCTCACCTCAACGCTCAACAACAATAAAATTTTTGACACCGCAATACGAAGTACCTAAGTGTAGATAGAGGTCTAGTTTCGTGACGGGTGACCGGCGGGGTGAGCCGCTTTAGCGCGTAGTGAATAACAGCCCTGCGCCATAAGGACGTGCTCAATCGACAACTGAGGCTCTAGTATAAGTTTTACCGAAACAAAACGTTACGATCGCGTTTGCGTTTTACCCTCAATTTGTATGGGATTTGACAGCTAAACGCAAACGCGGTCGTAACGTTTTGTTTCGGTAAAACTTATACTAGAGACTCAGAACGCGTGCGGTATCGATCATGAGTGCTGGAGGAGACCATCGCCAGCCGCAATAAGGCCATCTTGGCGATCTAGCACCTTCCAGAGCGTTAAATTATTTGAGGAATACCGCCTACTTAATAACCTTAGATGAAAAACGCCAAGCACGAAAAGAGAGGCGTAAACCCTCCTACGTGTACACGTATATATAACACGAGTGTATTTTAGAGCAAGTTTGACCTAGGCAGTCATACATATCAGAGCTCATATCCATACTAATATTATAAATGCGAAACTGTGTCTGTCTGTCTGTTACCTCTTCACGCTTAAACCGCTGAACCGATTGAGATGAAATTTGATATGAAGATAGTTTGGATCCCGGGGAAGGACATAGGATAGTTTTTATCCCGGAAACCATCCCCGGAGGGGGTGAAATTGGATATGAAAGTTTGTATGGTGCTACGATATAAACGAGTTTCACGCGGACGGAATCACGGGCAGAAGCTAGTATAAGATATACCTCAATAGTGCTAATTCATAATTTGTTAGGGTCGCTGTCATCGAAATCGATGAGGAGGACTATATATATTGTCACCTATTTAGGGATACATTTTTATAACTTCCATTAAGCTTCAGTTAAGGCAGAATATACGAAATCGATCGTGTTCGATTAGCATTGAATCTAGGCTGTATGTGACCTACTGACGTAAGGAGTTGCGTAAGGGTTGCGATATGGTTGCGATACGGCGCGACGTTGCATGTATTGTGTCGTGCCGTGAGACTTACGTGAGAGGTGCCATGACAACTCCCCACCCCCACACATGATATTGATGACTAATAAGACATAATTAAGCAGGTCGATTACGTAACGCATTGTACTCTCGTCCGGTAGATCTGTGTCACTTTTTTCAATTGTCCCAACGCGCGTTCGAAACGTTACATGATTACCCCTCAGAGGTACATTTTGCGTATTACTCTATAGTCCATTTCCTCCCACTACGAATCCCATTACGAAGAACAATCAAATGAATGTGTAAACGATGCCCGGAGGCCAAACGTCACTCGGTAACTGGAAAAAACTGTTTGTTTTGTATTATGAGGAATAAGTACAGTCACCACCAGCAATGTTGCTTAACTAATATTTAGTTGAGATGAGGTAATTCTTTAGATATATATTTACGGTGCCGCGGATGACACTGGCACGGGACCGGGATATTAGGCGTACCAAAGAGAATATATAACCACTACGTTTCAAGAAGCGGAACTTCATACATTGTTTTAGGATTCTCGGGATAAAAACTATCATATGTCCTTCCCCGGGATTCAAACTATCTCTATACCAAATTTCATCTCAATCGGTTCAGCGGTAAAAGCGTGAAGAGGTAACAGACAGACACACTTTCAAATTTATAATATTAAATAATATTAGTATGAATGTTTGTTATATGGCCATAAAATTGCACGTAATGAAACAGACTGAGAAAAAGGAAAATGCCCCTGAAAATTATGCACCCTGGAAGACAAAGTAGCCCAATTTTGTTTTTTAAATATCTATGAAATCGGGTAAATTTGTATAGACAACACGCAGTTTACATTACTCGTAAAGAAGTCTCGACGTAGAAGTGGTTATGGTCTAAACTCAAAAGTCTAAAAACGAATTCAGTTTAGTACGACTCTAATAAGTGACATTGTTATATTATATCTTACTAATAATTATAGAATAAAAAAAAGTAAAAATAGCAAATCAAAGAAATATTTGTTTATAACCTTTATGTGGTCGCTTATACCTCTAGCCGTGCATAATATCAAGCGGAATTACCAGCGATTACGACAATAACGCTTCCTGCGATGTGGACTATTTCAATCAACACATTGATATTATACATTTAATATTATAAATGAGAAATAGTGTCTGTCTGTCTAGACAGTTCAGCGGCGGGGACGTTTGTTACCTCATCAGTCTCACCACGCTTAAACCGCTAAACCGATTGAGATGAAATTTGGTATTGAAATACTTTGAATCGCGGGACATATGATAGTTTTATCCCGGAAATCATCCCCTGCGGGGTGAAATGGGGGATGAAAGTTTGTATGGAGCTACGCTAGAAACGAGTTCCGGCGGAAGGAGTCGCGTGCAGAAATTAGTAGGTATTCTATAAGTCAGTAGTCAGGACAATCATGAGTGATGTTGGAGAGTAACTGAAAGAGACATCCTATATACCTATATGTTTGTAAGCGATCTGCTCCGCGCACTCGTTGTGACACATTGGGCTCAGCGCGAGTGTTGAGCCTGAATCACACTGACGCGGCCTGCGGTGGCAGCAACGATAACTTGACAGTTATAGTCAAGTTTGCTATTGACCGCCACCGCAGGCCGCGCCAGTGTCACAGTATAGAAGAATAATACAGTAGGTAATCTGAGGCCGTTTAGGAGCGTTCGTTACCTACTTACGCTCGATGCGCAGGGCTGTGTCAAGTTTGTGGCTTGGCATACCTATAATACTAATTTTGCTTTTAAGTATGCAAAGTATTTTTGTTACAGTTTAATAGACAATATTGTACACACAAAGTAATAATATTATAGATAGTTGGGTATGTGTTTTTAGTTTCCCACTTCATGGAATATTTTAATACCACTATACTATGCCTAAAATATTTCCTAGTAAGTATAATAGTTGCTAAATAGCACTAGGTTGGTAGGTGCTTAGTTACAAGCCTATTCGGCTCCTTTTGGTATCGTGGTACTGGCGGCTCGCTGTCTTCATACCTACGAGGCGGCTTCCTTTGACGTAGCGAGTGAGAACGAGCGAACACGGCAACGGCGCGGCCCCGATTGAAGCATTCTCCATCATTCCCGAAGGCTATGTGTGTGTGCGTACCGAACACGCGCGCATGTGTGCAGCCGTGCGATGTACCTTTGTTCAAAGTTTATCTACTGTTCGTATACTGTGCCAGTGTAATTATTAGACCGCGATAAGTTTGGGAATGGGATAGCTGTCAATTCATACACACTTTGACGAAATTAGGTAACGTTATCGAAGTCGAGTAATGCCTGAATCCTGAATAACCATGACGGACAACACATCACACTTGATCTCATACCAATATGATATGCGATGTGTCGAGCCGAATTGACCTGGCTAAACGCAGTAGTGGCCTCGTGAAAGATCATCTTTAATCATAATCATCATTAGGATTGCCGTCAATACCAACCGCAAAGATACGCGTCAAATCTGCAAGGATCATTATATCATTAAAATGACACTGACTCCGTCATGTCCTTAATGATTTTGCAAAGTAATGAGACTTTTCAGAGGCTGTATGGCGGTGCTGTATTTTTTTGATATCCAAAAATATTTTTTCTGTCAACGTGATGATTTGGTCATATTTTCCTGTTTTCCCTGAGGTAACTCAAGCAATAGGTGGGTACATTACACACCTATTAACAACATAACTAAGTGAAATCGGTTTTTTTACTCGATATAAAGATACTTTTCTCAAAAATACTATGTACTCGTAACGTTGGCATAACATCGCTAAAAAGACTACATTACAAGTGTCCAGTAAAACGCGAGATTTTAAACTTGGAATGAATATTTGTCCAGTAAGTAAGTACTAATCATCTTAAACGCTATTTTATTCCAAATATATTCTTAATTATATGTAGTATTTTTTTTAGTATTGCATACGACTAATTATTTTAATTATAAACAAGTACACTTGCAAATTATTCCCAGAATACATCAAAAAAAGGGTAGCACTGTTGGCAGTATAAAGAAACCAAGAAACTCATGATGCATTTAAAAAAAAGTAGCGCCAAGGTTAGTGCGGAAAAGTTTGAATACTGCGTTTAGTTCATAATTGTGTTGTGTAAAATGGTAGATATGTTAAGATTATTGTTGATATAATTAATTATTTTATTGTATTGTTTAAAAAGCTTTATTCCAAATTAAAAGTATTTATGAACCATAACAATAATTAAATTTTATCATTAAAAAATTAGATTGCTAAGGCAGTGCAAAGTCCGTGCAAATAATTAAACGCAGTATTTATAACAAAAAAACGCAATGAAATCAAGGCGGGATTCAAAAGGCTAGGTATAATTTCTTTGTGTGATTTATTATAATTCTGCAAAAGTTGGTTGAGACTAGTCTGATTCCGAAATAGACGGCACTCCTCCTCACTTGAAAGCGGAGGCGGAGTTAGCTAAATACGAGTATGGCTTACTTCCACCTAAATCCGAGGATAGATATTTAAAAAAATACGAATTATCCATTAAGTGGAAGGAAGAAAATTAAGCAAATAATTGGTCAGAGAATGTGATTCTGGCTTGTTTCAACCATCTATCTGCGCCAAATAATGCAGTCGATATACTCAACAAAGAGAACGTTAAAATAAACAACTATACAATTTTAATAGCATGGTTAAAGAGACAATCGGATGGCTACAAAAAAGGAAAGAAATCACAATTATTCAGTAGCGATGAATGTGAATAAACGCTGTCAGTATTTGATAACATAACGATATTTAAGAATCCATGCTAATCCATACTAATATTATAAATGCGAAAGTGTGTCTGTCTGCCAGTCTGTCTGTCTGTCTGTCTGTTACCTCTTCACGCTTAAACCGCTGAACCGATTGAGATGAAATTTGGTATGGAGATAGTTTGAGTCCCGGGGAAGGACATAGGATAGTTTTTATCTCGGAAATCATCCCCTGAGGGGGTGAAATGGTGGATGAAAGTTTGTATCGAGCTACGATATAAACGAGTTCCACGCGGACGGAGTCGCGGGCAGAAGCTAGTTAGATTATAAAGAATGCCTGTACATTCACTTCCTCCTTAGAGTCGAATTCAAACGTTCAACAAACGAATATAAATGTCCCCGGGAAATCAATAAAAATATCCTTTAACAAATGCCCGAATATGAATGGTTAATAAATGTTTCTGAAATATATTTTTATCTTATTTTCTTGTTTCATTTTTGAGAAAAGAACTATACTTGCTTCGACCGTAGATAATAGCCATCCTGACATAGTATTGAAGCCGTCTAATTCATACTGGGCCGCTATGGCTTCCTTACTCTCACTGCCGTAATGTACTATTACATACAAATAGTTTATTTAGCAAAAAAAAGTGTTGTTATGGTCTTATTACAACATATTCAGCACCTCCTTCAACAGCCATTAAATATGGCATGCAAAATATTAGCAGTTAATTAAATATTCCATTGCATAAATTATTACATTAAGGTTAGTCAGGTACATCTTAAGTCAACAGTTATCACATTATATTAGTTACTAGCTTCTGCCCGCGACTCCGTCCGCGTGGAACTCGTTTATATCGTAGCTCCATACAAATTTTCACCCCCCACTTCATCCCCTTGGGGGATGATTTCCAGGATAAAAACTATCCTGTGTCCTTCCCCAGGACTCAAACTATCTCTATACCAAATTTCATCCAAATCGGTTCAGCGGTTTAAGCGTGAAGAGGTAACAGACAAACAGACAGACAGACACACTTTCGCATTTATAATATTAGTATGGATTTCTGTCTATCAATAAAATCATTCAATTTATAAAATCTATGATCAAGGAGCCATTTGTACAGGATCGTGTAGGGGTAATTTATTATAGGTGTTCACGCACATGACACTACATTTTTTCCTGAACCTTGCAGTTTTTCGTTGTTTGCCTGCAACAAGACGGTCACAATCTCTCGTATTGTGTGGATGTATATCTCTTGCGGTTTTAAACAAATTAAGTACTATGCTTTCTTACAAATTTGGAGACTTCATAAATATACAAACACGGGAGCGGTAGTACACCTAGTTGAAGAAATAAGAGTTTACAGGATTCAAATGGTCCCACCCCACAAATGGCACGAATAGCCATAGCTGTTTTCTGGTCAGTCGTTTTTCTTTATCTAGATAGAACATACACAAATCTGTATGTATGTATCTGTGTGTTGTACTCGAGCGTATTACTGTATATAAGGTTTATTTATACTGATCAAATTACAAGACTTTCCGCCGGTTTTAACAATATTTTTCATCGATGTGTTTATTGATAGCTGGATTATCCTTAAAAGGGAAAATCTTTCGGTGCCGAGCTACTGCGGAAACGAAACAGAAAAACATAAAAAGTCACAATATTTGCTTCTACGTCGTCTTAAAAAGTTGAAATAAAGCTAACTTAAACCTTAACACCTTACATTAAGGTTGCACCAATTTCTAGGTACCTATTCTAGATATCGTGACGTCCTTACTCGACGGGAGTCTTATCTCGCTAATTACAGAATTGTGAGAACAGGTTCTCTGACGCAAGTGGTTTAATATAAAAGTGAAGCGGCTATTTATTTGGATTCAATGTGGTATCTGAGAATATACCGAAGGTCAAAGTCACCGAAATATCACTTCACGACGTTGGCAATAAAATTGTGATTTAAAAAATATCGCGTTCTTTGAAACGCCATTCTGACCAGATTAGGAAACACTAAAGACTGATTTTCAGAAATAGATATGATTCTTGGCTAAGTTCGTATTCGGTTGAATCAGATCTACATCATAATGTAGATCTGATTCAACCGAATCATGATTCCTTAAAATTTTCTCGATAGAAAAGAGAAACCAAAAGATAAACCTTTTTTTTTCCTTTTTTACCTCAGCTTACTCAAACAGTAAGTATTATTACTTAACGAAACAAACAGTTAAACTGATGGTATGTTACCTCATCTCATTAAAAGGTGGCGACTGATTTGTACCTTTTCGGTGTAATGTAACACGATACAAAACGAGCATTACAGCAGTCAGTACAGCGAACCGAGCCACTCGACGCGAGCGCCGCGTGCTCCACTCGGCTGTCGGTTTTTACGCGAATCCCTTTGAGTGTTACATAACAAGTCAGTTACAGATTCACGAGTCGCCGCAAGAATGGAGCACAAATGAACAGCACGCTCAAGATGAGCGTTTGCCGCGTAGCTGTAATGTAAGTAGGTAACTCTATGTAACACGATCGCCGTAAACGATACATTACACCAAAATGGTACAAATCAGTCGCCACCTTAAGGAAATACCTGCTCTTGAATCGGTTCGAAGCATCTCGAGCGATATTCTACCTGAAAGATGCGAGTGACCCATTTCATTAGCTAGTACATTATTGTCGAAGCAAGGGAAGTAGGCAATTGCTGGCTGAGTGTTAATTTTAAACGGACGACAACCTTGGGAGTCCGTTTAATTAAATACCAAGCCAGCAATTGCCCTTCCGGGTGAGACAAATATAGTGCTTTTCCAAATATCCAAATTCCAAATAGCCAAAAAAAGACCATTCATCTCCGAAACTACCGAGTCTAAAATTTTGAAAAAATACACAAAATAGTTGTTTACCTACAGATGACAGGAAAACCTATTAGAAATGTGCAGTCAAGCGTGAGTCGGACTTAATACGGTATTTGTCAAAAATCAAATCAGCTTATTTTTATGAAACGTCAAAAACGCTCCGTTAGTAAAAAAAAATGTTTAAAATCTCTTGATGTCCGGAACCCTTGCAACGCGAGTCCGACTCGCACTTGGCTGGTTTTTTAATTTTTGACTAACCATAAACTATGCACTTCACGTCCTGATTTTTTACCAATTAAGTCCACTTTGCCGATCATTTTTGACAAAAGATTATAAAAAAATCTCATAAGTGGAGGAGTTGTTTTAGATCCAGGCATCCCCTTAAGCTGGCCATTTACTGCTCCGACAAGCCGAATAGAGCCGCGCCATAATCGGTCCATTAACACTTTCACTGCCAGGAACCCGCCTAGCGGGTGCTCCGGTCGTAGGCGCTTTCCGCTACTTAGCGGGGAAACCACGGCATCGGCTACGAGTATCGTTATTAAATTGATGGCAGCATCAAAAAGTTAAAAGTTAAAAGATGGCATATTATATTTGTATGTATTTTTATTTATTTGTCTATTGTTGTCATTTATTATAAATGTATGTTTAATGTGTGTTTATATCTGTAGTTGCACCCACCGCCCACAATTTGTCTGCTTTGCCCAAAGGTTGACTGGTAGAGAATGCTTACGGCATTAAGTCCGCCTTTTGTACGACAAGTTGTTCTTTTGTGCAATAAAGATTAAATAAATAAATAAATAAATAAATATTTTTGGCTTTTTCCGGTAGGTACATATTGAAGCGTCCAATCCTGCCTACGTTATTGACAAAACATTAACTATAACGTGTGCTTGCAAATGTAAGATAGGCCACGGCCCAGGTTTCTATTCTATAACCCGGTGAAGGATTTTTCGAAGTCGGATGAGTAGTTCCGAAGATTATCCTTCCTAAATTTCGATCAGTGGAAAATAGTTTTTTTTTTAAATTTCGTTAGCGGACATTTCTGTCTTAGGTAATTTTACCTCTTCAGAGGTCGGAGTAATGTATAAACCACATTACTCATTATTTGATAATAACACGCGTTCACGTTCAATGTGCTGATATAATCCGGTTCAGCGGGTCAATATCGCTGAGCGCATCGAATTACTTTATAATATGTTCGAAACTATTTTAAATAAACGTTAATTTGCGAATTGAACCTTCGCGCTTAGCCCGCAAAGACGATATTTAATGTAAATGTTTTTTTTATTTCAAATAATTGCAGATAAGCCAATAAAGTCACAACAAAAAGTCCTACCGATTTCTCAGAGCATCAGATTTTACCCAAATTGCAAGCTACAAGGTGTAAGTTAGTTGGATACCTATATTTTTGAATCTAAATAGGTCATGGGGGTTAATGGGATGGGTGATGCCGCCGGAATCAATGCTCATCATATCAGGCGAAAGACAACCACTGCTGGACATAGGCCCTCCCCCAAAGAGTGCCAAAGTGACCGGTCCTGCGCCACTCGCATCCAGCGGACTCTCGCGACCTACCAGGTCAGTCTACTTTGTGGTTCTGCACTGCGCCTTCCGGTACGTGATCACCACTCGAGAACCTTTCCGCCCCAATGTCCATCGGTTCTACGTGCAATGTCCTTGGATGTGCCCCACCCACAACCACTTGAGTTTAGCGATTCGGAGGGCTATATAGGATACCTTGGTTCTGCTGCTGATAGCCTCATTTCGATATGACGTGTACCACAAGGGGATCATGTAACTTTTGGAACGCACGCACGATAGGACAATTCAACTGTCGTTTTCCCATACAAAAAGTGTCATTGAGATGTACGCGCGTACAATGCGTTAAGCGATCGACCAGCAGGCCACCGGTCCACTGTGGCCTAGCCACGCTGCTGCCACGGCCTAGCCATCTTCCGGGACGTGATCGCCACTCGAGAACCTTTCCGCCCCAGCGGCCATCGGTTCTACGTGTAATGTGCCCCGCCCACTGCCACTTAAGAGTCCGCAGTAAGCTCGATTCTCCATACAAACGTAGTTACGCTCTCATTTTAAAACTACGTGTTGGATTGTAACGAAACTTTGCATGTACAATGACATAAGGTATATCTATGTCTGTAATTAGTTTATGTAGCTTCAGATACCATAGTTAAAAAAAATACAGCGAATGTAAGTTTTTCATACAAAACTTGTGTTTGCTGTATTTCGTTTGTTTTATAAATTGGAACCATATAAACTAATTACAGACATAGATGTACCTCATGTCATTGTACATGCAAAGTTTCGTTAAAATCCAACTCGTAGTTTTAAAATGAGAGCGTAACTACGTTTGTATGGGAAGGTGAAATTCGGCCGAGTTTACTGCGGACTCTTAAGTTTAGCTATTCGGAACGCTCAGATGAGAGAAATATATTTAGAGACTGTCTACCGCAGATCTACCTAGATAGGCCAATTGTGCAAGACTTGCTTACTGTGAATACTAGTCTATAAGAATATACCTTACTCAAGAAATGCCTTTTCGCAACAGAAATAATGAAATCACAAACAGCTTCTTTGTTCTAAACTCATCACAATAAATTGTTCAAACGAAGTCAAGTTGCAGTGTCTAATAATAAACCTTATTCCGTTGCGATAAGGTTTATGTGGTGTGTTGTATTTTAGGTACAGTCAACGGCATTAGTTATAGATGAATTATCGAGAACATGGAATTGCATTTGTACTGGTTGTACCGTTTGCAACAAAAGGAGAATAATCTTCTCTTAATTTAATAAAATGACATAGGTAGGTACCCTTAAGAAATGGAATAAGTAGTAGTCCTCTGTTTTTTGCTTTTAGTCGCTATCATGTTCTTCATCTGAGCTGCCACAAGTATTGATAATAAGATCGTTTTAAATTCGATCCATTTCTCCTTCCTGACATCGATATTTTTCTTCAGTTATAGTTCAAAATATTTATAAAACTTAAAAATAATTTGCTTACTTTGACTCTCAATCGGACCAAAATAACTCACTGCCATATTTTATGAAAATTATGTAACCTACACTTAGTCGTACGGGCTGACACAAAATTATTCTGATAATTGTGAGAATACAATAAAATCAGACGTAAAATTATATGCACAACGTAAATAATATTCACAATTTGACACTGACATTATTTTGGTATTTACTTCTTCAATAACTTTTAGATCAAGTCACCACCACAACCTTCTTGGGCTTTGAGATAGACTCGGGCTTGAAGTGGGACCGGCACGTTGACAAACTTTGCGGAAGATAGCTAGTGCGTGCTTTGCTCTAAGTCGGGTTGTGAAAACTGTGGCCCCGGAGGTCGCACGTACATGCAATTACGCTACTGTCCATTCGCTAATACAGTACGGGGCGGATCTTTGGGGTCGCTGTGCCGCGTGGGAGAGAGTGTTCCGCCTACAGAAACGCGCAATACGAACCATCGCACGAGTGCCGCTGGACACTCCGGCGAAGCAACTTTTTATAAAATTGGGCATTCTCACTTTACCAGCAATACTAATCATGCAAGTGGCTGTGTACGTCCGTGAACACCTTACGTACTTCAAAACGAATGCCATGGTACACGCGTACAATACGCGAAACGCAAACAAGCTTGTGAGTATAAGCCGCAAGCTCGCCAAGTCGTCCAAGCTCACTCATGTGATGGGCCCCACGGTCTACAACAAATTGCCTAAAAATGTAACCGAGGCCCCAAATTTGCAGATTTTCAAGCGCCGTTTAAAAAACTGTCTTACTGAGCGCCCGTTCTACAATTTCGATGAGTACATGATGTACAAATAATTAATATAAATGAGTTATTTATGACTTATGTTAGTAACACTTGGATTAATTTGTATTTACTATTATTAATATTGGTTATAATTATTATGATGCGACTAATTACTTTATGTATAATTGGAATTCTAAATGATATCTTTTTGACATTTAAATTGGCTTTATAAAATAAATGACTATGACTATGACTATGACAATATATAACAAACCTCTTTTTATGCTGATAGTACGAGAAAATAGAAAATTCTAATATAGAATGCCTGTAAACATACAATACATATGCAATTCCATGCTCTCGTTAATTTATCTATAAATAAGGTGCAAAAGTGTAAACATATCTGTTCACACCTACTATTCAGACAAAAGTAACATTGTTGCCCGCGGAAAGAGGGATCAAAGTTGTACTTTTCGTCCCTGATCCTGCTATATTCAAATAGTCATTGTTGACGTCAATTGAGGATTTTTTTTCTCATACGGTGTGAAAAGCAGTAAGCGTAAACACTTGACTCCCTCGCTACGTTCAAGGTTCTACTTCTGAATCCCTCGCTTCACTCAGAATGCAATACCACCCTCGCCGTAAATATATCATTTTGCTCCCTTGAGACGCAATCTACTATTGACGTCGACCGTACTAGTGAACAAATGTTCAGAATGTGACGAACAATGACCACATCAAGCAAATGTCACTTCTATTTACATAAACTAGTTTTCCTAATTAAAAAGAACACTTTTTTTACTTTATGCATACAACTGCTCCTACTAATATTATAAATGCGAAAGTTTAGATGTTTGGATGTTTGTCACGCAAAAACGGCTGAAACGATTGAGGTGAAATTTAGCATGGAGATAGATTAAAATATTGGGTATTTTTATCCCCATAATCACCCCCTAAAGGGACACAAGGAGAATGGCAGTTGATACGGGAGTCCACGCCGACGAAGTCGCGAGTGCAAAATATGACGAACTACAGGAATGTGGTTGGATCAAGATGATAAATCGGGAGACAAATAAGGAGTATACTTAACTTACTGTTAACAGAACGAATATACACACTATCTTAATCTATTTCAAATTGGAATAGTCCGGTGACAATCCGGGGACGGCTGCGACGCGACATACAATTTTTCTCACACTATACAGGTCCCGGCAAATAACTTGCGCAATGCGGGACGAAGGGGAGGGGCAGCTCGCAAAGCGAATTGTATGTGCGAGCTGTCCCCTACTTCGTCCCGCTCCTCCCCTACCTCTTGTTCTAAGTGTTCTTATAAGAGAGAGACGGATAGTGCGAGAAAAATCGAGAGAGCTCGCGCGCCGTCACGTGATAGCCGTGCAGTTTATGTCATCTTTGTCGTTTAGTGACATAAACTGTACGAGAAGACAGCTGTCATCGGACTCGACCAATCTGAAAGAGCACATTATACAGTGCATTAAGTACGTTGCGTAGGGTAAATTAACGTAGGTCTTGAACTTAAATATGACCTCAATTCAATTAATTAACAAAAATTCCGACTTCATAAATTTTCTAAGAACAGTTTAATTTACAGCAAAGTAAGTAAATTGACAAGTTAGTGTAAATGACAGCTCTTCATACTTTTTTATTACGACGTCATACACCTAGTAAATCGAAGGTTCGCATTTTGGAAATTTAATTGTGCAGTTAATTTACATAATTATGATTTGCTAACACATGCAAACAATTGCTAATGGAACAACTTTATTATCAGTTTTAATAAATGCCCGCGTGCCAGTAACACACTGTATACAGGATCTAAAGAAATGAAATTAGGTACAAATCTTCATCTTACCATTTGATCCATAAATAAATCTCATAACGTCAGTTGATCAATAGAAAAAGACAGCCACAATGTATGTTGATTACTTTCAGAGTAAACTGTATGCTGTTGTTCTAAAGGCGGGATTCCACCGGTGTGCGGCACTGTGCGGCACAAGCAAAAGCAAATGCTTGTGCCGCACAGTGCCGCACGAGACGAATAGGGCGAGAAAAATCGAGAGAGCACGCGCGCCGTCGCATGATAGCCGTGAAGTGCGTCGGTCTACTTGTTACTGCCCTTTGCCTGCGAAGGTGTTGGTGTCGGTCCTGGGTTTGAACCCAAATATATGTAACGATCTCACGGCATTGTCGATGTCAAATATATGTTCACACTTTCATCATATTAAAGTACGTTTCCACTTTGTCTTCAATTCAATTTATTTATTTGCAACCTTGTACAATTGACACATGCAACTTAAAGCTAGGCAATGCACAGGACCCCGATAGCAAACAGTTAATTATTATAATACAACAAATATTTAAAATATAAAATAAGTTTAAATGTATTTGACTAGTAAAAAAGTTAAAGTATAAAAAATATAATAATCACTAATCACTTTCTTAAATATTAAAATAATTCGTAAAAATAATTTGTAAAAATAATTTGTAAAATGATTTGTAAAAATTATTTTTACGAATAATGTTCTGAACAAAAAGCCTTCCGTCTCCATCATCAGATCAGCTGACCAGCTAGTCATACCCTCCTAAGGCCCACCATACAACACAAAATGGCGTTGGAATTGGAATCGTATTGTGTCGGTAATAGCGTCGATTTTCGTTTGCTTTAAAAAGTGCCTGAAACAAAACAAATGCAACTATTCCAGTTGATTATAATTTAAATTCCTTCAACAGAATAAGTCCTATGAGTAGGCCCATGGGCCTTAGGAGGTTAAACGACACAGGACGACGTGTTTGGGCTCCTAGTTTTTTTTGGATTCCTCTCTGTGTCCTCCTTGAGAGGGTTCCTCAACGAGTAGTTGATTTTTTAAAACAAAATTATTATCAACAAGTACGTAATTTGTTTACTAGGCGATATTTACAACGCATTACGCCAATACTTGAGACAATTTGAGTTGGCCGAATCGCATGAAATTAGTCCATTCAAAAAGCAAATCTACCGTCCAGGGTACAAGATTCCAATTCCAATGACAGTTTTATAAAAAGTCGGACACTAAATAATCTTGACCATACACTTTTACTTCCTTTCTATATCCGAGCAGTAAGTTTAGTGACATATTACATTGACGAGCCGACAAAACGAATCGATTGACACCATTTTGCGATTAATAAGCGACACAGAAACTATTATGGTACCTACTCTATTACATTAAAATAACATAGAAATAAAACTCATGTATATTTTTCCAGAGAGTAGTTGGGAGTAGTATTAGTTTTTAGGGTTCCGTACCTCAAAAGGAAAAAGAGAACCCTTATAGGATCACTTTGTTGTCCGTCCGTCCGTCTTATAGCACAGATAAAGGAAAAATTATGAAAACCGTAAATTTTACGAAACCCTCTGTGCGCGAGTCCGACTCGCACTTGGCCGGTTTATTTTATTTTTCGTAGAGCAGATATTTGGAGTATTGTTTCTCTTTTTACTTGCGAGTCCTGATCAGTCACAACTGCGTTGCTGCGAACGTCTATTGATTTGGTGATTCGTTCAAACACCTCACTAGAGGCAAATGAAACTCATGAAACTTCAGATGTTTAATTAAGTATCGTTTCGTTTCGTGAACTTTTGGCTGATTAGGGAGTTATGATATATTCTTCAAGAAAATCTTTATTTTAGTGAGTGTACATATACTTATGTAGGTTTTCTACGGGTGCCGTTGTGATACCTAGCCATTAATCGATTTGCCTAGCCATTCCGTGCACAAAATTAGCTTTTAGCGACTTACTGCTTAGTCCGTGACACTCTAAAAACCAGTTTATTTCTCAGTATCTTGTTAAGCCGGTGTATTCCAAGCCAATTCACTTCTGCGACATCATACTATCCTTGTTTATCTCATAAACCTGATAGAGATAGGCAGATGAAAGCGCAATTTCGATAGAATCGCTTGTACCGAGGCTTACCTTGATGCACTTATTCCCGGTATGCTGAATAGGTAAATAAAAACACTCTTTTACGAAGACTGCTAAAGGTGATATTTGTGCCATCTGCATAATTTAATAGGGTGCATTATTGCATTCAAGATAGAGAGATAACTATGTGAAGTTATGAAGTACCTACTTCCATCCTACTTGTGATCTGACCGGTCAGTAGTATATACTTCGTAGTTGTACAAACGCCAACACAGTCAAGAGTCCGCAGTAAGCTCGATTCTCCATACAAACGTGGTTACGCTCTCATTTTAAAACTACGTGTTAGATTGCAAGAAAACTTTGCATATACATTGACATGGGGTATATCTATGTCTGTAATTAGTTGATGTAGCGATTTTAAGTTTTTCATACAAAACTTGTTTTTGCCGTGTTTCGTTTGTTTTATAAACTGGAACCATATAAACTTATATAAACGTTTCGCCACAATACAACACGTATATAGTTTTAAAATGAGAGCGTAACAGGACGTTTTTTGCATGCTGGAACAAGCTAAAGTGTGTTCGACAACTTCACATCTTAAGGGGCTCCTAGCTGCCAATGACCTTCGATCTATAACTGTCGGTTTATTTGTATTTTTTATGGTTTATCGTATTAACAACAACGAGGTTTACCGAAATAGTATCCCATATTTACTTCAAACCTCACAGTTTTCGGGATATATGGCACCAAACTTTGGCAATTTCAGGCCAAAAAACCAGTTTTATGGACGTAACTTTTGTGAAAATGAGTATAAAATAAAAATCTCTCGTGGGTTGTTAGAGACGTCAATAAGGAACAGTTATATGTAGATTTCATATATAAAAGTGCATGAACAACATAATAATATCGAAAACAGAGCTTTTTTGGACCATGTTTGAATAAATCATAAAAAAATAAATATTAATTATTTTCAAAAAAACTCTCGTGCAAATGTAGATAAAGAACTAAAAAAACCGATAGGTGTTTGTTCCATAAATATATCTATAGTTTTGACGGAGGAATATCAATTCAAAACTCGTCAAAACTAGCCAAAAAGCGCGTGGAGCCCATTAATCTTCAGCTTTATATAACCGCACTTAACGCAAATAAATCAGATTTCATTTCATTTCATAACTACGATTGTATGGGAAGGTGAAACTCGGCCGAGCTTACTGCGGACTCTTAACTGACCATCCTGTATTTATATAGAACCGTATTACAATGCTCATGGCTGTGTTGGTGATAGTATTACCTAGTACCTAAACACTAGCACAAAACAATTACATAAACAGAGTTTAAAATAATTATCATCTGTACAGAGGCGAACTTCTCCCTCTGAAACTCTTCCAGGTAACCTTTGAGCAAGCGAAAATCTAATTGTGGCAGTCATAGGCAGGTACTGTATCGCCGTAGCAGGGGCGGGCGGCTTACTCCGTGATTTGGTCGCGTCACGCGTCGCTACAAGCACTTACATGCCGGCCGAATCGCCCCCGAGGGTATGTTAGCGCTGCTACGGCACGCACGCGTTCTATCGCAGCGCGTTGCATGCGATAGAAGGGGATGGTCCACGTCATACCTAAACAGGGGATTTGTTAACAGAGAACCCTCTGTACGTAGAACTTTTATTTATTATGTGGCCGTAGTCAATATCTAAGGCGCAAGCGCATGGCCTTTTAATTGATATGAAGAAGATAGTAATGGTTTAGGTATAAAACACACCTGACCCCGTATCATGGTCGGCCTTATCACGCGATAAGTTGACAAGATAGAGCGTCCGTCTCGTTCTATTGAAGTATGTCAGCCACTGACGAACGCTCTATCTTGTCACTTATCGTGTGGTAAGGCCGTCCATGCTACGGGGTCAGCGGGCGTAGCACGGTTGCCATTTTATCACTTATCGTTGTGGATAAGGCATCCGTCACTCTCGCACTCGCATACTTGTCAGAGCGTGATGGGCGTCTTTACCACAACGATAAGTGATAAAATGGCAACCATGCTACGCCCACAGAACTTAAGGTATTTTATCCAACAGTGCGGATCGTAATTTTGTTGCTAGACCCTTACACTTATACCTATACATATACTTAAACCAAAGCGCGCTGTTGATCTATGCTTACTTTATATGTAGGTACCTACTTAAATCGTTAACCGTAGTATAATCGGAAACATAGTTAACCATAAGTAATGCCTTATTAGTTGAATGTGTTTCGTCGTACACGCCTGGCCATAAAAGCGCCCTAAGGCATGTAATGATAGGAGGGTAGATTGTAACTGGCGTGCCTAAAGCATGTGCTACACGGTTTACAACCGCGGTTTCTTCCACGTGACCTTGGTAGAAGCGAGGTAGAAGCTCTGCCGTCTACACGGTTTACAACGGCCCCAACTTCAGTGTGTTTGAAACGCTTGTGCGGGGCAAACGTGCGCGGAACACCTACTGAGACGCCATGGCCCCTTCCTTGTCGAAATTTCAAGAGGTCGGAGTTTGTTTTGCACTTTTGTGTGCAATTGATGAACAAAAACAAAAACATTTTTTTTGGCTAGGTTCCTTAAATTCCTCACTAGTTAAGTCCCACAGACACAGAAGGTCTCTATACAGTTCAATTAGTTCGGTAACCACCTCTCATTCGTTCACCGACGCCATTTTGAACCTAAACCTGCGGGCGTAGCACGGTTGCCGTTTTATCACTTATCGTTGTAAATAAGGCATCCGTCACTCTCGCACTCGCATACTTGTCAGAGCGTGATGGGCGTCTTTACCACAGCGATAAGTGATAAAATGGCAACCGTGCTACGCCCACTGCGCGACACGTCTACTCTCGGTGCGTGCGGCGTGCGACTGTCGTTCGCGTGTTTAAAACCAGCGGCTACATGGTTGTAATGTAAATCACCGTTTCTGCCAAATGGTTTGCCGTGCGCGCCTGCCAACCAAGGTCATGCGAAATTTGGTTTGCAACCACTGGCTACATGGTTTACAACGGCTGTTTTTCTACCAAGGTCACGTGGTAGAAACCGCGGTTGTAAACCGTGTAGCACATGCTTAAAGTGTCTGCTACACGGGTACCAACACTCCCGTCCGACCGAGCGACCTTGGTCGGCACCGACCGCTGTAGTATGAAATTTGGTTGCAAACTACTGTCTACACGGTCGGTGCGGACCAAGGTCGCTCGGTCGGAGGGGCGTGTTGGCAACCGTGTAGCACATGCTTTACCGCTACACTAATGTCGCATGTAATAAATTATTAGTAGGTACAAAATACTTACATAATTTTATACAGCACGCATCATAATTCGCATGTAGTCATCTCCGTGACCGGATGACAAAGGTACACTCATGTCTATCGATGTGAATAATTACGGCTTATTTGTCATACGTGATTACATGTAACAATTTTGGCCGCCATGCTTGTTTGGCCTTGGTAGGTATAATCAAATGTTTAAGCAGATGAATATGAAATGACCTACCGATGAAAGGTTATGTTGGTTCCGTATTTGTTGCGACTCATATCTAAGTCAATTTAAGGCTTCTACACACCGAACGCGGGTCGTGCGCGGCGCGGGTCGGGCGCGGCGCGGGTCGGTAGGTCTCTCTCACTACCAACGCATTTAATATCTCTCTCACACAGTGGCGCGGGTCCACGTTGCTGTGCGATAGAGACGCCGCGCTACTGTGCGAAAGAGATAGAGATACCGCCCGACACGCGCCGCGCACGACTCGCGTTCGGTGTGTGGAGGCCTTAAGTCCACGTAAGATTATAACGTTTTGTTAATGAAAGTTGAATTATATGAAAACTAAATACCAACTTAGACGTTAATAGTAGCGTACCAAATTTTGTTTGAGGCCTATTTTGATATCTAGTATGTATCTAGTACACTTTAAACTTAAATATTCCACTTAATATTAATAAGAATAATAAGAGGCTGATTCAAAGTCATGTTATAACTTATAACGCAAATATATCCGTGTTTAAATAATGCTAATAATTACACGGTTCAACTGACGTATTAAGGCTTGTATACCCGCTAAAGTCCTTGAGCGTATGGGCGGAGCCTCGACCCTCTCCCCGCGCAAGTCGCACAACCCGCCGTCGTTTATTAAGCGTTACATAGATTAAGTTACAGACGTGTCATCGCGCATCGTTACCAATGCAAGGGTGGACGTGGGTGGGTGACATTCGTCATGCTTAATTGAAACGTGATATTTGTCATACATAAATTACATAATTGATTAAGTTCAAAAATTATGTCTCTACTATTATAATACTATTTACTTACGACTAGTGTAGTTCCGTCAGCACGGCTAGCACGAGACGGCCGCGACATACACTCGATTTTTCTCGCACTATCGGTCTCTCTCTTATTAGAACATTAGGAAAGAGAGGTATAGTGTGAGAAAAATCGAGAGTATGTCGCGGCCGTCTCGTGCTAGTCGTGCTAGTGAAAACGAAATTCGTTCGAATAACTCTGTCGCTCGAACTAGCAAGCGCGACAGAGAGGGAGATACACGAACGAAGTTCGGTTTCGTTTCGCGGTAGGCCCTCAGCACGCCTAGCCGCGATATACTTTCGATTTTTCTCGCACTATACCTCTGTTACTAAATATTCTAATAAGAGAGAGACGGATAGTGCGAAAAAATATAAAGGTAATAATAATAATCCATACCTACTGTTGCCCTTAGGCCATTTTTTAATGTCGCTATTAATAGGGGCCCATCTAGCAGTTAGCGAGTTACCGTCTGCCAGAGATAAAATGTGAAACAGTTTTAATGGGCAGGCGTCCGATGTTTCATCCAATAGCCCAGCTATCTAGTCCATCATTTTCACCCAATAACCCGTTTTATTTAGATTCCATCAACTAGCAATAGACTCTTACACCCCAGCGGGTGCTGTTTCTGTGTGCGTCCCATGTCCCATACTCCTTGCATTTCATTAAATTGTCAAAAGGGCCTCTACGTGTTGGCTCAGAGCTCCACGCACGCCTCCCAAAGGTCCGGGACATCATTGTCCCGTGAGTGGGAAAGACATATAATCCATACTATCATACTTCCATATCCATACTCCATACTAATATTATAAATGCGAAAGTGTGTCTGTCTGTCCGTTACCTTTTGTGTAAGTGTAAGGTTGTTAAGTTTTAAACTAATTTTCGGTATATTTATTACGTTCTACTTCCTTGATTTGATGATGATGGCGTGTACAGTCAGCATCAGATAGTTAGTAGCATCCAAAGTAGCCAAATATATCGTAACACATTCGTTACTCCTACTTATAGTAACAAAGACTATTTCGATGAATGTACGTTCCGATATATTTGGCTAACTTGGCTGCTACTAACTATATTATACTGACTGTACAGAAATCGGCCTCGGGTAAATATATACTTATAGATTAGTTGTACGTTAACCATACTTTGTTTCATATCAAATAATAACTCTGTATCGAATTTGGAGTTGGCATGCAACCCATAGGTAGGTACTTACAATATTTGCCAAGCCCACTATTTTTATTAGAACTTATTCTATTAACACTTGACAGTCATTAATACGAGCAGATAAAACAATATTGTTAGTAGGCAATATATATTGTAAATATATTTATTAATAAAATGTCTGGTTTTAGCGATATCCCAATTTTGATACTGTTTAGATATTTGATACTTTGATAAAATAGGTATTTACTTGTGTATTCTTCTTCCTCTTCTCTTGTAAATTTTCTTGATATTACGTATTTTCCTCCTGGGCTTATTTAACCCCAAAGACCCAAAATAATTATTGAAAAATTTGTGCTAAGACCTACTAACTCTAGTATCGTAAGTTTGTATGTTACTAACAATCTATGGGCAAACTGGCCTAAAATAAAGAATTTATTATTATTATTATATTAATAATATTATATTATTATTATTATTACCCGTGTGGTGTCGGGTTAGAATAGCACCACCCCCTTTCTTCCCGTGGGGGTTGTAAGAGTCGACTAAGGGAACGGGGTTGTAATGTGTTGTGGGCGATGGGCTAGCAACCTGTCACTGCTATATCACATTTTGTCGATCTTTTATACCCACATTTATGCTAACAGTGGCACTGGACACAGGTTTCATGTGCTCTGCCTACCCCTTTTAGGGATAAAGGCGTGTATGTATGTATGTATTATTGTTATTATTTCCCATCTTGAACTAAACACAAAATCTAAACTATACCTACGTAAATGTTAATTAGGTACAAATGCCAACACAGTTAACTGACCATCCTGTATTTATACAAGAACCTTATTACAATGCACATAAAGTGCACGGATGGTCAGTCAGCTGTCTTGTCTATAGTACCTACTACTTTACAAACCACGAAATAGATTGTCCACTCTATGCAACAAAATTATCTGTCACTAAAAACTAAACTATACGCAAATATCTATTAGTTACCTACTATACGAATCACAAAACGGATTGTCCACTCTATGCAACAAATATAGTCCACAATTTCGACAAATATTTAAAAATTTCGGCGCAGCGCAAATTGACACAGGTCCGTCATGCAACGTGTCTCGTCCCGCACTGACCGTATGGACGAAAACGGGGAGGCGTAGGAACTTTGGCGGAATATTTCAGAAAACGAGATAAATTTTTAAGAAAATTAAGACAGTAAGAAAATGATGCTCTTGTTCATTATTGTATGAAGAAAGTTATAAAATTTCATATTATTCTGATAAAAAATGGAGCAGTAAAATGGTTACAAGTGAAAAAATAGGGGTGACTTTAGATTTCTTTTTCTCTAATTTTTATTGTTAAAATGGATTTCTACGAAAACTATGACCCGTCGCATATCTTGCAGATTATGATATATTTTTTCCGACAGCAAAAATGTTACGTTATAATGTATAAAACGGTTACAAAACACCTCATTTTCACGAAAATTTCGAATGTGGAGCCTTAAATGTCGCTACGGGCGACATGTTTCGAACTCCTTGGGAGTTCTTGCGTCACGGGCCGCGCGGCTCGGCGTTCGGAGTGGGCACAGGCAGTGATTCAAGCGACACCGCCGCGAAAACGATTCCAGAAGAACTCCCGACGAGTTCGAAACATGTCGCCCGTAGTGACATTTAACATGTGAGTTGAACGGTGTTCAACTCACATTAATATATGTGTCATTAGCATTATTTTAACTTGTCTCACGAAAGTTTGAATAGGGAAGATGCAATATTTTCGTTTTTGCTTTCATTTGAATGAATCGCTTGTAGAATAAGACCACGAAAGTATTAGAAAATTAGAATACTATAATTTATAGTCAACAAATCCTGTTACGAACTGACAATTAAAACTTTCGCGCCTAAACGAATCTAAGGTTCCTGTGACTTTGTTTGTCCGTGGTTCGTCCCTAGATGTCATAGTTGCCTAAGTTTTGACTTGTGACAGGAGTGACGTCACCAGACGCGTGTGATTGTTGGATTAAAACACGTTCCGTTTCACGTTACTTCAAATCGTAATTATTGTTTGAAATTAACAACGTTTCAGTTGCTATTATTTTATGTTTTTCAACATTTTGGTCACAAAATAATGGTAAACATTACCTATAGCTCTGCATCTTCCCTATTCGATAACCGTGTTTATACCACAACATCTAAAAACGATGACATTAGCGATGTAACTAATTATGCAAACTTTATATTTACTAATACAAAATAACTTCCTAATTCCACGAACTTGAACTATAAACGGTGAGATGATATAAAACCCGACTATCATCACATTAGTAACACGATAATAGACTTTATGACCTTGTGTTACGGTTATTTTAAGTCTCACACGAAGTGTTGATGAGTTGTATGGACGTGACATCCGCAATTATAGAAATGTGGCGTTAAGCGATGTATAATCGAGGTCATAATTATCGAGGGCATGACAACAAATTATGCCCGAATAGGCAGATACCTACTAATATACACAGGTGAATTTGTAATCACCATTAAATTGGATTGGATAACACCAATGTTTTTTAAGCGACTTCAAAGACTCAAAAGGAGGTTCTCAATTCGGATGTAAAGTTGTTTTTTTTTAATGTTTGTTACCTAAGAACTCGTTCATTTATGAACCGATTTGGAAGATTCTTTTATTTATTTAAAAGTGCATGCTTCTAGCTTGGTCCCATTGTTTTCAAAAAGCCAGTTGGATGACGGAATCCATGAGAATTTGAGGGAACTCCTCAATGTTATTAGGCACGCGTGTAGTGATATCGGTATTTTTTCTATTATAACTCGTGTATTTACACTCGGAAACCACTTTGGTGAAGTGGAACGATGTCTAATGGCCGCTCCACACAATGGGCCACCCTGACCCATTTTACAGGACGCGGCTATGCGGTAGAACGAGACATAAACATGTCTTACTCCCTTTAACGCACGTCACATATTCTGATATCATACCGATTAAGTTGCAACTAATGAAGTGCCAAAGGTGCAATGATTCTGAGATCCTTGAGGAATCGACGGAACTCTTCAAATAATTATTTAAGCCACACATAGCGACATCGGTTTTTTCTGTAGTAATCATCATTTGCTCTCGGACAGCAGGTCATGTGGTAAAGAGGAAAGGAAATGTTCCTTGGCGAAGTACTGAATTGAAGTCGATTTAAAATTTGTTTTGAATACTTTTGCAACCGGACTAAAAATGGAACAATACGCAGGAACCGACAGAACTCGCTAGGCGTGTAGGTTCATATTAAGCGCGTCACACACTGGCGCGGCCTGCGGTGGCGGCTGGCCGCTGATCGTTTGACAAGCCGCGAATGACCACACACTGCCGCGGCTGCGGTAGCGGATACGTCAAAATATTGGTGTTTTTTTATATGGACTTGCGGGCGTGTGCCCAAGGCCCATGGCCGTTTGGTTTTCGTTTCGCGCATTTCGCTGTGTTCCTGGCAGTGAAAGTGTTAAGTAAAAAATACATGAAAACAAACTAAGTTTCTACAAAACCGAGGGGCTACCGCGAAACGAAAACGAACTTCGTTTGTGTATCTCCGTCTCTGTCGCACATGCTAGTTCGAGCGATAGAGAGGGCGATACACGAACGAAGTTCGTTTTCGTTTCCCGGTAGCCCCTCAGTTCATATTTTGCAATGGGATTACTGTTTTGTCATGTTAGCTAAATATTGTAATTTAAATTCGTTTAATGACGAGCGATCAATGAAATTATGTCGTTACTATACAACGGAACGTAAAATATGAAACGTCATTGTGTGCTATACGTTGTACAGCCCCTAGCTAGACCTAAGACCTATAAGAACCGTTTCGTGCCAAAATGACAGTGGGATAGGCCTAGTATTTTTTTAAATGGGGATTTGTCAGCCCCAATTTATCAGAAGCTGACTAATTGCTATTGTCTGCACGGCTATCATGAGACGGCGCGCGAGCTCTCAATTTTTCTCGCACTATCCATCTCTCTCTTATTAGAACACTTAGAACAAGAGGTACCTATAGTGCGAGAAAAATTGAGAGTATGTCGCGGCCGTCTCATGATAGACGTGCTGGAGGCATTTTGCGCTCTATTGTGCTAACCGTGCAGAACCACGTACTACGGTCCAAAACCAGGGTTCAGATATGAGTTTAGACTATGAATTTATCACTAGCATCGCTAATTTAGATTGTTGCTTATTCATTTCAGAAATAGAGAAATGTAGGTCCATGACATTAACAGGGAACGACAACAGCATGGAGAGTACTGGACACTATATCATAAACTGAGGAAGGATGAAAACAGATTTTATATATAGGTACTTTAGAATGTGCACAAAATGTTTACATTATATTCTTCCTGAAATTGTCAAGCATGAAGCGCAAAAATACGATTCTTCCTCCAAGTAACCTCTAACTTTTCCTCTATATTTGCTTAATTTCCTTTCTCTCTTCAGTTTCATGGAGTCGACTTGGCTCCGCTTTACCTTAGGAGTAGCTGAAAATGTTTGAACTAATATTACACGAGCTGAAAGTAGGTATGCATGTCAAACTTGTTCAGTTATCAAGGCCAGGTAAATTAAGACTGAAGCAAGCATGAATGTAATGTTATCTAGGAATAAGAAAGATTTTTACTTACGATTGTCTGTATTTGGTTCTTTAGGTAACGCATAATCGTCAGGGTTGATATGTTTATTACACACAATCCACCGTCTGATTTGTAGGGGTATAGTTGTCGCTGCGAATTGCTACTTACCACAGCTATAAGGTTTCGGAGAGATTTTTATTTATCGGAAGCTTATGTCTACCTCTTTTCCACACAGCGGGACTGCACGTAAAATATGTTTTCGCGCTCGTAGCAAAAAAACTTTGAAAACTGACAGCTATACCCACTTCTGGACTGGACACGACAAAACGGTAGCACTCATTCAAATATTTCAAGTAGTATGTGCACATACATCTACTGCAAAAAATGTGGATTTCATGGTAGACGTGTAGGGATTTAGATTTTGTAAATAATATTTTTTTAGAGCGTATTTACTTACCATTAGATAGCCTCTCCCAACATTTGACACAAATCGTCCCAAATCTCGTTCTTAACTCTAATATTTTTATAGTCCGTATGAGACACATCAATCATCATACAAAACCGGATAGTTTTTAACAAATTCAATGGGCATTTCCGTGTTTCGCGCCATTGTTCTTGCGGTGGTGGCGGTCAGTTGTGAAATTTTGCAACTGACCGCGCAGCCGCTGCCGTGCCGTGATAAAACATTGTACCTACCTTAAGTTACAGTGTTTTGTGGTAACATCAATAAATGTATAAAAAAGCTAAAAAGGGTTTTTTGTAGTTTGGCTGCAATAAATATCCGTAGTTTGTCCAAAATTCATTGAAATTGGATCAGATTCATAGTTTAGTGGCCAAATAAATAAATATAATGTTTCTGGCTATTTTTGTAAATTTGCATTTTTAGGATACAGTTCTTTGTCATAGCACGTCGAAGCAGCTGCGGGCCGAAAGGGGCGGGGCTTGCGCCCGCGGACAGCCGCGCTGCTACCGCGTCAAGGCCGCGTGTGTCCGAACCATTGTTAGTATCGTCATAGTATACAACTGTCCGCCACCACGTCCGCCACCGCAGGCCGCGCCAGTGTGTAACACGCTTTACTGCCCGCCTAGTGGGCTGAGCCGCGGCATCTGAGCAAACATTACGAGTGCCTACCAGGCGGGTTCTTGGTTGCGAACGTGTTAAAGTAAATTATTAGTAAGTAATAAATAATAATAAACAAATACTTATTAGGGAACAATCTTACATAAATCGACCCAGCCCCATAGTAAGCTCAATAAGGCTTGTGTTATGGGGACTACGATATATTTAATTTAAACACATAAAAAGCATCCAAAACTCAGATACAAATATACTCATCACACATGTACTTGGTGTTACCGGGATTTGAACCCAGGACCTTCAGCTTTGTTGGCAGCGTGACTAGCCACTAGGGTAACCGGTCGTCAAATTATAATACGTTGTTTGGTTTACTTGCAGTGTTGTTCCGTTGTATACTATTAAAAGATTCGCTAAAAGTTTTTCAACTGTTAAGTAAGGTAATCATTAAAATAGGATATGTTTTCTCTCGTCTTATTATTGTTTCCTGGATGGGAGTTATTAACTCAAGGTGAAAATGAAAATAAACAACAATTATGCTCCTTAAGAAAATATGATGCTATACTTAATACCATAGTTATGCAGGATTTTCCGTCTAATTATCACTTCGGGTATCTTAGTCAGGTAAAAAAAGAATAAGTCTTATTAATTCTGCATAATAACACGTCTCAGCATGGCGTTAAGATAACTTAATTGCCAAGGAAACACGTATAGTTATTCGAAAAAACTGTACACTCTGTTGTTTTAATTAGTGGCTACTTTGTAGTTAATATAGCGCAGTACATAAATACAGCCTGATTTTTTCAAACAATGAAGATGGTATTTATTGAATAAATTATTGATCCCTGGAAATAATTAATTACTATGTTTTATGGATGGACTCACCCGTAAGGTCATAATATATTCATCATCATTAATTTAAGAGTTATCCTCTTGTCGGTGGAGTATTTTCCATTTCTCTTTGTCGTACGCCAACCCTTTAATTTGCTGATACGACACGACACCAGCTTTTTCCTTTATTTGGTCTATATAATATATTAATGAGCATGAATATTAAGAAAGTACCTACCTAACGTACTATAGTTCGTAACAAGAAAGCATACCCAAGGATTTAATTAAAAGTCGCATTTCAATCTTTTAATTTTGTTTTTAAGTTGCGGCGCAGGCATAAGCTAGTTCTTAATAAAATGGACTACATTACCAATGTTTAAAAAAAATCCTCCCGAACACCGTGTACCTATATTTACGAACTGCAAACTTTATTTATTTAATCGTATGGCATACCTACATTATTGGCCTTTACAGTTTGTTCACTGTTTAGTACCACCCGGGGACACGTGCAGGGTTGTGGTAGATAGCTCCTGCGAACGCGAGTAACAGTTGTCCCCCTTTGTCAAGTGAGTGGGCAACTCGACTGGTAAAGTTCTTAAGCGCCCGAAGGCCTAATATTTTGATGTCTTAGTACCCATAACACGAACCTTACCTAACCCGACGAGGCTAGTTCGATTTGTGTAAGATTAGGACTAGTTAAATAGGCTATAATTTGATATATTTTATACCGCTGGTCTGCCTTCTCAGTAACCGCAGCCGCGCTGCTATAGCTAGTTTATATTTCTAAGGGACTAGACTAGACCATAAAATATCATTTGATCTCTGGATAGGAAGGACAGGACCTTTGCCAAATCTTCACTAGGCGTTTAAATATAAATGGTTTATTGCATACTGAAAGAACAAAGGCTATACCTAGATACTCGTAACTCAATTTGGCCTATTGTCTGCCGTGGGTATTTTACGCGCGCGTTCACACATCACATAAATGTGTTTGAGTAGGACAATGTTGCTGGGAAACTCTCACTTTAATTGTAGTATGTGTAGGCGTTGGTCACACGGTGCGGGGGACATCGAGCGTATGATACTATTCAAGTATTCACAATAAAAAAAATATCACAATGCATTTACTGTTACTAGCTATAGCTACCAATTTTACTACTATGTACCTAGGTATGCTCGTAGTTTTGTAGGTACATAAAAAAACTCAATTCTCCGCGGAATACCGTTTTGTCCAAATTTTATACCCACATCCTTTGACGTTGGTGAACTATGTTAATTCGAGATAAGTATGCAACTCAACCTATCAAACAACTTTAGATGACCTCTGATTTCATAGCAAATATAGGAAGGCAGAGATCGAGGTTACTGGTTTTTCAATATCAACAGCGACGTCGTCAGTGACTGAAGTTCCAATATAATTAGGTCTCTAATGTCTAACAGATATTATATATATTGTTTAACCGCCTGACACTATTTTACCTCCCGTGTTTTTCACATTTTATCTATATTTTGCTAAAAGTTTGAATGGTTCTTTTTCATTTCTAGTCAAATATATGCTTGCCCATTTTCAAGTCTAGGTCATAGATTCAAGGAGTTCCCATACAAAGTTCACCCCAGTTTTTGACCTATTTGCACCCTAATCTTTATAATTTTTATAGCCTGAAATCCGACCGGGGATTTTCTCAACAGGTTAGTAAAGTTTGCATCAAAATCCGTTCAGCCGTTTTCACGTGATGCGCGGTCACATAAACAGACAAACAGATAAACAGACAAAAATTCTAAAAACTTTTGGAACGTGTCCTGTTATCGATTCTAGGTATCCCCAGCCAATTTTTTTTCGAATATCTTCCATGTACAGACTTTCAACCCTCTTCAGCTTTCAATAATAATAATAATAATAAGCCCGCAGAGCAGCTTTTGGCGAGCAGTTGGGGAGTAACGACCCCACGGACCCGAGTGCTCCCGAGAGTCGGGCAGGGCCTCCGTCTCCGGCGTGTCCTCGTCGGTCGGAATGGAACCCCAAGGGGGCCCGCAGGACTCTCGGCTCTGGCTTGCCTTCATTGGCTGTCCAGAGAGGAGTCGTCAGAGCTATATGCTCCAGGGGTGGAAGTGGCGGAAGGGCATAACGCCGCGAGTAACTTCGGAGAAAGCGCAGCACCACCTCTCGACACCCCTGAGCTGCTCACCCCGGTGTTGCTCCTGGCCATCTTTACGAAAGCAATTTCAGGGGCCCATCTAATGAGCGGCTAGTCACCGCCTGCCACGATAACTTTGTGCGCAACAATGTTATGGTTATGGCAGGTGTCCGGACCTCTTTGCAATAGCCCAGTTTCATAATCCACTCTTACTCATCACCATAGACCCAGTTCTCTATCCATTTTACACACAATAGCCCCTAACGCCTGTTGGAACCGGTTCACAGGTATCTACCGATGTACCCGTGAATGGGTTCTAGCAGGTGTATTACATTACATTAAACTTCGCCTCCAAAGGGCCTTCTACGTGTTGGATCTATGTCCCCACGCACGCCTTCCAAATGACCGGGATTAGCCCCGTGAATTGAAATCGAAAATACTTTTCCTCTTCATATAAGTATTAGTACTTATAGAAACATCCAGCACCAGTTTCAATAGCCGTGCTTAATAACTTTTCATCACATAATTAAACATTACAACTTCCAGGTTTTCCAACACGTGTCAATAATTATATAGTTTTAATCATTTATTTGTGTCAAACGTCCTTCAAGACAAGTTAGATTTAATGATCGGTTGGGTGTGTACTGTGTAATGGTCGTGTAATGAGGGGCTGGCTATCCGTCTGTAAGTCTTTTGTCATTTCCTGTCAACGCCGCCCTGATGTCAGTTTGCGTGAGAGCGCATGTCTATTACGGACTTGGTCTTGTGGCTTGATATGACGCAGGTCTTGTTTATGGACAAGCAACGCAAGACGCGTGCTGTCAGGCGACTATGGAAAGGTACACTCAGCTGCACAGATACGTGACCACCCCCTGCATAGAAGTATGTACATACTTAAACACTCAGTGGCGGACTCGGCGGCCGTAGCATTGTTGCCATTTTATCGCTTATCGTTGTGGAAAAGTACTTGTTAGAACGTGACGGATGCCTTACCAAGATTTTGGTTGAGGGGTCATTCAGCAACTTTTCATGAAACGACATTCATTACACCCTGTTTGAATGAAGTGCTAGTAAGGGACGCGGACGATTGATTCGATGTCCGATATTACATAAATACATACATACATAGATTCACGCATTCCCAAAAGGTATAGGCAGAGCACATGAAACTTAAATTCCAGTGCCACTTTTAGCATAGGTAAATGTGAGTATAAAAGATCGACAAAATGTAATGTAAAGACTTTAACAAGGTATGTATGTCCCTCGCGACTGACAGTCGTTTTAGAAGCCCCCATCTACATCAAGGTGAAACCTGATTTGCTCCACATCCAAACAATGTTTATAAAATTCGGAAGCGGATGTGATTTGCGGAAACAGAAATTGTATGTATATGATGACACTTACGTGTTTTAATCTACACCGGTAGCATGATCGTGTTTATGACAGAGTGGTAAGTTACTAATGTTGTATGTCCGATATAAACACGGTCAGTCAGGCATGTTAGCTAGTATCATCAGGTGTAACCTTATTAAAATGGGAAATAATGTTAGTACTAAGTACCTAACACGAAATTTTTACTTACCTTACTGTACGTGATTACAAAAGTAAAGGTAGAGTCCGTTGGTTGCGGGTTGCGCAAGACCGGCCATCGATGATAGTTATACAAAACATATTTTCTTTCTTTTCTTTCTTTCTTTCAAAATAAACATATACAATTTTTAAATTATAACCAAGGTTTATAAATTTTATTATATACAATGAGTGATTATATACCTTGAAAATATATCAAATGTTGTTATAGCGAATGAAATTATATTTTTTATTTTTATACCCATCATTACACACCCCAAAGAAACCTCACGCGTTGCCAAAGGAGAGGGCAGTATTTCAATTAACGGGTGTCTCAATAAGATTGCACTATTTCATTGCAGAATAACCCTTACCTTACGTAAGTTTTAGGGTAATTCATAGTGCACTCTTACACGAATTCGTATTTTGTACCTATTTCAAATGAACACTATGAAAATTAATTTTATATTTGGTAATACCGCTTGCACTTGTTTACCCAGCACTGGTTCTGAACATGGGTATTTACTACGGCTTACTACGAAATATTAACTTCACTCTGTCAATGCACTCATTAATTAGCTCATTACGTTGAATGTGTTCTCGCTACCGTCATCGTCAACAGTACACCGTCTTTCATTGACTATTTGACCATGCAACAAGCCTACATGCTTACTTAATGCCGTTGACGATAACAGCTTCGTAGGACAGTACAGGGAATTGTTTCACGAGCTGCACGGTTAACTTGGTTCTGAGAATCAGTAACAGTCTCGTGTAACATGTTACATGCACACGTCAAAAATATGTATTCACTTTTCTCCTTATTACAAGGAAGTAAGGTGAATAATTGTATACATTTCTTTGACGTCTATCTACTCCACAATGGGGACTTAAGACCATAGACAAACAAGGTCCATTGTAGTTGCTATTATAGGTTTTTAAGTAATTTAGTAGCTATTTTAAGCTTTTCATCGAAATTTAGTAAAGTAACAACAGTGACGTAACAAGGAGGCGTATTCTAATTAACTCTTTTAGACATACGGGGTGTTCCACGGCTATCCCACATTATGGAAAACTACCTTTAATATTGAACATAGGATATGGGGAGATTATTTGTTCAATAAGTAGGTAAGGTCTGCATTAAAAGATTTAAAAAAAACTTGCTCTTAAACAAAAAAACGTGGAGGCTAAACAGATCAAAGGTGCCATCTAAATGCTAAGCATGAACCGATTCCTCAACGTAACATGGTATTTTTTTAAATGTAGGTACCCATCGGGCCAGATGTCATGTCATGGGACACCTTGTATACTTTAGTCTTTGAAAAAAAAACTAAATAAAATGGCCGGTTCTGGGCAACCCGCAACCAACGGACCCCCGCGACCTTTACTTTTAAAGCGGTCGACTTCGGTCGGTGTACTTAAAATGCTAATACAAAATACGTATTTTATATTTTGTAATTAAATACTTTTTTTTAAGTATTTTGTATTTTATTTGAAATACTTTTCTAAATGTATTTTATATTTGTCAAATATAAAATACTGTTTTACTGCTAAGTTTCGAAAGTATTACCTTTACCACTCAAATTTTCAAGTGAATGGATCAGCAATTCGGCAAATGGCCACTAGAGGCGCTGTCTATGTGCCAAATGACAGTTAAAACAAAATGAACGTTATTATCTGTGAAACATGACGTTACTTATGCTACGCTTTCTAAATTTTGATTCGATTAGTTTTTGAAAGTATCTCATTTGAATAAAGTATTTTGAAAATACCTGTTTTGTATTTAGTATTAAAATACAAAAAGCAAAAGTATTTTGCATTTAAAATATTAAATTAGAAAAGTATTTGTATTTAAATACTTTTTTAAAGTATTCTGTATATCTCTGCTGATATGACGATTACTTTATGATGATGAAACAATATGATGTTGTTGCAGTGATGTCGCGCGCCGCAAGATGGCGGCCGCGCAGCTGCGCCTGCTGCTGTGGAAGGACTACCTCGTGCGGAAGCGCAACCTGGTGAGTTTTACTTCATTATTTACCTTTTAAAGAATCTTTAGGGTGGAAGCGTACCTTATCTAGAAGACAACGTTCTATTTGGCTGCGGTTATAGCTAGGCGACGCGTGTCGTCAGGCGACTATGAAAACGCTCACGACATCTAATACTCCAGGAAAAATACGGTTTTGAAAAACATTAATTTATAATAGCGTTTTCTTTGTTGATTTCCACGGAATAAAGAATCCATTGGAAGTGGTGAGTGGGCGTTCCCGTGTCGCCGAACATGAGCAATAATAAGCATACTTCTTGCACAGATTATTGTCAGTCACCTAGCGACCGCACGCAGCGTATGACATGAGTGAATATTTGTTTATTTTAGGAAAATGCCGTATTACGTTATTGAAAGCTGCTCCAATAATAGCACATAAAAACCTTGTCTCATGGAGGTATTTCTTATCAAAGTTAAGTAATATTTTAGAATACGTATAAAAAAATATTTAATTTTCAATTTCTTACACAATTTGCGCCTGTAGTAAAGGAAATATCAATTCTATTTTATTAACAATAAAGTTCATAATACTGTGTATTATTTCGCTACTCAGATCGTGAATGCACAGCAAATTTCCCGAAGGTTCGCTACTCAAATGCTGTGGCTAAGGTAAGGTCGATACTTGTTATCGATAAACCAAAATGAAAAAGATTATATTTTTATGCGTAATATGCAGAGCCCGTCATTCTCGTAGCACTTTTGAGCTGTCATAGGGACTTCTCGTTTATCGACTTCCGTTTATACATATGTATTATCGTATAATCGGAAGTATTGTAGTATTATAAATAGAAATTAAAATAATAAAATTTTATTGTTTATTGCTTATTTCTTTTATTGCTTTTTAATTTTTATAATTTATGGATTGCTTACCTATGCCTTTTAATCAGGACAAAGACCATCCTTATTATTTATAAGAAAGAATAAAATATTATTATTTTAATTTATATTTATAATTTCCTAAAAGTTGGTATCCAAAGGTTATCTCGAAGAGATCGCTCATTCGCGATAAGACTGCATGTTGTTACGTCAATTGATGCCACGGGGGGAAGGATTGGATCCCGCAACGATTCAACACCATTTGTTCAAAACATTTTGATGCAACTGATATTTGAGTTTTGCCAAAAGGAAATCGCTTCATTCATGAAGATTCAATTCCCACGCAGAGTATTGTATGTAGCGTAATTACGAACAATTGATTCAATTTGCAATACGCACGGCGAACTACTGACATTTAGTTTCCTGTTATCCCGCACAACGAATCAATTTTACGGTAAATTCTCACTAGACCGCACTCACACAACGTCGGCAGTGTAGATTGCAGGTAAAATAATTCTATATAGTATTTGAGATGTGCTTGTATTAAATTAAACAAATGATATTCTTTGTTTATTAGAAATCTGTGTTTAATTGCTACTACATTTATATCAAAAGTAATTTAGTATAAATGTTACCTACTACTAGTTATCTAATAAACAAGATTTTATTAGAAATAATTTGTAAATAAGTCTTAGCTTAATATTTACCGTATGAATATCATAAAAATATCGATAGTCAAACTCATACCATATCCACATCCCTATTCCGTTACAGCCAAATAGTCGCATCATCATACACATTTTGCAGTACATGCGACTTTTCGGTTTTAAGCGGTCGCATCTACATACTTTGAAAACACCGCCATCTTGCGTCGAGTAGCCGAACGACCACGCCTCTTGCAAGTCTTGCAACGCATATGGTAACGGGCGTAAGAAATATTTACTCCCAACAATCTATATGAGACCGTAAATAGTACTAGTTAAAGTAGATTTTGCGTATAAAATTTGCTACCGTTAACAACATATTGTTACAGTACGTTTTAATAAATCGAAAGTGCATTGCACTTGTATGTTCGTGTATTATTGAAGTGTGGTTGTGTGCGTGCGGCGACAGTGGTTCTCTATGAAAATCGGTTGAATGCCACTTCCAATGGATTCTTTATTTCGTGTTGATTTCATTTTAAAATGTTATTCTAAGATGATTTATATATGATTTATTCGCACGGTGACCTACACAATTCTATCCCTATCTCATTCTATCTTATAACTTCGTACCGCTCATACGTGGAAGCGAAAGGCCGCACCGTCGTCTTGATCCCACGTGTGGCGCGCTACTACTGCTGCTGAATTCGTGGCTGAGCCGATCGAGGAAATTTAATGTTTAGCGCTTTTGGACCTAAACGTCATTCAAATAGAGTTGACATGTGCCAAACCTTCATTTTCCTCGACCGAACATTAACACTCCTTATTCAAAAATACCGCGGACTCCTTTTGAAAAAAAAATATCTCATGTTTCATGTGTCTATAACTACATACCTGCCCACTTTAAGAGTGAACGAAGTGGCCGCGGACCCTAGCAATCATGTCACGGGTCCCTAAGGGGTCCATGGACCACACTTTAAGAAACCCTGCTTTTTATATAGGAAGTTGCCCAAACACTAAAGGCCTCCACCCACCGAACGCGTGTCGTGCGCGGCGCGTGTCGGGCGCGGTTGAAGCGGTATATTCACATCGCAAGCGGGCGGCGTGTCGTGTGCAGCGCGTGTGCAGCGCGGGTCCGCCGCGTCATGTCTCTCTCACTACCAACACATTTAATATGTATCTCACTATCTCTGTCACACTCAGCAGCTGCGCGGGCCCGCGATTGACACGCGACGCGCACGACACGCTGCCGCGCTGCCGAGTTGTAACTTTAGCGCCGCGGGCCCGCGCGGGCCCGCGTTCGGACCGCGTTCGATGTGTGTTTGAAGTGTAGTTTCAATGCTTTACAACTTGCGCGGGTCCGCGCAGCACACGCGCCGTGCACGACACGCGTTCGGTGGGTGGAGGCCTACAAATACCGTGTTCTCCGTATTTTCTCAGTTTTCCCCCGAGCAGAGCTTGTTCGCCCACGGACTAAGAATAATACAACCAACGTGAATATATAGATACCTACTACTAATTCCTATGGGACAGTAAAAACGACCACCACCTGAAATGCGAAAAAAAGCCTAAAAACGCTTAGTATGGGATACTAAAGATCACGTATTTACCGCATTTACCTACCACACAGCGTAGCGGACCTTTGACAGATGTTAAGAGACCGCGGTATTTATGGTTCCAGTTTATAAAACAAACCAAATACAGCAAAAACAAGTTTTGTATGAAAAACTTAATTTCGCTGTATTTTCTTTACTATGGTATCTGAAGCTACATAAACTAATTACAGACCTGGATATACCTCATGTCATTGTACATGCAAAGTTTCGTTACAATCCAACATAGTTTCGTTACAATCCACGTAGTTTTAAAATGAGAGCTTAACTACGTTTGTATGGAGAATCGAGCTTACTGCGGACTCTTAATTTCCAATTTTCCATATCTACAAAAATGTCTCATCTTCTTTACTTCTTTTTCTCTAGTATGACCTACACCATTAAGTACCTGAAATTATGAAAGTAATAATAAATTCAAAGCCAAACTGGCTAGGTTGTTGATCGACGATACGGTTTTCTTTTTCAATAATAAAGTGACCTTGCCTAATATATTCAGGGCTAGTGACCTGTCTGTCAAGCCCACAAATAAACAAGGGCGGCGCGACTGTCAAGAGTGTCAAGTTGACATTGTCCAATGTAGCACAAACTAACCTTCAAGATTAGTGTTTTAGCGTGACGCATATCTACGTGTATCTATGTTTTTTAGTAGCTTCAGTTGGTACAGTTTTTTTAACTATGCGAGCCATATTGAGATTGAATTGACAGACAACTTTACTCACTACACCTACCGGTCAATTTTAAAATGACTTTTATGATTATGATGAGTAGTGATAATTTTCTGACTAAGTAGGTATTATGTTCATAATCTATTTAATATATTTAGCTCAGCTTAAAATTTCTTTTTGTGTGTTATTTTCATACCAGTACTCGTATTATAAAGAGGAAAAACCTTGAGATTGTAGCTTTGTAAGTTTGTATGTTTTGGCCATTGACTTACTATTACTATGTATAGATTGACTGGCAACCCAGAACATTTTTCTTGACGTCTTCCAATCAGGCCGCCATCTTGGATAATCAAAGAGTATGTAAACGTGTAGTAGATGCGACAATTTTCTGAGTTCGGATTCCGTTATGGCTAATATTTATATAAATTTATTATAAAACATACTAATTATTGATTTAATCACCGACATTTGGTATTTGTATTTTTTTTATACTGGATATCTTTATAGTTTACGAGGATGCACTATGTTCAGCATATTTTGTCAGATTTGATGACAAAATCCTATTTAGTCTAATTTCGGTTTAACATAAGTTTCAGTTCCCAAATTCTTATATTTTCGTATGAGGATTATACACGGTGTTTTTTAAACCGTCTTAGAGCCGAAAGTTTTATTATCATACATTAGGTCAGGGCAGCTAGAGCGAGGGGGCTCGGGGGCCAACCCCCCGCAGTAAAAAAACAACACATAATCGTAACAACGCTATTTTTGTAGGTTAGGTTAGGGGTAGCTTGCTCCCTTAGAGCGGAAATATTTATGTAAGTATAAAATCATGTATGTAAGCAAGTTGTCCGTCAAATCTTGCAAGTTAAATTTGACCCACTTCCCGGTGACCGATTGAGCTGAAATTTTGGGTATAACTATAGTTTGGATGACAATTCAATATTATGGTACCATCGAGCTGATCTGATGATAGAGACAGAAGGTGGCCATAGGAACTCCGTAATAAAACCACATAACCCCATCGAGTTTGGGCTCGTTAGAATCGTCTCAATGAGCAGTTGATGATGGTATAAAGAAAAGTACAGTCGGCAATAAAAGCTTGTACCAAAAATGAATTTTTTGACAGAAACTTATAATAATTATTATTATGTTTCGTTGGTATTCTAAGACCAACGCGAGGATACTAACAGCCAAAGTACACAATAAAACATCATGAAAAAAGATTTTCATTTTATTTCCTTGCAATCGTGAAAAGTAGAGTGTACAAGTCGTCCATAAAACCCATTTTACACTCGATTTTATATCCAAATGTCTCGCGTAAAATGGTGCGTTTTATGCACTTGTTGTACAATCTACTATTGATAAGAACAGATGCGGCATCAGTCGTGGAACGTCCTTTTGTGAAACCAAACTGATTATTCGTAAGCAGTTTATTTATATTGAAGTGCATTATTATATCGGTTAATATTACCTTCTCAAAAACTTTACTTAACACAGGTAGTATATACATGGGACAGAAATTGGTTAGGTCCTTCAAATCTCCCAATTTAAAATGAGGTATGACTTTACTATATTTCATAAGATCTGGGAAAATACCTACTGAAATGCAATTATTGTATATTAAAGGGCAATGGAGAGGGCTATGTTAGGAGTTTCGCTTCGCGATCGCATCAGAAATGAGGCTATCCGCAGCAGAACCAAGGTAACCGATATAGCCCTCCGAATCGCTAAACTTAAGTGACAGTGGGCGGGGCACATTGCACGTAGAACCGATGGCCGTTGGGGCGGAAAGGTCCTCGAGTGGCGACCACGTACCGGAAGGCGCAGCGTGGGTAGGCCCCCCACAAGGTGGACTGATGACCTGGGTAAAGGTCGCGGGAGTCCGCTGGATGCGGGTGGCGCAGGACCGGTCATTGTGGCACTCTTTGGGGGAGGCCTATGTCCTTTAACTGGATATACTTGACTAAAATTAAATATGACATTACATTTACTAAGATAAGCACAAAGTAAAGCATTAGCTTGGGTCGCAGATGACTGAAGACAATTTCGTAATGCTACTTGCTATATTAGAAAAATAATTTTCGAATGCCAAAGCAACATCGTTATTTGACACTAGCTTCCGCCCGCGACTTCGTCCGCGTGGACCCGGGATAAAAACTATCCTATATTTTAATCCAGGCTATAAACTATCTTCGTGCAAAATTTCATTCAAATCGGTTCAGCCGTTTAAGCGTGATTGAGTAACAAACATCCAAACATCTAAACTTTCGCATTTATAATATTATACTGCGTGGAACGGAACGATGGACTTTGCCGCAAGAGGGGGATTATTGAGCGCTAGTAAGTCACATTTTCCAGATAAACTATTTTTTTTGACGCGATTTTTTTTTAGATTTGTATGGAGCTCGTCGCTCCAGTCAGCCAACGCTCCATACAAAGGTAAAAAAAATCGCGTCAAATAAAATAGTTTATCTGGAAAATGTGACGTACTACCGCTCAATAATCCCCCTCTTGCGGCAAAGTCCATCGTTCCGTTCCACGCAGTATATAATAGTTGGCTTCCCGTAATCCGTAATAATGTTGACTTGACAATCGCGAGTTTTAAGTTTACCTGATTCTCTATTTATAATGTTCCATACAGTTTTCACTTTGTTGTCCGACACATTTGATTTAGCAGTTAGGCACTGGTCCCACCGCCGGCTAGTAAGCTAGAAAAGTTGGGCGAGTAACGGTTCATTGCGTGCTGACCAGGCACAGTGTGATCAATCGACCTTTACAGATCCGCAATGAAATGCTACTCGCCCAACTTTTCTAGCTTACTAGCCGGCTGTGGGACCAGTGCCTATAACACACTTTTATGAAGATTCTTGAGGAAATCACTGTTCTTGTTCACCTCCTTCCCATAAAGTTTATTTCTACTTTTATGTATACCTACAGTGGCCCATTCACTAAACTTTATCTCAGTTTTCGACCCAGAAATAGTTTTCATTGTAAAATTTTCATATTCTATACCTATTTAGGTATGGGTCTATATGTTATTGTTCGTGGTATTTCTTTAATAATTTGTAAGAAAGATGCAGTTTGACCACTATGGTCGGAATTAAAACAATGTTCATTTGTTGTACGCTAAACAGTGCTTTTATAGGCCATAGAGCAAGGAGTTTTTGGGCAACTTACTATCAGTGTCATTGTATTTGAGTTAGTGCCTATATAAATGACAGATAACGGTAGGTACAGGAGTAGAAAAACAATATAATTAGGCAGCCACTCAGCAATCAAAACCGGCAACTCTAAAAGTAATATGTGTAATAACAATAACATGTTTACGAGCGAACTTATTTTTTGTTCTACTAGGTAAGTTATGAATAAGCTCACCTTGGAGATTTGCTTAAGGAAAATACCGGCTTCGCAAAATTTTATTGTGATGTAGTGCAATTTGGTTTGCGGTAATTAATCAATGATCCAAACTGCAGTTTTACATCGTTGTAATAAAGGCTATTGCACTATTGGCTGAGCCATTACATAGTGCTTTTCACGCCTACTGCGAAAAAATTGCCTATAATTATAATGATAAGTCAAAATTAAGTACCTAATTAAAGATCATAATATGCAACACTGTAGCGCGGCCCCGCTCGCGTGCGGGGGGGCACCGCGCGGGGCAGCCCGGCGGGGACCGGGGGCCCTGAGATTGAGCGAATCGCTGTTCAAATTGTCCAACAATAACATTGTTGGACAGTTTGAACTCATATAGTTGGCCTGTTCGTGCGATGTCCAACTAACCCCAGCTTTGAAGCCTGAATTCTGACTACCTTTTGCCACATTTCCGAGCAGTGGTTGGAACGGAACTCTCCATGATTGGAATGTTGAAAAATGTAATGGAGCTGAAGGAGTCCGTGATGGTGATGAAGAAGAATATGGTGCTGATGATGATGACGTGTATGAACGCTTGGCTGGAAACAGGCATCAGGCTAAAACCGGCACGTTCACTTGCGATATAATATTTACGTAAGCGTGCGGTCCGATGCACAGCGTGGCAGCCACTGAATAGACCCCAATGTTGGGGTTGCGGCATGTACTGCTATGTAAAATTAAAGTTGAGCATAGTTAGGCCTTTGTTTAAGAGTGGTGACAAGTAAGACCCAAGTAACTACAGGCCTATTACCCTAATCCCAATACTTGCAAAGGTATTTGAAAAAGCATTTTACATTCGCCTGGATATTTTTCTGACTAAATATGGATAACTCCGACCCGAACAATATGGTTTTCGGAAAGGCAGATCCACAGCCCAGGCCTGTTTTGACCTGATCAAATATATTGCTGAGTGTATTAACAACAACACTCCAGTTGCATCTGTCTTTCTCGATATGAGCAAAGCCTTCTGTTGGCATTGGCTCTATAATGTACAAGCATCCTTTGCCTAATGCGCGCGCTTTTTATGACAAGTGACGTTTTGACAGCTCTTCGCGCGGAGCCGGTACGGGCACATTGCATATTGTATTCTCTCCTAGAAATAAAGTTATTTCTCAAGAATAAAAGTAGTTTTAAAACATGGTGGCAGCGGTGTGAGCATAATTATATCTAATTATGGCGGACGAGGCTTTGGCGGCTGTAGTCGAGCTACAAACAAGACTTCTGCAGTCGATGCAAGAACAACTTGCAGCCATCCAACGATCCAATTTGAACCATTCAAACACGATAAATGTGCCTTGGCTTGCTCCAATAAACGTCAATCTTGATCCGGAAGATGCTTTCAAGAGCTTTAAATCCTCATGGGATAACTATTGTCGTGCGACACAGATGGATAAGTGGTCAGCAGACATGGAACCCAGAAAAGTGGGAATCCTTTTCAATTGTATAGGGAAAGAAGCATTAAAAAAAAATGGTCATTACGGTATAAAACAAACAGATATGCAACTACAATCATGTGAGTTAGTGCTACAGGTAATGACAGCAAAAATGGTACCAAAAAAGAACATCATATACAACAGATACATGTTTTGGACCAATAATCAGCAAGAGGAGTCTTTTGACATTTTCTTCAGTTCTCTTTCAAAGCTTGTAGAAGAATGTGACTACAGAGATTATAAAGAAGAAATGCTGAGGGACAAAATTGTTCTTGGTATAAAAGATACATCTTTAAAAAAAGAATTATTAAAAAAAGAAACCTTGACCTTGCAAGATGCTATTAATGTATGCAGGGCTTCAGAGGCGACAAATGCACAAATAAGAAACCTGTCATTGGCACTATCTGCATCTGAAATAAAAAAAGTCAAAGAAATGAAAAGAGGCATGTGTCGGTTTTGTGGCAATATCCATATTTACAAGAAAGAAAGCTGCCCAGCGTGGGGAAAAACTTGTCAACACTGCAGTGGCCGAAATCACAGTGAAAAAGTATGCAAAAAAAAAAGAAACTAGTCAAGCAAATCTCAGAAAAAGAGAAACAAGAAAGCATAGACAAAGATGAATCTTCTGGCAGTGACACAGATTCTGAAATGTTTTTTATAAAAAAAAATATTGATGATCCCCAGAAACATCTGGCTCAATGCAAAGTTCTTTATAAGAAAGGTCGTGACTGGAACGAAACAACCTGTTTGCTAGATACAGCCGCAGATGAATCATTGATAGGACTCAGCAATGTTAAGAAGATGTTAGGAGAGAACAGACTGAAGAAAAAGATGCGACCATCAAAAAGTCTTTATTTAGTTTTGGTGGACACAACATTATGATTGAGGGTGAAATAGACCTTACCATTAAAGCTAAAATTGCTGGTCAGACTGCGAAGTACAAAGTGACTTTCCAGGTAGTGCACACTCCTCATATTCCCCTTCTGTCATGTAAGATCTGCCTGGAGATGGGACTTGTCAAATTCTGTAAAGAAATAACATCTAACTACTCAAAAAAAACGCATGAGATATTAGACAAATATAAATCTGTGTTTGAGGGCAGAGGAAGTTTTGCAGGCGAAGTCAATCTTGAGGTTGATACAACAGTTCCTCCAGTGGTCCAAAAAGCACGGCGTGTTCCGGTTTCCCTGCGTACAAAGCTACAAGAAGAGTTAAAAAGATTAGAAGAAGATAAAATAATAGTCAAAGAAGAGAATCATACAGACTGGGTGAGCAATATATTAATTATTGAAAGGAATAATAATTTCAGAATTTGTTTGGACCCAATTCCATTAAATAAAGCCATCTTGAGACCTAATTACCAGTTCACTACGGTTGATGAAATTCTTCCAGAGCTAGGAAAAGCCAAAGTGTTTTCTACACTGGATGTTAAAAAGGGATTTTGGCATTTAAATCTCTCGGAAGAAAGTAGTAAACTTACCACTTTTTGGACTCCATTTGGTAAATATCGCTGGAAAGTAGTCCCATTTGGTATTTCCTCTTCGCCAGATTATTTTCAAATGAAGATGAGCGAAATTACTCAAGGTTTGACAGGAGTTGAAGTCCTAGTGGATGATTTATTAGTTTATGGTATAGGAGATTCCATGGATGAGGCAGTCATAGACCACAACAAAAATCTTGAAAATCTCTTACAAAGATTATTAAAGTTTAACTGCAAACGAAATAAAACCAAGATAAAGCTTTTGCAAACTTCAGTAAAATACTATGGACATGTCTTTACAAACAAAGGTCTTCAGCCAGATCCGTCAAAGATTGAAGCAGTAAAAAACATACCAACTCCAACTAATAAAAAAGAGCTTCAAAGATTCCTGGGAGTTGTTACTTACCTAAGCCGATTCATTCCAAACCTTAGCGCAGAATCAACAGAATTGAGATACCTTACTCATGACAAAACAGATTGGACATGGAACAGTAAAACTCAGAAGGAATTTGATAACCTGAAGACACTAATCAGTGATATAAAGACACTAAAGTACTATGATAAGACTAAACCGCTTATTATTGAATGTGATTCCAGTGAAGGGGCATTGGGTGTGGCGGTGTTTCAAGACGAACAGCCCGTGGCGTATGCATCGCGATGCCTCACCCCTACCGAGAAGAAATATGCCCAAATTGAAAAGGAGCTTCTTGCGGTTGTCTTTGCATGCACCAGGTTTGATCAGTTAATTGTGGGCAATCCAAAAACTGTTATTAAAACAGATCATAAGCCACTATTAAGCATATTCAAAAAACCTCTATTACATGCGCCCAAAAGATTACAGTCCATGTTGCTGACCTTACAAAGATACAGCCTAGAATTGCAATTTGTATCTGGAAAAGAAAATATCATGGCGGATGCCCTGTCCAGGTTTTATATAAATTGCAATGATATAGACAAGTCCAAAAATATGAAAATCTTTGAAATCATTGAGAAAATAAATCCTACCAAAGATCTACCAATTTCGGATAATTGCATAAAAGAAATAGAGTCTTTTGCTAACAAAGATGAAAATTATGTTAAACTCAAACAGTTTATATCTCAGGGATGGCCAGCATATTTAAAAGATATACCAGAAGCTTTAAAGCCATATCATAGTTTTAAAAATGATTTAACTACATACCAAAACATCATCTTAAAAGGGCAAGCCATTTTGATACCCGAGAAACTGCGTCCAAAGATGCTACACAAATTGCATAGAGCCCATTCTGGTATAGAGAACACTTTAAAACTAGCTAGAGAAGCTATTTTTTGGCCATCTATGTCTGGAGACATAAAAGATATTATTAAGAGTTGTTCTACTTGTAATAAATATCAACCTAGTCAACAAAAGCTCACCATGCAGTCACATAAAATTCCTGAAAACCCGTTTCAAATAATATCTATGGATGTATTTTTCTTCTCACAAAACGGCAAACAAGAAAAATTTTTAATTACCGTGGATCACTATTCTGATTTTTTCGAAATAGATAAACTTAAAGATTTATCAGCCAAGTCAGTAATAGATAGTTGCAAGAAGAATTTCTCTAGGCATGGTGTTCCAGAAATTGTAGTTACTGATGGTGGTACCAATTTCTTAAATAATGAATTTTCTGAATTCGCTAAGAAATGGAACTTCATTCAGGTCACCTCGTCTCCAAACCATCCTCAAGGTAATGGGAAAGCTGAAGCTACAGTAAAGATAGCAAAAAAAGTATTATTAAAATCCATTGAAAGTAGTGAGGATTTCTGGTTCAATTTACTATGCTTAAGAAACACGCCTAACAAGTTAAATTCCAGTCCAGTACAACGTCTATACTCTCGAAGAACGAGGGGGTTCCTGCCTGTAGTTCCTGATCTTCTGAAACCGCAAGTTGTCGAGGATGTCCCTAGTAACATAGAGAAAAAGCGAGAAAATATCAAAATACATTATGATTAAACAGCTAAGAAAGCTGTAACACTAGAAATTGGGCAGCCTGTCTCTGTGCAGTTATATCCATCCGTGAGTAATACATGGTCTCCAGGTATTGTGACAGACATCCTATCGGAGAGGTCTTACTTGGTCAATGTTAATGATGCATCTTATAGACGGAATTTATCTCATATACGCCCACTCTCATTACCCTCAACATCTCCGGCTAGTCTTTCACAGAACGATGGAGAACCCATGGACATTACTATAGATTTAGATAATACATACAAAATCCATCATGATACTGCTTCGAATCACATGGTCGAGCAACCTGGCAATGTACCAATGGACAATACTATCGAGGCACCTGAGTTCTTAGCCACTGATACCAATAATCATTCAAATTATATACAATGTCCTATAAACAACATGAATGAAAACAGTGTTCCTAATTATGTTTCTCCTAGACCTAAAAGAGAGACGCGCAAACCTTTCTTTTTGAAAGATTATGTATGTTAAGCCCTTGTATTTTCCCTAATGAGAATACAGAAATGTTTATTTCTTATATAATTTGTAATTCGTAAGATGGTAGGTAGGTACTTAAATTAAAGTTGAGTGTGTACTTTATATCCTATCTTGATCAATTAGTGTCAGTACCTCATATTATTTTTAATAGGTATGATATAGTATAGTTACAAAATGTATAAAGATTTGTACAAGTAATATTGTATTTCGCATACTCGTACCTATTTGGCCTAATCTGCAACCTGTATTGATTTATTTGTTAATTTCGTCTATTCTGCAACTTGTGTTGATTAATTTGTTATCTTTCTAGTTACATGAAGGTAACATATACATTTTATTTGTTTTTGTTAAAAAAGCGAACGTGTTGGCATTGGCTCTATAATGTACAAGCATCCTTTGCCTAATGCGCGCGCTTTTTATGACAAGTGACGTTTTGACAGCTCTTCGCGCGGAGCCGGTACGGGCACATTGCAGATTGTATTCTCTCCTAGAAATAAAGTTATTTCTCAAGAATAAAAGTAGTTTTAAAACACCTTCGATTAAGTTAACCACGGTAAACTCCTGCGCAAGCTTGAGACTTATGGAGTAAGAGGAAAAGCTCTTGATTGGGTTGAGGACTGCCTAAAAGACAGAATACAATGCATTGAAATTCACAGAATTGCTTATTCAAACAATGCCATTACCAAGAATGTGTATAGGTCTAAATTTAAAACTAATAAAAGCGGGGTCCCACAAGGTAGCACTACTATTTCTCCTGTATATTAATGATTTATCGAAGGAACAACACAAAAAACAATAATGTACGCTGACGATACAACTCTTGTAATAAAATGTAATAATAAATTAAATTTTGAACATGATGTTAATATCTCATTACAGGACATAATTAATTGGATGTATAATAAATGACTTTCATATAAATATAATTAAAACGAAATTAATTTTTTTTTTATCATATAACTCAAATAGTATACCGTTAAATATTAAACATAATAACAAGGCAGTAGATGAGGTTGACTCTTTTAATTTCCTTGGAATCACAGTTGACAACCACTTAAATTGGAAGGCACACATCTGCAACAAATTAGTCCGTTTTGTATTTGCGCTCAAAAGGCTGAGAGACACTGTATCAACTGAAGCAACATTAACGGCTTACCATGGCTATGTATCATCTGTCCTTGGTTATGAGTTGACATTCTGGGGAAACGCAGTGGAAGTGGACAGAGTTTTCTAGATACAAAAAAATGTGTCAGTCATAAGTAATTCATGGTGGGACGACAGTTGCGTGCCACTTTTCAAAAAGCATAAAATTCTTCCTTTGCCTTGCCTGTACTTGAGAGAAATATGTAATTTTGTTAGGTCACATCCCTCGTATTTTAAAACACGTGGCGAAGTTCTTGAAAGGCAAACACGGCACGGTAATAATGTATTTTACGATGATCAAATCATATATCAGGAAAAGTCATAAACGCCGTTATATATATATATATATTTTATTTCCGTTTTCATGTTTGCGATGTATACTGTTTGTGTTGCCCTCCCACCCACTCACTTAAAGGCTTCGACGGAAGACCAGCGCTGGCCAACAGGCCTGCACCATGCTGAGTCGGGGCCTTTTCGTGGCATACCTGTTGTTTTTGTTTCTGTGTTCACTTTTGTTATTATTTTGTATGTGTCACGAATAAACGTTTTCTATTCTATTCTATTCTATATAAAGATTTTACCAGTGACGTAACAGATTTATATAGTCAAATAGTCAAACAGCGTCCTTTTTTGATTTTTATCTGTTAAAAAACGTTCAAATTGCAAAAACAAGATGTAGGTAGTTTCATATTTTCCGTGTTTTCGTACGTTTCGTTTGCTACTAGGTAATGTAAAAATAATTCGTTTTTACTGTTGTTAAACGCCGTATGACCAACCTCTACGTTATACCAACTGTAAGCTCACAAACACACATTTAACCTTTTAGAATGTGACCTTTTGACCTCCATTTACGAGGATGCGCAAGCGACGGACGCACTTCACTCAATATAAGTGGAAATAAACACCAAAGTCGACGGCTTTGACCTAAAGTTTGTACCTACATCATCGTTATATTTACACTTTTGGACTGCATTCCATTTTTAACCCCCGACGCAAAGAGAGGGGTGTTATAAGTTTAACGTGTCTGTGTGTTTGTGTATCTGTGTATCTGTCTGTGGTATCGTAGCTCCGAAACGGATGAACCGATTTGAATGCGTTTTTTTTATTCGAAAGCTAATGTGATCCCGAGTGTTCTTAGCTATGTTTCATGAAAATCTGTTTAGCCGTTTTTGAGATATTGGACTTTGAAATGAAAATGTCGGGGGTTTTTCAACTTTTCTAAGTTGTAGTTATAATATTTGTTGCCGACTGTACATTGCATCAGGAGTACCTACTGGAGATGACACAATAAGAGCACGACAATTGAATTGGTTGTACAGTTCGTAACTAACTAAAGGGTTGCATCGACCACACTTCACTGACCGGTAAACATGGCGCCGGCAGCTGTCATCTCATAGACAACTGTCAAACCTCCCTTAATATATTTTAACAGACGATTACCGACTGTTTGAAACCACCGAGCCTTAAAGGTAACATTTCCTTTTCAGATTACGTTGGGTGGCGTGATATGGGCGAGTGTCGTAGTCCTCAGTTTGTACATAGTGAGGACAAACGTGAACAACGTGGACTACAAAACATGTAAGTACTCTTAGGAGCAAAAAACAACGGATACACTTTGCATGGAAAATCAATTAAGTATATGTGTTCAAAACGCCCTTAGAGGGTCTTTGACGCCTCACGATTCGTGGGTCATATATACCACCTAAAAACTAGCCACTTAAATTTACTAAAAGTTCCAAGACTTACTTAGTGTGCCGGCGGTTTCGCTTCAAGAAGGGCAGTTAACAGTCAACAGTTAAAGTCAAGGGTCAAGTTAATGTCGCCCGCTGGGTCCTCGTGTAGGCCTGCCGAGGCCGGCCGCATGCCACGTGGAACTCCACTCCCTCGCGGATCCAACTTCGTCACAAATTTATCTAAACCTCTAACTAGGTTTCCAAACAGATTCCACATATACAATTCTCTCCGCAGCCCGGCGCTGCTTCAAAAGTGAGGTTATAGCACGACCCGGTGCAAAGTCAGTCTGTCCAACTGACAGCTGTCACTTATTTTACTTTTTAATTCTAAGGACCGGGTCCGAAGAATATGTATCTCCAAAATTTCACAAGCAGAAGCGCAATCAATGTTCAGTGACCGGGCGCATGTTTTTTTTTGTTTAAACAACATTCGTCTTTCCTGTGGTAAATAGTTAAAAGATTACGTGCACAATAATTATGTTTTTATCGCATAATCCAACCAAAAAAATTACTTTGTAGCGCTTAATTTTGACAATGTCCACGGGAAAGACGTGTACCTAAACCTGTGTGGTAATTAATAAAAATGTAGTCAAATTGAGAAAAAAAGCAACGCAAGAGGTTAAATAATCACAAAGTTATAAGAAGGGGTATGTTCTGTCCCTTTTCCGCAAAACGCCACTTCATAGGTAACGATTGTCATTTACTATGACGCTTGCAGTTTGTGACGTCACTAATTGCAAGCGTTTTCTCTCTCTAACAAGCAATCTTAAATCGGAACTTCGTAATGCTTTGAGATATCAGAATGGGATTTGCGTCACTAGGCAATTTTTTTTGCCTTCTTTCTTTTGGAGTAATAGGGGAAGGTTGCTATCATTGGACCAGCGCTTTGATTGGACCACTTAAATATTTTAAAATCTACGCGTGCTAGACAGGGCCAAGCAAGGTACAAAGTGTCCGTGCGCGGCTCGGCTATCAATGGACCTCATGTGTATTCTATCATCGGACCGGTCCAATCATGGCAACTTTTTTTTTAAATTTTAGTTCTTCACCCATAGGCTTGGTACCTATATACATAGTACATATTGTAAATAAGTTATAATAAAATGATTAAAATTGAATGCAAAATTTGATTAAATAAATCTATTACAAGAAAATGTTTTTTTCTCGATTTCCATAAGTTTCCTTAATTGGACCATCGGTTTAAATTTCCCAAGTCCATTGATGGCGACTCAGTGGTCCAATCAAGGTGACTCCGGTCCAAAGAAGTGAACAGCCCGAGAAACCCTTTTCACGATTTTTCTCTAAAATTATTATATTTTTTCCACTGTGTATAAGGTAATATATAAATACAGGTATATCAAGAGTTAAAACATATCAACCTTGTTTTATTTTCTGACGTAAAATGTGTAGATTATATGGCAGCGAAGTTAAGTGGTCCAATTAAGTGATCAAATCATAGCAACCTTCCCCTAATACATATTGAGTCTACACCCGTATTGCACAACTCGCAATTGCAACATTATTGACGCTGTCTTAGCCTATTCTTTATAGCACACATTGCTAAACTCAAAATATCTTTTTCTACGAGTCAACTGAACTAGTTATTTAGTAGAATGAAAATCTAAGCCCTGCTGAAACGAAGCGCGGCCAACGGCTTTTTGTTTTTTGTCGTTAATTTAATGTCTTTCTTTTCTTCTGCTGTGAAGACGACGTCCTATTTGTGTTGGTCCCTGTGGCAGTCAAGCGCATAAATATGGGTGCTTGGGTGCACACAACATACTCAAATATATGTCCCACGGCACATGTCAGCACGGCTATCACAAGACGGCGCGCGAGCTCGATTTTTCTTGTACTATCCAGTATCTTATTAGAAAACTTAGAAACAGGTATAGTGCGAGAAATATCGAGAGCTCGCGCGCCGTCTCATGATAGCCGTGCAGCGAATTAAGGTTTCGGTACAGGTAGTAGATGACGATAAGTACACTCTTGAAGACTAGATAAAGTATACATCTAGTATCTTTAGAAGTAAGTTTGTCCTTTACCTACATATAAATAAATAGAAAACATCTAAGGATCAGAAACAAATACTCGTGCTCATCACACAAATATTAGCCCTTACTGGGATTCGAACCCGGAATTACTAGGTTATATAAGCTACGGTAGCCAATTGGTTCACGCATACGGCTGTCAAGCGGTCCTGGTTTCCAATCCCGGCTAGTACCAATGAGTTTTTCGGAACTTATGTACGGAATATTTACCGTTAGCTTTTCGGCGAAGCAAAGCACCATGAGGAAACTGGTCTAATCCCAATAAGGTCTAGTTTTCCCTCTGGGTTGGAAGGTGAGATGACAGTCGCTTTCGTAAAACTAGTGCCTATGCCAAAACTTCGGCAATGTTGACATCTAAATCACCATCTCCGTAATAACCGGGCATTCCCGGTTATTACGCTAGGAGGATGATGGCTACCCTAAACCAAAGTGGTCGTCAAAAAGGGTTACGTAAGTCATCCTTCAAGTCTCCAACGTTACCCTTCCCAAATTAGACATCGAATTACAGCTTTTAGCAGTAAGACTATGACTTTCTGTCAAATACTTCAGCTAAATAGTCGCGCGTCACTACATGTATATCAATAGGTATCCTATCGATATTAGTTAGTTAAAAATTAACTGCAATATGTACATAGTATAAGTTACCTGATTGTTGCTACACCCTTCTATCCAGGGTCCATGTATCTTAGTTTTAAGCACTTGGTTGCAAATAATCCTATCTTACCTTATCTAACTTTTTGTGTGGGAAAATGACAAATGAATTGTCCTAACACTCGTTCTAAACGTTACGTGTTTAGTTATACTTTTATTCGTGTTATGTGCCAGGTCAATACGCGGCGCGAGCGCTGCCAAGCGCTGGAGTCCTCAACTTCCTCCAATCATTCATCTGCAGCGTCAACAATGAGTGTCTGCCCATGGACCAGTATGAAGAAATACCCACCTATGAGAACTCCACGTAAGTACGAACTACACTAGAACGACGAAAACGAAATGCTGGAACAACATCCCCCCCCCCCCCATCAAAAATGCTCCCACATTAAATTCATAAAAAAACTTAAAAATGTATTTACTAGATCAACAAATAAATCCAGCATAGCCTTCCAGTGTCTTTGTGTATGATTATGTACAGTTTCGTACCTAATTAGCAATTTATTTTCAAATCCAAATTTAAGTTCTATATGCATCCTTGAAACAACATTTAACAAGAATATTAGGGTATAAATATAATCGTTTAAGTAGTAGTACTATGTAACGTGCAGTTCTGTACCGCACCACATGTGGATCTACATAATAGCAGTGTCGTTTCGCCTTCTGTGGAGCGACATTATGCTGAGTGGACTCCGTTTTCGTATCGAATCTTAGTTTTAACATAGCATCTAAGTGTAAGTCTAATGTACTTACTGTTATTTGCGAATTTTCTATTCTATTCTATTCTAAAAGCTGGGGAGATAAACTGGTGTGCTTTCCCTAGAACGTGTATAGTATATAAATACAGCTAAATGAGGCCCAATTCGGTTTCAGACCAGGTCTTTCCACTGAGACAGCAATATTACGGCTCAAGCACACGGTTAATTACTACACGTCACGGAATACTCCGGTGTACGCGTGTTTTTTGGACTTGTCGAAGGCATTCGACCTCGTTTCGTACAATATACTGTGGGATAAGCTCATGAGGGAGACCTCTACTCCTAAAGAACTGGTCCATATTCTTGCATATTGGTATCATAACCAACGGAACAGTGTCAGATGGGCGGGCTGTTACTCGGAAGAGTACGGGTTGGAATGCGGCGTGAGGCAAGGAGGCTTGACCTCTCCGCGACTTTTCAACCTGTACATAAATAGCCTGATTCATGAGCTCAGCGGAGCCAGAGTCGGGTGCTCAGTTGGTGGCCAAATGATGAACAATGTGAGCTACGCGGATGACATGGTTCTGCTGGGCCCTTCAATTGGGGCTCTGGAGATTTTGGTCGGCATTTGTGAGAGGTACGCGACGGCCCATGGTCTCAGATATAACTCCAAGAAAAGCGAGTTACTTGTGTTCAATGCGGGGAACATGAAACCCAAATTCGTACCACCGCTAAAACTTGGAGAAAGTGAGTTGACGAGAGTCACAAAGTTTAAGTATCTGGGGCACTAGGTCACCGAGGACCTCTCTGATGATCTTGATGTGGAGAGGGAGCGTAGGGCATTGGCAGTTCGAAGCAATATGCTGGCTCGCAGGTTCGCACGGTGTGTACAAGGGATGTCAAAATAACTCTATTTAAAGCGTTTTGCCAGACTTTTTACACCTGCAGCCTGTGGGTCAAGTGCACGCAGAGATCTATCAATACCTTACGTCTCCAATACAATAATGGTTTCAGGGTGTTGTTGGGATTGCCTCGATTTTGCAGCGCGTCTGGTATGTTTGCGGAGGCTCGTGGGGATGGCTTTCAGGCAATAATGCGGAAACGAGTTGCCTCCCTGATGCGTCGCGTGCGGGACAGTACCAGCAGCCTCCTGAACACCATTATTGATAGACTGGATTGTCCGATGGTGGGACGTTGGAACGCCATGCATATGGCTAAAAATCCAATAGCATTTTAAGATTTTATTTGTAATTGTATTCTTATTTATAATGTATCTATGTTTGTAATATTTGTAATAATTGTAATGTAATATGATATGGACTGAAGGGTTCGAAAAAAATAAATATTTGATTTAATTTAATTTAATTCCGCCACATGAACAAGACAATGCATTTGACTGTTTCTGATACGTGTCTTGTCGTTTATCACGTGACAAACGGGACCACAAACAGCATCGAATACTAAAATAGGTACATGATTGACAGAAAGTGACGGATACTTAATTTGTCGTCTATCGTTAATCATTATCACATTATTGATTAAACATGTAGGCTAAAAAGCCTCGGTCGGTTAAAAAACCGACTTCAAAAAAGGAGGATGCTCTCAATTCGTCGGAATCTTTTATTTTTCACATCAGGTATGTTTCCCGATTAGGTACTCGAAGACGCCGGGAACAATTTGAAAAATTCTTTTTCGTTTGAAAGGGTATTCTTGCCCGTTGGCCCCATGGTTATCAGGTCAGGGTCTGGTGATGGGATCTTAGAGAAACCGAGGGAACGCTTCAAATTTTATAGGCACACTTGAAGAGGAGTACCTACTGAATTAATGGCGGTTGTAACTGTTTTTAAAGTGCCTAAGTTATTTAGTAACATAAGATGTTATGCATTTACAGTTCCTATTATTAATTCTATAAATTTTGGCGGAGCCTCGTTGGTATTAAGTAAACTCAGATGAGTTTACTTAATACCAACTACTTTTGTTTACTTGGCAGATGCCAAGTATCCACTTAGTTTGCGACAAGATGCGTTTCAACACAAGTCGTCAAATATTGTCTAGGTATGCAAATCACGACGTCTCGTGCTTCAGCTTTATTTACCTCAGCAAATAGTGTGATTTGTACATAAGTAGGTAAACAAACATAGGACAGGTCATGGGATTGAGCCGCCCAGTTCTGTCTCTTGTATTCATAGTATTACTTAAGGATATACTAAGATGGGCGACCCAGACGGGGCAGGTCTAGTGGAGATAGCAGGACGACTAAGGCGCCTTCCTCGGAAGTAGCACAAGAGTTATGGAAATAGACCTAAGAGGCATAATTTGCCTAACAATGGAATATAAAATAGAAACAAAACATATCTTTCAGCGCTATTTAATGACTTTGAATGCGTCGGAATTAACTCTATTATTGTATGAAACTCCATACTGCAACACACACTTACGGCCCGGCCACGTCATTGCGCGAATTGCGGCGCGGCAAGCGTTTTATCTGTTCATTGCGCGGTCGAGACGCGCAACACACTGTGGTTAGTTGGGATCACACGCGATGGATTAGAAAAACCGCTACCGCTGCCGTCGCCGCGCAATGTCGTGGCCGGGCCGTAACGATACTTATTGACACCGCCCCAGTGGCGCTACCACGAACTTCGAAAGTCGAAGTTCGTGATACATGCATCCCTGTCACTCGAGTAAGGGAGTGCGATAGGGATGGAAATACCCGAGCTTCGACTTTCGAAGTTCGTGGTAGCGCCGCAGCTCGGGACAAGCTAACGGCGGGTGGGTCCGTCGCCGGGTGAACGTCGCGCTTGTAGCTACGCGTTGGCGAGGGAAACGCGCGTGGACGCAACAAGGCGGCTGCTTCAAACGCAAAAAAGTTATTCTTCTATTCTTGAAAGTAATTAATTGACACTTACATCATACCGTTTTGTTACAGGCTTACTAAACTTCAGCGACAGTTCACTCCACTCCTATACAACGACTCGGTACTAAATGTGGCGGCCACCGTCCCCGACGCGTTGAAACTGTTGGCGACACTGGCTGACATCGTCGATGAACCCACCTTCGTCTCTATTGCCAGTACGTTTAGGCTCACTTTTACTCGTAACCTCACCTTCATCAAACCAAAACGTTTAGAAACGACGAAGTGATATCGAGGGACGAACCAAATACTTATATTAAGAGTCCGCAATAAGCTCGATTCTCCATACAAACGTAGTTACGCTCTCATTTTAAATCTACGTGTAGGAGTGTAACGAAACTTTGCATGTACAATGACATGAGGTATATCTATGCCTGTAATTAGTTTATGTAGCTTCAGTAGTAAAAAAAATACAGCGAATTATTTTTTTTGAATTGGATACTTCTTTGCTCGCGTTTTTGTATAGGGGTACAGTTCAAAATGTATCACGTGACTTCCGGAATAACTTTTTGTAGAGAAGCCTAAACTGATTTCAAATAATTGTTTGTTACATGTTTTAATCCTTCTTTATTTGCCATTAGTTGTTAATCACAAAATGTTATTTAGTTTATGTGGCGGACATGAAAATAATGCTGAAATGACCGCCATTTTCAATGTACCGCGGGTTGAATGAGCTACGTTAGTGAATGTTGCCATATATACCGATTTATCTGTACTTATACAGATTTTAGGGAATTAATTCATATATATATTTTACGAGTACACCATAAAAGCAGGCTTGCCGGGTTTTTTTTATTAGGGTTGGAACCCTACAGCCTAGCCAACAAAGAAGTATCCACTTAAACTTAATTAACGGTTGTATCTCCGACACAACCCGCTTCTTTTATACAAAACTTGTTTTTGCTGTATTTCATTTGTTTTATAAATTGGAACCATATAAACTAATTACAGACATAGATATACCTCATGTCATTGTATATGCAAAGTTTTGTCACAATCCAACACGTAGTTTAAAAATGAGAGCGTAACTACGTTTGTATGGGAAGGTGAAATTCGGTCGAAATTACTGCGGACTTTTAAACAATTAGGTACATACTTACTATCTTTTTATTTTCAGAAAATGGTCTAAAAGTGCGAGACCTGTTCAACTCCCCAGCTAGAGTGAGGCGGTATATAGCATCAAAATTCAATGTATCTGAGTATGTCGCAGAAAGTGTAATGAGCTCAGAATTGAGCTTCCAAGGTGTAAGTTGTTGTCGTTACTGAGAGTTTTTGCTCTTCACTGTGCTGGGTACTGAATATTTATTTAAATTATTTGTTCCGATTTCCGTACCTAATGTTGATGACTATTCCATTCAAACATTGTTAGTAGATCCCAGTAGATAGATTTTGGCGATAAATCATGCAATTCTATTAAAATGATTGTATTTTTTTCAGATAATAGAAGGTAATATAAACATATGTTATCCAAGTTCGGTTGTAGAGACGCTGAAAATGGAGAATGATGAACACTTGAATATAATTGTGGACAAACTATGTTCATTAACAAACAAAGATATCAGGAACATGCTCTTAGATCTAATAGTTGAAGTGAATTTTGGCAAATATATCAATATGGTGAGTTTTCAGTGTTAATTGAATAGTATCTTTAAAACGAAGATCAACGTAAAGATTACTAAATACTACGGAAGGCAGTTTTCTGCCAAGATAAAATATATACATAGGTACCTGCTAAGCACTTAAACTCTGAGGTCAATAGCTCTTTTCGCAGGCTCGATTCTACCAAACTCGAGTAAAATCTGTGATTAACTGTCATAATTGCATAAATATAACTTAAAATAAACGCTCTTCTTGTTTGGTCGATATTAAGTCATATCAATTCGTCAACACTACCTGCTTCAATATTTACGAGCTCTATATTGTTTCAAATTATGTAGATAGATAAAAGATAAAGATAAAATCATTTATTTGTCCAACATAGGTTACAGGATGTTGCAGAATTATGGTCAGTTTCACTATGTGGCACCTTACGGCTTACAAATTGTTAAAGCATGCATGTCAAAGTCACTATCATTTATATATTCATTTATGGTATAATAACTTCTATGAGCTAGAACATTTTTTAAGGCTTTTTTAAATATATGTAGTTGATCTATTGAAATTAAACACTTTGGTAGTTTATTAAATATCTTCGGTGCCATTCCAACAACATTTTTTTGGAATAACATTGTTAACAAACTCCGAAGAGTTAGGATCTTATGTCTTTGAAAATGGATACTAGGGTATGGGTAATGTAACCGAAGCCCCAAATTTGCAGATTTTCAAGCGCCGTTTAAAAAACTGTCTTACTGAGCGCCCGTTCTACAATTTAGATGAGTACATGATGTACAAATAATTAATATAAATGAGTTATTTATGACTTATGTTAGTAACACTTGGATTAATGTGTATTTAATATTATTAATATTTGTTATAATTATTATGATGCGACTAATTACTTGATGTATAATTGGAATTCTAAATGATATCTTTTTGACATGTAAATTGGCTTTATAAAATAAGTGACTATGACTATGACTAGGTATCTATTGTTTTGTTTGTTTGTGTTCTTACTTGTTCTTCTGCTCCATCTTTCCTTATCCACAAGTCGTTAGCTTAAGTAATATTTTGTACTTATAACATTTCAATTCTACACAATTCTTGATTTGGCCGATTTTACACTTGTGTCATTTCAATTCGTCAGATAGGCGGCATGTACAAGAAACTAAGCGGGGACGACAGACTAACGCAACTTGGCTACATGATGACCGCGGTACTTCGCATGACCAACATCAACAGCTTCCTACCACCTGAGCTTACGGTCTTCTTCGGGAAGGAGGACTTCAGCTACTTCAACCTGACATTGTAAGTAACACGAGTAGGCTATTATATCTTCTTGACAATTGTCATCTAGCAATAATAATTCGACGTACATTTCTGGAGCAAGAAGTTACGATAGCGCTACATTAAGACTACATTTTCATATAGACGCAGCAATGTACGATGAATTGACAAGATGACGACTTTGACGATCATAGCTAATTATCGTTTCCTTTTGTATAGTTATAGTGATTTTCTCAAAATACATGAATTACATGATTATTGATCAACATTTTTTTACTGTAAGTATTATCAAATTTTTAAATAAACTACTAATGTAGGTTCATGACAACCATTCATGTTCACTCCTTCAACCAGTTCCCTTAATTTCAGAATTTCTAAATTCATGGACCAGTTCAAGCCTACATTCGCCGACACTCAGGCATACAAGTCGATACGAGAACTGATCGATGCGGCCGTGGTTGGTGTCCAATATTTGAACATTTTGTTTACTAATAAAAACTCCAGTAACAATTTCAAAGATACACCAAGTTTAATGTTGACGCATGTTGGCAACAAACTCGGTGGCACTGCAGATTTTAAAGCAGTTTCTGAAAGAGTGAGCAATGCCGTGCAGAATTTCGACGGAACTGCAAATGACTCAGGAATCTCGGGATTTGATGCTTTTGACGTGTAAGTGTGCATATCTTTTTTAACTAAGTTTATTACTTTTATTATCATACATTAGCCTTCTCCTAGGCACGCGACTAACGCTACGCGATGCGTGCGACACTTGCGACACGTAAAAAGATCCTTTATATTTTTATATTTATATTTATTATTTTGATATTTTTGTAAGATGATGAAACGCGTGGCGTTGTATTTGTAGGTTACCTAAGACGACGGCTAAGCAGCTAATTAAATTTGATATTTGGTTTATAAAAACGATATAAATGCCTTTTGTGACGATTTTTTATGTTTCAGCTTATCAAAACTCGCTAATTTAATATTCAAATGGATTCCGGACAACCAAAAACAAGATGTACTATTCTATTCAACCCTTTTGACTAAACTAATTGAAGGCGCACATAAAGTCGTATCTACCAACATGCATATAGAAGAAGTGGCCTACAATGTTTCCTTGCGTAACTTCGAAGGTTTTAAGTCGCTACTGGAGATTCCAGCACCAATCGTAATCAAGGGGTTTGAAGCGTTGGCTGATGCTGAAAGGACTCAGGTATAGTATAGTCGTTTGGGCCTGAGATCTAGTGACAACGCATTGTGCAAGTTTTTAATTTTTTTTTGGTTTCGATTACAGTTCGATCAAATAAAGACTAGCTGGTAACTGGTTCTTAATTTGTATTACTTTAATTGCAGATTTTCACTTCTAAAATTCACCAGCCTGGTCAACTATTTTGCGATAAGCTCAAATTACAGAAATTCTTTGTCGTGTCTAGCGCCGAAGCGCAGATGTTGAAGAGCAAACTCTGCAATGACGCTTGGAAGAACTATGTTTCAGACCTGATTCGAGCATTTGCTTTCTTCGACGTCAAGGAGAATGTAAGTTTGTACTTTAGTCAGAGCACCGAACTATTAATAAAATTCAACCCTTATATTATAACGTTCAAAAATCAATTACCTACTTAATTATATGTAAAAAAATTGTTAGTTATATGTGAAACGGAGTTCGATAGCTGAGATAGGAAAATGTAGTAAAACCAAGTCTTGTTTACGAAAGCAATGTATGACAACTAAACCAACAAAAAAAACAAAAGCATTCTAAAAATATAAAAGACGGCAAAATAATAGACAAAAGTATGTACAAAAAAGGTTGCATCCGCAACATCCCACCCCCTTGTGTGCGAAAGCACACAAAGCTAGCCGGGCCAGCCAAGGAGCCCTACGCGTCTAGCCTGATTAATTTTTTAGAGGGCCGACGAAGAAGGCCTCCTTGTGTTGCTACGTCCACCACCCTGACTACGCCATCTCGGCCAGGAAATGTTGCAATGATGCGGCCTCGTGGCCAAGTCCCTTGGAAGATTTTCATCCACGATGAGCACTAGGTCGCCGATGTTCAAGTTGCGTTCCCTGTTTTCGCCTGTCTGTCGTGGTTGCATTGTGGGTAGGATCTCTTTCACCCAACGGTTCCAAAAGTGGTCGGCCAATCTCAAGGCCTTCCTCCAATCCGCTCGTCGAAGAAGGTCTCGGTCGTCCAGGGTTGCGGGTAGGACCTGGTTCGAGGATGTTCCAATCAGAAAGTGGAAGGGTGTCAGAGTCTCCTGATCATCCTGACTCACAGAGACGTGACTTAGGGGCCGGGAATTGACAACGGCCTCGGCTTCCAGCAGGAGGGTCACAAGCACTTCTGGGTTAGGTGCCCTTTCGCGTAGGGTGGCGTTCAATGCCACTTTGACGGTGCGAACTAGCCGTTCCCAGCATCCACCAAAGAAAGGAGCAGCGGGAGGAATAAAGCTCCATTTGATTCCTTGGCTGGCAGCAAAATCGTTGATCTCTGACTTATAAAACTCCCGTAATATTCGGTCAGCGCCGACAAAACAAGTTCCGTTGTCGGAGAATATGGTTTCGGGAGCACCTCTCCTTGCAATAAATCGACGCAAACTCATTATCGCTGAATCAGCCGACAAGGAATGTACCAGTTCCAAATGGACGGCTCTGGATGTCAGGCAAGTAAATAGGGCTACGTATCGTTTCTCCTGTTTGCGACCGATCGTGGAGTTAATTGGGCCAAAATAATCAAGTCCGGTGAAATTAAATGCCCGGCGATGGTGAGCAAGCCGCTGCGGAGGAAGGTTTCCAGTCATTGGATTCATCGGTTTTGACTTCCTGATTCGACCATCTAACAGTATGGGCGATTTGACTTCGGTACCGACATCTTCTACAGCCACAATTCTGCCGACCAAATGTAGCAAATTGTCCGCTCCCATCTTGGGTGATAGCTTTGCTAAGCGACTGCTCTTAGACAACAACTCTCCTCTTTCAATACGCTGAATTTCTTCTCCAAATGTCTCGGACTGTACTTTCTGCAGGACGTGCCGTTCTGCGGCTTGCATAAATTCCGCTGTCAGGGGTAATAGAGTGGTGGACGTAGGCGCGTTTGTACGTTGACGAACCCTAAAATCGGTGTTAGGATCAATGTGTCTAACTCGGTCCAAAAGTGAGCGAAATTTAGAAGCAGCCTGTAAAACGCGAGCAGTGGCGCGCAGTAAGCGCAACCAGTCACTAAAAAGACTGAAATCCGCGGTGATAACCAAATGCCCAACCACAAGTCTAGGAGTTTGCTTAAACTCTTCATGAACTGGAGGCTGGCCAGCTGGTTCCAGAGGCCAATCTTCCGGGGAAGGCAGAAGAAATGAGGGGCCGGTGAACCATCGGTGATTAGGATTGAGATGGAGAGGTTTGATTCGCGTGGCATCGTCCGCGACGTTCAAGTCAGTTGGGACCCATCTCCAGTCTTGAACGCATGAATTTTCGGTTATTTCGCCGACCCGATGAGCCACAAATGGCTTGAACGTTCGTGCGTCGCTTCTTAGCCAGCTAAGGACAGTTCTCGAATCTGTCCAAAAAAACGTTCGAATAGGCTTTTTCTTATGAAATTCCTTGATGGTCATAGCAAGGCGTGAAGCTATTAAAGCACCCTGCAATTCCAGGCGTAGAATTGAAATGGGCTTCAATGGCGATACTCTTGCTTTACTGGCTATGAGAGCAAGCTTGACTATACCGCCTGCATACAAAAAACGCCAATAAGCGACAGTCGCATAGGCAAGCTCGCTCGCGTCCGCAAAAATGTGTAGCTCTCTGTGCAGAGGCTCGCCGTTCAACTTAGCGTACCAACGTGGAATTCTAATATTAGATATATCTGACAGTTCTTTAAACCATTCGTTCCACCTTAGATAGGAAAATGTAGTAAAACCAAGTCTTTTTTACGAAAGCAATGTATGACAACTAAACCAACAAAAAAAACAAAAGCATTCTAAAAATATAAAAGACGGCAAAATAATAGACAAAAGTATGTACAAAAAAGGTTGCATCCGCAACAATATGTTTTATGTTGATGCAACTTACATACAATTCGTTATTTGTAACCCACCAAATTTTGAAATTAAACAACAATAAGTCTCATTTTAACTTTTTAATTTTGTCATTGGTTTTTATTTCGTAATTTCATAATAAGGATCTGTATCCATAAACATGCTTTATATTTCCGTTTCAGATCAACAACATAGCATCACTTTTAATTCAAAAAACTCTTGGGAAGGACACAAGCAGTCAGCTTTATACTATTGATAAAGATTTCCAAGTTTTAAAAGATTTCTACTACACGCTAACTAAGATGGCCGCTGAACGTAAGCCTGTAGTTGATTGGAGAATATTAATTAATGGCACTGAAGACGAAGATTTTATGGAAACTTTTAAGAAAAAGACTAATATGAGGAATCAAATTTTGTAAGTAGCTTTACCGTTCCTATGATTATTATAAGCAAAGTTTAAGAATGGATGTTAAGAACTAAAATTTTCTATGACTATTTTAATCCGAATCGCATTTGTTTCTTTTTTCGATATTTTATTGACGTTAGAGATAAAAAATAATACTATTGAAGAAGTAAATGATTTAAAATTATTAGGAATAAAATAGATTCGAGTTTAAATTGGAAATCTCATATTCAAACCCTCAAAACTAAATTAAGTAGTTTTATATACGCGTTGAGTGTACTTAAAGTCAATACAAACCAAAAAACTGCGTTATCGGCTTATTTTGCATTCGCGCATGCATGGCTCCAATACGGTGTAATTTTATGGGGAACCAGCACAGACGTACACCAACTACTCGTAATTTATAAGAAGTGCATTCGCATTCTAGCAAATATCCGGGTACCAGATAGCTGCCGCCCGCATTTTGTGAAGCTAAAAATCCTTACATTACCCTCTATTTACATATTAGAAGCAGCACTTTTTGTAAGGAACAACTCACATCTATTTAAATGAAAAGTTATAAGATCACAACGACGTAAAAACATAAATCAGCTTGAATTACCAACCTCAACACTAGCAATGTTCAGAAACGATCCATACTACCGATGTATACAAGTAGCCAACAAAATACCTGAAGAAATAAAAAAGGAAACCAAAGACGAAGAATTTAAACAAAAACTTAAAGAATTACTAATTAAAAAAATATATTATTCAATTGATGAGTTCTTTAACGATACATCCAGAATTAATGTAAATTGATAAAATTATAATAAACTAATAATTAAATAATGTAATGTTATTAAATAATTAATGTAAATTGATAAAATCACAATAAATTAATAATGGAATAATGCAATTAATTAATTAATGTAAATTGATAAATTGATTAATTGTGTATTCAATTGATAAAATGTGATTAGATTATTGTTGCATGATAACTTTAGTCTTAAGTAAATTGCTTTATACCCTAACAGGGTTCATGTGCACTTCAACTGTAAAGTTATAATAAGATCCTTTGTAACACATGATTACTGCAATAAATGAATTATGAATTATGAATTAATGATACCCGCTGTTAGATATTTCTGTTTAACCAACCCCGCAGTTCGACAACATTTTCTGGATTGTGCTACTCGGGCTTAAAAGGTTTATTTCTTTAGAATAACTGTCCACGGAGCGTTAGCCAAAGAGATAGTCAAGCAGAACACGATTCTGGACTTCAAGATAACTCCAGTTCTGATCGACGCGACGACAATGGTGATAGCTCTAAACTCCCAGCTCGCAAGGACGCCAAAAGAAGTGACTGTGGCTGTGAAAGCACTGTACCCAGCCATACTGAAGACTGTGTTAATGACTGCTTTGGATGAAGATAAGGTATGTTTGGAAGATTATTTAACGTTACAACAGAATAATATCTATAAACTCTAAAGTAATGAAAAACAATTTTATTTTATTTTTATTTTGTTTGTCTTTTCAGACTTATAAATCTTTATCGACACACAGTGAAGATATGTTATGTCACGGAATCGACAAAGCATCGGCATACATATCGATCCCAGAATTGGGAGATAGTCAGCGTTTGGTATCCACTCTGTGTGAAATGTCCATAGCCATTGAAAGGGGGTTCTTAAGTAACTCTTCAATTGGGAAAGCTGTAAGTCTTCAATACATTCTATAATGTATTTTTACTCGTTTTACTTTTTACCTTCATTGTCTAAGTATGCAACTTGAAACTCAATTAGAAAATTTGCCGTGTAAAAATAAGTATTTGGTACGTATAGTGTAATAATATTGTTAAGAATTGAGTCTAAAAATTTTGCTCCAGATAGAAAAGGTAAAGAACTCCAAACATGGCCCGCTAGACGAAGTGAAATGGACTGAACTCATTAACGAAGTTAAACAACTGTATGCTACTCTAGACAGAGACTACAGTTACCTATTCGAGTTTAGAACCTACGGAATGGAGCGTGAGATGCAAGAAGAAATTGAACTTTTATTGGAAGAAGCAAAGAATTTCTGGTTTGGGAAAGACAATATACAACGAAGCTTGCATTTGAGGTACCTAGGTACATTTGTAATTTTGCCAATTTGACAATTCGGTGCTGAGGAACTACATTCACCTAACTCTTCTTCATTTTAATTTTAGCCTAAAGTTGGGATTTCGTATTTTGGACCTCCTGGATCGAGAGATCTTCAACCTGACCAGCGAGGGTTGGCTGCAAGTAAAAGGCAGCTTCGGCGTATTGACTGGGCCTCTAGCAGTAGCTGAGGAATTCATTAGAGTCATCGCAGGTGAGTTAAAGAACGGATGATACAGATATAAGCTAAACCGGTTTGATATAGGCATCGTCATATCAATTTTCACCAACTGGTACATAAATTGGCCCCAATTACCTCTATCGTGAGCCCATGATCCCAGACGATTAATTTCCAGCTTTGCCAGGTTATATGTATACAGTCCATCTCATAATAGTCAAGGCTCTCATAAAATTATTTGTCCTGTTTTTTATTATACTTAACCATTTTTGTTGGCTTTTGTAGGGTTTGGTTGTTGTAGGGCCGCAATTCTTACTAACACTCCTCCTCGCTTCGCTCGTCGTCGTACCTACACCGACCTGCCTTAGGCTACGTCAGCAGAGACACGCAGCTTGCTTAGCGTCTAGAGCCCAGTGGCCTCGCATCGCGCGTCTTGAAAAAAAAAAACAAATATGAAGTAACATTTATTTCATGACATTTTTCATGTCAATTTTTATTACTTATTAAAAAAATTGTGACCAGTGTAATTATGAATTTAAGTAAAACGGACAAGTAAGTGTTCGGAGTTCCAATAATAGGTCTTAAAAAATATGTGAACAAAAGCGCACCCCTCCAAATAGTATCAACTCCTTAGAAAATCTTTTTTTTTGCAAGTAGATTTTAATATTTTGCATGACAGAGTTTACAAACACATTTATGTACGAGTACAATGGTATAAAATAAGGATTTGTGATGATCACAGTTAACTAACCATTAATCATAGCGCCGGCAGAAGCTCTCATCGCATAGAAAACTGCCTTCCATAGAGTACTGTCAAACTTCCGATTTCCGACGGATTGAAGGCGCGACCACACCGGTGCTTAACGCTGCGTATACGCGTTAACGTGTCGTATGCGTCACGTATTCTTCATACATTTTGCTGCGTTTTACGGTGCATTCGCGTATTTTGAGCAGCGGTGTAGTCGCAACCTAAATCAACCGAGACTTTAATGACACGAAGTTTTAGCAACAGTAAAATACACACAGCAGAGCATACACAATCGCCCATTACATTATGTATATTTCATTTATCTTATAATAGTTACAAAATAGAGATCTTGATCTTATTTCATTCATTGATGATTTTCTTTTGTCCCCAGCACTATCCCGAAATGAGTCGTATTCAACAGATCTTCCTCCTACAACGGTACAAGTTGTTCGCCGGTTGATACCTAACCTGCCGTACTTAATGGCTGACGCTGCTAACATCCTTGCCAGTGACAACACGGAAGTGAGTATACCTTTGCAGACACGGCCATTCGAAAATACTTTAAATATATTCTTTCCACTAACTAGTATTCTTAGCATGTGAAAACCTACCACAATACTTGTAACTTGTTATGATACCTATAAGAGGAATATTTGATGTAAAAAATAACCAACACTAAACTCACGCGGGTGGACGCTGCCCATAACTAAACGGCATGCTGCGGGCACCCGTGGGGCAGTTTAGTTTGGAAAGCATGCACCCGTTGCGTTGACCCCAAGGTTAAAGAATGACGAAAGATAAACAATGCTAGATACAGCAAAATAAAGTATGTGCCTTGCCTAATGATTGTAAAGTATGCAGGTAGATGTGAATAGAAATGCAATTCAAAATGCATTTCAATATGCTTCAGATTAGGTTTAAAGATAAAGTGCATGATATTGAAATACAATTCCAGATAGAACCAATAATAGCAGCGCTGAATGCGGAACCACCATGGCCATGCTCTAATAGTCTGATGAACCTGCTGGACATCACGGACAGCTCAAAGGAGGCTGTGGAGGCACTAGAAACAGTCCTCTGTTTAGACAGAGGCTTCCAGGAAGAATGGGTTGTTTATCTGAGGGAAAAAAACATGACAAATCTCGTAAGTTATATGGTGACAGCGTACAAAGTTCAAAATTTTAGAAACAACATTCTGTGCCATTGATAGAAGATATACCTTTCTCTTTAAGTCGTTCTGTTCTTACTAAATACTTCTTTTTTCAGACAATAAAAACTTGGAACAGAACAACACAACATATATTTCTGAAATTCTCGTCTACGTTCGACTCTGTGATAAAAGACACGGCAGCCCTCAAGAAGATTCTAGAAGAAATGGCGGATGATTCTTCCGCCATATCAGAAACTCCTATGACGTTCGTGTCCGCGTGGCGATATGCACAGCACTTGTTGAAAGGAAAAGAAAATACCATACGGTAAATTAATTCATGAATAGCTTTTATCCGCGAGTTCGTACATTCGAGTTCTCTCTAGTCGAGCTACGGGAGGTCCTCTATCACTATGGTTATCAAACGAAAACCACTTGAAGTCTGCACCCTGAGTAACAAATAATTATGAAATGCCTTTATCGTTATATACCTTCCTCGTTTTGATTCAGAAATTTCTTCACAAAGTTCGACACTGTCCTGAACTCCATTGACACACCAGCGTCCTATGATATGCCGCTTCACAATATATGGGAAGACTACCTGAAGTGTTCAGATGCTATGTACATAGAGGATGACTGCAAGATGCTGTTTAGGAGTGCTTGGAAAAGCTCTTTTAGGTTCTTGTCGGTTTTGGTTAAAAACATGGCCGAAGACCTGTATACCTATTTCAGTGAAATTAATGGTAAGAACTTAAAATAGAATAAGTTTTACCCTAATTTTCCGCTAAAGTGGATGTCAGATTTACCTAAAATAATATTATAATACAGGTGAAACATAAGTCGTAAACAGATTTTTTGTTTCTATCGCAGTATTTTAAGACAAATTCATTGCATTAACTCTAGAAGAAAACAATTAAACTTTACTGATAATAATTTTAAATAGCAAAAACACCAACCCTTTGGTCACCCTATTCGACAAAACTTGGTCTGTAGCTTAAAGTGACAGTTTAACCATGAGACTGAGTGAGTAAACTGAAATCATTTTTTAATTAACGAATTAACAAACAACATTTACATATTTTTGCCTGTTGTCACGTACACATGTTTACACTAAAGTTAAACAGTAAGAAACACATATTTCTGTTCACGACTTAGGATTTACCCTGTATAAACAATAACAGTTCAGTCCAAGATCGTCGTTGTCAGAACGCATCAGAACACAAGAAAACTGTACGTGTTATTTTCTGGCCTGTCCTGAATTTTTTGGTTACATACACTTATTTCAACGACCCGAATCGTATTGGATATTGGCCTCCGACACACTTTCTCTGTTCAATGCCGTTTCTGTCGAATCCACGGACCACAGGTTTGCTTAGGTCTTTTTGGACCTTGTCTCCTCACCGATACCAAATACCAGACACGTGTTCGACCAGCACATTGTGTATGAGAACAAACACTAAGTAGAATTACATGTTTCCAGAACCCAGCTGCAACCTGCTTCAAATAATGGGGTTCACTAAAAAAACAGGCCTTTACATGTTGTATGATAAGATGACCGACTTCATCGGAGTGTTACTTAACTCTTACTGGGATTATGGTTTCTTGAATCAGGTGAGAACAACGACTGTAGATAGCAGTATCTTTTCAGGAGATACTCCTATAGGAACTAACCAACCGACAGTAGGTCTTTTACGTCACATTATAGATGATTGCAATATAAATAGTCAATTAATAATTAATTAATAATAATAATTTAATAATTTATTTATTCACGAAGTAAACTTAATTATATTAACATTTTCTTCTGCAAAACCACAATGCGGTTTGTTGGCAGACGATGCTCCAGTTTATGCACAAATATATATATTTATATATGTATATATAATATATCATACCCTCCTCAGATACGCAGAGCATCCCAGTCACAATTCTGGGACTGCGAAGCCGTTGTGTCATCAATGATCCCACCGCCCGGCAGTACCATAGACGCTGGCACCATCCGAAAAGTACAGCCGTACATATGCCCGTCTCTTTTGTATTGGATCTCACTGCCAAGGGGTGATAATACATTGCTCGATATCGTTGCGAAGCCTGTAAGTATCTTGATTGGCATCCATCTGAAAAGCATATACAATATAACGTTAGGTCCCACACATGTAACTACGCTCATAATAACACAGTATGAAACTACGAACCACTCGTATAGTGTACCCACGTACTGCTCAAATTGTACCTTATTATGCTTTTCCTTGATCGCAATAACAGATAGGTACCAGGTAGGGGCGTTCAACAAGTTCTCGGTATCGGCATTAAAACAGAAATTATTCGTATCGTATCATTTAAATTATTAAATATACTCTTTCATGTTTTACGTGCATATATAATGTGGTAAATACATTTTAATTTCGCTTCATAAAAATAAAAATAAACTTTTGTTCGAAGAAATAAGGCTTATTTTTTACATTAAAGCAATTGCACAGATTTTATTGAGAAGTTTTCAATATCAAAGAATAAAAAGTAAATGTCAATTTGGTATAGGTGACAGGGTAGGTATTTAAGTGAATAGAATTCAAGTCCCTGAATCACCCTTGGGAATCTGCACGCTCGGTCATCATCTTCGTATTGAACGCCCTACGTAAAAATCACTACATAGTATAAAACAAAGGGACAGACAGCTTCCCGCTGTCTGTCCCTATGTATGCTTAGATCTTTAAAACTAAGCTACGGATTTTGATGCGGTTTTATTAATGGATAGAGTGATTCAAGAGGAAGGTTTATATGTATAATAAATATAGTACCCGTGCGAAGCCGGGGCGGGTCGCTAGTATAAAAATAAACTTGTAGAGTTTTTAATAATACTTTTTTGTTTCTTATAGCAATACTACTTCTTCACCGTTAATACCAGTAATTTGACAAGTGATTATGAAGACGCATTCGACAAAGTGAAAAATTTGACAACACTGTTGAAAGACATCTCAAGCAAAAACGACACAGTGCTATCAGAAGAAGACTTTAAACTTAATACAACAATAAATAAACTTGAAATGTATTTAAATACTATTCTGACTTATACTATGGACAATAATGACGCATCGTATAAGCTATTTAATGAAATAAATACAAAACAATTTGCTGCTACGGTTTATTTAACCAGAGTAGTTGCAATTATAAATAAACTACATACTGCAGTTGAAAACCTAAAAGTAGAGGACATTGGCAACGATTTAACAGAAGATGACCAAAAAATACTAGACAATGATTTGATGACGATACAGAAAATATTCAAAAGAAGACCTAGAGAAGCTGTAGCATTACATTTTGATGTAATTACAAATGTTTTATGGCAAAACAATGAAAATTATACATTGACCAGTGGTATAATCACCATATGCGATGACATGCAAAATAACGATACACAAAAAGATATTCTACTTGACATGCAAAGGACTAAAGTGTTGCTATGTGCCAAGAATTTCCGAGTGGTGTATGAGGCGGTAGAAGATACTGTGAAGGATGATTTTGAAGCTACGCGAGCTAGTTTATACAATTTCCTTGATGTTTTACAACAAGATGTGCTGAGTAGTTTAACTGATGTATCGAACTTCTTGAAACAACGGTAAGTATTTTATATTATGTAATTTGCCCAGTTGCCAGTTGTACCTACTTTTTGTAATTGGAGTTTCATTTGGTGTTTGAAATAGTGCAACTTGTAGCTTACATGTTATGTTTTAGTAGTCTTATTGTTTTAAACAGTGTCTCAAAAGTAAACGTCAAGCTGCAAACAGATGATAGTCCATGTTAAAAAAAAAAACATGTTTAGAATTTTCTTTTCCCTTACTTGATGAAAAGTGAGCTTTTAATTTACCATGCCGTTGCACAAAAAACAACTAGCATCTTACGCTCGTTTAAAAAAAACATAAGTTTTTGTTCAATAATCTAGCAAGTGTTATAGGTACCATTTTCAAATTTGGACTTAATCTTTTGGAGCTACTTTGCAAATTAGCGTAGACTTTTGGGATAAAAAATAACTTTCTAACTTTTAAATCTAGCTTTAATCTTATTTACAAAGTGCCTACTCTATTTTTTATATTTTATGCGTTTTAACAATTAACCTTGAAACCACTTTCTAATTATATATTTTTTATTTTCAGAAATCAAATTATAAACTATTTAAAACATACAATAAAGTATTCCTACGATCTTGGAATCCCAGTTTACCTCAAATATCTGCATTCTTCTCTCCAGCATCAAAATGTGATCCTTAGTTTCATCTCCGGTGGTAATTGGTGGAAAGATCTCAGAGACCTCTATAGCGGGCCGTACGCTACAAAGTTCTTTGATATATTAGAAAATAGTTTTGATATTGTCGATGATGTAGTTACTAATGTTGATCAAATCCATGTAAGTACTCTCATGTGATACAATGAATCACCTGGTTTGCTATACTCAGAATATCATTTCATAATTTATCATTAGCACTCCTTGTTAATCGAATCGTTAACCTTACATCAATAAAAAATAAACGTTATAATAAAAAAACATTAATTCACATAATTTATTATACCATCAAGGTAAATCAAAACCACTTCAATAAATTCTTCTAGTTTGTGCGCCTCCTTCGTGACATTAATGTGAACAACACCGACGCCCTCTGCCTCCCCAACATCACCCTCTCGGACTATGTTCCAGACAAGACTGGAATAATCTCCGACCTAAAAAACCAGTTGTGCATGGAGGAAAAAGCAGAATTATTCAAGGAGCTGCCGCTACTGGTAGTAGCATCACAGGTAATTTATACAGATAATCATTATGATTGGTGTGATCATCGGCGAAATCGTCATTATAATTGCCGTCAACATCAATCGTTAATGATCCATACCATAACTTACCATAAATGTTTTTTTCCTCGTCATTGCGCTGAAAGGAAGGTCATCCGTATTTTTTGCATTCTCAGGGGTATGACATGGAACTGAAACTTTCAAAGGAAATCGACTACACCTCCTTAAATACAGACATAACAAATGTGGAATCTAAATTTGATTTGGTGAAGAATGGACCACAAACTCCGATGCGTCCTGAATGGGTCACTGAAGAGAAGTTAGCGCATGTAAAGGTCGTAATAATGAAATTGTTATCTCAGGAATCAATGACGAAAATGGCTTTTGGGTTTTTGACCAACGCTGTTGATGCTGGTACATTATTTTTGAATAACAGGTTAGTTATATGAGATATTAAGATTTTATTAAAACTTAATTATATGTCTAATAACACTTTACCTTACCAACAACAAGAATGGAATGTTTTAACCAGGTTACTGTTTCAGCGAATGCTCTCTCTGCTCTCCGTTAACAACTTGGTTCAAACAGTTGAACCTTCAGCTCTTCAAGAAGCAGGAATACGACAACTTATTGTGTCATATGAACGAAATGAGCATGGACGACGTATACCAGACCTTGAAAAACAACTTTCATTGGGACATGGCTCTAAGAGAGGTACGTTAATGATTGTATGAAGTGTCTGTTTACCATAGAAATATTTGCCTATGATCAGATTTAGTGACTAATTTAAAGTGTCTAATGCTTCCGTTTTTTTTTGGAAGTAAACTTGCAAGTCAGTACTCAACTTTTGGGGCAAATCTGGATGATGTAGTATTTTTACGCACTAAAAGCGCTGCGTCAGTTACAGAAAAAGATTCTTTACCTATGTAAAGAATCTTTTTCTGTAACTGACGCAGCGAAAGGCACTATTGCCTTCCTCCCGTCATACGAGATCTTTCTGTGACGTCATTGCCGAATTTCTGCGGTAAAACCCTTTGCTTTTAGCTCATGTCGTCACGCAACTACACTCAATACGAGCTGAACAAGGCAGTCAATGAATTTCTGGAGCACGTTGAATTGCACTTACTCGATGACTTGACGAACCATTCACCCAAACTATCCGACTGCCTTGCAAAAAACGTCAGTCGCAACGCTTTTGGGAATGCTACCATGTGAGTACCTGCGAAATAAATACTGAATAACTCCATTACTTGCTTTTTGTTAGAGAAAGTTCGCATGTACCTTATTATGTTGTGTGTTTCAAAGCTAAATTTTTAGTCGCATTCATGGTGACAGATAGCCGTGGTTGGTACCATAAAGGTTTAAACCTAATTATATATAATATATATATAGTATATGTATAGTATACTATAATAGCACCGATTCTATACAATTAGATCCCAATTGATGTAATCTAACCCTGATTCAGGTTTACACAAGTACTAGCACAAACCTTAAAATTGCTTCGAGCACAGCTGCCCCACATTAAGGAAATCGAAGGAATCAGTGACACACCTTACATTAAGAAGCTGCTATCAGAAGTGGCGCATAACCTCGACGTAATGGAACCTCTGAAAAAGTATTTGAAGAACAACAATGAATTCGCTGATAAGTTGAAGACTATTGGACTGGAAGTTTTGAATATTGATGGTGCCATGATTAATTTACGAAATGTAAGTCTTGTTTTCAATTGTTTCTGTCGGATTTTTTTAAAGCTACAAGTGGAAAATCATTTTTGGAATTATGGACCGTGGTTGTAATTGCCTATTTTTTCAGATCAATAATTGTAAGCAGGTTGATGAATGTTTAAAAATACAAGGAAATTATGGCGATGTTTGTGAGACAATGAACTGCAGTAAAATCATTGAAATGATAAACGCTAATTTGAATAAATCTTTGATTGAAAAACAGGTAAGTGAAACTAAACTATACACGCCTTCCTTCCATTTCCTTTTTATCCAGCTTATTTTAAAACTCTTCATCCAATACATCTACTCTTTATTAAAACTGGGTAAAAGGAAGAAAGAAATAAAGCTAGATATAATTTGTTACGTACCTCCATTCTCAAAGATGTTGGTCAGGAATCAACAAACATTCAAAGAAACGTGCAAATCTTTTAGCTACCAAGACTCCAAACCGCTCAATTCTGGCGCCTTTCCTTCGTCACCTCCATAATCGAGCACGTGGAACAGCTCTTGGGCCACCTAGCTCGTCTCCTTGGCGTGGCCAGCGGCATGGACGTACACGCCCTGATGGAGGGGAGGCTGGCCGCGATGTTGGATTTTGTGATGAGGCTGCTCACTGATGAAACACTGGACAGTGTCGTATACAGGTACACGATGTTGCGTAGCATGAAATACAAGAAATTAAAGCATTACATTAAATTAAATTAACTACACTACCGAAAGACATGGGATTGCAATTGTTTTATCTTATTGTATAAATAATTTTATCTATGGTGTAGCAGGATGATTCTATAAAAAAAATGCAAAAAGTCTTGAGGTTAAAAGTTTTGATTTTCAGCTTACAAAGTATAGCAAACGAGCTTCAACCAATCATGAGAGAGTCTTCTTTTAAAGCAGATATTACATTCCTTACCAAAGGCTTGCAGGTCATCCAAGAGTTCAAGAATTATTTGTTGGAACAAGAAGATCTTAGAGGTAAGAAACTGATGATCTGCTTAATTGAAACTAGGTATATAGACTGTGTATTGTAGATAATTTTCATATTTTCAAAGCATTCGTAGGAAATAATAAATAGGTCCAATAATTTATCGTATCATATTGTTAAGCATTATGATAACTTCTTTTCTACATTTGTTGTCTTACGGTGAAATATACCCATAGGGGTACAAGACGACGATTAACATACTCATATATGTAAATACATAGAAAACATCCATGACTCAAGAACAAATATTCACGTTCATCACACAAATAAATGCCCTTACCGGGATTCGAACCCAGGACCTCTAGCTTCGTAGGCAGGGTCACTACCAACTAGGTAATAGTCGTCAAATATATTTTTTTGTGTTATATGTTTCAGTACAAATCTCAGAATTGTTTTCTTCACCTGACCGCGTAGAGTCGGCTCTGAGCGTTCTGGGTATTAACAACACCAACTTCTGGTCGATCGCCGCGCCAAGAGTGCATGCTGGATACATCAACCTTAAACCAGTAAGTGACACTCTGTCATATTCAGCCAACATTAATGAATGTACTTTAAATAAAGTACACATAAATATGTGTATATTATTTTGAGCTTCGTGTAAAGGACTAACCCTAGACTTTTGTGATACTAAACTTGATTTTTGTGATGATCCACCAGCAGAAGAATTTTCTTCGAGGAAGGTTTTGAAATCTACTATTTCTCTTTCTATGGGCCAAACAATGGCGCTAAGTGGCCTATCCGTTGTGATCCTAATAGGCATGCTTCAAATTCTGAATTTCACCACTACACTAACATTTTTTTAGATCCTAACACCGAAATCCGACTACCAAATCGCCAGCTTCGTCTGCCAAACAGAGAACATGTCCCAAGCCATCGTCCCAGCCAACGTGGACGTGGTCACGCTAGACGACGTGTATGGTGCTATAATAGAACAGTTCTGTAATATAGGGGGAGAACAGGCCAAGCAGATCATTCCTGCGTTGATGGAGAATGTCAATTTGAGTTACGTCTTGGATAAGGTTAGTAGAATAACATGCGTTCTTAGAAAATTAGAACGAACAGAGTTATTTCAAGGGTTGTAGGTTAAAATTATGTAGAAAAATAGGAGAACCCTTAAAAACGTTGATACCAGGTGAAGGCCGGTCTTGATTGAGATTACCATATAAGAATCAGCGTCTTTGAGTGTAGTATATAATACCAGACTCTTTGTGTGCAGATGTCCACAATCCTCCTCTCCCAACTCTACGCCGCGTCAAACCTCACTGCCGATGAGGGTGCCGCTGTCCTGGAGAGCTACCCACGTATGGCAGCACTGATGCCTATCATACAAGATAACGTGGGCAGTCTCAGCGAGACACTGGCCAAAGAACCGCTGTTCCAAACACTGGCTGACTTCACGTCTGTCGGCAATCTGATTACTTGTAAGTGTGGTTGCAATAGTTCATACGTTTTGAACGCCGATGAGTTCTGCTATTCTTTGAGCAGTCAAGTTGTCTTGGACTCGTGCCATTGTCATTTAAGGCCTAGATGACGATGATGTTCATGAATATTAATCCCAAATTTTCAACTTTAATCAGCTGAGGGATCTGACGATGCTTCAAAGGATTGATAAATATTATAGGCACGTGTGATTTCGTTTCTTGCTGAAGTGGCTCATAAGTCAGAAAGCATCATGTCAGAGCGACATGGTGGTGCCTTATGCTCCGAGCATTTAGTTGGTTTTTGTATGCGTTACTTTGACTGAATTTACCTTTATAATCCTATTATTATCTGGTGGTTTTACTCGTAACAGCAAAGTTGCTGTCTCCCCCTCCCCTCCAATGATTACCACCTCCAAGCTCATATGTATGACAGTGTGAATTTTGCTGTTGCTTTCTCGAAATCTAAGATGTGTTTTGTTCCAGCATCGAGCTTCTTAGCATCTGCTGGAAACATGTTATGCGGCACTCCTATGAACGTACCCAACAACCGTTTCTACAAAGCCATTGTTGAGACTACGGACTTCTCTAAGGAGCCTGATCCTTTGCAGTTGGAGGTTCTACCAAGTAAGTCAAATCGCAATTGATCACGACTCCTAATTTGTGTATAAACCTAAATATTTAATCTAACAATTCATGTAAATTTTTTTAGCCGATTTCTGCCGCTCCATTTATAAAGAAATTCTGAACATGTATGGCGGAAAAATCGTGTGGAGTTATGTGAAACCCATCATTATGGGAAAGATATTGTACACTCCCGCTAACCCGATGGTCGAGAAAATAATTGAACAGGTAAGAAACACTTACTATTAAGCAATTACATAGTTACTTAACCAGATGGAGATAGACAGCAAACGACTAACACTTAGAACGACACTTAAAGTGGTCACTTCGTACTAACTACTTATACTGTACTGAAATGCTCATACTAAACCTATTTGGACATATGTTTGTGCTATGCACTATCTTTACTCAGACTTGTTTACAGATAGCATTGATGGATACGAATTTCATAGAATCCGTCGGAGAAATGTAACTTTTGTCATAGTCATTGCTCTATTGTATTGTATTCTTCTATTTAATGTTCAAAAGTTATATTTTGTTGCAATCCAGTTGTGACATTATTGCATTCGTAGGTGAAAGAGTTTTTAAAATCGGATGTGCGGGTCCGGATACTAACCCCCTACATATAGATTAAAACATTCTACCTTTCACTTCAGGCCAACTCAACCTACGCTCACATGCGCAAACTGGTCGACCTGGTGCATTCATTCGCCAACGCGTTTTCCTCCGTCGACAAATTGTCTCAACACCGAGACGGTATCACAGTCTTGAGGCGACTGATCGCCTCTCCAATATTCAGCCAGCTGAGGAACAACTTCGTCGGAGACGCTGCGATACCCGACGTTGATGTTGATGGGTTGTTTGACGAATTTGGAGATTTGAAGGTAGATATAACCTCTGTTCTTTTAAATCTAGTAACTCTTTAGAACTCGCCATACTAGTAAATTCCGGAACAATACCATAATTCCTATCTTCTCTGGGGACGTACTGACTTAAGGCACTGGTGAAGCTGATGACCCATTTGAGGTTCGATTTTATAAAGCTCCATAGGACGTCATATCAAATAATTAAAAGAAACAGTAAATTTTTGAAATTAGTGAATCAACTCGTGATCTAACGGATTTTTACTACAAAACCGAGCCTTAGTATTGTAGGTATAGATAAGATTGACGTGTAGTTTCTCTCACAAGAAATGGAGACCAATTGATTGATATCTGATCAGATCAGCTGCTCTGATAAGAACTGCTGGTTTTTCAAGAGTAGGGCCTTTAAAGTATGCGACATACCTTTTGATAGCTCCTCGTGCTTAAGTGGGAGAGTCTCCGTCCTTCTAACACGGTATTTCTTTCAGAATGTAGGCAGCATGCTGCGCACAGGGTCTGACCTGCTGCACTGCATCAACATGGACCGATTCCGAGCAATGCCCGACGAGCAGGAGCTCACGCACGAGGCAGCCATGCTCACGAGGGTCAACGAGTTCTCTGCAGGTTTGTTATTAAGGAAACTGGATATATTTAGGGATTGGGGAGTACTGATCAGGTCTATCAGAATGGGAGGAACACCAATGCTCCCCCACTCTCATCCACCTCCTATGTTGCCCGCACTCCTACCTTGTCGCGTACTGATATCATCAAATTGTATGCAATAATTTGAAAAGTGGATTGTTATATTACAAGCAGTCATATATTAATGAGATGGATTTTAATATTTATTAATTTGTATGTCTATAGGTCTGGTTTTCATGAATGTTGAAGAGCAAGGCGGTAACCCAATAAATGTGGAGTACAAGATTCGTATGGACATAGAAAGTGTACCGACCACTACGAGAATACGGAATCAGTAAGTACATATTGACATTTACTTAAAACATTACTAAGCAGTGACAAGGCGTTCATAGAACTCGTTTCCCATCGGCTTGCCTAGTTGGAGACAGTTGAGAACCATTTCGTACAGATCTTGAAGTAAAATTCTCCCTTATGCGGATTGTTCAGGGAAATATGTGTCGACGTCACGTCACTGTTTTATTGCTCGCAATTGTAATATGGAAGGAGAATTAGTTTTTTTTTCTATTAACACTGTTCGCTCTAAATCTGTTGATTATCAACAACAGGTGCAAACAATTTATTCACTACTCAATCCTCAGATTTTGGACTCCCGGCCCCGAAGATAGTTTTCTTGAGAACATGCGCTACTTCCGCGGCTTCGTCCAAATCCAGGACCTGATCGACAGCTCCATCATCAAACTGTCTTCCAACTCTTCGAAAAGCGTTCAGAACAGTAAAGTTCAGAAGAGGGACTTGAGTTCAGGAAAGGTCGACAAGTGGGCAGTGTATACTCAACAGATACCATATCCGTGCTATAGGAAGGACTAGTAAGTAGTCAAATTAAATGATTAAAAATTATTCTTAGTATAGGTAACCTAGATTGGAAGAGTTGCGCTATCGCCTTGAGTAAACGAATCAATTACCAATTTGCTTGATTAGTTCACTCATATCGGTCACAAATCCAATGATCAGCCTCAGCAGACGTTCGTTTGCCTTGCGGACCGTTGCGATTCACAAATGTTTATTTATTTATTTATTTATTTATTTCCACACATACAATTATCATTACAGGCTGGGCCCAATGCGATAATGTAGCAACAAATTATCTATTATAATAAAATAACTACTTAGGTATCTATTCAATAGAACAAAGAGTTAATAATGCTATTTTTGTGAATTCACTCATCGTACATGAGAATAGGTCTACATGCGTGGCTATGAGGTTCAGGGTACGCACGGCGCGCGTCATCGGCGCCTCGCGCAGCAGCTTGGTGCGCCCGCGCGGCACGGCCAGCAGCCCGGGCTGACGGCTGACGGCGCGCCACGGTCGTGCGCGGAACACAAATACCCACCGACCCCAATATATCTGCATTGTATATCTTACCCCTGAGCAGCTTAAAGATATATGTAACGAGTGCTAGCTCCCTTCTGACTTTCAGCTGATTGTATCCGACCATGCCTAATGATGGGATGTTATTAGACAATGAGCGATATTTGTAGTTGTTGGTTATGTTCTAAAGGAGACCAGGGTCCACTGATTCCAAGATTTAGCGTAGGCACTAGTACGAAAGCGACCTCTATCTGAGCTTCCAACCCAGAGGGAAAATGGGATTAGAGTTAGACTGGTTTCCTAAAAGCTACTGTTATACATAAGCATTTTCGAAAAACCCAGCGTTACAAACCGGGGCTCAAACCCACGACCTGACATCATGATTGACAGTCTCGTGCCTTAACGCTCGGCTACGGTGGCTAGCAAAACTACTTTATGTAATTATAGTACCTATTCAAATGTAATCCCAAATGGTACAGCTTCCAGTCCTCGCTGTACGAGTCGCAGGCGCTGATCGTGGTGTTCTTCTTCTCGCTGCTGTTCACTGTGGCGTCTGCCGTGCGCTTCATCGTGTCGGACAAGGAATCTGGGAACACTATGGTGAGTTTGTCAAGCCCAACATAATGGACTCAACAGGGGTTTACAAAACTCTAAGTTACATTTTTACTGTAAGTAAGTAACTTCGTGAAGTGGGCCACCTGGCGAAAGACAGACAATTCTATTTTTAATATCTCTGTCAACTTAAATCCTGTTTTGTAAAACTATGTGCAAGAATCTGGCGTCAAGTGGCCGTGTAATTCGTTGATAATTTCTTAACTTATACTTAATCTTCAATATCATGTGTGATGGTTTCCAAGAGTGTAGGTGGTGTGGTGGTAGTGATGGTGGTGGTGGTGGGTGTGTGGTGTACGAATAAATTGAAACATCAAGAGTAGATACATTTTAGGTCTAACTCCACAAAATTAAATCTTGACTAAAAAGTACTTTCATTTTGTCCAAAAAAAAATATCATCAGTATCCGAAAAAGGTCAAAACGCTGCGCATAAAAAATATACCGACGAATTATCGGATTGATACTGTATTTCTAGTCTGTTAAAAATGGGCAATCTTCTCTTCCCGCAGCTAATGTCCGTAATGGGCGTGAACCTGTCCTACTACACACTATCCTGGTTCGTGGCGTCGCTAGTCGAGCTGACGGTGACGGCGGCGTGCGTGACGCTCGTGCTCACGGCCAGCGGCGTGCTCCCGCGCACCGACGTCACGCTGCTGTTCGCGCTCGTGCTCGTCTTCGGGTACTCGGTGCTCATGTTCTGGTGAGTTGTATGTGTGGGGTAACTTTCTTTTAACATGACGTAAATACACCTTGTCTTTGCTCGTATCCCCCATCTCTCTGTGCCTCTGTCTTCTCTTTCACTTTATTCTCATGGTTCTCTCGCGTAATATAGAGTGACACTAATGGAGTGTGACACCTGGTTGTTTATTAAGGTCAGATCTTCCGTCGGCTACAACAGCTACACGGTGCAGCCTATCGGCACTTTTTCTTAGTTTTGAGTCTCTTGGTTAGAACATTGAATATGTGTGACAACCGGGAATAACGCTAGGACTTAGGAGGATGATGTTGTAAAGTAGTACTTTTGGTTCATCAAAGTAATTGTATTGAACGCCGTACATACCTACTATATGTATTCTGTAAACAAGTTAATTTATTAATTATTTCTTTTAGTTACGCCATATCGAAGCTGTTCTCGTCAGCGAGCTCAGCAGCAGTGACCGCGGCCCTGGCATACCTTGTCACCTTCATGCCTTATGTGATTATACTGTCACTAGAGGCACTGCTATCGCTCACTGCCAGGCTGTGTGCTGTAAGTATTAAGGGCTAATATTTTCACAAAGGCTGTTTCTCCAAGGACATGCGAAGTAACAAAACATACGGCGCGTTTGCACTACAAGCATTGGCCCCGCCAAGTTGTATATCAACATCACCCCTCGTCAGCCTCATCATCACCGGATGTCAAAACAGGCTTATCAAACATGACCCTGAAATTTTAAATATACGTTCATTTTGATCAGCAAGTATCTGTTCCTAAACATACGATTGGTTTATATACAGCTCACAAGCTGAAAATACCAATTAAGTTATTGTTACACATAATACTTATTCACGGCACTGTTCGGTAATGTTCTGCTTTCTATGCATTACACATTGATGCTCTTAGCCGTAGCTACAAAACCGCTGTTCATTTCCCCGAACATGACCTTAACTTGCCTTTTTTCCAGTGCCTCTCCATGTCGACAGCTTTCTCTTACTCCTTGCTATTCGTTGCGCGCCTCGAGGCGGTGGGCACAGGTGCGCACTGGTCGGATCTTTGGTCGACACAGCCCGATGATGGAATGAGCATCGGACTGGCTGCCAGTATGATGATAGTTGATGGACTACTGTACTTAGCTATTGGCAGCTTGATCGACAGATATTTTGGTAAGTCTAATAAAATAACATTCAAATCACTGGCTTGCACGAGGCCATGCATAAGTCTGGTGATTGATGCCTAAACAGGAGTCTAGTCAGCAAAAACAGGACATGTCATGTGTGACAATGTCATGTGTGACAATGTCACGATCTTCGGCATTGAGGGAACGACGGATGATGAATATGAGATCCAATTTGCCTTCACTTTGGATGGTATGGTAATAATTTTTCGAAATGTTCTCCTTAACTTGACCATTATGTAAGTCTATTCTCATTTCGAGCGGGCGTAGCATGGTTGCCATTTTATCACTTATCGTTGTAGATAAGACATCCGTCACTCTCGCACTCGCATACTTGTCAGAACGTGACGGACGTCTTATCCACAGCGATAAGTGATAAAATTGAACCATGCTACGCCGCAATCTGCCTCCGTCTGGCTGACCTGCTTGGTTCTGGACGTATCATGATCAAATCCTAATAAATTGCAGGTTTAAAAACCCTCAGCAGCAACATAACTTACACGACCACGTCCAGCGAGAAGGCTGGAGTGAGCATCGTGAACGTGACTAAGATATATGGCGAACGCTCCCGTCGGCCAAAACTAGCGCTTGACAATCTATCCATAGAGCTGCATAAGGGACAGGTCACTACTCTGCTGGGACACAACGGCGCTGGGAAAACTACGCTAATGTAAGTTATAGGATGTAGAATATAGGCAGCGCCTAACTCCGTCTCATGGTGTTTTTAGTTTCTTTATGCTCCGGCCATAATGTTAAATACTAAAATCGAAGTGCAATAATTATTTAAATCTCAACCGACACACATGTCAAAAAAACCACGTCCAGACTTGTTAAATTGCCACATATACAAATAATGTTCATCAGGTTTACGTATCAAATACCTACATTGTTCCAGCAACATCCTGACAGGCATGCTGAAGCCGACCCGGGGCCACGTCACAATCCGCTCGGAGCTGACCACCGGCACGCGGCTCGGCGTGTGTCCGCAGCACGACGTGCTGTTCCCGTGCCTGTCTGCGCGCGAGCACCTCGCGCTCTACGCGCAACTCAAGAGCGGGAAGCCGAGGGCTGAAGTGCAGGAGGAAATAAACAGGTGTTTTTCTTAGAAAGCTGCCAGAGATCATTGGTAACGCATTCACAGACGATACGATGAGTTCTTTTCTTCTAGTTTCGATTCCCATGCCAGCCTTTGATCTTTTATTTAACTTTAAAAGTCTATACAACTTATCCATCTTATGTGCGACTCAATAAGAAACATGATAGCGGGCATACAGGCGTACCTAGTTCAAATGAATCAAGATGCACACAAGGCATGTTCCGTGCCCGCAATACTAAACGGTTGTATGTTGTATGCTGGCTACGCTTGCTCATACGAAGGTGAGCCTTCGGGGCCTTATATATCTACTGTGAGTTCGGCAGCTTGATATCAGAAGAAGGGGCGGATACATCGCATAACATACAGAGAGGTCAGCCATAGGCCCAGGACCGTCAGGTCATGACTACCAATTAGGCTAAACTGGCGGTCTTTATTGACTTAAGAGTCTAGCAACCTAACATTAAGGTTGTCCTTGCAGCATGCTTCAAGTCCTATCCCTGGGTCCTCACGCGGACCAACCAGCCAGCAAGCTGTCCGGCGGCACGCGGCGACGCCTGTGCGTGGCGCTGGCGTTCGTGGGGCAGCCGGACCTGGTGTCGTTGGACGAGCCGGCGGCTGGCGTCGACCCCGCTGCCAGGAGGTAAGCATTGACTGTCTTCAATGCGAAGAACGGGATAAAAGAGAATTGTCGACTTAAGTAGCCTAACCTTGCCGCCTTTTTACTTGCGAAGCTTCTCAACACTATAGAAGTCAATGAAATTGATCAATAAAATGCATCATCTACTTATGCTGCTGCATCATATAGTTATTTTCGCAGGAACCATGCTATCGCGGGTGATGTATGGCGGAGAGCTTCTTCTTTGTGTTTTCAGCTAAACGTAATAAGATTTGTTTGATGCAGGGACATCTGGTCGATGATCTTGAAACTGAAGGAAGACAGGACAGTGCTGCTGACCACTCACCATTTGGATGAGGCGGAGTTTTTGAGCGACCAAGTCGTCATCATGCATAAGGTAAGCTTTTAAAATACACATTTGAGAAGTTGTTATTGAGAAGAAGATTGCGAATCCTGAGGATGGAAGGAGGTTGGAAGCGGCGTATCTGCATTAAATGCAGATGGGGACATTTTTTTTTTTTATTGTTTCCATTGCCATGGTTTACGAGTTTAATTTGAAAACACAAAAACATTAACAAAATATTCTTAAATAAGCAGCCTAGTTAAACGTGTCTCTAGTGACAGTGTAGCGAGACAAATGCTTTAAGTCCGACTGATGTGCAAATTTCGACACTCTTCATTTCTGGATCTTTCCCAGGGTCAAGTCCACACGATGGGCTCACCCACAGAAATCAAACGGAGTCTCGGCAACGGGTACAAACTGACTGTGATCTACCTCCACGACGAGTGGGAGGGAGAAGAATGGCGCGAAGGAGATGAACTGGAAGAGAAAACGAAGAGACTCCTGGCTACCGTGAGAGACGTCGTCAAGAACGCTCAGATTGTAGACGTGGATGGATTAGAAGTTGAGATTCTGCTGCCGTTCTTTGACGCTGACGGATTGAACAACGAGTAAGTTTAATATACTTAGCTTCACTAGTTATTGACGAGTCTCGGACGATGTACGTAATAAATAAACAGCTCGGAAAAATTAATTATATTCAGTATTAAATGATATTTTAAGATAAACGCTCTCCAGCTCATGGAGTTCATTCCCTTATTTAGGAGAAACTCCTTCAGCTTTTAACTGCTGTTACAGCTTCCAGAAGGTCTGCAGCACTCTGGAGTCCCGGCAGTCGGAACTGGGTTTCTCGGTGTTCACCATGGACTGCAGTTCGCTGGAGCAGGTGTTCTTCAACATCACTTCGCAGGCTGACGCGCCGCATCCTGACTACGGCACCGCCTCGTCTTCTGACTCTGGAGGTAGCTATTATGATTATAGTGGAATTTATCATCATCATCATCCTCCGCCTAGCGTTATTCCCGGTTGCGCCCTTAACGAGCCCGGGGTCCTCTTTGACACCTAATCCCAAGATTTGGCACAGGCACTAGTTTAACGAAATCGACTACCATCTGACCTTCCAACCCAGAGGGAAAACTAGACCTTATTGGAATTAGACCGGTTTCCTCACGATGTTTTCCTTCACCGAAAAGCTGGACGGTAAATATTCCCTACATAAGTTCAGAAAAACTCATTGGTACGAGCCGGGATTCGAACCCACGACCGCCGATTGACAGCCGCATGCCTGAACCACTAGGCTACCATGGCTTAGTGGAATTTATGTCATCTGTTAATTCTGGCATGTTCTATGCCGCTTTTTGTAAGTCAGCACTCATTGGACTTCGGTCTTAAGTCCCTAGGCATAACACCTGAAAAGAGCTTTTTCTATAATCCCGTTTTACCTACTAGGTATATTGACTTTTCCCTTTCTTCATTCTGTTTTCCTAACCTGACCAATCCTTATTCACATTTAATACTCGATGTGTATATATTATGTAAATCGGGTATAGCTGTCAACAAAAGTTTATTCTTAACCAGACTTTTCGTTGTGAATTATGCCATAGAAAATTTGGTTTTGACTCGGGAGAAATGGTTATTCGTTATTAACACTATCATCAATTTAGCCTTAGAAGCGCGCTGTATTGCAAAAGGCGATTTCCTATTAAATGTTCAAGCCATAGGTTTGATTAAAGCTTTATATTCCAGAGAGCCCTTTAAAGAGCGCTTCAAGCTCCAGCATCAAGACAGAGCGCGCACCGCTGGTGGACGCGAGCGGCGCGCTTACTGCCAGCGCGGTGTGTCAACTGAAAGCCATGTTGCGGGCTCGCGCACTGCACTACACAAGGAACAGGTAACAATAGCCAGAACACACTGACAGCGAAAAGACATACCTACTGAAAAACACGCGATCGTTGCCTGTATTACAAATATTGCGTCTATAGTTAGTCTAAGTATCCCAGGCTCCCAGGATATTTCGAGAATGTAACTTGCTATGTGCCTGTTTCTCACGAACTGTTTTTTTAATGTTTTCTTTTCTTTTTGTGGATATTTTGGTATCAGTTTAGTTTATTTTTGTTTCCATTGCAGAACTTGTAGTTTACCCTTGTTTTGTATCTCATTTTTTCGCTTGTTCTAAGATACTAAAATAAGCTGTTACCTATAATTAAATGAACATCATCCAAGAATGCTACCTAAGCTACATATTGAATTGTACGATGTATTGTCTGTTGGTTATCATAAATAAATAAGTAGTATCTAATCTTACTTCCACAGATGGCTATTGTTCCTACTACTGGTGCTGCCATCTCTGTTTGTGACCATCGCCATGGGGTTCTCCTTGATTCGCCCACCGGCCGACAATGAGCTGGCTCTGAGGTTACACCCGGATTTGTACTCCGGTGCTACGGAATTCCTCGTGTAAGAAGTACCTTTTTTACACTAAGACAGTGCCTAATTGAAATACAGTTTGCGTAGTCGTAACAATACAATACAAATACTCGTATTGTTTTGTACCTCAGAAGAATCAGAAGCGCCTTGCCGGCCCGTTATGTATTTGAGGATTCGTTATGTTGACAGTGAGAGACACAAATGCAGGACTGTACAGTCAGCAGCAAAAGTAGTACCGCAAAATAACGGGGTCAAAATTATTTACACGAATCTTTTTATCGTGACTTCGGAGAAGTGTACTGATCATTTGGAACACTTCGTCCGTGTAACTAATTCTATTTCTGACTGTTAAGCAACAAAAATATTGGGATACTAATATTAAGTAAAAAGTTCTAGTCGTCGAATGACAACGATGAAACGTGAAGAATCTTTTCAATCACTCCATTGGTCTAGCTATATTTACTTCAATAATTTTAAAATTATCAATTTACCAAATAGATGTATCTTGAAATGTCGTCTAAATAAAATTGTGACTTAAAACCATCAAAAGAATTAAAATATACAAATTGTGTTATATTTCCTATTTTTAGGCCACAGCCAGCAGTATACTCTAATGAAATCGACCCTGAATTTGCTCAAAGCGTTATGGACGAGTTGCTGTATCAGAAAGACGTCTCCAGAAATTGGACCACGCAGGTAAGTCTTCTATAATATAACAGCTTTAATTTACTATGAAGTGGGAGTGGACTGGGGATGTCTGCCGCATGTCGAGTGAACTGTGGGCCAAGGCCGCCACTGGCTGGCAGCCCGATAGTTCAAAACGGAGACGCGGCAGGCCTAGCCGGCGATGGCGGGACGAGCTAGACTCGTTCTCATAAGATTGGCCACAAGAAGCTCAGGACCGAGAACACTGGAAACGGAGGGGGGAGGCTTTTGTCCAGCGGGGGGACACTACTGGCTCCCAATAAATAATACATTTATTATGATAGGTACTAGCTGATGCCCGTGGCTTCGCCCGCGTGGTTATAGGAAAATGTAACATATTAAATTTTCCCTTGGGAATTAGATGTTTTCCCGTTGAAAAAAGTAGCCAATGTCACTCTCCAGCTTCTAAACTATTTCCATACAAAAAATCACATCAACACGAAAGACGGACAAACATACACACTTTCGCATTTATAATATTATTAAGGATAATTATATTCCAATACCTAAACCAGGGTATGATATAAAACTGTACCCCACGTATAATTTTAATTCAAGCTATATTATAATTTTAATTTACTTCTCCCACAACTGACAAGGGACGCGACCATTTCTTGCTGTCAAGCTGCGTCGTGCGCGACTCGTCGAATCTTGTCTCACTAACTGTGCAAACTAGAAACCAAGGTTATTTTGCTCGTCTCGCAGCCCTGGCAGGGTCAGTTGTTCTAGTCTCACTGGGCAGTAGATGTTCCACCCTAGATGTGAAACAAGGCATTTGTTCCAGGACACACCAGTATGCAAATGTGAGGCAAGACAAGTGTGCAATACAACCAAGAACCCATCGCTTCCCGAAATGATGCTCTTACCCGATGCTGACTCGTTGAACAAGTGGCTGATCGCATCGCAAGAGGTCTACATTGAGAAACGGTTAGTATAAGTATCATACTAAGGTATACGTATATACATCGATAATAATTTAGTAACTCCTTTCTAGAAAATCTCCCTTGGAAGAATCACGACAAAATGATGCATTCTACGCCTAAGGGCTCGGCCACGACTGCAAGTACTGAGTAGCGGCGGCAGCGGTGCGCCACGCGTGGGAGAGGGAGGCCGCGCTTTGATCTCTCGCTCCTACGGTTGCAGTTGTTGTAGGTATTGTCGCCGCTGCCGCCAGCGCTCGAAGTCGAGCTGTAAAGCGCGTTCATTCCGTAAGATACGGCAATAAGAGTCTAAGGGCGAGTTGCGCCAAGTTACGATCAAACGGTTTGGTGCAACCCATACTAACCAACGAACATGAACGAATGTAGAAACCAAAGTACTCGGCATCTTAACAATCTGCCAGGCTTATCTGATTGTGTTGCGTTGTCAAAAATAGCGTAGAGCCATCAAACCATCACGCTTTTTCACGTTTCTAGTAAAAATAGCCCTCGAAACTGCCAGCTAGTTCAATTTGTGTAAGATTATCCCCTAATATTTATTTACTTATAGCGTTTTAGGTTGATATATGAATGATTTGCCCAGCATATTGGAAACCCCAAGCGCCCTATTCGCTGATGATATTTCCGTTGTTTTTCCATGGTCCAACGAAAGTGATTTAAAGTTTAACCTTGACAACATCCCACACAAACTAGACTCCTCCTCCTCCTAACATTATTTCCAATTTAGGGGCACCTAAAGGAGCAATATGACCAACAACTTAACACTTGCTTTTCCAGCTACGGTGGCTACTCATCAGCCCTAAAGAACAACATCAGCAACCTGGTAGCGTGGTACAACAACAAGGGCCACCACGCGCTGCCGAGCTTCGTGAACGGCATCAACGCGGCCATATTGCGCGCGAGGGCCGGGCCTCGTGGCAACATCACCACTTACACGCACCCGCTCAAGATATCCAATGAGCAGCTCAGCAAGTCTACTTTGTAAGTGACCAGCCCTCATAATCAGGGAAGACAGGTTCTCTGATTCCAAAAAGTGGTGTCAGCAGCCTTTTTTTTTTTTGGAAATGCCCTTACGTATTCCCCCAGCCGGAGAAGCTATGATGGGTTGTATGTGGGACTCTCGCCCTCCAGCCAACTGTATTTAAACAGAAGGGGAGGGAGTCTACCCACTAAAACCACTCCGGCGTTTCCATACCTGCCGTTAATGGGGGCGCAGTGGGATCGCGAGCATTCCACCACGACGCCCCCCGGGGTGTCAGCAGCCTACGAGTAAAGCCCTTCTCTTTTTCTGTAGGTAAGGTTCCAATTCCAAGCAAGTCAACCTTTTAAGTGTCCAGCCCTCATAAAAGAAGGCAGGTCCTCAGATTCTAAAAAGTAATATCAGCAACCTACGAGAAGGTAGATCCCTAGTCTTTTGCTGTAAGCAACCGCTCAACAACGCAAAGTATATTCATTCTATAACTACATGTCTACTTAGCCTTGCCACACAAGTTGGTTACACCACCATGTTAACCACAGAGTCAAGAATTAATATTGTTCAATCAACGAGGGAAAATTAAAAAGCGAAAAACATGACCAAGCTAACTGCCTGCGCTTTGAACAAAACACAAACTACCTAGCAGCGGACCCAGGGCTTAAATTTGAGGGGTGCGTGGCTCCCAAAGGTAGGGTTGACCGTTGAGGTTAGATTTTAGTTAAGTCTCAGATGCTCGCTCCCCTAAATCCGCTAGTGCAAACTTGTACGCAATGAGAAAGAATGGGGCGCTCTCTCGTGCATTGAACCATCTAAGATACGTTTCAAAACATTATTTCTGGATAGATATTTTTATTTGTTTGTAGATTACAGCACGTCGCGGACGCGGGTATATCAGGCATGCTGATGGTAGCGTACAGCCTAGTGGCTGCCGGCGCCGCCGTGTACCTGGTCGACGCGCGGACCAGCCAGCAGAAGCGACTGCAGCTGCTCAGCGGAGTCAGCCCCGCGGCGTACTGGGGAGCGGCGTTGGCCTGGGACATGGCTGTAAGCACATTGCACGCTTCACTACTTGGAATACTTTAACTTGGAAAATGTCCAAGCACGCGTTCTATGAGCTTCCTTATACCCGATTAACATACCAACATATACGAAATGGCGTTGGCATTTTAGTCAGTTAGTGTAGGAGTTAGAGTGAAAAACGACCGTAATGAAAACATAGGTATGCAACCCTGTTCCAATGGAAAAATATTTAAATTCCTCTAACCAGCATGGAAGCTAAGAAGTCGAATTTTAACTGCATTTAGATTTACTATAATAAGGTTTGACTCAAGTTTATGAATATGGACATTTGTCCACCAAAGACAGGAATGGAGTCAAATACTTAAGAGGTTTACAATGTGTGTCTTCATGATAATGATTCAGACTTAGAATCTGAAGCGATTCTGTGTGTTTAATGAATTTATACTATGCCAAATTAAATGTCTTTGCAGATTATGGTGATCAACATCCTCATATCTGTGTGCGTGCTTGAAGCGTTTGGATTCCCCGTGTTTGTATCGAGAAGCAACCTCCCAGCCATCTGCTTGCTTCTGCTTCTGTTTGGGTGAGCTTCTACTGCATAGGTATATGGTCAGGTGGGGTAAGAGGAACTACCGGGAAAGCGAAACAGTAGTTGGTAATACCAAGTTCCTCTTACCCCATCTGACCTTATACCTAATTAAATTGGGCACTGTAGCCGAGCGGCAAGTAACGCTACTTTGAATCTGAGGGCCGTCGTTCAGACCCCAGCTCGTACAACAAAACAACTTATGTACGAAATACCGTTTGATACTTATTTATTTAGAAGTAGCTTTTCGTTTGAAGAAAAAGATCATGAGGAAACCGTTCTAATCTCAATAAGGACAGAAGTCAGATGGCAGTCGCTTTCGTAAAACTAATGCCTACATTGGGATTGGGTGCCAAAGAGTGAGTGAAAGAGTTGAGTGCCGGGGAAACCTATAAAAACCATCATATAATTAAATTAGCTGTTATAATTAACCACTGGAACTATATTCAAGTGATTACAATCAAGATAATATAAATACGACCGCCTTTTCCAGTTTTTAACTCCGATTGGTTTTCCAGCTACTCGTGCGGCAGCCTGGTTCACCTGCTAGAGAAGCTGTTCACGGACCCCAGCCTCGCCAACATGGTCATTTTCTGCGCCAACGTGTTCCTGGGACTATCCGGCATCACTATCCTGCTGATTATGGACATCATCTCTGAATCCCAAGTATGTGTTGGACTCTCTCAGTTGCGATAAGAGTTCGTAGATACCGTGTCTACGCAAACATTGGCGATTATCCCCCAAAGCGGACTCCGGGCTTCTTTAGGGCACAACCGGGAAAACGCTAGAATGATGATAATATAGACCTGGCCCACGAGGTAACCGCCATGTGGGATGTTGATCCGACGATCATCGTCCCAATAGTCGTTTCGGCGAACGGTTTAATAGCGAAGAGTCTCGACCATCACCCCGAGAGACTCTCGCTAGATGGCTGGATCAAGGGTCAGATACAGAAGGCGGTACTCCTGGACGCTGCGCGGATAGTCAGGAGGTTCCTGTCTCTGACGCCCTGACCGCCGGCAGCTTAGGCCCCGCCTCGCTGCTGGCTGCACCCTAGGTTAGGTTTTTATATTATAATAATTGTATGTTTTGTATGTATAGTTTTATATTTTACTTTTTATATACCTAATTATTATAAAAACGTAGTCTAAGAAGAAAACTGAATAAAGAGAATAATAATTAATCAGCCTATATACGTCACACTGCTAGGCACGGCACAGACCTCCTCTGTTATAGCGTGTGACAGGGACAGCCTGCTATTTCTCGCACGTTACCTCCAAGGGCCAATAGAGGTAGACCCCCGGCGCGCTTCCAAAAGGACTGAGCCGCGGATCTACATTCGTTAGCCTGTGTGCGCGCGCGCTATGTTGGCAGCCCGCGCGATAGTTGAAGTCAGACGGTTACGGTACGCTTTCGCTAACGGATACGCTCTGCCCTTACGCATGAAATATTGTTTATATGTTGTTGTGACTGGTGTAGTTTGTTTTAATTCGTAACAATACATGTGTGTCCTAGCGTCAGTGTTGTGTTTTCTTTATAAACTATACGTCACCCTACAATGTTTATTTTCACAGGCAACTGACGACGCTCGCTGGGTTCTGCACAAACTGTTCATGCTCTCACCGCAGTTCATTCTCGCAGATGCCCTGCTGGAGATCGCGAAGAACACTGTACAAGCGCAGGTAACATTTTCTGTTTTCATAATAGGCATCATGCCTCATGTTCAAATTGATAATGTAGTGATGCTAAATGGATAGTAAATCATCAAATTATCGTAATAAAGTATAAATTATATTATATAACTAAAATCATAAAAAGATATGAACTATGAAAGTAGAAAAAATATGCATTTTTTTATTGTCCAGGAGTAAATTTAAAGCTACCAAAAGAATCCTTACGCTTTTATAGAAACAAAATTGTATGACAACTATGTACTTAAACGCAGTATTTCGCGACCGAAACAACAATTTACCCGATTGTCCATACAACGATTAGTACAAATGTCAGTTGTGACGTCATACCTGTGTGTCCAACAGTATGAAGCGTTTTGCGCTGCCGACAGCGAGGTCAATCTTTGTCTCAATTTTTTGGGTATTTTTAATTGTAGTTGCTCCCATACAAACATTTGTTCCTCTCCAAAAACTGGTTCGAATGGCATCATAAAAAAATCCTAGTCATCATCCCTATTATCAGCCTCTATACCTATACTATTGTGAGCTTATATGTGTATAAATAAATAAATACATCCCATTCTAATCTTGTAATCTCTGATTTGCCATAAACATAAACTACATTCACAACGTCTCTATGTAATATATAAAACACCTATATAGGGTTCGATTGCCAGCCTGGCCCGCTCTCGATATTTTTTTTCTCTATAGGTACCCTGATATTTTCGTATCATGGTTCATATCAATTTCAATATACCAATTGATAACTGGCCAGGTGTTGGAGCGCTTCGGTATGGACACGTACAAGGACCCTCTGTCCAGCGACTTGCTGGCGTGGCACTACGCGGCATCCGTGCTGGTGGGAACTGCGCTGCTGCTGCTAAATCTGGCTATTGAATACGACTGCTTCGAAAGTCTCCTCGCCAGGTTGGTTATATCCACTTACATCATTGGGGCTGCACAACTGACACAACAAACGCGAGTTGGGAAAATCTGCCCTCCTCTTTCTAATTTGCACGATACGAGTCGCTGAGTCGCGCGCAACGGGACTAAGCAATAGGGTAAGGGTCAGTACCAACAGCAGTCTGGAAATGTTTGGAGGCAGGTTGGATGGTGCTTAACTTAACCACTGCAATGCGCTCCATATTTCTAACGTGTAGGCAATTTAATTTTCTCAAACATGCAATGAAATACGTGTTCTTCATATTGGGCTTCGAAGTGTCACGTTTCGGGCGCAGCGAGACGAGAGATCCGTAATGGCATTTCATACAAAATTGGAGGCCTAGGCCGGCAAGATGGTCTTTTTTAATTTCCATTCCACAATTTGTGGCACAGCATCACAGCGTTCAGCCATGAAAATTAAAGTTCGTTTTCTTGGAGTTGTTTTTATTTATTTAATTGCATGTTTGAGAAAAGCACTATACATACCCCGCGGTGAAAAGGGGTTGCCGGCCTCATAACTATCCGTATATATGTCCTCGACCGGCAACCTCTGACTTCCCGGCCACTGTAGTAATGTACTATTATTTTGTTCTAATTTTATCTTTTTCATAATTTTGTAACTTTATTTCAAATTTTTGACTTATAATTGTATCCCTATGTTGTATTATTATAAGCAGCAAGTTCTAGCATAACGTACTGGAAGAAAGTACGGAACTGCGCATCCGATTTGAAAAGTCTTTCATTAGCACAAGTAGATCTTCAGGTTGGACAGAGGCAGCCCGCGGCTCCGCTTGCGTTTATCGTAATGCCGATACTTGTTTAGCACGGAGTTGAAGGAGTTCCGATGAGCCATAACACGACGGGTTTATCTTATGTAGTTTTAGAGTTGCTATGGCCAGCTTCCGCTTCCATCATCAGATCAGCTCATTGGTGCCATGACATTGCATTGCCACCGAACTGACACAATAATGACAAAGTTCAACTCATTCGCACAGGCAAGTGGTTGAAAACGCATGTGCATTTTTTTAGACCACTACTTAGTTGCTTATTTACATACATACGAACAGTGCAAAAAATAAAAAGCTCGTGATAAAAAGAGTAACTGTCCGCAGGTTCCGTAGTAAACCTCTACCGGTGAACACCAACGAGATGGAAGAGTCAGACGTGGTAGAGGAGAGGAGACGCGTCGCGGAGGCCATACAGACTGCGAGCGCGCGGGTTGTGCGACTGCCCACCATCGGGAACATCAATGCTGGTGAGTTTTCGTCTGCCCAGTAATGGGATCCAACGGGCATTGGTGGCCGGTTGCTCCAGGTATGCGGCTTTCAAACAAAGGTAGCCGGTTTTGATCCTAGCTGGTACTAAAGGCTGAACCGAACCATCGGGAACATTCATGCTGGTGAGTTTTGGTCTGCCCAGTAATGGGATTCAACTGGCACTGGTGGCCGGTTGCTTCAGGCATGCGGCTTTCAAACAAAGGTAGCCGGTTTTGATCCTAGCTGGTACTAAAGGCTGAACCGAACCATCGGGAACATTCATGCTGGTAAGTTTTGGTCTGCCCAGTAATGGGATTCAACTGGCACTGGTGGCCGGTTGCTTCAGGCATGCGGCTTTCAAACAAAGGTAACCGGTTTTGATCCTAGCTGGTACTAAAGGCTGAACCGAACCATCGGGAACATTCATGCTGGTGAGTTTTGGTCTGCCCAGTATTGGGATCCAACGGGCACTGGTGGCCGGTTGCTTCAGGCATGCGGCTTTCAAACAAAGGTAGCCGGTTTTGATCCTAGCTTGTACTAATGGTTGAACCGAACCATCGGGAACATCAATGCTGGTGAGTTTTGGTCTGCCCAGTAATGGGATCCAACGAGCACTGCTTACGGGCTTACTCCAGGCATGCGACATTCAAACAGAGGTAGACTAGATCCTAGCTCGTACTAATGGCTGAACCGAACCATCGGGAACGTCAATGCTGGTGGGTCTCTTTTCCCGACGCGAAAGACCGTTTTAGGATGTAGGTGGCATTGTTTGTGCCGTTCCTAAGATGCTGCTTCAATGTTGGTGAGTTGCCTACATCTACCCAAGGACGCGCTGACCATGGGGTAGCTCTATCTTGCATGAGAGCAGTCCTGTGCCCAGCAGTGGGACGTATATAGAGGCTGATGATGATAGTTAATGCCACTATTAGGAACAGTGTTTTGTTATATGTCCTATCTCGATATTTAGAGTGCCTTATAATGTAAAAGACACGGTTCATTTACGCATCAAACATAAACTTAACGCACATAAAACAGACGAGAAACCGAGAGTAACAAACATACTGCCCGCAGGTTTCATAGACACAGAAGGCAAGAAGAACTCCGTGAAGCGAATGGTGTCGACGACCGCGGACGTGGCGCAGTGCGTCGCGTTGAGCAAGCAGTACCGCGCGCTCGGCGGGCCCCGGGCGGCCGTCCGCCGGCTCACGCTGGGCATTCCTCCGGGACAGGTAACCAATAGCAGATCCAGGGCGGGCTAAAGGGGCTCAAGCTCCCCATAGGTATCTGCTGACTTCCTAAAAAAGCTTGTAAAATCCGCCACTGCAGGTAACCCTAATCCTCCTCATTTTAGGGTTCCGTCACTATTACCCCAGTTACAAACTAAACAGCGGAGTTCGCTTGCTACCTAATTCAGCGAGGTCGCGTAGTCACAAGCTTACGAGTCTACCTATGGACTGTCGTCTAATCTTCCATGGAGCTCTACCGTATAGATATGATGTTTTCTTAATTTGCAGTGCACAGCGCTACTAGGGGAGAACGGGGCAGGCAAGTCCACTACGTTCGCGATGCTCACAGGGGAGACCCGGCCCACCAGCGGGCAGATATACCTCAACGAGGTCCCAGTCTCGCCGCGGATGCTGTGCAGTGGATTAATCAGTAAGTGATTTTCATTGATAAACTTCTTTCGCTTCACCTAAAACTTCTTCAGATTCAGATTCAGATTTTATTCATAAAACACAGTATTTTACATGTCAGGCAGGATACAGAACAGAGTAGGTAGGTATAGTCACGGAGTTTGATTGTTGAGCCATTTGGGGGTCACTTTATATTGAACAATTCATATCATATGTATTGATAAACCATATAACCTTCATCCCTGAATGGCTCGGCAATCAAATTCCGTGACTGTACATACGTTTTATAAATGTCAAAGTAGTTTTAATTATAAATAGATATACAATATTTCTAAAAATAAATTCATTGACATTGTAGATGTCAGTCTAATTAAAGGTTATTAACTACTTATGCGTGGGTCAATAATGCCTTATCATTAAATTCGTCAATGGCGTAACACGACATGTCCAATAAAATCTTTTTTAGTTTGCCTCTGAAAATGGCGTCAGTCGATGAGTTTTTCAATTCAGTCGGAAGAGAGTTATAAAGTTTAATTCCTATTACATCGTGATTTTCGAGCCTTCAATAAACTTATAATTATGTATCCCACACAAGTAAAGGACAAAAATAAATGATTGATGTATAATTAATTTGACATATTAACTATTATAATTCCTATAATTTATGACATATAAAATTTATATTTTACTAGCTGATGCCCGCGGCTTCGTCCGCGTGGTTATAGGAAAATGTAACATATTGAATCTTCCCGCGGGAATCAGATGTTTTCCCGCTGGAAAAATTAGCCTATATCACTCTCCAGCTTCGAAACTATCTCCGTACAAAAATCACATTAATACGACGCTCCGTTGCGACGTGAAAGAAGGACAAACCACGGAATAAAGAATCCATTGGAAGTGGCATTCAACCGATTTTCATAGAGAACCACTGTCGCCGCACGCACACAACCACACTTCAATAATACACGAACACACAATTGCAATACGCTTTCGATTGGTTAAAACTTGCCGTGACAATATGTTAACGGTAGCAAATTGTATATGCAAAATCTACTTTAAATAGTACTATTTACGGTCTCATTTAGAGTGTCAAGTAAATATGTCTTACGCCCGTTACCATATGCGTTGCAAGACTTGCAAGAGGCGTGGTCGTTCGGCTACTCGACGCAAGATGGCGGTGTTTTCAAAACTATGGAGATGCGACCGCTTGAAACCAAAAAGTCTCATGTACTGCAAAATGTGAATGATGATACGACTATTTGGCTGTAATGGAATAGGGATGTGGGTATGGTACTAGTTTGACTATCGATATTTTTATGATATTCATACGGTAAATATTAAGCTAAGACTATTTACAAATTGTTTTTAATAAAATCTTGTTTGTTATATAATTAGTAGTAGGTAGCATTGATACTAAATTACTATTGTTATAAATGTAGTAGCAATTAAACACAGATTTCTAATAAACAAAGAATATCATTTGTTTAATTTAATACAAGCACATCTCAAATACTATATAGAATTATTTTACCAGCAATCTACACTGCCGACGTTGTGCGAGTGTCTAGTGAGAATTTACCGTCAAATTTGTTCGTTGTGCAGGATAACAGGAAAATAAATGTCAGTAGTTCGCCGTGCGTATTGTGAATTGAATCAATTGTTCGTAATTACGCTACATACAATACTCTGGGTTTGAATTGAATCTTCATGAATAAAGCGATTTCCTTTTGGCGAAACTCAAATATCAGTTGCATAAAAATGTTTCGAACAAATGGTGTTGAATCGTTGCGGAAACCAATCCTTCGTCCCCGTGGTATCAATCCATTTTTCCTTTGTATTTGTGTCTTTAGGAAAACTATAAGATTATAATAGTTATTTTATTGTGTATGACACAATATTCAGATACATATTACCAGAGCCCGGAATTCTTTTGAGCTGTCATAGGGACTTCTCGTTTATCGACTTCCGATTATACAATATGTATATCAATAAATAAGGAATACAATATGTAAAATATGATTACGAGTAGACGTAATAACACGCAGTCTTATCGCGAATGAGCGATCTCTTCGAGATAACCTTTGAATACCAACTTTTAGGAAATTATAAATATAAATTAAAATAATAATATTTTATTCTTTCTTATAAATAATAAGGATGGTCCTTGTCCTGATTAAAAGGCATGGGTAAGCAATCCATAAATTATAAAAATTAAAAAGAAATAAAAGGAATAAGCAATAAACGATAAAATATTATTATTTTAGTTTCTATTTATAATACTACAATACTTCCGATTATACAATAATATATATGTATAAAAGGAAGTCGATAAACGAGAAGTCCCTATGACAGCTCAAAAGTGCTACGAGAATTCCGGGCTCTGCATATTACTCATAAAAATATAATCTTTTTCATTTTGGTTTATCGATAACAAGTATCGACCATAGCCACAGCATTTGAGAGAATCTTCGGGAAATTTGCTATGCATTCACGATCTGAGTAGCGAAATAATACACAGGATGATGAACTTTATTGTTAGAGAACTAGAATTGATATTTCCTTGACTACATGCGCAAATTGTGTAAGAAATTGAAAACTCAATATTTTTTAATACGTATTTTAAAATATTACTTAACGATGATAAGAAAGACCTCCATGAGACAAGTTTTTTATGTGCTATTATGGGAGCAGCTTTCAATAACGCAATACGGCATTTTCCTACAATAAACAAATATTCACTCATGTCATACGCTGCGTGGGGTCGCTAGGTGACTGACAATAATCTGTGCAAGAAGTATGCTTATTATTGCTCATGTTCGGCGACACGGGAACGCCCACTCACCACTTCCAATGGATTCTTTATTCCGTGGGACAAACACACACACACTGTCGCATTTATAATATTAGTAAGAATTAATAAATGAGTTTGAGTATGAGTATGAATATATTCAGCAATAGAAGTAGAGAGAGTACGCATACCTATGAAGTCACATCATCAATATTAGGTCCATAAATAAGAGCTTGTGCAGATCATTTAGAACACTTCGCCGGCGTAGTTACTTCTGCTAGTGACTGAGTTATAATAATTGTTCCACCAACATGTGGGACATCATCCGATAGATCTTTAAGTTATTAGACGAAGTGAAGATTTTATGAGGTATAGTTGTGATTATTGAATGTGATCGACTGTTTTATAAAACTGTCATTGGAATTTTAATCACTTTGAACGCTAGAGTTGCTTTTTGAATGGACTGCTTTGATATAATTCCGCTTAAATAATGTTTATATACCTACAGTGCCCAGCAGTGAGACGTAGGTATATATATTTGTATGGAAAACTTAAATTCAAAATTATTTTTTTGACTATGGTATCTGAAGCTACATAAACTAATTACAGACCTGGATATACCTCATGTCATTGTACATGCAAAGTTTCGTTACAATGCAACACGTAGTTTTACGGGTCGCCACCTTCCCTAAAATATGGTTGAGGGAGGCGATGGCTGAGATATGCGTCATACTCGTGATCGGGTGCTGTTTGTGGAGTCCGGACTGTTCATGCTTGCAAGGGCATAGTACATAGTTAACTAATTACATACTAGTGTTATTATTATTATTATCGTATTGACGAGAGACATCATTCTGATCTTGACACGTTTTATTGTTATTGACCCTGTACATCTCTGACAATATTAAATCATTGTTCCTCTTTTGTTTTGACGCTTAGAGATATTAGATATACATCTCTTAGAATATTAGAATAATTATTAATTATATTTGGAAGCTCAGAGACCTTATACATCTCTGGAATACTGAATTAATATGATTAACTTCTTGTTAATGCTGATACAGATCTTATATCGAATGTAATGGTCATATTTTGCAATTTTGTTTTGTTTACATTAACTTAGTGACATTCAGTTTGTTAACCTTTTATATATAATTTTAAATTATTATTGTGTAAGATTATTATTATTATTTTATTGTAAATTACGGTTTGACATGTACAAGTGCCCTTGTGGCCTATTTGCAGAATAAAAAATTAATTTGATTTGATTTGATTTAAAATGAGAGCATAACTACGTTTTTATGGAGAAACGAGCTTACTGCGGACTCTTAAGAAACAAACCTTTTCTCAGGCTACTGTCCGCAGAGCGACGCTCTCGACCCTCTGCTGACGGTGCGTGAGACACTCAGTTTCTACTGCCAGATAAGGAGCATCGACCAGGAGGATGAGGTAATAATAGGATGTTGCATTTACACTAGTTATAGTTAGCACGGCCGCAAAGACTTACTTGACGCCACATTGAAGCCTCTCACAGACTGGTGCGGCCTGCGGTGTTGGTCAGTAGTAATTTTGACATCGTCACGATCGCTATCAAAACAAGCCTCGTCAATTGAACTAACTTGGTTGTTAGACAATGCCATACGGTTAATCTCTGTCACATTCATTGCATTTCAATCATGTTTCATGCGCACGTTCTGATATACGTAAAACCAAATACGATTAAGGGGATCCCATATGCCAATGACCTTCGATCTGAATCCCTTAGTTTTCTAATGTTTTTTGTAGCTTATTATATTAACAACAACGGCTTTAAGCAATACAGTATCCCATATTTACTTCAAAGTTCATTGTTTTCGAGATATTTGGTATCAAAGTTGAACAATTTTAGGCCAAAAAACTATGGCCAGAACATACATTTTGTGTTTATTAGTTTAAAATTAAAACCCTAGACACGTTTTTAGAGACGTCATAGACGAACCCAAATATGTAGATTTCGTATATGTTAGATCTTTCACGTCAATAGAGATACGAAATAAGTGTTTTTTTAGACAATGTTTAAAAAAATCAGACAAAATTAAGTATTCATTTCTTTCAAAATCCGGCGGCCAAACATGGAGATAAAAGATTGAAGAATCGATAGCCCTGTGACTTATAATTCTATCTGTACTGTAAAAGTAGGAGATACGATTCAAAACTGGCCAAAAATCGATGAAAACCTCGGGTAGCCCCTTAAACCAGGAACGTTACATATCATTTATAACCATTATTTATATTCCACAGGTTATAAAGCGGACAGTAGACATGTTCGACCTGTCGAAGTACGTGGAGGTACGCACGGGCGCGCTAAGCGGCGGCAACAAGCGGAAACTCTGTGCCGCCATCGCTTTTATGGGAAGAACGCAGCTCGTTCTCCTCGACGAGCCTACCAGGTCAGTGAGACAATAATCAACCTTAATATTAAGGAGCTACGTTAGCAATTCTAATGCCGGCGCGCTCGGAGAAGGTAACAAGAGGAAACTAGGCACCGCTGTCTTTTATGGGCAGAACGCCGCCCGTGCTACTGGACGAGTCTACCACGTCAGTGAGACAATAGTCAACCTTAAAGCTATTGGGTTACATTAGCAATTCCAGTGCGGGCGCCCTAGCGGTGGCAACACGAGGAAGATGTGCACCGCCATCGTTTTTATAGGCAGAACGCGTGGCTGTATAAATGTATGGAAGCTGGAAATATTGAATTTTCGGATAGATCCAGCTTATTATGTAATCTATTATTGTGTGATAGAGCTCGTGAAGCACTTTCAGGATCAGTAACCAGTTTTTCGATATGTTGTATAGTTTAGAAATAATCGAGTAAGATCACTTATCGTTTCCACCCTGTATAGGTAGTATAAGTGAATGGTGTTAGTTAACCGATGTATGTCCTTGTCCACAGCGGCATGGACCCCGGGTCGCGGCTGCGCGTGGCGCGCGGCGTGCGCGCGGCGCGCGCGGCGCGGCGCGGCGTGCTGCTGTCCACGCACGCGCTGCGCGACGCGCGCCGCCTGTGCGCGCGCGTCGCGCTCGTGCGCCAAGGCCGCCTGTGCGCGGTCGCCAGCGTCGGGGACTGCCTGCAGAGGTCAGTTGAGTAGATAATAATAGTCACTCCCACGCCACTTTAAGAAAAAAGTGAAAAGTGGCGTGGTAGCGCCTTGTATGGAAGTCGCTACCAGACCAGGTGTATTAGTATGGAGATCGCTCCCGCGCCACTCGAAGGAAAAAGGTGTAAAGTGGTCTGGTGTCGCTTTAGTATGGAAGTCGCTACCAGACCAGGTGTATTAGTATGGAGATCGCTCCCACGCCACTGGAAGGAAAAAGTGAAAAAGTGGTGTGGTAGCGCCTTGTATGGAAGTAGGTACAGTCGAGGTCAAAAATACCTTTACAATTGAGTGTTACAAAAATACCTTTACGTTTAAATACGTTTACACATTGCATGACATAAACATGCTTACAACTCATATGACAGATTCTGCTTTTCAGTTAATGCTCCAAATTTCAGTTTATAATCTGTCTTCCATAAAAACATTTACAAAAATTGTGTCATAACAGATTCACATTGCATGTTACAGAATAAGGTTTACTGCCAATGTGCCGTAAATACGTTTACATTTTCAGTGCCATTAGAAACTTTACGATCAAGCTTACTTTTCGATTACATACACCTATTGTTACATAAATATCTTTACATATTTGATAAGCCCGTTCTCAATTTTAATAATGATATGAAATCGTATTGAATATAAATTTTGGCTTTACAATCGACTTCAATAAAGGTCTAATTGATTGAAATGTTTTCACACCAGCTACATGAATAAGTCTTTTCTTTCCCGCTTGGCAGGCTCAAAGTGCCACTTTTCATCGGTACTTTACTTCGGTTATGTGGCGTCTGAGCGACTGCATTTGAGCCTTACAGCGTCGAAAATATTAGAAAAGCTTGACTTTATATCAAGACAATGGCGGCGAAAAGGTTAACTTCTCAAGTAAAACCATAAAACTGCATTAATCCAAAAATAGTATAATCTTCTTATACCTAACATACTAAAAAATACAGGTGGTTTTGCTATTCATTAGACTTAAACGTAATGCATAATATAATTATGCTTCAATATTTTGTATAACCGCCTTCCGCATCTATCACATCCTGTAGCCGCCGTCCCATCGATTGCACTAATTTATGACAATAGTCCAAACCTCGATAATGCTCCCATAGTTCGTGCACGTGTTGTTTCAAATTGTGTATATTTCTTATCTGTGATGCATCCCAGTTTTGAACCATTATGGCCCACATATTTTCAATCACGTTCATATCTGGTGACTTAGGAGACAATCTTATTAATTCTAAATTTTCTTGATCATCAATCCATGTCTGGACGAGATTTGAATTATGCACTGAGGAATTGTCTTGTACCAAATATATGGTTACATCCTCACCAAATGAACTTTTAACTGTGGGCAATAACACATCTCTAAGAATTTCGATATAATTTGCTGAATTAAAGCGAGTCGATATTTCGACCAGTTCTCCTGGTCCTGAAGAGGATATCCAGCCCCAAAACCCTAAAGATAAGCGGCCACTTCTCCTGTTCGCCAAAATATTTTCTTCGTTATATCTCGTGTTTTCCGGTCGATACAATGTAACACGTCCATCTTGATTTGTAGTAAAAGTCTTTTCGTCAACGAAAACAGCTTTCTCAAAGTCAAAATGCCGATACTTGTTTGCGAAATTTAGCCTCAATCGCTTATGTCTATCGTTAAGTAGTGGTTTTCGTGCGGGGATCCTGTGACGGAGCCCAGCTCTTTTCAGGCGTCTTCGGATGGTATTGCCACTAACATGTAACTCGGCAGCATACGTCGGAACACTTACAAATCGCTGAACCAAAACATTTGCAATTAATTGACTGTCGGCTGCTGCGGTAGTTTTCTTGGGACGTCCTTTTGATGCGTGGCATTTAACGGTTCCTTCACTGGCCCATCTTTTACACCACAAGTATATGGTTGGTCGCTGCAATCAAAATATTTCAATAATCAAATATAAATGTTTAACAACATACAATATGTAATATTTTGTATTTATTATACCTAACTGTAGAATAGTTTATTTAAGAGAATTAGTGGCATAAATAGGTAATAAATTGGCAAACAAAGCATTTTTATTAGTCATTTGCGAAAATGAACTTACCGAAATTCCTAATTCATCGGATATGTCAGTTACTTTTTCACCATTTTCCCGCATTGTAATAATTCGATGTTTGGTGTGGTCGTCAATACGATTTGCCATGTCCAGATAACTATTTTATTATGAAACCAAGTAAATGCGTTGAGTACTTATTATTCCAAGATTGGCACGAGCACTGACATCATACTTTAAAGATAAATGAACATCAAGCGATTAAATTCAGAACATAGCATCGCAAGAAACCATTGTTACCTACCAGTGTCATATATTTTCAAATAATCAATGAAAATTTGAAGAAAAAAGATCGTTATATACCTACTTACTAAAAATGCTATGTCATGATTCTGCAAAGCGTAAGTAAAGTTTATAAATTTGTATGTATTTATATTATAAACTACTGATTCTTGAGTGCTATTCTGCTATCATCAAACGGCGATTAACATACACGTTGAAAGACCTACTCCATTAACATAATTGCAAGATTGCACTGTAAAACGGGGTGAGTTGGGACAAAACCGAAGTTAAATATCAATAAAAGTTAATTTTTGTATGTAGCACGTTCATACGTATACTAGAGAAGTCGTCCGGTAGTTTGAATTTTCGTTTTTCAATGATAATCTTTCATTTCATTTTATAGATTCAATGATAAACATAAAATAGTAGGAAATCTCATCTCACTCCGTAGTGGGGATTAGCGGGAATAGGAATTGAGTAAGATGGGATTAGGTATTGCTAAAATTGACACCATCTTACAATAACTTAACTTGTCAATATAATAGGATAGAATAAGTAAGTAAGTAAATATTCTTTATTGCACCATAGATAAAACAAATTTACAAATAGATCCACAATTCACAATGAAGGTAGCAACAGGCGGCCTTATCGCTGTAAGTGATCTCTTCCAGACAACCTTAAGAATAATTTTTATTTGACTGCCTTATTGTTATTAATTATGATATGACATTATATTAACTAGGGTGCCCTAGCTATATATATATATATACATTTTGACCGCTTTATACTCTGAAAGAGATAAGTTTTTGACATTTTTTGAATATTTTGATATAAGTAATTTTGAAATTGTATTAGTATGATTATTATTCTCTGACATTTTATTTTACTGCATTTGACTAAACTGTTAATTATTTGATTATTTATTTTTTACTTGATGATTAATTATTTTAATGAATTATTCTTAGTTTTTAGAATCTGACGATCTTTTTGTGAGTTAATGTTATTTGAAAACTTTGTGACATTGTTAAATAGCATGTAATTTTCATTAAGAAATAAATTAATCTATCTATTTATCTATCTATCTATCTAAGTACTTTAGTTAATGTGTATGTTATGTGTACTTATTAATAATTGTAAATTGTGATGTAATTTGTAAGGAATTGAAAAAAAAATAATTGTGAAAGTTTTTATTGCTGACTGTACTTTTGCACTACGATCAACTACTCATCAAGAGGATAATAACTAGGCCAAACACGACGGATGAAGGAGATAGATTATTTGACAGTATGGTACTGTTTTCGGTGATTGTCATTATTCAAATTAAGAAAATCAAATCTGTAAAGATATTTATGTAACAATAGGTGTATGTAATCGAAAAGTAAGCTTGATCGTAAAGTTTCTAATGTCACTGAAAATGTAAACGTATTTACGGCACATTGGCAGTAAACCTTATTCTGTAACATGCAATGTGAATCTGTTATGACACAATTTTTGTAAATGTTTTTATGGAAGACAGATTATAAACTGAAATTTGGAGCATTAACTGAAAAGCAGAATCTGTCATATAAGTTGTAAGCTTGTTTATGTCATGCAATGTGTAAACGTATTTAAATGTAAAGGTATTTTTGTAACACTCAACTGTAAAGGTATTTTTGACCTCGACTGTACCAGAGCGGGTGTAAATAGTATGGAGATCGCTCCCACGCCACTTGAAGGAAAAAGTGTAAAAATGGTCTGGTAGCGCGCTTTGTATGGAAATCGCTTTAGTAGGTATGGTTTGTTGGTAGGTAGGTAGGTAGGTAGGTAGGTAGGTAGGTATAAGTATGTGTAGGTATGTAAGAGTTTGTGTGATGAAAGGGTGCCGTGTACGGCCTCGGCGGCCGGGGGCTCGGGGGCGAGGGCGTGTGCGTGTGGTGAGTGTTGGATGTTGATGTATCTTTAGGGGCTCGAGGCCGTTAATGAGGCCGCGAGATGGGCTGTTGAATAGGTTGTTGGATGTTGATGTATCTTTAGGGGCTTGCTGTCGTTAATGAGGCCGCGAGATGGGTTGTTGTATCATTGTCAGATAAGGAAAAATGAATATATTATTCGTGGTTGCTACTCGATTTCATATAGCAATTAGCTAATGTTTTGCGTACCCGCATGGTGTTATCGTTTGGTATTTAAATGAAACAAGGAAAATATGGTTTGTTTATGATACTTTATTTAAAAACTAGTTAATTTTTATCTAAACATTGTAACGCTTGTTGTTGGGATGGTCAAACAAAACAATATTGAATAGTTCTACAATATTTAATTAAAATTTCGGTGCTCCAGAATGTTCAACAATTAGATGTGCACTAAAATGCCCAACAAGTAGATATGCGTAAATTTAGATCCCAGGGATGAGTCCTAGACTAGAATTCACAAATTTAGGTAAGCCGTGTCCACTTCACACTGTCTTATTAGGCAACACTTCCCTGTAGCTGCGTGGCAGGTCGAGGCGCGCGTCTGGTGACGTCACCGATGTAGTCCGGAGTCCGGCAAGGCAGTTCAGCAGCAGGAAGTGGCCATCAGGTCCCAATGTAGTTTGGCCCGGTAGTAAAAACCCCGACTGGGGGACACACACACTTATCAAAATTGATAGGTAATTAAATATTCATCATTGAATACTGTGTTGATGCACAGCACAAGAGAATTAAAATAAATTAAACTAATTTAAAATATAAAATAAATTAGCGCCCCATAGTAGTGGCGGCGAATGTTAGGTACGGTAGCTCCGAACAAAGTGAGCGATGACCGCGCCCCGATCCGCGAGTAGGTATCTGACGTCTACATATGACTTGGTTATTCGTTGATGCGCGGAAAGCGCCTGTGGTTTTTGTCATAGCCAGAATCTCACTTGGATCGTCGGTTAGTTAAATAACGCCAGGCTCTTAAACTCCTTGTGGAAAAGTAAAACGTTTATTTATTAAGTTTAGGTATTAGGATTAAGGTAGAATTAAGGTTGTAAATAATATACATTTTCAATTAAAAAAATACTCGTAGCATGTAGAACAGTTATGTTACATACCCCCTCTTTTTGGGCAGAATTTTACCTAGGTCAAATTCTCTATCATCTTTATAACTCTAAAGCTATCAGTTTCACAGACAGTCCTCAACAACGTACTTCACTCACTTATACAAATCGCTTATACATCCTCGTTCGTAGTTGCATTAACACAAGTAAGTTTGTGTTACGGCATTTAGCATACTGAGTATTTTCTCCAGGTTGACAAAATACTCGCCAATAGCTTCAGATGGATCTTTAGAAGAGGTAAGTCTTATATTTTGTCAACTCAAAATATTACTCCCGTCAATCATAGTTACGTTCAACGGATGGAGCAGCATTCCTATCCGTCCATAACTTCCGACTTGATTATTTTGTTCAGTTAAAACACAGTGCTTAGAAGCATTTATTTTTAAAGTAAATTTTGGTATTTGAAATATAAGACATTCCGATTTTATGATAGATTATGTTAGACCCTATAATTTGTTAGTTTTATATCCTTGATATGCCAGTCTCCTAAATTGCGACCTTGCGTATCTTCGAGGACATATACCAATGGTGATTTTTTTGCAATTATCCGACATTTTATGTATTTAGGTGCTAGTTTTTTCGAATAACTCTTGTCCTTATCACTTAGGTAGTAAGTGCGCTTCCAGACATAGTCACCTACACTAAAGTCAGCCTGTTTCCTACGTAGATTGTAGTAATTAGAGTTTCTAGCGTGAGCTTTAATTAAAGATGCTTGAATGTCATCAAATATTTTCCGAAGTGTACCCAGATTTTCTGCGTATTCCTCTCTTGGCGCAAATATCATATCAGGAACACCATCGGAATCAAGATAGTGGGAACCACAAGTAACTAGTTCACGAGCATAAACTAAAAAGGCTGGGGTGAAACCAGTCACTTCGTTAGTAGATGAGTTTATTGCAAATTGAATTTTAGAAATGTTAACATCCCACGATCTGTGATCGTCGCCTTCAATAAAAGAAGAAACCGCTGTTAACGCCGTCTTGTTGTATCTCTCTGTGTTGTTAATTTGAGGAGTATACTTTGGAGTATAGTGGACGTCGGGAACCTTATATTTACTAAATAGTGTCTTTAGGGTATTGCTGACAAACTGTTTCCCATTGTCCATCAAGACGGTTCTTGGGACTCCATGAACTAGAAATACTTCGTCCTCGAGAATACGTGAGATAATCTCCGCGGTAGCACGTCTTATAGGGAATAGAAGGCAGTACTTAGAAAAGCAGCAAGTGACGACGAACAAAAAGGTGTTCTGCTTCCGAGATGGCGGTAAAGGTCCTACCAAGTCTACACTAATCATTTGGAAGGGTCTGCAGCATTTCTTAGGTCGTCCCATAGTACCCAAAGTAGTATGATTAGCATGTTTGTAAGATCTACACACATCACACTCAGCTACGAAGTTTGTCACGTCACGATGCATATCAGTCCAGAAATACCTGAGGCATAGGCGTTTGTAAGTTTTTAGTATGCCGAAATGACCAGCAGTAGGACAAGAATGATTTTGCTCAATTATCCCTACTCTGTTCTCAAGAGGAATTACTTCCTTCCATTCAAATTCTCTTGTTAAAGGATTCAATGATTTCTTAAAACGGAAAAGTTTACCATTCATGACTTGGTAATCTAAAAATGATGCAGGTGTATTCAAACAACCATGATAGATGTTTAAGTACCAAGGGTCAGTAGTATGTGTAGTGTCATGAACAGGATTGGTAGAACAAGTCAAAGCTGATACAGGTATACGTGAAAGACTATCTGGGACAACATTATCAGAACCTCGACGATGACGAATGTCGCAATCGAAAGCGGATAGTCTTACACTCCACCTCGCTAAGCGACCTGTAGGGTTGTTTAAATTTATAAACCACTTTAACGCTGCATGGTCTGTATAGATAATAAACTTTTGGCCGTTTTCGAGGTAGCAGCGCCAGTGTTCAACAGCTGTTAATACCGCTAAGGCCTCCCGCTCCGTTGCGCTGTAATTCTGTTCAGGTTTTGACAAGGATTTGCTCATGTATGCTATGACTCTCTCAACACCCTCCGAAGACTGCGTCAGAACCGCACCGATTCCTACATCAGACGCATCAGTGTGCACCTCGAAGGATTTTGAGTAGTCAGGGCATGATAAGACCGGGGTAGAAACTAGACATTTTTTTAAAACTCTAAACGCCTCATCAGCTGCCGTAGACCATTTAAAAGGAGGGGCCTTTTTAGCTTGTGACGTTAATTTGTTCAAAGGAGAAGCCAAAGAGCTGAAATTTGGTATAAATCTACGATACCAAGAGGCCGTACCTAGAAATCTACGAACTTCCTTGCGATTTTTAGGTGTAGGATAGTTCACGATGGCGTCTACCTTCTCCGGATCAGCATGTAAACCATTAACGTCAACAACGTAGCCCAGATATTTTAATTGACTTCTGAAGAACTGACTCTTTGTGTAATTAATTGTTAGGTTAGCTTCGATAAGTTTCTCCATAACCCGCACAAGTAATGAGATATGTTGTTCGAAAGTAGAAGACACGATAATTATGTCATCTATGTAGACAAAGACCTTGTGTTCAAACTCAGGGCCAGAGAACAAACGATCGACCAGACGCTGTTGTGTAGCTGGAGCATTAGTTAAGCCAAAAGGCATGCATTTAAATTGAAAGGTTCCCCGAGTTGGGATGTAAAAAGCACACTTGCATCTGTCCTCTTCTCTAATAAGTACCTGCCAAAAACTTTTTGACAAGTCCAAGCTAGTAAGGTATTTAGCGTCGCGCAGGTTGTCCAAAATCTCAGATATGTAAGGAAGACTGTAAGCATCCTTTTTAGTTATAGCATTGAGTTTTCGACTGTCCAGACAAAATCTCAACTGACCATTTTTCTTAGGTGTGAGTAGTACAGGTGAAGACCATGCACTCTCGCAAGGTTCAACAACGTCCTCCTTGAGCATTTCATCTAACTGTTCAATTAAAACTCGTTGCTTCTCTAACGGCATTCTATAGTAGCGTTGACGAATGGGGGCAGCATTCCCAGTGTCAATACAATGTGTAATTAGCGAAGTCCGGCCTAAGCCACGTTCTTCATAGGATGTGTTCCGAAATTGAGAAATAATATGGTCAGCTGTGGTCTTCTGGTCTTCAGATAAGTGTTCGTAACTGCATAGATTTGCATCAGTACTAGTAGTTAGATCAGCAAGCGCAACTTCAGCTTCCGACCGCATGACAACTGAAGTTAAATGTTTTGGAAATAGACCAAACTGATTCCAAAAGTCCATACCGAGAATTAAAGCATTTTGAATTTCAGGAACTACGTATATTTCAAGTATGTGTGATTGGGTTAAAAACTTTACGGTTAGATACATAACACCAATACTTTTCAACCTTTGACCGCCAGCAGCTACAAATTGTAGTGGTTGATTTTGTTGAAGCACAATACCTTTCGTTGAAAAGTATTTATAATTATTTCCACCCAGAATAGAAACGGAAGAGCCTGTATCCAATAATCCGAGTAGCTCCCTGTCATGCAATTCCACAGAAACATGAGGACGCGAGAAATTAGATTCAACATTGTGGATTGAAGAGACTGTGTAGCACGAAAAAAATTTAGAAATAAAATTAAGCCAGTCAGACCATTCAGACTTATCAAATTTAGCGGTAGTATTAACGTTTTCGTACTTGTCGTCACCGCAATCCACAGCTACTCGTTTTTTGGACTAGGTTCGGCATTACAAACTGAGCAATCCGGAAATCGTACACCTTTCTTGCCACATTTAAAACATATCGGAAAGTGCGGTTGCCGACACTGTCCCAGGGAATGAGTGTTAACGCGACATCTAGGGCAATAAAGTTGTTTAGTGTTCGGGTTCGGAGGCACTGTACCCAATGCATTGATACTAACGTTACGTAGCTGCTCAGTATTCTGTTTGTAAAAAGTCTTATTAGGACTCTCGTAAGGCCTATAGTTTTTAAACTTATTATAATCCGGTCTGTAAGTAGAGTAATTAGTGTTGCCATTACCTCTACTGAAAGGTGTGCTAGAAGACTGCCGGTTATAAGCAAATTCCCGAGCCAGAGTGTCAGAACTGACCTTAGGAGGTTCGTGAAATTGGGCCATGCGAGCTTGAATACTCTCAAAACCACGGCACAATTCCTTTAGCGCGTCAATACTCGTTATGTTTGGTGAAGCTGCTAGTGTACTGGCGTAAATTGGACGAATATTGTGTAAGAGAATGTCTAGCTTGTCCTCCTCTGGTAACTGTTTGCTTAATCGAGAAAACATGCCGTGCATTATAGAAATGTAGATAGAGATATTCTCCTGTTCACCCTGTGTGCGCATTCTAATTTCAGACAGTAGACGGTAATCATAATCGCTCTGACTAAAATCCTGTTTTAATAGCTTAACAAGCTCATTCCATGTCTCGACCCTATCCTTAACGCAACGGAACCAGTGTAGCGCATCATCAGTAAAGATCTCAAAGGCAAAAGTTAGCAACTTGTCCCTAGGCATGCTCCTCGAAAACACAAGCTCCTCAGCCCTCTGAATAAAGGATCTAACACACGTCTTCCCATTAAACTTGAGCTTGCCAACCACATCAGACACCAGTTTCTTCTCGCAAGTAACAGTTATCAGCTCAGACCATGGTTCTGGGTTTGATGAGGTTGACGGAGCTTCAAATTTCATTTTCTTCAGCTCCTGCAGGTAGACCTCGAAAGTTTGTGAATGTTCCAGGTAGCTGGCTTCAATAGCAACGTGCCTATTAATCCTAACAAGCCTGTAATAAACATGATGCAGCATCGTCTCCGTTCTCGAGTAAACATTTTTATCAAATTTAGATTTTAAGCTGTTTAAATTGTCTTTGACCTTCATTAAGGTATCTCTAACCTGCGCCAAATCAACGACTGGCTCCAAATGAGACTCCAGAATGTCTTCCGATGGAAGAAGTGAGGCTAATTTAACAATTTGCTTTCTAAGCTCCTGAACCGATTCACCGGTAGTACCACCTCGTACACCAACCTCGTACTCTAGTTCAGCCTTTTGTAGAGATAAAAATTTAATTTGGTGAGACATGTTTCCCTAGTAGGTGTGTGTTGCAATCACAAATAAACAACGATAAATGACAATGAACCCAGCGCTATAATCAATTTTAGGTAAAAACCAATCAATAAAAGTGTAATTGTCACAATTAAAACAATAGATTAAACATCAAAACGTAAAATATCACAACAGTAAAAACCCGTAGGTACACCAAAACACAAAAAGACTAGTTCCGTAATTCAATGACTTCAATCACACTTTTATTGACGTACTGATACAACTAAAACTAAAGCAACCAACACCAATGATTACTATAAAATACTACAGACAACTTAAAGTGAACACGGCTCAGTGAAAAACCTATTGAATGGGCGCCATTGTAACGCTTGTTGTTGGGATGGTCAAACAAAACAATATTGAATAGTTCTACAATATTTAATTAAAATTTCGGTGCTCCAGAATGTTCAACAATTAGATGTGCACTAAAATGCCCAACAAGTAGATATGCGTAAATTTAGATCCCAGGGATGAGTCCTAGACTAGAATTCACAAATTTAGGTAAGCCGTGTCCACTTCACACTGTCTTATTAGGCAACACTTCCCTGTAGCTGCGTGGCAGGTCGAGGCGCGCGTCTGGTGACGTCACCGATGTAGTCCGGAGTCCGGCAAGGCAGTTCAGCAGCAGGAAGTGGCCATCAGGTCCCAATGTAGTTTGGCCCGGTAGTAAAAACCCCGACTGGGGGACACACACACTTATCAAAATTGATAGGTAATTAAATATTCATCATTGAATACTGTGTTGATGCACAGCACAAGAGAATTAAAATAAATTAAACTAATTTAAAATATAAAATAAATTAGCGCCCCATAGTAGTGGCGGCGAATGTTAGGTACGGTAGCTCCGAACAAAGTGAGCGATGACCGCGCCCCGATCCGCGAGTAGGTATCTGACGTCTACATATGACTTGGTTATTCGTTGATGCGCGGAAAGCGCCTGTGGTTTTTGTCATAGCCAGAATCTCACTTGGATCGTCGGTTAGTTAAATAACGCCAGGCTCTTAAACTCCTTGTGGAAAAGTAAAACGTTTATTTATTAAGTTTAGGTATTAGGATTAAGGTAGAATTAAGGTTGTAAATAATATACATTTTCAATTAAAAAAATACTCGTAGCATGTAGAACAGTTATGTTACAACATATTATTTATTTATTATAGAATAATGTCCCCAAGGTAGTGTTGATATGTGATCATTTGCAATATATCGTTTATCATCTAAACCGCACAATGTTTTTTTCTTTGTTTCTCTGGTGAATAAACAATGTTTATCACTGTTGATGGTGTATATGTTATCGTAAAAAGAAGTAGTCCTACTAAGACACTTTCGATAGTTGTTGAGATGAATTTTTCTGACGACTGCGGCTGTGACTCCCTTGTTTTTTTTTATACACGTCACTCCATTGTCGGCGTCTCCTTCTAGTGTGTATGCGTACATTTTCGACCTCAGCCCAATAAATTCCGTAATTATACGTCCTTGACTCTCATCCTTCATTAGACCAACAATCTTTTTGTTCACCCTGGGGAACCCGTAGACGTTGTTTGGTGGAAAATCAGAAGTGTCATATTTTGTAACTAAATCAGGTTTTATATCCTCGAAGAAGTCGTTGGTTTTGATTTCGTAGATAAACGAATCAGTATCAGTGTAGAGTAAGCTACTATTGTTACCATATTTAGGCATCATATAGTTGTAGTGGAAATCATACATCAGGGTTTTGGATAGCTCCAAAATAGTGAAACCTACATAAGTAGGTTTATTGTAGGTTACTTTGATTGGATTCAGCTGAACGGCTACTAAGTCTTGGGAGAAAATGACACAGCTGTGAAAGTTCGGTTTACAAATATATCGCCCGAGTCCGTATGAAGGTTTCGTCATAGTCTCAATGTCCTCCCAATGCTTACAAAAATGGATTATTTTCCTTTTTTCTATGTTTTCAATACTTTTTCCAAAAATGCTGTTTACAAATAGCTTGTAAAGGTTTTTTTCAAAAGCGTTGGTTGCTTGAGCTCTTTTGCTAGAGTTTAAATCAACATACGGCTTAAGCCAAGGTTGTTGGTTGAATCTTAGGATCCTATGAATTTTTTTGCAGACGAGTCCATTTTCCATACATTGTTTGAGGTTGACACCGTAAATAATGTACTTGGATTTGTCTTCAAGTGTTAACAGCAGTTTTTTTGTTCTCGAGTTAGGAGGGGTTTTCGTTTCGGCGCAGAATGGATAATCACTATGAGTGTCGTGTAAGTATTTCGGATATTCAAGATCGACTTCTAATATATATCCATCTGCTGATTGTAGTTGTATGGAGTCAATTTGAAACACATGAATTTCCTCTTCCGTTAACCATTTGAACCCGTTTATCGGTAGGTATTGCATCATAGCCCACCCATAGAGGTTATTAACGTCGAGATAAGTGATAAACTTGTTTTCATTGTGTGGATTGAAATTGTTCATAAATTTGTTATTTGCTATCGATTGTCGCTTCATGACATGACTCACACCTCCCCTTATGCCTCCTTTTATAAATTGAATCATGTCGTAATCCGTTAGAAGCTCGAGTTCGATGCGTGTAAATTTCAACATAGCGCTCCATGAAAGACCTGGAGCTGTGTAGTAATTACACGGATCCAATTTGTATGTTTCCAAACAAACTTTACGAAAATTTTCAAATACTTCAGCTAGAAGCATCACATCTGTTTTTAAATATAAATCTGAGTACTCCCCTAGAGTTTTAATCTGGAATGTGCGCCACACCTCCTGAGCATGTTGATAGTCTGATTCATCAATTGTTGAGTCGCTCAGTTTACTGTAGAAGGCTGATGGTGGAGGTAGGGAAGTTTCCTCGAGTCTCTCCCAGCAGCTTACATACTCGTAAGGAAAAACACCTTTGCGTGATAATAGTTTGATGGCGGTTGCTTTGTCAATATCAGAGTAAAATGTAAGGTGCTTCGGTAGAATTTGATATTGATCTTGAGAGAGATTGTTCGCAAGCTTGTCGAGACTGCTGGCCATGAATTTGAAAGAATCAATGAACCTGAGTGTTATATTATCTAGTTGTTTGTAAAACGAAATGTATTTTTCCTTATTATGTGGTATGCATCCAATCTTACCATCAGCTTTAGCCAATTCTTTTATAAACAGATGACTGTCGTATCCACTTAGGTTGTGGAATAATACGGGTAAAAACGATGGAATGGTATAGTTCAGGTTGCAGCTGTTGTGGGCTTTACCTCGTACTTTTCCAGTCAGATGACAATGATCAATAACACAATCATCTTCTAGCGGTTCATCACAAATATGACATATATCAGAGTCTACTTCCATAAGACTATTCATATCCATCGGGCGGTTGGTTGTTTTCAGGATGTTGCCTATCTTCTCTGCGTCACTATATAAATTGTTGATAAATTGCATCACACAATCCTCACCACGATATGTGAAAAATTTTGATAGCGTTTCATCATATTCACAATGGATGTAGTATGCGAAGCTGCATGGGATGTGTTCGTTAATATTAAACGTGTTTTTGACGTCACTGCTTTTTCTATCGGTCGGGGATAAAATACACTCGAAATCTGCGTAGATAGTAAAAGGAACCTTCATTTTATGATTAAAGTTTTTGAACTTTATTATTTTTTCTTCTTGAGCCGGAAGCAAGATTGTCTTTTCACCGCATCCCATTTTGCTATGAAGATTCAATTTTTGATCAGATGAAAAATTATGTAGACATCCATGACAATAATGTTTTTTTCGGCGGTTACCCTTTCCTTCGTGTAACAGACGAGATAAATGTTTTATTGTTGAGTAATGACATGTGTTTTTATCTTCATAAAACAGCAGATTGACATGTCGAGTCTTGTTTTCCACATGAGGCCACCTTGAAATGTATAGAGGTACAATGATTTTTGTTTTTTTTTCATCCTTGTCTATGCCATAGACATTAACACGAATATTATTATTTTTCTCGAAGCGTTTGATTTCCTTCAATTTTGTAGGAAATGCGATTCCCTCCCAGTTCAACCGATCTTTGAACTGTTTATATTTACTAACTCGACTTGAATGTGAATCCGTTGGGAATAGAGCTGCAAGCACAGACCACATGAAGCAAGCGTCATCATTGTTTTGAACATTAACACATGCTTTTTTTTTTCAATCCACGGGGGTAAAGGGATGTATTTTGAAGCTTTCAAAGGACAATATTTGTTGATATTTAAATCAAAAAACATGATTTTTTCCAACGCCCATCCGCTATCTCTCTCTTGAAACTCGTCCATTTTGCTTGTGATTGATGTCACCAACTGATAGAAGAAGAAATCATAGTCGAAGCCGCAGTCTAGAGATATGTTTTTCATAGTAAATGATTTTAAGTCTTGTATGACTTCCATTCGCACCAACTATCACCTTCATATACATACACATTAATTCTCCATTAACTTTTATCTGTTTATGTTGTTTCACCTCCATTTTTAAAAGTTTTTTCATCTTACTACAGTTTGACGTAAGAAATTCTTCAGGATTCAGCAAGTTCTTCACACCGTTGATTCTGTAGGAGATGATTCTGCATTTAAATGCGGAACTAACCACATAAGCACCGCCGTTAGATTGATTTTGCGTGCACAGCAGCTTGTGTCGTTTTGTCCTCGAATGTTTTATCATCTGGTTGGGTGACACATCTTCTTTACAGAATTGACAGTGGTAGAACGACATGACGGTTGTTGAAATTCAAAGTACGTGTGTGTTGCTGATAAAGTTAGGGAGAGGACTGAGTACGCAAGGTAAATTTTAGAATTAATTATAACTCTTTTTCCTCAATGCATATATTCATGAATTAATTAAACAGAGATGTGTGAAACAAAATATCTATAGCTAAACACTTGCTCACAGTCTACTATAGAGCTATCGTCACACAAACCATCAATTAGGAAGTATGCTTTCGCCACTGTTGTAGGTAGTTTAATTCTTAAATTTTTCTTGAAGAAATTGAAACGGTTCACATAGGATTCCTTGATCTTGTTTAAATTCTTTATACTCGCACTCGTACAAGCGATGATCCTTTCAATGTTCCACCAATCAGAACGTCCGATGAGGGCAGCCTGCTCTGCATCGTGGATAATTAGCTGTGCGTCTAATGAATATTCCACCACTGTTGGAAGCGCTGATGATGGCGTCACACTCGCTGTTGTTGCAGTTGAGGATGGAGCAACAGCCCGCAATCGCTTATTATTAACGAGCTACTGCGCGTTCACATCGTCGGGGTGAGCGAGAAAATTTCTTATCGCTTCAATTTCCTTTAAATCGGCAAAGTATTTGAACCAGTCATCGTCGCTGATTGTAATTTTATCACCAAAACTAACGCATGTCTTGAAATCAACGTGTGATCCCAGAAGTTCTATTTTCAAATACACATGAATGTCAGAAATCGCAGACGACTCGTTTCCTTCGATACGATTCACGCTGTGTAAAGTATGAGCCAATCGACAGCTGGTGTGTGTGATGGATGCGGTATAGCTCGGATAGTAATATAAATAATTCATGTTTCGTTCTTGTTACAAAAGCGAGCGTGCGATCTCAACAGATGCTGCAGCTGAACTGATTAATTGTTCTTTCTTACTCTTCCCGTAAGAACGTAGTATTCAAACAAAGAATCATTTATGATAAGACAGTAGGCGGCGGTCCCAGCGGGTAAAGTCTTTTTAAATTCCATTTCCACTCGTATGTCTACAGCACCAGAGTTGAAGGTATCCGCCTGACGTGTAGTGTCGATGACAAACAATGGAGTCTTCGTCTTATAATGTGCTATGCTCACAATAGGGCTGGTGGTCTGTTTTCCATAATAATTTTGTTGGAAATTAGCAAACGCGTTATATGCTAAGGCGTAAGAACCTTGCTCAAAGTCTGTTGGAGATGAATCGTACGGATAACACTGAGAGTTTAGATAAACTTTACAACTTTGTAAATTACAATGGTCAAACTGACTCATATCCTTGACCTCATCATTTTTGCGAGATGTCTGCAGTCCGATAATGACAAAGCGAGGTTTCTCCAACTGGCTGCTCGTTTTGATCGGCCACACGTGTTTTAACGAACCGTGTGGTAGTAGTGGATATTCATAGAGATCCCACGTGCGAAACGCTATAGGCAGAGGTACATCATTCTCAATGTATCGCATTAATCGGAGTTTTTCTCTATCAGACACTTTGACGATTGGCATGCGCCATACAATGCGGGTAATTTCAATTTCGATATGTTTACCCGCTGTCGGTATTGCGCTGTTGTTATTGGTATTTGATCGATTCAGAATCAGCTCGTGTTTAGCGTTAATTATAACCTTTCTGTAGTCTTCAGCAAAGCCCAAGAGGTGTTTCAGCGGAACGGAGAAGCTAAAGTCCTTATCATCGATTGGTTTAATTGTTCCCATGTTCCAACAGGAACTTTCTAAGGCATAATCGCTTTCCTTCCCGTACGAAAGGATACCTTTCATTGTTGTTGTAATACCACAGTTTTTGGTTCTGTCAATTTCCACACCGTTCAGTTCATAGCGTATGTCTTGAAACAGAAATGCCATTGCGTTGTTTATTAAAGTGCATTCTTTATTGATTTTACCTTCAATCAACAGATGACTTTGATGAGGTAGCACGATGAGATCTTGTCTATTGATAGCAATTCGCACTTCATCGTTGATTTTGAATGAGTCATTGTATGGGTTAAATGGATGAATTTCTATACTTTCAATACTATCATCTATCATCACCTTTTCATCCACATTCAGGATTGAATCTGACGAAGACATATTTTATAGCCCAACTGTTGCAGGAAATTAGCGTTAGCTCTGGTTAATTTCACCCTCGCTTGAGCAGAAGTATGTTGCTGCGAAGTTGTTGATGGTTGTGGTGGTGGTGGTGGTGGTTGAGGTAGTGGTGTTGTCTCATCAGAGTATTGATCAATACTAATACCGTTAAATCTTTTGTTTTGGTTTTTATAGATAATCATCTTATGGATACTTTTCTAATATGCAGTCTGAGCGAAATGTTTTCACCTTTGAAATTTACAATATCATCATGTTCGTTTACAATTCGCACTTCGATTCTCTGTATGTTGCTTGTTTGCTTTAGCGGTAGATAAACAGTATTGTTAGGACACTCTATAATCTGATATCCAGGCGGAACGTTAGGGGAGAATTCGTGAAGTACATGCGACGGTTTATTGTTGACGAATGAGCCTTCGATAATGTTACATTCTATTCTTATAGAGTTGGTGATGAGTATATCTATCGGTTTATCGGAGACGTGTGTCACACCCGTTCCACCCTTAAGAACTTTCTCGGAGAATCCTAAAAGCGCACCAATGCTGTTTACCTGATTGAATTTAACATCATGTTTTGGTGAAGTAATGAAACACTGTGCCGTGTTGGTGTTTACTTCAATCTCGACAATATTTGTCGGATCATCCCCGCCATTATCTTTAATGCGTTTTTTTAAATATCTTATTATATCACTCAGTTCGTAAGCACCCACCGGAAGCACAATGATACGATCGCCATAGTGAAACTTATTGTTTGTCACATCCACGTTCGGTATTGAATTGAATGTTTTAAAATAGATCAATGCACATTCATAAGACGCAGAATCATCCAGCTCTATCGCTGGCAAAAAGTCCGCATACAGTTCTGCTTTATTATCACTCAAGCTGATTGTGAAGGAGGACATTATCATCGAACCGAATACGTAATCGGTATGCGTCAGTATAGTGGGAAACTGTTTTATTTATAGCTTGCGATCGTCATAAGGATAATTGTTACATTTACAACTACTGATAACAGGCTACGGGTGTGCTCGACGTCACCCTAAGTCGGGGAAGCCCTATGATATGCATTTAGAACGAGGAAAACAATAAATAATCATGTTTATATGTGTAATCGGTTGAAGAAAAAGAAAAAGAGAAATCAAAACATAATTTCAGCAGCATCATATAGAAAGTTAAGACACAAGTGGCCACAATTCTTCGCATTGAATCTCTGCATTCTGGTGTAATTGTATTCGATGCGCATTGATCTCGTTGGGACGCCGCCGTCGACGTTAACAACACCTTTAATGCGGTCAGGCATGTGGGGGGTATCATTGATGTGGTTGATGATGTTAACACGGCTGTTGATGTGGTTGTTGGGGTAAACAGGTCTGTTGATGTGGTCGTTGAAGTTACCTCTGTTCATATATTGAATAAATTCTTTAGGTCTCAAGTCACCGTAACTATCAAAGTACAGGCAATTCCCGCCCTTTTTGATATACGCAGTCCAATGTGTTCCTTCGTCGGTGTCTAAATTCAAAATGCCCGTTTCATTAACGTACGGTCCCGTGGACGGTAGGCTGTTCCTCATGAAGATGCCTCTGAAGTATGGTATTTTCCTTCTTGCTATACATTTCATTATGTCAATATCCGTTAGAGGGTGCTTCGGTAAACCTAGTTTTTTTTTTGATATGGTGATAGGTAAAGTCCCATTCCGGTTTTATACGGTTTCAAATACAAACCCTTTCCAACCGCTGCACTTTCACCGCGATTTCTCTTCACCATCTCGTAAATATTCTTTGCTGCTGTCGTCACACCTCCCGCTAGGGTACCGGTCGCAGCCAATGCACCCAACAATGGTATGAGCGGTAAAAAACCACCTCGCTTGGGTATAGGAATCACTCGAGGTGTTTTCACAATTTTCCCTTTCACATACTTTCTCGCTGCCTTAACGGCGGTGTCGATCAAAGTCTTCGTTGATGGAGTCTTACCATTATTTAAACGTTTTTTGTGACCTCCCATACGTTTTTTAACAGCGTCACGACTCGTTTTTATGACTTTCGACATGGGCATACCCATACCCCGCTTGACCTTGTACTTCATAATTTTGTTTACTGCAAAAGCGGCTGCTCTCTCTGGTAAATGTTGCGATTCACGCATACGCTTTTCAGCAGCATCCGCCAAAAGCAAATCCGCTTTGTGTCGTGACTCTAATGAACCGTTTTGTTTGTATGCAATGTCGTGTAGTTTACAAGCTTCATCCAGCCCGTTGATGCCCTTATCACCGCGAGCTAACCGTTTATCTAATTTAGTACCAGGTCCGCAGTAATTGTATCCAGGTAAGTGAAGTTCAAAGGGTAATTTATTAATTAAATTGTTAATCAGTCCTTGGCCTCTGACTTTTTGTAACATACTGACCCTATTCACATAACTTATCTTCTTAAATAGTCATCTGCAGTCGCATATTCAAAGCAACTTAGTTTATCCAACAATCACAATCACATTTGAATTTACCATATCTCGCCATATCCAGGTGGACCTCCATCTCTACTTCCTCCTCCTGCTCCTCCTCATCCATCCCTACTTCCTCCTCCTCATCCATCCCTACTTCCTCCTCCTCATCCATCTCTACTTCCTCCTCCTGCCGATCATCAACTTGACTGCGAGCAGACTCTTCAACCGGTGTGTCTTCCACATCCATTTCTACTTCAGCTTCCAACTTATATAATAATTCTGACTATATAAAATAAACGTTCACGTTCTTATGCTGATCACATCAGAATGAAGCTCAGAAAACAGAACACGCCTCTAAACATTGATAGATGGGATTTCGATAACAGTATGAATCGGAATTATAACAAACACAGTCCTTTACTACCGAACAGCATCCGATGTCTTATCAGCGGTCCGTCTGGATGTGGTAAAACAAACGTTTTGCTATCGCTGCTGCTCGAACCCAACGGCTTAAAGTTTCTTAATGTATATCTATACTCAAAATCCCTTCAACAACCAAAGTATGTTTATTTAAACGAAATACTGAGCAAAGTGACCGACTTATCATTTTACACGTTTAACGATAAGAGTGAAGTTATACCACCAGACGAGGCTAAAGAGAATAGTGTTATTATTTTCGATGATGTAGCATTACAAGATCAGGATACTATTCGCCAATACTTTGCAATGGGACGCCACAGAGAGCTGGATTGTTTTTATTTATGTCAAACATACAGTAAAATACCTAAACAGTTGGTGAGAGACAACGCTAATCTGATACTGCTGTTCAAGCAGGACGATTTAAATTTACGTCATGCTTACAATGATCACGTCAATACAGATATGACTTGGGAACAATTCAGAAAAGTATGCGAAACATGTTGGGACGATAAACACACGTTCCTAACCATCGACAAGGAAAAAAATGTTGATAAGGGGCGTTATCGCAAGTGTTTCGATTATGTAATTATTGTTTGAAATGAATGTGTTTAAATAACGCAATTAGTATCTTGATCATTTCATTTCAAAAATGGAGACCACTGCTGTTACTCCCGTGTTCGGAGATAAACAGTTAAAAAGAAAACTTATACAATCAGTTGATTCAGTAAAAAAAAAAATTAAATCACTTCAATCAAATAAGTTAGAGCTAGCCACTTCTCTCGAGGAAACGTTTCAACCAATCACGAAACCTCTCAATGTTTTAATATCAGAAACAAAAAAAAAACAAAAACCGAAGCAAAGCCTACAACATCATCATCATATGCAGATATCAAACACGAGAAGATATTAAAGAAACATGCAAAAGAAACAGAGTTTGAAACGGAGAATGAAAAACAAGAAGAAGAGGATGAAGAGGATGATGATGATGATGATGGTGATGATGATGATGATGATGATGATGATGAAGAAGAAGTCGGATATCTAAGCAGTGTTGATACTGAAATTGATATTGATTCACCACACAAATATGTGTCTCGTTTGTATAAAAACATTAAAATACCTTTCGGTGCTTACATAGACAAAGATAAGAATTTATTCATCGGCGATAGTCAGCTGAGAATAGATTCTAACAAAAAAAATATTAAGGTCAAAAATAAGACCTATACTCTCACACCAGGATTAATGGAACTGATATTTAAAAAAACGCCTAATAATGAACTGATCGTAGCAGGTGATGTCGAACGCTACATAGATATTGTTATAAACACGAACGCACATCGACGTGGTTTTATACCTACAGATCAAATACAAGGAGATAAAAGTGATAAATATAACAAATATATCAAGCCATACGTTAAAAAATATAAACAAACGAAAGTCGGCGGGCGTCTGATGACATCACTCAATCCTCTCGGAACCAAACAATATTATCCTAACACGGATCTAATTTATTGGGATGATCCAAATGAACTTGTAGAACGGCTGCGATTGCTGATTGCGTCACAGAACGCCGGAAATACAAACCACGTTAATGAAATAAACGCTATCATTGAAGAGTTAACGGAAGCAGGAATCATTATTAAATAAAACTAGAAAACTCATTTGCAATCATCCATTCCCATAATGCCAATCAACAAGTTTGGTCAATACTTGAATGAAAACAACCACCCGTCTCCTTTCGGAGATAAGCGCTATAGTGACGTCATCGAGTGCGATGGGAAAAGATTACAACACGTGCAAAAAGCTTATTATAAGGGCGATTCAGTTAATAAAGCACAATTAGATGATGTATTTATCCAATGTCTGAAAAAAATAAAGGATAATACAAAAAATCTCAACGGTGCTATCATACGACTTAAAGCTTTGGAAGAACGTTTTACAGCACCGATTCCGACCGCATCACCCCCAACACCGTCTCACCCACAGTCTCCTGATCTGCATTCAGCTTCATCAAAACCAGTGTCAGAGAGGAAGCGTATTGGTACAATACCATCGACAGCGGGACATAAAAAACATGAGTAAAGCTGACGTTGTTAAAGAAATACATAAATACGCGAGAAGAAACTTTACAAGAAGACGCTTCATACAGAAAGGATTGGACGACACTTGGCAAATTGATCTTATAGATCTGCAAAAGTACTCTCGAGATAATGCCGGCTATAAATATATCTTGGTGTGCATTGATGCGTTCTCAAAGTATTTATGGATGCAACCGCTAAAGTCTAAGAATAAAACTGATGTATGTAACGCCATGTCAGAAATACTACACGGAGCAAGACGTCCTACGAATTTACAATCTGACTCTGGTAAGGAGTTTTATAACAAAGATTTTCAAATACTCATGAAGAGATACAATATAAATCATTATTCCACATTTACCATTATGAAAGCTTCAATCGCAGAACGTGTGATAAAAACCATAAAACATTGGTTATGGCAATTGTTTACCTTGAATGGATCGTATAACTGGACCAGTCAAATTAAAAGTCTCACTAAGCGATATAACACAAAGATTCACTCCACCATTGGCATGGCACCTTCCAAAGTTAATAAAAACAACTCTATGGACCTACTTCGTAAGGTTTATAATCATATAAAAGTGAAATCACCGTCTAAATATAAAGTTGGTGATTTTGTGAGAATAAGCAAGTATAAATCGACTTTTGCAAAGGGTTATACTGCCAATTGGACTGCTGAAATATTTCAAATTGTAAAGGTGAAGACTACTCAACCATCCACTTATTTATTGCAAGACGCAAAGAAAGAACCTATTTCAGGGTGCTTTTATGAGCAAGAACTGCAAAAAGTTAAGAATCCTGACATTTACCTCGTTGAAAAGGTTTTAAAACGCAAGGGAAATAAAGTATACGTAAAGTGGATGGGTTTAAATGAAAAATCTTGGATTGATAAGAACAATGTTATCACATGATTATTTGTACTGTAACTATATATTTAAAATAAAAATATAATTTCAGAACCTATTGTTTTATTTCTTTTCATTCACCTACTAGGTACCTGTTGATGTATAAATAAAACGAATGATATACACACAAAGCAAGATTTATTAAAAAAAAGAAAACAGTCGCAAACTATGTCAAAATAAAAAGAAAACAATTAATTGATGGAAAATTGCTATATTTTTAAAGTAAATTCGCTTGAAGCAAACAACAGTAAATTATTGAAATTCACAAATTCATCATCATCATAGGGCATAGTCCTCCCCCCAAAGAGTCAAAAAGCAAAAAAGGAATTCGCAAATTAGCAGACATATTTTTAAAAGATTATACGTCTATCACAATAAAATCGTAAACAGTAAACAACAATAACATCACAAAATTATCTCCTATAGTGGTGTTAAATAAAGAAACTTTAAAACATTCAAGTGGTAAATCGTAAAAATGTGATATGAAAGATGTGAATTTAACATTTAAACCACCTATTGTCTCCTGGAAATGAGACGAGACGTTGTCCCACACGCTCATCAATACATAATATTCATAATTAAAGTCATTCCTGAGATACATTGACAGCAGATAATGATGCATCTTAGTTATAATGACATTGATAGGCACTTCATACACCCAGTAGTGTATCAGCTCATTATTTTCAAGATGTTTAATCATCTTTCTTCTAAAGTCAAACGCATCGGAATTGGAAAGCGACATTTTTCTGGAAAGACATAAAATAAAATGAATCACCTCGCTAAATCACAATGACTGAAACTGAATGTTGAACGTACGTCCAACAGCACCTTTCACAATCATATGCACTTTTCCGCTGTTCAAAAGGTCAACGGCTGAAGCATCCAGCTCGCTGAAGCGCCCCGGTAGGGAGACATGACCAATGTCTTTGATCACAACCACAATATGTCCGTTAGTGTGGTACTTCGAATCCCACCTGCTACAGGACTCAATGAGCAGAGGCGTGTTGAGCGGAAGGTCCTTCACCTTCACCCAGGTGATTATTTTGCTTCCGGCATCATTTAATGCGTCGAGTGACATTTTCAACTAATAATTTTATATAAAATGAACTTACAAATTGATACGGGCGAGGCTGGTAAATATTTCAATATGAATAATTAAGTCCGTATGTTACGCTTATATACCCCAACAGCATCATAGTAGAATGCTGCGGGGAGCACGATAACAACATTCTTATTCAGACGTGTCATTCTCATAAACTGGATTTAATGCTTGCATCTGTTGTGATGCTCTGTGCGACTGCACAGAGCCAAAGCCTACGCAGCCGCGGATTGACTGGCCCCGGAGGATTCATTATTGCATAAGTCTGCATTAGCCAAAATTTTCATTGACTACACCTATATTTATTATTAGAGATTCTAGGTCGCTTGTTATACAAACAACAATGTAACGTTACTGCTATTGCAACACTACTGATAACATCATGCGGGCACGCATAAAATAAGCTAATTGCCTTATTAAATCTAGTGGCAACAAGGAATAATATATTCATTTTTCCTTATCCATCAATGACACACTTATTTTCCTAAAGTAACGCCGCTACAGCTGACTCGAACTCACACGCCCACCCCATATTCAAAGACCTATTCAACGACCCATCCAACAACCTATTCAACAGCCCATCTCGCGGCCTCATTAACGGCCTCGAGCCCCTAAAGATACATCAACATCCAACTCTCACCACACGCACACGCCCTCGCCCCCGAGCCCCCGGCCGCCGAGGCCGTACACGGCACCCTTTCATCACACAAACTCTTACATACCTACACATACTTATACCTACCTACCTACCTACCTACCTACCTACCTACCAACAAACCATACCTACTAAAGCGATTTCCATACAAAGCGCGCTACCAGACCATTTTTACACTTTTTCCTTCAAGTGGCGTGGGAGCGATCTCCATACTATTTACACCCGCTCTGGTACCTACTTCCATACAAGGCGCTACCACACCACTTTTTCACTTTTTCCTTCCAGTGGCGTGGGAGCGATCTCCATACTAATACACCTGGTCTGGTAGCGACTTCCATACTAAAGCGACACCAGACCACTTTACACCTTTTTCCTTCGAGTGGCGCGGGAGCGATCTCCATACTAATACACCTGGTCTGGTAGCGACTTCCATACAAGGCGCTACCACGCCACTTTTCACTTGTTTCTTAAAGTGGCGTGGGAGTGACTATTATTATCTACTCAGTTGTTATGCTATTCACTAGCAAAGGGCAAATCGATCACCATGCAACACTGTGGTACAGTCGCCATCAAATATATCGGAGCGGCCAAAGTGCTCACAAATATCTGAACACGTCTCATATGTCTCGACAATAGAGACGTGTTCAGATATTTGTGAGCGCTTTGGCCGCTCCGATATATCTGATGGCGACTGTACGCCTTTCAAGAGTTAAGGCAATTGGGTCAAGATAATATTATCCTAAGAGTACTTAAAGAACTGTCAGCTTGCTGAGGGATTTGTTCAACGCTACGCTACTCGACACTCAGTAATAGTACATTACTACAGAGGCCGGGAAGTAAGGGGTTGCCGGCTGAGCGTAGCATGGTCGGGTAGTTATGAGGCTGGCAACCCCTTTTCACGCCGAAGTATGTAGGGATACTGCTTTTCTCAAACATGCAATGAAATAAATTAAAAAAGGCCCAAGAAATGAAACTTTAATTTTCATGGCTGAACGCCATGATCCTGTGCCACAAATTGTGGAATGAAAATTAAAAAAGACCATCTTGCAGGCCTAGCCTCCAATTTTGTATGAAATGCAATTACGGATCTCCCGAAACGTGACACTTCAAAGCCAATGGGCTTCATAATGATGAAGAACACAACGTCAATATTTCATTGCATGTTTGAGAAAAAATATGGAAATAGAGACAGAGGTGTCTCCTTCGCTCAACTTCCAGCTAGGCTACGAAGTTTGCTTACCATCTTTAGTTTTTTTTTTGTGCAAATAAAAAAAGATGTATGCCGTGCCCAATCTACAGGCTAATGCCATTTTGCAAACTAAAGTTTTTTAAAAGAAAACCTATGTCTATGCATTGAAAAAATTGGTCTACCACTTTGGTACCTTGTTGTGTTTGTCCTAAGGCACCCCGGAGGTGCATAGAGCCTTCATAAACTCGCACCACGCCTTCCTGTCCTGAGCCACGGCCCTGGCCTCGCTCCAGCTCAGTCCAACTGCTCGCAGCTCACTCTCGACTGTTTATTTATTTATTTAAACTTTATTTCACAAAAGAAAACTTATCGTACAAAAGGCGGACTTAATGTCAAATGGCATTCTCTACCAGTCAAACCTTAAGGCAAAGCGGAAAAGATTGTGGGCAGTGCAAATAACAACTAAAAAGAATAATAACATTACGGTATTTTACTCGGATCTGCCAAAGAATTACGCACAGATTTCTTAAAAACGAATTTGCTCGCCGTTCGCCGCCATGCGCGCACAGGATGCCCACGAATTCGCCTTCCATCCGACCGCTTCTACTCAAAAGCGATGTTTGCATTATTTAGTTCCCTCTTCGAATCGTATGACCTATCTCTATGGCAACGGGTTGTTGGCAGCACATACTCCGTAGGTCCTCATTTCTTTTGAACCTTAATGTGCAAATAATAAAGTCGAAAAGTGATACACTAAACTCTTGACTGCACAAGAGCAACGAATGTATTTATCAATCGCACAGATTCGGCGGCGGCTACGCGATATCATGCCGCGTCGGGCGGCGCGAGGACGCGACGCGACAGGGCTCGCGGGACGCCTGGCGGCGCGTGCTGGCGCGCGCGCCGCACGCCGTGCCCAGGGACCTCAGCCGGGGCCGGATGCACTTCGTGGTGCCAGCGTGTATAGGTAATGGACATACTCGTCTCATGGTCAGCCTTTATCACACGATAAGTGACGTGATAGAGCGTCCGTCACTCGCTGACACCGTTCGATAGAACGAGACGACGCTCTTATCTTGTCACTTATCGCGTGATAAGGCCTACCATCATACGGAGCAGAAGCAGGAGGTTACTTACTTGGAGCCGTACATTAAGCTAGTAGTGGGTCGGGAGCCGCGAGCGGTCGCGTTTATAGGTCGACCGGAGAATATACACGGGGAATAACGGGGCGCGGAAGATTGTGGCGCCCGCACGAAAGATTTACCTATAGTGGCAGCCACAGGTGGCTGTAATGTATGGCGGAAAAACTGCATGGAAATTAGGCGACCTTGGAAATGAGTGTTTTGCAGGCTACTTACTTCACATCCTGTGGGGGGGGGGAGGGTGGTAACCCTTTAAAGAACTCGGTCTTCTCGGTGATTTTGCTTCGTGGATTTCTCAACCGAATGGTCTTTAGTATTACGGCTGATTAGCTCATCGTTCACGCAGGGTCGCTGAACGACGGTGTTAAATACAATTAAATTACACTTGTATTATTATTTCGATAACTTCTGCCCTGCAAAAAAAGGTTTCTACGTCTTCGCGTGCTGACCAGGATGCCAATTACGATTCTACACTCAAAAATATTGTTATAGATGGGTTTTAGTGTAGGATTGCGACAGCGGCTAAGTAATAATATGGATATAACCAGGCTTTTTTTTGTTCTTATTAACCAGGGTTTCAAGAGAAAAGCCTGCATATATTTAATATGAACATCTGATGAACTCGTTTTCAGATGACAAGCAAGAGAAGACCCTTCTGAGCGACATCTTCAGACTAATGGCCGAGCTACAGAGCGAGTGCGATGTCGACGACTACACTGTCAATCAGAGCTCTCTGGAAGAGGTAGTGTGTCGCACTATAGACCTTAATACCATCACAATAAGGTTTACAAATGCTCGCTTTTTGTAGTGGGTCGAGGAACCAGCCAGACAGCGCGCGAGCTATCTCGCGCGTGAGTTAACCTCTCGTATGCCGAAGTCAAAGAAATTCAATCAAATCACGATGAAGTTAACCGCTCTGGACTGATCCGGGACAAGGCATACGAAAGTTTTCTATGTGTTCTTATTAGAAAGCGACGCATAGTCTATCAGGATCAATCCTAGATCACTGAAAATTAAAAAAATACTCAAAATCATGGTCACAGCTAAAGTCCTTGGCCTAAATTTACAAAGTATCTTGAATGAACCTCAAATGCATCCAAAGCGGGGTCCTGTCTCTTGACCAAACAACTTTTAGCCAAATGTATCATTTGACCTAATGCATTTTCGGGTATTCTTTGAATATCATCAAATAGAAGTCATTAGGTTAGGTTAGGTTTATTTTATAATAAAAAAATATATAAAGCCTATAAAGCCTTCTATTTAAGAAAAAAATGCATTAGGTCAAATGAAACTTTTGTCAAATGAAACATTTGGCCAAAAGTTGTTTGGTCTAACATTTAGTGAACCATCCAATGCATTTATGATTTTTGAGGTTCATCTACATTCTCCCGTTGTGTCCAACGCAGTACGTAATTATTGTTTCAACTAGCTGTTTGTTCCTGTTAGTAGCGTGTACCCCTTCGCCACCGCCGAGCCAGGTAGGTACATGCTGCAGAATTTTAACCTCGTACTTTTTGTCACAATATCATCATCATATCAGCCTAAAGACGTCCACTGATGGACATAGGCCTCCCCCAAAGAGTGCCACCATGACCGGTCGTGCGCCACCTGCACCCAGCGGACTCCCGCGACTTTTACCAGGTCACCTTGTATAATAATATGACCTAGTCCCAAACTAAGCAAAGCTTGTACTATGGGTACTAGACGACGATAAACATACGTATAATTTATTATATATAGATAAATAAATACTTAAATACATAGAAACATCCATGACTCGGGACCAAATATTCGTGTTCATCACACAAATAAATGCCCTTACCGGGATTCGAACCCAAGACCTCTTCCTTCGTAGGCAGGGTCACCAACTAGGCTAACGCGGTCGTCTATAACACATACGATTCCACTGTATGTTGTTTCAGATGTTCCTAAGCTTCTCCGACAAGCCTCAAGAGCAGCTATACTGGGAGTCTCTTCCATCGCCGGAGCCCGCGAGACGCGACAGCGGGCTACTCGACAGTATTACTTCACTATAAATAAACATTTATTAGAGACAAATACATTATTATATTAGCTACATTAAATGTCCACTCATTATCGTTCTACATTTGACAATGAAAATTCAAATTGAAATGCCGTTCATTCGTTTGTTTTATCTATCACTGATGTTATGTATGTTTATTAATAGGGACACATCTTAGTTAACAGAGGATCGGTTTTATGAATAAGAGGCAATTTATGACTATACACATTATTATATTGGAAACCTAAGCCCTTCCTTATTCATAAAATGTTTGAGAGTGAGTATATTGGAAGAGAAACAGGAATCTTAAAATGAGCTCCTCTAACATATGTTTCAATGTGTTTTTTTTTATCGCAACATTAAAAAAAAACTATTTTTGAAAAGTATTATTAGTCATTTCTGGTGCAAAGGTTAGCCATAGCTATTCAGCGCGGCAATGCGGCTAGCGTTATGGACACCTTTGCACCTGGAGATACTTAGTTTTTAATTTAGGTGGTATTCAACTTGTTTAGTATTCTTCTGATTATGTTTTGTATTATCATCTTGTAATTATATGTTGTAATTCTATATATATAAATAAATACTTTTTAATTCTAATATATTGCAATAAATATATATTCTCACGCATTGAAATATGACGATAAGTAAGTAGTAGATCCTTCATTTTGAGATTTGTTTTCTCTAGATAAAGTATTAAGTTAGTTTGTCAATTGTGCCTTAAAATATATTATGTTTAGTTTGGGAAATATTGCATAGGAATTGTTGTACAAATAAATCAACTCCATATATATTGATTGTACTCTTGCCCATTGTTTTTGTACCAAATGTTACCAGTTTTTGACAATCATGTATTTATAACGAATTTTAATTTGACTAGTTTAATTTTACTAATTTTTAATTAAGTAGGAATTAATTATTACATTATAATTATACACAGGTTCGGGACATAGCTCAAAATGCAATAGATAAATAATTTAAAACGTTACTATACAAGTGTAAGTAATTTAAGTTTTGTGATATGTTAACTAAAGTTACTCATTGAATGACATGTGCATTAGAAAGAAGTGAAATTAATATAAGGCGTGTACAATGCAAGATACACTTGCGTTTTCTAAGTTTCAAAAACTTCCTTATTGGAATATCAGTGTACTTAAAATTAGTTATTGAGTAGGTAATGCCATGGTGGGGGTGGCATCTGCCATCTCAGTAAATCAGAGCGAATTCTGCGAAACGGAATCGAAGTTCATTCGTGTATCTCCCTCTCTGTCGCACTTGGCGATTCGAGCGACAGAGCGTCCATACGCAAACGAACTTCGTTTTTGTTTTTCGTTAGCCGCTCCGCTGACAGTGGCCCACGAAGCTACAAGTAACAATTTTACAAGCCTTAAGGCGCCGTAGGTTCAGCGAAGTTAAGCGAACAGATTTTTTGAAACAATATAATGCGTCTGTTTATAATAATATGGTTTCAAAAAAATACGAATAGTAATCTTGAGGCTTTTCTGCAGCGAGATCAGTGATTCGAAACATGATTAAGTAATTTTCGCTCGATAGAAAAAAATCACGAACATAGGTCTAAAATACACTTAAAATATTCGTAACAAATTATGCACAAAAGCTAGAAATATTAAAATTGCTTCTAAAAATCGGCAATATCATCTTTGTGAGAACTCAGTGATTACTTTTTTAATTATTCAAACGGCCAAAAAATTAAATTTAAAAAATAAGATATCCGCGCACTTATAGCTTATGCTCAGTGAGAGGGAGAGAAGACCATGAACCCATAGCGCCATGATTTGACACAGGTCAAATGACACGTTGTTATTAGTCAACCGCCTCAGTGCCAATTTGCTTGTAAAATTGTGACTTGCAACTTCGTGAAGCCGTCATCATTTTAGCCGAAAGATGTCCACTGCTGGACATAGGCCTCCCCAAAGAGTGCCACAATGACTCTACAGACCACAAGGTGGACAGATAACCTGGAAAAGATCGCGGGAGTGCAGGACTGGTCACGTTACCTACGGACGCTTTTAAGCGCGCCACACCATTTTAGGTATTCAATTATTTTCCTATAGTGAAATGCCTTTTTGAATTGTGCGAGCTGTGATATTTTAACTGTGTGTGTAAATAAAATGGTTTTCGAAGGGTGTAAGGAAACACGTGTTTTTATTACGTCCATTTATTAAAATATACATATAGTAATAAATAACAATCAATATAAATCACATTAAATACAATTCGAAATAGTTCCATAGTAAAGTCAGATCCAAATAATAATACTCTGAAGTATATTTCCAAGAGGAATATTCTTTTTTCTTTGGTTTACGTACACTTTATACGGCTGTCATAAAAAAATGAGTTTAATGTTTTGTAGAGAGCGATTTTTTTATAACATCAATCAAGATAGAGATAGCCCCATGTTTTTGTTTCCATATACTTAGTACACAAAAAAGATTGCAATTATTGCAGCTCTTCATATATTTTTTCCTAAACTAATAACATGATTTTCTTACAAAGCTCTTGGGACCATAAATGATCTAAAGCCACATAGATAAGTGAAAAATAAAGCCTAATCACAGACCTCTGAAGACATGGACCTATAATACTCAAGACAAGCCTGTGGTAATAATAATACCACGTCCGAAATGGTAGCATACAAATCTCAATGAGCGTGGCAGAAAGGGAAATATGATTCGTTGTCCTTGTCATAATTCCCCTATTTTTTTTCGTAGTATGAGGTTGCGGCAATTACACATTAGCCGTCAAAATCGGTTGCAATATCTGTGGACCTGGCGTCGATGACGTCACGCCGGCGCTCTGGTACGGTGCGCAAAACAAGCATCACAAAATGAACGACGCGTATCGGCAACGAAAGTGCTAACCGTACTGAAGCGACGCGGCGGGGCGAGCGCGGGTAGGTAAAAGGAGAAGGGGGAGGGGCATGAACCTAGAATACTCTGGACAGGTTATGGTAATAATAATACCACGTGCGAGCGAGCTGGTAGCATATAAATCTCGATAAGTGTGACAGAAAGGGGAATATCATTCATCGTCCGTGTCATAGTTCCACTTTTTTTATTTGCCACAACTGATTTAGTATGAAGTTGTGGCGCATAAACCATTACCCGTCCAAATTAAGTAGGTTGTTTATGGTAAATCATTAGCCATTTTAAGACCAGTTCTTAATTTAGCTGCATAGGAGCCTTTCCGTCCCTCACTGTGGCATCACGTACAGCCTGTCCAGAGTATTCTAGGTTCATGGGGAGGGCCTTCACATCCCAGCGAGGTCCACAGATATTGTAACAGAGTTGTAAGTAGGTTGTTTATGGTAAGCCATTTTAAGACCAGTTCTTAAGAGTCCGCAGTAAGCTCGGCCGAATTTCACCTTCCCATACAAACGTAGTTACGCTCTCATTTTGAAACTACCTGTTGGATTGTGACGAAACTACAATGACACTATATACAATGACATGAGGTATATCTATGTCTGTAATTAGTTTATATGGTTTCAGTTTATAAAACAAACGAAATACAGCAAAAACAAGTTTTGTATGAAAAACTTAATTTCGCTGTATTTTTTTTATTATGGTATTTGAAGCTACATAAACTAATTACAGACATAGATATACCTCATGTCATTAACATGCAAAGTTACGTTACAATCCAACACGTAGTTTTAAAATGAAAGCGTAACTACGTTTGTATGGAGAATCGAGCTTACTGCGGACTCTTAATTTAGCTGCATAGGAGCCTTTTCGTCCCTCTTTGTGGCAACACGAATAGCTTGTCCTGAGTTTTATAGGTCCGGTCCATGTCTGTAGAATATTAAATTAATTTTTATTACCATTATAACTTGTCTATATGTGCGATGTAAAGAGAGACATTGGACATATTTAAGTACTTTTATGTCACGTGAAGACGTAAAATTGTGTACTCAACACGGTCGGCAATTCGTTAAGTCCGCATATTTATACACAGACACCTGCGATCTGGGCCATTCACGAATTCACCGCCCTAGGTACGTAAGTAATGTACTATTAAGTACCAGACATTCATTAATTTAATAAGGGTTCAATCTTCCTTTCGAATCCCGTGGTCAGATCAAAAGGGAATGTTTTCATATGGACTATTCCCGAGACAACACATTGACAACGAATATAACTACACCAGTGGTTCAAAACCAGCGGTGGATTAATATATACAGTGTGTATTCCACACGAACCTAAATTTAAATGGCTATAATAATAATATTATTATTGAATTTGGTGTCGATAAGTGTGCGGTCATGCATGTACAGCGGGGGAAAGTTGTAAATTCAACAAATTTGCAACTTTCTGAGACAATGTCTCTCAAATCTATCTCCGAAGCAGAAACCTATAAGTATCTTGGTGTGTCACAGTCATTGGGTATTGAGGGTGAGGGCGTAAAGCGGGCGGTGAAGGAGCGCTTCTTTTGTCGCCTGACCAAAGTACTTAATAGTCTTTTGTCGGGCGGCAACAAGGTGCGCGCCTTCAACGCCTGGGTGATGCCCTTGCTTACTTACTCCTATGGCGTACTAAGGTGGACTCAGACTGAGCTGGATGCCCTGGACCGAAGAGTCCGAGTACTGCTTACTGCGCATCGCATGCTACACCCACGCTCGTCTGTTATGAGACTGTACATCTCGCGGAAGTGTGGAGGTCGCGGCTTTTTAAATGCCAAAGACCGCCACAATCGCGAGGTGTACAGTCTCAGGGATTATTTCCTAAACAACGAATGTGGGATTCATCGCGATGTAGTAGCAGTAGACGGAAACTTCACCCCGCTCTCCTTGGCAAACGAGAACTGGCGCAGACTTAAAGTAATGAGCGCCGAGGACCGCAGAGCCGTGTGGAGAAGCAAGGAGCTACACGGGCGTTTCTACAAGGCCCTCACAGGACCCGATGTAGATCTGCTCGCGTCGGTGAACTGGTTACGTTTCGGGGATCTCTTCGGGGAAACCGAAGGTTTTGCCTGTGCAATTGCGGACGAAGTTATCATGACGAACAATTACCGGAGGTATATCCTGAAGGACGATACGGTCGACATTTGTCGGGCATGCCGCCGTCCCGGGGAGTCACTCAGGCATATTATCTCCGGTTGTGGTCATCTTGCTAACGGCGAGTACTTGCACAGACATAACCTTGTAGCCAGAATTATTCACCAGCAACTTGCTCTGCGGTTGCTCTTGGTCCACGGTCTTGTGGTCTCCGAAGTGCCTTACTATAAGTACACACCTGCGCCAGTTCTCGAAAATGGTCGTGCCACGCTCGATCTGTCATTACGGACAGGATTATTCTTGCCAATAGGCCTGATATTGTGCTGACAGATCGATCGAAAAGCCAGGCAGTGCTCGTCGACATCACCATCCCCCATGACGAGAACCTCGTGAAGGCCGAGAAGGAAAAAGCCAGCAAGTACCTAGACCTAGCTCACGAGGTAACCGCTATGTGGGATGTTGATTCGACGATCATCGTCCCGATAGTAGTTTCGGCGAACGGTTTAATAGCGAAGAGTCTCGACCATCACCTCAAGAGAATCTCGCTAGATGGCTGGATCAAGGGTCAGATACAGAAGGCGGTACTCCTGGATACTGCGCGGATAGTCAGGAGGTTCCTGTCTCTGTCGCCCTGACCGCCGGTAGCTTAGGCCCCGCCTCGCTGCCGGCTGCACCCTAGGTTAGGTTTTTATAATGATTTTATGTTTTGTATGTATAGTTTTATATTTTACTTTTTATTAAATTATTGTACAAACCTAACTTAAGATGAAATATGAATAAAGAGATAATAATATTATTATAATAATATATTAATCACTAACATAATTTGAAATACTTTAAAAAAAATCTAGGTTAATTTGCCATGTTATGCACAGGTGATGATTGAATAAAAATGATATCACTGACATTTAATTGTATTCAAAATCTTCGGCAGCACCACGCCATTAGTAATATCAAATAAACGATACTTGGTTTTTTCAACAATGAATGTCGTTCTATTATCCTGAGTTAGCAGAACTTAGGTTTAGGTTTAAAGATCATTTATTCTCATTAAGAATTTTACAATTCACTTATTATGAGAACTTAAAATTAAACATATGTTAGAAAGTATAAAAAGGATAAAAAGGGTATACATAAAAAAGTGGGTAATTCTGCACAACACTCCGACAGCATTGTACCGGTAGAATTGTCAACACGGCTAGAAGACCCGTGCGCCGAGTTATAAGATAACGAAATCATTGAGTTACGCAGACTGGAAGTGGCATAGCGTATTTGGTTTGTAGGTAGGTATTTCGTTTTGTCACTAGGTGATATTGATATATGATATCATTATTATAGTCTTTGTATTTATTTTGTTAATTTGCTTTACATTATTTTGTGTGTTTTGTATTTGTTTATATGTAGGTATGTGAGTCTGATATAAAAGGTATAAAGTTTAAAGTTTTATTTTATTTTATTTTTATATTTATTTGTACAAGTACTATATATATACCATTTTTTAAAATTATTATTATTAAGTTACGATGCGTTCGAAACATCGATGTAAATATATAGATTATGATAATATACTTTAGGCGGTTAAGTCTCATTTTATTTAGAAAATGTGTCCGTGAAAGTTTAAATCAATATACATTTCCTTGTGTGTTAATATTTAGTATATGTTTTTTGAGCATTTTTTTGAAGCGATATACTGACTTTGTATTCTTTATATGTTTGGGGAGCTTGTTGTACAGCTGTGCACCTTCATACAACAAGCATTTTTTCCCATAGTTTGTTCGTGGTGAAAGCAAAATTAGATCGTTCGCATTTCGAAGCTGGATTTTTTGCTTGGTTTTCTTTTTCGTAAAGTTTATTTCAGTGAGTATGTTTTTATTTAACACTTTACGAACTAAAATACATGTATTGTATATGTATGATTGCATTATATTTAGTAATTTAGTTTCTTTGTATATTTTGTTGGACGGTGTTAGGTAGTTGTATTGAAATAGAGTTTTGATTAGTTTATTTTGAGTTATTTGCATTGCTTTAAGATTAGTTTTAGCGGCCGTGCCCCAAACTTCAATTAGATAGTCGAGATGGGGTTTAACCAACGCGTTATATATAGTGTACCTCACTTGGTGTGGAAGAAATCTAGCAATACCGCGTAGTGCTCCTATTAATGAGGTTATTTTTGACTTAATTTTTTCTATGTGCGGTTTCCAATTCAGGTTTTTATCTAAGATTAGGCCGAGGTATTTTTCTTTATCTACACGTTTAATTATCTGATTGTCTATTTTTAAGGGATCGTACTCAGTTATTTTCTTGTTTTTGGCCAAAAATATTATGTAATTAGTTTTGTTTATGTTTATTGTAAGTAGGTTATTTTGAAACCACTCATTTAGTAGATTGAGGTCACTTTGTGCTTCCGTTATGACGTGTGTGATTGTATTACCAAAATAAAATAGGCTTGTGTCATCAGCGTATAGCGTAATATCCCCTCTTAGGCCAACCTGGTCCATATCATTTATGTAAATAAGAAATAATAGCGGACCTAAGATGGATCCTTGAGGCACTCCGCATGTAAGTTCTTTCGGGCTACTTTCGTGATCACCTATTTTTACAATTTGATAGCGTTCTGATAAATACGATTTAATCATTTTGTGTGCAGTTTTATTAATACCTATAGCGTTTAGTTTGTTTAGTAGCAGTTCATGACTAATTGTATCGAAGGCTTTCTTCAGATCTATAAAAACTCCGAGAACTACTTGTTTTGATCGATATTCACTTTAATTTTGGTAACAAGATCTATGGTAGCTGAGAGCGTATTAGACTTATTCCTAAAACCGTATTGTTTTTTGTAAAGAAAGTTTGTTGAATTTAAGTATGCAACAAGACGATTATAGATAATTTTTTCAAAAATTTTTGATACTACTGGGAGCACCGAAATCGGCCTATAGTTACCGGGGTCAGATTTGTTTCCTGATTTGTAGAGAGGTGTGACTTTTGCAATTTTGAGACTATTCGGAAAGGTTCCTGCTTTTAAACATGTATTTATGCATTTAACAAGTTCATCACTGATCAAATCTTTAACGCATCTAATTGATTTTGCACTAATGCCATCCAAACCGATACTCACATTAAGTTTAAGATTGTCTATGATGCTTGTTACTTCGTCCGCTGTAGTTGGAGTTATCTGTGTAAGCTCGTTGTTTGCCATTCTGGTTATAGGGGCTGTTGCTGGAGTTATCTGAAGCTTGTTTTTGATGTCCTGGGCTAAAGTAGATCCGATAGTTGAAAAGAATTCGTTAAAAATTTCGCATATTTCCTTTTCGTCAGTAGTAGTTCCATTATTAGTTTGTAGATTAGTGGGGACTGAAACCTCCTTTACTTTGTTATTAGTAAGACTGAACTTAAAATCATCTTTCCTCAAACATGCAATGAAATATTGACGTTGTGTTCTTAATAATAGGCTTCGAAGTAGTACGTTTCGGGCGCGGCGAGACGAGAGATCCGTAATGGAATTTCATACAAAATTAGAGACCTAGGTCTGCAAAGCGATCTTCTTTTGTTTCAGTAACAATTCGTGTCCAACATACGGGCGTTCAGCCATAAAAAAAAAAGTTGGAGTTTATTATTAATTTCACCAGATGTTTGAGAAAAACACAAAGGGATTGCCAGCCTCGTGTCCCAATCCCTGTCTACTCTTATATCTACTTGGCTGGCAATTCCTATTTTCCCGGCCTCTGCAGATATACTAAAACTTAATTTTTATTTATGTTCGTATGGAAAACGCTCACTGTATATAGTTTGGACGCACATAATGATACCGACCTGCCAATGGGTGCTCCGTAAAAGCCGATTCTCACCGACCAGCCTCAAATATATTTTTGCAAGCCAATACACTCTAAACTCTGTCAAAACTTTTTTGTTTCGGGTTGCCCATCGAAAATTTTCTCGCGCCGCCACTGCAACCTACATGCATAAGGCCTGTTGCATAACAACTACTAATAATTGTAATACAAAACGGTAAGTCTATTTGTAACAAACGGAGAAACCTCTTCTCCGTCTAAACAAGCTACAACTCATTACGCCGGGCAGATATGACATCTGACACTCTCGCATTGAGATCAATTGGCGTCCAACGAGGGGTTCCTTAGTCCGGCGGACTTCTTGAAGTGCACAGCGACCAAGTCCAGGACACGGAATGTCACGTCCTTGTTCAGCTCCTTGTGGCTGAAGCTCGATATTGACAGCTTGACGGCTTCTGAGAGCGCTTCTTCGCCAAATATAACACATAAGGCTGGAAATACAAGTTAGAGTTGACAATTTGAAGGCTAACTACGGTTTTGCTGGACGCGCGGTTAGATCAGAACCGATTGAGTGGTTTCTGGGAACGGATACAGATTGCAAAGGATTTCTTAGCTGTCTTCCCGTATTCTTTAATTTTGGGTGTATTTTTATTGAAACTTCGTCTGGTCTGAGACACGGCTACAGCGAAACACTTGCCTGTTTATGGCACGCCAGTGTTTATGAAAAGAAGGGAACACCGAAGAATGGTGGTTACATTATATAACAACACCAAAAAAGAAAAAGGAAAGCGCCATATACTCAAAAAAAGGAACGTCTACGTACCCCATCGCAGCACCATTTCTCTGTATAGAATGAAAACCTTATAGACAGGAAAACATGGCCGAACTTTTTAGTCACTTCATCGCAGCACCATTCCTCTGTATGGCATTAATATAACACCTTAGGCCTCTCACAGACTGGCGCGGCCTGGCCGCGGCGGTCAATAGTAAACTTGTCATTAGCTGTCAAATTTACTATTGTCCGCCAGTCCTGCAGGCCACGCCAGTGTGTGGCAGGTCTTATAGACTGCAAAAACATGGCCGCCATTTTAACTTTTTAGTTACTTGATCGGCTGCGCTCTTTTTTTATCGCTGACACCTTCAACATACCAGGCAGTTTCGCCATGACGGCTTCACGCGTGTGCTCGAGGTTGTAGGCTCTGCGCGGCTCCTTAACGGGGTCATTGCCCTCGTCGGCCATCTTGCCGAACACCACGAACACCTGCTCTCGTAGCCACGACGCGAGCTCGTCCAGCCACGTCTCAATCAGGGATTCCGTTACATCTGTTCACAGAGTTTGTGGTTTTTCAATCTTAATGGGGTATTTGACAACAGTGAAAATAAATTGTTCTTTCGCTGGCAACAGGCTAACATTGCGTACACGGAAAGTATCAATCTTTAATTTATGTTTGCTATCCCAAGTAATCCCTACATATTCTATAATACAAACGTATACACAAATAATTAATATAATAAATTTGTTAAATATGTAACACAAGCACAATGGGATGAGAGACAATGTGAAAAACGCGAAACGGTTGGGATGTTTAAAAAAAATGAAGAAAAATTAAATAAAGTGCTGGATGGGTTAGGGTTGGGATTTTTGGAGCGTCAACAAATAGCCCTTAAGCTGGCGCTTAAAGGTATACTTGCTAGACGCTCCTTGGATAGGTGGGGGGAGATCATTCCAACACTTGGACGCCGCGAACCTAAAGCTCGCCGCGGTCCGATGCTTTGACACCAGAATCATCGCCTTACACCTACGCGCACTCTTGGGGCATGCAAGTCTATTCAGCAAATAATACCGTATGACGCTGCTGTTTCGTAAAGTTTAAAATCCGTCCGAAATTAAAATTAGCCGTCGAAACCTGAACAACCAGATTCTGGGCAATTGAATACTTTGAATCTTAGACGTCGCAGAATATCTATCTGGTAAAAGGTCATCGCATCATCGTCATCGTATCACACCGTAGTAATCCAACACGGTAGTGACAACGCATAGCCTAAGGAACTGTCCATATATTACGTCTTCAAAATATGGGGTCTGGCTATTGGATGACGACAGTCATTTTATTAGGCGGGCCTGTTATTCGTTGAAATGGACCCTATTTCAAGGAATAACAGGATGATGATAGCGGGGGTCAAAAATAGTCCAAAAACGATGACGCAATTTATGGACACGCCCTAAGGACAGACAACCGTGGCCAAGGCTACTCCTTCTCCGGATGTAATGTCAGGGCAGCGAGCCCAACTTGCTGCCAAGTGTGCGACAAAGCAACACCTATCTCACTCGCACTGTGAAAATTACAAAGAGTTAGGTTTGACGATCACTAGCCTCGTCAAATCCTGGTAAGGCTAGGCCTAGTATTTGTGCGACGAGCAAGACCATTTGTTACTGAGTCATAGCTGCTTTCTATGTATTTTAGTATTTGTTTGTCTATATACCTAAGTGTGTAAATCGTCGTCTAGTATAGTTGAAATGATATAAGCTGTCCGTTTAGCACTTAAAAGCTTATCTTGTGAACAATGGGACTGTTTCCTATTGTATAAGCCCACCGCAAATCCTCCAACTACTCCGACTAGAGTCGCTAACGTAACGAGGCGGTGCGGTGCGTGTGCCGGGTGGGTCTAGTGAGCTGTGACCCTTAAGGCGTCAATATATGTAGCAGCCAAACTAGCCAAATCTTTCGGTACACGTCTAAGAGTTAGGATGTGTTACGATATATTTGGCTAAATTGTCTGCTACTAACTGTACGATGCTGACTGTCCGGATTGACCAGCACCGAGTTGAAGTGTACGCAAACTTTAAGCCTGTGACGTACCCGCGAGAAGTAGCGTAGCGAGGCGATGCGCCGCGTGGCTGCGCCCCAGCCCCGCCGCCGTCGCCAGCTGCGCCAGCACCATGCTGCCGCCGTACACGCAGCACCACTCCTCTATACAACAACAAAGAAAGAAGAAAGAAACAAATATATTTATTTGGTGTGACAATATGACACGTGTTTTTACAATAGGGGTGTAGATACTAAATAAAATAATCAATAATGTCATGTTTTCTCGAAAAAGGATTAAAAACGTAGTCAAATGGAGAAAAAAATCAACGCATGAGGTTAAATAATCACGAAGTTATAAGTGTCCAAAGTTTTACGAAGGGGTATGTTCTGTATTGTTCTGTCCCTTTTTCGCAAAACCCAACTTCATATGAAACGATGACGCTTGTAAATTGTGACGTCACTATAGACGGCAACGTGCCGTGCCCCGTCGTGTTCGGCGCCACCGTCGACACGGCAGCCTCGCGTATTGTGACGTCACACACTGTTTGCGTTTTCTCTCTCTAACAAGCAATATTAAAACGGTTGTAGCTTCGTAATTATTTGAGATATATGAATGGGATTTTTGTCACTAGGCATATTTTTTTCCCTTCTTTCTTTTGGAGTAATAATAATTTTCGAGTCAACGCCCGTATTGAAATACACCAAAATGGATGCTATTCAGCATATACCACCAGCAATACATGCTAAAGGCGCTGGATTATTAATAGAATAGAATATAATTATATATTCAGGTCAAATACCCATATCATTATTAGTCACATTTGTGCTTATTCTTATGTTCGTTTTATGTCTAGGCAATTATTACACTTTATATACTGGAAAACTAAATTGTGAACTTTTTAGTTACATGATCGATTGTTCTCAAAGCAAAGGGTCCGAATGGCATCCAAACTCGGATGTGTGGTTAGAAATCCAAATTACCTTCGCCATTCCAATCGAAACAATTCTATTGTACCCCTACACTACTAGAAGTGGCACTGAAAATTATTATTTTTTTTTTTTTTTTTTTTTTTTTAATGATATAGGAGGCAAACGAGCAGTCGAATCACCTGATGGTAAGCGATAATCGACGCCCATGGACACTTACAACACCAGAAGAGTTGTAGGTGCGTTGCCGGCCTTTAAGATGGGAGTACGCTCTTTTCTTGAAGGCTTGAAGGTTATAACGGTCCGGAAATACCGCAGGCGACAGTTCATTCCAGAGTTTGGCTGTGCGAGGCAGAAAGTTTCGGGAGAAACGCACAATTGAGGACTGCCAACCATCTACGTGGTGAGAATGGAAAAGCTGTCGTGTAGGGCGATGGCGGAAGGAAGCGGCGGGGATTAATCCGAACAATTCATCGGAACACTCCCCATTGTACATGCGGTAGAAAATGCAAAGCGAGGCTACATCTCTACGCAGTGCTAAGGGATCAAGCCGATCGGAAACACGCTGGCAGCCGACAATTCGAATTGCATGCGTTCTGCCTACCCCTATTGAGAATGCAGGCATAGGTTTATCAGTGTATATATGATTGGTGAGCCAACCAGTGGTGGGCCAAATGGGTCGTGGGTGGGCCGAAAACGGAGATGGTGGGATGACCTGCGAGCCTAAGATACCATTACCATTTATAAACAAGTTTCTGTCAATTTTTTTGGTACAAGCTTTTATCGCCGACTGTACTTTTCTGTATACCATCATCAACTACTCATTGAGACGATTCTAACGAGCCCAAACTCAACGGGGCTACGTCGATTAAGTACTGAATTCCCATGGCTGCCTTCTGTCTCCATCATCAGATCAGCGCGATGGTACCATAATATTGAATTGTCATCCAAACTACACTTATACACAAAATTTCAGCACAATCGGTCACCGGGAAGTGGGTCAAATTTAACTTGCAATATTTGATTACAGACAGACAGACAGGTGAAACTAAATAAAAGCTTGTAAAATAGCAACCATTTCCTAAGATGGGCCTACGCCCTGGACGCATTTAGTAATGATATTGCTCAGAACCGAGACGAGTGGCATTCGAGAGGGGAGGTCCAACAGCAGGCGTTTTCATTTCATTTTTGGTATAAGCTTTTATTGCCGACTGTACTTTTCTGTATTGGCATACCATCAACTACTCATTCAGACGATTCCAACGAGCCCAAACTCGATGGAGTTATGTGGTTTTATTACGGAGTTCCTATGGCCACCTTCCAGCTCCATCATCAGATCAGCTCCACGTCATCATAATATTGCATTGTCACGCGATTTGCATATTCGTGCAAAATTTCAACTCAATCGGAAACTGGGAAGTGGATCAAATTTAACTTGCCAGATTTGATTATAGATAGACAACGGGCTAGGTGAAAGTAAAGCTGGCTGGCTGGTGAAAGCTTGTACTAGTAAAGAGAAGTTTGGTGCGCACTCACCGAACTCCTCGGGCACGACGTGCGGCGGCGGCGGCGGCGCGAGCTGCTGGAGCGAGTCCAGCGCCGCGTCCACGTGCGAGCAGGCGCGCCGGGCGCCCACCAGGCGCGCCACGGCGCCGCCCACCTGCCGACACCACTGCGGGTCACGCGGAGCGGCCGCTGGCACCGTGCACCGGGCACCGGGCACCGGGCACCGGGCACCGGGCACCGGGCACCGGGGACCGGGGACCGGGGACCGGGGACGGGACGGCAAGTGACACATTGCGTTAACCCTTCAATTCGCTGTAGTGTGTACACTCACACTGCCACACACTAACCCTATATAAGTTACCGTTCTATGTAACTTTAGACACAATATATCATAATCCCAACGTGAACTGTTGTATCATTACGCCCTTCCTTACTTCGCAATGTTCAGGATAATAAGGATAAAATACACTTATAACGGTCATTTCCATTTTTTTGCAGACAATTATTTTTATTGGATGTGTGGGGAGTAAGGGGAGATCGGAATACCACCTACGCCGGCCCTACTGTCAACCCCACCTGCACGCGCCTGATGGCGGCGGCGACTAACTGGTTGCCGTGGTGCTCCCTGCTAAAAAACCAAGGGACTCTGGCGACCGAGTAACGGCGGTATAACCATACACACCCGACGGAGTAACCTGTACGGAAGAAGCGTCAGAAAGCTTGGGGACCAGGCGGTATAACCATACACACCCGACGGAGTAACCTGTACGGAAGAGGCGTCAGAAAGCTTGGGGACCAGGCGGTATAACCATACACACCCGACGGAGTAACCTGCACGGAAGAGGCGTCAGAAAGCTTGGGGACCAGGCGGTATAACCATACACACCCGACGGGGTAACCTGTACGGAAAAGGCGTCAGAAAGCTTGGGGACCAAATACACCCTAAAAGTGCTGCTGCAGAAGACAATGGGAAACCACTGCACTAATATCCCACGAGTCATGAGTCACAGCAAAAATCGACCGTGACATGACCCCGACGACTGTCAAAAGTGCACGACTAAGAAGATTTTTTATTGTGTATGTCCCCAAACCTGACTGCAAACTCTGGATATTTTAAAGTGAAAAAAGTTCAAGTTGAAATTCGAATACTATGTTAACGATTTTAAAAACGCATTTGATCAGCTGGCCTTACTGGAGAACTTATTAAAAAAAACAAAATGAAATGCATTTGGAAACTTTAGAGCTTTCGCCATATTGCACGCTATGAATAATAAATAGACTAGAATTTACTATACATCTTAGAGCTATGTTCATTTGTTATCAACCATAAATATAATTTTAATTTCTGTTCAGATCAGCGTGACAATTTACGATCACAATATAAATACAACATATCACTGCCGGCGATCAGAAACTCAACCTATACAGGAGCACCTTTATCACCGCAATCAAAGTATTCAACCATCTACCCATTAGCCTAAAAATGTTGAGCGGACATCAATTTAAGCGCCACCTAAAGCAATGGTTGACACAAAATGTATTTTATGATTTAAAAGAATACTTTCAGTTTAAATAATGTCAGTCCTTGACCAGACTTGTAACTTTATTAATATTGTATGCCCGAAATGGGTTGCCATTGTTACTCACATACCTTTTATTAAGACCTAATTGTACATGGTTAACAATAAATGTTTTTCTTTCTTTCTTTCTTACTAGTTTAACGTGGTTGCTTATGAGGTAGTTGATTGGCACTTACTGCTCCCAAAGTTCCGGGACACCATTGTCTGGTGAGCGGAATAAACTAGATTATATATAAGTGTGTGTGGCTAGAACATTATGAATGGTAAAGGTCGCGGGAGTCCGCTCAATGTCGGTTGCGCAGGACCGATCACTGTGGCACTCTTTGGGGGAGGCCTATGTCCGGCAGTGGACGTCTTTCGGCTGATGTGATGATGATAATTACTCACGCTGTGCTCGACGGAGGTGCACACGTAGACCCACTTCTGGGGAGGCTGCGGGGTTACCTCGTCCCCTTCCGCGCCTACTGCTGTCTTTATCGAGTTGAACATTCCTGTCACCGTCCGCTGGAACAGTCTAACAGAGGAAACCTATAAATGTCATGTTTACACTGGTTGGACAGAAGATTTCGACTGTAACAATTTTGAATGGCGATTTTCGTGGTCAAAAGTATCCAATCGTTTACCAAATTCATCAATAAAGTCATATTATATAGACATATATACAGCATTAGAAATTTAACGTAATCTACATTTCATAGAAACAATTCATTCCAAAGTTAAATTGACTTTTTTTGTAAAAGTACAGGTTCATTTTCAAGTCAAATTGTTAACATTTATTAAATAAGTATTTATACTATTACTATTATCTATTATTCCATTTAATATTTTTAGTTTTCTGAACAAATCCTTCGCCAGGTGATCGTATGGTTTGTTTGACATAATACGTATGACACGTTTTTTAATTTCAAATGGTCTGTCTCGATCTGCTGCTGTACCCCAGAGGTCTATCATCATCATCATCATCATCATATCAGCCGAAAGACGTCCACTGCTGGACATAGGCCTCCCCCAAAGAGTGCCACAATGACCGGTCCTGCGCCACCCGCATCCAGCGGACTCCCGCGACCTTTACCAGGTCATCAGTCCATCTTGTGGGGGGCCTACCCACGCTGCGCCTTCCGGTACGTGGTCGCCACTCGAGAACCTTTCCGCCCCAACGGCCATCGGTTCTACGTGCAATGTGCCCCGCCCACTGCCACTTAAGTTTAGCGATTCGGAGGGCTATATCGGTTACCTTGGTTCTGCTGCGGATAGCCTCATTTCTGATGCGATCGCGCAGAGAAACTCCCAACATAGCCCTCTCCATTGCCCTTTGGGTGACTTTGAGCCTTCTTATGAGGCCCATAGTAAGCGACCACGTTTCCGTGCCATACGTCATCACTGGCAACACACACTGGTCAAAGACTCTCGTCTTGAGACACTGCGGAATATTGGACGAAAAGATGTGCCGTAGCCTCCCGAATGCTGCCCAGCCGAGTCGGATTCGACGATTGACCTCTTTCTCAAAGTTGGACCTGCCTAACTGAACAGTCTGTCCTAGGTATATATAATCGTCTACAACTTCGAGCGTAAAGTGTCCGATTGAAATGGGGGTTGGTACTACAGGGAGGTTTGACATGATCTTTGTCTTATCCATGTTCATCCTTAGACCAACTCCTTAGAGGTCTATAGTCTGAGTTAATATGGAGTAAAAATAGCCATAATATGCTGTCTCATAATACAGTGAAACCTGGATAAGGGGACTTCAAGAGACCGGTAAATTTGTGTCGCTTATAGAGGTATTCCACTTACCAGGTGTCTCAGATATCCAGGTATAAATAAATATCTGTCTCATTTACATAGGGTTCCATTAATACAGGTGAGATAAGAGGTTATTTCAGATAAAGAGGTGCCATTTTTTAATAAAAATAAACATTATAGGTACTAAACAAGTGGTAATCTTTAACATTAATCAAAATCAAGTTTGGTAGTAAATAGAAATAATCTAGCACGTTTTTATAAACAGTACAAAAATGCATACAGAATGCGTCAATTCAAATATCTGTCATTTTAGTTTGTCTCTTGGAAGCAACTTAAGGTCACAATCAGCCAAGTACGTAATTTGTGAGAAGACTAAGAATTAGTAAACAAAACGGAAATTTGACAGCAATAACGTCCAAGTTAGAGAGGTAATAAATTGACGTTATCTCAGTGTGAAATTAAAAGGGATTGGTTAAATAAAACAATTTCGCAAAAGTATTGCTTAAAATAAGGTCTCAGTAAAAGAGGTAAAATACAGTCGCCGTCTCAATTATAGAGGTAATTATGACTATACAATCGAAAGCACTAATCCCACATATAGAGATTGGTTTTGTTCCACTAACAGAGGTAATTCAGTGCTAAAGTGTCGGGACCACAGCATGAGTCCCAGCTGTGGAGGTTTCTTACTTATCCAGGTCCCATTTAATCAAGTTTCACTGTAGTTTAAATGGTTCTTTAAACTAAAGTTCGCCCGTATTTCTCGTGGGGTCTTTGGATCATTGAAATCGGAAGTGGTTCCGAAGATTACCCTCTACATGAAAACGTACATAGACATTTTGTTTATACTATTAAGCATGTGCTTACTTGTCCAGCCTGCTAGAAGGCCCCGATGGTGAATTCCTCTCTAACTGCATGTCATACTCGTCTGGAACAAAATGATTAAACATTAAAACGCTTTCGGTTTGTTTCAATTCATAGTAGTATCTTGTTCCACTTATAATTACGAAAATTGGCTTTTCGTGGCTTTTTAAAAATTTTCTTCGTTGCTGAATATGAAAGGAAAAGATAACAAAAAGACGTCATAAAACTGACCGAAACGAGGCACGTGTTCTGGGGTAGCTACTGTTGGTTCTGTTCATCATCGTCATATCAGCCCGCAGGTGGCACAGGACCGGTCACTTTGGCACTCTTTGGGGGAGGCCTATGTCCAGCAGTGGACGTCTTTTGGTTTGTTCTATTGTTTATGCGTAAATTTTTTACAACCAACAACAATATGGGTGTAGACTCATGCTACACCCCTATTTCACGTGTGATTCTAAATAGATAGTAAACCATCAAATTCTTAATAAAGTATAAATTATAATTGAAATGCATTTTTTTATTGTCCAATAGTATCCCACCCGCTACCAATAGAATCCGTAGTTACCAGCGAGCGTGGCGGTGTCGACGGGCCGCGAGGAGTTGTACCGCTGCGTGCGCCCGCGCGTCTCCTCCGCGCCTTCCCACAACACTTCCTCCACGCTGCACACAAACAGACACACACGCTAACATTATTAAGCTAATATACAAAGCACATGAAACTTATTGTACTAGTGCCACTTTTAGGTTTACCATCATTTAATAAATTATCATTTTATAAACACGCAAGAACACACGCAATGGTAGGTAGCGATGGTTGACTGGTGATGTCTCCTAATGAAGCTGTGTTGCACCGGGTTTAATGAATGAATACTTTTTTATTTCAGGCAACAAACCTACATACCTATTACAATAGTAATAATAATGTAAAAAAAATATATACAATGAAATATGATAAAATCCTTGACTAATACAATTATTTGCGATTCGTGTGCCGATACGTAGATAACCAATGCAGACTCGGCAACGCGCAAGTAACACCCTTGGAGATGCAAGCGTCTATAGGCTACGATAACCACTTACCATCAGGTGGGCCGTACGCTTGTTTGCCACTGACGTGGTATTCAAAAAAAAACAATGCAGGAAAATATTGTTCTCGACCGTATTTTCATTATTAAAAATGCGTATTTTGTTACACTTTATTAGAAATGCGTATTCGTTAACCTCAGCGCTAAGTAGTAATGATGGATCATGGTAATGACAGGCGACTGGTAATGATTGATGACGGGTAATGTCTGATAATCACGCTTTGCTCACCGCTCCGGATGATGCTCGGTGCGCTGTGGTAATAATGGTCTCATGGTGACAGACGACTGGTAATGATGAATGGAATAACATCTGGTAATGACGCTGCATTGCTCACCGCTCCGGATTAACCACAGCGCGCTGTAGTATTGATGGGTGCATAGTGACAGACGACTGGTAATGATGGTTGTCTGGTAATGACACTGCATTGCTCACCGCTCCGGGTTAACCCAGTGCGCTGTAGTAACAATGGGTGCATGGTGACAGATGACTAGTAATGATGGATGGCCGGTCATGTCTTTCGATTGCGTCTTACCCAATGGATGGCTAAAGGATCAGCAGAACACTGCGCTACTAGCAGGCAGGTAATGACTCACCGCTCCGGGTTGGCCTGGGCGTTTTGCAGCAGCGAGCGCAGCTTGGCGATGCTGGTGGAGAGATCAGCCGGCTCGTCGTACTCGGGCTCCGGAGACTCCGCCGGCAGGGGCGAGAGCGGGATCGGCCGGGGTAGGGACGGCTGTCAGGAAATATGCGGACCGTTGGAGGGTAGTTTATAACATTAACGAGGTGAATCTGTTGCCATGGTTACGTTTCCTGGGTTCAAAACAAACAATAACGTCATGACTTAAATATACCAAGCCTAGGGCTTTGTAGTCATGATTTTAAGCACCTAATTTTTTATGAGTTATGTATTAATTTGGCACTTTTTTGTAGATAAAGAAAATCGTGAGTCTTGTTTGCGTCTTGTAAAGCGAAAAATAATATCGGCAGAATAGTGCCAGCAAAAGCATCAAAATGTGTTGGCAGACTGTTTAAGGGGATGCCTTGATACGAGTCGAACACGCCCCCTAGACAAAGACACGCTTATGCCTTCCGGGCACGAGAAAAAGAGATGTAACACTCTTCGGGAATGGCTTTTTTGGACAAATTTCGATAAATACTTAACTTAGAGAGAAGTTTTATTTAAATTTCATAAAGTGAGATTTTAGATGAGATAAAATACTATAGTATTAACTTGATTGTGTCGTAAAATAATGTATCGTTTGAGTAGGCTGAGTAAAAAAAGGAAAATTCTGAACCTGATTTTTTTTCTATCGAGGAAATTTTAAGCAATCATGTATCGGTAAAATCAGAAAAACAATCATATAGTCAAGAATCATATATCTGAAAATCAGACCTTCTTGTTTCTTAATCTAGTCAGAACGGCGTTTCAAAGCACGCGATAATTTCTAATGCACCGCCTTAACTCGGTCCTCGCTTGCACGGCGCGCGGCAGTATCCGGTTATGACGATGCGGGCGCCGGGCTTTGCCTCCTCACGGCGCCCGCGCCCCGTTATCGTCATACCCCTGCACCCGCGCGCCGCGCCGGCGAGGAATGAGTTAAACGGTCTGCCGATATCTTAAAAAATACAATTTCATGTTCTAACCACTTCTCTAAGAGACTATCATGTTTTCTCTGTACATTCTATAAATATTTATGTGGGGACAATCTTACACGAATCGACCTAGTCCCAAACTAAGCAAAGCTTGTTCTATGGACACTAGACGACGATAAACATACTTATATAGATAAATAAATACTTAAATACATAGAACACACCCTTGACTCGGGAACAAATATACGTGCTCATCACACAAATAAATGCCCTTACCGGGACTCGAACGCGGGACCTCCGGCTTCGTAGGCAGGGGTCACTACCAACTAGTCTACGGAGGTGGTCAGATGTAGGATGCATAGCTACTTTGCGACTGTACAATCTTAAGTTTGTCCGCGTAGACGCCTAGAGACGAAAAGAGAGGGGTATAGTTACCCGGCTACTCACCACACTGTCTTGCGACGCGATGCGGTTCTGCTTCACCAGGTGGGGCGCAGCCATTGCGCCGTTGTCTTCTGCGTTCAATAAATATTAAATAAATAAATAAATAAATAAATATTAGGGGACAATCTTACACAAATCGACCTAGTCCCAAACTAAGCAAAGCTTGTACTATGGGTACTAGACGACGATATAAATACTTATATAGATAAATAAATACTTAAATACATAGAAAACATCCATGACTCAGGAACAAATATTCATGCTCATCACACAAATAAATGCCCTTACCGGGATTCGAACCCAGGACCTCTTGCTTCGTAGGCAGGGTCACTACCAACTAGGCTAAAGCGGTCGTCAAATTAGGGGACAATCTTATACAAATCGAAAAACTAGTGCCTACGCCAAATCTTAAAATATTCAAAGCAGACCCCGAGCTCCTTTAAGGGCAGAACCGGGAGCAACGCTGGAAGGATGACGATGAATTTTATACAAATCGAACTGTATAGCCTCAAACTTGGGTTTATTGTTGTTAGGTATATTTTATGTCCACTAAGCAATAACCTACTTTCTACTGAATTACTAACACACAAATACCTAAAACACAGGTAAATACATAGTTTAGGTATCAATGTGGTTATTAGAGATTTTTATAGTTTTATTATTTATTTCTTTATCAATGTTTTATTCATTAAATATTATGTGTTGTTGACTAGATAAGATCTTTATTAATATGTATAATGATAGTTTGCAAGTTTATGTTTAAAACAAGTTACATTGAACCTTGTTTCGCCTGAAACACAGGGACTCCTAGTGTAGGCTCTTATTGTGACCCTTAATATCAAATTTTAGCATAGGTATAGTCATGTCTCTAAAATAAGTTTTCAATAAATGATTCTCTTATTCTTATATTCGAACCTCGGTTCGAACCCAGGACCGTCAGCTTCGTACTAGGCTTACTGCTTCGTACTAGGCGTACTGCTTCGTACTAGGCGTACTGCTTCGTACTAGGAGTATTGATTCGTGCTAGGCGTACTGCTTCGTACTAGGCGTACTGCTTCGTACTAGGCGTACTGCTTAGTGCTAGGCGTACTGCTTCGTACTAGGCGTACTGCTTCGTACTAGGCGTATTGCTTCGTACTCTCTCCATGGGAGTCGTTATATCATAGAGTTGATTAATGGACCAACCTCTCTGGATAACGCCTCTGAGGGGCTACCGCGAAACGAAAACGAACTTCGTTCGTGTATCTCCGTCTCTGTCACACTTGCTAGTTCGAGTGACAGAGAAGGAGATACACGAACGAAGTTCGTTTTCGTTTCGCGGTAGCCCCTCTGGAGAGTAGTTACTCTCAGTCCTAGCCCTCAAGTGCCCGGCAACCACATTTAGCAACAAGCTGACTGACACTTAAGAGTTTATTAACACTTTCACTGCCGTGGTTCTCTGTTCATAACATGTTTTCGTTACAAAGCGGAAAGAAGCTAACCCTTTTCTGTTACGTAGAGAACTTTTTACTGAACTCACCTCTCTGTATATCGGAGGAAATAATCGTTTCTCTCTGCTCTATGGGTATTGGGGGACTCCTCCCGGCCTCCGGAGGGGAGTTCCCCTCACTCCTGTCCTTTAGGTGCGACGGAGACTTGTCCTGAAAACAGTACCTTCTATACAAATAAAGATAAAATACTACAACAGAGGAAGTTGACAAAACAACGCCTTCCGGTACGTGGTCGCCACTCGAGAATCTTTCCGCCCCAACGGCTATTGGTTCTTGGTGTTTTCGAAATTGAAATATAAATATTTTACTTTAAAAACAGGCTCGCGAGTTATAGTATAGTCAGCGTCATATAGTTAGTAGCAGCCAGAGTAGCCAAATATTTCGTAACACACCCTTATTCTTACAGTAATAAAGACGTGTACCGAAATATTTGGCTGCCTTGGCTGCTACTAACTATATGACGCTGACTGTTCAGTCGATATTGTCCAACCTCTAAATCCCGGGGAGTTTGATGTGGTACGAATATTCGTTGGAAGCCCTGTTTTCGTCTCTCAAAAGTCCCGGGGTCAGGATCTCGTAGACCGGCCGCTATCTTGGAAAATGTACTGCATTGGTAAGAAATTCAGGTTTTGTTCGAAAACTACGTTCTCTATGAAAACATAGCCTAGAGTAACATTCAAGCTGAATAAATTCTGCACAAGCCTGTAGTACACAGCCTTGTTCAGAAAACGTGTCTTCGTGTAGAAAAATGCATCCACATGTGAGATTTTCCCTCAATGTCCTTCCATGGAAGATTATCCGAATTCGAAGATCGGGAGAGTTTCAAATCCATTTTGATTTACACAATAGGATATGAACTACATTAATCATTTTACCCAACTGCGGCTAAACCCAAAATAATGGTAATGGATTAAATTGTTCGTTAAGTATTGATAGTTTGCTGCCACCTCGGTCAAGGTGCTTGATGAATTCCAACAAATGAGCTGGTGTTAGATGTCTCTTAATGCAGACAATGTGCTGGCGCATATCCAGTTAAAAAGAAAACAACATGGCGGGTGTGAATGGACACCAAATCTGAAATCATAACTTTGATTCTAGCATTTCAATTATCGGGCGGATTTCAATAAACATGTCATCAGTAGATGGGTAGGTAACACGCCACGCCTGTGATATATAGTATACATTTAATATTATTATTATAAATATTATAGCCCTCCGAATCGCTAAACTTAAGTGGCAGTGAGCGGGGCACATTGCATGTAGAACCGATGACCGTTGGGACGGAAAGACGAAGAAAACTAATAATATTCGGACTAATGTACATCTGCGTAATCAAACTATGCAAACCTAGAATCTGCCATAACAGTTTATGCGCAAAGTCAAGTATGGCTACTTAGAGTATGCCATAAAAAAAATATTACTAAAAAGAGTACTTAATAAATAAAACCTTGTTATTCACATTTTTATATTTTATTATATTTTTGGTCACTCTAACCTAACCGATTTTCCTGTTATGATGTGTTTATTTTTGTGAAAGTCACAGTTCAAATCTAACCTAACCTACTTGTCTGGTAGCAGTTCGTTTTTGTTATAGTCGTAGTTCTAACCTACTTTTCTGACAGCAGCTCGTTTTTGTTCTGGTCCTAGTTCTAACCTAACCTACTTTTCTGGTAGCAATTCAATTGTGTTCTAACCTAACCTAACCTAGTGATCTGTTCGCACATTGGCTTTCTGCATTCGACATAAAATGATTGTGCTAAACATTTAAGTATGCCAAGTAAGTTTCGGACAATCGATAATATGCCGAATATAAATTATGCTAAAAAAATGTTCGTAAATATAATCGTTCTTAGCAATAGTATGCGAATTCGATTTCGGACGATCACATTTTCGGAATGTTAGAAATTATAACAAATAAAGTTTCTGTTCCGCCTCATTAACATTCGTCGAAAACCGAATAGGTATGCCTACTCAGTTATGCTAAAAGCGTTTCAGACAATTAAAGGTAGGTATGCCAAATACAACCCGCTTACAGAGTCGTGTCTATAGTGTCATTCATTAGCGTTAGTTCAACAATGAAAATGCTTTTGGCTATGCAAACTTCAAGATCTATTTGGTATGTTTCTGTCATCTGTACGTTTTTCCAAAAAAAAAACAATTTCTAACCTGTGAGTCATCGCTCAATCCAGTGAACCGCAGCCCTTTCTTTAGCCCAGCAATCCCGAAGTCCAGTAGCCCCTCCATCATCCCAGCGGCCTCGTCCTGCGGCAATTGCCACCTTATTATCTATCATTACGGTTGAATTTACAATAAAAACTTGACTGAAATTACTGCGCGTAAATTAGAGCGCGTGGTTCAAGGACAAATTAGAGCGCGTGGTTCAAGGACGTGTTCTTCGAACGCTTAAGATTTACTTTACAATCACGTGGCAAGCCACTTCTTATGTACAAGGCGGTCAATGAAAGGACCAATATTTAAGGTTAATTTCATATTCATGTTCATTTTACTTCGTAATAATCATACCTTGCCATTAATTACGCTAAAAATATTAATAGAGCGGTTTTCGATTTTTCATACTAGAAACTTTGTCAATTGTCTGTCAATCGGATTAACACATTGACTTAGAATTTTGATACTCTTCTTCTTTAAAAAAAATGACTTCCGTCTAAGTTAAGATGATTTCGCCATGTCAAGTTTGCTTATAAAGCGACGTTGTTTTTATGGTCAGTCGTCAATGATGCAATCAGCGTCAGAAGCTCCGCTTAAGAAGCAAGGCGTCCGTCCACCGCTGACCGTATCCCCGACGAAAGACCTTGGTACTCATATATCGATCAATTCAATAAAAATACCGTAAGCTATCTTGATCCCTATGACAGCTGTCATCTCCGTAATATTTATAACCTTAAAACGTAAAATTGGTACCGAGATGACAGCTGTCATAGAGGTCAAGATTCGCCGCGATACGTACAAGTTTTTTTTTATAATACTGTATTTGACTGATGGTCAAATCAGCAACTTTTTATGAAACAGCAAAAGCGTTCTGCTAGCATGAAGTCTGTACGAAAATACAGAATAGTGAAATCACAATTTGGTAACGTAAAAACCGCGTCCCTTTTTGAACATTATGTATTTAAAATCATCTTAGTGCTTTTTCTTGGTATGTAAATATAATTTATATGTACTTTTGTCAAATGTGTTAATACATAACTTTGAATCGCTAATCAATCTAACAACACATATCTTCGCAATGGCGTGCAACATCTGCTTTTATCGAGACTTAGTATTTATGACAGCGGCCATCTTAACCTTTTCACCGCCCGACGGCGAAGCAATACGCTGTGCCACTGACGCCACGGGGGTAAAATTAAAATGGGTAAAGAAATAACGCCACCATAAAAATGGGCTGTTTTTCAATAGGTATTCATGAAAAAATGTTTGTCGGCCAGCGCCGACTGTGGCGTCGTAGTCACGATTTTGCGTTGTCGGCTATGGCCGACTGTGGCGGTGAAAGGGTTAATATTACGTTTGCATTTGGGTGTTCGAGACAGAACCCACGGAATCGGCTATGAGCATGGCGTGGCGGTTCAAATCATCCAAATGTTGGATTTTGTTAGCATTTTCAACCACTCTTTTATAGGCTAACTGAGCGATTCGTCTATTTCGAACGCCATTTCCCACTAAACGATTATTTTCATGATACATACTCGAATAAATAAGTTAGCATTATTAATGAAAAATCTTTTTCGAAATTATGAGATTCGGAAAAAATATGCTTTTGGAGAAACGACTCTTCGGAATGATGTAGAAGACCATGTTGTACCTACTTAACATTTTTTTTCGAGAGTTTCCAAATTCAAAATTCAAAATTCAAGTATTCAGAAGCCATCTGTCATAGGCACCGAGCATCGATACAAATATTATTTGTCAACTACCTAAACTCCATGCAACTCATGCCAACAGTCGTATGACGTTCAGGGGGCATCCAAAACATTCAAGGACTCAACCTGCATGGTTAGCACAAGACGGCACACGAGTTCTCTCGCACTACTCTTCTCTCTTTCTCATTAGAAAACTTAGGAAGGGACGGATAGTGCGAGAGAGCTCTCGCGCCGTCTTGTGCTAACCGAGCCAGGGAAGTATGAAGGTTGCCATTTATCACTTATCGCCAGTGAAAGAAAAAAATCCATTTCCTCCTCCTCCTCCGCTTCTTACAAATTTCTACCCAAACACGCGCCCAAAACCCGGTATGCGCATGTTCGAACTAAACCGCCCGGCACCGCTTTGACACCCCCATCCCCGCATAATGGCAACGGCACCCATTCTGCGGGGGCCATTTTGCGGCGTTACTTAGACTTCTATGGTTTTTTCGTTCGCTGCTTATCGCTGTGATCTGTCACACGTCAGACACGTTTCATCACGTTCAGGTCCAGTGAGAGACGGATGTCTTGTCGACAGCGATAAGTGATAAAATGGCAATCATCACCAGTGCTGGGATTGCGGAAAGATATCCCATCCACTATTACAGTCAGCATCGTACAGTTAGCAGCAGCCAAAGTAGCCAAATATATCGTATCACATGCTTACTCTTACAGTATAGAATCCACCTACTACTTAATTTTGCTATTCTTTTCTCCACTACCGAAAGGTTGTCTGGAAAAGACCGCCTGCCGTTTTACGTCACTTTGGGCGGTAAGTCAGGTTTACCGCCCAAGGGCGCAGCGGCAACTCTCACTTCACACCCAGGGGAAGACGTAAAATTGTGTAAGGACCACGGGCGGTAATGTACTATTACCTCTACTGTCTCCCTGTATCTTTGTGTTTTCTTTTATAACTGCTTTATCTGAGTGAGCTGCGCAGTAAAGAGTATTTGTATTCTATTGTAAAGACATGTACCGAACTATTTGTCGATTTTGGCTGCTACTAACTATATGATGTCAACTACACAAATATTGAGTGTTTACCCACAGCAACCTAAATGGTTTAGACGCACATACAAAATTGATCAATCTAGGATGCAGTACGCATTGATATAGGAATACCCTAATGCCCTTATTCACGTTAATAAAACCTTTTTTTAACTAAAATGCCGTTATCATTCGTTTACGCACACCTGGCTATAAAGTAGCAGTTACCGCCCTATGACCAGGAGGAGACGTAAATATTTTTATCTACGCACATACCATGAGTGCTCTAAAATGCGTTCAGAAACCGTAGGAAATGACAAGCATTATTACAACCAATTTTACTATGACAACTTTCTTGTCTGTGTTAAAGTTATTACAGTATCGATTTTTGTAAGGTTATGAGTTTGACAGCTGTCCCAAATTTAAACTTGATACTCATCCATAGATATTAAAACAGTTATCGATACGAAACATCAACTCAGTATGTTTTTTTATATATAAACCGCACAACATTTGATCTCGAGTGACATGAGAAAAAGACATTCGTCTTGACGGAGGATCGAATTGCCGCCACTACTATTGCCATTTGTTTGTTGTTTTTTTGCTGTTACGAAAATTGAATTGTGAACCCATCTTAGAGTACTTATTATTAGTGTAGATAAAGTAGTGTATGCAACTGTACATAATTAGGCCTTAAAACACTCGTTTGGTACTATTATGAAACTCGCTGACGCTCGTTTCATAGAACCACAGTCGTGTTTTAAGCCCTCTCATTATTTATCAGTTGCATTAACTACTATTACGTCATATCTGGCCATAAACTAGCAAATATCGCACGCGCGCGTGCGGAAAGTCCCGCTTCCTGGCCAGTAATAAAGAAAGCCTCCGATCGCATATTTATCGCCCTTGCTTGGACGTCAAATAACTGCGATCTGGGACATTCCTTGTTTCACCGCACTAGTAGAGTAATGTAAAAATTACATTGTCTATCCCTTTAAATTTGGTGTTTGCAAGAAAGGGACAGAACACATTTTAGTTAACAGAGGTTCGTTAAGATTTATGAATAGGGCAGTTAATCTCAGTTCATGGCAATACCCTTATAAAAAGAACTACAGTTGTAGCATACGTAAACAAAAGGTGTTAATTTTATTGCACCTTATTTATTTGTGACTGTACTAATACAAGTGTGTTGCCTCATGCTTAGAGGATTAGAGTACAGTCAGCAGCACAAAATTATACTAAAATTATTCGCACACGACATCACAGTAAAAAAGTCAACGAACATTTAGATCATTTTGAATATTTTTTCACATGTACATAAGTAGAGATAAATTTACTGCGGCTAACTGTACTGTCAAGTATGTGCTAGTTTACGCCGAAAAGCATGTGAAAGTCGTATGTACATAGGATACAACGATCAAGTCTTTTTGGCTGTAGCCTAGAGAAAAATAAAGAGATCGGAATATCGGATAATCCGTTCACGTCATCATGTCCATTAGTTTTAAAGAATCAAATAAGCCCGTAAGCTCTATCTTATAAAGACTGTTTAAACTTTTGACTGTAATTTACGCCAAATTATTATTTTATGCGGAAACAAAGTTTAACTTACATGCGACATTCATACTAATATTATAAATTTGAAAGTGTGTCTGTCAGTCTGTCTGTCTGTTACCTCTTCACGCTTAACCCGCTAAACCGATTTAAATGAAATTTGGTATAGAGATAGTTGCGAGTCCCGAAGACAAACAAACAAGGGATAGTTTTTATCCCGGAAATCATCCCCTAAGGGGGTGAAATGAGGGGTAAAATTTGTAAGGAGCTACGATATAAACGAGTTCCACGCGGACGAAGGCGCGGACAGAAGCTAGTACTCTATATGAAATATCCGATTTCGGATGTTTTTCAATCAATATTAGTGGATGTCTTCAAATCTGCAAACGTTTAATTCCTTTTTGTATGTAAACAAGTATTTCAAAAATGTACTTAGAAATATGTTTTCTTAATATTTAAGCCTACGGGCCTGCTGGTGCTTCCACCGTCAGTATGAAAGCTCCCGATTAAACCAAAGTTACTTTTGTATAATATTTCCGATAAACCGATCTCAAAGCATAGAGAAGCGACAGATCGTGCCGGACTAACGTTGGGCTTGACATCTAAACGTATGGGGACCTGCAGGTCTCCTATCTTGGTCTTCGCGGAGTGGACGGTCGTCTGGATCTCCTTGAGCAGTTCCACCGGCTTTGGACTGTGCTCCTTCTTCACGGGACTGCCCTTTGGAGGGCTGTCGGGCTCTAGGTCTAAGGTTTCTTCTTCATCTGGAAAATAAGCCAGTGAAAAAAGTCGTAAAGGCGAGTGAACATGGGATGGACCTACCTTTGGAAGTATCTACTGCCAATAAACCATCTTCGCAATGCATTGGTTTATTTGCAATATTTCAGTCAAAGTTACTGCCTGCATTTTTTTCTAGCAGCAATGAATTCTCTAATCAATATAGGGTAAGCAACGCGTTTGTGATTTTACTAGATAGTGTCGATAGGTTTACCGTAGTGTCTGCTTACCATCAGGCAGACCGTATGCTTGTTAGCAACCGTCGTAGAATAAAAATAAAACAAAGATTTCAACATCGTCCGACTACAAGGTTTCAGTTATCATAGATATACATTTTAACTTATAAAAGTTCCTGCGTGGTCCATTTGCAGAATAAATATTTTGATTTCATTTCGAGCTGGCTTACCGAACTGCGGCAGGTCACATGGATAGGTTAGGCCAGGTTGGGGTGCGGGGGGGGTGAATACGTCCTGGTATGTGACGCAGGGCTATCGATTCGCCTCCCCAAGTCTGCTCATACACGTCCCCGTCGCCTCAGGCACTGCCGACGTACAGACCTGAGGCGAACCCACCAGCGCGTGGGTCGTGCACCCTGGAAATGTCGAAGATCGAGAACGGGCGTCACACTATTTACCACCTACCCCGGATCTGAGACAGCAAAGTATGAGAGACGATACCTGGACCGGCACTCCCGCCCTACAGGTACTCCCAACCCTACATCCTGTCACTCCAAACATCCCATCCCTCCACCATCACCATCCTTTCACACTCCTTTGGTCCCCACCCACACCCTTTCCCGGAGGAGACAACCTCAACCCCAAAAACCCCAATCTACAGGTGTGACCTACCGTGCCGAGAGATGCGTGACTGAGGGGGAGCTCAGTCGCTAACGGTGGACCCTCGATACCGGGCAACCTCGAGGAGAACCTTTGCCTTATTCCAGCAAGCGGGGCTCTGCTGGAACGGACCCAATTTCCCTAGCTTCTCGTGGGATTCACATGGAAGAACAAAATAAAAAAATTGAAGGTACCCTGGAAGACCTATGCCAGGAACTACTGCCTCTGACAGTATGCGCGGACCAAACCGCCCAAATGTCAGAGCAAGCAATGGAGGTGGTGGATAGCGCCGACACGGTGGAAAAGGACGTTGAACGACCTAACCCACCAACGGAGAATCCACTCACCGACAAGCCTCACAAGAAATTGGGAGGCTCCACGCGAGGCCGCTACAAAGCTCTAGTGGGACTGGGACTGAAGCACGAAGAGGCTTTAAAACTGTCCGTAAAGAGCTTTGCGGAGCTCAAAAAGATGGGCTACAAGTTTGGGGGCTCACAATCCAAACCCGGGCAAAAGCCGGTCAAACGGCTCCGCTCGGAGGAGGAATCACCGCAGGGTAACCTACCCAAAAACCCGAGGGTGAGTGAAACCCCCCCAACCCAACCCATAACCCAACCCCAACAAGCGCAGGCCTACAGCGAGGTCCTGAGCCAAATCAGGGTCGGGATCAAGGACTCCAGTCCGATGTCGGACACTCAACTGGAGTCTCTCTGCTACACCATCCTGCAGAAGATCTCGACTCTGAAGATGGCCGAAGGACCTAAATTCGTAGGTTACGCGCACAAGCCAGGCTGGTTGCTCATCACGTGCGAGGACCAGCGGTCCAAAGCCTGGCTTGAAGAGACGACACCATCCCTCAAGCCATGGCCAGAAGCCAACCTCAGGGTCATACCCGAAAACGAGCTTCCAAAGCCTAACATAGGGATGGTGTTCATCCCTGACCTACGCGACTCCGACGTGAAAATGTCACTGTCGCTACTTTGTGCACAGAACTTCGGGCTGTACACAAAGTATTGGAAGATTCTCCACACAAAGGTCGAGAAAGGCGGGGTCATGCTGACCGTAGCCCTAGACGACCAGTCAGTGGAGAATCTCCGAAAGATGGACCTAAAGGCAAGCCTAGGCTTCCGTAAGGTCCAGTTTCGGCTAAAGGGTACACCAAAGACCCAACAGCCGGAACTCAACACATCCCCAACCCCACCACCGCAAAACCCGTCAACGTCGAGGGACCCCAACCACACACCCGCCCGAAAGGTCCTTCCGGGACCTAAACGGGCAGTCCCTCCCAACCCTGCATCCCATCCTACAGCGGGTACATCGGGAACACGGCGGTTTCCCACCAACAGGGGGGACAATAGGGGCTCCAACCGCTCCAGGGGTAGAGGAAGAGGGGGCCGGCAGGGGCAGGCCCACTCCCAGCGCCGGGGCCAATAAAGACGCAGCACACGGGGGGGTGACGTTTCTGCAGGCCAACCTACACCATGCCATCGCGGCCACAGCGGTCGTAGAAAAACTTTTCGGCGAAAATGGCCTAAACATCGCCCTCATACAAGAACCATGGATCAACACCAAAACCATGGGAACAGGACTTAACAAAGCAGGTAAGGTATTAATACACGAAAAAGGATCCAAACCAAGGGCCTGCATCGTGTTTAACAAAAGTATGAATTTCTTGCCTGTTACAGAACTATGCAGCGATGATCTTGTTGCTGCGTATGTTGATCTCAAAGGAAAGGGCTCACAAAAGGTGTTGATTTGTTCCGCCTACCTGCCCGGAGAGAAACATGACCCCACAGAAGAACTGGCTAAAGTTGTAGAGTACGCTGAAGCACAAAAGGCAGAACTGATTGTGGGCTGCGACGCAAACGCTCATCACACCATCTGGGGGAGCACCGGCATCAACAAAAGGGGTGAGTTACTCTCAGAATTTATTTTTACCAACTGTCTACACCTGTTAAATAGGGGCAACACGCCAACCTTCGTGACCAGGGCAAGACAAGAAGTATTAGACATAACTTTTGCAACTGAAAAGGCAGCAAACTGCCTAAGTAACTGGCACGTTAGTTGCGAGAACTCAATGTCGGACCACAAACATATTATATTTAGTGTAAAGGGCCCGTTAGATATGGAACCACAAACACGAAGAAATCCAAAAGAAACTTCCTGGGAAGCCTACAAGGCTCACCTGGAGGACCATCTAAAGGATATCCCAAAATATGTCAAAAATCCAGATTCCCTCAATATAGCAGTAAACCAACTCTCCAAAGGTATCTATAAGGCCTACGAACTGAGCTGCCCATTGCGAGAATCAAACACACATTACACAACGACATGGTGGAACAAAAGGCTGGAAAAGCTCCGTGTGTCCACCCGTCGCATATTCAATCACTCAACCAGACCAAACGAGTGGGAAAGGTACGGTAGAGCACTGACTGAATATAACAAACAGATCAGAAAAGCCAAAAGGAGGTCTTGGCGGAGGTTCTGTGAAGAGATCGCCCAAACACATAAAGGAGCGAGAATTCACAAAATCCTCTCCAAGACACCAACCAATTACCTAGGCCTACTTAAAAAGCCTAATGGCAGCTTTACGACCACGGAGGTGGAAACAATGGACTTGCTTAGAACCATCCACTTCCCAGGTTCGTACCCCACCAGTGATATTCAGCTATGCACCCAAAGGAGCACACAAGCCCGGAGGGCACACAACAACGACTGGAATTTGGCTGCAAATATCTTCAGACCAAACCAAGTTATATGGGCACTGAAAAAATTTGATCCATTTAAATCGGCGGGAGAAGATGGTATCTTTCCTGCATTACTACAGCAAGGACAAAACCTAATCACTCCGCACCTGGTAAGAATATTCCGAGCTAGCTTTGCTTGGAGGACCATACCAGAACAATGGACTAGAGTCAAGGTACGCTTCATACCAAAAGCAGGGAAAAAGGACTACTCACAGCCTAAATCCTTCAGACCAATTAGTCTATCGTCGTTCTTACTTAAAACGATGGAAAGAGTCATTGATCAGCACATTAGAGCGAAATATCTGGTAGCCAGACCACTGAGTCTGAGCCAACATGCTTACCAAAAGGGGAAATCTACGGAAACTGCACTACTTGATCTGGTCGACAAAGTGCAAAAAACCCTAGAGGACAAGCAAACAGCTCTATGTGCTTTCCTTGACATCGAGGGTGCCTTCGACAACACACCCACAGAAACTATCCTCAAGGGATTGGCATCAAAGGGCGTGGACGAAAGCACCATCAGATGGATCCAGAGCATGCTTTCAAATAGAATAGTCACTCTGACCCTCAATGCAATTGAGCATACATTCTACACCACAAGAGGATGTCCACAAGGAGGCGTACTATCCCCACTACTATGGACCCTAGCAGTGGACCAACTCCTGGCAACTATGAAGGACCTAGACTATGACACACAAGGATATGCCGACGACCTTGTAGTCATAATCAAAGGTCCGTGCCTCCACACAATCTCGAACTTAATGCAAGGAGCGCTTAACACCATAAATAAATGGTGCAAAGAGAATGACCTGTCCATCAATGCGAGCAAAACAGTACTAGTGCCCTTTACAAAAAAAAGGAAACTAGACAAGCTCGCCAAACTAAAACTGAATGGACAGGAAATAACATACTCAAATGAGGTCAAGTACCTAGGGGTTACCTTTGACCAAAGGCTAACTTGGAACGCTCATTTGAATAGCATAATACACAAAGCAAAAATGGCCATGTGGACTTGCTGTCGAATGGCAGGAGCAAGATGGGGTATAAGACCCAAAATTGCTTTGTGGCTTTACACAGCGGTAGTGAGGCCTGTAATCACATACGCCTCTGCAGTATGGTGTAACAAAGCCAACCAAAAGACAGCCATCACAAAGTTAAGCAGTCTACAGCGTACAGCTTGCTTAACAGCAACAGGAGCTTTATGCTCAACACCGGGGGCAGCCTTGGATGCACTGCTCGATCTAACGCCACTCCACCTGCATGTGCAAAAGGAGGCGAAGCAGTGCATCTATAGGATATGCACACTAACAAGGCCAAAATGGCGCTCCCAAGCGCTTACCAAACTAGAGGCCCTTGTCTTTGATAACAAAAAACTAAGCATGCCCACTGACGACACCTACGTGGAATGCAAATTCACCAAACTGTACACAGTGGAAATACCTCCGAGAGACAAATGGCTAAACGACCAAATGGACTTTAAGGAGGGAAGCCACGTGTGGTACACGGATGGATCAAAAAAGGGTGATGATGTTGGATGTGGTATCTACGGTGAGAGGCCGAAGCTCAAAGCTAGCGTCAGCATGGGGAAAGAGGCCTCAATCTATCAGGCTGAACTCTTCGCAATAAATAAATGCGTGGAGATCAATCTCGAGAGAAACCTAAGAAACCAATACATCTACATCAACTCAGACAGCCAAGCTGCTCTGCTGGCACTAGAATCCCTAGAGTCCTACTCTAAACTAGTCCAGAACTGTAAAAACAATTTAAACACCCTGGCCAATACCAACAAAGTCATACTTAGATGGGTACCAGGACATTCCGACATAGTTGGGAATGAAAAAGCAGATGAACTTGCAAGGAAGGGCGCGGACACAACCCTGGTCGGCCCAGAACCGTTCTGTGGTATCACAAAACGGAAAGCATATTCTCTGCTACACAACACAGAAAAATCAGAGGCAATAAAGCTGTGGAAGTTCGCCAAAGGACAAAAACATGCTAAAGCCTTGATTAAAGGATACAATAACAAACTGTCTAAAGAGCTACTGCAACTCAGAAGGCACAAAACCTGCGCAGTAACGAGAATTCTGACAGGACATTGCAAATTAAACAAGCACCTGTTTCAAATGGGTATGAAACAGGACGCAACTTGCAGGTTCTGCCAGGAGACGGAGGAAACAGCAATGCATATTCTCTGCTCCTGCGGACCACTCATGCACAAAAGAAGTATCTACCTAGGGCGGCACGTAGTGCACCCAGAAGAGGTACAACATATCACCGCCCAAAGAATCTGGAACTTCTTAGAGGCAACGGGACTAAACGGTGAAATATAAACAAAGGGCTGCCACAATAGATCACCTGCTGGTCGAAGCGGCATATAAAGGCCCACAATAACACAATAATAATAATAGGCCAGGTTAGGCACGCCGCGGTCCAGGCTCGCCAGCAAGTCCTGCCCCATGCTGATGCTCTGCAGGTCCATGTCCGAGTCCCAGGTCTTCACACTGCCTGTTGGAGACATGAACTTACTGAACCACAACAGCGGATCCTTGGCGGTGGTATCCGGCGGGCTGTGGTCGGGTTCGGGGTCGGGCCACAGCCGCCCGACCACGCCGCCGTCCAGGCTGGCCAGCAAGTCCTGCCCCATGCTGATGCTCTGCAGGTCCATGTCCGAGTCCCAGGTCTTCACACTGCCTGTTGGAGACATGAACTTACTGAACCACAACAGCGGATCCTTGGCGGTGGTATCCGGCGGGCTGTGGTCGGGTTCGGGGTCGGGCCACAGCCGCCCGACCACGCCGCCGTCCAGGCTGGCCAGCAAGTCCTGCCCCATGCTGATGCTCTGCAGGTCCATGTCCGAGTCCCAGGTCTTCACACTGCCTGTTGGAGACATGAACTTACTGAACCACAACAGCGGATCCTTGGCGGTGGTATCCGGCGGGCTGTGGTCGGGTTCGGGGTCGGGCCACAGCCGCCCGACCACGCCGCCGTCCAGGCTGGCCAGCAAGTCCTGCCCCATGCTGATGCTCTGCAGGTCCATGTCCGAGTCCCAGGTCTTCACACTGCCTGTTGGAGACATGAACTTACTGAACCACAACAGCGGATCCTTGGCGGTGGTATCCGGCGGGCTGTGGTCGGGTTCGGGGTCGGGCCACAGCCGCCCGACCACGCCGCCGTCCAGGCTGGCCAGCAAGTCCTGCCCCATGCTGATGCACTGCAGGTCCATGTCCGAGTCCCAGGTCTTCACACTGCCTGTTGGAGACATGAACTTACTGAACCACAACAGCGGATCCTTGGCGGTGGTATCCGGCGGGCTGTGGTCGGGTTCGGGGTCGGGCCACAGCCGCCCGACCACGCCGCCGTCCAGGCTCGCCAGCAAGTCCTGCCCCATGCTGATGCACTGCAGGTCCATGTCCGAGTCCCAGGTCTTCACACTGCCTGTTGGAGACATGAACTTACTGAACCACAACAGCGGATCCTTGGCGGTGGTATCCGGCGGGCTGTGGTCGGGTTCGGGGTCGGGCCACAGCCGCCCGACCACGCCGCCGTCCAGGCTGGCCAGCAAGTCCTGCCCCATGCTGATGCACTGCAGGTCCATGTCCGAGTCCCAGGTCTTCACACTGCCTGTTGGAGACATGAACTTACTGAACCACAACAGCGGATCCTTGGCGGTGGTATCCGGCGGGCTGTGGTCGGGTTCGGGGTCGGGCCACAGCCGCCCGACCACGCCGCCGTCCAGGCTGGCCAGCAAGTCCTGCCCCATGCTGATGCACTGCAGGTCCATGTCCGAGTCCCAGGTCTTCACACTGCCTGTTGGAGACATGAACTTACTGAACCACAACAGCGGATCCTTGGCGGTGGTATCCGGCGGGCTGTGGTCGGGTTCGGGGTCGGGCCACAGCCGCCCGACCACGCCGCCGTCCAGGCTGGCCAGCAAGTCCTGCCCCATGCTGATGCACTGCAGGTCCATGTCCGAGTCCCAGGTCTTGACACTGCCTGTTTGAGAAAAAACGAATTAGGCTGTTATACAATGCATGGCCGACCATTTACGGCTGTTGATGACGAAAATGATGATGTTAAGTCGTATCGAGATGTCAAAGAGGTTGCCTGGGATCGGAGTAGATGGAGGGCCTACTTTGACCTACACTGACAAGAGCATAGCTCTTAAATAAGAAGAAGAAGAGATGACGAAAAACGAACGAAGACGTCGAAAACGTTAAACATATGAGATACACATGCGCTCCTATAAAGTGGCGCCTTAGACGCTCCTACATGCTCTTATGCAGAAGCGTACTAGATGCTGCAATTTGTTCCCGCCATTTGTTAACCATGGGAAGCAATGGGAATAAATATTTCCGTCTGTTACCACTGCGGAGGAATAATTCCCATTTGTGACCACTGGTGACAAATTTTCCCGGTTGTCCTCAGTGGGAACAGATTATATGGAATATATAATATAATATGTAATATTATGTCCATTTTTTCCAAGGGGTAATAAAGCGGCGGGAACAAATGGGAATAGCTCAAGAACATGCGAAACGCGCTACGCACGTTGCCGTTGATATGAAGGGCCAACCTACGGAGTGTGCTACGCACGCTCACGTAAGTATAAGGTAAACCGATACAGAACGCCAAGAGTATACTTCATACTGTATTATACTGCGTGGAACGGAACGATGGACTTTCCCGCAAGAGGGGGATTATTGAGCGCTATAGTACGTCACATTTTCCAGATTAACTATTTTTTTGACGCGTTTTTTTTTTACATTTGTATGGAGCTCGTCGCTCCAGTCGGCCAACGCAACGCTCCATACAAAGGTAAAAAAAAATCGCGTCAAAAAAAATTAGTTTATCTGGAAAATGTGACGTACTAGCGCTCAATAATCCCCCTCTTGCGGGAAAGGCCATCGTTCCGTTCCACGCAGTATAGTAATGACCTTCAATGATCTGGTCGTAGACCTTGACCTGGCGGCCGAGCGCTGCCTAACCACCGGCACGGCCGCCTCGCTTCCCCGCGGACTCCGAACCTGTCGCTTCACACGAGGCGGACGGCGTCTTACACATCAGTCGGACTCAAGGGTCCGTCCGTGCCCACATGGAGTATTGCTGTCATCTCTGGGAGCACCTGGATACCAGCTTGGGCCTTGCGACTCGCTTCAAAGACGTGCTGTGCAAATCTTACAAGCGGTATCGAACCGTTGACTCTAAGAAGAGACTTCGCCTCCTTGTGCGTTTTCTATCGCTTGTATAACGGGTTGTGCTCCGACGAACTGTTCGACATGATGTCTACGGCTGCTTTCTGCCACCGCACTTGGGCATTTATCCTCACACCCTGGAACCTAAATGGTCGCGGACCGTAGGTACGGTTTCAGAGAAATTCCCTCCCTCTGAAGCTCCGGTTGTGGATGAGCTTTCTGAGAGAGACTAGAGTATGGGATTCTTCAAAAAAGTAGTGCATACATTCTTAAAGGATAAGGTCAGGTCCACTGGAGTTTGAAACCGACGTGGTATAAATAATAAAAATATACACAATAATGTCGGCCAAAAGTGGAAACTATGGAGTGCGCTGCGCTCGCTCTAATAAAGGGGTACTGTCGGCGCCCTATAAAGTCGCCGTATAGTATTTGTAATTTGTAATAGAATTTGCTCACTATGTAAACAAACCGCCATAGTGAAAGACAATTTTAATATGGCGGTTTGTTTACATGGTTAGCAAATTCTATTGACGGCCACTTTACATTATGCGGTACAGGGATATCATGCGCCATGAGGCGTAAGGCATACAGACTTGTAGCCGCCCAACTGGTCTCAGATCGGCAACGCGCTTGTGCTCCTGGCCTCGCTTCCGCCCATAGCCCACGGCGTCTGTTTGGTCAAGAAGGTCGTATGCTTTTCCACAGTCGTAGTATAATAGGTTACTGTCAAAAAAATCATTTTTGCTACAAGCTTTTATTGCCAACTGTACTTTTCTGCATACCGTCATAACTCATTGAGACGATTCTAACGGGTTACGCCTGTTAGGTCTCGTATTCCCACGGCCAACATCAACATCAGATCAGCTCGATGGTGCCATAATATTGAATTGTCATTCAAACTATACTTAAACCCACAATTTCAGCTCAATCGGTTGACCCGAACAAACATAGTTGCGAGGTTTCAAAAGCTTGTAAAATATATAATGAACTAGCTTCTGCCCGCGACTCCGTCCGCGTGGAACTCGTTTATATCGTAGCTCGATACAAACTTTCATCCCCCATTTCACCCCCTCAGGGGATGATTTCCGGGATAAAAACTATCCTATGTCTTTCCCCGGGATTCAAACTATCTCCATACCAAATTTCAGCGGTTTAAGCGTGAAGAGGTAACAGACAGACACACTTTCGCATTTATAATATTAGTATGAATGACCTTCAATGATGCGGTCGTAGATCTTGACTTGGCGGCCCTGGCGGCCGCGGCGCTGCCTCAGCACCGGCTCGGGCGCGTCATCCACCGGCGCGAGCTCCGAGCCCGCCTCCTCGCACTCAGAGGCCGATGGGTCCATCTCTTCTGTTATGTCTACAAAAATTACGAATAATGATGAATATCCACTAAGAGGCGGTGGCAGCGGCAGCGACGTACAACACGTCGGAGCGAGAGGCCGCGCTCGGATCTCTCGCTCTTACGCCATGGAGCATCGCTGTTACCGCCGCCGTTCGAGGCCGTGGTCGAGCTGTCAACACCACCATACATTATGTGTGAATTTTGTACTGAATTCTGTCCCTACAATTCTATATACACACATTCACGCCTTTATTCCCAAAAGGGGTAGGCAGAGTTCCTGCGCCACTTTTAGCATAAATGTGGGTATAAAAGATCGACAAAATGTGATATTGCAGTGATAGGTTGTGAGCCTATCGCCCACAACACACTTCAACCCTGCTCCCTTAGTCGACTCTTATGACACTCACGGGAAGAAAGGGGTGGTGAAATTCTAACCCGACACCACACGGGTATTCTATATACTCATATCTATACCAGCTTCGAGGGCGAGGCCTATGTCCAGCAGTGTTAGGCTGATATGATGATCTGACTAGAGGGAAACTTACGCGCGGAATGCTTAAGTTTCCGTCTAGTCAGAACAGTTTTTTAGCTTCACCCGTTTCTAAGGAAATAATGTTTTAGATACTAATTCAATACTTACCGTTTAATACTAGTGTTATTCTAGTTACATTTAGCACTAAAATATTCCAAACTAACAAAATTAAAATATAAGGATACCAGTTTTATGAGCAGAAGAAGTAATTAGATTTTTTTCTAACTATTACGGTTACGAATTCAACAGGCGTAAAAAGGGCCATTCCAGGGCTCGAACAATTCATGCGGATGACGTAAAAATGACGTAACTTTGTACACAGGATGATGTTTGTATTAAACTTCCGTGTGACATATCGCACGAAGTAAAACAATAATCGTGAATAAAATAAATAAATCTGTATAAATCCATGAGATTTATACAGAATGACGAGACGATGTCGTGAATAAAATAAATGTTACGAAATTTGCTATCGTAAGTACGATTATTTATAATAATAGTATATTTATTATAAAAAAAGACAATTTTATGTTATTATTTATCCTATTCATTTACTCGGCTCATTCCAAGTGACGATGGCGTTTAATCAAAGATGATAAATGATAAGTAGTAATTGTTTATGAAAATACTATTTGAAATCATCCTACGAGCGGTTTGACGTCATCCGCATGAATTGTTCGAGGTATGGCCATTACTAAAGAAAGCGGAAAGCGACACGGCATAGCTATATGCTGACAGTTCAGCTTCAAGCCCATAATCACTACATTAAATATCACTATTATCGTTATACTTAGTCGTTTAATCTAAGCATGTAATAAATATCAAAATAAATGTGATAGTCGACTAGTCGAACTCTTCTGCATTGGAGCTAGGACGTACCTCCATACAAGCCTTCGACCTCCATTTCACCCCATTACCATATACCGATAATTTCTGGGATAAAAACGAGCGTATGTCCTTCCCAGGGTTTAAAAATAACTCCTTGCAAAATTTCATCAAAATCAAAACATTTAATTAGCAAATAGGCCACGAGGGCACTTTTACAAGCCAAAATGTCTATCTATAGACTCTAAATAGTATGAAGGTACATCATTCATCATATAATTAACTACATCAAAGTTTAAATGTCCAAAACATTAAGAGAAACAAAAATTACAATCTTATTATAAGTAAAGACAGACAACCGCTTTAGCCTAGTTGGTAGTGACCCTGCCTACGAAGCAAGGTCCCGGTTTGAATCCCGGTAAGGGCATTTATTTGTGTGATGAGCACGAATATTTGTTCCTGAGTCATGGATGTTTTCTATGTATTTATTTATCTATATAAGTATGTTTATTGTCGTCCAGTACCCATGGTACAAGCTTTGCTTTGGGACTAGGTTGATTTGTGTCAGATTGTCCCCTAATATTTATTTTATTATTATTATTTCTTAGATATGTATAAGGTCTCCAAGTGTCAAAATTAAATTAATTATAACCACAGAGATCAAGTGAAGGCAGAGTGAAATCTCTCATCTAAATCAGTTCAGCGGTTTAAGCGGGTCAGTAAAACAAAAATCGTCTTTTCAGTGGGCAATAGTTAAGGGCTTGTGTTTATACATAATGTTTTTTATCGCATAGAATTATAGAAGAGGCGACGCCGTTAATGCGGATTCAGAGTTCAACCAAAAATTAGGCTTTAAAGCCCTTAACTTTGGCAAAGTCCACCGAAAAGACGCGAACCTAAATCTGACAATGACCCAAGGGTAAAAAGGTAAGAGACAAACAGATAGTATGGATTCTCTCGGTGTATAAGCATAAAACTAGTAAATAATATAATACTTGCCTCTTTGTAATATAGGTGCAGCACTATTAGTAGCAATAGTAGACAGAACTGACTCTATTGTTGTCTCACTCTCCTTATCAAATGCTTCTGGCTCTTTCGATTCCTCTTTCTCCACCCCACCTCCCTTACTCTCTGTCTCTTTGTCTATGATATTTAAAAGTTTATCATTGATCCAAACAGGATCAGCCAAAGTATTATCAATGAATGTATCAAGCTTCTTGGATAGTATCCGGACTAGTAATTCTGAATGTGGTGTGTCCCAGAGTTCCCACGGGACTAGCTCCTTTAGTATGATCCTTAGTATGTTGGTACAATGGTCTCCAGATTCTAGTTTTTTCTCGGAGATTGGATGCGACTTCTTGTAAAGGGACTCTATAGAGCTTGTTGGTGATTTCTCATGCCTTTTAATAGCTTTTCTGTATTCCCTTAAATGGCTTGTCAGTATGGAGCAGGTACCTACAAATACGTCTTTAGTTTCGATTTTGTTGCAGATCTAAAATTGAATGCAATTGTTCATAAGTCATGTATAAAATAATAATATAATTTTGACCCCGTGAGGTTGGACTTGGCTGGAATAAAAATAATATGTGAAACTGTGAAACTTATTTTTTGCTCAATATACTATAATGGTAATTACTAATGAGAAACTCATTAATTAATATTACAATGATTTGCACACATTTATGGTGATGATAAGGAAACCATTATGAGTATATAAGTAATAATAGTGTTTGTAAAAAATAGAATAATGTACTTATATATTCAGGACAAACCTTAAAAGTCTTTCCAATCATCTGATCCAGCAATTGCTTACATGCACATGGAAAACCAATTTCTTGCGAAATATACGGCAAATACCAAGACGAAACCAGCTTCTTCTGCAGCACCGTCGAAATCACGCTCAACTCATTCGTGTCATATTCTTTCCCCTCATCATAATCCTCCGTTCTAACTCTCTTTTTAACTCTCGGCAAAAACGGCTTCAGAATCAGAAACTGGGGATAATCCTTCAACAAACCTTCTAAGTCATACTTAATAGGCTTATTCATATGCAGTAACCACTGTATAAACTTAAAACTAAACGATACAGAGAGGATAAAAACGAAAATAATGTACAGAGGAAACCATATCCCGGTTATTGGGGATACATTGGTGACACAGTTCAGAAATATGCAAAGAACACACACACCGCACGAGAAAAGGGTCACACATTCTAGTAAGTTTCTTTTAAGCAACATTTTAATTTATTATACACCAGAATTTGTAATAACTAGAGCGCAGAAACTGGTTTGTTTATTGATTTTTGCGAAATTCTCATGTCTAATCTGACAGAAGAACTGTCAACGTAACAGCTGACAGGCTATTTGAGGTACCATTTTGAGAGTTAATTTTTTAATTGAAAGTACTTATTCTATTTGACGATCATAACATAAATTCAATTGAGTACGGCGGCGATGCGAGGCCATATGTGGACTGTGAGTCCACGACTTCGGTTGCGGAGGCCTCCAAGAGGGCGAGGCCCAGTGGCGATGGTAATGCGGAGGCGACACTGTTGGGCGTCCCTGTTGCCGTCGTTGCTGGCGCCGTCGGCGCCGTCGTGGAGCCTTCGGATGAGGTGAGTCCGCCGCCGGTTTTGGTGGGGGGGGAGGGGATGGAGGTGCAAACCTCCCCCCCCGCCTCCTCCGGCTCTCCGGCCGTTACGGCCGAAAAGCGGGTTCGTCCCCCTCCCATTATTGTCGTGAAAGACAAGAGTAGGTGGGGGAGGCTCTCCGCTGAGGCGACACGTATTCGCCTCAACTTCGCGAAAGCGCGTATGGCCCAACGCGGGTTAGTTATTCATACTAGCTCCCGAGAGGAATATCGCTCCTGGGAGAAGCTTATTGCTAGAGGCTATTACTCATACGCTTTCGAGGAGGACAAGAATCTCCGCGTCGTTATTAAGGGCCTTGATATTCATATCGAGACTGATGCGGTCAAAGAGGACCTAGTTGCGCGCGGGTACCCTGTACTTAGTGTGCACAGAATGCACAGGGGGAGAGACAAGACTCCTTTCCCCTGTGCAGTCATCATTTTGCGCAGGGACCCAAAATGCAAGGAGCTGTTTAATGAGTCTATCGTTTGCGGTCTGTCTGGTGTGGTATTCGAGAAGCCGCACCGCAACGGACAAGTGCCGCAGTGCTTCAACTGTCAATTGTTCGGGCATGGTTCCCGAAACTGTCACATGGACCCCAACTGTGTAAGGTGCGGTGAGGGTCACGAGTCGCGGGCGTGTCCGCGGCCAAAGGACACGGAGCTACCGCCCAAGTGTTCAAACTGCGGTGGGGCCCATGTGGCCAGCTATAGGGGGTGCCCTAGTGCCCCCAAGGTCCAGCGCGTCTCCAGGCCCCAGCAGCAGACGAGATCCCAGAGGGACCGCCTGCCTGAGGACTTGGATGGCCGTGGGTTTCCTGGCTTGGGTCGGAAAGATAGGGCGGCTGCGGAGGCCCCTGGCCCTACTCCTGTTCCTGGCCCCAGTGGGGGCAAAACTTATAACCGAGCGGTTGCGCCGTCGTCCGAGGGGGGGCAATCGCGGCCGGGGCTTGCTCCGACCGCTGGGCTTGCCCGGGCGTCCGTGCAATCGGACGGTTCTGCGCTCGCTGACCTGAACTACGTGATGAGGGTCGCGGAGCTCATTGATCTGGACGAGGTGTCCGTGGTGGCGGCAGAGCTGCGTGCCGCCGCAGGTAACCAAGCGGAGACTCTTAAAACCTTGCTCGCGCACAAGGTGCTCTTTAGGAACTTAAAATCACTTAGCGCTCCTTAATGGACTGCGCCGCCCGACTTAAACCTCGTTCGTTGGCCATAGGCAGTTTTAATGCCTGTGGCCTGCGTGAGAAGAGGGAGGAGGTCTCTTGCCTCCTGAAGGACGCCCAATTGGATGTCCTCATGGTGCAAGAGACTTTCCTCAAGCCCAGGGGGCGCAGTCCTAGGATCGCGAACTACGCATTTGTTCGTAATGATAGAGCCATGAGTGCCAGGGGGGGAGGCACTCTTATCTACTTCAAAAGGTCCCTGCATGTCTCGCCTATGGATCCGCCACAGCTGACTAACATGGAGGTCTCAGTGTGTCGGCTTGCAATGTTGGGTCATCGTCCCATCACTTTTGTTTCCGTTTACCTGCCACCGGATAAGCCTATCCTGCGTTCTGACCTTGAGGCTGTCTTGGCATTGGATGAGTCGGTCATTCTGGCTGGCGACCTCAATGCGAAGCATCCTCAGTGGAACTGCGGGGTGGCTAATGCGAATGGCAGGGCGCTCCTTAGTTTAGTGGAAGGGGCGCGGGATGGTGACCTGTTGCGGGTTGACATTCTGGCTCCCTTTGAGCCCACCCACTTCCCCTTCACTGTCGGTCATAACCCTGATATCTTAGACATTTTCATCCTTAAGCGAATTGCGCTTAGCATGCGCAGCATCGTAGTCGAGCACGTTATGTCGTCAGACCATAGGCCTGTGGTGCTGAGGCTGGGCCCTTCCTTGGCGGACCCTGCTGGCACCAAGTCGGTTGTCAACTGGCTTGGTGTCAGCAACGAGCTGGCAAGGGAGGACTCCCCCCTGGTACTGAATCTTCCTCCCCCTGACGTCTTGGTCTCCCGCGAGGGAACCGACCGTGCGGTCGATTATGTTACGGGTGGCTTGCGCGATATAATCTCGGCCAACACCAGGGAGGTTCCAGTTGATTCAGGTCGCTGGGAGCTCCCTGCGTATATCAAGGAGGTTAAAAGGCTAAAGAACGCGGCCACTCGTGAATACGATCTGTTTCCCTCGCCGGATAATAAGACGCATCTTAACTGGTGGCAAAAGAGGTTGAAAAAATGCATTAGGGAATATAGGAACGCGAGGTGGAACAATCTCCTTGTGGAGCTTGTTCCTTCTCATGTGGCTTTCTGGCAGTTGGTTCGTACATTCAAAATGGAGGGTGTCGTTCAAATGCCGCCCTTGACCATCCCTGGGGCCCCCCCTTCTGCTCCCCCGGCGTTCACGGACGCGGAGAAGGCCGAGTGCTTGGCGAGCAGCCTAGAGCTGCAGTGTTCGCCCAGCACAGAGCCCTGCGACCAGGATCATGTCGCCCGCGTTGCGGATGACGTTGCTGCCAGACTTGCAGTCGCGCCTACCGGTCAGCCTCTGAGGACGACAACGTTCACGGAGGTCCAGAGGTTGATCAGGAGACTGCAGGTCAAGAAGGCCCCCGGCTCGGACGGCATTTCGAACAGGGCCTTGAAGGCACTTCCGGACGCATTGATCCACTTTCTGGTAGACCTGTTTAACGCGGCGCTGGCCAACTGTCACTTCCCGGCGGCCTGGAAGGTGGCCCATGTCATTGGCATCCCGAAACCAGGCAAGCCAAGGACAGCGCCGGTCAGTTACAGGCCCATTAGCCTATTGTGCACGCTGGGGAAGTTATACGAGCGGGTTGTTCAAGCCCGCTTGTGGGACTTCCTCAGTGAGCACAATATTTATATTGACGAGCAGTTTGGGTTTAGGCCTGGACACTCCTGCACCCATCAGGTGCATCGGCTGGTGGAGCATGTCTTGCACTGGTTCGCTGCCACACGGCGGTCGGTCGCCACTGGCGCTGTGTTCTTTGACATCGCCAAGGCATTTGACAAAGTATGGCATTGCGGGCTGGTGCATAAGCTGTTCGACATGCAGATGCCGGACAGGCTGGTGCACCTGATTGGGGACTTTCTGGCAAACAGGGCATTCCAATATCGCGTGGAGGGCACCCTCTCGGCGCGTCATCCCATTCGGGCGGGCGTGCCACAGGGTGCAGTACTATCTCCCTTCTTGTTTGCTCTGTATATCAACGACCTGCCAAGGATAGACCGTGTCCACTACGCGCTTTTCGCGGACGACACGGCTATATACACGTCTTCGACCCATCCAGATAGGTTGCGAGCTCTCCTCCAGCGCGCGATCGACTCTCTCGGGAGTTGGTGCCGCGCCTGGAGAGTGGAGTTAAATCCGGAGAAGAGTGCCGCGGTGGTCTTCTCTCAGAGGTCAGGATACGATGCTCTGACCGCGCGGCATGGGGTGCTGTCCCTGTCTGGGAGGGTCATACCGTGGGTTACCCACGTGCGGTACCTCGGGGTTCTCCTGGACAGGCGACTGACTTTCGCCAAGCACCTTAGTGTCGTGCGGGACAGGGCGTCTTTTTATCTTAGCAGATTGTTCCACCTCCTTAGGCCGTCCAGCAGCTTGTCTGTAAGGAACAAACTACTAATCTATAAGTCGTGTATCAGGCCAGTTTTCTGCTACGCGAGTGTAGCGTTCGCGCATTGCGCTAAAACGCACTTGGGACGTTTGCAGACCCTGCAAAATAAGTTTTTGCGGCGGTCTGTAAACGCTCCGTTTTATGTGCGTAACATAAGGTTACACGCGGACCTATTTATGCCTTCGGTTGCGGATCATATGAAGCGGATTTCCACTAAGTACTTTGAAAATGCGGCACTTAGTGGAAGTCCACTCATTAGAAAGGCAATTGATTACGTGCCTAGGCCGGACCCCAAGCTCAGGGACCGCCGGCCTAGGCACGTCCTGTGCTACCCGGACGATGTCATCACCATGGAGCGGAGGGCCGAACTCGAATACGATGTTGAGTTCCGCGCCCGGGAACGGCAACAGAGGCGCCGTGAGGCAGCGCGTGAGGACGGGCTCACTGGCTTATCCTTTGTAGATTTAAATACGGACGAGGACTTGGTGGGAGAGTTTGCGCGCAGCTTTTCCCACCAACCTCCTGATATTGATGGGAGTGTGCGATCTCCCTCTCCCTCTTCCTCCTCTCCTTCCTTCCCATACAGGCCCTCACTGGCGAGGCGCTATTTTAGATCAAAAAGCGTCCGACACTACACCCGTCCTCCTTCTGTTTCTGTAAATAACTCTATTTGTTAATTTCTACTCTCTGTACATAGGTATACTTACTTTGTGTGCATGTTACCCTTCTGGCTGTATATATATATTTTTTTTATATGTTAGATTCTAAGGTTTGTACATTACTTAGTTAGTTTTATAGTGCATGGTTTGCACGTTAGATTTAAGTTTGTATATTATGTCTGGGTCGAGCGGCTATGTACTGTCTCGCCTACGGCTCGCGCTCTCTCGCTTCGTCTTGTGCTGCCGGGGCGGGGGGCGTGGCCTGTGCGCCGCAGGGCGCGTTATTGTTATCACCGCACTCAAGGTGTGGTGTCTATTGCGCGCCCTGCGGTGTTACTTGTTTATTAGGTTTTAAGGTATTATAGTTATAGGTAATTAGTTAAGGGCCCCTTCGGGGCCCAACTTGGAAAGATAGGTAGGAAAAAAAAAAAAAAAAAAAAAAAAAAAACATAAATTCATATAGATTAAGCTAGCTTTAACTGATAATACATTTCTTTTTGATACTAAATAAAAAATAATAAGACAGAATAAGAATAATGATCTTTAATCCTAATGATTATATTTCCTAATTTCGAATGGCCATTGAAAGTATTTACGTCGATATTTATATGTTACACCCCCACATTGCTTTGACATAGAGTGCCCATGCCATATACTAGCACAGCGTCGAGCACTCGGACGTTTACCTTACAGCAAAATGATTATATCATATAGTTAAATAATAATATTATATCATCAAAAATCATAAAAATAGGCCTTAAATAGCTTTAGACCAAAAAGAGTGAAAAAAAATCTTTGACGTTTCATGTTAAATTGTAAACGTCACTTGTCTGAGTGTTCTGCCTTGCCTTGACTGTTCGGCTCGTGTACCTGCTAGATTTCTTGGACTCCATTTGAATAATTTCGAAAAGTTTCTTCCAAGATGTACGTATTTGAAACTATTCCTGACCATCTCAATTCAGATACGTGGGCATCACATTAACATTGTCTCTTGTTTTCAGGTCGAAAGTGACTTTTAAGATAACGCTGACTTCGGATCCAAAATTGCCTTTCAAAGTGTAAGTGTAACTTGAATTCCTAAATGAGACACGTCCTTGCTTGCTTGCGAAGTAACTTCACAGTAGCAGTGCCTTTATCATTCTCAAACTATTGTCAATTTGTGTTAACAGATGCTGACAGTGCTGTTCTGAAGTTACTTCGCAATCCTCCCAAAGCTATCATGGAAGTCGCGAAGCAATTCCTTGGTCTTTTCCAAGATTTCCTCCGACTCTGCCAACTCCACGACTGGCCCAGCAACGACACACCAGAAACAGAAATAAAAAATGCATTCCTTGTGGCTCATCACATTGAAAACTGTCTAGATAGATTTCAAAGAAGAAACATCATCAGTGACTTTCTATCCGAAGTGAATAAAAGCAATGACGCGTCAAATATAGTGCTCAAGAACTGTTTTACAGATCCACCAAAATATGTGTTGAAGAAGATTATAAACTCTAACACAAAAATCACACAACTGGATTTAGGTTTTAGAATATTCCTCCAAACTTACTCTGAGGATAAATTAGAAAAGTGCTTGTCTGATATCATGTTAGAAGCAGCCTCTAAGGTGACTCTTCTTAGAAATTTGTCTGTAGAATTGTCAAGAGATAAGTTAATGCAGTTTAAAAGTAATATATTATTGAATGAACTTAACAATTGTGGGGATCCAAAGGAACCTATAATTACTCTGCTGGACAGCTGCACTCAGGATACAGTTGACATGCTAGTTTTAAGTTTAATAAACAAGGATCTAAAATACCATGGCGCTGTGAACAATATTGTCAATACACTATTAATGATAATGTTGAAAAGGAGTCACCATTATAAACAATTCTGGAAATGTTTGACCAAAGTTGATGAGAAACAATTTATACAATTGTGTTTGGAGCATGCAGATTTGTGTAAAATGATTGTCAAGGCTCTGTTAGACTGTGGGAAGCGACTGAAAGAGAATATGTCGTCAGAATTCTTTTATATAGATCTCACATACTCGGAACTAGTAGGTGTTGTGCAGAAACTGTGCCAAGACCATTGTTTGAGGCTAGAGTTTGAAAATATAGCTAGGAGTAGTACCCAAAATTCCCAGTCATCAGACTGGGAATTTTGGGAGAATATGTTGCCATCATGATAAAATATTATTCAATGTTTTTTAATACATATTTATACTGAATAATTCACTTTATTTGTAATTTTTTCCTACCTTATTGTTACCTATTTTTCGTCCACATTTACTGTCCATTTTAACAATCCTACTAATATTATAAATGTGAAATTTTGGATGTTTCGATGTTTGTTACTCAATCACACTTAACGGCTCAACCAATTTGAATGAAATTTTGCATGAAGAAAGTTTATAGCCTGGATAATATAGGATAGATTTTATTCATTCATCATTATTCACGAGCATGTAAAAATGCCAACAGTAACATCCAAAGTCAACCGCTATAAGGAACAACACAGCTCGCCTTACCCATCACTCCAATCCATTGGCCTCTGGATTGCTCAATAATGTCAATGTGGTTAAGAGACTTAAACATAACCATATTCTCTAAGTAGGGAGCGAGGCATTGGCCTCTAAATCTACGACACGCCATCTTTCATTCCACTAATCTGATCATAGTCTGGAGACTGATTGCAGATTTGATATTTAAAAAAAAAAAGATTTTAATCCGGGTCCACGCAGACGAAGTTACGGGCGGAAGCTAGTTTATCAATATCACTGACTTTCTTGTCATAGCTGTATATATGTGACTCATTTTAGAATGATGAGGTATACATATATGGATAACCAGTGATTTTCATATACAGCTGGTAAGGTATTCTAACTTAAGAATAAAACCCTGCAAAGTGAAGAGATAGAAGTCCCTAGTTTGTACATTGTATTTGCATGACTGGACGGAATCCATTTGAACTGCAAAGTCGTAAAACAAACATCAGCAAAAACTTAATCTCAAATCGAATAGTAAATACATGGAACAAATTACCCTCTGAAGTAGTGAATGCTAGAAGTGTTAACCAGTTTAAAAACAGACTCGACAAACTATCTAAAGCAGCGGGAACCTGTGCCAAGTGAACTATGATTTAGAGGTATCAGCGTCAGCTGCCTGTCTAAAATAGGATAATAATAATAATAATGTGTATCCCTCGCTTTATATAATATTTGTTTTAAAGGGCCTCTGCGCTGTTGGTTTCGGCCCCACGCATGCCTTCCAAAAGTCCGGGACTCCATGGTCCTGAGATATGGAAAAAAACATACAAATAATAATAATAAGATTAGGCTTATAATGGCTGTGGAAATTGAACAGCATGTCGTGCGATTCACCACCTGTCAATTCATCTCACCGTTCAATCCTAGTATATATCAACCCAGCCAGAAGTCTTTTGCTTGACATCAAGATGTCAAATATTTGACAACATAGATTTGCACATCTCTGATGGATATGAACCCGAAAGGCGCGGCCACGACGTGGAGCGGTGGTGGCTGCGGCAGCAGTGCGCCATACGTTGGAACGAGAGGCGCGCTCGGAACTCTCGCTCCGACCAAGTCGTGGCCAAGCCCTAAGGGCCTAAGCGTAATTTGTCCTTGTGTTGATCGTGGCCTCATTGTTCCGTACCGCACCAAATGGCCACAACGGAAGACCTGGGCTGTTATTCGCGAAGCGCTAACGCGGCTCACCCCGCCATTCACCCGTCGCGAAACTAGACCTCTACCTACGCTTAGTTACTACACATCGCGGTGTCTAAACATATTTGTGGGTGAGCGTTGAGGTGAGCTTAAAACAAGTTACAGAATAGGAGGGCAGCGCTGGCCCTGCCAGCATTATGCTGAGTTGTGACCATTTCGTGGCAAATGTGTATGTGCGTATGTGTCTACAGTTTGTTTGTCACGTATAAATGTTGACACAAACGCACGTCGACGGCGCGGCTTAATAAACGCAGTCTGCATAGGCCCTAAGTAAGACTGATTCCTGCAGGCAAACTATCGGAAATCAGTTCTGATCCTAAGGCGAATCACACACGAGCCAGTTATCGCGAGGCGAGGCACATTTTTTATGGTTCTGTACCTTTACACTGTGTTAATCGAGTAGTGTTGACGGTTTTCAGGCTAAGCGTGCCAGAGGCGACCCCATTCACGGCAGTGCTGAAGTTCGCGGCGGAGGAGTTCCGAGTGGAGCCGGCCACCAGCGCCATCATCACTGATGATGGCATCGGCATCAACCCGCAGCAGACCGCCGGTACATTCTAACCTTTAATCTCAAGGGCTCGCAATTGTCAGGATGGCCGGGCTCGGAGACGCTTGCTACTGAAGTTCGGAAGTTCCGAGTGAAGCCGGTCATCGTCCGTCATCTCACCGACGATGATATCGGCACCAAGCCGCAGCAGACCGCCGGTACATTTACATTCTAACCTTTAATCTTAGGGGCTCGCAAATGTCAGGATGGCCTTTCCGGAGACGCTTGCAACTGAAGTTCCGTTAAAGTTCTTCATGTTGTTTCGCACAAATGCTCATGTCCAAGGGACAGACTGAGCCAAACGAATTTTAACGGCATAATAGCAAGAAAATCGTCCAAATGCGTGTCGGGCCACGCGCAGTGTAGGGTTCCGTAGTTGCCTGTCTGTCTTACAAGGAAAGGTAGCCAACTGTCCGGCTCCGATTAGATTTATTTTTATATATGATATAGAGTAGTCTAAAATAACAGACACTTATTTTTTTTAGCTGCTCAAACTCAACCTGTTGGGAGAATTTGTCCTTCAAAATACTGAAAAGTGACCAAACCCTCTAACTTCTAGAGAGATTTGTTCCCCCAGACAGACGGACATGGCGAAACTATAAGGGTTCCTTGTTGACTACAGAACCCTAAAAATGGCAAAATATGCTAACCTTAATTATTGGCACGAAAGTGCTCGCACTTGTCAGGATAGCCGTGCCGTGTAATGGTCAAAATCGCGGTTGGGCCAATTCGGCAAGCTTTGTCAGTATAGCCAATGAAACAAGCTATCTCCATCTGACCCCACCATTTCCTTATGTAACATAGTATGGTGGTATTGTTCCAGGCAATGTGTTCCTGAAGCACGGCTCGGAGCTGCGACTTATCCCGCGGGACCGGGTTGGCCACTCGCCCACTTAAGACATTCCATGTAATGGGTATCTCTCATTTGTTTCATATACCTGCAGACTTTCTCAGGTACCACTTTTCTTGTCCCACTCGGACCAACCATGGTCTTAATGTAAGGTCTGTATGGAACGAAAGGTTTCTGAGTGAACGTCTTTATAGTCAAGGACATAAGTGTTCAGATAGTTTAGTCCTATAAGATATATACAAACTAGCTTCTGCCCGCGACTCCGTCCGCGTGGAACTCATTTATATCGTAGCTCGATACAAACTTTCATTCACCATTTCACCCCCTCAGGGGATGATTTCCGGGATAAAAACTATCCTATGTCCTTCCCCGGGATTCAAACTATCTCCATACCAAATTTCATCTCAATCGGTTCAGCGGTTTAAGCGTGAAGAGGTAACAGACATACAGACACGCTTTCGCATTTATAATATTTGTATGCGCATAAGAAGAGATACGGAAAGCGGAACTTTAGGCTTTCAGTTCTATGAAACAAATGGAAAGTACCCTTTTAACTTTAAGATTCATTTATACACTTTATATATTTTACCATTACCACTTAATATAATTGATGTTTTCAGTAAAAAGAGAAAATACTTTGGCATTTTTTATTCATAGTATATATTATTATATTTATACTTAAAACTAGTGGAACGCTTCATAGAAGTAAATTATTGCTATGCACTTCTAATGATGTGAATATCTACAAAACTCATTCCAACCCAGCAAACGTGAAAAGACCAGAGCTATCACCACGAAAATCGAATATTTCGATATCTCCATGTCTATCGCACTTATACTCGAGCGACAAAGATGAAAATATAGAGCGTTGTAAAAAGGAAAGTTCGTTTTAATTTAAAGGCGACTAAACAACCTTATTTATAATTCGGATCTACAACCTGCTCCCTTGACACACGGCTTGTAAAAAACAAAAATAAAAACGGCTTGTGAAAGGCTAGCAAGTATCTTACTTTAAGTATCAGTGTTCAGCTTATTATCGAAAACTATTCGAGCTTCATCAGAGGTTCTGCCGCCCGGAGGAAGGCCTTTTCGAACTCCATGCTGGAGAAACGATCCACGGATGCCCTGTAAAAATATTGTCGATATTAGCCAAAATATTTTAATTGGTGGCTTAGTATATTTAAGTGCTACTGCCCCTGCCGCCGCCGCTAGAATTCGTAGCAGAGCCGTTATACCTAGTTCTATAAAATTAATATTAAGGAGGAGCTTGGACATTGCAAGGCTCTAATTTAGAGCCATCCAATAAGAGACTAGCCATGTGTCGACTCTGGTTGTACTGCACTGACCTCGCGGCTTCCACAATTCGGCGGCGCTTGTCCCGTGGCAAGCCTATGGCTTCCAGCAGCGCTGTGGCTGCCTAGCTAGCGATACCACGTGACCAGCATGGTTCGTCGACTCTGGTTGTGTCTTGCAGCGCGCACGAGGCGGCGTCGCGCGATGGCTTCCAGCAGCGCTGTGGCTGCCTAGCTAGCGATACCACGTGACCAGCATGGTTCGTCGACTCTGGTTGTGTCTTGCAGCGCGCACGAGGCGGCGTCGCGCGATGGCTTCCAGCAGCGCTGTGGCTGCCTAGCTAGCGATACCACGTGACCAGCATGGTTCGTCGACTCTGGTTGTGTCTTGCAGCGCGCACGAGGCGGCGTCGCGCGATGGCTTACTTTTTTTTTTTTTTTTTTTTTTTCCCGTGGAGAAAACCTGCGAATCAGGTACCCAATCACCGGGGGATGACTGGGTTATGTGGTGTTTCTATCCACTAAAAACTCCACGGTGCCCTGCATCTGCGCTCTCATGCAGGGGACTCCAGGATCTCATGTTGAACGCACTGGAGCCCCCTTTGCGCCTCGCCACATTTGGCTCGTCCTAGGGCAAAGGATCTTCAATCTTCACCTTCTCTGGGGTTGTTAAGTGAGTGTCCCAGCCCCCGCCAGAACACTGCGACCCCGATGACCCCCTTTAGTCGCCTTCTACGACAGGCGGGGGAGACCTAGTGTTACCGCGCGCCCAGCATGGTATATCGACTCTGGTTGTACCGCGCGGCTTCCACGATGCGGCGGCACTTGTCACGTGGCGGCGTGATGGCTTCCAGCAGCGTTGTGGCTGCCTAGCTAGCGATACCACGTGACCAGCACGTCTATCATGAGACGGCCGCGACATACTCTCGATTCTTCTCGCACTATACCTCTTGTTTTAAGTGTTCTAATAAGAGAGAGACGGATAGTGCTAAATCGAGAGAGCTCGCGGGCTGTCTCATGATAGCCGTGCAGCATGGTTCGTCGACTCTGGTTGTACTGACCTGGCGGCGTCCACAACCCGGCGTCGCTCCTCGCGCGGCAAGGCGATGGCTTCCAGCAGCGCGCGGGCGTACTCCTCGGGCTCGGCGGCCAGGAAGCCGCTGCGGCTGGTCTCGCTGGTCTCGATGATGTCCGCCCGCGGCCCGCCAGAGCGGTGCGCGACCGTCACCAGGCCCGCTGCCATGCATTCCACTACGCCTGGAAAGGAACGTTGCTTTAGTGGATACTGGACAGATAAAGGAGGTTGCGTGGGATCAAAGCAACACAGTGTACCCGCGGGCCGCGGTGCCTTGGTAAACGAACAAGCGAGCGAAGCGAACGATGCTTCAGCTTGGGCCGAAAATCGCTCGTATATTCACGTCCGATGTGCGATATCCTGCTGTAATTTCTTAACAGAATCTCGTGAAATTTTGTGAGCAGGTACAATAATGATATCGAATTTATTTGTCGATCCCCTTTTTAGATTTTTTTTTTTTTTTCATAAAGTTCATTCACGCTTGTGTACTCCACACACAGACCCACTAGTTTTAGTCTCTTCCAGATACGCAACACATACTTAGAGTAAATTGTGCTAAGGGCTGCAGAGAGTGTTGTACCTTGTTCTACCGGCAATTGTTCCAGCGAATGTATGTTACGAAGAATTTTCATTTTTTTCACAATCAGTTTTCTTTTCACTTTTCAGGAATGTTATAAAATAAACCTAATGTGATGGGTTCTACAGAATTACCTTTTAGCTGTAACTAAAAAGTTTACGGTTTCTGGGTAACAGAAATTCGATGAAACGAAAATTCGGCGAAACCATGCATTCGGTGAAACGTTTGTCGGTGAAATAATGGGACACCTGCGGAGAGCCTGTCTTTAGCGGCCACCAAATATTGCTTTTAATGTGAGCACCGAGTTTGGTCTACGAACTTCCATATTGCGTTATCATCAATGGCCTTTAAGGCGATGCCTTGATTTGAGTCGAACACGCCCCCTAGACAGAGACACGCTGATGCCTTCCGCCCACGAGGAAAAGAGATGTAACACTCTTCGGGAATGGATTTTTTGGACAAATTTCGATAAATACCTAACTTAGAGACGTTTTATTTAAATTTCATAAAGTGAGATTTTAGACGAGATAAAATACCATAATATTAACTTGATTGTCTCGTAAAATAATGTATCGTTTGAGTAGGCTGAGTAAAAAAGGAAAATACAGACCAAACTTTGGATTTTTTTCTATCGAGGAAATTTTAAGCAATCATGTATCGATAAAATCAGATAAACAATCATATATCTGAAAATCTGACCTTATTGTTTCTTAATCTAGTCAGAACGGCGTTTCAAAGCACGCGATAATTTCCAATGCACAGCCTTAAGTCCAATAGAGACTATACAATCAGCCTTAAGAAGGGAGACACCGTCTTTCTTGGCTGTGCAGCTGTGTGGCGGCAATGGAAGAGCTGGCAGAGGTGGCTGGCCTACAGCTTAAGGCACTAAACTCTTTTTTTTATACTACCTGCCCGGCCCGGCTTCGCACGGTTAGTAACGCACGGACAATTCTTACTACCGGTTGTCCTATTACCCGGTTTCACGTAGGAATGAACCATTTTCCCGCGGTAAAAAGTAGCCATGTTCATCAGGGATAATGTCGGCTTCTAATGGCAAAAGAATTTTTCAAATCGGCCCAGTAGTTTCGGAGCAAACAAACAGTCAAGTCCTTCCTCTTTATAATATTAGTGTAGATTAGCACTTACAATTAAACCTTACGTTAGCTTACTTCGCCTTTGTCCAGCAGTAGATGTACAGGTGTAAACACTCACTGATCCCGAAGTGCTCGTTCCACATGGCGTGCAGCGCCACGGTGCTGGTCTGGTACAGCTGCAGCAGCTGCGCGTACGGCGCGTTCACGACGAACTGCACGCTGTGCTCGAGGGACAGGTGCTTCGCCAGGTCTCGCAGGTTCTGCACGCGCTCCTCGTCTTCAGGGTTGCGGCAGGAGCCGACTAGCACCAGTTTGATCTGGAAAACCAGTGAGCCTGGGTCAGCCCAGCTAGCACGATACGTTGCGTCACGTCACGCGAAAATGTACTGAAACGTCACGTCAAACATAACGATAAATCGCATCATGCTACGGTGCTGAACGGTACTGCAAGGTAAATATACGTACCCGTATGTATGTAGAGAAATCTGAAATACATTTTATGGCAGTTTGATTCAGAAAGAGATCTGAAAAGGTGTACAACTTTACTTACCGTACTTTACAATACCAATCTTAAAATGAACGCCTGTCTCACTAATCCACATCTTACAACGTGAAAGAGAAAATATTTTTGTATAACTTGTAAAAGAGCAATTGAGGCCTACTTACAGTATAAAGATTTGATACTGTTATTGATACAGCGAAGTATACTATAGAGTCTTTAAGAGACACTTAAAGAGTCCGCAGTAAGCTCGGCCGAATTTCACCTTCCCATACAAACGTAGTTACGCTCTAATTTTAAAACTACGTGTTGGATTGTGGCGAAATTTTGCATATACATTGACATGCGGTATATCTATGTCTGTAATTAGTTTATATGGTTCCAGCTTATAAAACAAACGAAATACAGCAAAATCAATTTTTGTATGAAAATCTTAAATTCGCTGTATTTTTCTTACTATGGTATCTGAAGCTATATAAACTAATTACAGACATAGATATACCTCATGTCATTGTATATGCCAAGTTTTGTTACAATCCAACACGTCGTTTTAAAATGAGAGGGCAACTACGTTTGTATGGAGAATCGAGCTTACTGCGGACGTTAGATATGTAGGAAACACGACGGAGAAGACTCGACTTTAAGAGCGGCCGTATATTGACCCACAAGTTGCGGACGAGTTCTTACATACATTTTGTATAGCATTGACGCACACGAAGACTGAGGTCCCGGGTTCGAATCCCGGTAAGGGCATTTATTTGTGTGATGAACACCAATATTTGTTCCTGAGTCATGGATGTTATTTATTTATCTATATAAGTATGTATATCGTCTAGTACCCATAGTACAAGCTTTGTTTAGTTTGGGACTAGGTCGGTTTATGTAAGATTGTCCCCAAATTTTTATTTACATCGCGTGTTTGAGTAGCCGCGTCCGAGCCACAGGCTACGGGAGTGGCGGCCAGTACTGGCCGTAATGAGCTCTTAGTAATAGTGCTGTACCTTGTTCCACAGGACCTCGTTCTTGACCAGAAGGTTCCGCAGCTCATACATGGCCTGCAGCATCAGCGGGTGGTCCTTCTCCGGCCGGAACTGCGCCACCGACAGGATCCGGATAGGATCCGAGTCCTTCACTAGCGAGCGGAGCTGCTTGAGCTCTGATACCTGTGGTTAACATCAATCGTATCATTATCATCATATCAGCCGAAAGACGTCCACTGCTGGACATAGGCCTCCCCAAAGCGTGCCCCAATGACAGGTCCTGTAGCCAATATAGGGTGAAACAAATGGATCAGTAGGGTACCGTCTGGAAGGTACATTCACGAAAATCGATCTACTTCGTGTGGCAAAGACGTACTTCATGTACGAGACTATAGTCCATAATACAAACTTCCGTCGAAACTAAAATAAAGCAACTTTGAATATACATTCAGCTATACAGCTGTTTTAGAATGAAGTTAAATAGTAGAGCGTATGCATGTCAAGGGTCTAAAGTAAGCTATATTACCACGAGATGGTTATTTTCCCGAACGAAGTGAGGCTGAGGAGTTAGTTCAAGGGGTAATATGACCAGAATTGTACACTCTACTTTTCACTTCAACTGCGAGAAAATAGTAAAAACAAGGATTATCCATCCACAATCAACCATTTTGCAAGGCGAAAACTTTGTTCAAATTGGGGCCATTCTTTTTAATAAACTGCTTTGACACAGATACAAAATATTCACACCACGAATAAACGCCTCTGACCGTCTAATAGCCGCGTCTAAACGTCCGAGCGCGGCGGACAGCATACGCGGGGCATACGATAAGGCGAGATAGACAGCAGTCTATCCCGCAACAATCTTCATAGCTTATGTCATGTACCTATGCAGTCAACCACGCTTGAACATTTGGAAGGGGCTATAGTCGGTCAGATGCGTTTATTTTTAGACACTAAAAACACCCAATGTTACAAATTAATTCTGTTTCCTTATCTTTTAATGTCTAGCTGTATTCTGGTTAGTTGATAGCAAATACTAATGTTTTTTTAAAGAGTTGTGATTGGTGGGAATGTAATACGTTGAACTGTTTTGATTGGTCAAATTAAAATGTTTTATAAATCATAAATATGTATACATATTTTCCCTAGGGGCTAAATGTACTACTTACTTTAGCCCCGCTTGCTAAGCCTAATATGACGCACTTTTTGAACATGAGAAGTGAAATAGTTATTTGTGTCACAAGGGATCAAAATTGTGTATTTACGGCGAGGGCGGTGTATTGAATCCCGAACGTAGCGAGGGATCCTACAATAGGATCCTGAGCGTAGTGAGGGATACAAGTGCTAACGTCCGAGACGAAGATAATTTTGCTACCAAGTGACACATACTATTTTCACACCGACTATGAGGAAATTTAAAAAAGATGCTGTTAAAATTACTTCCTTAACAAGTTTTAAAAAAAATCTTAATTTAATACTAATTTTAATATATTACGAAAAATTCATATATGTATTTTCACACAACGTTGTTAAAGTTAAAACTTGAAAAAATTTCGTTATTAATCGATTACGATGAAATTACAAATGATTATTTTATTAAGATATGTGTTAAATTGGCACATTCCTTAAATGCTACATGCCAATGAATAAATTAAAAAAGTAGCTTGAACAGAAAAGTAGCATTTTGATCCCTCTCTTCGTGGAACAAAACTTACTTTTCTGAATGAAAGGTGTGAAAAATCATAAACACACCTCGCAGGGCGGGTAGACCCGGTGTGTCTTGAAGGGCGAGTTCCACAGCTGGTTAATGTGCTCCTCCGTCCACGTCCCGTTCACCATCACCACGTCGGCGCAGCGTCCCACCAACCCGTACAGCTGGAATAAATATCATGCATCGTGTACCTACATACCAGTGGCTGCGAGTAGCTAGACCAGTTCCCCAAACGCGTTAGTTCCGCGTAGCACCGTTTCCAGTCGCATTTTTCCCCACTTTTTATTATTCTTAGTCGATTTAATTCATGTACGCAAGTATTGACAAACGGATTGTTTTCTAGTCGCGTTTTTCCCCGACAGATAATTTATCTAGACGATAAGGTTCATATTCCCCTGTGGTGATAGACTGATTGTTTTCCAGTCGCGTTTTTACCCCACATTCAAATTTTGCTGTTAACGGTCGGTTGAAGAAATCATATTACTTTTAAGTCGACCAATTTTGGGTTTAAGCAACAATATATGTTTCTCAGAATGACTGAGAGCAATCAGTATAACTATCACATCCTCATCTAGAGAAACAACTGTCTCTCTTATTTCAACTCTTTCTCTTTTATTTTTGCGTTGAATCGAATAAGACCGTACGGACGGTCTCATTCGATTCAACGCAAAAAATTACATAAGAAACTACCAATTACCCGACTAGTTTGTATAATCCATTTGTATAATCCACATATAATCCATTTTTTTTAATTTTCCTGATGGGGGCAGGTCCCCTAAATTTTAGTAGGACACGGCAAAACCTCATGTCTAGTGCCAGGCCAGGATAAAGTTATAAACAGTTTCATTGATGTACACATTTTGCCTCCAAAATATACCATTTTTTTTGTACTAATGAGCAACTGGTATCCGCTTATACTGAATAGGGAAGATACAGCTATAATATTTACCATTATTTTGTGACCAAAATGTAAAAAAAAAAACATAAAATAATAGCTACTGAAACGTTTTTACTTTAGTTTATACAAATTACAAACAATAATTACGATTTGAAGTAGTGTGAAACGGAACGTGTTTTAATCCAACAATCAGCGTCTGGTGACGTCACTCCTGTCAAAAGTCAAAACTTAGGCAACTCTATGACATCTAGGGACGAACCACGGACAAACAGATGTGGCGAGTGACACACATGATGAGTGACATCACTGGAACTGTAGATCCGTTTAGGCGCGAAAGTTTACATTGTCAGCTTGCAACAGGAATGTTTGACTGAATTATAGTGGTTCACTAATGTTAGACCAAACAACTTTTGGCCAAATGTTTAATTTGACAAAAGTTTCTTTTGACAAATGACTTCTATTTGATGATATTCAAAGAATACCCGAAAATACCACTGTTTTGACGAAAAATGCATTAGGCCAAATGAAACATTTGTCAAATGATACATTTGGCTAAAAGTTGTTTGGTCAAGAGACAGGACCCCAATTATAGTATTTCTATTTTTAAATTCGTGTTCTACTCGTGGTCGCGGTGGACTTTCGTGGTCTATTCTACATGCGATTTTTTCAAATGAAAGCAAAATTGAAAATATTTCATCTTCCCTATTGTCTTGTACTCGTACTCACCCAACCAAACACCTTGTAGTAAAGCAGCTTGCACCACGTGAACACGGGGCTCCCGGCTACAGCCCCGCTGTTGTTGTAGGAGACCACGCGGTGCTGCACGCGGCGCGTCATGCACGTCGTGATCGCGGGGTAGTGCGTGTACGCGCCCACCGGGCACTGGGCGAGGTAGCGGAACACGGGGTAGGTGAACGCGCACCCTGTCGTGTCTATGTAGATATCTGTGGAGTAGTTTGAGATGATTAAGATTAAATAAGTTTCTGACAAAAAAATATTTTTTGGTACCAGCTCTTATTGCCGTCTGTACTTTTCTGATTGTCTGCCGTCTGTACTGTTATCAACTACGCGTTGGGGCGATTCTAACAAGACCAAACGTAAAGGGGTTACGTCTGTTATGTCCTGAATTCCCATGGCCACCTGTCTCCATCATCACATCAGCTCGATGGTACTATAATATTCAATTGTCATCTAAACTATAGTCAAACCCGACCCGTTACAGCTCAATCGGTTGAAGATATCTGCTACGAAATTGAGTTGCAAGATTCCACCTTAACAAACATATGTAGTTATATACATACATTGCAAGTTATATATATATATTTAATACAAACAAATATACGTAATACAAACTTTTCCTATACACAGATCAAAAGAATAATCAAATAGGTGTTCTCTAGGAACAGGTGGGGAACACTTAACCACTAGCTACCCAAAGATCTATTTAAAAGGCATGCCCGTCTGCAATGGATTTTATATCATTCTGAATTGGAACAGAGTTGCTTTTCTTTTGCTCCGTTTGATTTTATAGTTGCCACCAATAATTGCCATTAAATCTAACAAAATAGTTATTATTATTAATATTATATAACAAAGTGGAAAAGCCCAGGAATCAAACTCGGCTAGTTTAACCGGAACAGCAGGTCAGCCATTCAATTATCATGGCAAATATAATATCAATCTCGATTTATCATAATAAATAACGAGATGATGAAAAAAATAAAGAGGTATCAACCTCGCCGAGTTTCTTACGTCGGTTCTTTTCGTGACACAGGTTTATTTATCAGAAGCGGTGATAGTTCATTGACATTCATATTTCATATGTCCATGTAATATGCCTAATTTGAAGAATAAAAACCTTTGACTTGAAAGATTATTAAAACATGCTGTAATCAATGTCAGCACTTCAGCAGTATGCTTACCAGGATTAAACTTCATGAAAGCCTCCAGCCCCATGACCATGGAACCCAGACTCTGCAGAATCAATGTAAAGTAAGGGTACGAATTCGCCTCTATTGCCCGTTTTGACACCAATCTAAAACATCATACGAAAATAAGTTACTGTAAAAAAATGTTTTTTGTACAATGCTTTTATTGCCCACTTATAATTGTGTTACATAATTGAGCTCACATTTATAGTCAGCAAAATACCAGTGGGGTATAAGTGCATTCTTATACAGTCTAATTTTTATAAGCACTTCAGCAAATCGTAACCAGGCAGTTAGTTCACAGGTGACAATTGAGTGTCAATCTTACCGGCTGGAATTAAAGTACAATTTTTACAGTTGATATATGAAGAACTATAAGTTTACTACGAAGTCCAAAAAGACCTGAACGAACTCCGGGCTGTTGATTGGACACAGCTTCCTGACGGTCTTAATTATTGTTGGAGGCCAAGATCCACTTTGGGCCCTTGCACCACAACAGTAAGTTAGTTTACTTACCTTATAAAGTTGATTTTGCTGGCATCCAGTTTCACATTAAACTGATTGTGCACTTTATCAACAATTGTCTGTGGCTCCGCAGTCTCCACCGTGTAAATGTAAATGTTGGTGTCAGGGTATCTAAAAACACAGTTTATAAACTTACATTTCATCAAATTAATAAAGTTCTTGTTGAATCATAAAGCTTGTCAAGTTAGTTAGCTGTTAGTTGGTATGAAACAGGGAATCTAAAAATGAATCACCAAATACGGAATATGATTGCTGTAATTTAATATATTTCATGCAAAATATTAAAATTGGATATTTACCTGGTCAACAGAGCCTTGATAGCCACCCACAGCACCCTCTCCCCGCCACCCCCAGCATTACAGTACGGGTGGAAGAAAGCCAGGTTGGGTCCATCCCGCAACCTCCGCTGTCTCTTCCTCTCATATATCCTCATGTACCACGACGCGAAGATGAACGCACATGGTATTATCACGAATACTCCAAATAGCATGAGTGTTAGGAAGAACAGCGGAAGGACGACTAACAAACTGTGATTTAAAAAGTATATATATATATATATTACTAGCTTCAGCCCGCAACTTTGTCTGCATGGAACGGATGAAAACTATCCCATATTTTAATCCAGGTTATAAACTATCTTTGAGCAAAATTTCATCCAAATCGGTTGAGCTGTTTAAGCATGATTGAGTTTTATAACATCTAAACTTTCGTATCGCATAATAGTAGGATATCAGGATAACCAACGGCTATGAAACTTAATAACACTGAATATTAACAAAAAAGCAGGTTACAGGACCGCACAGCAAGTTAGCCTAAAATATAAAGGAAATCTTTTAATACAATGTTATGGCTTCAAAGGCATATATATGGTAAAAATAAAAATATCTGTGTGCTAGCAAATGCTAAATAGAGTTCATTGTGCTACAAGAGTTGTGCTAAAATAAACGAGCCTGGAATCCAGTTTTAGAGGCTCTGTACGTATAAACGTGTGGGATCAGTGCCATAAGCACTGAATGTAAACACTACAAACGTCCAATTATTGATTAAGCAAAAAACTTAGGGAATAACTAAGTATGATAATATTTAGTAAATGTATGATTTCATCATCATTTAAATAAATTACCGTAGTATATTGGAGAACACTATAATAAATCACGTGAGATTTGTTGTGTAAAAAAGCCGACAGTATTTAATAAAAAGTATACTATAATTATATTAGTTGGTGTTTATAGAAGGCACTTACATAAAAGCCTCGAACAGCATTCTAAATGCGAGGTTAAATATAGCTATTATTTTGTTTATATTATTGAATAAACACGAAATATATCCTAAGCAAATATAAAAATATCTATGTGCTAGCAAATGCTAAATAGAGTTCATTGTGCTACAAGAGTTGTGCTAAAATAAGCGAGCCGATCGGAATCAAGTTCTACGGGTTCTGTACGTATAAACGTGTGGGATCAGTGCCATAAACACTGAATGTAAACACTACAAACCGTCCAATTATTGATTGAGCAAAAAACTTCGGGAATGAGTAAATATGATAATATTTAGTAAATGTACGATTTCATCATCATTTAAATAAATTACCGTTGTATATTGGAGAACACTATAATAAATCACGTGAGATTTGTTGTGTAAAAAAGCCGACAGTATTCAATAAAAAGTATACTATAATTATATTAGTTGATGTTTACTGGCACTTACATAAAAGCGTCGAACAGCATTCTAAGTCCGAGGTTAAATATAGCTATTATTTTGTTTATATTATTGAATAAACACGAATTATATCCTATGCATCTTCAACCGTGCCGTGTCACATTTGTGACATTCACTTTGCCGTCAAAACAAATGTCAATTCAGGTTCAGGGATCGTTCGGATACCATGAGAAGAAGGTGCACCCCTTATAAAGCTATGTTCACGTTCACGCTATAAGACCTATTTGTATTTAAAAAAAAGAGTCAGCGTCAAACTATCGAAGGAAAATATAATATTTCCGGTTATATTATTTTTCTTACAGAGGACACTAACCGCGCCAACTCGCTGCCAGCACGGCTAGCACACGACAGCGCGCGAGCTCTCTCGATTTTTCTAGCACTATCCGTCTCTCTCTTATAAGAACACTTAGAAGAAGAGGTATAGTGCGATAAAAATCGAGAGTATGTCGCGGCCGTCGTGTGCTAGACGTGCAGCTGTTAGACAGTCGCGCAACGTGACCTTGATTTGATCACACGCCCTGTGCTCGCCCTAAAGAGACGCTACACGGGGCCGATACCGGCCGGACTGCATGCCGGCCGACGGCCAAGCAAGGTCACAGAAAATCTAGTATGGAGACCTTGATTTGGCTGGCCGCCGGGCTTCCGACACGCGTCGAATCATGCGTCAGCCGGCATGCAGTCCTGCCGATATTGGCCAGTGTAGCGTCTTCTAAAAAAAAGGCAGTGCGGCGGACATAATGCCGCGTTCACATGCTCGCGTTCAAAGCGACAATCACGTGCACGGGCACGAGCACGAGCGTGTTAACAGCCTGAGGCTCTACCGCGAAACGACCACGAATTTCGTTCGTGTATCTCCCTCTCTGTTGCAGTTGCTGGTTCGAGCAACAAAGAGGGAGATACTCGAGCGAAGTTCGTTTTTACTTCGCGGTAGCCCCTCTGCTTCCATACTGAGTATTGCTGCATAAACTGGCAAACCAGAATCGTCAGTATTTAATCACGGTGTATTGGCCGCCATAAACGTACTGTTATGAACTTAGGCCGGCCATAAACGGTCAATTAAATTGCACAAAATTACGAATTGTGCATTTTTTTTACCGTTTAGGGTTAATATTGAGAATTGCGCAATGATTGAACTAAATTTAAGCAAGTTTAATTTTTATATTCCATTACCATCTATATTATACAAGGCAGTGGCAGACGCATCAAAGTAATTGCGCAATTTTATTGCGTGAATATATTGATCGATTGTTCGCAAGGGGTAGTGTAATTATATTTCACCATAAAAATATTGCGCAAAGTTATTGTAGGTCTAGAGCCGGCCTGAATACAATCGCTTTTTTACGAGGAAGTTCACCAAGCCTTTTTTTCCAAAGTGTGCAATGTCCTTTGGTGAATTTCAATGCTCTTCGGAAGATGGTGTTGCTATAGAAAATTTTATAAGGAGCATCCCGACGGTCCTGCAGGATAATCCGCTTTGCAGTCCGCTGCGCAATGCAAGCTATGACGTGATAGGGAGATGAATGACCTTGGTTGCCTTGCTTTATCTTATAGCTTACAGTACCGTCTAAAAGCGGCTATACCGAGCATTTTACAAAAAATGTATATTTTGTACAAAAATAAGGTCGCTTATTACTTAACCTAAGCCTAGCCCAGACTGGCGCGGCCTTGCCGCGGCGGTCAATAGATAACTTGTCGTTAGCTGTCACAGTTACCTGTTGACCGCCACCACAGGTAAGGCCGCGCCAGTGCGATTCAGGCCTTAGCGCAGGGCCTTAGGTACACACTACAAATTATTATTTTTTTCGTTGGGGGATGACTGGGTTATGTGGTAGTTACCTATTTCTATCCACTAAAAACTCTACGGCGGCCAGCATCTGGGCTCTCAAGCGGAGGAGAGAATTGAGATCTGAACGCACTGGAATTCCCCACACATTTGGCTCGTCGTAGAGTGGAAAAAGATGTTCATCGCCTTCCCTGGGGTTTTTAGGCAAGTGCCCCGGCCCCCGCCAGAAACTGCGACCCCGATGACCCTCTTTAGTCGCCTTTTACGAAAGGCTGGGGGGCTGACTGTAGACCTATTCTTGTCCGAGCCTACACGGTTCATACAAATGATACCTAGGGTGTCTGAAAGTGCAGACTTCCAGGCTAGTTCGCGTTTATGTCGCATATGGACTCTGTTTAGTTGAGTTAAAATTTGTGAAAAATACGCACGCTGGTTACACGGCATGTATCGCGGCGTGTAGATACTTATAATTATAACTAACAGCTTATTTCATAGGTAAAATTGTTGCCACATTAGAGAATTATATAAAACCCGCCCAAGTGCGTATCGGTCCACGCGCAGTGTAAGGTTTTCTAGTTGCCTGTCTGCCTGTTACGCGCGCGCCAACTAAACGTTTCGGTTGTGTCACCTGAATTTGTATGAGTTTATAAAAATCAAAATAAATACGTTCCATGGCATAGCACAGACCACCCCTCATATATTCGTATTTAGGAAAGTCTTCCATATTCATAACACATTATGTGCTGATCGAGAACTTCACTCATAATGACTTCATTTCAAAAGTGCCCCATGATATGAAGCAGTCATTACGCTACCCAACTCATCCGCTGCATTTATGCGATTCACAAGAAGTCTATTCCACGCAATAACCAGCATAAAATGACCCCGAAACTCGTAAAAACTACGCGTAAAAGGTCAGATTTATTCTAGTTTCAGGCGAGTTATCGGCGTTTGGAATAAAGCTCTGGTCCAGCGTCGCCATTTCCCGGGAAACGGAAGCCATAAAGCATTCTGAAGCTTCAAGCTCTCGATAAGCTAATGTGGTCGCTCAGACCAAGAAAAAAAGACAGACGGAGCGTTACGAACAATCAAGTGAAGCCAAACCACATACAAACCAAACCAAGCTACATCAAGTTTAGCACACGCTCAGCGCTCATGCACACATATACACACAAAATTTGACAAAACTCTTCAGCACGGGTCGCAATACTCGCAATGCTGTCAAGATCATTTATTTCGAGTTTTGAGCGATTTAATTTGTTAAGCGTGTGCCAAACTTATGGGGCTTGGTTGAAAAGCCCTTCACCAGACTTCACTAGACTGTTCGTAACGCTCCGTCTGTCTTTTTTCTTGGTCTGAGTGTGGTCGTAATGCGATGCACATTCATTGTCGAATTTCGTTCCAAAGTGATAGAGGCGGAGTGAGCTGAGTCTGTCTGTCCCACTTGCCAGTTAGAGCGATAGAGAGGGAGATTCACGAACGAAGTTTGTTTTCGTTTCGCGGTAGGCCCCACTGGTTTCGAATGGCTGCGATTTAAATTAAGCACTGCCAGTATCCGACCGGACAAGCAGCTCAACGAATGACGTTATTATAGTTGTCCCATACCGCATCTTTCTGTTATGTCCGATTATGTAGGTATCCATACTAATCCTTACTATTATTATAAATGCGAAAGTGTCTGTCTGTCTGTTAACTCTTCACGCTTAAACCGCTGTACCGATTGAGATGAAATTTGGTATGGAGATAGTTTGAATCCCGGGGAAGGACATAGGATAGTTTTTATCCCGGAAATCATCCCCTGAGGGGGTGAAATGGGGGATGAAAATTTGTATCGAGCTATGATATAAACGAGTTCCACGCGGACGGAGTCGCGGGCAGAAGCTAGTATACTCTAATAAGTCTAAAGTACCTAGTATTATATCGACCGTCGACCTACGATCGACCTTACCGAGTTGGTTGTTCTACTTATTTCTAATGTATACCTACATACGATTACTTTATAAAATAGATACTCGTACCTACTAAATTTTACAGTCAATCTTTTTCAATTTTACATTCGCCGTTCCTACTTATTTGGGCCATGTGGCGTTGGGCTAGGCCAAAGTTACATCAAGCGGCCATATCGGGCCCTAATTAAAAATAAATCTGGTAAAATAACAGTATTCTTTTCGCCCGAGCGTAGTGAGGCAACTTTTATTAGTGTAATGACTTGTGTCATAAACATAATATTTCATTTGCACAAAAAAAACATTTATTTATTTATTTATTGATACATGGAAAACCAACAGCGCAACATATTTATAGACAAAATAATAAATCCATATAGCCAAGAGGTTCTCACTTATAGAAATAAACTAACATAGAAATCTATAGCCAAACTTAAACTTATTTGTAGGTACATACGTATGTACGCCATTTACGTATATTTTATACAATTTTATTTTGTTCATTTTTATTTTATAGTACATACCTACATTCACGCCTTGATTCCCAAAAGGGGTAGGCAGAGCACATGAAACTTATGTTCCAGCGCCACTTTTAGCATAGATATATTTTATAGTCATTTTAATTTATAGCAATTTTAAATGAATAACAACGACAGCGAGTTTGGAATTGTAAGGAGCGGGCGCGGCCGTGTACTGATAAGAAATGGATATAAGTATTACAAACAGCAACGAACCTCAAAATCAAGCCACACATACCTATAGGTACCTGCAGCCGGCCGGGCTGCGGTGCCACCTTGGTAGTGTCTATCATGAGACGGCCGCGACATACCTACTCTCGATTGAAAGGAGCGAGCGAGGGGAGGTTGCGAGGGTCTACCGCGAAACGAAAACGACTTCGGTTGTGTATCTCCGTCTCTGTCGCATTTGCCAGTTCGAGCGATAACGGGTACACATTTTATAAACAACATCGTATGCCGATGACATTTTACACTTATACTTGCAGCCGGGAAGCCGTCACGGGCTGCAGAGCGCGTGTTGTGATCAGGGTGAGCTATTTATTTATTTATTGTTGTATTTAAACTCTATTGCACAAAACCATAATAATGTAATTACAAATGACGGACTTGATGCCAAATGGCATTCTCTACCAGTCAACCATAAGGCCAAACAGAGACACTTAAAATTGCCTTACGCTTTTATAGAAACAAAATTGTATGACAACTATGTACTTAAACGCAGTATTTCGCGACCGAAACAACAATTTACCTGATTTTCCATACAACGATTAGTACAAATACAAATGTCAGTTGTTTCATACCTGTGTGTTTCATACCAGTATGAAGCGTTTTGAATGGCTGGAGGGTGCGAGTCCCACATACCCCCCATTTTAGCTTCCCCAGCTAGCGGGAAGCGTAATTAACTCACTAAGGAAGTATTCAAAACAAACGCCTGTTTTCCGATTTACAGCAAATACATCAATTGGTAACATTGAATTCCTATTCCTACCTTGTAACCTACCTTGGTTTTCTTGGAGGTTATGTTGTTTTATGTCATCGTCTAATCAATAACAGTAAGTTAAAATAACGCTGCTACAGTCACTTACACAGTAAGTGCTATATCAATAATTAAGTGTTTTGTTAAGATAGTCGTTAAGTAGATATAAAGTGCCAACAAGTTCCTGACAAGTACCAATGTTGTTCACAACACAACATACACAACAACATTATTTTTGGTACCTACACGTTTTTATAGCTGTTAGGTCTACACGAGGAGTCGGCAGACCGTTTGCGAAATGTGGTAATTATCGCATTAAGGCTCGTGGGTCGAGGTAACCACATGGAATGAGAAGACGGAATACGTATGAACCTTTATTCACAAAGATTTACGTAAAATTTAAATCACATCACAGATAATTGTATGAGGCCTCACATTGTACTAGGTATGTCTAATATTAGTTAAAATCCATTATTAAATAAAAATGCGTGCTTACGCCATTGTGGGCTGGCAGAGAAGGAAGAGCAACGAAAACGAACCATAGACATGCAAGAAACAGTTTTTAAAGACACATAATGTTTATGGCTTGTGGGAGATTACACACTATCCAACAATAGCCAACTGTATACTTACCTACTTTTTTGCACAGCCATAGATTAGGTACTCGGATATAACAAATACCTATTATGCTCATCAGCTCATCACACAAATATTTTCCCTTACCGAGATGCGATACGATCCCAAATATTAGGCAAGAGGTGGCACGACACTGTAGGCTGTCTACACTCTACAGCAGTGGTTCTTAAACTCCATGAACCACACTTTAAAAACCCTGTTCTACAGTACCTATAGCCCTATAGCATAGCTGCCTAGCTGGCCCCGGTCATCAGCCCGCGTACCTAATAAGTACTTAAGTACCTCCCTTTTTCTTTCGTGAGGAAAATGCTTTTAATTACGCCTCCCGCCTCGCCGGGGAACCAGGACGGGTATGACGGACTCCCGGGAACCGCCCGGACTACCGTCTAAAACCCCACGGCATTCTACGCGCTGCGCTTTGGCGGAGCCAGGGTAACGCTTGCGCACACTTCCGCGACACTTAAATTCCAATTAACGTTTGCTTCCAGATGACTATCCGTTGGGGCATCGTAAGCGCGGCGAAGATCAGCAATGACTTCGTGAACGCCATGAACAGCTCCCCCGGCAAGGGGGACCAGGCTGTGGTAGCCATCGCCGCGAGGGACCTCAGGCGCGCCGAGGCTTTCGCGAAGATCCACAACATCGCGAAGGTGTTCGACTCTTATCAGGCTATGGCAGAGTGCACTGGAGTGATTGGTGAGATTATTCTGGAGTACCTAAAACAAAGTTAAAGCCTGATTCATACCTACCTTTCGCATGCTCTCGCGCGCTGACGCCAGATAAGTACCAAAAAAAGCGGCCAAGTGCGTGTTGGACCACGCACAACGAAGGGTTCCTATAAAAAAGGTGGTATCGTTACTGAAATCTAATGGCACTTAAGTCCTTTTCTTTAAGGAAGGCAGTTTTTTAGAAATATCTCGAAAACCTTTGAACCGATCTTGTTCAAAACAATTTCCGCTGAAAGAATTTAATAAGCCCTATGTCCATGATTTTTCATATTTTTAAAATACACGGTTCAAAAATTAGAGGGGGGGGGGGACACTCACTTAATCAAAAAAAATGCTGAGAAACCTTATATTTATTTTGAAAGGCCTATCGATTGATGTGCCAAAAGTGATCTTGAAATGAAAAAAAAAAATTTGACTCAGTTTTATGTATGGAGTGCACCCCTAAAAAAATGTTTTTTAGGAATTTAATTACAAAACTTTGTAGCGGCTAACAAAATACACCTATCCTCAAAATGTTATTCAAATACCTAATAGTTTTCGAGTAAAATGTCTGTGACATACGGACGGACAGACACAGACATGACGAATCTATAAGGGTTCCGTATTTTGCCATTTGGCTACGGAACCCTAACAAAAGGAGCCGTCAAGTCAAGACAAAGCGCAACACCATCATCATCATCATCATCATATCAGCCGAAAGACGTCCACTGCTGTACATAGGCCTCCCCCAAAGAGTGCCAAAGTGACCGGTGCTGCGCCACCCGCATACAGCGTACCTACTCCCGCGACCTTTACCACGTCATCAGTCCACTTTGTGGGGGGGCCTCGCCACGCTGCGCCTTCCGGTACCTACGTGGTCGCCACTCGAGACCCTTTTCGCCCCAACGGCCATGAGTTCTAAGTGCAATGTGTACCGCCCTGCAGTGCCACAGTGCATCAGGTGAGTGTGAATCTGCTAAGTTTATGATGGTTCAAGAAACCGATGCCTACTGTTCTCGTGCGACTGATTGAGCTAAGTAGCCTTTATTAACAGGGAATAAGTGCTTTTGACGTCTTCGATTGCGCAGTTACGTTTGATGCTGACTGTACTAAATAAAGTCCCGATGTCATCTGATTTCAGACGTGGTCTACATTGGTGCCCTAAACCCTGACCACTACGCGCTCGCTAAACTTTTCTTGGAGAATGGCAAACACGTGCTTTGCGAAAAGCCCCTCTGCCTCAACCTGAAGCAAACCCAGTCCCTCATCAGCTTCGCCAAGCAGAAGAAACTCTTCCTAATGGAGGCAGTGTGGTCGAGGTTTGCGCCCGCGTACCTTGCACTGGAAAAGGAGATTGCGTCAGGAAAATTGGGAGAGGTGAAGAGGGTGGAAGTTAATTTTGGAGTGCCGTTGCTGTCGGTCGACAGGCTAACGTGAGTAATCTCGACATACACTACAATGGTAGATATATCCGTGGCCACTATGTCCGCCGAAAGTTGCCCATTACCGTAAGAATGCCTTCCCAAAAATATACACAACGATTGTGTTGACATCCTTGCGGGACAGATACTCGCATACCTAAGCAATGTAGGTACCTACTCGTAGGTAATATATAAAAGAAGTACCTAGATACTTAGGTAATGCGCGCTCCGAAATTGGCACACTAAGACTTGGTCAATTTATCAACCTAACCATATAATTGTCCATGTTTCGCTCCCAGAAATGAAAATACCCTCCTGCGTTCACTTGTCTCTGGAATCATGTAAACCTCATTTCATACACCTAAACATACTTACTGTTAAAAAACTTACCTACTTACTGTAAAATCGAATCCAGACCAATTTAAATATTTTTCTAGTAATAGGTTACGTAATCAACTGTTTGCAAGCCTCGTCACACACGGCGCACATGTCAAAAAGTGTTCTAGGAATGGCCCCAAGAGTTCAACAAAATACCAAAGGCTATTCGAGACTTAGAGAGTGTTAGAGAATTTAAGAAAGCACTGCATAATTATTTACTAAAAAAAGCATATTACTCTGTAAAGGAATATTTAAATAATGTAAGTAATGCCTATAATGTTAGTTTTTAAGTAATTTTTAAGAAACATTTTGTACGCCGCAAGGTAGAACATAGCAGAACTTCAAGAATGCCTGTGTATTGAACACCTATCATATCACCTATGGTTCGTGGTTATGGCAAGGTTCACAAATAAAGTATTTTGTCTTGTCTTGTCTTTGTCTTGTCATTTACGGTTACAAGCCTGGGTATTTTTACACATGGAATTTCGTATAGGATAGGCAACATTTGAATCTACCTCTGTTTTAATATTACTTAAGTACATAAATGTTCCTAAAGCTTCTACCGATCTAATCGTTACCAACTTCTATTTACAGTAAAAAGGACCTAGGCGGCGGTGCCATCCTTGACCTCGGGATATACGTCCTCCAGTTCGCACAGTTCGTGTTCAAAGACGAGCCGACGAAGGTGACGGCGGTCGGTGAGCTCAACGAAGACGGAGTGGACATCGCGGAACACATCATCCTCGAGTATTCGGGCGGACGCCGGGCGGTGCTCACCGTCGACGCGACCGTCAAGATGTGGAACAAGGCTACTGTTACCGGCACTAAGGGATACGCTACGGTATTATACTTTAAAACCCGTAAGAGTCCGCAGTAAGCTCGATTCTCCATACAAAAGATTTCAATCCAACACGTAGTTTTAAAATGAGAACGTATTTACGTTTGTATGGAGAATCGAGCTTACTGCGGACTTAAGCGGAGCTTCTGACGCTGATTGCATTATGAACGACTGATCATCTGATCAAACTACCGAATAACGTCGCTTTATAAGCATACTTGACATTGTTGGCGAAATCATCTTAACTTGGAAGCCATTTTTTAATAGAAGATAAGATAGGCCTAGATGTTAATGACAACGCATATTTTTCATCGAATGGCCCAATGGGTTCTCATGGATTGGACTCGAGTAAGTAATAGGTCCATTAAAGAGGCCTTAAGAAATTTTGACATGTCCCTTTTCACGAAGCTAAACGTTACAATTTTGCTAATCTTAATTGGCAATACTGAGGCTCTTAGCCAATAATTACTGTCCAAATTGTACCTACCTAAATTAAAGGATAAGTAGCGGTGTTTCCTAATTTGCGTGCACACCGCTGGCCAACGAACGCCAACGAATACTTAATTAGCGTCAGTTGGAAAATATTAGTAGCGTGGTAGCATACCTACATATCTCATTCTAGATAGCTGCGTTGTGTTCATATTAATTGGCCTTCGATGACTAGGTATTAATGCAATTAGCGTAATCACTAATCAGCGATAAAAGGGTGTAAATTCGGTTTTGAATGAGACACGCAACTCATCAAGATATCGCCATCGATAAGTTAAAATAGTCTACAGTGATATCAGTTAGGTACAACAGCATATAATTCAGATAAAGGTACTTGCATATAAATACAATTTTCAAGACTTTATGTCTCACACCTTTTAAAGTGTGCAAAATACGCCAACGGCCCATTTCACAACATGTTGTAACACAAGCGGAAGTCTCTTTCTAATAATGAGAATTAACACTAGATTCCTTATGTGTTAGATCTAGGGGCACGGAAGTTTCCGTGCCCCTGCCAAGTCGAGCAAAATAAGGCACGGCCTCCTTTTCTCGAAGCCATTCGGGCCATTTGCGGTTGGTAAAATAAAATTTGCATTAAGTACCTACCTACATAGTTCATACAAAAACGTTATTCTCAACTGCCTTCATAAATTTGTATATGTATTGATGACACATTAACCTACAAAAAATATCCGGGGTAAAATATTATCCTTACAGCGATGGCGGTACATTGAATCTCGAGTGAAGCACCAGTTTCTAGAATAAAAGTAGAATTTTGAGCGTACCGAGGGATCCAAGTGTTTATGCTCGAGCCGGTAATATTTTTTCTACCGAGTGCCACATATTGCTCCTCACACCTTCGATGAGGAAGACTAAAATCATACACTAGAATATCAGATTATTTTTAATGCAATGAAATGAAAATTAATATAGGCCCTATCGACAACACAGCTAACTGACCATCCATGCACTCTATGTGCATTGTAATAAGGTTCTATATAAATACAGGATGGTCAGTTAACTGTGTGCAACGTCTGTACAACTTTGATTCCTCATTTTAAAAACAATTTCTGTTTTGTGAATAGAGCAGTGGCCTGTTTTTTTTCGTGTATGACATAGCTTCAAGTTATAATATAATTTTACAACTTTAAACAGGCAATACGAGGCTTAATATTTATTGACCATCCCCAGTACTGAGATGTCGGTTAATGACTGAGATGACTACTTACTTAAATACATTTATTATTAGCCACACAATTAGCTGACAATTAGTAGACATAAGGCGCTTCCTGACCGGCGAGCATTGCAGTCCTGCGAGCTATAGTCCCATCTATTCATCTTATAGATTATAGGGCTGTTATGCTCGCCCGTAAGGATGCGCTTATAATATCAATGCAGCAAAGGTTTACTGGGCAGACAAATGTTATGATGTTAGTATGGACGACGGCAGATATTTTTACACTTTTACACCTTATCCCTGTGTGGTAACCTAAGGCCAAACATACAATACAAAATGACATTGAAATTGAAATCGTGTTGTGTCGGAAATAGAGTTGACTTTCGTTTGTTTTCAAAAGTGCCAGAAACAAAACAAATTCAACTTTATTCCAGTTGAATATAATTTAAATGCCTTCGACAGAATAAGTCCTATGACTACAGGCCCATGGGCCTTAGGAGGGTAATACGACAAATGTACCTACGTACGAATCTTTGCCGTCGGCTGTGAGAGGCCCAATACCGACTGGCCATTCGACCAGTGTTGCAATTAAGACTTGTACTTAGCTTCGTGATGCCCAGTTCTAAACTAAGGTGTTCCTGTTGTTAGGTGGAAGACCCGTTCCACTTCCCCGAAAAGCTGATCCGAGTGGATGGCTCAGAGGAGGTGTTCAAACTGCACGACTCCAAGCTGCCTTACAACTTCGGGAACAGCGCAGGGCTCGTCTACGAGTCGCTGGAAGTAGCCCGGTGCCTTAGAGAAGGTATGAATCCCTATTCGATAGAGCGAGCCGCGCGCACGGCAGGCCGCGTCGATGGCGGCGCCGAACACGACGGGGTACGGCACGTTGCCGCCTATTAGTGACATCACTAATAGACGGCAACGTGCCTACTAACTACAAGCGTCATCGTTTCATATGAAGTTGCGTTTTGCGAAAAAAGGACAGAACATACCCCTTCTTAAAACATTGGACACTTATAACTTCGTGATTATATAACCTCTTGCGTTGCTTATTTCTCCATTTGACTACATTTTTAATCTTTCGTTATCTCAATTACATACCTAAAACGAACTACTTACTTATCGATGACTTGAACTAGAGCACGGCAAGTTGTCCGCAACATGGTGAGAGCTTCACAGTCCTAAATTATTCAACCGCTTTAGCCTAGTCGGTAGTGATTCAACCCTGCCTACGAAGCAAGAGGTCCTGGGTTCGAATCCCGGTACGGGCATTTATTTGTGTAATAAGCACGATTATTTGATCCTGAGTCATGATTAATTTTCTCTGTATTTATTTATTTATATAAGTATGTTATCGTCGTCTGTTGCTTAGCTAGGGACTAGGTTGATTTGTGTAAGATTGTCCGCAATTTTCTTTTTAAAGCTTTTCATGAAATGTACTATCTGTGTGTCGGTATGGTGTAGGTTGTCTAGAAAAGATCGCTCTTTAGCGATAATGCCGCCTGTATTATTTATCTCTACCTACACATTTATTGTTTTGTTTTTCTTTGTAACTGCTTCGTTTGAACCAGAGGGCCTACCGCGAAAGGCATTCGTAGTTCTCCCTCACCGTCAGACTTGCGAGTGCGTACTTAAGTGCGATACAGAGGGAACACTTCGAATGCCGTTGTCGTTAGGCCCTCAGGTGTGTGTAAAAAGTGTGTGTATAGTATTTGTAACTTTCAATAACGTTCCAGGGTTGCTGGAGTCCCCGCGCATGAGCCACAAAGAGAGCCTGATGCTGGCCAAGCTTGAGGACACCGTGCGGCAACAACTAGGGGTCCATTACGATGTCGACGACCAACAGTTTTAATCTTAATCTACGTATAACTCTTCATAATGAATGAGCATATATCTGAGTGACGCCAAATACACTCCAAATGGGAATTAATAAAACATGTTTACCGTTAAACTTGTCTTTTTTTCAATATTTCTTGAGATTGGTCGGCAGCGCTTGTAATTCTTCTAAAGAATTTACTCCAGAAGAATCACAAGCGTGTTGCCAACCCTTCATAGACTTGAGGATTCGTAGTGTTGATAGCTAGAGACGTTATCATATTCATATAACCCGATAAGACGCCCACTGCTGGACATGGGCCCCAAAGAGTGCCAAAGTGATCGGTCTTCTGCGCCACCCGCATCCAGCGGACTCCCGCGACCTTTACCAAGACATCAGTCCACCTTGTAGAGGGTCTACCCACGCTGCCTCTCCCGGTACGTGGTCGCCACACGAGAACCTTTAGAGGGTTAGAAACGTAATTGTCTCTAACATCAGCACGGACCTATGGCGACTTACCTGCTCACCACCACTCCCACAACCTGTTATCAGTCCCCTTTGTGGGGGGATTTCGTACGATGCGTCGTTCGGAACGTGGTCGCCACTCGGGAACTTTTGCATACACCTTTACATTGGTAGAGTAAAATGTAAGAACTCTTAGTTTCTAACTTACCTCAAACTCGACCGTTTACTCGACCAGTGTGCCACGGTTCTAGCATAATCAAATCAATATCGAAGTAACGTACGAACAGCGATCACGACTGCTGGCCGTGGTGTTGAATGCCAGGCAAAGCACATTCTCATACTCACCCAGCCAACTGTATGCAGTTCTTGTTTTACTACTTTAATACTAGAAAAAAAACCCTGCACAACTGCCGCCGCGACACAGCGCGAGACGAGCAAATCTCTGTCTTATTTGCACAGGCGCGAATCGCTGAGCCACGCACAACGAGACCTTGGCAGCAAGTTGTGCTACGCGGGCCATAGACGGACTGCTTAGGGGTCCATATTGGCTCATATAAACTTGATGTGTCGATTTTTTCTAGTAATACCGCTTTGTAATCATAAGCATCAATTTCATATTTTTTTCCTCCTACCTTTTATGTTCCTAAATTTCTGTAACTATCATCGGAACTCATAACGAATAGTTTTCATAAAATATATATATTTTTGTTAGTCCTAATATCAGTAAGTTTTTCCGCTCTTTTATAAAAAAAAACCGAAGACGAATGCGGAAGCGAAGCTCATTTAATATGGCGACTGCTCTCGTGCCGTTGGTCTCGACTGCTCTAAGCAGTCCGACTATAGCGGGTCTTTTAACGTACTATATACATTGGTAGAGTAAAATTAACTCTACTTCTACTTAACTTAAGTCAAACTCGACCGTTCACTCGACCAGTGTACCATGGATTTTGGAGACATCGACATCGAAGAAACATGCGAGCACCGATCATTTGTGGTCCGGCTGCCGGCTGTGTGGTGTTGAATGCCAGACTCATTTTCTTGTTCACCCAGCCAACTGTGCTGTAGTTCTTGTTCAAATGTGAGTATTGCTTTATATTATTTACATGAAATACTTGGGAGACCGATCTTCCTGGTTTTTTTAGATTTGTGTATTTGAGAACTCATTTACAAAGAATACCTATATTGATTTTTAACCGACTTCAAAAAAAAGGAGGAGGTTCTCAATTCGGTTGTATTTTTTTTTCAATGTTTGTTACCTCAGAACTCCGTCATTGATGAGCCGATTCGTAAAATCTTTTTTTTGTTCGTAAGTATATGCTTCCAGGTGGATCCCATTTTTTTGGAAATTCAATTGGATGATGGGATCCATGAGGAATTGAGGGAACTCCTCAATTATATTAGGCACGCGTGTAGTGATTTTGGTATTTTCTATTATAACTCGTGTATTTACATTCGGAAATCATAAATTGGTGGAGTGGAATTGATGATGAAGACCACAGATGACTTATGGAATTCCTCATTTATGTACTTAAAAGTACAAAAGTACCTATATCACAGATTCTGATAAGATTCCGTTGAAATAGCAACTAATGAAGTGCCAAGGGTGATCCTTGTGGAATCGACGGAAGTCCTCAAATATTATCGGGTCACATACAGCGATTGGGGTTTTTTCTCTAATAATCAATGCTTTTGCTCTCGGAAATCAGTTCATGTGGTAAATGGGAAAAGAAATGTGGAAATGTTCTCGTGGCTTGGCGGAGTACTAAATTGAAGTCGGTTAAAACTTTGTTTTTAAAGTAAATTATTATACATTAATATTACCAAACGGAACTTTAAAATTCCCATAATATATTACCATGACAGATGCCGACGAAACACTTTTCGTTAACGTCTATCATTCCCATACATTTTATTAGTTTTCTATTGGCGTTAGCGTTTATCGATTGTAACCTTGTCTAGGCCCCCAGTAATGTAAATTGGTGGTAATACCTAGAGCGTAGGTAATTACCACAGGTAACTACCTAACAGGTGGAAAAAAATATTCGCAATAGTTTCCACCATATTGTTTGTCAAATATATATTTCTAAACGTTTAAATTAGCATGACTACGTAAGTAGGTACTAAATATACCTAGATAAAAAAAAAGGTCAAGTGCGTGTGCCGACGCGCAGTGTAGAGTTCCGTAGTTGCCTGTCTGTCTTAGTTACATGTACACGCGCCCGCGAACTAAAGGGTGCGGTTGCGTCGGCCGAATTTATACGAAAGTTAGCCTTTCTACACATTTTAAGTTGGTCAACCATTACTTGGTAACCAGGTACTCGGATGTATTGTCAGTGATGACATACAGCTGGGTTATTTCCGCTCGTCTGTTGTTACAGTACAAGGGCAAGAAAATAAATGGGTGTTAGGTACCAGGTGGGAATAGTGCCGTAAAAGTAGTAGGTATTACTAAGGAGGTAGGTTGAAATTTTCCGATGTGAAGAACGCCATAAATTTCCCAAGTTGACAGGAATCTTTTACAGCCCTGTTAGCTGATAATTTTGGGACATAGTAACATAACCATATACTTACCTATTACCTAAGCATAAGATGGGTCTATTCGTAGGTCATCGTCTAATTTACTTCTGCTAATCAAAAAAACTACTTTAATTAACAACAGTTGTTAATGAGTTGTAGTCGCTAAGTAGTTTTTTAATGCAGATTTTTATCATGAAGTTTATTAAGAGTCCGCAGTAAACTCGGCCGAATTTCACCTTTCCATACAAACGTAGTTACGCTCTCATTTTAAAACTACGTGTTGGATTGTAACGAAACTTTGCATATACAATGACATGAGGTATATCTATGTCTGTAATTAGTTTATATATGGTTCCAATTTATAAAACAAACGAAATACAGCAAAATCAAGTTTTGTATGAAAAAGTTAAATTCTCTGTATTTTTTTTACTATGGTATTTGAAGCTACATAAACTAATTACAGACATAGATATACCTCATGTCATTGTATATGCAAAGTTTCGTTACAATCCAACACGTAGTTTTAAAATGAGAACGTAACTACGTTTGTATGGAGAATCGAGCTTACTGCGGACTCATTGAGTGGTTTATTGCCGCTGTCGTCATAATGACATTAGTAGTTACTTACTTACTCAGTATTTTCTATTCTAAAATATTTACTTTTTGGTGCTTGGGTTATAGATGACGTGTAGGTACCTAACCTATATTTATTTCAGTAGCTCCGGAGAGTAGGACTCATCGTCGCACGCAATAATTAGTGATTATGAATAAGGCCAAGAAATTGGTGAACCTGTCCATTTCTCAACCATATTCTCGTGTGCTCACAGTTACTGATGTGTCTCGAAGGAAATTTCGAAAATTTCCCTTTGCAAATATATTAAAAATTTCTCAAAATTTCCCAAAATGGAATATTCTTAAATTCCAGCAAAAGTTTCCTGAGTTTCTCATATTTTTGGCAACTTTCAGCAACTTGCACATCACATACTCTGAACATCGAGGGCTGTATAATAGTTCTAAAATGTTGCGTTTTGAAGATATCTTCAAAAGACGCATTTACCCCATTGGCGCATTGACCCTGGTAGACCTTACCACAAATTCTTCCAGATGACAATCCGCTGGGGCATCGTGAGCGCAGCGAAGATCTCCCACGACTTCGTGAACTCCATCAACAGCTTCCCCGGCAAGGGCGACCAGGCCGTGGTAGCCATCGCCGCGAGAGACCGCGGGCGCGCCGAGACGTTCGCGAAGCTCCACAATATCCCGAAGGTGTTCAACTCTTATCAGGACATGGCTGAGAGCTCTGGTGTCGTTGGTAAGATTTGGTGCTCAAAATTTTCGGTACGATTTGTTTAAGAATATGCAATATGATCCCTTGTTTTAATACCACGACGGTGGCAAACACGCCACACATGCTGATCGTAAGCAGTCACCGTCACTTATGGACGCTTGTGATACCAGAAGAATCACAAGCACACTGCCGACTCCTTATTGATTGGAGAAGTCGTTGAGTTGACACGCACACTCCTCAAATACATCGTACCTTCGTGAGCTCTGGCGACCTTACTCACCACCAGGAACACAACATCAAAAACCCAAAAACAAGTAGTAAACACAAGTAAACACACTCCAAATATGAGCAAGATGACGTTCTGCTGTGCCGTACCTCTCTTAAATAAAAACAATATGACCCCGAACACATTCCAGACGTCGTCTACATCGGCGTTGTCAACCCCTACCACTTCGCGGTCACCAAACTCTTCCTAGAACACGGGAAACACGTGCTCTGCGAGAAACCCCTCTGCCTCAACCGTAAGCAAGTTGATGCCCTCTGCAACATCGCTAAGCGGCAGAAGCGGTTCCTGATGGAGGCGATGTGGTCGAGGTTCGCGCCCGCGTATGCTGCGCTGGAGAACGATATAGCGGCCGGAAAACTAGGGGAGGTGAAGTGGGTGGAAGTTAACTTTGGACTGCCGTTGATGTCTGTCGAGAGGCTTGTGTGAGTTAATTTCATGTATTATGACGATAATATTGTTGCATCGTCACCTTATATATCCAATGAGAGGCACAGGTAAATTTCTTCCAAGATGCGTGCAGTGTTTCCTTGGGATTTTCTCCTTCGCCGAAAAGCTAACGCTAGTCTATGTGACTCGACGTGTCTTATTCCAATTGATTTGAATGGGACGCGCACTCGTTAGCTCGATGCTCAACACATTGATCCATAATATTATTTAGTTATGATATTGTTATTATTTTCATAACGTTAAAAAGCCTGCTCCTGATATGTATTTTATATTTGCAGCAAAAAAAGCCTAGGCGGCGGAGCGGTCCTAGACATTGGAGTATACGCGCTGCAATTCGCTCAGTTCGTGTTCAAAGACGAACCCAACAAGATCACTGTAGTCGGGGAGCTCAATGACAGTGGGGTGGACACCGGCGAGGTCATCATACTGGAGTATCCGGGCGGGCGCCGGGCGGTGCTCAACATCGATATTACTATCACGCTTTGGAACCGGGCGACGGTTTATGGCACTAAGGGACGCGTTACGGTATGAATTCCTTATAACAAAACTAAGACATTTTTGAATTATAATTTCTTAATAAAGAACTAGCTCCCGCTCTCCACGCGCGTTTTACAGTGAACCCAAGCGGAGCTGCGGGATAAATGAACATGTCCATCCAGAAAGTCCGTTCTATGCAAAATTCCGGAGAACCTTGATTTTGGTCTTCCGAGAAGTCCTGTTACGTTCGTCCGCTGGAGTAGGCGCCAGTCAATGTCCTCCTACAGCTAAATGCGTATCCCCGTAAATAATTTCAAATTCACTACCGTTGATTCTGTTTTCAGTTGGACGAGCCGTTCAACTTCCCCGAGCGCATGATCCGCGCGGACGGCTCGGTGGCGATGTTCCGACTGCACGACTCGAAGCTGCCGTACAAGTTCGGTACGACTAGCGCGGGCCATGTGTACCAGTCGCTCGAGGTCATGCGCTGCCTTAGAGCTGGTAACTAATATTACTTACCTATGCAAGTCAAGAGGTAGATATCGTTGTATACAGATGGACGAGCCGTTCAACTTCCCCGAGCGCATGATCCGCGCGGACGGCTCCGTGGCGATGTTCCGACTGCAGTTCGGTACGGCTAGAGCGGGCCGTGTGCACCAGTCGCTCGAGGTCGTGCACTGTCTTAGAGCACCAATGCTCTTGACTAGCACCAATGCTAGTCAAGAGGTAAATATTCCGTTTAACAAAAGAAGAACTTATTAGTGGCGGAACGGAAAATCTACCGCAACATTCTGGGAGCTATTCGTAAAAATGGTACCTGGAGACTACGTAACAACCAAGAAATTTAAGAATTAGTGTCCAAGGAGAAACGAAATCTTTAAGACTCCGATGGCTTGGGCAGGTAAATCGCATGGGTGGGTGGAGAGCGGACTCGGGTCGTCCAAATGCGCGAAGGCGTGTTGGACGTCCTAGGTCCCGGTGGGATGAAATAATCCAAAAGTCTTGGACGAACTCTGTCTGTCTACTGGACGGAAACGGCATTGGATAGGGAAGCTTGTTGGGCTTTAGTATCAGAGGCCAAGATCTAGTTTGGGTCGCACCACAGCATAAAGTAAGTATATATACAGCAAGTCTCCACTTCCTGTGCCAAGCCGTTATTGGGCGCTCACTTCTGGTTCGCTGGCTAACTGTTGCGACGCATCCTATCTCTGCGATGAATGTAAAAAGCTATAATACCAACGAAACTAGCAGCGGGCGCGTGAGTCAACCGCGACAACCAGTGGAAGATTACGCCAAGTCTATGCTGGTAGCACCACCTCAACGTGGACCTCCATATGTCTTGCATCCTACGTATTTACGTATATATTCGATTTAACAGATAACCTCCTGTCTTGCGAGCGTCTTTACGTGGCACACTAGAGCAGCAAAGGCATCAATCTTCTCCTTCGGAAGTACAGTCGAGGTCAAAGATATGTTTACACTTTTGCACCTCATTGCCTTGTAATAAGGTGCAAAAGTGTAAACATATTTTTGACCTCGACCGTACACTGACTGAGCGCTTACCCAAGGTTACTCCTAGGGAGGCACGGTAGACCTCTACCGGCACTAAAAGAAATAAATGAATGTTATTCCTCAAATGGAACTTTTCCAAGTCCAATTATAGAATTGAACAGTGGTCCTCATTTTCAGAAAGGTCACGATGACCTGTCAGGTGGAAACGCCGAAATCAAGGACGTCCCTTTCTAACAATAACGTTCAAAATAGATAGTCCTAACGTCTAATATTGTTCTAGGACTGTTGGAGTCCCCCCGCATGCCCCACAGAGAGAGCCTTATCCTGGCGAAGCTCGAAGACGCCATCCGGCAGCAACTGGGGGTCCACTTCGATGCTGATGATCAAGACTATGACTGATCCTAAAATCCGACCACTGGCAGTTGGCAGCTAGCTGTCAAGCACGAGATGTGTCAAATATACAGGATATTCGGAATAACGATGTAGGAACTTAAGGAGGGACTTAGCGAAGACACACATTATGTGTCAGTTGTACTGTATTTCTACTCCCTTTATCTCTGTGTCTTTTGTGTAGTGAATAAATGTCTTCTTTTCTTTTTTAAGTTCGTGCATCGTTATCCTGTATACAAACACATCTTCACTTCTTTGGTGGCTCATTTTTTTAGGCGTACACTTCATGTCTAAACTAGCGACAGGCTTAGGCGCTTTGACGAATGGTTTTTTAGACCAGTGTTGGTTTAGTTAGACGTGTATAATTGTATCTTGTAGCATTATAAAATGGGCCCGTGTAGTGGGTAGTAGTAAGCAGACTTTCTTTCAATTCGAAGTGTTTCGCACTATAATATAATATACTATTATAATATATTATAGCACAATGTCAACTGTGCGGGACTACGATACCCCGTGTTACACAGCTGGTAACTTAACAAGTTTCAACTTGCAACACTGAAGCGCTTTGGCTTTTTTAAGGCGCCGTAGGTTCAGCGAAGTTAAGCGAACAGTTTTTGAAACAATATAATGCGTCTGTTTATAATAATACTAGCTGATCCCCGCGGCTTCGCCTGCGTGGTTATAGGAAAATGCAACATATTGAATTTTCCCGTGGGAATTAGATGTTTTCCCGCTGGAAAAAGTAGCCTATGTCACTCTCCAGCCTCTAATCTATCTCCATACAAAAAATCACATTAATACGACGCTCCGTTGCGACGTGAAAGAAGGAAAAACAAACACAAACACACACACACTTTCGCATTTATAATATTAGTAAGGATATTTTCGAAAAATACGAATAGTAATCTTGAGGCTTTTCTGCAGCGAGATCAGTGATTCGAAACATGATTAAGCAATTTTCGCTCCATAGAAAAAAATCACGAACATAGGTCTAAAATACACTCGACATATTCGTAACAAATTATGCACAAAAGCTAAAAAATATTAAAATTGCTTCTAAAAATCGGCAATATCATGTTCTCTCTTTTGTTTGAGAAGATTTAAACAGCCAAAAAATTAAAATTAAAAATATGATGTCCGCGCTTCCGAGCACGCACTTCCATCTCGCACATGCTTAGGGCCGATTCCCACTTTGATTAGTGCGAGTTCATAAATTTGCTGCGAGTGCGAGTAGCTTTTGTATGGACTCGCACCAATCACTAATCAATGTGAAACCACGCCCTTACGCTCAGTGAGGGTAGACGACCATGAACCTACGGCGCCTTAATTTTTTACCCAGTGTTGCCATTTTCTCGCAAAACAATTATATTCGGGTATATTTTGTTAATCGCCTTCACATAAATAAGAAAGAGAGTTGAGTTTTCTTTAAAATCCAACGAATCAAAACAATATGGTCGGATGCCTTTTAGAATGACACTCATGGTAACAAAGTGCCAGTGGTTTTTAAGTCGCCACGCTACCGATTCTGTAAAGTATTCAAATTAATCTGGTATAAATCGGTTTTTGTATAATCTCTATATCCTTCTCTCTCTCTCTCTCTTTCTACATATACAGCTTCCCTTGTCTTCCTTCTACACTTCGCTCTGTCTTCGACATCAGCTCCGGATACCTTGCACTGGCTCTATCATCTTTCCATTTTGTTCTGAATGGGGGGGGGTATAATATGGGTCTAAAATGATTATAAAAGTGTACGCCGAAATAATAACAGTGTTACCTCTCTCTTTATTAATATGTATGTGGGACAATTTATTTCATTAAAGTTTAAGCAAATACTGTAATCAATTCAAATACGAAGCAAGTGATTGTTGAAAGTGGTAAATAAATGCATGAATAGGAATTTACTGTTATGTTATTTGTAAGCGATACTCGATATCTACAGATGGAAGGAATTAGCCGACGGAAATTAGAATTACAAATAAAAATAACTATTTCAAATATTAACATGTATTTGTACTTAATACTATTCTGTAAACCACTGAATTCAATAAAATACAGAGCTCCAAATCAGTTCTAACTTACACAATCGATCTTAATAGAACTAATCTAATTGTTTGAAAAAAAAAACCTTATTGTTGGTACGTAAGGTCCGTTTTCAAGTGAGAGGCGGTCTCTCGTCAGAGACCTCTGCCGCCAGGTCTGCGAACTTGGCCACGTAGTCCACACTCGACTCTGCCATGAGGGACTGTAGGTGAGAGTCCACCTGAAAAGATTAGGCTCATATTAAACACCTACATCTTAAATCCTAAAAGGTCCTCTGTCTAATAAAACCTATGTTTCACGGATAGAAAATTGAAAATTATGGTATCAGAGCCCGCCAGCAGCCGCGACGGCGACAGCGACATCGACTCCGACGGGAAGTTAGTCTAGCCATTGTTAGTCTAGCCATGGTGGTGAACACTGACCGCGAGCTCGGGCGCGGGCTCCAGCTGGCCCAGGAAGGAGCTGAGGCTGAAGTCGTGCGCGCCCGCCAGCCAGCCGTCGCCCGCCAGCAGCCGCGACGGCGACAGCGACATCGACTCCGACGGGAAATCTGCGAGACGGGAATCACTTGGCTTACAAAAATATTAAAATAAGGTCACAGATTATACAGGGTGTATCAAATATGGGGTATGAACCGAGCAAGGGCATATTTGTAGCGCATTGCGGTATAATATGCATTTGAATATATTTATTATTTTTTGGTTATTTTTGTTACCATGTATATTTTTGTTTTTGTTTACATCACAGTCTTTGAGTCCATTCCGCGAGGGTGAAGGGAGGGAGGGTTTATTTCATTGTCAACCGCTGCGCGCACAGCTGTATTATGAAAATAAATGTGTATGTTTTTTTGACACGCAGGTGACAGCTTTTACGTTTTTGATGTCATAAACAAGCAATTTTAACAAAAACAAAGGCTATAATGTAAACAAAAACATAGATTTAAATGTAAACAAAAACAAATCAAAAATGAAAAAAAAAACAAATGCATTTTTAGAATCGCAGTACGCTACCGAACTTGCCCTTGATCGGTTCACACCCCATTTTTGATACACCCTGTATAATAGTCTCAAGTTCAAATAAAAATGGGAATACCTACCGTTTCGCATGCCTACAAAATGTAACGTTGCACTGTGAATCGAGTAGAACATGCAAATGGGACAAAAACCCTTATCAAATATCCAAAAATTCATTATGGTAGGTCATTACTAATGAGTATACATAAAGAGTCCCACGTGTTATTTTTTCCTGCAACCCCCCCTTACATGAGTAATTAAGGTGACTATATAGGATGAGTGCAAATTTACTATGCATTCATTTGCGTAATTGCTCTTGGCTTAAAAATAATTGTGTGCATTTCCAAGTTATTTGTGTTTATTTCATTATTATGGATTCCAATTTGGAGGGTAAGTAGTATTTTTAGACATATATTGATTATAAAAATATTCATTGTATTTTGTAAAACATCAACATGTTTCCGAATAATCATTGGAATTTTACCCTAACTTTGACTTTCATGGTCAAGAAATTACATGTCGGCATCTGTCTACTCTGTGAAATTTATATATAATATACTTATAACTATAAACCGTCATATTTAATAAACTCCCTATCCAACTTTTGAGTACAACTATTTTTTTTATTTTTTCTTTCAGAATTCGATTTTTGCATTTCAAAAGTCAATTTCTTCGATGTATGGCAGAGACATTTGAAGGAAGCGAGAAACAACGAAATATATACATTTATATCATCTGAGCATGATTTAAGTGGAATAACCGAGGACTCCCAGAGACAAATTAAGGTAAAGATATCCCAATTTTCATCCAGGATAGCTCAGAAGTGGGATGCTGCTGGTAAATGTAGACAGCGATTTCTCGAGAAGAACTCTGACTGGCTTCATGGTGAACCTATCAAGTTTGAAGTTCATAGACGTACGACGATGCCGTCATCATCCACTGAAGCTGTAGCAGGCCCTGGAAGGCCCCAGAAGGAATTCTCGGACTCTAGCCTGAAGACTAAACGACGACGAGTAGAGAATTTAGTTCAATCTACAAGTTCCGAGGAGTTATTGTTTGCAGCAGAAATTTCGTCACGTCAATCGGGCTCCAAGGAAGTGGCTAGAAGAATGAAGAACATAATTGAAGATAACAAGAGCGGCGACACCTCAGGCAACAAAGAAAACACCAAGTCATGCAAAGAAAACGCTAGATGTTTGACGAATGAAGAAGCTTTGGCGTGCTATATAGATAGCAAATTGACTACATGCACATACAACATCATAAGGCAGTCGACTAGTAAGGTAGGGCATACCGTATTTCCATCATTGTATTGTTTAAAAAAGGCTAAAGTTGCATGTTATCCTCCTGAAGATAGCTTTTTGATTAATGAAACGCGTGCTGAAATCAACGTTCAGGCAGTTTTAGATAAAACCGCTGAACGTTTGGTTTTATCACTGGAAGATGTTTTAGATAATTTAGTGTCCCCTTGTTCATCATTCAAACTAATTAGTAAATGGGGTTGCGATGGAAGTTCCGGTCATAGTACATACAAACAAAAGTTTACGAATAGTAATGACACTGATGAATTTTTGTTTGTATATTCGTTAGTTCCGCTTCAATTACGGGATGATGCTGATAATGTCGTTTGGCAGAATCCACGCCCGTCATCTACTGCATATTGTCGTCCAATAAAGTTTATTTTTTCCAAGGAAACAAAAGAATTGACTATTGCCGAAACAAATCGAGTCTTGGAAGAGATAAACGCTTTATTGCCAACATTATGCAAGGTGATGGGAAGGGAAGTTTCTGTTGAACACATTATGCTTTTTACCATGGTTGACGGAAAAATTTGCAATACTATGACCGAAACTTCTTCTGCTCAAAAATGTTTCATTTGTGGAGCTACTCCAAAAGTTATGAATGATGAATCTAGGGAATATATTGCAAATAATGATAATCTTGGTTTTGGTTTATCAACTCTCCATGCTTGGATTAGATGTTTTGAGTGTTTACTTCACATAAGCTATCGCCTTGAAGTAAAAAAGTGGCAACTTAGAGGAGAAGCCGATAAAGCGAATGTAAAGAAACGCTCACTAGAAATTCAAACTAGATTTAAAACGGAAATGGGACTGATCGTTGATAAACCAAAACCAGGCTTTGGTAATACTAATGATGGAAATACAGCTAGAAGATTTTTTGAAAACCCGGAGCTTAGTGCTGCAATTACAGGGTTAGATGTATCACTCATTAAAAAAATTTATATAATACTTCGAGTTCTATCATCGGGCTATGAAATAAATTTAGAAGCGTTTGAAAATTTGACACGGGATATAAGAAAACATTATTTAAATCTCTATTCGTGGTATTACATGCCTGTTACAGTACACAAATTATTGATTCACAGTAGCGACATTATCCGATCAGCACTATTGCCGATTGGACAGTTATCCGAGGAAGCACAAGAAGCTCGAAACAAAGATTGCAGACGATTTAGGGAACATCACACACAAAAACGATCTCGTCAAGCCACGAATAGAGATTTAATGAATATGCTGTTAAATTCATCTGACCCTTTAATTAATAGTTTTAGAAATGTACCAAGGCAAAGAGTAAACTCGTTGTCTTCTGATGTTTTAGCATTGTTGAAACCCCCTAGAGTTAATGAAACTAATGTAGATGTAGTGTCTAGTTTGTTTAGTGTAGATGATCATGACACGTCAATTAATGATTCGCAGGATGAAGATGATGACGGTGAAAGTAATTAATAAAATGACCGCTGTAATTAACTCTAATTGATTTATATGTACCTACTTAAGAATCCTATGTAAATGTAGTTCCTAATTAGTTTTACTTTTCCTTGTAATGGCATGATAATGTTAAAAATGATGTTGATTAAAAGATTACTGCAACAGTAGATTTAGTATTTTATGTGTACATGTAATAAAATATATAATTCATTATTGTACATTCACTTTTATAATATTGTTTTTTCTGAACCCCCACCCTACCCCTCTAAGTCACGAACCAAAGTACATAAACTATACGTATATGTATATTCATACATAATGAGCTCGTATAAGCTCAAAAAACTACTAAAATAATTTTGTCCCATATGCTTGTTCTACTCGATTCACTGTGCGTTGCTGGCCAATCGTCGCTAGGGTTGACACCGCTCAGAAATGATTTAATAATGAAAATTGAGTGAAATAAAAACGGTTTATTTTTGAAAATAATCTTAATAAATCATTTTTATTATGATGTCTACAATTGCTTTACCTTAATTTAGTGTTGATTTTGTTTTTCCTTTAAATGTTCGGTTATTTTATAAAAATTAAGAGTGGCAAAAATTCTGAATCTGAATGAATAATTATAATTACAGTAAGTATTCGAACGGAAGGAAATCACGACAAAGGATTTTCTTTTATAATTGGTCACAACTTTTATTGTGCGCGCAAGCAGCGTCCGGCCGTGAGCGCGTGTGCCGACCGACTGGCTGGCTGAATCGCCGCTAGCGGCGCGCAAAGTGTAGGTATAATTCTAAGTTCCCACGGTGCAGCTAGAAAGCACTGACCCTCCCCTGCAGCCCGGCCCTCAAACGCACTCAATCTATTGCACTTCTAGTCGAAAGCCACTGCACGGACATGTGGTACTATAATTATGTGTAAGTGTCTGTGGGATCGTAGCTCCTAAAATAATGGAGTGATTTTAATGCGGTTTTTTGTGCCAAGGCTGACGTGATCGAGAAGGTTCTTAGCAACGTTTCAGCCGGTTTTGAAATATTGAACTTTGAAATGAAAATGTCAGGGATTTTTCAACTTTTCTAAGTTGTTAGTTATATTTACTAAGGAGGACGCTGCTGCATACAGAGTTCTTTAAGGATATAAATATTGATTCAGAATTCTCGCATATCATCAATGATCGGCTATCGGAAGCATTTTATGTCACTTTGACGTCCTACCTAATGAATAGTAATTAATGACTAATATGGATAAGTCGGTTGTTCAAAATAAAACCACACATTCTTAAAATCTAACTGAATTTAATTTGTTATAGTAAATAATCATTATTTTTTCTGTTTGATATTGTCAATCGATTCCTTTCAACATTCAGGATCCATTTATATAAAGAGAACGACCGTTCGACATCAGCAGATGTGAGAGGTGCATAATTGTAAACTGATATTTCGTTGTTATCATTCAAGTAAAATAAAAAAACATACATTTTTAGTAGGAAAAAAAATTGTGCAAGAAATTAATTAGTCATGTCCATGTAATAATTTCGTCATCAAATTGACATAAAATGCTTCCGATAGCCGATCATTACATATCATACTCACTAGCAATATCAGCAGTTCCAGGTTTCTTGTCCATCTGGCCGGCCTGGCTGGACTCGCTCGGCTCGGCGCTCGGCTCGACGCTCGGCTCGACGCTCCGCTCGCCCTCAGGCTTGCTCGTAGCGCGTTTCTCGACTTCCGTCGCAGAAATATCCATTTTGAATTCTTTCGCGTCTTCCTTCGTGTCGTATGACTCATCTTGGATTTCTTCTTCTACAAAAGGCAGGAAAAGTCGCTAACATCAAGTACTCACAAATATGACGACCGTTTTAGCCTAGTTGGTAGTGACGCTACCTACGAAGCTAGAGGTCCTGGGTTCGAATCCCGGTAAGGGCATTTATTTGTGTGATGAGCACGAATATTTGTTCCCGAGTCATGGATGTTTTCAAAGTATTTATTCATCTATATAAGTATGTTTACGAGTATCGTCGTCTAGTTCCCATACTACAAGCTTTGCTTAGTTTGGGACTGGGTCGATTTGTGTAAGATTGAGCCCTGGTATATATTTATTTATTGCGTTTACAGAGTATCCAACGTTTCTTAACCAACCCGTTTAGTTCGGTCTCAAGCGTACCTTCGTCGTTGTCGTCCAGCGGCGAGATGGGTATGCGGCGGTCACCGTCGTGGAAGAAGAACTGCCCGTTCGACTCGCTCAGCACGTAGAAGAATGATACGCTGCAACCAACCAATCGAGGCAATATGGGTGTAGACTCGAAAATTATTATTACTCCAAAAGAAAGCAGGCAAAGAAATACGCCTAGTGACGAAAATCCCATTCAGATATCTCAAAGAATTACGGAGCTACAACCGTTTTAATGTAGCTAATTAGAGAGAGAAAACGCAAACAGCGTGTGACGTCACATTACAGGATGCTGCCGGGAGGCCGCGTCGACGGCGGCGCCGAACACGATGCGCGCGGCACATTGCCGTCTTCTAGTGACGTCATATTCTTCCAGCGTCATCGTTTCATATGAAGTTGCGTTTTGCAAAAAAGGGACAGAAGATACCCCTTCCTAAAACTTTGGGCACTTATAACTTCGTGATTATTTAACCTTTTGCGTTGATTTTTCTCCATTTGACTACATTTTCAATCCGTTTCGAGAAAATGTCATATTGATTATTTTATTTAGTGTCTACACCCCTATTGTAACAAGCTACTTAAAAGATGAAACGTGGTCGCTTAGGCACTGGTCCCACCGCCGGCGACCAGCGATAAACGAGTAGAACTAGAAACTAGAAACGAGAGGGCGAGCGGCGAGAAGCGAGTGTGTAGTTTTGATAGTTTTGTCGCTCGGCTATAAGCGAGTTTTCGAGTGCGACGGGCGATTACTCGCACCACTTGCTCAGTTGTACGTTAGAATGATCGCTCTGAGGCTCTAGTATAAGTTTTACCGAAACAAAACGTTACGATCGCGTTTGCGTTTTACCCTCTATTTGTATGGGATTTGACAGCTAAACGCAAACGCGTTCGTAACGTTTTGTTTCGGTAAAACTTATACTAGAGCCTCTGATCGCCAAGCGTTCATCGCCGAGTACCGCTGAGCGAGTATTATCGTTGATAGCTTTTATCGCTGCGATCAACTAGTGAAGAGAGAGTCCTCGCCGACAGTGTGAACAGCCAGCGATTAACTATAAATATATCTCTCTCTTTTATTTACACGGGAGCGATTATCTTTTGTTCGTTTCTTGGGCGAGAAAATCGCCGATAGCTCATCGCTTACTCGCCGGCGGTGGGACCAGAGCCTTACTATGGGCCTCATAAGAAGGCTCAAAGTCACCCAAAGGGCCATGGAGAGGGCTATGTTGGGAGTTTCTCTGCGCGATCACATCAGAAATGAGGCTATCAACAGCAGAACCAAGGGAACCGATATAGCCCTACGAATCGCTAAACTTAAGTGGCGATGGGCGGGGCACATTGCACGTAGAACCGATGGCCGTTGAGGGCGGAAAGGCTCTCGCGTGGCGACCACGTACCGGAAGGCGCAGCGTGGTTAGGCCCCCCACAAGGGGAGTCCACTGGATGCGGGTGGCGCAGGACCGGTCACTTTGGCACTCTTTGGGAGGCCTATGTCCAGCAGTGGACGTTTTTCGGCTGATATGACGATGTCGATGACTTAACAGATAGTACCTAAGTTTAGACGAGTGTAATAGAACGGTAACATCTGTGGCTAGTAGGCTTGTGCTTGCTCGTTCCTTTGCGGGAGCGCTCCGATCTCGTTCAATCGGTTTGAGGAACTAGTTCGGTCTTTTAGTTCCTTCGCTCTTTTAGGTCAGTGTGGGAGTGGCCGTTAGTTGAGCAATGTTTGATTCAGACGGTGCGCGGCCACGCGATGTTACCCGGTCGCGTCACCCGCATCTCGTTCCGTTCCACCCTCGCTCTGCTGCTGAACTAAAGACCGAAGACCGATTAAGATCGTGATTGATAAACTAGTTCTTTTCGTTCTGAGATGGGAATTCATTCCTAATGGTTCCTAGTTCCTGACCGACACAAGCCTTGGCTAGAGCCATACCACAGGCAAGCATGTATGAGCCCAGGACGGACCAGCTTGGAGGTGATGGTGAAGAGCGCCCACAGCCGTCACCGTTTGTTAGTACTTTACCACAGAAGCATACATTAATTAGCTATTCACCGCGTCGCATTTCACGGCGATCGTTTTTTTAATTTTCGCTCTGATTTACGGTTATTCAGCACAAATAGAAAATTGGCAACACGAAATTATGTGTCGAATCTAAATATAAAAATTTGAAAATCCGTCCAACCCGAATAATACAAAAATTTAATTACGTCCTAGAAGTAAAATTGTCAGGGTCACCCGTCCAACATTGAAACTTCGGTGCACAGTGAAACACGTCGATATCTCCAAAACACGATGTTGCAAGAGTCCTGTGAGCTATACAGGACGTACCGAGGAAACCCTCTTCCACGCTCTGTTTGTGGACGCGACGCGTGGAAGAAAAAGTCACCACCAAAAACTTCAGCTTACCGGGAAGTGGGTCAAATTTAACTTGGAAGATTTGTTCCTCACTAACACACAAACGAACCGGTCATGTTAAATAAAAACTTGAAAAAATAGGTAAAATTTCGGTCTCTGTTAGTGTCTGACCGAAACATGTTTTTTTGCATAGTTTCGGCCGAAACCGAACCTTTTATAAACGTGATTAAAACGTTGAATATAAATGTCAGTGAGCCGTTCTTTCCAGATATTTGATTAATGAACAATCTCGCCGGCCTAATATTACAGGTTTCTACGTTCAACTTTTATCGAATTGAAATTTCAACATTGTTATATTGGCACTGGGTCAAAGTTTAACTACCCTAAAAAGTTAAAAGTAAACTTTTGCACTTATATCCTAAATAACCAATATGTATATACCGTCAATCTTTATGTAAAGTATGCAAAGAAGCGTTAAGAATTAACTATGAAATGATTAATTCATAACAAAAACAAAATAAAATACTTAATTAAATTATTTACCATTATTCGGGGAACAAACACAATCGTCACTACACGAGAAAAGAATACTGATTCAGTGGCCGACGGGGAACGCAAGCGAAGCCATATTGCCAGCCGTGCCGAGCGCACCCGAAGTTAGTAGGTTCGGCTGTTTTTTGGCCGAAACCGAACATCTGGCCGAAATATGATTTTTGGGCCGAAACTGGCCGAGACTGAAACTGAAACTTTGGTCGGACACTAGTCTCTGTATTCGTATCTCGGGCCCTTTATGGTACCGCACACGCACAGCTATACGTAGAGAAGAGTGGAAGATGTCGGAAGAGGCCTTTGTGTCACAAAGACACGTCCGCACTTCATGAATACAATATGTAGTTGTTGACAATAAAGGCTAGGCGCCTGTTGGAACCGGTTCACGGGTATATGTATACCGATGTACCCGTGAATGGGTTCTAGCAGGTGTATTACATGACACTAAACTTCGTCTCCAAAGGGCCTCTATGCGTTGGATCTATATGGACGCACGCCTTCCAAATGACCGGGATTCGACCCGTGAATTTCAATCGGAGATACACAACAATAGTAATAATAAAGGGGTCAAATACAGAAAGCGGTACTCCTGGACACTTCGCGGGTAGTCGGGCGGTTCCTCTCTCTGACGCCCTGACCACCGGCAGTTTTATATAATTATTGTACAATCCTAGCCCAAGAAGAAAAATGAATAAAGAAATAATAATACATTAATGATAATAATAGAAGAGTCTCGACCATCACCTCAAGAGACTCTCGCTAGATGGCTGGATCAAGGGTCAGATACAGAAGGCGGTACTCCTGGATACTGCGCGGATAGTCAGGAGGTTCCTGTCTCTATCGCCCTGACCGCCGGTGGCTTAGGTTAGGTTTTTATAATGATTTTATGTTTTGTATGTATAGTTTTATATTTTACTTTTTATAAAATTATTGTACAAACCTAACTTAAGATGAAATATGAATAAAGAGATAATAGTAGTAATAAAATAGTAATAATAGTGTTGTGGGCGATGGGCCAGCAACCTGTCACTGCGATATTAGATGTTGTCGATCTTTTATACATACATTTATGCTAAAGGTGGTACTGGAACACAAGTTTCATGTTCTCTGCCTACCCGTTTTACGAATAAAGGCGAGAATGTATGTATGTATGTAATAATTGTAATAATAAAAGTGTGCGTGCGCACTTACTCATTGGTGGACGTATGTGGCGGCTTTGGCAGGATACGTGGCGGCGCGGGCGGCGAATTAGTGTTTGGAGCCATCTTCACCGGAATCAGATCTGAAATGTACGATACATCATCTGAAAGGTGCAGGGAGAGGGTAGAGGTAAAACAACAGATTAATGTCATCAGTGCAGCAGCTATATATTTATCTTTATTTGACGACCGCTTTAGCCTAGTTGGTAGTGAGCCTGCCTACAAAGCAAGAGGTCCTGGCTTCGAATCCCGGTGAGGGCATTCGTGTGATGAGCACGAATATTTATTCCCGAGTCATGGATGTTTTCTATGTGTTTAAATATTTATTTATCTACATAAGTATACTACTCAAAAGAAAATAGGGCCCACAAGTATGGTGATCGTTACGTGAAAATTATAATAAACAGTAATATATATTTTCTCAAACATGCAATGAAATATTGAAGTTGTGTTCTTGTTCCGGCCGATTTTTTTAATATCTTTTTCCTACCTATCTTTCCAAGTTGGGCCCCGAAGGGGGCCTTAACTAATTATCTATAGCTATACCTTTAATCTAATAAACAAGAAACACCGCAGGGCGCGTAATCGACACCACACCTTAAGTGCGGTGATAACTGATAACAATAACGCGCCCTGCGGCGCACAGGCCACGCCCCCCGCCCCGCCTCAGCCAGCCGCCATGCGGCAGCACAAGGCGAAGCGAGAGAGCGCGAGCCGTAGGCGAGACAGCACACAGCCGCTCGACCCAGACATATATACATACTTAAATCTAACGTGCAAACCATGCCAAGAGGTCCTGGCTTCGAATCCCGGTGAGGGCATTCGTGTGATGAGCACGAATATTTATTCCCGAGTCATGGATGTTTTCTATGTGTTTAAATATTTATTTATCTACATAAGTATACTACTCAAAAGAAAATAGGGCCCACAAGTATGGTGATCGTTACGTGAAAATTATAATAAACAGTAATATATATTTTCACAAACATGCAATGAAATATTGAAGTTGTGTTCTTGTTCCGGCCGATTTTTTTAATATCTTTTTCCTACCTATCTTTCCAAGTTGGGCCCCGAAGGGGGCCTTAACTAATTATCTATAGCTATACCTTTAATCTAATAAACAAGAAACACCGCAGGGCGCGTAATCGACACCACACCTTAAGTGCGGTGATAACAATAACGCGCCCTGCGGCGCACAGGCCACGCCCCCCGCCCCGCCTCAGCCAGCCGCCATGCGGCAGCACAAGGCGAAGCGAGAGAGCGCGAGCCGTAGGCGAGACAGCACACAACCGCTCGACCCAGACATATATACATACTTAAATCTAACGTGCAAACCATGCACTATACAACTAACTAAGTAATGTACAAACCTTAGAATCTAACATATAGAAAAAAAAAATAGAGCCAGAAGGGTAACATGCACACAAAATATGTGAGTACATGTACAAGAAACTAAGCAACGCTACGTGCCATCACAACGTTGCTAACACATATCGTCAGGCGCTTATATAATCTACGGCTGTCAAAATGACTTGCCTTCACTTGCAATCCGATCTTGTTACAACCAGCATGTTTTATTTGAATTAAATTGTCAAAGATACATGGAGTTTATTTGAAGCTCCCTTATGTCCGCTAAGACATAAAATGGTGGCCAATGAGGGGAGCATCTTGATCTTCATAATGGGCTTCGAAGTGTCACGTATAGGGCGCAGCGAGACGAGAGATCAAAATTGGAGCAAGATGGTCTTTATTAATTTCCATTCCACAAGGCATACAGCAATTAGGAGGTAAGAGATAAATCGATCGTGGCGGTTGTCTATGTCGAATTACGCCTTCAGGTGACTAGAGAATTTCCAACAGTCAACATCTCTTGACGGAGCCACATCCAAACGATTTCTACTTTACCCTCGGGGTTGGAACCGTACGGAGGTATGATACATGCGAGTTCAACGAGGGCGAAGTCGCGGACACAAGCTAGTCCTATTGAAGTAGCAATATTTGTATAGAAATATATATATTTGAAATTTCGTTCAAAACACGTTCTCGAAAACGGCTAACGATTTCGATGAAATTTGCAACATGGGGGGTTTGCGGAAGCGAAAAATCGATCTAGTTAGGTCTTACACGTGGGAAAATTAGTTTTCACACCTTTCATTCGGAAAAGTAAGTTTTGCTCCACGACGAGAGGGATCCAAATGCTACTTTTCTGTTCAAGCTATTTTTTTAATTTATTCATTGGCATGGAGAATTTACGTAATGTGCCAATGGAACACATATCTCAATAAAATAATACACTGTAATTTTTTCGTAATCGGTTAAAAATTATCATGTTTCAAGTTTTAACTTTAACAACGTTATTTGAAAATGTATGTAATTTTCGTAATATTCAATTTTTTTTAATAAAAATTAAGAAAATTTGTAAAAAAAAAGGTTATTTCAGACATTTAGACTCCATAAAGTGTTAGTGTTAGAGATTTACTTAAATGTGTACCTAAGCTTAAATGTTGAGTGGTCCAGTGCCTGATTACGGCACTGTCCCATCCCCTCCCTGCGCAGCGTCGCGGCACAGCGTCGGCGGGGCGTCGCATGGGAACCGTCTCCGTGCGCGTGCGCAAACATGGCGGACGCACTGCAGTGTCGCGGAAGCCTCAACAGTATCCTGAACGCGTCGTTGTATTGTACACGCATGGCGTTCATGGCACGCTGCGTGTACCTTGTCCACAGGCTGCAGGTGTACAGCGATGTACAGTATGCTTGAAAGAGTGTTATTTTAACTTCAGCTGTACACCTGCTAAACCTGCGGGCAATCATGTTGGCCCTGACGGCCAGAGCCCTGCACTCTCGTTCAATATCAGAATCGACTTGAAAGTGATCGGTGACCAAGTGTCCAAGATATTTAAAAGAATAAACCCTTCTCAGTTCCTGTCCGTCTAAATGAATGGGCGCGACATGTGACGGGCACTTGGTCCACAACTTGTTTAGTAATTTTAACAGCATCTTTATTTTAATTTCTTCATAGTCTGTGTAAAAATAGTATCTGTCACTCGGTAGCAAATTATCTTCGTCTTGGGCGTTAACACTTGTATCCCTCACTACGCTCAGGATCCTACGTTAGAATCCCTCGCTACGTTCAGGATTGCCGCGGGACGCCCGCCAGGCACATCCGCGGCGCCTGAGGACAATAACGAGACTCACCGCTGGGCGGGGGCAGCTTGGGGAGGAGCGGCAGCAGGCGCTGCACCACCACGCGGCGGTCCGCGGCCCGCGGCCGGCCGCGCCGCCACCGCGGGACGCCCGCCAGGCACATCCGCGGCGCCTGAGGACAATAACGAGACTCACCGCTGGGCGGGGGCAGCTTGGGGAGGAGCGGCAGCAGGCGCTGCACCACCACGCGGCGGTCCGCGGCCCGCGGCCGGCCGCGCCGCCACCGCGGGACGCCCGCCAGGCACATCCGCGGCGCCTGAGGACAATAACGAGACTCACCGCTGGGCGGGGGCAGCTTGGGGAGGAGCGGCAGCAGGCGCTGCACCACCACGCGGCGGTCCGCGGCCCGCGGCCGGCCGCGCCGCCACCGCGGGACGCCCGCCAGGCACATCCGCGGCGCCTGAGGACAATAACGAGACTCACCGCTGGGCGGGGGCAGCTTGGGGAGGAGCGGCAGCAGGCGCTGCACCACCACGCGGCGGTCCGCGGCCCGCGGCCGGCCGCGCCGCCACCGCGGGACGCCCGCCAGGCACATCCGCGGCGCCTGAGGACAATAACGAGACTCACCGCTGGGCGGGGGCAGCTTGGGGAGGAGCGGCAGCAGGCGCTGCACCACCACGCGGCGGTCCGCGGCCCGCGGCCGGCCGCGCCGCCACCGCGGGACGCCCGCCAGGCACATCCGCGGCGCCTGAGGACAATAACGAGACTCACCGCTGGGCGGGGGCAGCTTGGGGAGGAGCGGCAGCAGGCGCTGCACCACCACGCGGCGGTCCGCGGCCCGCGGCCGGCCGCGCCGCCACCGCGGGACGCCCGCCAGGCACATCCGCGGCGCCTGAGGACAATAACGAGACTCACCGCTGGGCGGGGGCAGCTTGGGGAGGAGCGGCAGCAGGCGCTGCACCACCACGCGGCGGTCCGCGGCCCGCGGCCGGCCGCGCCGCCACCGCGGGACGCCCGCCAGGCACATCCGCGGCGCCTGAGGACAATAACGAGACTCACCGCTGGGCGGGGGCAGCTTGGGGAGGAGCGGCAGCAGGCGCTGCACCACCACGCGGCGGTCCGCGGCCCGCGGCCGGCCGCGCCGCCACCGCGGGACGCCCGCCAGGCACATCCGCGGCGCCTGAGGACAATAACGAGACTCACCGCTGGGCGGGGGCAGCTTGGGGAGGAGCGGCAGCAGGCGCTGCACCACCACGCGGCGGTCCGCGGCCCGCGGCCGGCCGCGCCGCCACCGCGGGACGCCCGCCAGGCACATCCGCGGCGCCTGAGGACAATAACGAGACTCACCGCTGGGCGGGGGCAGCTTGGGGAGGAGCGGCAGCAGGCGCTGCACCACCACGCGGCGGTCCGCGGCCCGCGGCCGGCCGCGCCGCCACCGCGGGACGCCCGCCAGGCACATCCGCGGCGCCTGAGGACAATAACGAGACTCACCGCTGGGCGGGGGCAGCTTGGGGAGGAGCGGCAGCAGGCGCTGCACCACCACGCGGCGGTCCGCGGCCCGCGGCCGGCCGCGCCGCCACCGCGGGACGCCCGCCAGGCACATCCGCGGCGCCTGAGGACAATAACGAGACTCACCGCTGGGCGGGGGCAGCTTGGGGAGGAGCGGCAGCAGGCGCTGCACCACCACGCGGCGGTCCGCGGCCCGCGGCCGGCCGCGCCGCCACCGCGGGACGCCCGCCAGGCACATCCGCGGCGCCTGAGGACAATAACGAGACTCACCGCTGGGCGGGGGCAGCTTGGGGAGGAGCGGCAGCAGGCGCTGCACCACCACGCGGCGGTCCGCGGCCCGCGGCCGGCCGCGCCGCCACCGCGGGACGCCCGCCAGGCACATCCGCGGCGCCTGAGGACAATAACGAGACTCACCGCTGGGCGGGGGCAGCTTGGGGAGGAGCGGCAGCAGGCGCTGCACCACCACGCGGCGGTCCGCGGCCCGCGGCCGGCCGCGCCGCCACCGCGGGACGCCCGCCAGGCACATCCGCGGCGCCTGAGGACAATAACGAGACTCACCGCTGGGCGGGGGCAGCTTGGGGAGGAGCGGCAGCAGGCGCTGCACCACCACGCGGCGGTCCGCGGCCCGCGGCCGGCCGCGCCGCCACCGCGGGACGCCCGCCAGGCACATCCGCGGCGCCTGAGGACAATAACGAGACTCACCGCTGGGCGGGGGCAGCTTGGGGAGGAGCGGCAGCAGGCGCTGCACCACCACGCGGCGGTCCGCGGCCCGCGGCCGGCCGCGCCGCCACCGCGGGACGCCCGCCAGGCACATCCGCGGCGCCTGAGGACAATAACGAGACTCACCGCTGGGCGGGGGCAGCTTGGGGAGGAGCGGCAGCAGGCGCTGCACCACCACGCGGCGGTCCGCGGCCCGCGGCCGGCCGCGCCGCCACCGCGGGACGCCCGCCAGGCACATCCGCGGCGCCTGAGGACAATAACGAGACTCACCGCTGGGCGGGGGCAGCTTGGGGAGGAGCGGCAGCAGGCGCTGCACCACCACGCGGCGGTCCGCGGCCCGCGGCCGGCCGCGCCGCCACCGCGGGACGCCCGCCAGGCACATCCGCGGCGCCTGAGGACAATAACGAGACTCACCGCTGGGCGGGGGCAGCTTGGGGAGGAGCGGCAGCAGGCGCTGCACCACCACGCGGCGGTCCGCGGCCCGCGGCCGGCCGCGCCGCCACCGCGGGACGCCCGCCAGGCACATCCGCGGCGCCTGAGGACAATAACGAGACTCACCGCTGGGCGGGGGCAGCTTGGGGAGGAGCGGCAGCAGGCGCTGCACCACCACGCGGCGGTCCGCGGCCCGCGGCCGGCCGCGCCGCCACCGCGGGACGCCCGCCAGGCACATCCGCGGCGCCTGAGGACAATAACGAGACTCACCGCTGGGCGGGGGCAGCTTGGGGAGGAGCGGCAGCAGGCGCTGCACCACCACGCGGCGGTCCGCGGCCCGCGGCCGGCCGCGCCGCCACCGCGGGACGCCCGCCAGGCACATCCGCGGCGCCTGAGGACAATAACGAGACTCACCGCTGGTTTTGATGTAAGACGGACGTGTTGCTCAGCACAACTTTCTCGACTTGATGCCGTGCATTACTTTTACACTTTAGTGCGTAGATTTATTTTTGGTGTTATTAGTATTAGTATTATTACTGTAATTTTCCATTTTTATATTTCTTGCACTTTGACATAATATGTATTTTTATTCATTTTATTATATTTTTTTGACATTACTACGATCAATATTGTTTTAAATTGGTATTTCTGTCTGCCCTTGTTAATTATTATTGTTAGAAATTATTGTAACAAATTTATTGTATGTACCTGACGAGCTTTCTGTGAATTCATTTTATTTATATACAAAGAAAATTTGTAAAATATAATGTAAATTTTCAATTAGCAATAAATGAATCTGAAACATTTTATCGTGTTGTCACGTGACGTAGGTGTATTGGCCGTGGGCCCTCGGTGCATGTGCCCCAGGTCTCTCACCTCGCTGCTGGGCTTGGGCGCGATGGGCGTGGGATGCCGGAACACGGGCTCCAGGCGCGGCGGTTGCGGCAATGGCGGCTTCGACTGGGGAACACACTAATGTACAGTCGACGGCAAACATAAGATAAAATAAAAAATAAATAAATATTTACGGACAATTTTACACATATCGACCCAGTCCCAAAGTAAGCAAAGCTTGTACAGTCGAGTTCTCCAATATCTATACAGACAACCTTTCAAAAATATCTACACATGTGTCTTATGTCAGCGCCACCCGGTTTTTCACCCTATTACAATTAAATAAGGTGCAAAAGTGTATACATATCTTTGAACTCGACTTTACACTTCGTTGATGGATGGAATCACTTGTGCACTTGCGGACGTGCAAGACACATGCTCTCCGTACAATAGCAACGAACGGGTACATCTTGCAATGATATTATATGGATTACTACATAGTGTGGAGCAAAAAGTAATTGCATTACAAAATAAAAATTAATTTCAATTAAATGTTATTGTAATAAGATTCAAAATTGCATATTTCTACACTTGACTTTTTGCATTACAAATTACAAAATGTAATTTGTAATCGCATACAAATTACATTTTGTAATTTTAATTTGTAATGCATTACTTCGTAAAATTACAAATTACTTTTATTTTATAAAACATTTTTCATTATTAACCTTGGGTTGGGGTAGGAAAGGGGGGCCGGTTTATGGACTTAGAAAACTTTAGATATTCATTTCATTTTCCTATAAAGAATAAGCATGTTTTATTGTTTAAACTTTTTCTCTCAGGTCGATATTTACCGAGATATTTGGGTTCAAAGGTCAGTCATATAACGGTTCTGGGACTTAAAAAATTTCGGTATCGTGAACCGACTTGGATTTTTGGACTTTGTTTTTTTTTCCTGTCGTTATGAATGCGTAGAAATAAGCATGTTTTATTTTAAATCTTTTTCTCAGATCGATATTTACCGAGATATTCGGGTTCAAAGGTCAGTCATTTAAAGGTGGCAAAACCGACTGATGACGGAAAGGTGTTATTTTTTTTAACAAAGAACAGAAAAAACGAGGTCTTTCTAGAAAAAGATGCTTATTTTGACGTGTTCTGTACGTTACAATCATTCAAAGTAGGTGTTATAATGATACCACTTTGGCAAAAAATATACCAAGTGCTGTAGTTAGAAAACTTTGAAACGCTATAGTTCGATCATTTTTCAATTTAGGGAAAAGTTTTTTATGTAAAAGATGCTTATTTTGACGTGTTCTATACGTAACAATCATTTTAAATAGGTGTTATAATGACACCACTTTGGCAAAAAAAAAACTAAGTGCTGAAATGCAGGGAGCATGATTACGAATGTAATGCCGTAATGCATTACATTTGTAATATTTGTAGAATTGGAAGCGCCATATCGACAGTTTATGCGATAGATTGGGTAGTGCAGTCTTTGCGTTGAGAAAACTGAAACCATTGATCTCAGGGGAGGCTTTGAAACAGGTGTACTTTGCGTATTTTCATTCGCTTCTTTCTTACGGCACACTCGTCTGGGGGAGCTCTACAGATGCTAAAAGGGTGTCAATCGTGCAAAAACGAGCAATCCGTACACTTGTTGGAGTAAAAATAGGCACCCTTGTAGAGAACTCTTCAAATCTCAACGCATTATGACGCACTACTCACAATACTTATTTGACTGTTTGTTATTTGTAAGAAACAATATTTCCCAGTTTGTGCGTGTTGATTTACCGGGGAAACAACTCCGTTCTACTGGGCGCTTGAGAACGGTTCCTTGTCGCATGGCGCTTTCAACAAAGAACCCCGCGTCATCGGACCCACTTATTATGAACACCTACCGGCCAATCTAAGGAATGAACCATATGACGAAACATTCCGGCGCAAACTGAGAAATCTTTTGTTGGAAAACCCTCTGTACTCCGTTAAAGATTACATGGAAATAACCTTTTAATTGTGTATCTTGTTTTGTTAAATTTACATTTATTTTAGTTAATTAAATATTGATCAATGTTATGAACTATTATTATTATTCCATTAGGTATGTTATTGTGTGTAACGAATGACGATCCTTGTCGGGAGATAGAATAATATAAAAAATTGTATTTATAGTAGACTCATTAAGTTTTTCTTATTAAAATTGACGAACATGGTAGAAATTCTTGTAATCTTGACATTAAGGCACTGGTCCCACCGCCGGCTAGTAAGCTAGAAAAGTTGGGCGAGTAGCATTACATCGCGGATCTGTAAAGGTCGATTGATCACACTGTGCGATTACTCGTAATTGCATTACATGTAATTTAATTTGTAATGCGATTACAAATGTAATGCATTACGCCCAACACTGCTACATGTATATGACTTTTTCCCTAAATTACCTTTTTAAACGGAGCGTTCCAAATTTGCACAAAGCGAAAAGTTTTGAAAAACAAAACTACATGTTAAAATTATTTATTTGTATCCTTACAAGTCAGGCTAATTTTTAATATTTCATATGTAATTAAGAAAGAATAAGCACTATGCATGGAATTTTATCAAAATTATAATAATGAATTATTGGCATAAAACCATAAGTTTCTGAATGCAGGATAAATGACCTCTCATTTCGTATAGAAAAAAGTTGGATCTCGCGATTGACCGTCTCGTTCCAAATTCAAAAACTCTTTCCACGCTAGCGGATATAATGGACTTTTGGGCGCAGCTTTTGAGCGATAAACGGTGAGGTGAAAAAGTCTAGAACATAAAGGTGCAGGTTAGAGCACAGCCTGTGCTGTTTCGGGCTGTTATTGCACAAAATATTACCTGTATAGGTGCACCTTTAAAGTGTGTTCGGTACCTGTTGCTTCCTCAGCGAGCACACGTGGCCGCACGCGCAGCGCGCCAGCGCGCCGCCCACGTGCGGGTTGCCGGCCAGCGCCAGCAGCCGCTTCAGCCTACACGTACACGTACACATACACAACTCATCACATATCACTACTAAACTCCACTTCAATACGGGTGTACAATCTAAATGTATTTAAAAAAAAGAAGACAAAAAAATATGCCAAGTGACGAAAATCCCATTCGGATACCTCAAAGAATTACGAAGCTACAGCCGTTTTAATATTCACGATCTGCGAGCGTCATAGTAAATGACAATCGTTTCATTATGAAGGCGCGTTTTGCGGAAAAGGGACAGAATACACCCTCTTAAAACTTAAGAAGTTTATTATAACTTTGTGATTATTTAATCTGCTCTGATTTTTTTCTCCATTTGAAAATATTTTTAATCCTCTTTCGCGAAAATTCAACATTATTCGTCATTTTATTTGGTGTTTACCCGTATTGCATAAATGATGACAGTACCTTTCGCTCATCTGACTGAGCCCGTCGCTCGGCGGCGCGGGCGCCGGTCGGTTCACGAGCTTGCTGGCTAGGTTCAGGCAACTGAGGCTCGGTTTGCGCTCGGGGGAGGACACTAGGTGTTCCGCTGAAATAATACACATGCTAACTAAAGTTAGCTAGTTGAGCATCTTTTTAACCGACTTCAAAAAAAGGACGAGGTTCTCATTTCGGTTGTATTTTTTTTACGAGCTTTTATTTAGTTTCACCTGTCCCGTTGTCTGTCTGTCTGTAATCAAATCTTGCAAGTAAAATTTGATCCACTTCCCGGTTTCCGATTGAGTTGAAATTTTGCACGAATATGCAAATCGCGTGACACTGCAATATTATGATGACGTGGAGCTGATCTGATGATGGAGCTGGAAGGTGGCCATAGGAACTCCGTAATAAAATCATCGAGTTTGGGCTCGTTAGAATCGTCTCAATGATGACGTTATACAGAAATGTACAGTCGGCAATAAAAGCTTGTACCAAAAATAATTTTTGACAGAAACTTTAATGAAAGGGAATATCAACTTTTTTTAATGTTATAGGCATTTGAAATCGTCACGCGCAGCACCTACTGAAAACGCTCTACATTAAACGGATATACTCTATGACGTCACAACCCATATTCTCGGCGCGTTTACAATGGAGTTAGCCATTAATTTGCAATTGTCTACTTAAAATTTGCGTTTCAGCTTAAACTTGTCGTACAATATATCATTTCTAATTCAATATTCCGACTAACTGTTATGAATTTTTTACGAAAAAATAATATAATAGTAACTTGAGATAAAACTAATTGAATTGTGATTTTTTTGTAATTTACAAGCTTTTATTTACTTTCACCTGTCCCGTTGTCTGTCTGTAATCGAATCTTGCAAGTTAAATTTGACCCACTTCCCGGTGACCGATTGAGCTGAAATTTTGGGTATAAGTATAGTTGGGATGACAATTCAATATTATTGTACCATCGAGCTGATCTGATGACGGAGACGGAAGGTGGCCATGGGAATTCAGTACTTAACCGACGTAGCCCCGTTGAGTTTGGGCTCGTTAGAATCGTCGCAATGAGTAGTTGATGACGGTATACAGAAAAGTACAGTCGGCAATAAAAGCTTGTACCAAAAATGAATTTTTTGTCAGAAACTTGTTTACGTATCTATATCCGCATCGATTGAGTAACAATTTATTCAAAATTGAAGACCCATGCCCCTATTCTGTTTGTAAAGGATAAACTCGATTATGTAGTCAGCTGGTGAGTAATGTGGCCCGCCCTGAGGCTCTAGTCTGGGGGCACGGCAGTGCCCCCGCCAAGTCGAGCGCGGAGCAAACACTGCCGTACCATCCTTTACTGGAACCATTTCGCCGCATTTTCAGGCCCCTATTTGAGAACCTCTGGATAAGACCAGAACGCAGAAATTTTCGTCATCCAGTAAGCTATAATCACATACTTAAAATCCAAAATTTCAAGTCTGTAGGTCATTGAGTTCCGAAGTTAAGCGAAAGCAAAGTTTCACATTTATGTACGACGACCGGTTAGCCTAGTGGGTAGTGACGCTGCCTACGAAGCTGAAGGTCCTGGGTTCGAATCCCGGTAAGGGCAAATATTTGTGTGATGCGCATGAATATTTGTTTCTGAGTCTTGGATGTTTTCTATGTATTTAAGTATTTATATCTATTAAATATATCGTCGTCTAGTACCCGTAACACAAGCCTTATTGAGCTTACCATGGGGCTAGTGCGATTTGTGTAAGGTTGTCCCCTTATATTTATTTATTTATTTATTTATTTATGACTCTCACTCACTCACTCACTCATGATCATCAAAATAGAACTAGTACTTCCTATAAACTCAGAGAGCTGAAATTTGGTACAGAGTTAGGGTTTAATGGCCACATAAAGGGAAAACTATAAAAACTAGGATAATCGTAGATCTGGAGTACCTGGTGACCCTGATGGAAAACACAAGAGCCCAACCAAACTATTAGAGATATATCTATACCGCCTTTACAAAAAATATTCAACTTGGTGGGCCGCTTCATTTGATGTCAAAAATCGAAGGTCTGAAGTATCTGATGAAGAACCCTCAGCTGGTCTCAGCTGTATTAGAGATATGGTAATGCCCCCTTCTACTATTGGTACATAAAAAAATCGATTGTCATTGCAAAAATCCAGCGTAGTGGGACACATCTTCTAATTGAAATATAATCTGGGGGCACGGCAATACCCCGCCAAGTCGAGCAAAACAGCTGCACGGCCGTACCATCCTTTTCTCGAAGCAGTTCAGGCCATTTTCGACCCCTCTATAACTTCGTTGTGGATAAAACTAGAAGCCTGCATTTTCATTAACCAAGCACGCATTGTATAAACACGACATATTTCAAATTTCATTCAATTTGAACCAGCGGTTTAAGATTTATAACTAGTCAAAGTTTCTTAATTGTGTCACTCCCTGACTGACTCACCGATCATCAAAAGTGTAAGGCACTTCTAGCAGACATAGAAGCTTCAAATTTAGAATACAATTAGTGTTTAGTGTAATAATCAAGGGGATGCTACAAAAAATTGCAATTTAAGTCCAGTTTTCTAGATACACCGACTGCATAAATAATTTTGTAATCCCATATAAACATATTTGATTACAAAGTTATATTTGCAGTGAATGAGACAAAAAATCAAGAATGGGATATTAACACAATAACCTACAAAAAGAAGTGAGATCCCATAAAAAACATTCCATGTAAAAAAGAGGCCAGGTCTCGAAACTCTTCCACCGCAAAATGTTGCGAGATATTTAGTAGTACCAAGTCTCAGGCATTCTTATTATTATTTATTTGCTAGCTAAATAAAATTTTGTGACTTGGCAATCAGACAATAACTACATAGTTTTAGGTATGCAAAAATCCATAAATGCAGTAAAGTTGTGTGATTGCCAAGTTGCAGAATTTTATTTAGCTAGCAAATGAAGACTAATAAGAATGCCTGAGACTTGGTACTACCAAATATCTCGCAACTTTTTGCGGTGGAAGAGTTTCGATACTTGGCCTCTTTTTTACATAGAATCTTTTTTTTATGGGATATATGTTTTACCGAAACAAAACTTTACGATCGCGTTTGCGGTTTACTCTCAATTTGTATGGGATTTGACAGCTAAACGCGAACGCGGTCGTAACGTTTTGTTTCGGTAAAACTTATACTAGAGCCTCTCAGGCTCTAGTATAAGTTTTACCGAAACAAAACGTTACGACCGCGTTTGCGTTTTACCCTCAATTTGTATGGGATTTGACAGACAGCTAAAGATTCCGACAAAAAAATCATTTTTGGTACAAGCTTTTATTGCCGACTGTACTTTTCTGTATACCATTATCAACTGCTCATTGAGACGATTCTAACGAGCCAAAACTCAACGGGGCTACGTCGATTAAGCACTGAATTCCCATGGCCACCTTCTGTCTCCATCATCAAATCAGCTCGATGGTACCATAATATTGAATTGTCATCCAAACTATACTTAAACCCAAAATTTCAGCTCAATCGGTCACCGGGAAGTGGGTCAATTTTAACTTGCAAGATTTGATTACAGACAGACAGACAGACAGACAACGGGACAAGTGAAACTAAATAATTAGTAGTTTATGCAATCGTTATATAATGTATGCCTTTTAAGTCGAGTACCACGTTTAGGCCAAGAAGCTTGCTGAGTGGCCTAATTAAGGTACGAGAGTTAAAAAGCTAATTATATAACTATTGCATACAATACTTATTCTACGAGTTAACGGAAATAATAATTTATTCAACAAACTTGGTATCTATTGCAAATCAACCTGCTGAAACGAAGTGCAGCCAGCCGCTTATTTTATTTTTGCGCGTTGATGTCTTCTGGAAATCGAGCCTCGTGATTGGTCAAAATTCATCTTAGTTCTGTTTACAGTTATCTTATGCCCAACTCAAATGAAATTGATTTAGTTATCGCTGTCAGTTATTTAATTGACGGGTAGAAGTGCTCGAGTAGAAAAAAGCTATAAAAATAAACTCACGTTTCCTCTCATCCCCCGAGCCATCGTTACTATCATGCCCCGACGCCTTCGGCGAGAACATGTCGGAGTCACTCTCGCGCCTCTCCCTCTCGTCCTCGAGCGAGCTGTCGGTGCCCTTGTCGAGCTTGTCGGCGAGCTTGTCCGGCGTGCGGTCGTGCGGCGGCGTGCGCGGCGCGGGCTGCGGCGGCGCAGGCTCGGCCCACCAGTAGTCCAGGTCGAGCTTCGAGCGCGACCCGAACTGGAAATATCTAGATTAGATTGTGTCTCGAGGGAGTCGAATGATATATTTACGATGAATAGTACATTGTTTAACGAGGGGCGTAAGTGGAGGGCTTTTGATGACTCGAGTTTGCAATACTCTTACGCCCGTGTTATACACAATGTTTTTCGTTACATTTGCGAGGAAATAATAACTAAAAAAGCAAAAAAAAACAACAATCAAAATTGACGAAAGTGACAACTTCACTTCCAGATCAGTGCGAGTGGAGTGCGCAGCTTCAATATTTCAACCAATTGCAGGGCATTTACAGTAGTATTCTTGCGGCGCGTGGCCAACTAGATATTTTTCAACCAATCACAGAGCAGAATTCTAGTGGCGCGCGGCCAACTAGATTTGCTTAAACCAATCAGATCACACAAAATCTCATAACTCCCTAGAGAGTTATGATTATGAAAATCCATAAGTCCCGTGGGAACAATGTAGGCACAATGTCCTTCGTATACAGGCATGGAATAACAGCATTTACGAGCAAGTGTGATGAAAAATAATAAAAAAAAAACTTTATAGTTTTTCACTACTAAGACGTGTCATGTTGCATGCCATATAAAATTAGTTTAAATTTAATTGAAATAGTATAGGTATTTAGTTTTAGTTAAGTACATTGCTATATACCGTAACAGGGTTCATGTGAACCCTAGCTGTAAAATTCTCTTTAGAGACGAAGGCCTTATGTAACACATGATTATTAACGCAATAAAAAATATGAAATTATAATGACAACTTGACATGTAATAAAACGTATGTACGGTCAAGGTCTTTAATTGTTGGGCCAGGGGTCAATTGATTCTGGTTATTAATAATAGCTTTTAAATGTCCAGTATAAAGTGAGCTCTAAATGGCTCGACAATTAAAGTCCCTGACTGTAGCTACTCTACTTTATATCCTACCTGATATGTAAAGTAATTTCTGATTCGTGCGATATATTTATATTGAAACCTGAGTGAAGCGGAATATTCTACAATAGAATAATAACTTAGAATCTCGAGCGTAACGAGGGATTCAAGTGTATTGAATGTGGCCGACTTTTTATAAAACTGTCATTGGAATTGGCATTTCTATCGTGGACGAGTTGCTTTTTGAATTACTACTTTGCTGTAATTCCGCCAACGCAAATAATCTCGATTTGAAGAAAATTGCCTCGAAATAAATGTACATTTCACTTAATTAGAGCTTATGGTCATCATCATCATCATATCAGCCGAAAGACGTCCGCTGCTGGACATAGGCCTCCCCCAAAGAGTGCCAAAGTGACCGGTCCTGCGCCACACGCATCCAGCTTATGGTCATTTTCAAATGAATATTGGTCATTTTCATATGAATATGACGACCGGTTAGCCTAGTGGGTAGTGACGCTGCCTACGACGCTGAAGGTCCTGGGTTCGAATCCCGGTAAGGACAAATATTTGTGTGATGAGCATGAATATTTGTTTCTGAGTCTTGGATGTTTTCTATGTATTTAAGTATTTATATCTATTAAATATATCGTCGTCTAGTACCCGTAACACAAGCCTTATTGAGCTTACTAGCTAGTGCGATTTGTGTAAGATTGTCCCCTTATATTTATTATTATTTATTATTCCAGCGAGCGTGTATATTTACAATAATGAATATTACTTAAATAACCTAATCTCGCGTATGGGTACTTCCGATAAGGAAATAATTTTGCTACCCAGTGGAATATGTCTTTTAACCCTTCTACGGGGAAAACTTCTCATTTGAGGGCCAATAAGACATTATTATGAAAAGTTCTTCGCATTGTAACTTCAATAGTCAAGTTATAGATAAAATATTAGAAAACCCAAATAGAGCCAAAAATATAGTTAAGAAAACACTCACAAATATAGAATCATTGTAAGTACTGAACACAATATACGATATAACATAGTATATAAATATAGAATATATAAAAACATAGTCTTATCTTATGGGGGGCTTCCCCCTTCACATCATAGTTTATCAAATTGATTAAAAAGATTGCAACTATAGATGTAACGTAGAATTAAGCTTTTTTTATGCAATAAACAGCTTAATTATTTTTTATACACAAAGTTTCATACGAACAAACTTTCTTTTCCCCCCCTCCGACTCCCGTTACGTACACCATGAGTGTTGAACTTACCATTAGATACAAGTCCCCTAAAGTGAGATTCCCCGCATCATACACGCTCCATCCCTTTCTGATCTGCTTTATAGCGCCATCTACATCTACGTCCGATGGTTCCTCATCCTTGGCTTCTCCCACCTTAGGTTCGTCACCCTCTTTCTCGGTGACGAGGGTGTAAATGGTACCGCCCCGTTTCTTGGGGCGCATGCGGAATTTGACCTGGAAATATGAAGGCGATTTCCAGTTCCTGGTGTAGTCGAGATAGAGGGGAAGCGAGGAAAAGGCAGACCTAGATTAAACTACGTGTACTATCGACCATACAGCTAACTGACCATCGCTGCACCTTATGTGCATTGTAATAAGGTTCTATATAAACACAGGATGGTCAGTTAACAGTGTTGTCGTTTGTACATAGAGCAGCTCAAAAAGAGAGTTGATGTTAGGCGTATCGAGATGTCAAAGGGGTTGCCTGGGATCGGAGTAGATGGAGGGCCTACTTTGACCTACACCGACAAGAGCTTAGCTCCTTAATAAGCAGCAGAGAGTATAGGCAACAGCAAAATGATAGTTTTAGTAAGTACCTTGTCAATTTCACCACTTTGACGCGTCCCAACTGTCGCAGTTAGGGTTGCCAACTATTTTTGGGGGAGATATAGTATTTTCCATAAAAAACGACAAAAAATATAGTACACTGTAAAAAAATATAGTAATATAAAATAAATGGGTGTCGTAAAAGTCGACTAAGGGACCAGGGTTGAAGTGTGATGTGGGCGATGGGCTAGCAACCTATCACTGCAATATCACATTTTGTCGATCTTTTATACCCACATTTATGCTAAAAGTGGCGCTGGAACATAGGTTTCATGTGCTTTGCCTACCTCTTTTGGGAATAAAGGCGTGAATGTATGTATGTATGTAGTAAAAAAACTCGGCAATTTGAAGCACTTCGTAAGGTCCTTCAAAATATAGTATTTTCGCGTACTATATATTTCTTCAACAGTATATAGTACAAAGAGTCAAAATATAGTACAATACTATATAATATAGTACGGTTGGCAACCCTAGTCGCAGTACTGTGAGGTTAGTGCGACAAAGTACTAAAATGATCAGCACGTCAAGCATACGACGGCCGCGACATACTCTCGATTTTTATCGCACTATATCTCTTGTTCTAAGTTTTCTAATAAGAAAGAGACGGATAGTGCGAGAAAAATCGAGAGAGCACGCGCGCCGTCGCATGCTAGCCGTGCAGCTATATTTGCGGCTGACTGTACAGTTCGCGTCTTAATTTTAGTCTTGTTACGATGGCATAAGGTGCTATGGCTAATATTATACACTTCATTGAGAAAATATTGTAACTAATACTAACATAAGTTTAAATTGTCTGCTAACATAATGATCTAAGTTGGTCAAAAAATAAATAATTATTATTATTATAAATGCGAAAAAGTGGCTGTATGTATGTCTGTTACCTCTCTACGCTTAAACAGCTGAACTGATTTAAATGAAAGGTATTAAGATACTTTGTGTCCCGGGGAAGGACATAGGATAGGTTTATCCCGGAAATCGTCCCCTAAGAGCTCTTAGGGGATGATTTCCGGGATAAAAACTATCCTATGTTCTTTCACTGAATGAGGGTGGATATTTATATGGAGCTACGGTACAAAAGAGTTCCACGCGGACGGAGTCGCTGGCAGCAAATAGTTAAATATACATATATTTGACGTATGAAGAAATAACGAGAGCTTTATAATTAGGCGGTGACTATCCACTAGAGCTGTGCGAGGTTGCGAGGCGATGAGCGAGGTAGAACTGGACCAATGATGAGCGAGCTACGTTCTGAATTAGTTAATAGAGGTTAAAAACGCAACTTACCCCTCACTAAACTACTCTACACTAAACCCTCACGACGTTTTCCTTCACCGAAAAGCTGACAGTAAATATTCCATACATAAGTTCAGAAAAACTCATTGGTCCGAGCCGGGATTCGAACGCACGACCGCCGCTTGACAGCCGCATGCCTGAGCCAATATGCTACCGTAGCTTCGAAGCTTTTTAAGCAATAATAAGAAATAATATGTTGACATTATATGGTACACTGTTGACAGTATCAAGTTATTAAGTTACAGGTTTTTTTTTGCATTCCAGGCGTTCAATTTGAGACATACCTTTAAATTCTTAAATTTCGTTTTCTTCTCTCCCTTATCTTTGTCGCTTTCGTTGTCGCTGTCGCTCTTAATGTACTTCTCGTCGTCCTCCATTTCAGAAAAACTGTCCTTCTCTCTCTCGGACATGTACTTGTCTCTTTCCCCCTCCTCCTCAGCAGTTTCTTCGGCTTTTATGTCTTTTTCGTCTTCGGTGCTGGGTTTTTCTTCGTCCTCCTGAAAATATAGATACGTCAGATAGATTAATTGTGTTAAAAAGTAATAGGAAGGCTTTATATTTAAGTAACTATATCGGTCGACACAAAAAGCCTAAATTATTGATCGTTTCTCGTAATTTTTCACTAGTTTTTGTTAAACTTGCAATGTTATATGAATGTACCTGTTTGTTCGGCTCAAATCTAGCAACTGAATTTTTAAGCAGCTATTCTCAACCGATTGAGCTGACATTTTGCATAGAAAAGTGAGTTTGGGTTAATTAAAAGTGCCCTTGAGGCCTATTTGAAGAATAAATCATTGATATTAACATTGGAACACTTTCTAATCTCGTCTGCAATGGCTGTGCGAAGAAGTACAGTCGGTTATAAAAACCTGTACCAAAAATTACATTCTTGACACAATATTCTTTTCACACCTTTCATTCAGAAAAGTAAGTTTTGTTCCACGAAGAGAGGGATCAAAATGCTCCGTTTCTGTGTAAGCTACTTTTTTAATTTATTCATTGGCAAGTGTGCAAATTGAACACAGACCTTAATAAAATAATCGATTATTACATCGTAATCGATTAAAAACTAACATTTTTCAAGTTAACTTTAACAACGTTGTATGAAAACATATGAATTTTCGTAATATTTAAAAAATAGTATCAAAAATTAAGAAAATTTGTTAAAACTTGTTAAGGAAGTCATAACAGCATTTTTTTTAAATTTCCTCATAGTGGGTGTGAAAAATAGTATGTGTCACTCGGTAGCAAAAATATCTTCGTCTCGGGCGTTAACACTATCCCTCACTACGCTCAGGATCCTACGTTAGAATCCCTCGCTACGCTCAGGATTCTATTGTAGGATCCCTCGCTACGTTCGGGATTCAATACACCGCCCTCGCCGTAAATATACTATTTTGCTCCCTTGTGACACAAATAACTATTTCTCAAACATGCAATGAAATATTGACGTTGTGTTCTTCAGCTTGGGCTTCGAAGTGTAACGTTTTGACCGCAGCGAGACGAGAGATCCGTAATGGCATTTCATACAAAATTGGAGGCCTAGGCCGGCAAGATGGTCTTTTAATTTTCATTCCACTATTTGTGGCACAGGATCCCGGCGTTCAGCCATGAAAATTAAAGTTTGATTTCTTGGAGTTTTTTTAATTTATTTCATTGCATGTTTGAGAAAAGCACTATACATACCTCGGCGTGAAAAGGGGTTGCCAGCCTCAAAACTATCCGACCTCGCTACGCTCGGCCGTGTATATGTACTCGGCCGGCAACCCCTTACTTCCCGGAATCTGTGTACTATTATTAGATAAAAAGTTTTCGCCTATCATTGTGGGACATTGTCTAAGCATCTAGTTAGCCGACAGAGTTATCGGCTCTATACCCGTACCTGATGAGTCTTATAGTTCGCCATGAGCTCAATCCCGTCGACAGCCGTCTCATCGATATCCAGTTTGGGTTCGCTCTCCAGGCGCGGTCGCTTCTGCTCTAACTCCTTGTCTTTCTCACTGCTGTCCTTGCGGTGACGTTTTGGGGTACGAATTTTAGCTGAAAGTAACACATTTGCTTATACGATGGCGCATTTACGCGTGGTCGACAGCGGAATTAGACGGTCAACCACAGTAAAATCCAGGCACTGTCGATGGGATTCGCCAACGCCAGCTGAAGAAGAGTCTCATTAATTCCTCGGTTTTACATTTCTTAACTTTGGTAATGTACACAGGAATGAAGCGAACCTAAGTCGCCAATAAAAAATATTTTTTTTGCTTTGTATATATTGAAGAAGAGCGACGGTCAAGGTTTTGGGTATCAAAAGGACAGCGGATAAATCCGCTAGTTAATATATGTCCCATTTTCTAGGGACTGTAAGTGCATAAAGCCGTTTCAGTCTATTGCAGACTACACTGTTTTAAGTGGGGAGACAACGTCTTTTATTACTGTGCGAACCAATATGGCCAACAAAACTGATGTTTGACAGATGAGAAAATTCAAAGCATGGCATCCCCCTCGCCGCATGACACGCTGTCGTCCTAGGCCGATCATAGTGCAGACACGCTGTCGTCCTAGGGCTATAATAGTGCAGACACGCTGTCGTCCTAGGGGATCATAGTGCAGACACGCTGTCGTTCTAGGCCGATCATAGTGCAGACACGCTGTCGTCCTAGGGCTATAATAGTGCAGACACGCTATCGTCCTAGGGCGATCATAGTGCAGACACGCTGGAGGTGCGATAGAGCAGTCTATCCGAAGCGGCAAGAGGGATTGGCTACTGTACTCACTGTCCTCCTTGTCCCCCTGCGAGTAAATGCGCTGCAGGTAGCTGGAGAAGCAGATCTTCTGGCTGGAGAGCTGCTCGCTGGCACGCACGACCGGCAGCCGGACGGTCGCCGTGGGCCGGGGCCCGACGTGGAGCACTGGTTTTTTGGCCAACTTTTGTTCTGTAAATACTTACCCTTCACAAAATGGCTCATGTCTATGATGTCGTACCGTAAAAATTCGATAGTATGTAATCTAAATGGCTATAGGTTTTTTCAAAATCTATTTTAATAGGTGTAGAATAAAAACATTAATCAAATTCAAAGCTTCTTTCCCGGTTATACATAAAAAAGTTGAAAGGCCACCGAACACGTAGTATATTAAAAAAAAACTCGGTAAATTTTCATGTAAAAAAACTATATTGCGCATCTTAGTGTATATTGAAAATTAGTGAAGGGGCAAAAACTTTCTATGTAGGTATATTTGAGTGTGAATTGAGCTCCGTGGTAAAATGTATTATCCGTAGTAAAGTGGTCAGATTCGAATGATGAAAATAGATGTTATAAAAATCGATTATTTAGACAACTTTTGCAACGAAACTTATCAAAAAAAGATTTTGCTTTCCAAGTTACGCCACTTTCAAAAAAAAATGCAAAACCTTCCTTCGCGAAAATATGTTTTGCGGTACTCCTGCAATATTTTTGTTCCATCTGGTAATTGTTATGAAAAGAAAAATAGTTTTGTCACTTTTTTGTCAGAAACATTGAAAATCGATGCGGTCGTTTCATTGAAATTAAAACACAGTGTTTTTTACCAAAAAAACGTGATTAACGGTATTTTTATCTTAAACCAGTCCGTGAAAGTTTTTCATTTTTCATATTTTTTCCCCCTTAGATTTTATCATGGTGTTTAATTCTGGGTCAAATATCACAAAATATTTTTTTTTAACTATACATGTGTAGAAAGATTTTGCTATTTCACTATTTGTAAATATACACTTAAATACGCAAAATAGATTGTTCACTTCTCATGCTTGCAAAGTTCGCTTTTGTGCTCTAGTGCACTAAGTCAATTTATTTCGAAGACAGACAATCGGTCTTGCTTGACAGCTACACGCAGAATAAACTTATTTTATTTGATTTCCTTTAATCAATTTCACTTCCGTGTTTTCTATTAATGTATAAAACCAGATGAAATAAAAGTCAATTATTATTTAAAAATAACTATCACCTCGCCGGTGGCTCTGGCGAATATAAACGTCTCGGGTAAAATGGCTCCTTTTATGCACTTTTAATGGATGTAACTAAAACACTATCGGCCGTATTCATAAACGTTCTACAAACCTACTTTAACTAAAATGGCGTTTAAATTCGTTTGTCCTTATCTGTCACTTTGATATTTGTGTTCGTTAGAAAGGGACAAATCACATTTTATTTAGCAGAGGCATTTTAAGTTTTATGAATGGTAGGGGGTATGTTTTTACTGAAAAGATGTATTCTGCAAAATTGTATTGTATTTTTTCCAGCTTTATTTTATAAGTCAAATTCGAAATCAACGACAGTTAAAAACAACGCGGCTTTCAGCCAGAGAAATCACAAAAAAGGTTCGAATACGCAACAGCACTTGTTGTTGTACTATCGACAACACAGCTAACTGACCATCGGTGCACCTTATGTTCATTGTAATAAGGTTCTATATAAACACAGGATGGTCAGTTAACAGTGTTGTCGTTTGTACAATCTACTATTTCTCAAGAAAATTCACCCCGCACGCAATTTCATTCCAGCACGGCCGTGCGATCATAGGACTACCTGTATTTATGTTGACCCACATAAAGGCACAGTTGCAAATGCATCGTTAAATCTTTTATAAAAAAGATCCCGCTACTTCATAAATTATATGATGGGATGAAATACCTTGCACGATAATCCTGTCGGTCTCCAGGTTGAGATGGTCTTCCAGGTCTTCCTCGTTTTCCTCGGCACGAGGCGGTTCTGCGTCTTCGGGTTCCATCTCTATATTTTCCAACTTCGGTTTACACTGATACAGATTAAGGAATGTGTTTATTTGCGTCCAGAGGACAAGTTTCACATCACGTTTCTTTCAAAAAGGTAAATATATATAACACATGCAATTTACTTTATCAGTGGCATTTTACGGAGCGACAAGTTAAAATTTTACAAGCCAAACTTGCGATTAGAACTGGGCGTTTTTTCCCGTAAGCGTTTTCAAAAACTGTTTCTCGTACAATAACGGAAAAACAGTTTTTTGCTAGAACAACAAACCGTTTTTATAAAAACGATGACAAGGAGCTACGAGTAGAAGGCGACAGTTGCCCGCAACGGTTGCAATGCAAAACGTGAAAACGCAACTCGAACCGTTTCGTTTCACTTCGTTTGGCGACCGGCGACAGCGGCAACGCACGGAGAAACTAGTTATTTTTGAAACTGTTTATCAAAAGAGTTTTGTGATTAAAAAAAACGGTTACGTTTCGTTTCACGGAAAAGTCGAGACGACCCAGCTCTACTTGCGATACTGAGGCGCGAGCAGTCTTTTTACAAGCTTTTATTTAACTTGCCCTGTGGGACAAATCTTGCGAGTTAAATTTGACCCACTTCCCGGTGACCGATTGAGCTGAAATTTTGGGTACAAGTATAGTTTGGATGACAATTCAATAATATTATGGTACCATCGAGCTGGTCTGATGATGGCCATGGGAATTCCGCACTTAACCGACGTAACCTCGTTGAGTTTGGGCTCGTTAGAATCGTCTCAATGAGTAGTTGATGATGGTATACAGAGAAGTACAGTCGGCAATAAAAACTTGTACCAAAAATGAAATTTTTGACAGAAACTTATTTGACTACGGTTGCCGATGTAGACTTGACAGACCGAGAGTAGAATAGAGTAAACAGGCGATACTAATAAAATTGCCACTCGCGTCAAGCGGCTCGGTGATTGGGTAACCGTCATCGTAGCGAATCATCTGGAGTTGCACGATGTCAAGTACGTTTACAATCAGGTGGGTCGTACACTCGATTATCGTATTAATATGTCACAAAAGGATACACGCTTCCTAGTCCGCCCCTGCCACCGCTTCTCGAGCGCGCGCAGCAGCGCGGCGAGCGCGACGCGCGGCGACAGCGCGAGCGCGGCGCGCGGGTTGTGCGCGGCCGCCAGCACGCGCGCCCACGCGCCCGCCGTGCGCGCGCGCAGCACCACGCCCGCCAGCGGCACGCCCGCCGGCATCGAGCGCTCTGCCCATGTTACCATACCATACCATACCATACCATACCATACCACTTGACACTTGCACACCGCACCCCCTTATACCATTACCATTACCATTACAGACCGATCGACGTAAACATGGCGTCGGCAGCTGTCATTCCCTATATCTATCCAGATTTTAACGAACACCGGTTACGATTACAGAGCCTTTAAGACAGACGGTTTAGTGCAATTGATGGAATCACGCGTACTTTGCGGAATTCCATGATACGTTGTTTTAAAAACGTATCATTTGATCATATTATCATATCATTAGCTATTCCGCTAAAGTGCTAAAGCTTGGTGATAGATGTATCTTATTGGCGTATTTTTGTAAGCAGTCAATGTTCGCACCCTCCGTCCGCACGCGCAAACATATAAATAAATTGTAATTTTCTCAGTGGACGTTGCGTAACTCGTAGCCCTAATGATGCCTCGTAGAGAGATTAGTGGTGATATGTTAAATAAAAAGTACAAATCGATATATAACTAGTGAAAACATTATATCAGCTATTAGTGAAAGGACATAAAGGTTACCGACCCGGATCGAACCAGTGGAAAACTTTTCGAAGAGCCCTATGCCCTAGTGTACGAGAGCATAGCATCATCATCATATGTAGATCGCTTAAACTGTAATCTGTCTCGAGGGACCACACTACATTACGCAGCATCACGTTCAGCACAAACCACTAGTGTAAACACTTGCTCCGTTATTAATTAGAATGCGATCCCTATAGTCATCAACTGTTTTGCACGCGGCAATTTGCATTTTATTAGCTCTGTTGTCAAATAGCCTTGGACTAAAATAGACGTCCACAGTTTTCAGCTCGCGAAAAGCTTTAGTGAGACTAGTTTTAAATCAATCAAAATTTAATTAGACTACCTCTTATCAGGACAAATATAATCCTAAAATAATATAATTAAATTAAATAGTAGCCGTTCTGGAACTATAGTTATTCTCATCTCTCATTAGATCACCGTTAAGTGATCGGTGAAGCGTTAAGTTAACTATACACTTAACGGTGATCTTCTCAATTGTCTGCAGTGCCCGCCGCATGGGTACCTACGTACAGCCCACACGCGAACATTCTTAGGCTGTGCATTGGAAATTATCGCGTGCTTTGAAACGACGTTCTGACTAGATTAAGAAACAATAAGGTCTGATTTTCGGATATATGATTCTTGACTACATGATTGTTTATCTGATTTTATCGATACATGATCGCTTAAAATTTCCTCGATAGAATAAAAATCCAAAGGTGGGTCTGTATTTTCCTTTTTTTACTCAGCCTACTCAAACGATACATTATTTTACGACACAAACAAGTTAATACTATAGTATTTTATCTCATCTAAAATCTCACTTTATGAAATTTAAATAAAACGTCTCTAAGTTCGGAATTTATCGAAATTTGTCCAAAAACGCCATTACCGAAGAGTGTTACATCTCTTTTCCTCGTGCGCGGAAGGCATCAGCGTGTCCCTGTCTAGGGGGCGTGTTCGACTCAAATCAAGGCATCGCCTTAAGAGTCCGCAGTAAGCTCGGCCGAATTTCACTTTCCCATACAAACGGAGTTTCGTTCTCATTTTAAAACTACTTGTTGGATTGTGACGAAACTTTGCATAAACAATGACATGAGGTATATCTATGTCTGTAATTAGTTTATATGGTTCCAGTTTATAAAACAAACGAAATACAGCAAAAACAAGTTTTGTATGTAAAACTATGGTATCTGAAGCTACATAAACTAATTACAGACCTGGATATACCTCATGGCATTCTACATGCAAAGTTTCGTTACAATCCAACGCGTAGTTTTAAAATGAGAGCGTAACTACGTTTGAATGGAGAATCGAGCTTACTGCGGACTCTTAACGCGATATCGTCTCGCTCACCGAGACGGGCTTCTTGCGCACCTCGTCGCAGTTCATTAAAGTGCTGTACTCTGCTATAGCTTAAGACTTATTCAGGGGGAACGTCATGTGTGAACTGGACTCACCGGTGATCTGGTTAAGTCTCCGCAGCGCGCGACACATGGGTGTCCGCACGCGGACGTTCTTGCCGCGGTGCCGCACCACCATACTCCCATTCATCACCATATCGTGCAAGCGCGCGCAAGTCTTCTCGCTCACCGAGACGAGCTTCTTGCGCAGCTCGCCGTAGTTGATTAGGGCGTAAAGCTCTTGGACTACTTTTTTTACGTCTGAAAATTTAAAGGTAGGATTGACGAATTCGGGACACTCGACAAAACTTAAGAACAGAATAATAATAAATATGTTTTTTTTTATGTTCGTACTTGATTACCACAACACACTTCGGTTTTCATAATGTACTTTTAAATATTATACGGTAAAGGATCCTAAGACAACGTACCTTTTCATACCTTAGTGTCAATGATGCAAGTGCAAAAAAAGGGCGTGTTTCAATTTCCTTCACCCTGAGTCATTGATCATACCTACTTATAGTAAAGTGCACAACTAAGGAAACTTTCTGAAGATTTGCTCCCAAAAACAACACGGTAAAATGTAAAGACATGTCCAAAAACTTCGTCACAGGCCTCCGCAAATATCTTTAAAAATACTCACTCTCTCCAAAGTGTACATGCTTCGACAGCTTATGCCAGGTCCTGTAATAAAAATGGCTGACTTGCGTCTTCGTTTTCAAATTGACGTCTTGCATGCCTTTCTTCTTCATCTTGGCACAGATATGTGTTGTGATGGCGTCGAAGTCTTTGCCGTATTCGTTGAGCCCCTCAAAGAATAGACTCTTCTCGTCGGCCGACCAGAGGGCTTTCGGCATACGCTGTTTGACTGTGGGGAATTTTAAAGGGTCTTTCTCGTCGATTTTGCTTGGAGTGTCGCATTCTGGTATGTCTGAAATAAGGAGTAAATAGTGTTAGCTATTGACGAGTTCAAGATATGCTGGTCTAATAAAATTACTTGTAAAATTCCTTATTAGTATTCATTTGTCCGCTGGATGCGGGTGGCGCAGGACCGGTGATTGTGGCACTCTTTGGGGGTGGTCTACGTCAAGCAGTGGATGTCTCTCGGCTGATATGATGATGATGATTCATTTGCCAACGGATTAGCAATCTTGACTTTACATGTGTCTACGAGTATCTTCTCAGTTACATAAAGAAACATAATTCATGCAAATGCCAAAGCAGACCCCGGGCTCCTTACAACAACCGGGAAAACGCCAGAAGGATGGTGATGAATGGCTTTGATTGGTGCGTCAGACCTTTTAATGAAGCGCCTTGGGTCCCTGTAAACTACCGCGCTTCCTAATTTGTCAAGGTTGGAAGGTCGCATCGCTGTTGTTCCAGAAAAATTTCGACTTGCTTTTTTACCCTTCATTGGGATTAGGTAGGTTACCAAGGGTAAGGTTAGAATGGTGTACCGACAAAAGTCGAGATCACGAGCTGATTCGATCCTGACCTTTTTATTGAAGCGGGCGCTGGTGCGCTACTGCGCGGTCAGTGATCCCAGCAGCTCCACTGCCTAAACCACACACCTTCATTTGAAGAAATTAAAGCTAGGAGGAGGTATCTCTTTTGTCGGGATCAGGCCGTTTCCGTCCTGAGCTTCCAGATATCACGGGCCCTAGTGCGCCGCTGCGCCTCCGTGGTCGGGGACCTAACAGCTCGGTGCTGGCGTGGCGCGGAGCGGCGCCAGACACCACACACATCCAGACGCCTATTAAGTATATAAAGGCTAGAAGGACGTGCCTCTTTTGTCGGGAACTGGCACAGGTTCCGTCCTGAGCCTCTTGATGATGCGGGCGCTTGTGAGCTGCCACTGCGCGCTCGGTGACTCAGCAGCTCGGCTGGCAACATCACACGACTTCATTTAAAGAGCTTAAAGCTAAAATGGTATACCTCTTTTATCCGGGTCAGGCACAGGTTCGGTCCTAAGTTTCTTGATGACGCGGGCACTAGTGCGCTGCTGCTGCTCCGTGGTTAGGGACCCTAGCAGCTCGCTGCTGGCGTGAGCAGCCGGAGCGGCGCCTGGCGACATTGCGCTGTCTTTCGTAGTCTGCAGGAAATAATTATAGCTTAATACATACATACATTCACGCCTTTATTCCCAAAAGGGGTAGGCAGAGCACATGAAACGTATGTTCCAGCGCCACTTTTAGCATACATGTGGGTATTAAAGATCGACAAAATGTGATATTGCAGTGATAGGTTGCTAGCCCACAACACACTTCAACCCTGGTCCCTTAGTCGACTTTTACGACACCCACGGGAAGAAAGGGGGTGGTGAAATTCTAACCCGACACCACACAGGCATAATAGCAACATAAATTTAAAATTTAAAACATCCTGACCTACAATTATGTAATAATCATCTTGACCGACAAGATCTTCGAATAAAAAATCCACATTCGAATCGGTTCATCCGTTTGGGAGCTACGATAGGACAAATACGTGCAGAATGTTTTGATGTTTTCGAAAACGTTAAAAGGTAAAAAAAAAATACGACCATTTTTTACAACGTAGCATACCTAAACCAATCAAACCCTACGCCGAAAAATCGTGCAAATGCGTGTCTTTTCGTAACACAATTATTTTTACTTAGTTTTTTGCTCTTTCCATTGTTTCGTACTTTTATTTTGTTTGATGTTGCAAAATGCAAAATAAATGATTTATCTATCTATCACTGATTTATATCATCCATTGTTACCTTGCCTCCGTATAACTAAACGATTACTAGAGCTCGGCCATAATCTCAACTAGCAATAGAAAATAGTTGATTCACCCACTATGGGTTATTTACGGGAAACTTCCAACAAATACAAGTCTAAGTTAAAATAAACCGGGTGGCACTCCGGGAGTGCTGGCAGAAGTGAAAACTCAATGACATTGTAACAGTTTTTCGATCAGGTCACGTCTTCGTCTTACGGTCACGTGACCTGTGTCGAATCTCGCGTCTTACGAATCTTACGGTCACGTGACCTGTGGCGAGTTTAAACATTTTCCCCCATCACAAATAGTGCAAAGCGCCGCTAAAGAAGTTTTCACTTCAAAAACTTAAACTCATGTTCGGTATCACTCCTGCGTCAGCATCATCATCATCATATCAGCCGAGAGACGTCCACTGCTGGACATAGGCCTCCCCCAAAGAGTGCCAAAGTGACCGGTCCTGCGCCACCCGCATCCAGCGGACTCCAGCAACCTTTACCAGGTCATGACCTGGTAAAGGTTGCGTCAGCATACCTAGATACAAATTGTGGCACTTGTGCAAACTTCACGAATGCAAATGAGTAATTATTCTATCCAAGTTGGTTAAACAAATTATTGCTACTACAAATAAACGGTGCCGGTAAATAGTAATCTTTAGGACTGGATGTCTTATTCTTACGTGGATGATGCTCTCTTATAAAATATGTTGTAAACACTAAGTAAAATAATCAAAAATGTTGCATATACATTTTGGCCAAGATGTAGAATTTGTAGAGCGTGGCTGGTAGAGTTAAGCCGTGTGGAGTAGGAAGCTTGGCGCTAATTGCGATCTGATATCTGATATCTTCTTTTTCACGCTGAAAGCGAGCTAAATATAAGCTGCGGATTCTTGGCAATTACTTTACATGTAATGTTTTTAGTGGGATTCATATTTGAATAAAGTCTCGTCGAAATGACACTCCTTCCAGGCACATTGGTAGAAAAATATTCAATAATCCGTTATAGGTTCCTTAGACGCGCCAGAACTATAAATTGCACTTTTTTGTGGAGAAAACCTGCGAGGCAGCTACCAAATCAGCGGGGGATGACTGAGTTATGTGGTATTCCTATACAAAAAAAACTCCACGGTGGCCGGCGTCTGCGCTCTCATGCAGGGGACTCCAGGAACTCATTCTGAACGCGCTGGAGCCCCCCCCCTCGCACCACATTTGGTTCGTTTTAGGTTAAGTAAAAGTAAAAGGTAGCCATTGAGTAAAGTAAACAAGAAATCATTTGTTTACGTGCCGTTTAGTAATAACGACACATTGATGTTTACTTATTGTATAACACAATTGTGTAATAAATGGACGAATGGACGGGAATAGGCACTAATATGTAGAATTATTTAATGTTACTCAGCTATTTTAGCCTGAAACTGCTGTTTATGGTCATAGTGACGTAAAGTGTGTGCACAATAAAATCCGGTCTAGTATGGTCTGGTATATTTCATTCTATTAATTGCTAATTTTCAATTCAAAATAGAATACAATCACATTAAAATATATGAGCGCGTGCGAATATTTGCGTTATATATGCCGACATACTTACTTTTTTGTGTAGCGTCTTACGACAATCTTTAATATAATAAGCAGAAGCGGAAGCGTATTTTGCAAACTGCTTCCTTTTTCATTCAAGATTGCGACGTAACTATTAGTATTTATTCAAAAACTGATAACGTACCTACTTAAATAATCATTTCTTAACCTCTTAATCATCTCTTAAATAAAAATTTCGGCGCGCGGCGTCGGTGCAGGTGCGGTCTTTAAAAAAAAAAATACGGCAACGTAAGTCCTACAGTTATGATTATTTTTTATGGGTTAACATAAAGTTGTAATTAGCTATAATATTAATTTTAGGGCAAAATATAAGTACAATTTGCGGTAAAAAAATATAATGTAATCCTGTTTTCACCAAAAAAAATAAGAAAGATGTTTTATCATTTTGGTGGGATATTTTATTCGGTAATCGCGCCTCATAAATGGCCATTCCTATGGTGAACAATCTAAATGGGAAGATAAATATGGAGTAGAATTTAAAAACGTATTGAAATTTATTAATTTCAATACATTCTGACAAGGCTGTGTATATGTCGGCGGCCGATCGTAATCCGCCAGATCACGAAATTCCTAGGCTTATCGTGAAACGCCGGCTCTTGCGCCGTAAGTCACCCAAACATGAATGCTTGATATTGGAGCTTTGTATAGAAGAGCACGCCTATTACGCCGCTACGCGCTTTACCCGTCTGTAAACACGGCCTTATGTTAGGATTCCCACCGACGGTTCAATATACGTCAGAGCGAGAGATCGGAGCGCGGCCTCTTGGTCCCACATGTACCGCTACCGCTCCCGCTCGATATCGTGTCTTGAGCCCTAAGAATACACAACTTCTTGTGCACGTGCGATGCACTGCATCTCTCGTTTAGACGTTTTACTCAACGTGATTGATGAAAGATGGTTCTCCATACAGCATTCTTCGAGTAAAGGATACATTTCTTGAGGCACGATCACAATTAATATCCTCACGTATGTAACGGTGCACGTGTAAGTAGTGTGGATTTTCCTTCTTAACGCAGAGCATTTCTTCTCAGTTTTCAATAGAGTATATAGTCCTCATGTTATAATACTTATAATGTATAATATGGTCATAATATAATATCTATAGATTTTAAACCAACAATAATCTCACTAAAAATAAAAATAAAAATTCCACGAGTAGGTAAATTCTAAGTTTTCGTTGCGTAGATAAATTTAAATTATTACTTTCAGTAAAAAAATAATTCTAAACCAAAAAGGTGTATAGTAAGTGTGTAAGTAGATAGATTGAAACCAATTACTCATCGGTAAAAAATCCTACTAATATTATAAATGCGAAAGTTTAGATGTTTGGATGTTTGTTACTCAATCACGCTTAAACGGCTGAACCGATTTGAATGAAATTTTGCACGAAGATAGTTTATAGCCTGGATTAAAATATAGGATAGTTTTTATCCCGAGTCCACGCAGACGAAGTGGCGAAGAAGAAGCGGGCGGAAGCTAGTAAAACATAAATAATCACAAATACACATCACATCAGCAACGAGAAAAAAATGCAACATTTAATTTAAATAATTCATGCCTTATAAGCATTATTCCAGGTAGGCATGTGTTTAAAATACATAGTTAAATTACTGTATTAATCCTTAATGGGTAGCCAAGTGACGGTCCGTAATAGAATAATGAGTTCATCTGTTCTAATTGCTATAAGCTACCGTTTAAATTGAAATCATAAGTCAGCTGTAGTATTTCTAGTCAATTAGTAAACTCCATATTTGTTTATTAAGACACCTAGGCAGTCATACAATCAGATTATTGAGCCAAGTATTAGATAGTACCTTATCATGTTTCACCTTTCTTTGGGTTTCTGGGTAAGTAAATAAAACTGCTCTTTAGGCTGTTAGCCTAGGTGCGCAGTCGTGACCTCACTCCACGGCAGCTCGATGACAAGTGGCAAAGCGCTCCCAGCTCGGCCGATCAAGAATGCTACCCTCACTTGTCCCTCATTTATGTGTAGTGCGCATACACTATAGCTAAATGACAATTTACAAATAAATATAATTGTTACATTAATGAGTATAACTATAACGCAGCAGAAGTCGTCCTCCCAGGGTTTGTCTGAAAAACGTGCATTTTCCGTCGCGTTGCCAGGTTTTTCCAGGAATGTACAGGGTTTTCATTCTTCAAACGTCTAGTTTTAATATAAATTTGATGATGAACGTTTGGTACCTTGATTTAAAGATAATTAATAATATGGCTACAAAATGAGTAGTTACCTTAAATCGTGTGATGAGTTTAATGGGTGAATCCACTTTAATTAAAGAAACAAGAAATTAATTTAGATCTAGTTTATAAAGGCGTGCCTTATAACTTCAACTTCCTATTCCACCCCGTCCCCCCGGACTCCTGGTAATCATCCCCATGATTACCAGGATTTCGTGTCCTTTCTCCTTCTACAGAATACACAAATAATTTATATACAAAATGTCACCTAAATTGGTTCAGCGGATGATACACTTCAAAAGACAATAAAAAGAAAGACACATTTTATTTGTAAAATTATTATGGATATTAGTGTCAGATGTTAACTAAAAAAGGAAATTCCTTTATGTTAGTTGCGTTAATGATCACCTTTTACGGTTAATAAAATGCAGACAAACCTGTGATAGATTAATTGTCAGAATGTTTAACCAGTGGAAAAATACTTGGTACGAGCGGGATCAGTTTTAAATATCTCACTTTGATTGAAATATTATTCAATCAATCACGATTCTGCTTGGTTAATATTCCGAATTAACAGAACGTATTTTAGCCAAGTAAAGGATAAAGTTGATATCGAGTCGAATGAGGGAGTCAAGAGGAGGGCATTGGGCAGAGAAGAGTGGCGGTTACTCCAGCAAGCTCTTAAGTAATGACGATGATGAACAGAATGTCAGATGGCGGAACCGGAATACCCTTCGGGTAAGTACCTACCCGAAAGGTATTCAAGAGTCCGAACCCTAAAAAATCAACACTGTTGCTGCATTTTTTCCAGCTCTAGCGGATGATTATCCTTAAGCTGCTTACGTATCGCTACGCTAACTCAGCAGTGAATGAGCTATACGACAAACATGTGGTTACGAACCTTACCGAACCGAAATGTGATTACGAAACCTACAGTACTGATAAAACAGGTGCTACAAATGCACGTCACACATCCTAAACACTATCCGGTACTAGATACAAACAGAAGACAACATTCAATTAGTAAACCACAAATTGATACGATATGAATTGTTTTCCGGTATTGATTGTATGGGTGATTAAAAAGTAGGTACATAAAATAAAATGCATCATCGTCATCACCAATTATGCCCTTGTCGGTGGAGTATTTTCCATTTCTCTCCGTCGTACGGCAGCCTTTTGATTTCCTGATACGACACATCACCAGCGTTTTCCTTTATTAGGTCCATATAACTGCGCCTGGTCTTCCCCTGCCTCTGTTTCCCTCTATCTTTCCTTCCACGATGGTTTTAAAGAAGTTGTCGTGCCGTATCAGACCAATCATTTTGTCTCTTCTAGTGTTTTTTTTCTCTTAATCCCTCCGTAACGCGTCCTCATTTGTTATTCTCTCGGTCCAACTTATGCCTTCCATCCGTCTCCAACGCCACATTTTAAACGCTTCCAGTCTTTAAAATCACACAACTATTTATTTATTAGCACATTAACTGCCAACGATGTCATCGTGGGTCGTTTCTGGATGAGACTAGAACGGGACCGGGATAAGTGGCGTCCTCGAAGAGAGGCTTTATGCTCAGCAGTGGGCGATTACGGATATTTGGAGGCTAACATCTGCGGACGCGGATATTGGGATCACATCATATCAAACACATAGGATATATTCAAATTCAAATACTTTATTAATAACACCAAGTTGTCAGGATTTTTACATAGGTACCTATGTAAAAATCCTGACAACTTGGTGTTATTAATAAAGTATTTGCATATTTAATTCGTTGGTACATTATGCATCATTTCGTCATTATCTATTCATTTATTACATTTTATACTAGGTACGATATATGGGTATTTTTATGATTCACTGAGTAGGGAGCTCGTAAAACTCGTCTATGGAATAAAAAGTATGGTCGAGAAGCCACTTACGCAATCTCAACTTAAATGCCACCGTGGAAGTTGTGTCTTTTTTAATATTATCTGGCAGTCTGTTATAGACGTCGGTCGGTCGGTCGGTCGGTAAAAAAGGTCCGTCGGGACCCATGATGTACACCGACCGCTCTGACTTGCGCAGCTTGTGTGCGGGCGTGACGAGGAGGTGCGCGAGCTTGTTGCTGCGCATCATGCGGGATGCGTTGACGCCTCGCGGACGAAACACATCCAAGTTGTTGTATGTGAAGAGAGCTACGTGGTAGATGAGTTCACAGGGAAGGGGCATGATATTTAATTCTTTAAAAAGTCCACTTGCCGTGGCATATATACACATATAAACAACGTCCACGCAGTACTCAAACACGTTGCGACTGATTTACAATAGTTGCAAACCCATCGCATCAAATTGTGTAGCATCACCTGAGCGAATGCGGCGAATCGTCAGATTATAGAAACGAAATGAAATTATTTTTGACTAATGGCGAAACCTAACACGCGCGTGGGTCGTGCCACTTAGGACCCTTTCCTTTCGTAACTTGTACTTCATCCGAATATGCAAAAACTCCGCATCGGTTTTTGCGTTTTGATCTTTTTACCCGACTGCCGAAGGAGAGGAGGGTTATGATATTCGAGCGTATGCATATGTGTACCTATGTCTTATTCTTTGGCACGCCCTGCAGCGTAAACCGTTAGACGGATTTCGACATATGAGGTGTCGTTGGATACTTCTAAATCGTAGAAGTGACGTAGGCTATAAATTATAATATTTTAAAAAAAGAAGTTGGTTTCGAAAAATCTTTTGATTTGACGTGTTAGGAATTTAGCCGAAAGGACAATATCCTTTGAGTACCAACTACCTAATAGCGCCTACAGTCGACGAGAACATTCGCACCTTATTCCATCCTACTAATATCCTACTAATCGTAATATTATAAATGCGAAAGTTTAGATGTTTGGATGTTTGGATGTTCGGATGTTTGTTACTCAATCACGCTTAAACGGCTGAACCGATTTGAATAAAATTTTGCACGAAGATAGTTTATAGCCTGGATTAAAACATAGGATAGTTTTTATCCCGGGTCCACGCGGACGAAGTCGCGGGCGGAAGCTACTCTATTGTTATTTAAGGTCAGGTATTCAGGGGTTGTATAATATTTGTTTAAACGTTCGACTAAGGGCCGATATTTCAATCTCTAGATAAAGTTATCCGTCAGTTAAAATTATCACCATCTTTTTCTTAATTATCACCACCTTTTTTTAAGTCATATGAAATAAAAGGTCAGAGCTAACATTTATCTGACAGATAGTTTTATCTGGGAATTGAAAAATCGGCCCTTAAGTCTTTTCTGCTATGTATAAATTCTCTATATATGCAAAAACGTGCGTACATGATAGATAAGGAAGTAAACAGTGCATTAGCAAACATAACAATAGCCGTTCGGTAATCGTAACAAAGGTACGAATATGTATGTAATATGTATGACATGCGAGTCACGTTTGAGATTATTGAATGTGACAGACTTTTTATAAAGCTGTCACTGGAATTGGAATCTTCTGCCTTGGTCCGTAGAGTGGTTTTTTGAATGGGCTAATTTGATGCAATTCGGCCAAATCACATAATCTCAAGTATACATTTCCAGTCGCATAACGACCGTAAGCGGCCGTGCCATACGAACTCTAGATACAGAAATTCTTGGCCAAGGCCGACCATCCTAAAGGCGGCGGAGCGCAGCGCAGATCACTTTAAATTTATCCATCTATATTCTTATCTATTTTAATTACAGTAAGAGCCCGCAGTAAGCTCGGCCGAATTTCACCTTCCCATACAAACATAGTTGCGCTCTCATTTTAAAACTACGTGTTGGATTGTAACAAAACTTTGCATATACAATGACATGAGGTATATCTATGTCTGTAATTAGTTTATATGGTTCCAGTTTATAAAACAAACGAAATACAGCAAAAACAAGTTTTGTATGAAAAACTTAAATTCGCTGTATTTTTTTTTACTATGGTATCTGAAGCTACATAAACTAATTCCAGTACGATTACTGTTAGTTAACGACTGACAGATGGGCCTTCATTTAATTTTCATCTTTACAGACATAGATATACCTCATGTCATTGTATATGCAAAATTTCGTTACAATCCAACACGTATAGTTTTAAAATGAGAGCGTAACTACGTTTGTATGGAGAATCGAGTTTACTGCGGACTCTTGAGGTATAAATTCGAATGCTCTGAGACCGATCTCGGAGCATCACGGGGGATTTCTACTCTGCGGCATCGAGGAGCATTTTAGAGGATGCCGCGGCGGTAGGCGGCGGCATTCCCCGCTATGATAATTATTGTATTGCATGTTTTTATTATAGTAATTACCAAATGTATATTATTGTTTTATACTACGACGGTGGCAAACAAGCATACGGTATAAACAGACACCGCAGCCTATGGATGCTTGCGATTGTAGTAGAATTGCCGACCCTTTATTCAAGGATTCGTTGTGTTGATAGCTAGAGACGAAAGCGGATCTCTCACTCTCAACACAGCACATGCTCAGGAGCTCTGATGAGCTTATATCTGGTGGGATAATATACAGGGTGGAAAGTTAAAACGGGTCAGTAAGGGCAGCTACTAGATCCCTTGCCGCCAGGCAAAAATGGCATTAGGATTTCATTTCATTCCTAACATTTTAAGTGATAACAATCTACATACACAGACTTTTGAAAAAAAAAACATTCAGCGAGAAAATCATCAATTTTGTCGATTTTTTTTAATGCCATTCGATCCCATTCCTATTAAGGATCAAAATATTCTTTTTTTATGTCTATCAGTCCTTAAATACCCAATAAAACAACGTCAAAATAATTATAATACTTGGGCTTCTAGATACGGAACTATATACATGTACAGAAACTTTTTTTGCAACAAGATCATACTCATACGTGAGATCATACAAGTGCGTGGAATAAAACATGAGATTCTCTTATTTTAAGCTTATTTTAAATATGCACACATGATATGCGTTCTGCTACAAACATTTCAGTTTTAAATATTCTACATTCAATCTGTTTGTACAATGTACAATCCCATCACTAACGTTACGCGTTACTGAAAGTGCACAAAACACCGTATCATGGTTTGGCCTTATCACGCGATAAGTGACAAGTTAGAGCGTCCGTCTCGTTATTCTATTGAACGGTGTCAGCCGTGACGGACGCTTTATCTTATCACTTATCGTGTGACAAGGCCGCCCATGCTACGGGGTCTGTTCGATATTTAAAGGGCTTATCTTGAACTGCAATACACTCAAGAGCAAAGATAATTCATTTAAAAAACTGACTTCTGCCCGCGACTCCGTCCGCGTGGAACTCGTTTATACCGTAGCTCCATGCAAACTGTCACCCCCCATTTCAGCCCGCTTTGGGATGATTTCCGGGATAAACACTATCCTATGTCCTTCCCCGGGACTCAAACTATCTCCATACCAAATTTCATCTCAATCGGTTCAGAAGTTTAATTTAAGCGTGAAGAGGTAACAGACAGACAGACAGACACACTTTCGCATTTATAATATTAGTATGGAGTATGGATGAAGTTTTAACCGACTTCAATTCAGTAGGTACACCGCAAGCCACATTCCCACATTTCCTTTCTACTTTAGATCCAGTCAAGTATGTTTAACCCTTTCCTAATTGAGATACGTGACGCAGTAGGATATCACGGTATGTTTGACGTTGTGTGCAGAATATATTTAGCAACTTTAGATAGAATTGAAAAGGTTTACTTATGTATTTTATTCCTTCTCATCCATGAGAGGAGACGTGTGCCGAGCACTGTGACGTAGGATTAAGGCTGATGATGGCGATAGATAGAAATGGACAATACGGGTGTAGACTCGAAAATTATTATTACTCCAAAGGAAAGAAGGCAAAAAAAAATGCCTAGTGACGAAAGTCCCATTCAGATATCTCAAAGAATAACGAAGCTACCACCGTTTTAATATTGCTTGTTAGAAAGAGAAAACGTAAACAGTGTGCGACGTCACATTACAGGATGCTGCCAGGGGGCGCGTCGAATGCGACGGGGCGCGGCACGTTGCCGTCTATTAGTGTGACGTGACAATCTTCCAGCGTCATCGTTTCATATGAAGTTGCGTTTTGCGAAAAAGGGACAGAACATACCGCTTCTTAAAACTTTGGACACTTAAAAATTCGTGATTATTTAACCTTTTGCGTTGATTTTTTATCCATTTGACTACATTTTTTATACGTTTTCGAGAAAATACTTAATTACTGATTATTTTGTTTATTTAGTGTCTACATCTCTATTATTAAATTTCAAGCCCATTACGATTTTGTCAAGAATTTTCCATATGTCCCTTATTAGCTTATTACGTCAATATATGCATCCGTAATCGGTAGGTACATTAATTGCGTATTATTTTTCCAAAATGGCTTATTTCTTATTTATTCATTGTTCTATATTAAACCTTAGGTTATACCGCATAAGGTTGACTTTAAGAAGAAACACCAAAATAGAAATGCACTTATGTAAAGTAATAAAACAATTGTCTTTTAATCGGTTAATTCTCGAATACGTTACCCGTTCATTAATATAATCCTGTATTTTGTATTTATCAATGGAAATTTACGGAATTCATTAACAAATGGCACGACCTCCTTTACGTTACTGATAAGCTATACGAAGCTTTATTGAACAAGCGAGCGAAGCCAACAAAGTTCTCTGTTTGAGACACTTGTCCCACCGCCGGCGAGTAAGCGAGTGTTACTACGTGCTACTCGCTCAAGCGAGTAAGAATTACTATGAGAGTACTCGCTACTCGCCGGCGGTGGGACAAGTGCCTTAGCTTGGGCCATAATTCTTTTGGCTCCTCTACATGATGGCCCATCCTATGGCCCAGCGCTATGGTCATGGTTGAACGCCAGTACACGATGGCGACATTCAGTTGTGATCGAATCGTTTTGCGAGATGGACGTCGGAGCGTTAGCCGCTGCGGCAATTTACCTATTTATATATTACGCTTTCTTCCCGATATACCCACGTGTAGATGCGTACCGCCATCGCTGGCCCACTACTAGAAAACTGTGATTCGGCATGGGTATATGAATCAATCACGCCGACAAAACAGTACAATACAATTTGGAAAAAAAAATTTTTTTAGGGTACCTCCCCTACTTTAGGAAGTGGGGATGTAATTTTTTTCTTGTCAAAGCCATGCGCATTTGCGAGATATTGGGCTTTAATGCCCTAATTTTAGTTCGAGTCATGTGTAGCCCCCCCCCCCCCCCCCTGCCGGCTAAATGGCTACTACTGGGGATATGAAAAAATTCGTGGTAGTAGTAGTAGTACATATAATGAATTTAAAAGGAAAACTATCACGAACAAGTAGGCATAAGTAGTTACCGAGCAATAGTCGACCAACTTAATGTGTAATTGAAAAGGCCAATTTTTCGTACAAATTCGGCCGATGCAACCGCACCGCACGTCGATGTAACTAAGACAGACAGGCAACTACGGAACCCTACACTGCGCGTGGCCCGACACCCACTTGGCCGGTTTTTGTAAAGATACAAATTACCCAAAGCCCTGTAGCTGTGCTTATTGTGATTCCTCCAGGACCCCATCATCCCGACCCCGATCCTGAACCGGACCTGATGACAGTAGTCCCATCACTTCGGAAGTGTCTTGCAAGTTTTTTTTTCCAAATCGGTTAATAATGATAGTGTTCTGAGGTAACAAACATAAATACAACTATAATACAGCCCTCGCTTTATATTATATTTGTTTTAAAGAGCCTCCGCGCTGTTGGCTTCGGCCCCACGCATGCCTTCCAAAAGTCCGGGACCCCATGGTCCTGAGAAATGGAAAAAACATACAACAATAAATAATACTTCAAAATTCCCCGATTCTTCAAATTTTTATAATAACGATAAATCAATTGTTTTTCTTTTTAGTATGAAACCGTCATACAAAGATTCAAGTCTATAACTTTCCAAATTAACGATTTTCATACAACGGTTCGACACCTATTTAAGGGTTGAATTTCGAAAAATCCTTTCTTAGTACACGTCCACGTACTGTAAAGAATATATGTTCCAAATTGTATGCTTATATCTTTAGCGGTTTAGCGGTTTCGGCTGTGCGCTGTCTGTCAATCGGTCATAGCAAGAGTTTTATAATATGTATAGAATAGATGAAGTTGAAGTTGGGTTCTTACTAGTTTACCTTTATTATTTAACGAGCAAGCGAAGCGACTGAAGTTCTCCGTTTCGGCTTGGAATCAAATTCTTTCGTCTACCCGGCTGTTTCCTCTACAGGTCGCATTTATCAACCGATTCTCCTGAAATTTTGTGAGCAGCCTCAATAACTATATAGCCTCAATAACTATATAGCCTCAATAACTATATAGCCTCAATAACTATATAGCCTCAATAACTATATAGCCTCAATAACTATATAGCCTCAATAACTATATAGCCTCAATAACTATATAGCCTCAATAACTATATAGCCTCAATAACTATATAGCCTCAATAACTATATAGCCTCAATAACTATATAGCCTCAATAACTATATAGCCTCAATAACTATATAGGTTCCTTTTGTCTATTCAGATTTTCGAAATTAAAAATAAAGTTTTGCAAGTTCTATAGTTTTATTCATTTTGATGTTATGTGTTGCTAAATGGATAGTAAACCATTAAATTATTGTCATAAAATGTTAATTAAAAAATGTAATTTAAATCATAAAATGTTAAAATACCTGGAAAGTTTAGACAAGATATGCATTTTTTGTTACCACAATGTCAGAATATCCCGGAAAATCCTCAGAACTCAATCGGCGTGCGGACGAAACACCCATCAAAGGCATTAAGAGTTGCAATGTAGAGTCACCCGTCGTGACGTCACAATAATAACATTAAGAGACGCGACTGAATGATAAAAACACCGGCAGGACAACCGCGTGCGCATTCAACACGCACCGCGCTGACTGGAGCGTTAAAAAAAACAATAGTTTAAATCCGCACTGGCTAGATATAAAAAACAATACTTAAACTCGCACTGGCCACTTATAAACCTTTACATCGACAGTAAAAGAAAACTCGGATAAGTATATAATTTTCGAATTTCAACGGACTAACATTTTCTTCGGTGAAAATGTCGGTGGTAAAGTTGGGGTTGTTTTTGATAGTGTGTATGAACTTGATGTTATGTGAATCACAGCAGATGAGGAAAGAGGCGATGATGACGGTGGTAAGTGTTATTTTATGAAGTGCAATAATTATTTTCAGTTATTTTTTTCTTTTGAAGGGAAAGGGCAAACAGCCTCAGAAGGAGGGTTATGTTTTTAGAGCGTATGTATGCGTGTCTATGTATATAATGTATGTATGTAGACAAGGGCTACAGCCCAAACGGCTTGATGAATTTTAACATTTTTAACATATAGAGTATCGTTGGATTCCTCATAATCGCCGGAGTAACATAGGCTATATCTTTATTTCAAAAGCAGTTGGGTTTTTTTCCTTCGTTTGAAATCTTCTGATTCCATTTCGCCCATAATTGGTAACGGAATTTGGATTGCTTATGTCAACAAATAATCAAGTCAAGAAAACATCAAAGTAGCGTACCACATCTCTAAAACCTATTTTATGCCTAACCAACTCCTCTCGTAACCTACCAACCGTGAAGAAACAGTAATTTTATCATACAGATCGAATGTGTTCCCAAGTTTCAATAAGCGGAGCGACAAATTCAGCATTTTAACCTGTTCACCGCCTTTGGCCGTTTCCAAAACACGACAAACGTAGATGTTCGTCTTATTCAAAGACGTTCAGTTCACCCTTAAGGGGCTCCCATACGCCAATGACCTTCGATCTGAATCCCTTAGTTTTCTGATGTTTTTTGTATCTTATTATATTAACAACAACGGCTTTAAGCAATATAGTACCCCATATTTACTTCAAAGTTCATCGTTTTCGAGATATTTGGCATCAAGTTGCAAGTTGAACAATTTTAGACCAAAAAACTGGTTTTTTGGCCATTACTTTTGTGTTAATTGGTTTAAATGAAAATCTTAGATCAGTTTTTAGAGACGTCACAGACGAACCCAAATATGTAGATTTCGTATATGTTAGCTCTTTCACGTCAATAGAGATACGAAATAAATGTTTTCTTAGACAATGTTTAAAAAAATCATACAAAATTAAGTATTCATTTCTTTCAAAATCCGGTAGACAAAAATGGAGATGAAAGATTGAAGAACCGATAGCCGTTTGACTTATATTTCTTGTGAGATGATTTTTGTACTAGGTTAGTTTTTTTAGCATATTGAAGTATTATCTGTTGGTGATCCTTAAATAAATAAATTCTATCTGTAGTGCAAAAGTAAATACGATTTTTAAGTAGATACGATTCAAAACTTGTCAAAAATCGATGAAAACCTCGGGTAGCCCCTTAAGGCGACTGTGACCATCAATATTTTGTCAAGACACGGTTTACCCGTTACGAGAATGTGTTACAAGACAAGAAATGTGTATAATGGAATGATTCCCGCTTATGCTACATGGCGCTTTTCCCCCGCGCGCAGAAACTAGCGAAAAATCGGCACGTTCGCGAATGAGAGAAACAAAGTTTGAAGAGCTGCCCTGAAATTCACTCATTAGAGTCATGAGTCATTACAGAGGTAAGGCAAGGACATTACTTGACTTGATTTAGACATACAGTGCCTAAAAATTATAAAATTGCTTGCCTAGTTTAGTTTTAGTTTTATTTATTTTTGGGGCTCTCACTGAAAACCAACGTCACGGCCCCCGTGACAACATGCTGAGTGATGCTCCCATTTAGCACATTATGATGCGTAACCTTTATAGTATTTTCTTTCATTTTCCGTGTTTTGTGTGCTAAATAAATAAATTCTTATTCTTACATTGTTTGAGTCGGCCAAATTGCATAAAAGTAGTCCATGAAAAACTTTACTCAGTTCGCGATTTTTTTCGGTATTCCAAAATTTAATTTTGGTAGGCACGCTGAAATGTAAGACGTTTCGGTAACAATACAAAAATATGAAATTAGTAAACGAGATACCGAAATTGAATACAGATGATTTAAGGGTAGCCAGGACGCTTGACTCCCCACACAAACGTAGTTTGGTTCTAGTCTTGAAACGACATGAATAAGCTAGGCTGGAATCACATGAAACATTGTATTTATTCACGATGGGATCTGCGATATCTAGGTAAGTCACTACTTTCTGTTTTTTCATACGTCTCTAGTCGCTTCACAGTCTTCACATACCTAAATATAATACTAGGTTGTAAACCTGCTAGTTATTTTATCACTAGTTGTTATAAATAGGGATCAGAAAGGTGATTGTAAATATTATGGCATGTTAAATTATACAAACATTGTAACTATAAATATAAAGTCATTGTTAAATTATAAATTACTAGCTTCCGCCCGCCCGCGACTTCGTCTGCGTGGACCCGGGATAAAAACTATACTATATTTGAATATCATAAACTATACTATATATAAACTATCTTCGTGCAAAATTTCATCTAAATCGGTTGAGCCGTTTAAGCGTGATTAAGTAACAAACATCCAAACATTTAATCATTCAAACTTTCGCATTTATAATATTATAGTAGGATTCAATTTTACTGGTTTTCTTTTTTTATACTGATAAAGCAATTCGTGCAAAATGATTCCCTAATTTAAGGGGGTTCCACGCAGACGGAGTCGCGGGCAGAAGCTAGTAATATATAATAATAAGTATTAAAGGAACAATCTTACGTAAATCGAGCTAGCCCTTTTGGGTGCTAAACAGGGACAGGGGCTACCTACTAGCTACTAGGCTAAGCCGATCGTCAAAAATGCTTGCTGGGTTAAGTATAGGTAGGCGAATTCTCTGACCTCGTGACATGACTCGAATGGCCTGAGATGGCATCTCAATAAAAACAACAAAGACAACCAATTATCACCGCCCTGTGACCATCTCGTGTCTGCAATTATACTCTACAATTAGACCTTTTAACTACAAAGCTATTTATTACAATGGCAAAGAAAGTATAAGTGTGAGAATAAGTCATTTTTATTACGCATTGAAAGCTAAAATAGCTCATTCGATGTAATTGTTGAACGATAGCAACGCGAGTAAGCATGTGATGACCTTAAATCAGTACCTATTTTAATCGTAGAATAAACGGTTCGCACATTCGCGACGATGTATCTCGCCTAAGTCCCGTCACACAAATGTTGCCATCGACTGACACCTTCCATACAAACAAGAAAATTTGTTAATGCACGATCAATATTAAATAAAATATTAGCTAGCATAACTAGTTACGTCCTTTCAATCAATGTATACTTATAATTAGTCGTTCAACGTAAATACTGATTGGAAGCACGTAAGTAAAGTAATGAAATTTACTTTCGCACAGTGGCAACACACTGACAGTCCGTCATTTTTAAGATGCTAATGACGTAGGCAAGGTACGCTGACGTCACGAGCTGTCACGGGAATGACTTACCCTGTTTTAGTTGCCTATTGTGAGATTGTGTTAGGGGCTTAAGTTACAAATTGTGGTAGCTCGAAAACTTCGGACGAAGAGGCTTGGCTCGGAACAATGTAATGTTATCCAATTCAAAAGATGAATGGACAAACCATATAACATCATGCTTGTCTCTCGCTTGCTCTTAGTTTTTGCCAAAATAAGCGTTTTCATCCGAACCCTAAAGACTGTTCTAGGAGCTCGCGTACCATCGCCAACACAGTTAACTGACCATCCGTGCACTTTATAGGCATTGTAATAAGGTTCAATATAAATACAGGATGGTCAGTTAACTGTGTTGGCATTTGTACTTCTACTTCAAGAATTCATTAGTACCTGGCTAATATAAAGCATATCATCAAACGATTTAGGGTCGCCAGGACGACTCTCTATACAATCGTACTTTAGTTCTCATTTTCGTTTTAGAATAACATGAAACTAGCTACTATTGAATAGCAACAAAAACAAATTTTAAAAAGTTTCATGTAATTCCTGTACTAGCGACCCGCCCCGGCTTCGCACGGGTACTATATTATACATATAAACCTCCCCTTTGAAACACTATCTATTGAAAAAAACCGCATCAAAATCCGTTTCGTAGTTTTAAAGATCTACGCATAGATGGGTAAGGCCGCGGAGCGTTTTAACCGCCACACTTTTATGTAACGCTTTATTAGCGAATAAAACCTCACGGTTGCATTTTTTAAAATATATATCGCAAGTAGGAAAGCAAGCGTATTTGTTTCCATTCAAACTTGGTGATTTTGTCAAGCTAGGCCCTAGGCGCTCCACAAATCCATACTAATATTATAAATGGGAAAGTGTGTGTGTGTTTGTTTGTCCGTCTTTCACGGCAAAACGGAGCGACGAATTGACGTGTTTTTTTAAGTGGAGATGGTTGAAGGGAGGAAGAGTGACATAGGCTACTTTTTGTCTCTTTCTAACCCCCTACTCCCCTAAAATGGGGGGGTGAAAGTTCGTATGGAGCTATGATATAAACGACTTCCACGCGGACGGAGTCGCGGGCAGAAGCTAGTCCTTACATAAAAGTGCGGCGGTTGAAACGCTCCGCGGCCTTATCCACATACAGACAGCAGGAAGCGACTTTGTTTTATACTATGTTCCAGAATACCGTTTTAAAATGAAACCCAAAGTACGGTATGGAGATTCGACTTAAGTCGACCGTGCTGGCTGCTTAAGGGGATGCCTTGATTCAAGTCGAACACGCCCCCTAGAAAAAGACACGCTTATGCCTTCCGCGCACGAGAAAAAGAGATGGAACACTTCGGGAATGGCTTTTTTGGACAAATTTCGATAAATACCTAACTTAGAGAAGTTTCATAAAAATTTCATAAAGTGACATTTTAGATGAGATATAATACTATAGTATTAACTTGATTGTGTCGTAAAATAATGAATCGTTTGTGTAGGCTGAGTAAAAAAAGGAAAATACAGACCCAACTTTGGATTATTTTTCTATCGAGGAAATTTTAAGCAATTAAGTATCGATAAAATCAGACAAACAATCATATAGTCAAGAATCATATACCTATCTGAAAATCAGACCTTATTGTTTCTTAATCTAGTCAGAACGGCCTTTCAAAGCACGCGATAATTTCCAATGCACCGCCTTAACATAAAGCCTAGGGCCGTATTCATAAACGTTCTATAAGACTATTTGAGCTAAAGTGGCGTTGAAATTCGTTTGTTTTTATCTGTCACGATGACATTGGTGTTCGTCAGAAAGGAACAAAGCATATCTAGACACGCGGTAGCGTGTCAAGCCAAGTTCAATTTTATTTATGGAGCGTCCTTGTGCGCGTTATCAAAGAAGGATTGGGGCTTGAGACCCATAGCTGTTGGTAGCGTGTTTCGTCGGATGACCGCTAAATTGGGGTGTTTGCTGTGAGGGAGGAAATGGCTGCCTATCTGCGACCTTGTCAGTTGTGTTTTGGTACAAGATTGGGCTGCGAGGCTGCTATCCACGCAACACGCGCTTTTTCCTTTGATCCTGATCACGCAGATTGTGTGATTATCAAGCTGGACGTCAAAAATGCATTTAACTCCATCGACCGGGATGCTTTGTTGCGTGACATTAGGGAGAGAGAGTGCCTTCCCTTTACCCTTTCCTCTTCCAGGTATACTCCTCGCCGTCATACCTCTTTTACAATGAGTCCCTTATACTTTCCCAGGTCGGTGCACAGCAGGGGGACCCACTTGGCCCTCTAGTTTTTAGTCTGGCCATTCAAAAGGTTATATCAGAGTTGCAGTCTCCTTTGAATGTTTGGTACCTGGATGATGGCACCCTCGGGGGGATACCGGAGGTGGTACTGAAAGACCTCATCACCCTCCTTCCTCGTTTCAAGGAGCTGGGCCTGGAGGTTAATAGTGCCAAGCGCGAATTATGCCCTTGCAGTGCCCAATCCAATGCGTTTTTCTCTTCTTTTCACGCTTTGCTTCCCGGCCTTAGGGTGTTATCGGAGCAAACGTCTAATCTTCTGGGGTCTCCTATTTTCCCGGAAGCCATTCCTGATGCCTTTGACGTAAAGAGGCAGCTTCTCCTGGCGGCGGCGACTAGGCTAAAAACCTTTCGGCTCGCGTTGCTCTCACATTGTTGCGGTTTTGTTTCGTAGTGCCCAAGCTTACTTACCTTTTGCGCACTGTGACGGCGTGCCTGCACAGTGCGCTAATGGTGCTCCTACACTGGCTGTTATAAATGTTGCATAAATGCGGCGCCAGAGTGGACAGCAACGGGCACCACGCTTTGAGTTGTTGTCGTTGTGCGGGGAGATTCTCTCGTCACCACGCTCTCAACGACATCATCCGGAGGGCGTTAGTCTCGACCAATATTACATGTGTACTTGAGCCTTCAGGCCTAAGCCGGTCGGATGGTAAAAGGCCGGACAGTTTGACCTTGGTGCCGTGGCAGAAGGGTAGATGCTTGCTATGGGACGCCACTTGTGTGAGCATTTTCGCTGCCTCGCACCTTGGTCGCACCATCGGGGCAGCAGGAGCTGCTGCCGAGGCGGCTGCGCTCAGAAAGCGTAACAAATACTCCACATTGGCGAATTATTCCTTTGTCCCTCTTGCGGTGGAGACGATGGGTTGCTGGTGCTCAGAGGCTAGAACATTCTTGGCGGAAGTGGGGCGCCGTTTGCGACTGAGAGGGCATGACTCCCTTTCCGGGTCATTCCTGGTGCAAAGGTTGTCGATCGCAATTCAACGCGGCAATGCGGCGAGTCTGATGGGCACTTTTGCGCCCGGAATGACACGGAATGGGCGGGTTATTTGACTAAGTGTATTTTTATTGACATGTAAACTTTCCTTTATGAAAATAAATCACAAAGATTAAATCAATAAATAAATAAAAAGTGTCAGATAAGGACAAACGAATTTAACGCCATTTAAGTTAAATTGGATTGTTGAACGTTTATTAATACGGCCGTAAGTAATTACTTCTCATGATTTGATCAGTTACTTCGTATAAAATTAAGCATTCATTAGACGATTAGAAGATTCCTTTAGTAATGATGATAATGAGCCTAAGAATGCAGCACGTCCTTAATCAACCCGCATTATGTTCCGAGTAATAGTTGTCAATTGCGATTCATGTCAGTTGTTTGAAGAAAAACGTGCGACCGATGCACTAAGACATCCACCAGTGGTGTGGAAGGAAAACCTTTTGTTTTGAAGTCGGTTAAAAAAGAATCCACCAATAGGAAGAAATGCGTGAGCGAGGTTAGTAATCAATGTTGTTGTCGAACTTATTATAATTAAGGGTCTGACTGAAAACCAGCGTTGCAGTGTTGATAAGTACTCACTACAACATTGTGCTGAGCTCTTTTTAGCATCATACAATGTTTTTTTTTTTCGTCGTTCGGTATTATGTAGGTTTAACGTATTCGGTTAAGTGTATTCTTAAGTCTAATTTGTAGACTGTAGGTACCTATGTAAAATAAAAAATGTGATGTTAAATAAAGGTTTTCTATATAAAAATATATATGTGAAAAAACAGACCGGATTGCACTCCGGGAGTGCCGGCAGAAGTGAAAACTCAATGACATTGTAACAGTTTTTCGATCAGTTCACGTGTCCGTCTTACGGGCACGTGACCGTCTCGAATATCACGTCTTACGAATCTTACGGTCGCGTGACCTGTGGCGAGTTTAACAATTTTTCCCCATCACAATAAGTGCACAGCGCCGCTAAAGAAGTTTTTACTTCAAAAAGAAAATCATCTTTCATTCAAGATGAGATCACTGATAATGACAGTCTTCTTAATGAATTCCTGGATCAAAGTTTATTTTCTATTTACCTACTCTATATTCGGTACCAACATATAGGTATCAGCACATTAAGTTCACTATCTAATACTATCGAGTGGCGAAAAATGATTGTTTTACTTAAAATTACGAAAATGCACTTAAAGTGGGATTTTATTCTTTTATTGCTCAACATGAAAGGAAAAGATAACAAAAAATGTCATAAAACTGACCGAAGTGTGGCACGTGTACTGTAGTTAGCGTTTGTTATTGTTATATTGTTTACGCGTAATTGTTTTACAACCCTACTTGAAGATAACAATAAAACAAAAGATGTCGGTAATGAAAAACGATATGCGGAGAACAGATAATAATGGAATAACTACAACTTGGAAAAGTTGAAAAACCCCCGACATTTTCATTTCAAAGTCCAATATCTCAAAAACGGCTAAACAGATTTTCATGAAACATAGCTAAGAACACATCAGCTTTCGAATAAATAAAACCGCATTCAAATCGGTCCATCCGTTTGGGAGCTACGGTACCACAGACAGATACACAGATACACACAAAACACGTAGACACGTTAAACTTATAACACCCCTCTTTGCGTCGGGGGTTAAAAACCAAGAGGTGCAATGTCGGTAATGGTTGAGTCAACGTACGGTTGCCATCAGATATATCGGAGCAGCCAAAGTGCTTACAAATATCTGAACACGTCTATACTGTCTAGGCATTACAGACGTGTTCAGATATTTGTGAGCACTTTGGCTGCACCGATATATCTGATGGCGACTGTACTTTTCGTCACCCTTACTAATATTATAAATGCGAAAGTGTGTGTGTGTGTGTGTTTGTCCTTCTTTCACGTCGCAACGGAGCGTCGTATTAATGTGATTTTTTGTACGGAGATAGTTTAGAGGCTGGAGAGTGACATAGGCTACTTTTTCTAGCGGGAAAACATCTAATTCCCACGGGAAAATTCAATATGTTACATTTTCCTTAAACCACGCGGGCGAAGCGATGCTAGTATAAACTAAAACGAACTATAACCCGCAAGTTCAATCTCTACTGTACACATACATCTTTGAGAAAATCGCACAAATGATGAAGAGGAAAACGTGCCACCATTGTACTGATAGCCATTATTGTCGGATTAGTCTAATGAGGCCGATTATACGCCATCAGCTCAAATTGCTGATCAGTGGCCCCACGTCATATTAATATCACTGTCAAGATCACACTGCTCCTTATAGTGCATGTTCTTACGGGAAAATGCTTCACTTTCGCGCCATATTTGGAATTTGGAATATTACCCCGCTATATAACACAGCAATAAAAAAAATATTCAAGAGTAAAATAGCTTTATTTTTAGGTTTATGGGTTACTAGCTTCCGCCCGCCACTTCGTCTGCGTAGACCCGGGATAAAAACTATCCTATATTTTAAGTCAGGCTATAAACTATCTTCGTGCAAAATTTCATCCAAATCGGTTAAGCCGCTGAAGCGTGATTGAGTAACAAACATCCAAACATCCAAACTTTCGTATTTATAATATTAGTAGGATTATAGGTAACAAATTATAAACATGTAAAGCCCGACCTATTGCGGAAAACTATTGGAACTAATTTCCTCAACTGGCAACAGTAACTTTGAAGACGTCATTAATGCCATCTGTCAATTGCCGTCAAAGTGAGTTGTCGTTGGTACGTGATGTATTGCGTTAAAATGCCGAAAACTATTAAAAGTGATTGAAGAAAAGTGATTTACAATATGACGAAGTATTTGTCGTAGAGAAAGTCTGAAGGATTAGACTCTATTCCTCTAAATGACATCACCGACCTTGTTGTCAACATGACATAGTGGAAATTTATTAGTGTTGCCATAATTATTGCATCTTAGCGCCCCCAGATCAGGTTTTTTATTTTCCTGGTCGGGCTTTATATGCCATGTTTTAGGTGGTGCTTCTACATTTGACTTTCAGTTAAAAAATATGTAGACGTTGAAGTGTGCTGGCATCTAGATTAGTATCTTGAAGATCCGTATCCGAAAGGGGTCGCCTTGTATTTTCCACAATTTGTTTATTCATTCAATAGCATGAAGGGCCCGGTTATACAACTGTCTTTTCTCAAACATGCAATGAAATATTGACGTTGTGATCTTCATAATGGGCTTCGAAGTGTCACGTTTCGGGCGCAGCGAGACGAGAGACCCGTAATGGCATTTCATACAAAATTGGAGGCCTAGGCCGGCAAGATGGTCTTTTTTAATTTCCATTCCACTATTTGTGGCACAGGATCACGGCGTTCAACCATGAAAATTAAAATTTGATTTCTTGGAGTTTTTTTTATTTATTTCATTGCATGTCTGAGAAAAGCACTATACATACCTCGGCGTACTTCCCGGCCTTTATAGTAATGTACTATTATATGCCATCGATACTTTTTGCAGCAGCAGAAGTATTAGCGGGAGACAAGTGCAACGTTAAATTGTAGACGATTCAGAGTTGATCTTATAAATTTCCCCTAATAGTTATTTATTATTTATTAATTACAACATCAATACTTCATATTATTTGTTTAGAATACGAGTATTAGCTATGCAATATCAATAGTTAGTTAAGTAAGACAACAACATAAATGTCAAATGTCAGACCATATTAGGTAAATATGTCAGATGTTACGATAAATCTATTACAAATACACACACATTCATCAATACGCCGTAAAAACAATGTGGCCTGTGTAATAAAAAAATACGCCACAAACTAAAGAAACTAATTCGAACTTTTTACATTAAGAAAGGGCTCGAAGAAGAAAAATATGAAAAACCGGGTTGTAAAGTAATGATATGTTTTTAAAACTTTGAGATATATTAGTGCCATTTAGTGAGTATTGTATAAATACCTTAAATTAAATTAAATTAAATAGTCATTTAATTCAGATTTTCATCCATACACACATTTCAATTGCATTAAATTATATTAAGTTAGTTAAAATAAAAACATGTCAATTTAGAATTCGGAATACAAGTCACAAATTAAAATTCATTAAAATATATAGGTGTTAGTAACATGATAATATTACATCATTCTAGTGTTAGTAGGTACTTAAACATTGACATTATGATGAAGCTTAGTGCAGTGGTTTAGGTAGGCCCCATCCCACCTGCCTGCAAACATTGCTAGGATGCTGTTGGTGCTGGTGCCGGCCATCACCCTGCCAAGTAGCGAGGCGGCTCGCTTGCGCATGATGGCAGAGAAGCTATCGACGCGCGTCTCCGCGAACATTGTTGACGCGCTGCAGTAGCGAGGCGGCTCGCTTGCGCATGATGGCAGAGAAGCTATCGACGCGCGCGCTAAATGCATTGTTGTACCACCTTAACACCTAGGTTTAGTGCTTATCCAACCACATCAAATCTTATGTTTTTTTCCCTAAAATCACATTATGAACTGGTTGCTGGTATTAAATTTGAGAAAAACAGTTGTCAAAATGAAAAAATCGCTACAGACGTCCGTCCAGACCGAGGCCGCATGGCCATCTGCCTACTAAAATGAGACGCGAAGGTCACGTTCCCAGATAAATGTGTAAGTATAAATAATTATAAAGCCATTTTTAAAGAAAATGTTCGTATTAAGATCTTCTTTACATCGTTGCCTATTTTTTGTCATTGTATACTTGGCGTGGGTATGTAAATTAATCACGCCGACAAAATGGTAGAACAAAATTTTGAAAAAGAAAGGAACGTATTTATTTTTCTCGTTAAACCCATAGGTGGGGTATCGTTGGATAGCTTCTTCAAAAATATTATAGGTTTTCAAAAACTATGTTTTTACTCAGTAGTCCATTTGTGTGATACGAGTATTGGCCTTTAAAGCCCAAATTTTTGTTCGAGTCAAGTGTCCACACCGTCTAAACAGCTCCTATTGGGAATGTGAAAAAAACCGTCCATGGCAGTAGTAGGTACATGTAATGAATTTAAAAGGAAAACTACCACGGCTAAGTAGACATTACTAGTTACCGGGTAATATTCGACCAACTTAAAATGTACTTGAAAAGGCCAACTTTCGTACAAATTCGACCGACGCAACCTTTACTTACTTTAATACAGACAGGCAACTACGGAATACTACTATTACTGGTATGATAATAATGGTAAATAAATATTATGGGGCAATCTTACACAAATCGAGCTAGCCCCATAGTAAGCTCAATAAGGCCTGTGTTACGGGTACTAGAACACGATATATTTAATAGATAATACATACAGACTTAAATACATAGAAAACATAGAAACAAATAATCATGCTCATCACACAAATATTTGACCTTACCGGGATTCGAACCCAGAACCGAACCCGGAATGATATGATCAAGCGAAGTTTAAAATATCGTGTTTTGGTTCGTAAAAGTAACAAGGGCTACTATTTAACTATAACATATCTCAATATCCCATCAAAAAACTCAGTATTTCATTGTTTATTATTGAATATAAAATAGCTCGATTTAGAATAAAGTGGTCCTCATCAAAACGTCAATCAAATGGACAGCATCAGCTGATTATATTTATGTATATGACTACCCTTATTATAGTTATTATTATTACGTACGGTTTTACAGACATGCAAGCATACAAAAGATGACTTTAGCGAGCATTTATAAACCTTACTGCGTTGAGACAGAGCCTACAAATTTTGCCATCAGCCCATTCATCCGGGATTCGCTGACGTTCAAGGAAACGTAGCGATTCCGTACGAAAATGGACGCACGTGATCGCAATGTGAATGGGATTCGCACGCCGGCCGGCGCGCGCGCTTTGACATAACGGTACCACACAGACTTGAGAACAGTAACACGATTTATTTATTTAAACCTTACTGAAAAATGGAATATAATAAAATAGAGAAAAGCACAAATGGCGAGCTTAATGCCAAATGGCATTCGTTACCAGCTAACCATAAGCTAAACAGACATAAAGTATGATAATTTAATTTCTATACGAATATATAGCACATCTATCGTAATGTATACTAGTATAATACGCCTAGAAGGATAGTCACCGTATTTCTGGAACTATAATCTAATTTCTAAAATTCTTACACCAGTTTCACACGTGAAGAAAATAATGCAATTTGCGAAGTTGCAAATTCGTGGATGGGTTTGGATCGATTATTTTTGTAACAGTAATATTAACGTCAAAGCGCGCGTTTTCGAAAGAATAGTAAATGGCTACTGTCATTAAACATTTACTGCGTGGGAGTACCGTGCACCGTGTGCTGATACCATGATGACACCCATTGTTATTATATACCCGCATGGTTCGAATTCAAGTTCAAGAATCACGAGTAATTAAGCTTATCTCGAACATCGTTCACTCATTTTGCTTAGACATGGTCCAATTATGGGGACACGTGCTGACTAGACAGTGTATTTTAATTTGCACAATTATATTTTATTATAATGCTCGTGGGACAAATTGCAGTTAAAAATCTCAGGCGGTTTAGTTTAGTACGGAGTTTTCTCAGTACTCGTTATTCACTTATCTTAGCGGAGTTACCGCTATTTAAATAGGATCTCTGATGACGCACGCTTTTTGCTAATCTATAGTGTCAATTCAGCAGCAAACAAAAACAGGGTTCGCTTATTTTTTAATCAATTAATAATTAGAGATAGTAAAACAATAAACAGTTTTTTTATTAATACGAAATAATTCGGCGCGCAATGAATCGGTAACAAAACTAACAACTGATGGGATCTACAGATTACGTGATTTTAACACAATTTGTCAGTACAACATGTCGAAATCATAATTGAGTGTGGCCTACCGATGTAACAATCCTACCAAATGTGCATGCAATTTCTCAGTACAACTCGTTTGACAGTTGGATCAGCAGCGCAACATGCCTCCAGAAAATAGCAATTAGTCAGCATCTGACAAATTGGGGCTGACAAATCATGACATGTATAGACCCCATGACAGTAAATTTGACACTGTGCCTCTGTACAGTACATTCTGCAGTACATGCTGTTCGAGAAAATTTTAAAAATTAATAACTTCATTAGATTCTGCTTTGCAGTTTGGCGAAAATAATTCATGTATTTGTAACAATGGCTCTTGTGAAATAAAAAAAAATAAAAAAGATAAGGTAATTGTTATATTTTTTGGATAAAACGGTTCACAGAACTTAAAGCTATCGTTACTTAAAATGAATCTTCTAACTAATGGATTTCACACGCTGTATATTACCTACTATGCAATCAGCATATTCCGGAGTGTTCACTAGTAGCATTAACTGACTAGTATTGTTTTAAAGTTATAACTTTCAATTAATTACTAATTAAGCTAATAAACATTATGCCAAACTAAAATGGCACTACATCAAGAGCGTGACCAAAACCAGTTTGGACCTCATTATGGTTAAGCAATATTTAATTGTCATAATTGAACTTGATGATGTTAATTGCGCTGGTGTGCGTTTGTTAGTAAACAATGGTAATTATAATCGGAATTTTAATTTAAATATCATCTAAGTGTTGCGAGATCATAAAGGGATTGTTAATTATAATAATGCATAATGCTGAGCCAGTGTCTGGTTCACTACCGCAGAGGCACACTTGTTTCATTTTTTATGTGCTTTTCTTGTTTAATTTATTATTTAATATAAGTGTGTTTGTAAATAAATGTATCTTTCTTTCTTTCTTTCTTTTACATCCGTAATTTGTTCGGAGACTTAGGGGCCTGACGGTTCTTACAAACCGTCGGTATGTGACTCCAACCTTTAAGTCAATACTACAGTGTCGGTCACCGACGGCGAGTAGCTTGCCTATCGGTGTTCTATAGGATACATTTTGGAGAGTGTGCGCACATGCGCAGCAACTGCACAACTTAATTCCAACATCTCCGTTCCATCACCGCACGACCAGGCTTGCGGAGCGACTGCATCCTTATGTTGTCAACTTACCACTTATTCGCACGAAGCGATTTGGCTCGTCTTTCTAAGTCTGCAGTAAGCTCGGCTGAATTTCACCTTCCCATACAAACGTAGTTACGCTCTCATTTTAAAACTACGTGTTGGATTGTGACGAAACTTCGCATAGACAATGACATGAGGTATATCTATGTCTGTAATTAGTTTATATGGTTCCAGTTTAAATAACAAACGAAAGACAGCAAAAACAAGTTTTGTATGAAAAACTTAAATTCGCTGTATTTTTTACTATGGTATCTTGAGTTGTATGTATGTTTTAATCCATGGATTAAAATTGTATATGCAAAGTTTCGTTACAATCCAACACGTAGTTTTAAAATGAGAGCGTAACTACGTTTGTATGGAGAATCGAGCTTGCTGCGGACTTGAGTCCGCAGTAAGCTCGATTCTCCTGCGAACTGCTAAGGAATGGAATTCGCTCCCTTCAGCCGTATATCCTGAGAACTATACGATCTAGGTGCCTTCAACACTCTTGTTTTAATATATATAATAGGCTATTACCAATGAGCTTCATCGTACTGTCCTTGCTTACCATCAGGTGAGACTAGAGGAAAGTCTTAAACAAAAAAGTAGCGTACGTAAAATTGTTTGTATGGAATGTTTGACATTTGACAGTTTTCTATGGAACGAACGCCATATTTTGAAATTGCTCGGCTCGGCAAGAAGCTTGAAACAAATTACTGTAGTTTCTTCTGTTCTTTCTTCGTTAAGGCTTGTATACCCGCTAAAGTCCTTGAGCGTATGGGCGGAGCCTCGACCCTCTCCCCGCGCAAGTCACACAACCCGCCGTCGTTTATTAAGCGTTACATAGATTAAGTTACAGACGCGTCATCGCGTATCGCTACCAATGCAAGGGTGGACGTGGGTGGGTGACATTCGTCATGCTTAATTGAAACCTGATATTTGTCATACATAAATTACATAATTGATTAAGTTCAAAAATTATGTCCCTCCTATTATAATACTATTTACTTACGATTAGTGTAGTTCCGTCAGCACGCCTAGCACTAGACGGCCGCGACATACTTTCGATTTTTCTCACACTATACCTCTGTAACTAAATATTCTAATAAGAGAGAGACGGATATTGCGAAAAAATATAAAGGTAATAATAATAATCCATACCTACTGTTGCCCTTAGGCCATTTTTTAATGTCGCTATTAATCGCCCATCTAGCAGTTAGCGAGTCACCGTCTGCCAGAGATAAAATGTGAAACAGTTTTATTGGGCAGGCGTCCGATGTTTCATCCAATAGCCCAGCTACTAGTCCATCATTTTCACCCAATAACCCGTTTTATTTAGATTCCATCAACTAGCAATAGACTCTTACACCCCAGCGGGTGCTGTTTCTGTGTGCGTCCCATGACACGGGCAGAAACAGCATCCGCTTGGTGTACTCCTTGCATTTCATTAAATTGTCAAAAGGGCCTCTACGTGTTGGCTCAGAGCTCCACGCACGCCTCCCAAAGGTCCGGGACATCATTGTCCCGTGAGCGGGAAAGACATATAATCCATACTAATATTATATATGCGAAAGTGTGTCTGTCTGTCCGTTACCTTTTGTGTAAGTGTAAGGTTGTTAAGTTTTAAACTAATTTTCGGTATATTTATTACGTTCTACTTCCTTGATTTGATAATGATGGCGTGTGCATCAGATAGTTAGCATCCAAAGTAGCCAAATATATCGTAACACATTCCTTACTCCTACTTATAGTAACAAAGACTATTTCGATGAATGTACGTTCCGATATATTTGGCTAACTTGGCTGCTACTAACTATATTATGCTGACTGTACAGAAATCGGCCTCGGGTAAATATATACTTATAGATTAGTTGTACGTTAACCATACTTTGTTTCATATCAAATAATAACTCTGTATCGAACGAGCGGCATGCAACCCATGGGTAGGTACTTACAATATTTGCCAAGCCCACTATTTTTATTAGAACTTATTCTATTAACACTTGACAGTCATTAATACGAGCAGATAAAACAATATTGTTTCTATAATTGTTCATGCTCCTAACAATATATATTGTAAATATATTTACTAATAAAATGTCTGGTTTTAGCGATTTCCCAATTTTGATACTTTGATAGAATAGGTATTTACTTGTGTATTCTTTTTCCTCTTCTCTTGTAAAATTTCGATATTACGTATTTTCCTCCTGCGCTTATTTAACCCCAAAGACCCAAAATAATTATTGAAAAATTTGTGAGACCTAAGTTAAGACGTACTGACTCTAGTATCGTAAGTTTGTATGTTACTAACAATCTATGGGCAAACTGGCCTGAAATAAAGAATTTATTATTATTATTATTTCCCATCTTAAACTAAAAACAAAATCTAAACTATACCTACGTAAATGTTAATTAGGTACAAACGCCAACACAGTTAACTGACCATCCTGTATTTATACAAGAATCTTATTACAATGCACGCATAAAGTGCACGGATGGTCAGTCAGCTGTCTTGTCTATAGTACCTACTACTTTACAAACCACGAAATAGATTGTCCACTATGCAACAAAATTATCTGTCAATAAAAACTAAACTATACGCAAATGTTTATTAGTTACCTACTATACGAATCACAAAACGGATTGTCCACTCTATGCAACAAATATAGTCCACAATTTCCACAAATATTTAAAAATTTCGGCGCAGCGCAAATTGACACAGGTCCGTCATGCAATCCATTGTAAATACGAATGTATCTAGCGGTAAAAAAAAATCTCAGTAGATACACAGTGGATCTGATTGATGGATCTAATGAGATAGATCGAACGTGTCTCGTCCCGCACTGACCGTATGGACGAAAACGGGGAGGCGTAAGAACTTTGGCGGAATATTTCAGAAAACGAGATAATTTTTTAAGAAAATAAAGAAAGTAAGAAAATGATGCCCTTGTTCATTATTTTATGAAGAAAGTTATAAAATTTCATATTATTCTGATAAAAAATGGAGCAGTAAAATGGTTACAAGTGAAAAAATAGGGGTGACTTTAGATTTCTTTTTCTCTAATTTTGATTGTTAAAATTGATTTCTACGAAAACTATGACCTGTATATCTTGCAGATTATGATATATTTTTTCCGACAGCAAAAATGTTACGTTGTAATGTATAAAACGGTTACATAACAACTCATTTTCACGAAAATTTCGAATGTGGAGCCTTAATACGGTCCTGATTATTTCGTGAGCTTTTACCTGTATTGTGTTTGCTAGAATGCTTGTTAAAGTGAATGTTCATGTCTGGCTGCACCTTTACGTAGCATCATCACAGGTCGTTTAATTTATTTTCACGGAAAACTACACTCATTTCAGGCGAATAGTTAAAAAAAACTGAACAGCTCTTATAAATATAAATAAATATAAGGGGACAATCTTACACATCCAACCAGTTCTATGGCCTCATATTAAACTCAGTAAGGCTTGTGTTATGGGTACTAGACGACGGTATATACAGGGTGTAACAAAAATGTGGTATGAACCCATCAAGGGCTTAACAGGTATCGTGTTCTGATAAGAAAAAAAACAGAAAAAATATTTTTTCGACGCGATTTTTTGTTAACCTATGGAGCGTTGGCCGACTGGGGCGACAAGCTCCATAGAAATGTAAAACAAAAATCGCGTCAAAAATTTTTTTTCTGTGTTTGCTTATCAGAACACGATACCTGTTAAGCCCTTGATCGGTTCATACCCCATTTTTGTTACACCTTGTATAATAGATATAATGATGAAAACAGTAGCCGGCAAATAACTTGCGCAATGCGGGACGAAGGGGAGGGGCAGTTCGCAGGGCGAATTGTACGTGCGAGCTGTCGTCGTCGTCCCCCCACTTCGTCCCGCGTTGCGCAAGTTAATACAGTAACCGGCAAATAACTTGCGCAATGCGGGCCGAAGGGTAGGGGCAGTTCGCAGGGCGAATTGTACGTGCGAGCTGTCCCCCCACTTCGTCCCACGTTCCGCAAGTTATTTGCAGGGACCTTTACTAAGGGAAAATCTTACACAAATCGAACTAGTCGTATTGTAAGCTCAAATAAGGCTTGTGTTATGAGACTTATGAGCACTAGACGACGATATATATAGGTAATACTAGTAGATATAAATACTTAAATACATAGAAAACATCCAAGACTCCGAAACAAATACTCATGCTCATTACCTACACATATATTTACCCTCACCGGGATTCGAACCCAGGACCTCCAGCTTCTTAGGGAGGAGCACCGGGCCACGAGGTAAATTTGTTTTTTTTATACTAGGATCGCATGGTGGCTGGCGGACCACTCGCAAAGCTCAGCGGGCCGCAGGTTGGGTTAGCTGGGGTCGTCGTGGTGGAATGCGAGCGATCACATGCTGGTCCCCTAGACGGTGGCGAGGGCTAACGCCGCAGAGGAATACCCATCTCAAGGGGAGTCCCACACACTCCACACAATGAGCCGTCCTCGGGCTCGGGGGGACAGCGTAAGCGCATTCCCTCTGCGTGAAAATAAAGGTTAGCTGGGGTAACCACTAACCAAGTCGTCTTATCGCTTTTTAATAGACATTTATATCGACGATCATTTGAAATCGTACGTACTTCCGCTGCTGACTGCACATAGAATATTTTTTTGTAATGGGCTTACAGTTTTTTCACATCGGTTTCGGTTTTATGTAGACGGGTATTTTTGGAGGTAACGCATGTTTGATGGTAATTTTGCAAGTAATTTTTGCCTACAATGAAATCGGATATTTCCTGCTAGGTAAACACGTACCTATACGTGAGATGGGATTACCAGCTAATCGATTCGAATCAGACTATGAATACATATGTGGCACCTAGATGTTTTATTAATTTTATTATGCAGTAACTACTTAACAGATTTAGACAAGTGAAATTCACTTATGGCCGGTTCCAATAATCATTCCACCGATAGTTTTCCTTACGAACAGTTACATTTTGACACATTTTCTACGGGTAATTTGTCAAAATGTAACTGCCGGTATAAGGAAAACTATCGGTGGATTGATTATTGGAACCGGCCATTAGTGAATAGTAAAGGTTTCCTTAGAACATGTACCATGTCTAATACTTTACCGATTTCCAACTTGCCTGCAGAGTGTGATATAGACTATGTATAGGATAGTAATACGCGGCAGGCGATCCCTAGTTCCGACTGAGGCATATATAGAACTTTTCTCAAAAAATAATGTTTACATTTCAAAATAATAAGAAATAATTTTCGGTAAATAAATCATTTTCATTTCTCATGCTCGAAAAGTTCGTCTTTATGCTGCGCGTAGGCGACAAAAAGTCGCTTTTATGCTCTAGTGCGTAAAGTAAAATCTTCGTCGAAAACCATGGCAATCGGTCTGAAGTATTCTGAGGCCAAGGCAAGGATACCAACAGCCGAAGTACACAATAAAACTTCATGAAATAAACTTATAGTTTTTAATTTTCATTTTATTTCCTCGCAATCGAAGTGAAAAGTGGGGTACAATTCGTCCATAAAACCCATTTTTTGTACTCGTCGATTAAAATCTGTGTATTAAGATTTCATAAAGAATACTGCAATGTCACTCTTTTCATCGTTGAATAGTCTATGTTACTTCCGAAACAATCGAAATAAGAATAGAATAGAATAGAATATTTATTTGCTTAAACATGGTAAGTATATCGCTTAGTGTCTGCAATACGGCCACATCTCAAGAATAAAATACATTTGAGATGTGGCTCTATTGCACAGTGCAATGCGGTCACATCTCGAGAGTAAAATACATTTGAGATGTGGCCGTATTGCAGACACTAGGCGATATGTAGGTGGTCATTATAACAATTATAATTGTTCGTTTCACATGTTTAGCCGATTATGGCATGCAAATTATACATTTTACACAATAATTCATTTCATTACGCTATGTTACTAATTATGTCAATTACATTACATTCAATAATTGGATTACCAATAGTTTAATTCATATTTCAACAATAATAATGTCAAGCTGTTCTTATAATTCTACAGTCAATAACACAATATTATTTTATCATCCAGCTGTCATACATTCATTATTTACATTACTCAAGCTAATTATTTTATAAACTGTCGTTATTTCTATCAAATTATTATTCACTATATTCTAAAAACTCTTTTATCCTATAAAAACATTTCAAACAATAACTGTTTCGATACGCTCTAGACAACCGAAAAAAAATGAAAATAGAACTTCGTATTTTAATAATATGTGTCCTTGTTTAAGGAGACTCGATCCGATACAAAATTGCCAATCAATTTGCGTTTCGGAACGTAGCAGCGTCGCGTCATCTGTCAAAAATCTACTTAAACTTGGTGCTGTATCCAGGGCATAAAAAAAAACTACGCTTTGTGATTGGTTAGTATTTAGTTAGTCAATCACAGCACAGCACTGCAACATTACGGACGCCGATGGTGTGATAACTTTTATTTTCAAAGCTAAACTTAAAAAGTTGAAATAAAAACTAAGAAAATGAGTAGTGACAGTGACGAAACATCTTTAACTCCTCAAGAAATAACTAATATGGCCGAGGAAGCCACACTTGCTACCTGAAAAGTCAAAGACCCTTGACAATAGTACTACGATATTTAGTTTTCTTATATACTCGTATTAATGACAAATTATTAATTTTAATGAAGTCGTACAAAAAGTATTGTTCACAATAGTGTCATAAACAAGCTTTTTAATCTCGTACCTTACTTAGGCCACTCAGCAAGCTTCGTGGCCTAAACACGGTAGGTACTCGACTAAAAATCCCTCTATTATAACACGATTGTGAAAAATACTATTACACTCGATTTTATAAACGTCTCGCGTAAAATAGTGCGTTTTAGCACTTGTTGTACAATCTACTATTTTGGTACTTAGAAGCTTTTATTGCCGACGGTTTGCCGACGTACTTTTCTGTATACCCACATCAACTATCCATTGAGACGATTCTCACGAGCCAAAACTCAACGCAAAGTCAAGTCCACCCTAAGGAAATGGTTTGCTGGATTGTCTTATAGTGATACAGAGGAAATTTTACGCCCCTGCATCTAAGGTTACTTTTTTCCAATAGGTACGTAATAACTCTTTATACACTCGCAACTAACACCTAACACACGTAATCACTCACTCTTACGCACACTTTCACACGCGAATACACTCACACACGCTCACACACAAACTCTCTTAGTACTTAAAAATAAATCGTGTTATATTAATCATGTGTTCCCTCTGTAATGTTAACAGTTAAATAGCCCGTTCTTAATATACTTGATAACTTAACTTTCCTTCTGTTACGTTCATGTGGTGATCCTTGTGACATGTGATGCTTAAGTGATTGGTAACCGACTCAGTGGGTCCCAAGATACAGGCTCAGCCTAGTTTGGAGCCCAACGTATAATGTCTATATAATTTGTATATGTGTTTGATTGTCTAATAAATCATTATACTATCTTATCTTAACATAGAAACAGTGAAAGTTAAATAAAAGCTTGTAAAAAGAATTATAATTTAATTCAGTAATAAAACTGCTGGTTGCGACCAGACGGGCCCCCGGTGAGGGCACGCGGAGAACGCGCCGACAAATTCTTATACAAATACCATTACCGACCTATACATTTGTGCTACCTCTAACGCTGTGTTTCGCAGTCTATTTTCGCGAACATAAGGACTATATTTCTGACCATGTTTGAGAAAAGCATAGACGTCCGCGTTTTAACATTTTTTTCTCAGTAACTCTAGTCAAATTGTCCCCTGCATCGGCAGTTAAAAATCTGAACCCAAAACAACATTACTGAAATCTATATTTGTGTATGGATAACGGACGGGTAATATTACCTTCATAATTACCGGAAATATTTGTCGAGCGTGTCGATAGTGATAACAATCTAAAATTTTACATCGCCATACTTAAGGTGGAGTCTTGTAATTGCAACTAGGTATATATGTCTGGTAATTGCAACTAAATTTAATAATGCCCTGTATAATCACTATCCTCGAGGGCATTATTAAATTTAGTTGCAATTACCAGACAGATATACCTAGTTGCAATTACAAGACTCCACCTTATACATGTAGGTATAATATACCTAGTTACCTAGTTATTAGACTATCACGCAAATAAAGAAAGTAAAATAAAGCGAGTATAATGTTTTGCATACAAAGTTTTTTTAGGGTTTCATACCCAAACGGTAAAAACTGGACCATATTACTAAGGCTCCGCTGTCCGTCCGTTCGTCGGTCTGTCCGTCTGTCACCAGGCTGTATCTCATGAACCGTGATATTTAGACAGTTGAAATTTTCACAGATGATATATTTCTGTTGCCGCTATAACAACAAATACTAAAAAACAGAATAAAAAAATATTTAAAGGTTCTTTTGATGTTTTTATAGATAATGGTAGGGAACCCTTCGTGCGCGAGTCCGACTCGTACTTGGCCGGTTTTTTCTATTATCATTTAGTGCCATTACGGCCTACTTGCAAAATGAAATTCATTTATTTCATTTATTGCGTGATATCATAAAATGGAATGAGTATCAGTGGAACGCCCACACAAGCCGATTCCCGCCGGCTTGCCTACTCTAATTCTTTTATAACTTTTTTGTTCCGGGTTGCCCGTCGAAAATTTTCACGCTCCGCCACTGGTACGTAACTAGGCATACCTACACTACCACGCCATTTGCGAATCAGTACTTACTTAATTCGTGTAAAGTTATTTAAAGTGTTAAATTTACAAGTTAACTATTAACTAACTGCTAAGAGCCTACTAAAATTCAGGTAGCGTTTCTATTTTTCCCTAATGGTATTATGTCAGTGTTAATATACAAGTCACATAAAGTGCAGATTACCATACATACACATTATTTACATTATTTGTTATTGAGTGAATCATCGATTTACCATTAAAACACCGTCCTAAAAGAACTTATATGTTTTATAACATTTTTTCCAATAGGAAAGATGCAGCTATAATATTTACCATTATTCTGTGACTAAAATGTTGAAAAAACATAATATAATAGCTACTGAAACGTTTTTACTTTATGCTAATTTCAAACAATAATTACGATTTGAAGCAATGTGAAACGGAACGTGTTTTAATCCAACAATCAACGTCTGGTGACGTCACTCGTGTCAAAAGTCAAAACTTAGGCAACTCTATGACAGCTAGGGACGAACCACGAACAAAAAATTATGGCGAGTGACACACATGAGTGACGTCACAGGAACTGTAGATCCGTTTAGGCGCAAAAGTTTAAATTGCCAGTTTGTAACAAGATTTTTTTTTCTCGAGAATGTTCTCTTTGAAAGGAAATTTTAGAGAAAGTTCCTTAAGAGTCCGCAGTAAGCTCCGCCGAATTTTACCTTCCCATACAAACGTAGTTACGCTCTCATTTTAAAACTACGTGTTAGATTGTGACGAAACTTTGCAAATACAATGACATGAGGTATATCTATGTTTGTAATTAGTTTATATGGTTCCAGTTTATAAAACAAACGAAATACAGCAAAAACAAGTTTTGTATGAAAAACTTAAAATCGCTTTTTTTGTACGATGGTATCTGAAGCTACATAAACGAATAACAGACATAGATATACCTCTTGTCATTGTATATGCAAAGTTTCGTTATAATCCAACACGTTTTTTTTAATGAGAGCGTAACTACGTTTGTATGGAGAATCGAGCTTACTGCGGACTTAAATCTGTACATATTTATATTTTTTGTTCCATTTATATTAGTGACGAGTATATGTATTTTACGTAGGTATTTAAACCGAACATAACATTGTAAGAGCTGAATTCTGTGCACTCTCAAGAAATAACCAAAAACATTCTCGGAAATATTCCTGAGGGGCTACCGCGAAACGAAAACGAACTTCGTTCGTGTATCTCGCTCTCTGTCGCTCGGACTAGTAAGTGCGATAGAGACGGAGATACACGAACGAAGTTTTCCGCAAGAAAAAGAAATTAAAAATTCAATGAGGTCAAATGTTTCGAAAAATGTATTAATAGTTGCAGTCGGATAAAAATTATCCTAAGCGGAAACAAAGACTAATAAACTACATACAAAAAAAAAGGACCGGGTTGCACTCCGGGAGCACTCCTATATCACTTGCAAATTAGCGCGTGAGAACTTGTGTGTCGGCCGAACGGGTAAGCGCCGCGGATTGCATGGCGTTTGCGCCCTTTTTCCCGCTAACTCGAAGGGCGCAGCCAGTCTCGTACTACGGCATCGGTCCCCCCCGCCACCAAGCCTCGTCCCGAATCTCTTACAGTCACGTGACCTCCTACGCGAACACCTGTACCGAGTTTAACAATTTTTTCCCATCCCAATAAGTGCACAGCGCCGCTAAAGAAGTTTTCACTTCAAAAAATTTCATGTTCATCCGTTCATGGGAAGCTAGATCCTTCGTGACAGAACAATGTTTGAAATGATACTGGCTGATTATTTATTTAATTCAGAGATTTATTCAGAGTTTTATCATAAGTGTAAATAAATAATAGCAGGTAATTTAATCATTATTTATTTTATCTACGCATATATATCTTTAGTGCTCTAAAATGCGTTCAGAAACCGTAGGAAATGACCAGCATTATTACCTACAACCAATTTTACTATGAGGACTTTTTGTCTGTGGTACTAGGTAAAACCTGTACTTTAATGTTATTACAGCACCAATTTTTGTAAGCATCAGTTTAAATTTGGAACAGCTGTCAAAACTCTAGTGGGTCCCTATTCTAGTATCCATAGATATTAAAACAATAACGAAACGAAACGTCAATTCAGTATGTTTTTAAAATATAAACCGGACATTTGATCTCGAGTGACATGAGAATAGCGACTTCATTCGTTTGTCTACGATTTAAAAAATATCGTCTAGAAGGAGGATCGAATTGCCGCCATTGTTGGTTTTTTTGCAGTTACGAAAGTAGAATTGTGAAAATTTGTTTGTAATTTACATTTTAGTTGAAAATATGAGTAGTTAGTGACTCCGAGAACGATATTTATTTATTTATTTATTTATTGACAAATACATTTACGGACATTACAGTATAACAATGCGTCACGAAACTAAAAACAACAAATAATACTATTTAGGCGACGAAACGGCGTGGCCCCGTTGCATCGTCATATCCGGTGTAGGATTCGGCAGATTGCCCCGGAACCGTCGAAACACGACACCCTTCGGCCAGAAGTCAGCACATGCGATGGTCTCCTGCAGCGTTCGCGGCACGCGCACCACAAACGAGCTGAAGTGCACATAGTGGCGCGAACGCAGCTCGAACACCCTCAGCGAGAAGCCGGCTGACGAACGTACTCCACCACATCATCAGCCGTGGCGGTGTAATACATATAGCGCCTTGCTCGGTGTGGCAACCCTCAGTCCGGAACCAACCGGTTCTGCAGTACCACACTGACTCTTGCGCGGCTTGCGCTTCCTCGACACCGTCCTCCTTATCAACATCGGTGCGCGGGTGCTTCTCCTTTGGAGGAACCCGAACTTCACGCGCTCTTGAGGGCGCGTCTCTTCGTTCGGCTGCGACAGACCGACCAGCTACGGCATCAGCATAGCGATGACGTGATTTAGAGGATGGGGCGGGGGGAGGCCCGGCGCGGAGGGGGCACGCGGGCCGTGGAACGGCATACGCAGTGTCAGCAACATGCAAACTGTCGACACTTGACGCCCGGTCATTACTCTTGAAATTTGACCCCGCTGATGGTGACCGAGTTTCCGGGGCACTATTACGCAATCCGATAATTTCTTTGCGTAACACGGCAATAGTAGCCTGCGAAGCGTCAAACTTTTCCAAAATTTCAGCCATGCCTGCCTTAAGAGCCACGATTTCCTTCAGCAGGCCACTCACGTCAACATGCTCTGGAATGCGGGACGGCAATCTGGAGACCTCCGTCGCCACGAACTCAGTCGCCATGTCCGCAATTAATTAATTAGTCATCAATGCGTCTACATCGCTGCGCGCATTGGACACGACGATATGAACACTCCGCCGGATATCGTAAATGCAGCCACGATTGGAACAAAGATATTTTACAGTTAGCATTAGTAGTAGCAGCAAAGCAGGTCATTTTCCTACGGCTTCTGAACCCATCTTAGAGTACATAATTAAGCCTTAAAACACTCGTGTTTTATGACCCCTCATTATGTATCAGTTGCATAAACTACTCTTATTCTTCGATACAAAAAACAATCATTTTATGGGCAAGCCACGACACTACATAAAACCGTAACGTATACTTCTATATTCTGATATTATAAAGAGGAAAAGTCTGTGAGATTGTAGCTTTGCAACTTTGTATGTTTTGAGTAATCTCCGGCACTGCTTATCCGATTTCGAAAAAACATCTTTTCAACACAATTGCTCGTAACGTACCTCTTATTGTGTCGCGTTTAGGCTCATAATCCTGGATATTAAACACGCGTGTTTAATAACATTACGATACTTGTGCGTTATGGTTATATCCCGATGAAGTCACGTTGGCACCTTGCAGCAAGATATATGCATGCACACGGTGCATTCTTAAACTAACCGGGTTGTACAGAATGTACAGCTTTTTTTTAATTCTTGGCAAATGGATTCTTACCCGACTAAACAAATTAAATCCTTTCTGTTAATTAATTGACTATTTCTTTTTGGATATAATATAGAAACGGTTAATTTAGTAAAACTATTCACTTTTGATAACATTTTACATGAATTAATAAAGATAACATTTTAAAACGAAATTATTTATTTTATTTTGTATTGGCTCTTTAGAGATTTCATCTAATGCACGCGCACTGCGCAAACTTCACAAAAAAAATTGATGCGCGCCATTATAGGTTATTTCACAGATATTTGTAAACATTGTTAATGCGTGTTTGGTTATTAACAAAAATATTGATTCGTGGTGACTAGAAGTGATAAAAAGAATGGACGCCACTAGAAATTCTTGACGATATATACAACATGTGAGTAAAAACCTGTTGACATCAATAAGTAAAGAAAATAACTTGGCAGGCCTATCAAATTTTCATCTTATGAAAATGATTTTTTCCTCGCAAAATGTGTTGAAAAACGTCGTATGAAACGCGTGAGCTTTGATAATTACAATCCTCGGCTCGCGTGATAATTCCGCCTCTGATGTAATTATCAACATGCCTCACTTGTATCACAATGTACTATTCTGCACCTGCGTGAAGAATGGACTTTTAGGATGGTTATATTATAGGCTATATTTTCTCCGGCGGGTTTGCCTTGCCTTGCCTGCGTTCTATGCAATACGCGGGCAAAGCCACACGGGCAGCTAGTACTAGAATAAAGTAAAAAAATGCAGTATGTTTCATTTTTCCCTCGAGGACGACAGGTCATCTACTTGCATAATGAATATATTTACATTAACATGCCGGAAACAATATGATAAAAGTCTCATTATCATTATACACATTAATTAATGTTCATCTCCAGCTTTTCGAATTAACATCATTTAAACATACAATATACTGGCAAGTATTATAATTAAGATATAACTTATTCATTTTAGGGTTCAATAAAGCCAATTAAGGAAACTAAGGAAGCTTCCCAGAGTTTAATAGTGGAAATGACCCTAGCCAGAGCAGCCAAATATATCGGAACGCGTCTTTATTAATATAGGAGTAAGGATGTGTTATGATATATTTGGCTACTTTGGCTGCTACTAATTATATGATGCTGACGTACAGTCGAACGCATTTAAGTAGATGAACACCTTGATACCTTCTCGCTTTCACAACTTGACAACTTGGTGGGGCAGTTTAAATATGGGTACAAATGTGTTCAGTCCGCTGTGAGCTCGACCGTTTCCAGTTTCCCAAGACCTTTCAAAAATCTTCCTACTAAATATAAATATTTTTAAATAAATATTTTCGGTCAATTTTACACAAATCGCCTAGACCCAAACTAAGCAAAGCTGGAACTATGGTTACTAGACGACGATAAACATACTTATATAGATTTAAAAAAAAACATAAATACATAGAAAACATCCCTGCCTCAGGAACAAATATTCATGCTCATCACACAAATAACCCTTACCGGGATTCGAACCCGAGACCTCTTGCTTCGTAGGCAGGGTCACTACCAACTAGGCTAAAGTGGTCGTCAAACATGTCGAGAATTCGACATGCGTCTTATATCAGTAACAATAGTCTGTGTATAAGACTTTAGAAAGGTTATCTGTATAAATATTAGATATTGTAAAACTTGACGACAAAGAGATAGTTACGACCAAAGTTACAAAAATATGTATACATGACAATTAAGTCGTGTATACATAGTTTTCTTACTTTATCAGCATCGATCTTTTAGTTTAGTAGTCGACTATACAACAAACCTCACATTTCAGACAACGTCAGATGTAGGTTGGCGTCCCTTCGGTGGACATTACCAAAGTTAAGGACTATAAAACCTAATTTTTGGTTAAACTGAATCCGCATAAACGGCGTCGCCTCTTCTATAATTCTATGCGATAAAAATGACCCATTTTCCTAGTTTTTATTGGATACGTGCTAACTTTAGATTAAAGCGTTAAAATTGTAATCGATTACTAAGCACCGAAGCAACCGTATTAGGGATCAAGCAAATCGATAAATCAATATTAGTCGAGCGTGGTAATTACTTGATTGAACGAACGATAAGTGAACGAAGCTCTCCGTTTCAGCTCGGAGCCAAATTCTTCCGTATGTCCGGATGTCCTCTACATGTCGCATTTCTCCATAGATACTCTCGACGACGACCTCTGTAGCCTACTTGGTAGTGACCCTGCCTACGAAGCCGGAGGTCCCGGGTTCGAATCCCGGTAAGGGCATTCATTTGTGTGATGAGCATGAATATTTGTTCTTGAGTCATGGATGTTTTCTATGTATTTAAGTATTTATTTATCTATATAAGTATGTATATCGTCGTCTAGTACCCATAATACAAGCTTTGCTTAGTTTGGGACTAGGTCGATTTGTGTAAGAATGTCCCCAAATGTTTATTTATTCTAGTAAAATTTTGTGAGCAGGTTAGGTTCAGTTTATCGGTCAAAGTAGCATGCGTAAGCGAACCTTTGACCCTCCTTGTAAGCAAAATAGCTGGACAATCGTTGGGGGTTTAGTGGGTAGTCTGTCTTGGCCTTCTGACCGGGCGGACGGTGCATCAACGCATCCCCCCAACGGACAAAAAGGTTCAACTAATCGAAATTTTCAGTATAAAAAAGACGGGCTCGAGATCTCTACAGCTCAAAGAGCTGCTAGTTTAACTGTCATAACCATAACTCATAAATACATCGCCCGCGCGATTGTTTCTGTCGCGGACGCCCTGATCCTTTTTTAGATGTAAGTACAGTCAACATCATATAGTTAGTAATGTAGCCAAATATACCCTAACATACCCTTACTCCTATAGTAATAAAGACGTGTTGCGATGGTTAATGGAAAAATGTTTTTACAGCGTCAAGGACTATTTAAATTATAAGAATGTTTGACATACGAAATTATTACAATATTGAATTAATACCTAATTGACATGTTATTTTAGCTTATTTAAATATAATATTTGTATGCTCGCTTGCATGCTGAATACGAGGACTTTTACACCATAACTGTATTCTTGCAAATAAATTATTTTGAATTTTTGTTTTTTTATATATTTGGCTACATTGACTGCTACAAATTATATGATGCTGACTGTATTTAACTGTCTATTAGTGTGTATTTACAATATTTCCGCTACCCCAGAGTCTCAGCCATAGTAAAATAATACAAGAAATTCTTATTATAATCTAACACGTAACAATCATAATGATATCCAATATGCAGTATCTATTATAATTCACGGTTTCGCCGCACGTTTATGATATCATGAGGACTAATGATAATGCCCATCGACGCCATCGTTATATTGTTTTAGATTTAGTCCTAGATTCTAGTTCAAGGTTTGCTAGTTGCACTAATCATGAATGATATAGACGTAATTATGCCCTTGTTTTGTAGGTAGCCGTGACCGATGCTATTATAAAGCTATGTCTTCATACAATCATCGATGATTTTATTGCTTAATTGAACGAGCGAGCGAAGCGTTCTCCGTTTATGGGGCCGAAATTCTTTCGTATGGCCGGATGTTCAGATGTTCCCCTCTACAGACCTCTAATATTTTTTTACGATGCCACTCGAACCACAGTTTGGAGAGGAACAAATGTTTGTATAGGGAGCATAAATAAATACCCAATAAATTTAGTCAAGGATTGACCTCGCTTCTTACTAATTGACATAAAAGCATGACGTCACGATCTGCTATTTGTACTCGGACTTGGAAAATCGAGTACATTGCTAGCTGCACGAGGCTCCGCGACCCCCCAGAGGGTCGCAACCCACGGGTTGAAAAACACTGCTTCAATCAATGTCACTGCCCGGTGTGTACATAGCTTAAAGACAATGATATAAAAATCGATATAACCCATTAGGGCTATTTCAATAAACGGGTTAGTGCAGAGTAAACTGCATAAATGAGCTCAAGAGCCCAGCCCAAGGCGAGTCCACTTGAAAACCCTGACCTACGAAAATCTGCATCTAGCTTTACTCGTTTGCTTTATCTAGGTCTAGGTATGTTTGTCCATATCCATAGTTTCTAATGGTTATTTGTCTGAGGACAACACATTTGGGAATGTACATTTTGTATTCGGTATCCTAACTTTTCCAAAGGGACCGACCACATATTACGTCACGCTAAAAATTCTGATTTTTTGGACAATAGGGGTGTAGGGTCAATTATCACTTCAAAAGAAAGAAGAAAATCACACTCAAATATCTCAAAAAATTACGAAGCTACAACCGTTTTAATGTTGCTTGTTAGGGAGAGTAGACGCTCGTTTTGCGGAAAAGGGAGTATACCCCTTCTCAAAACTTTGGATACTTATAACTTTGTAATTATTTATTGTCTTGTTACTTTTTTCTTCATTTGACTACCTTTTTATTCCTTTTTCGAGAAAACACAATATTATTGATTATTTTGTTTAGTGTCTACACCCCTATTGACACGCTTTTTCCGATCTTTAACACGTACTGTCACGTTTGGCATGACCCCCACCCCTGTTGCTTTTACGTAATACGTGGATGGGCCCTAATTCGACCGTTTGCATTGAGAAACAGATGGAAGAAAATTTTGTACAGTCATGTTATTTGTACACGAAGGTTCCAAAGCAATAGGTAGACCAGTTTCTTGGCCGACTATACACTTGGTTAGCCAAATAGGAGGAACGTGGTAATAAACTCATAAATACCTACCTAACACAATTCCATTCGAAGAGCTGTTAGGTTAGGATGTGTCAGATATTTTTGCATTCTTTGTCGTGTCAGATAGTAATAGTAAGAACTGTGTGCACGTCAGTGCCGACCAGGTAAAGAAAATGGTGCATTCCTGCGATGACATGAGACCACATATAGTCACATAAGTCACGCGAGGTCATCCTGCATAGGTGCATAATTTCTTAGTCATTATACGTATAATCAAATCTTAGATAATAGTATAACAGTCACTATAATGCGACGTTGGAGACTGAATAGAATCTTTTGTTGTGTCAGTATGGAAATAAATAAGTATTATCGCTTCCGTTCACTTTAAGAAATATAATTCCCCTGGTAAAATAGTTTAATCTAAGGAGCTCTACTACCTAATACGCTCGACAAAACAAAAGCTAGTACGCAATTAGAAGGAGCGTCTTTTTTTATATAACAACGGTGGCAAACAAGCATACTGGCAGGCACGGTGGCAGGTAAGCTGATACATAGCCTATGGACGCTTCCAATTCCAAAAGTATTACAAGCGCGTTGCCGACCCTTTATTGATTTGTGGATTCCTTATGTTGATAGCGACGTACGGAAATATCGTTGGTAAAGATGAATGCTGATCCCTCAACACTTCATTAGGGGGCATCGTCCAAAAAAAAATGTACTTTTATTATTTACATTATTTTCCTTTGCAGCCGCAACTGATATCAGCAGCCGGTTACCCGAATGAGAAGCATCGAGCCCGCACGGCCGACGGCTACATCCTGCAGATGCACAGAATCCCAACAGGAAGGCGTTCCGCAAGACGATCAGACTTCTCCAAGGGCAAGAGGGCTGTGCTGGTAGTGCACGGGCTGTTGGGATGTAGCGGGGACTTCATCATCATGGGCCCTGAGAGGAGTCTCGGTGAGTTGACAAGTCAGATCAGTGGACAAATGGTAACATCCTGAATATGGACAGGAGTCTTACCGACAGTCGTCGGCGCGGAGGTACGACTTTGCAAAGGGAGGGAGAAGAATTTGTTAGTAGAGCCTGTCGGGATGCAGCGGGGGCTTCGTCGTTACCTAGTAGACACTTGGGCTGTTATCCGGAACGCATGAATCACACGCCCGCGACGGCCACATTCTGCAGATTTTTTGGATACCGATTGACAGACGGGCGGCGCGGAGGTCCGACTTCCCTTAAGGCGAGAGGGCAGTACTCCTAGTAAGAATCGTCTTGCAATTCGACTCAACGTCAATTGGCACGGTGCCGTGGTGGGATTCTCTTACGCTAAAGCCCCACATCGTGCAGAATGCATTGTGTATAGTCTCAAATAGGCACAATAACGCATTATAACATTTTTTAATTTTTATTTTCAGGATATCTTTTAGCTGACGCCGGCTACGACGTGTGGCTGGGGAACCTCAGAGGCAATATTTATACTTCACATGAGAACATGACGAGGTATAATCCAGCCTTCTGGGAATACAGGTATATACCGTTATTGCTACGTGACTACTGTTCATAATAAACACTGTGTATATCATCAATATCATCATCATATCAGCCGAAAGACCCAGGCCTCCCCCAAAGAGTGCCAATGTGACCGGTCCTGCGCCACCCGCATCCATCCATGTATATTGCTATAATCAGAGTAAGCCAAAAGCACACACACAGTTTACCGCTTTTTAATATTTGTATAGATATCTCGTATAGAAAACACAAGTAACAATATTCCCTTCCTTTATAACAAATCCTTGGATTTGCTAAGATTATACGAGTAAACGTATCTTTTTTCAGCTTCCACGAGCACGGCAAATACGACATACCGGCCATGATCGACAAGATCCTCAACGTAACCGGCCTCCCCAAGATCATGTACGTGGGCTACTCCATGGGCACCACCAGTTTCTTCACCATGCTGCCTCAGCGCCCGGAGTACAACGAGAAAATCATAGCCATGGTCGCACTGGCGCCCGCCGTGTATTTGGACAACGTCAGACCTTTCACTGACTTGTTCATCAAGACCATTAATGTTCCTGTAAGTATCTGGGAATGGTCCGAATTCACTAGATACTAAGGTTGACAGGGTCCTGAACGGCACCGGTTTTTTCAAGAGCGCCCGATGTGTTTTTCAACAAAGTTAAACCTATCATTAAGGCTGTGCATTGGAAATTATCGCGAAAAAACGATACATTATTTTACGACACAATCAAGTTAATACTATAGTATTTTATCTCATCTAAAATCTCACTTTATGAAATTTTAATGAAACTTCTCTAAGTTAGGTATTTATCGAAATTTGACCAAAAAAGCCATTCCAGTAGTGTTACATCTCTTTTCCTCGTGCGCGGAAAGCATCAGCGTGTCTCTGTCTAAGAGGCGTGTTCGACTCAAATCAAGGCATCGCGTTAAAGGAAAGTCTCTAATGTAGCAAGATTATATACCAATGTTCCTCGTGAGAAAAATCATTATCACTAAATTCATCATGCGATCGAGTAACGCCCTTAGATTTAAAATTAGAATTCAAAAAACCAGGACTCTGAACCCTACGCCTACGCCTGTAGGCACCGCACAAATTCCAGCCTTCATTTATTGCTGTGATGTTCAGCGCAGGCGCTGCAAAGATTTTATAGTCACTGTTAAGTAGTTAAATTGCTATTGGTACAGCTACGTGATAGATATAAGGTGGTCGTCACACTGCGACGCATCAACGGACGGTGGTGCGTCGGTGCATACAGATTTCGCCGGACGGAGGTGCGTTGCAGTGTGTCGTACCACGCGGAATTTATATACAAACTAAGGTACTTTCATACAATGAGAAACGCACCTCCGTCCGTTGATCGCGTCGCAGAGTGACATCCACCTTAACCGCTTTACCAAAACACAATTTTTCTTTCCCAGGCCACCATGCGGCAACGCGGGATGATATCGGTGAACCTCCAGCAAAACTTCATGAACACGATCATCGGGACTTTGTGCAACTCGCGGGACCCTCGGCAGGATCTCTGTCTACAGATAGTCTACACCATCGTGGGCGACGACTATGAGCAGAATGACCCGGTGAGTATCGGCCAACCTCCAGCTTCATCAACTTGTCATACGAAACCTGCGCAACTCGCGGCAGGATCTGAGTCCACAGATAAAAAAAAATATTTTAGGGACAATCTTACACAAATCGACTTAGTCCCAAACTAAGCAAAGCTTGTACCATGGCTACTAGACGACGATATACATGCTTATATAGATAAATATATAGAAAACATCCATGACTCAGAAACAAGTATTCGTGCTGATCACACAAATAAAGGCCCTTACCGGGATTCGAACCCGTGACCTCCAGCTTCGTAGGCAGGGTCACTACCAACTTGGCTACAGAGGTCGTCAAAGAGATCGTCTACACTACACCATCATGTCATGAGCGATGACTTTGCACCCGGTCGAGCTAACTTTGCACTTGGCGCTCGTTTAAATGTACGAGGGCCGATGCAAAGTTAACTGTACAGGGATATATGAAGAGAACGAATCTTCATCAACATCATCATAATATCAGCCGAAAGACGTCCACTGCTGGACATAGGCCTTCCCCAAAGAGTGCCACAATGACCGGTCTTGCGCCACCCGCATCCAGCGGACTCCCGCGACCTTTACCAGGTCATCAGCCCACCCTGTGGAGCGTCTACCCACGCTGCGCCTTCCGATACGTGATCGGAGAAATCGAACCTTAGTAGACGTAAAATCTCGTGCCTATTTCGGGGAAATTATAACCGACTTTAATGTCAGATTCACTGTCAAGATTAGCAGTTACTCCACCGATGATAGCGGTTTTAATACTTTAATTTGTTTTCTCAGATTATGTCAAGCGTTATAATGGTGAGAATGCAACCGGCATCGTGGCGGCAGTTGGAACACTTTGCGAAAATCGCCATGTCAAGTAAGTTTCCAATCGCCATTTAGACGAGTATCAGCATCATTGTCAACCTATTGAACAAGCTTATTAACTCAGATTTCTTTAGTACACGGCTAACTCCTATCAGTCATATAATTAGTTGGGTGTATTTATTTACCTTAGTTTTAGACCTCAAAATGCGTTAACGTTGTATAAAGTATTATTTAATATTCATATTCATTTATCCATTGTATAGTCATGTAGGTACAATAAAGTTGGTGTTTGGTTACATTTCAAGAAAGTCTGTACATGACGCCCTGTCAGGGCACAGAATTGCACTTAGGTATATACTATTTTCTCATTAAGTGAACCCCTCGCTCGCGCTTAGCTTCCTAAAGCAACTCCGCAGTCTTTATAGTGTACTGTACTGTATTTATTTACAGGCGTGTTCACGTCATGGGAGAATGGTTTGTATGGGGACGTAAAGCCGTATGAGCTGACCAACGTTCGGGTGCCCGTGACGCTTCTCTACGGCATGAATGACCAGCTAACTGAGAAAACCGTGAGTATATCCAATAAATTACCATATTAAGCTGGGTCTACATTAGGCGAGCCGAGCACGAGCGGAGCCGTTCGGTTCGCGGCGGCAAGTGGCGTTCGAGGCTTGTAAGTAGGTCCACACTAGACGAATTGTGGCTCCGCTCATGCTCGGCTCGTGCTCAGCTCGCCTAGCGTAGCGCAGCTTGATAAATGTACAAGTTTGTATGTTTGGTACTAATAAAACATAGGATACTTTAAGTCAAAATCCTCTTCAAGGGAGCGACCACACCGGTGCTTAACGCTGCGTATACGCGTTGACGTGTCCTATGCCTCACGTATTCTTCATACATTTTGCTGCGTTTTACGGTGCGTTAGCGTATTTTGAGCAGCGGTGTGGTCGCACCTTAAGACGAAACCTCATTAACACGATCATTTTTGTGTGTTCTACTGATAGGTAAATATAAAAGAAACTGATAATTTAATTTTAGGATCAAGGAATAAGAAAGACTCCCAGTGATCTCGCTTTATATTTGCAGTTAGGGAACATTCCCAACCATACTGTGACGTCTGTGACCCATAAAAAAAACCCCTCGGCCCCTCGATGACCACCCGTAGTATATTCCAAGACCCCCCTCCCCCCCCTTTAGTTTTCACGTAGTAATTCGTAAAAATGGTTTTAAACTATTTTTTGCAAAGTAAAAAAATAATAAATTTGCTCATATTTGTCTTTATTAACGAAAACCTGACCTGTGAAGATTTAGCATAGTTATGCTGGAAGTGAAAGCAATGTATTTCTTTCTTTTTTCGCAGCAAATCATGCGACTAGCCGAACAGCTGAACAGCACGGGCATGCTAGAAGACGTCCGGCCCGGGTGCAACTGGCCGAAGTTCAACCACCTCGACTTTGTCTTCGCCAAGGATGTGGGCAAACTTCTGAACAAACCTTTGGTCAAACATATCAATAAACTATACGCGACTTACAGTGAATCATGAACATTTGGTTTTTATTTCTATTCTATTATCCTGCAACACTATGGTTAGAATTTGAGAGATTGAACACTGAGAGTTGTGCGAGCGCAAATTGAATCACCTAGATTCAATTACGCGGCAACACTTATATTTATTTAATCGTATGGCAAAACATAATTAGAGAGCAATCTTTGAGGTTGTTAAAACAGGTAGCTATGTCAGGTGTCAGAACATGCAGATCTTTAGCAGGTTCAAGGTAGGAGTGAAGAGGACAGTGCCGGAAGATGTGCTCAGTGGTTTGATCTTCCTCTACGCACTCGCAGAGTGGAGAATCCTTCCACCCCCACTTATGCTTGAAGGCATTGCAGCGTCCACACCCAGTTCGCAACCTGTTCAGGCGGTACCAAAGTTTGTGAGGGAGATCAAACCCTTTTGGTTTTATTGTTTGGTCAGTGAGGTGGACATCTTTCCCTTGGGGAACAATTGTTACTCGCATCCGCAGGATTTGCCTACCTCAGCCCTGCATGTGTCCCCTGGTTGGTGCTAAAGGAGTACCGCCTTCCAAAGGCGGCAACACTAAACGTCATATACTGCCGTCATAAGCAAAAAGGATGCATCTGACTAAGAGTCTCATAGTCAGGTGCATCCTTTTTGGTTAGGACGGCAGTATAGCTTATTGAGGTTCAATCAACTATTTTTTGCTGTTAGTTGGCATGGTTAGGGCTCTTGGGTCACTCTTGAAAATGGTGATTTTCTGGGGTTTAAATCAATTCATTCATTGTGGGGCATCTCCTTAACAAGATAGCATGAGTCCAATTTATGATATTTTTTCTAAGAAACACTGTCTCTGTCGTCTCCTGGCTTACTGGGACGGAATAACAACAAGAAAAAGTTCATTGACCCATGAATGTTGGTGGTGCCTACATGTTGAGTAATATTTTCATTTCAATCTAACTTTCCATACTATATTAACCTAACCCCAGTTCAACCACCTAAGTTTTCACTACCAAGCAATATTGCTATGGAGATTTTCTTCACTTTATTTGCCATAGACTTTCTTATAGTAAAAGAAGGAATGTGTCAAAGCACTGGTTGACAACCTTTTGGCAGGTCATGTCAATGCAAATTATGTTATTCAGTGTTTAAGAGCATATGGCCCGCGGGTTGCTGTCCGCTGAGTCCGAGGAACAACATTCAGAAACACTTTGTCTTAATGAATGGTGTAAAGAAGATTGTATTGGTATTACTGTAATAGACCTAAACTGACATAATACATTAGACATCATCTATTTATTGTATTCATATTTTGATACAACAAATACTTCTGGAAAATCTTATACTAAAAATTGCTGAGTTGCATCCGAGTAATCCATTGAAAAACCAACACTACTTTCTAAGCTAGAAGATTTATAAAATATTGGTCACCTTAAATGATTTCCACCATACACAAATCAATCTAGTCCCAAACATAGTAAGATTGTATTGTACTATGGGTACTAGACTTAAAAGGTAAACACATGAATTAATTAATGAAGGATCAACCCTGTGAATAGTTTCATAGCAAGGAAATGGATATCTGTTACATAAATTTATTTAAGAGGGGGTATTTTTCTATTTATCAGAGCCAGAATTAAGGGCATGTCACAAATCTGAGAACAAGAATTTGCTCATGCCTATATGGGAGCAGTTTTCTCATCTACATAGATTCAGTTTGGCAGCAGAATTCATAATAAATTTGTAATTTTTCTTCGTCTTTTAGTCCCTTCTAATAGATTAAAGCAGGTTGTATCTTGAGTGTAATTCACCAAAGAAGAAACATTACAAAATAACCACTTACCTTGGCAACAGCAGTCTTCGCCACCAAGGCTCCAGCTCCAGTCTTGCTTGGAGGCGCATTCTGTACAACCGGCACTGCCTTGACTTCCGTTCCCTGATTTTGACTACGATTCAGCTCTGAGAAGAAGAAATTACCCATTCGTTCTTGTTCACATACAATGACCTCCATTTTTGATATTTAGAGAAGTGTCCCGATTAAAATGCGATTGGGTGGAGATTTAGAACACTTAATGAACGTAATATTTTCCAAATAACAACAATAATTTGACAACGTAATTAATAACAAGGCCACAACAACAGAAGTAACTTAAAAAAGGATTATTATGTCTTCTTACCCTTATTCGGCATAGTTTACTACTGTGAGCCTTGTTGGACACGAAATAGAAAGTATATTACATCTTTAATCTTAAGCACTAGCAAAGGATTATGTAAAAGTTATCAAAATAAAAATAAATAAAGGAATTGATTGTAGATGCTAAACAAAACTCAAAACCCCGCCAGAAACGTCAAACATGACAGTTTTCATGTACTTATTTAGGGTTTTCACAGTTTTATTAGAGTTGCCCTATGAAGGCACTATGTTGTGTTTGCAATATCGCATCAATAAACCTAATAGTAAAGTATAAAAATAAGATCTAGTCATAAAATTATCTCTCTCTATATATTCACTATCCCTGAAAAACAAAAGGAAATCATAGTTATATTAATAGCCGAATGACTTGAAATCAACCAAAAATCAACGTTAGACAAATTTTACCTAAAAATAAAATTTATATTAAGTTACTTACCTTATTCCAAGCCTAACAAATTGAGATGACATCATCTGTTTCTTATGGCAACACCTAGTTCCTAGTGACGTTTTACCATATTTCCAGTCATACCGCCACAATTTCCCGCCTTTTTTCCAGCAAGCTAGGCTCGGCTGCGCGCCGAGCAGCCTCATTGGATGCTCAATTTGATCTACCGTCCAATATCATATAAGTGGACGGTAGATATCGCCACTGTAGATAGACAGGGTGGCGATGCAACCGCTGTGCTGTAGTAAACAGACGGCGGTCCTATGGTATGTAAACAAACACCAATGGTGTCATGTTTACGCATAGAGTAAGTATGGCTGATTATACTGGTATTTCTGAAATATAAGCTTAACCTAAAGCTGAAAAATAAGCTTAAATACTAAACTGTATATGTGAATGCAATTAAACGTGAAATTAAAAAAAAAAAAATTTTGCAAATACCAGCAGGCAGCAATGAAACTAGGCTTGGAATAAGGTAAGTAACTTAATATAAATTTTATTTTTAGGTAAAATTTGTCTATTAAGTATTTGTACCTTATTCCAAGCCTAACAAATTGAGAAGTGTTTGTTATCGGCTGCTGGATGAGTAGGGAAATTGTGTATAGATGAGAACGCCAATGTGAATGAAACATTATAAGCCCTACCAGAGATCCGCGAGGATCAGCCAAATCGCGAAATTGCGATAGATTTACTAAACTGTACAGTTACTATACATATCATTAAACAGCGCCTGTACGACAAAGCTCGCACAACTCTGGTCTGGTTTTATATTTTTATATGATATAAGAAAATATGTATTACCAAAATAAAATTACAGAATTTACTTAATAAGAATAATCACAATCATATTGCCTTAAAGCATTTATCTAAAGGGTTTGATTCAGTAATTAGAGGAGCGACAGCCTTTCTATAAAATCTATGAAAAGTAGAGGCACTCTGCCAGTTACCTCTTTCTAAAATATCGTTTATATTATGACTGTTAAGCCAGCCTGACGAGGCCACTGCGGATCTTACACTCCCTGCACTACCCTGTATGTTTGCATCTTTCAAAGCCGACTTCACCCAACCACCTATGATGGTTCGTGAGGCAGGCTTAACAACACCACAAGTTGAAATAAACAAATTATTCAAATTCCCTCTTCGGTTCCGAGACAAAGTAATCAACATTTTAATCCAATAAACGGGGTCAATATTTTGGTTAGACTGACATTTCAATAATTTCCAGCCAGATTGCCTGTATAACGCATTATCAGTCTTGGAACCGAATTCGGGCCAAAAAATTATAAAATCAGATTCAATCTTACAGTATGATTCATCAATATTTAATAGCGTTAAATCATGCACTCTACGTCCAGAAGCAAGTAATAACAGAATCGCACATCTCTTAGAGGCCTCGAATAAACTAGATTGACACGGTTCATTATTCTCTAAATAAGTACACAAATCTTTAACATCCCATACATAGCCCTTATGGGGCTTTGGCCTACTAAGAGCAATAGCCTTCAAAGCCTGGCGGACAACTACATGAGAGCTAAGCGGCGGGCCAGATTGCACCGGACAAAAAGTGGAAACCACAGATTTATGTAAACATATTGTGCTGTGTGACAAATTTTCAACAAGAAATAAATCTGTTAAAAATCTTGCCAAATCTTGAGGTATTGGGTTGTTTTTGGAGATATTATTAGCATCACACCACCGGCACCATCTTAACCAGGCTGGTTTGTAAGACGCCAGCGAGGATTTTCGCCAACCGCTAGCTAGTAAGCTTTTCTGCTTATCATCCCATGAATCTAGCAAGGTGGCCCACCCCGTATCAGCCAGACTTCCAAAGCTATTCGCTTGACGTCGGTTGGAGGTCTTTGAGTTTGAATGTCTACTAACCGGGTCTGCAGGTTGCGAATCCCTATGGGAGGAGCTAGAGATCGGTTCTTCAGGTCGCTGCGCCAAAACACCTTCTCCCAATTCGGCACTACCAATAAGTACATACCTTCTGCTTCGTTCAGGTGGGCTAGAACTCGCGGGATCAGACACGGCGGAGGAAATATCCATGCTAACCGGTACTTCCATTTCTGGCTGAACGCATCTACGAACATAGAGTCTGGATCCGTCGAATCTAGCGTCACATACGCTGGAACCACGTGGGCTCTCTTGGATGCGAAGAGATCGACCTCTGGAGTACCCCATACCTGAAATATTGGTTCTGTCGCTGGAGAGAGGAGATGCCATTCTGACTGGCCGCGAAACCTCGAAAGGCAATCGGCCTCGGTGTTGTATCTTCCCGGGATGAACTGTATAGTCAAATAAATATGATGGTTGTCCAACATATTTAGTACCTGATATGTTATGTCCATCATCTGTCGAGACCTCGTGCCGCCCTCGTTGCGAAGGTATGATACAACCGTTTGATTGTCTGACATGATCATTAGTGATGAGTGTGCCAGCATTCGACTTTGTGAGGTTATTACCTTCTGTACTGCAATCATTTCCAAGAGATTGGAGTGTTGACCGGACTCCCACTCGGACCATTGACCCGCCAACCTCTTGCTGTTGAACAGAGCGCCCCAACCCTGTCCTGACGCATCTGTCGTCAGAAAAAATTGAGGCGCGGGAGGGTGAATGGGGGAAGTGGTATTTGCGTAACTGATCCACCATTCCAACTCGGGAACCAGAAACATTGGAAACTTTACCTTTACCTTGGGATTCAACCCGAGCAGCTGGTTGCAAAAAGTTAACAGCATCCTGCTGTTCAGACGACCTCTCGGGACTACGAAGCTGGCAAAATTGCATAGGCCGAGTAAGGATTGTAGTTGTTTCAATGAGACGCACCTGTTCACCAGTATTTCGTGACATTTTTGCTCTAAATTCTGGATCTTTTCGTTCGGAAGAGATTTCAGGTTGTTCCAGGGATCCCACTGAACTCCCAAGAACTCCATCGACCGCTGGGGGGCTAGAGTCGATTTTTTGTAATTTATCGCCCAGCCTAGATCCTTCAGAATGCGTATAGTAAGAGCTACCTGGTTCTGGAGCAAAACTCGACTCTGGCATGCAAGGAGAAAATCGTCTAAATAGACAATTACCCTTATTCCTCGTGATCGGAGTATCTGCGCTATCCAATTGGTAACCGAAGCAAACGTCCTGGGCGAAGTTGAAAGTCCAAACGGGAGGCAAGTCACCTGCCACAACTGACCTTGGAATATTACCCTCAGGAATCTTCGATGCGCAGCACTGACTGGGATATGGAAGTATGCGTTGTGAAGATCCAGCTTTGCCAGCCAATCCCGTGGTTGCAGGAAGTCGGGCACCTTGTACATGTTTATGAGATGAAACCTTCCTACATATACATACTTGTTGAGGTGCCTCAAGTTGAAGACCGGACGCGTGGCCCCACCTTTTTTCGGGACCAGAAAAACGTTTGACACGAAACTTGGGGTCAATGGGGCCGGCTCTAGCACACCCTGCTCCTTCAAAGCAGTCATTTGATCGTGTATCCCTGGAATTTCCTTGGTGAATAATTTTGATGAAATTCGAGAGGGGTGCACTAGAGGCGGTCTTTTGATGAAAGGTATGCGGTACCCAGATATAACCTTCATTACGTAGTCCGGAGCTCCCAATGCTTTCCACTGGTCCATAAATTGTATCAGCTGACCCGCATGGAAACTGACATAGTCAGTCGTATCGCCTCCTAGATCGTTTACCTTGCCTGTTCTTGAAGTACTTATCGCCTTGTGTAGCGGGACGAAATGACCCGGCCTTGCGTTTTCTTTCCTGAGCGGCGGGGACACCTGAACTAGCAGATGGTCCAGGGCGCATGCGGAAACTGGAATATTCCGCCGGCTTTTTATTTAGTTCAGCATGATTTACTCTTTGCGCAAGAGTTCGCTTGGTTGCAGCTCCTTGCGCAGGAGTGCGTTGGCTATAAAAAACCTTGTCCATTCCGCCATTCCGGATTATGCAGTCCGAAAAACGTTTGTCATCGAAGAGATGCTCCTGTGTAGGTGGAATCTTTCGGAGCGCCTCTTTCATGTAACGGTCCCTAACATAATGCAGGACACCGTCCCTGCGTTGCTGTATAATGTCTGCACGACGGCCACAGACCATCTGTAAGAGGTCTAAGTGAATGCGAGAATACTCGCCCTCAGAAAAAATTTCATTAATCTTATCTGTAACTAACTCAACCGTACACTCACCTTGAGCACCTAACCACGACACGAAAGTATCAAAGCCATGTTTCAACTTCTCGTTTTGCACAATAAGCGCATGGGAAACAGCGGCCAACGTTCTTTCAGTAACGGCTAAGGCCCGGTTACGATCAAACGTTTTTACCATGTCATTGCTTTCTAATTCAGTAAAACCGGGCGACGATACATACGTATTCTGAGCATCTATAAAGCGCACCTGTGACCAGTTACTTGAACCGAAATGTTGTAATTTATCTAAAACTTCAGCATGCTCCTTGGAGGTATTCGCGCCCGTCGTTTTGAGGGTAGTTTCTAATTTAAAACTAATGCCCTTTGTAGGCCCCGGGCGTTCTGCAGGAGAAAGCGTTGGTTGGGCCTCCAGATCGTCAGGTGAACAAATTGACAACACATCCGAATCACTCGAATACTCTCTCGAACGTGAGCAAAAAGTATCTCTTAAAGACCTTACCTCCTTAGCCAGGCTACTCACGACTTTTTCTAATCTGTCCAAACGATCGTTGTCAGGCGATGATGGGCGCGCCAAATCGTTGGTATCCGCAACAGCCCTCTTCCACGAAGAACTCGCAGCAGGTGCCCCTTGACACCGTTGGTTCACCGCCTCCAAATTCTCCATTTGTCACTATCGTGGAACTAATTACTTGAACAAATTTAACGAAATTTTCAAGTTAACAAAAAGGTGTTGCCTCTGCAAGAAACAGAACGCCAATGAGGCTGCTCGGCGCGCAGCCGAGCCTAGCTTGCTGGAAAAAAGGCGGGAAATTGTGGCGGTATGACTGGAAATATGGTAAAACGTCACTAGGAACTAGGTGTTGCCATAAGAAACAGATGATGTCATCTCAATTTGTTAGGCTTGGAATAAGGTACAAATACTTAATAGCATATTTTGTACCAATGGTAACACTTCAAGTGACAGGCAAACTGTCATAATGACATGACAGCCTAGCCACTTGCCAAAATGACGATAGCCATCGGCGGCATACGTTTAATTTTCCAATAAAATTGCAAATCTATTGCAGTTTTGTTGTTATTACTAACATAACTTGTAAGAATAAATGTTAATTAGTGTATAGTGCGTTGATTTTACTAACACAACATTCACAATGGATCTCCACAGGCCAGTGGATGCGAACAAGGTGAAGGCAACCTGAAAATTTGATAAGGTTTCTTTAATTTACAGTATTTGTGAATGCTAATAAGCTTTCTAATTACAGACTTACGAGGAACTAACATCAGATGAAAAACTTCGGTAAGAATAAAAACTTGTGTTACTTTAAGGCAATTATAAACTGGTTAGGTGTAGAATAATCATTGATTTTTATTTGTATGCATAATCCTAGTGTAAATATGTGCCAATTAATGTGTAATAAAGGAGTAAACATCTTGTTGTATAGAATATGTTCAAATGGTAGTGAAGTAAATGAGGCATCATACTTTTTGTGCACTTAGAATAGTGGTAAATTAAAAAAAAGTACACTGGGGAATACCCAGGGGTATTGTTCCCTGTATTTGGGCATTTTCAATAAAACATGTACCCAATTAGCGTGAGTTGTTAAATATAAATTTACTGTGTCAGTTTTGTGACGATAATTAAGCATACAAATGATGTGAAAATGAACTTTTATCACATTTAATTAACATGTATATGCATATTATTTATAAATTAAACAGAAAAAGTGAATATTTTTTTTACAAACTGAATGCTTAATTGTTGTTACACTGAGTTAATTTTTATTTAACAACTCGCGCTAATTGGGTACACAAATTATTGAAAATGCCCATTTATAACAAACTTCAGTGTAAAAGTATAAAAGTTCATAAAGTACAATTTTACATAGCAAATGACATAAACTGGAAGTACTGTGTATTCCCTTATCTGCTGAACATCTCTGTGACTAAAATGCAAACAGTTATGTGTAAGTATAGAGTTACCAGTCACCGCTCGCCCTGGCCTGCCCAGCAGCTGCAGAAATAGAGGGCTAAATGAAACGGGAAGGGCTGTGTTCCGTCTAATTACATGAAAAATGGGGTTACCAAAATAGGTAGTCCTTTCCACTGTCATGGATTACTCCTTTAGTCCCTGCGTGTTTCTTGTTGCTTGGGAAGAATGATTATACAATTAGAATAGTGTCATTAACCCCGCATTTATTTTAATAGTGTGGTACATCCAATATCGTCTCTAATCGTCCAAAATCGTATATCCTCTCTAATATCACTCCTTGCAGGTCACTGGCATCAGTGTATCCTTGGTTTTTTCTATATAAACCAGTAATTCGTACATTCCAAATTCCGGCAACACCTAGTTTTCAATAGTGAGACTCTACCATCATACTTATCATATAAAACTGAAAGTAAAACGCTAATTTGTTTCATTAATTGGATTAGCTTTACTGACCTAATTCTAAATGGTAAAAAGAGTAGACATCTGAACAATGAAGTAGGCTAGGCTTAGTACCAATAATAATCCATTTATGAAGTTGTGCAAGGAAATGACTGGATAAAATTTGTGTTCAGCTACTAGCCTGGTAACGAAAAAAACATGTTGAACATATTATATTATAATTCAGCAGGTTTTTAACATATAAAAATATGTTGACAGAATTGATCATAAAATTCCATATAATTATTGAACCTGCTCATTTAATTTCAGGAGAAAAGGGGTGTACATTAAATAAGATAATCAATAAGTGTTTTCTCTCCAACAAGTAATATTAAAATGGTTGTAGCTTCGTAATTCTTTGTTATATCTGAATGAGATTTTCGTCACTAGGCATCTTTTTTTGCCTTCTTTCTTTTGGAGTAATAATTATTTTCGAGTCTACACCCCTTATTGGATGACAAATGCGACCTGTAGAGAAGAACAAACGAATAATAACAATAATAAGAACAACAATATAATAATAATAATAATAATATAGCCTTTTATTCAGATCTCTTTACAATAATTTAGACTTATAAAAATGAACACTGAACTTATAAACTATTTATACTAATATCTGTTGTTTCGTTATCTTTCCTAGATCTGTTTGCCAGTCGGCAAAGGCCTCCTCCAACCTTTTCCATTCTTTCCTTTCTTGTGCTACTCTGTTCCACATGACTCCTGCCACTTGTCTGATGTCGTCATCCCACCTTTTATGCGGTCTGCCTCTCTTCCTTTTGCCTTCTCTGGGGTACCACCTTGTCACTCTTTTGCTCCATTTGTCGTGTCCTCTTATTACGTGGCCAGCCCATCTCCATTTAAGTCTTTTGATTTTTATTGTTACATCAGTTGTTTTTGTTTTGCTTCTAATGACCAGGTTTTTTAATCTGTCTGACTTTTTGACATTTAGCATGCTCCTTTCCATTGCATATTGGCAAGTTGCTAGTTTGTTCAAAATCTCTTGGTTTAAAGCCCATGATTGACAGCCATACGTAAGAACGGGTAATATGCAGGTGTTGAACAATTTACTTTTTATGTTTATATGAAGCTTTTTGTCTTTCATAGCTTCTCTCAAGCTCCAGTATCTCTTTCAGCTATTTGCAATTCTTCTCGCCACTTCTTTTCGCATAGGTTCTTTTTGAGTAATAAGTTGTCCCAGATAGATGTACTCGTCCGTGTAGTCAATGATTGTGTTCCCTACTTCTATGGTGTGTTGGTTTCCATTTGTCATCACTCTAGTTTTCTCCGGATTCAGTGTCAGCCCAACTCTCTCACTTTCTGTTGCAAGGTCTTTTATCATTGTGTTTAAGTCTTCCGGTGTTTTTGCAAGTAGCACTATATCGTCTGCAAATCTCAGATGGGACAGAAACACGCCGTCTACTTTAATTCCTAGATGTTCCCAATCAAGTCTTCTGAATATTGATTCCAAAACTGCGGAAAATAGTTTCGGGGATAGAGGATCCCCTTGTCTAACGCCTTTTTCCACTTTAAAATCAGCGCTTTTCTTTTCGAGTTGAATTCTTGCTGTGCTGTGCCTGTATACGTTTCTTAATAGTCTGATGTATTTCTGTTCAATACCTTGTTCTAGTAGTGCCTCCCATATTCTTTCATGTAGTAGAGAATCAAATGCTTTACTATAGTCAATAAATGCGATGTAGTATGTAAGCTGGTATTCGTTATATTTCTCTAAAATTTGACGCACTACGTGGATATGGTCGATTACCGAATAGTTTTTGCGGAATCCTGCTTGCTCGATCGGTTGGTGTTCATCTAGGTTTTTTTCCAGCCTTTTTAAAATGATCTTGGCGAAAATTTTATATACGTTGGACATAAGGCTGATAGGGCGATAATTACCAATGTCGTATTTATCTCCTTTCTTATACAGTAGGATAATGTTGGACTTAGTCCATTGTTGGGGAATGGTTTCGGTGATTATTATGTCATTGAAGATATCTGTGAAGACTGGTATCAGGATTTCCTTGCTATGTCTTATAATTTCGTTACTTATGCCATCAGGTCCGGTTGCTTTTTCTTCTTTTTGGGTCTCAATAGCTTTTCTTACTTCGGTTTGGAGGATGCTTGGAATACTTGACGTTTCCACCAGATCTATTTCATCTTGCGTAGTGTTACATGTGTAGTTTCTTGTAGTATGAAGTAGCTGTTTCCAATATATCTGTTCTATGATGTTTCCATTTCCCTTGATCATCCTTCATTCTCACAATCCAGTTTTGTGTTTTTGTAAACAAAAAAGAACAACAATGCTGGACTGAAATAAGAAAGCATTTTTGGCCAAGCTGAAATGGAGAACCTCATTTGTTCCTTTTTCTTGCAATGGGACTATCTGGTCTGGATTACAAGATCAATATGATTATTTGGTATGAGAGGGGTGTATCTGCAATAGTACTCGTAATCTGTGGCACTGGCGGCGCTGGTGATGACCTCAGAAGGATGGTTATGTTTTTCAAGCGTATACAATGACAAGGTTTATTGTTAAAACACATAAAAAATAAAATAAATAAGGTACATTAAAACTAAAACTAACCTAAAAATAACCTACTAAAACTAAAAAATCATTTCTAAATTTGGACCCTTTGGCAGGGTACCCATCACGCAGGCAGCATTCCCACGTTGAATTGCGATTGCAAGTCTTTGCGCGAGAAAGCTGCCCGCGCGATTGTCGCCTGTTGCCTCCCTTACCCCACGAGCCAAGTGTCTCGACACCAAACAAACGGAACGAAATACATGTATATGGACAAGAATACACATTCCCACCAGCTTGACTAAAGTTTTTTTAGGCATGCCTATAGTTATATACTTAATCTAACTTTTTTTGCTCCGGGTTGTCCATCGGAAATTTTCACGCGCCGCCCATGCAAGCTACAGTCCGGCTTAATGCATTTAAACATGTGAAGTGTCGTCGGGTTTACACAAATCTTTTATTGTGTGTTTCTTTTAGATATGACCATCAGAAGCTACATGAGCTGCATCGGGGACACGAGGGCATGCACACAACCATGATCCTTATCCTCATCGGGACCCTCATTGTGGCACAGATTGTTGTGGTGGAGTGGAAGAAACGACATTACAGGTCTTATGCGGTAAGTCCTCTGATCTGTAAGACAATATTAACAGCAAAAGCGGAAACTTGATCTGTTGGTGACAGATAAGACTAACAGAGGAACTTGATCATCATTAATTTTGCACGAAGATATAGCCAGGATTAAAATGTAGGATAGTATTTATCCCGGGTCCACGCAGACGAACTCGCGGGCGGAAGCTAGTATTCAGTATTAGTATAGCTCTTTACAATAGGGGTGTAGACTCGAAAATTTTTATTACTCCAAAAGAAAGAAAGCAAAAAAATATGCCTAGTGACGAAAATCCCATTTAGATATCTCAAAGAATTACGAAGCTAAAACCGTTTTAATATTGCTTGATAGAGAGAGAAAACGCAAACAATGTGTAACGTCACGATACGCGAGGCTGCCGTCTTCTAGTGACGTCACAATTTACAAGCGTCATCGTTTCATATGAAGTTGGGTTTTGCGAAAAAGGGACAGAACATACCACTTCGTAAAACTTTGGACACTTATAACTTCGTGATTATTTAACCTTTTGCGTTGATTTTTTCTTCTTTTGACTACATTTTTAATCCTTTTTCGAGAAAATATGACATTATTGATACTCATACTCATACTCATTTTTATTGATAATATAAAATTACATGTCAGGTTTACTTAAATTAATTCACAATATCAGGATTCTAAACAGCATGTCAAGCGGTATGTTTTACAATAGTAATGTAAATGTAATTAACCTAAATATTTAATATGTCTAATTGTCTATATGTAATGTATATACTATTGATGTAATTATATGTAATTTTAATTTTATTTCTATGAATCTTGGTCAGAAAAATAAGGTAATATAAAAAAAAAGACAGATAACATGTCAACGGTTATATGTTGTTTATATTACATTATCTCTAGACATTTCTAACTCAAAGAACTCCTTGTGGTTATAGAAAGCCTGCTCGACTAACCAACTTTTCAGTCGTTTTTTAAAAATGGAGTTATTTTGGGCTGCAACTATTGCACTCGGGAGATGGTTGTATACTTTTGGACCCATGACGTGTAAGTGCTTGCTAGATTTTGTCAGCTTGTGAGGCACGGTCGGAAGCCTGTCACAAGCACGGGTCGACCGCATCGCGCACCGGCGGCGGCGGGGGGCCGCGTCGAGAGGTTTGTTTTCTGCCTGCTCATGCGCGTATACTGCTGCTTGTAGAATCAGCAATGATGGTAGAGTTAATATGCCCAGAGCTCTAAAGTGCGGTCTCGCTGACACAGTCTGTGTGATGTAGACAATTGCACGCACGGCGCGTTTTTGGAGTCTGAAAACACGTTCCCATTCCGCGGCCCCGGCCCAAAGTTCTGTTCCGTACTGTATTTGGGCATGCACCGACGCAAAATAACACGTTCTCAACATTTCACGGGGTAGTATTCGAGATAGACGTTTTAGTGCGAAGCAGGCTGCCGAGAGCTTGTTGCATACGTGGTCGATATGTGTCGCCCAGGTCAGCCCTCTGTCTATCTCGAATCCCAGGAAGGTTGAACTTGTGACCTGTTCAATATCCAGTCCATTTGTGCACACTTTCAGGGATTTCGTTTGCCTTCCCGAGAGGTCGAAGTGTACAAAATGTGTTTTTTTTATGTTCAGGATAAGGCCATTCTTATTGAATAATGATAATTTTATTTAGTGGCTACACCCCTATTGCGTGGCTTCCAAAAAGCACACATGAGCATGGGAACTTCTTTCTTTCCTCTTTTTCCAGTTCTTTACGATGGTGGCGATGTGGTGCATACCCCTGATCATGAGCGCCCGGAGCCACTGGTGGCGGTTCGTGATAATCTGGAGCATATTCACGCTGCTGACGGGGCTCGTCATGAGGAAGAGCTCTATCAAACCCATGAGCGCCACCACGCCCAGGTCAGTCCATAGTGAATCATGATGGAAAATAAAGGTGTGACCACACCGCTGCTCAAAATACGCTAACGCACCGTCAAACGCAGCAAAATGTATGAAGAATACGTGACCCATACGACACGTCAACGCGTATACGCAGCGTTAAGCACCGGTGTGTTCGCTCCCCTACAAGGTAAATCATTCCCGACTATGTAGCTTGTGGGGATGTTACGAATATTCGTTTTCGCATTCATCATCTTAAATATTCGCATCAACATTCGCATTCGTATCAAACGATGCGAATGTTTTGCGAATGTGAATATGTGAAAGTAGTGGTGTGTTACGCTCGCGCCGGCCGCCGAGACGCCGACTCGCGCATGCGCAAAGCGCGCCAACCCGTATCACGTGATTAATTTTTACCAATAGAAAGCACTTTTACTTGGGCAGTGACTTGTAATTGTTTTTATGCTTGCGATTGTTAAATAAAATGACTAAAAAGTGATTAACGTACGTTGAGTTTTTGGTGTAAGTACTTCCTTAATATTCGCATTCGCACATTCGCATCCTAAATTCTCGCATTCTAGGTATGACAAGAGATATAGTGCGATAAAAATCGAGAGTATGTCGCAGCCGTCGCATGCTAGACGTGCTGGTATCTTGCCTACGTCATACAAATTGTGCGAAGTTGGCACACGAATGTTACCATCGACTGACATCTTATACATGCAAGGAGATTTGTTAAGGCATGATTAATATTTGTGGGACTTTCGTCGCTAGGCATATTTGTTTGCCTTCATTATTTTGGATTAGTAATACAATGTGAGTCTACAACCCTATTTCTCACACCAACTTGCTATGGTTAGAATGAAAGGTGTCTCATTTCAACTACAACAAGTTGGTGTGATGTGACAAATTGCTAGGTGTGTACAATAACCTTATTAAATCTCCTTCCACAGACTAGTGTACAAATGGTTCTACCTAATCTACAAGATCAGCTGCTGCATCGGCGTGGTGGGGTACGCGGTCATGATGCTCACCTTCCTTGGGGTCAACCTGCTGTTCGGACAGAAACCACAGGTACGTATTTATACCTCGATGATGGCAAACAAGATTTTTTCTGATGTTGACTAGAGGCAAATGCAGGTCCTGCCACCGACCATTTTCAACTATTAGTTCTTTTAATCCATCCATTCATATTGTAAATGCGATATAAGTATGTCTGTCCGTCTGTCTTTCTGTCTGTCTGTCTGTAGGTTACCTCTTCATGCTTAAACCGTTGAACTGATTTGGATGAAATTTGGTATAGAGATCATTTGAGTCCCAGGGACATAGGAAAGTTTTTATCCCGGAAATCATATCCTAAGGGGGTGAAAGTTTGTATGGAGCTACGATTTAAACGAGTTCCACGCGGACGGAGGCGCGGGCGGAAGCTAGTAATATTATAAATTGATGCGAAAGTGTGTCTGTCTTTATGTCTGTTACCTCTTCACACATAAACCGCTGAACGGATTGAGACGAAATTTGGTATGGAGATATTAGGAATCCCGGAGAAGGCCATAGGATAGTTTTATCCCAGAAATTATACCCTAAAGAGGTGAAATGGGGTCTGAAAGTATTTATGGAGCTAATATAAACGAGTTCAATGCGGACGGAATCGCGAAAAACCAAGTATTTTGTGGATGAGATTAAAATTGTCTCGAAAATAATTCACTTTTGCAAAATGCATTCATGTATGCATGTGGTCCAAAAAGTTGCAATCAATCTCCCCTTACTTAGAATTGTTAACCCTGTAGGTATTTTTTTTGTTTTGATACGACTGTGTTGCCTCAACAGTCGTGGATGGATGTTGGCATGGTGCTACTGTTCTACGGACTGTACTTCGGCGTGCTGGGCAGAGACGTTGCCGAGTATTGCGCTGACAAAATGGCCGCTTCTATTGGGGTAACTATTTCATAATATATTTACAAAATATCCCCCAAGGTGGACTGCTGACCTGGTAAAGTTCGCAGGAGTCCGCTGGATGCGGGTGGCGCAGGGCCGGCCATTGTGACACTCTTTGGGGGAGGCCTATGTCCAGCGGTGGATGTCTTGCGGCTGAAATGATGAAGTAAGGTTGGCTGAGATATTATGACACTAGATGGCAACACTGTAGCGAGAGGTCTTTTTGATAGCAGATTTTAAAATCCATCAGTCATGTTTTGTCATCATCATATTAACCGAAAGACGTTCACTGCTGGACATAGGCCTCCCCCAAAGAGTGCCAAAGTGATCGATCCTGCGCCACCGGCATCCAGTGCGTTCCCAGTGATGACATATGGCACTGAGACGTGGTCGCTTCCTATGGACTTCATAAGAAGGCTTAAAGTCACCCAAAGGGCAATGGAGAGGGCTATGCTAGGAGTGTATCTGCGCTGATCGCATCAGAAATGTTGAACCCTGTTTTAACGGGAAAGAGACGTCTGAATATTTTTTTATGCCTCTGATTTATCCAATTTCTCTGTCTTCCTGACTTTACCTCACCTATAAGAAATGTATAATAAAGAGTAGAATTCAAAGCAATGTCAATAAATTCGCCCTTGTCTTACCTTCTTCTGGATTTCAGGCTTCTATACGATGTTATTTAGTATATGGCCTATATGGAATATCTATCAAACCCAATTCTCCAATTCCAGAAAAATAACATAATTAATCTCAATAATAATTTACTTTAAAAACAAAGTTTTAACCGACTTCAATTTAGTACTCCGCCAAGCCACGAAAACATTTCTTTTCTAATTTACCTCATGAACTGATTTCCGAGAGCAAATGCGTTGATTATTATAGAAAAAAACCCAATCGCTGTATGTGACCCGATAATATTTGAGGACTTCCGTCAATTCCACAAGGATCACCCTTGGCACTGCATTAGTTGCTATTTCAACGGAATCTTATCAGAATCTGTGATATACTTTTGTACTTTTAAGTACATAATTGAGGAATTCCATAAGTCATCGGTGGTCTTCATCATCAATTCCACTCCACCAATTTATGATTTCCGGATGTAAATACACGAGTTATAATAGAAAATACCAAAATCACTACACGCGTGCCTAATATAATTGAGGAGTTCCCTCAATTCCTCATGGATCCCTTCATCCAATTGAATTTTCAAAAAAATGGGACCCACCTGGAAGCATATACTTACCAACCAAAAAAAAAAATTATGAATCGGCTCATTAATGACAGAGTTCTGAGGTAACAAACGTTAAAAAAAAAAACAACCGAATTGAGAACCTCCTCCTTTTTTTTGAAGTCGGTTAAAAAACAATGAGGTCTTTTAACTTCACTGTTGTTGTTTGTAAATTTAGTAATGAGAGAGACGGCTCTGCCGCAACTTCGAGCGGTGATGGCAGCAGCAGCGAAGCGCAATAAGTGAGAGCGAGAGGTCGGCTTTGGTTTCTCGTTCTCACGTATGGCACACTGCCGCCGCACAGTCGTGAAAGCCCGGAGAGTGCGATTATAGCGCGAATCCACAGCAGCCTCAGTTTTGTAACGTACTGTAATGTTTCCAGTACTACACACAAGAGGGCATACCCACGCGGCAGCTCGAGAGCGACGTCTGCGCAGTCTGCGGGGACAAGCTGCTAGTTGCCGTCAATGAGGAGGGCGTTATAGGTAAGACGTAGATGTAAATTAATACATATATTCTTGCGACGCGTGGTCAGCTAGATTTTTTTCAACCAATTACAGAGCAGAATTCTAGTGCCGCGCGGCCAACTAGATTTGCTTAAACCAATCAGATCACACATAAGCTCACAACTCCCTAGAGAGTTATGAAAGTCCATAACTCCCGTGACAACAATTTAGTCCATTGTTCTTCTGTATACAGGCATGGAATGACACCATTTACGAGCAAGTGTAATGAAGAAAATATTGAAAATTTTCAACATATCAAGGGTCGGCAACGCCCATGTTACTCCTTTGGAGTTGCATGCGTCTATAGGCTGCGGTTTCCGCTTACCATCAGGCGGGCCGTACGCATGTTTGCCACCGTCGTTGTATAAAAAAAAATGGTTTGCAGAGAACACATACAAGCTCTCGTGCGGGCACGTGTTCCACGAGTTCTGCATCCGCGGCTGGTGCATCGTGGGCAAGAAGCAGACCTGCCCGTACTGCCGCGAGCGCGTCGACCTCAAGCGCATGTTCACCAACCCGTATCCTTTGTTATAGCCCTGAAGCCGGCCACCTTTACCACCGTCTGCCGTGCACTATCGGCAACACAGCTACCTGACCATCCGAGCAATTTATGAGCATTGTAATAAGGTTCTACATAAAACCAGGATGGTCAGCTAACTGTGTTTGCACTTCCGGCCATTTCGGGGCTGACAGACTTGGGTTTACCCTCTCCACAATTAAGTCAGTCCGACCCAAGTCTGTAACTGAGTTTCTTGCTGGACTCTTCTCAGCTAGGCTAGGTTTTAGCGAACCAGCGATAAAACTACCACTAGTTCGACACCACTCGCACCCCAGATTCAGTTGATACCGTTCAACCAATCTCACTGGAGCGCAAACTCGTAGAGCATTCCAGTGTATAAACTTGCCCGCGTGGTCGTGCCGCATGCTCCCCCTGGATTTTCCCCAGGCTACCCTCCAACCAAGATTAAAGGGCTAAATGATACCATATGTCTCGTACTGTCACATGACGTAAATCTTCGGCCAATTTTAGGTGCGATAATCATTTGATTCTTGCTCAGCACAACTTTCCTGACCTGTTGCCATGCGTTTTATCGTGTTGTCATGAGACGTAGGTGTATTCGGAGTGGGCTTACGGACTATTATTACTTACCTCAGCCCAGGGATCGGAACCGGTTTTTTGCAAAAACCTCGAAATAACCACATATCTCGAACTATTTTATACTTCATATGTAGGACTCAGTTATGTTTTGAGGTAACGACTGCGTATTATTAGATTGCCCAATTAGAAATGAAATAATTAACAAAGAACGAAAAAATAACGTTTTCGTTCCCATAGAAAAAATACCGGTTTCCGATCCCTGCCTCAGCCGCACTAATCTCGGAGATTTAGGCGACTAGTGTCGGTATGGAAAAATGACGAGGTATAAAAATGTCGAAATGATGTTTATTGACAATAAATAAAAAAGTCGAAATCGAAAATTGACGGAGTATAAAAATGTCGAGATGTAAAAAAGACCGAATATAAAAATGACGAAGTATAAAAATGTCGCCATCCGGTTGCCTCGCAGTCACTGAAAATACGTGTAATTGCTTTAACTATGAAAATTCATTATAATTTATTGCAATTTTCTGAACCTATTAAACCGTATAATCGATCAACAGAAAAGGACACGTTGATCTCAGCATCAAAAGTAAACATAATGATTTCTCGACATTTTTATACTTTGACTAAATAATACTTCGTCATTTTTCCTAACCGACCTTTTTATTGTTCGGCTTTATTACACATCGTCATTTTTATTTATTGTCATTAGACATTTTTTACCTCGTCATTTTTCCTTACCGACACTAGTCGGCTAAATCATCTCGGATTCATAATAGGCGAACGAACTAACTTGACAGTTCATAGCACACAAATGTTGCCACAGTTTCACTAGTGATGTTAATATCGATATTTAAAAAATCCAGTTCATACCAGAGGTTTAGTTAAGCAGCAATATTGTGTCTGAAAAAAATCGGTTGGATTGCCTCTTGGACACGCAAATACGCGTGATTGCTCTGAATCAGGGATGTTGCAGACATTCGCATCCGCAACCGCGGATGTTCCGCATGATTTTCAACATCTGCATCCGCAAAAATTGATGTGGAGTTTTTGCAGATGCGGATTTAGTACAGTTCGCGCCCAGTTCAGTATTTTCGTGATTAGTCATTAAAAATCTTCATTTCGTTTCTGTAATCTGACGATTCGCCGTGTTCGCGAAATTTGGTGATGCGTTAAGTTTGCAACGATTGTAAATCAGTCTCAACGTGTTCGAGTACTGCGTGACCCTAAAGACGTTGCGTATTTGTTTTTGAGTCTTTTCCTCAAAATCCGCATCCACATCCGCGTCCGCGGATGTCTAAAAAGTCGCATCCGCGGCATCCCTGCTCTGAATATGATGGATGCTCGGCCTTAAGAGTCCGCAGTAAGCTCGATTCTCCATACAAAAGTAATTACGCTCTCATTTTAAAACTACGTGTTGGGTTGTAACAAAACTTTGCATATACAATGACATGAGGTATATCTATGTCTGTAATTAGTTTATGTAGCTTTACAAAACAATTCCACACAAAACTTGTTTTTGCTGTATTTCGTTTGTTTTATGAACTGGAACCATATAAACGAATTACAGACATAGATATACCTCATGTCATAGTATATGCAAAGTTTCGTCAAAATCCAACACGTAGTTTTAAAATGAGAGCGTAACTACATTTGTATGGGAAGGTGAAATTCGGCCGAGCTTACTGCGGACTCTTAAGCCGTTGTTACCGACCGTGTGCGCCAGGTGTTACGAGTAAACAGTGCGATGGTGCAGCGCCATCTACCGGGACTGAATGACAAAGTAAAACCCTTCACTATGAGCAGCTGGGACCGGCCGCACCTGCTGTACGGACAGCTGCTGGACTGGCTGCGCTGGCTGGTGGCCTGGCAGCCCCTCGTCATGTTCCTAGCTCAGGGCATCAACTGGCTGCTAGGGCTGGAATGAGACACCAACACCTTCTACCTCACTTTCACTTGCCTTGAAGATTAGATAGCGCGACGTACGTCCAGCGAGGAACGCAAGCAATAAACACTGTATAGTATTTATGTTTTGTGAGCCTTTTCACTTTCTAGAACAACGGCTTTTTATTCATGGTATTGAGTGTTAGTGCGCCAAAAAAGGTTACCATCGCATTTTCAAACTGTATGGTCCAAGTAAACGTTGCTTTTTTTAAACCGGGCACGCGCTGTAGTAGGTTATCGTAGTTTATTTCGAATCTTTTGTCTCTCTCTCTGGTCGGTTCTTCATGTCTGAAAATTGCGATCATGGTGGGATGCCAGTCTGCAACGGACGAATTGTCTCCATCGGCTCCTATCGGTTGCATTGTAAGCGACAGTATAAAAGTTTGCTGTTTGGATTCTTCCATTCGGATTCGGTTCGACCATCTCGTTGGTGAGCGGCCTCTGAGTCGTTTACCCTCTATGTTCGCAACGATGACCAGTTTTTCTACTCCACGTCTCATTTGATATACAAAGTAGCTGAGCACACGCTGTGAGAGGATTGACACATTTGTGCGATCGGCGGTTGGCTATAAAAAAGATCGGCTATGACGATAAAATTGAAAATTCAATTAAACTGTAATGGTAACTTTTCTTTGATAAAAATCTACTGTTTGAATACAAAGCCTTTGTTTCAAATATAAGTGAAAAGGCCCCCTTCAAATTATAAATACTATACCACGTACTAAGGTACGTGGTATAGTATTTATAATTTGAAGGGGGGTGATAAGTCAATTGAGGTCTCTCTCGCACTTAGCAAACTATCATAATTTTCGGTCCATAGTGCGATCAAGACCAGAACGTCTTGCTCGCACTAAATGATAATAGTCGTGAAAATTATGTTAGCTGTGTTACAAACGGGCGACCGAGGTTATAATGCTGTTTCTTTAGCAGCCATGTAACTGGAAAGAGATGGCACTAAAATCTCTGTCTTTTGTACAGTCGAGTGTAAAAATAGTGCATTGAAATGTCTCAACTATCGGCCTTGTTGCAACCATTACAAAAAGCATAATATATTATAAGAACTCAATTTTTGCGATACAACAAATTGACCATATTTTGAGGTATGGCTGCCTATTATATGTTTACACTCGACCGTACATAAATTCTATGTACAGTCAGCGTCATATACACTCGCGGGCAAAGAAAACGGGTCGGTAAAATACCGTCATATTTCCTAAAATAGTGCGTAAGAGGTTTTACAGTTAACCCTGTCATGATCTTTATTTAATTTTACATATAAACTGCTAATAACAGTAAAAAATATAACGTTACCAGGTTTAAATCGGACTCGTTAACCCATGAAAAAAAAACAACGTTAACGGAGCGAGATATCGCAAAAATCGTGATTTTTGGATATCGATATTTTTATGATAGGATCCAGGAAATTGTTAATACAGTTGGGTATTGTAAAGAATAGCATATGTAAATAAAACAAGTATTAAATATTTTAAAAACCTATTGCAGTTATTTAATTTAGGGTGACCCGTATTCTTTGCCCGCGAGTATGGTTAGTAGCAGCCAGAGTAGACACACCCTTATTCTTACAGCAATAAAGACGTGTACCGAAATATGTGGCTACCAAGATGCCACTGCTACTAAATATGACATTGACTGAACAGTTGTTTCCTTGATCGTCTTAAATGGACGTACGTTAGAATTGTGATCGCACTTTGGGCCGAAAATCGACTCTTTATAGTCTACATACGTCTTTCTGACATTCTCTAAGTTTGTCCAGAGGGCATGTTTTTAATCAATGACGGTTTTCACAATCACTTGTTTATTAATATTCTAGTAAATAGATTGGTCGCTGGGTCGTGGTCGCTTACTATGGGCCTCATAACAAGGCTCAAAGCCACCCAAAGGGCAATGGAGAGGGCTATGCTGGGAGTTTCTCTGCGCGATCGCATCAGAAATGAGGCTATCCGCAGCAGAACCAAGGTAACCGATATAGCCCTCCGAATCGCTAAAATTAAGTGGCAGTGGGCGCACATTGCACGTAGAACCGATGGCCGTTGGGGCGGAAAGGTTCTCGAGTGGCGACCACGTACCGGAAGGCGCAGCGTGGGCAGGCCCCCCACAAGGTGGACTGATGACCTGGTAAAGGTCGCGGGAGTCCGCTGGATGCGGGTGGCGCAGGACCGGTCATTGTGGCACTCTTTGGAGGAGGCCTATGTCCAGCAGTGGACGTCTTTCGACTGATATGATGATGATAATGAAATAGATTAATTTATTCTCACAAGTCTATAGTGTTGTTTTTCTGCCCACTGTGTCGTGCTGCTTTGTCGATTTTATTTGATTAGTTCAATTAATGTTTTTAATCTGTTTTTTGACTCTACGGTTCCCGAGAATGTTACCATAGAGGTCAAGTTATAATAGATACAAATTGACGTAGAGGAATCTGGGCCCTGAAAAGAAATAAATGGCGCCGTGGATGTCAAACAACGTCGCCTATAACTTGCACAATTTACCTCTCACCGACTAGAGCGGCCTGCGGTGGCGGTCAGTAGTAAATTTGACAATTAACGTCACTATTGACCGCCACCGCAGGCCGCGCAAGTGTGATTCAGGCCTTATGTGGGGTCATGAGCATGTGACATGGTTATGTCACTGTTCAATCTCCCAAAGTGTCCAAAACTATGACCCATTCGAAAATTCCAATATTCATTCTGCAAGTACGCCTCGAGGGCTCTTATTAACTAACTTAAAAAAAAGAAGAGCTACTCAATTAATCTTTTTTTTTAATGTATGTTCCCCAATTACTCAAAGAAGCCTGGAACGACTAGGTATTTTTTTCGTAAGTGTATCCTTCCCAGATATTCCCATAGTCAAGATCCGATGACGGGATGGAATCCTGGAGAAATTGAGGGAACTTTTCAAATCTTATACTCAGGCACACTTGAAGCGATTTGGATACTGATTGGAAGTTAGTTAAAACTATGTTTTCAAAGTAAATTATGCATGTCATAATGTTACAAATACATTTACAATTGTGTAACTAAGGGCGGGTTGCACCAACATACGATAACAGACCGATCAACGTTAAATATGGCGCCGGCTGCTGTCATTCCATAGAAATTGGTCAAAATTCCAGACGGTTTGGTGCAACCCACCATAAGGGACAAGTATATAGCAACATTGCCTCAATATAAATAATAAATTGTACAAGTTATAGTGAAATTGCTATTTTGACTTTTCCTATTATATTATAACCCTACACGGTGTAATGAATTATGTTTATATTTCAATCAATATGTTATGATTGTTAAATAGGTATTTGTCGAATATTTGGCTCAATAAATGCTTGCGAACATGCTTATGTATCTACGAAGACATTTTAGTGTCCAATGGGCTTTATTAAAATGATATAAGGTATCTTGTTGGTCACTAGAATGGCTCTCCGTTTTTGTTCAAATTATCTCGGTGCGTATCCGTTATACGAAAGTTGGTAGAAGAGGTAATTTAGTTCAAATTGAATTAGACCATTGTTAATAAATAATAATGATAAAGCCTAATCGAGATATCCATATGGATTCCGGTACTGAGCAATGAAGAAATAAAAAAACGATAATACATTTAAATTTAATACTTACATCAGACACAAGTAAATGTTGCAGACTGCACGTCGCCACTGTTTTGTCGAAATAGCCTGTGGCCAATTTGCATAGGCACAAGTTTCTTCCTTCCATTTATAGGGCATTTTCAAAAATGGCTGTACTCAATTAGCGTGATAACTCAGTGTCAGTTTTCTGACGACAATTACGTATTCAGTTTGTTTAAAAGTTAACTTATGCATTATGTACACATCATTTAAATGTGAAACAAGTTCATTTTCATATAATTAGTATGCTCAATTTTCGTCACAAAACTGACATGGAGTTGATTTTTGTTTAACAACTCACGCTTATTGGGTACACAATTTTACGACCCTTTAGGCCGATCACGTACTATCGACAACACAACTAACTGACCATCGGTGCACCTTAAGTGCATTGTAATAAGGTTCTATATAAACACAGGATGGTCAGTTAACAGTGTTGTCGTTTGTACAGTTGCAGAGAAACGTGTGACTAACTTCAATGCAGGGGGCACGTTTCTCTCCGCTGATCGAGTTGCATAATAGTAAAATTAGCATACCACTTTGGATATTCAATTAGATAATTGATTGTGGCGATCGGCAGTTTATATAATGTACTATACTATTAACTAATGTGCGGACGGGACACCTGCTGCGCTCTCTGTTGCACTTATGGTTGAGACTATTTAATGAGGACTTTTTGAATCTTCTAAATGGGACGGTAGAGTTGATTTTTGAATGTAACGGCCAACTCAAATCTCAAGTATACTTGCCATGATTGGTGCGACAGAGAGCGCAACAGAGGTGTCCCGTTCAGCATTTTATGGCCCCGCACCCAGCGAGCGTGTGTAGTACCATTTAATACTAAGTTTACCAAACAATACATACAATACATTCGATTTGTAATAGCATACATTTCGGCAGATGATTCTGCAATATGTACTAACATCTAGATGAAATAGAACTGAAAATATGAAAATAAATATAAGGCTTTTTAAATTTAAATAAAATACAACTGCTTGTACAAAAATTGTACAATTATTACACACACAGACACACACACACACACCGTCACACAGTCACACACACAAACACACACAAATTCTGAAATATCTTAACTTTTATACTCCAAATATTATGTAATGCAATACCTTTATACATGAGAATCTACCTAAATGCAATGATGTTTTATCGGATATGTAAATAACCGTGTTAATGCTAATGTTAAATTATCTTGAATGTACTTAATGATACACTTTCGTGATTTAATAATGTGGTGTCACAGGACAGCCTAGTGTGAGCCACTGTTTTTTGTAAGGGCATATGTGAATGTAGCTAATTTGAAATATTTTTTACTTTACTTTACCTGCCCTGTGTAAAATTCGATTCTCCGCATTCTAATAGACGCAAAGGAATTTGAACCGTATATGCAGTAGATACATTTCATATTTGAACGGGATTCCCACCGTCCGCGTCAGCGACCGCCGCTTCGCACCGTATGCCCGATTCCATTCAAATTTTAAATGTAACTACTAGAAGGTTCAAATTCCTTTGTATGTAGATTGCGTTCCGGCCCGCCCTGGTCGATGAGGACCATACTAATGCTTTAGATTATTATCGTCTAAGATAAGATCATTCAAATATCAATGACATTTTTTTTTTATAATTTCGTTAGCAGCGTTACTGCTTAATACAATTTAACTTAAAAAAAATGAATTGTGGTTGAGATTATTTAACGTGGCCAACTGGCCACGTTAAATAATCTCAACCACACATTATGTGCTAATCAACCTTGTAACATGTAATGGTGTCAAAAAATATTGGAACACGCGTTAACATCTTCACAAAAAAATCATGTTCAGTTTTAATGAGACACTATGCGGGCGTAGCACGGTTGCCATTTTATCACTTATCGTTGTGGATAAGGCATCCGTCACTCTCGCACTCGCATACTTGTCAGAGAGTGATGGGCGTCTACCACAACGATAAGTGATAAAATGGCAACCATGCTACGCCCACTGATTAACTGATAGTAACTTTATATTCAGAACTCGACAAACTTGACACTTTTATTATCTTATTCCAGCTGCAGGGCATTCGCAGCCAAATGCGCCCTTAAAAGCACACTACAGACGATACAATTTGTCACAATGAATGACAGGGACACGTCTGCAGTTAGTGAAAGGTATGTGACTGTATTGCTATCTGATTCCAACTATAGCTGCGTCTTTGTCGGTTGTTATGACTAATTGCAAAATGTGTATAATAGACTAAATCAAACTTGTGCTAGGGCATTTCAAAAGAACATTCACGTGCCCTGTCTTATTTACTATAAAAACTTGTATGTAAATATGATGATGTTAATGAAATCCTTACCGAGTATATTTCTGCCTGTCTGTAAATAAACGTATGGAAATTGACGACGCCTTGTGCGCAAAATTGCTGAATCTACAGAAAGAAATGGAACACCAAAATATTTAGTTCAAGACAGCAGAAGCAGCTACGCGTCGATTGATGGTGACAGACGCGTGCGGCATTTTCATACACTGATTTGTGTCGCATGCCGCGCGCCTCAAGTCAGTAGCACGCGATTGATCGCGCGCAGATGCGATCGGCCGCGATGCTCGGAATTTTACCTTAATGCTTAGCTATGCAGCACGGCTATGACAGGATGGCCCGCTAGCTGAGTCGCGGCGACATTCTAAGCGTCCTAATTAGAAAGAGACTGTCAGTTATCTCGCTGATTACCTATCCGCGTAGCTACTTATGCTGCTGATTACAATGTACAATCACGTGACCCCTATTTCACCAAGTCGACAATTGTCGCCTGACAATGACAATTGCACTTACATGGCTGCGTCGACAGGTGAAGGTGCTTGCTGGACAGCTTATTGACCCAGCAATGTACTGTCAAGGTGGTGAAATAGGGCCCTGGATTAATGTATGAAGCCGTGACAAACGAAGCAATGTGTCGCGCCAACTTGTTAATACTTGCAATGAAGATGAATGATGTATTGCTGTCTCTTTCCAACTACAGAAAGTTGTGATAAATTGCTTGGTGGACATGGCCTTGGGTGAGCAAGGCACGCAAGCATCCGACACAACTTTACTGCTGAGCTGTTAGATCATGACAAATATTTTGGCGCGCTTTATAGTGACATATATTAATGAAGCTAACTGTACTGGGGCGCTACCGCGAAACGAAAACGAGGTTTGTTCGTGTATCTACTTCTCTGTCGCTCGAATATGCAAGTGCGACAGAGAGGCAGATACACTAACGAACTTCATTTTCGTTCCGCGGCAGGCCCTCTGTCTATGCGACAGCATTTACTATGACTACTATTCTTATATAACTGTTGTATTTTTAAAAGATTTTTATTTCGTTTGTAAGTTAAGATACGTTGTAAAGAATTATTTAAATGTAGGTTCTTTAGTGCTTGGGATTAAAACAAGCAATGGACTATTATTAAAATATTATACTCCGAATGATTTAAAATGTATGTATTGTCACATTCCCCTAGAGTACAGTCTCAGAGACTTTAATTTATTTAATCCTTAGTACAGTCAATTACTAAAAGATGTATTCAAATTTTCATTTTTGCATTGTAATCTGGTGAAAAAATGGATAGATATTGTAGTCTACTATACAAATAAATTTCATATTTGATTTGATTCAATTGGTGTCCGATAAAGTTAGTATAAACTTAGTGTAGAGGCTCGCATTTAGATCGCATTCACCTTTTTTCACCAATTTTTACACATGTTCCTATAATTTATCCCTGTTCGCTATCGTAACCAGAGATAAATAAATAGGTATTTTTAAATAACCATTTCTTTATTTAAAGTGCATACATGTCTCTATACTTCTTAACTTTTTCCGACTAAATCGGATATCTCCTCTGCTACTACCCCTCCGGGAAATAGGCGAGTTTATGTGTATGTATGTATGTGTGTCTATGATGATTCTTAAAACGATAGCTATACCTTTCTCTTTTCGTAGTGTTAATTGACTTGTATGTGCTACTTTACAGTAGCACATACAAGTCAATTAACTAATTACAGACATAGATATACCTCATGACATTGTATATGCAAAGTTTCGTTACAATCCAACACGTAGTTTAAAATGAGAGCGTAACTACGTTTGTATGGAGAATCGAGCTTACTGCGGACTCTTAAATAAGTACTTGCATTTTAATCGTGGCATGGTAAAATTTTACAGAGTAAGATAAACGTCCGAGGGCTCGACACTGTATTAGTATATGGCATGGTCACTGTCAAAGTGACATGACTTATATTTGAATGAAGAAAAATCCTTTTCGTTCGAATTTAACCCATATTGCTTTGACATAGAGTGCCCGTGCCATATACTAATACAGCGTCGAGCAATCAGGCGTTTACCTTATAGCCTTATTACATTGAGGTCAAATCTTTGACTTATTGCTTATTTACTGTTTCATATTAACAAAACCGAGTAATAATAAACACTACCTATCTCCATACTATAATCTGTTGTTTTGCGAAATATTTTTCACTAGTCAGTCACTTAATGTCGGTATTATTCTTTTAAAAAATTAATCTTTTTTACTACGCCATTACTTCGGTGTTCGGCATTTCATGTGCATCCCGAAGGTTCATTCTATAAGATCGTCAAATAATTTTTTAAATCGAATGAGTAGTGGCGGAGGTTACTACCTAAAGTCGCCGTCAATGGAATTTGCTGACTATGTAAACAAACCGCCATAGTGAAAGACAATTTTAATATGGCGGTTTGTTTACATACTTAGCAAATTCTATTGACGGCCACTTTACACACAAACTTTGCCTCATTAAAATATTAGTATGGATATAGATGGCGCTGACGGACATATTAATGTCCCTTAAACGGACAGTTACGAATAGGGAACATGCAATATTTTCATTTTTGCTTTCATTTGAAAGAATTGCATGTAGAATAAGACCACGAAAGTATTAAAAAATGTAAACACTACAATTTATAGTCAAAAAATCCTGTTACAAACGGGCAATTTAAACTTTCCCGCCTAAACGGATCTGCAGTTCCTGTGACGTCACTCATGTGTGTCACTCGGCATATTTGTTTGTCCGTGGTTCGTCCCTAGATGTCATAGAGTTGGCTAAGTTTTGACTTTTGACAGGAGGCGTCACTAGACGCTGAATGTTGGATTCCGTTTCACATTAATCCAAATCGTAATTATTGTTTGAAATTAGTAACTAAAGTAAAAACGTTTCAGTAGCTATTATTTTGTGTTTCTCCAACATTTTGGTCACAAGATAGTGGTAAATATTATATCTGCATCTTCCCTATTGTAACGAAACCGACAGCCAGTGTCAACCACTGGCATACATTTAGTAACATCAATTTAAGGTGCGACCACACCGCTGCTCAAAATACTCTAACTCACCGTAAAACGCAGCAAAATGTATGAAGAATACGTGACGCATACGACACGTCAAACCCGTGTGGTTGCTCCCTTAATCAACCTTAATCTGCCATTTTTTTTACTCCCCTTATACCTCGCTTACGTCACGCCATCTAGTGAAAACCCACGGAAGAACACTAACGTTATTTTACAGTAAAAGGACCCGATTCTACGTGCACATGGCCACAGTATAGGAACAGTAGATAAACTTCGAACAAAGGTACATCGCACGGCTGCACACATGCGCGCGTGTTCGATACGCACACACACATAGCCTTCGGGAATGATGGAGAATGCTTCAAAAGGGGCCGCGCCGTTGCGGTGTTCGCTCGTTCTCACTCGCTACGTCAAAGGAAGCCGCCTCGTAGGTATGAAGACAGCGAGCCGCCAGTGCCACGATATCAAAAGCAGCCGAATAGGCTTGTAACTAAGCACCTACCAACCTAGTGCAGTTTAGCAACTATTATACTTACTAGGAAATATTTTAGGCATAGTATAGTGGTATTAAAATATTCCATGAAGTGGGAAACTAAAAACACATACCCAACTATCTATAATATTATTAATTTGTGTATACATTATTGTCTATTAAACAGTAACAGAAATACTTAGCATACTTAAAAGCAAAATTAGTATTATTATAGGTATGCCAAGCCATAAACTTGACACAGCCCTGCGCATCGAGCGAAAGTAGGTAACGAACGCTCCTAAACGGCCTCAGATTACCTACTGTATTATTCTTCTATACTGTGACATGGCTTAACTAGCCTAAAACTAAATTGTCTAATTTTTAGAGATAATTTAGGCGGCAGATTAAAAACGACATATTTAGAATAGCATTTAGGCAGCTAAGTAAGTTGTATAGACCGCCTAAAATAAGAAACGTCCGATTCAAATTAGCGCTGTCATTTGATTATGACAGCTGCTCATAGAATAGCAAAGTGTTTTAGCGACACCTAAATAAAATTAGGAAGTTTAGAGGCCACTGTAGAATCGGGTCCACTAGGGTCTTAATTAAGGGTCGCCAGCGCGGTCATCTTTCCATACAAAAGTAGTTCGGTTCTCATTTCAAGACGACATCCTAGAATACCATGAAACTTTCTCATTTTCAGACGACCTGCTAAAATAACATACACCTTTGTATACACACTGGGATCCGGCATATGGTCGCAAACTAGCTTCTGCACGGTTAGCACAGAACGAGCGCACTATCCGTCTCTTTCTAAGCGGTTACCACGCCATGTCTAAACGGAAACTAGTTTCTGCTGTTAGAAATAGAAATAAAATAACTACAACTTAGAAAAGTTGAAAAACCCCCGACATTTTCAAAGTCAAATATCTCAAAAACGGCTAAACAGATTTTCATGAAACATAGCTAAGAACGCTCAGGATCACATCAGCTTTCGAATAAAAAAAACCGCATTCAAATCGGTCCATCCGTTTGGGAGCTACGATACCACAGACAGATACACAGCCACACAGACACGTTAAACTTATAACACCCCTCTTTGCGTCGGGGCTTAAACGTTTTCACACAAAGTCTCTCATCTCTCAACTTCTGCCCGCGACTCCGTCCGCGTGGAACTCGTTTTTATCGTAGCTCCATACAAACTTTCACCCCCCATTTCACCCCCTTAGGGACTGATTTCCGGGATAATATAATATAATAAATTTCTATAGCCTTCCCCGGGACTCAAACTATCTCTATACGAAAGGCTATAGCCGGACTTTCATACATTTGCGAACCATTCTCTGGTTTTTTTTGTGGTAAGCACCACTAATGGCGTCTATTATTTTGCCCAAGTTTCAGCTTCTTATGGTAGACAGTTTCTGACTTATGTCACTTATCGTCGGGGATAGTGCCATACCGCGTAACTAGCACTGGTAAATAGTGCGTATCTACACAACACCCATAGTGCGAAACCGCGTATCTAGCACTGGTAAATACTGCGTATCTACACAATACCCAACTTTACAGGAGAAGCTTGGTATAATTGTAATCAGGATTTTACGTTCGTTGGCGGGAAATTTTTAGTTTGGCTATTTTTGTTAGATACGCGGTATTTAGCAGTGCTAGATACGCGGTTTCGCACTATGGGTGTTGTGTAGATACGCAGTATTTACTAGTGCTAGTTACGCGGTATTGCACTATCCCCGACGTTATATGGTTTTCAGAAAATAATGATTTTCTCATAAACTTGGGTAGTTTTGTCAATTTGTTTTTCATTATTTTCTGAAAACCGTATAAGTGACATAAGTCAGAAACTGTCAAACATAAGAAACTGAAACTTGGGCAAAATAATAGACGCCATTAGGGGTGCTTACCACAAAAAAATCCATTCTCTACAAAAATCCATTCTCTACAAATGTATGAAAGTCCGACTATAGCCTTTCCCCCGTACAAACTTTGCACCCCTATTTTACCGGCTTAGGGGTGGGTTTTTCCAAAAACCTAAAAAAAAAATTCTTGTATAAGAAGTCCATACACAAAGTTTCAAGTCTCTCACTTAAAATTTTACTCCATCCCCATACAAACTTTCAACCCCCTGTTTAACCCCTTGAGGGTGGAATTTTCAAAAATCCCTTAGTGGGTACTTACGTCATATAAACTACCTATTGTGAAAAAAACAGCTTTCTAGGCTCAACGGATTGGGCTGGGCGTTGCTTTAAGTGAGCGAGTGAGTGAGTCAGACTAACTAACTAACTAATTTGGCTCAGGGACCCAAAGACGGTCTTGGCCTCCGAAACGAGAGCACGCCATCTGTCCCGATCGTGCGCAACTTCTTACCAGTTGCCGACTTGAAGATGTCGCAGATCTGCCTGCACACTGTCCTCCCAGCGGTACCTGAGTGAGTCAGACGTTTATATATATAGATAGATTTATAACGACAGTACAGTTAGCACAAGGCGGCGTGCGAGCTGTCTCGAGCTCTCTTGCACTATCCGTCTCTCTCTTATTACAAAACTTAAAAAGAGACGGATAGTGCGCCTGTCTTGTGCTAACCGTGCAGAAGCTGCTTTCCGACCTAGATATGGCGGATTCCATTGTGTATAAAAAGTTTCATGTTATTACAGCAATATGCCGTTTAAAAATTAGAACCAAACTAAGTTTGTATGGCGAGTTGACCGTGCTGGGGTCTCTTAAATGATTACGCCGGCTTTCTCGCTCGCACTCGCGACGCGAGTCGTCCTAGAATGTGAGCAAAAAATCTGATGTATACTCCGATTTGAAATGCTTTTACCATCCGATTATTTAAGAGATAGTTATTGTATTTACTAGTTTTAAGTCCCGTTTTAATTAGTAACACTTTAGTACCAATACGAGGTGCTTCACCCGTAGGATTGTTACAACACTTACATTATGTAAATACTTAAGTGAAAGTAAAGGTGTGTATTGTATAGGTATGGATTTCTATTTTGTACAAACATGAGAATAAAATGATACAACAATTGTTTTAGTTGTTTTATTCCAGAATAATGAGTTTACATTAACTGCTTGATAAATAAAAAAGGCTCCCTGATCAAAGCAGTACCAAAAAGTAATAATGGAGTATAGTGTCGGTAATAAACCTTCGCTTTGCTCTTATTCTTTATCACGGTCACTCATTGGCAACAACCTCTCTTTGGCCCGTCTCACAAAACTACAAATTTACAAATAAGCAACACTGGGCAAATGACCAGGGGGCCTAGACAAGGTTACAATCGACATGCGCTAACGCCAATAGAAAACTAATAAAATGTATGAGAATGACAGATGTTATCGAAAAGTGTTTCGTCGGCATCTGTCATTTCCCCTACATTTTATTATTTTCTATTGGCGTTAGCGCTTGTCGATTGTAACCTTGTCTACGGCCCCTGTTCTTATTGGTCGCCTTAAGCGCCTCTGGTAGCAGGGTCGACCTTTCGGATGCTTTGACACTGACGTTCCTGAAGGATTTCAAATTCTTCGCTTCTCTCACAGTCGAATTAAGACTAACGAAGAGTTAAGTTCCCGAGTATGCGCCGTGTTTAGAGCGAGATACCTTCATTTGTCTCCTGCTGAGTCAAACGCCGCCAAATGGATATGTCTCTTGAAATATAGATTTCTACAGAGGCTATGTACGCGTTGCCGTAATAAGGGACGGAAAGGCTCCTATGCAGCTAGATTAAGAATACTGGGTCCTATTCTTAAAATGGCTGACGGCTTACCATAAACAACCTTTTTCTTCGCGGAGAAAACCTGCAAGCCGTACTTAAACAGGGGACGACGACTGGGTTATGTGGTATTTCTATCCACTTAAAACTCCACGGTGCCCTGCATCTGTGCTCTCATGCAGGGGACTCCAGGATCTTATGCAGAACGCACTGGAGCCCCCCTCGCGGCTCGCCACATTTGGCTCATCCTAGAGCAAAGAGATGTTGTCGCCTCCCCTGCACGGCGATCATGAGACGGCGCGCGAGCTCTCTCGATCTTTCTTACACTATCCGTCTAGAAAACTTAGTACAAGAGGTATATCGTCTCATGATAGACGTGCTGGGGTTCTTAAGCGAGTGCCCGGCCCCCGACAGAACACTGCGACCCCGATGACCCCCTTTAGTCGCCTAAACAACCTAATAATTTAGCCGGAGAGCGGGTAATAGTTTACTTGCGCTTGGCTGGAGTTTATGGAAAGATGCATTTAGCTTGACAGTTAAAACTGATCGTGTGTAATTAGCTTAACATATTAAACATACAACCTATAAACCTTCAAAAACAAAAACAAAACAGAAATTGCAATATAAATATAAAAAAAAACCTGTTTCTAAATTCAAACATTCAACGATATACTTTCGCTATCCTTCCAAAATGACAGCCAATTTTTAGACCCAAAACAATTCAACAATAAAACTGAAAAATACAGTGTATTCTATCAAAATCTATAAGTAGAAAATGTTAGTTAAATCACTAAAATGCTGCACTAAACATATCGGTACCACAGGCGCCGATTTTAACAATCTTTACAATGTAACTGGTGGTAAGCATTTGAATTTTCCACATATCTTTTGACATTCATTTTAAATATTACCTAAGTACAAGCTTTATTCCTAACTTATTGTCAATAGGAACGCAGTGGAGATGGTACTCCAAAGAAAATCGGTGTTCGTGTTGCAAGGATGTTCCGCAGAGTGCAGGCAGAAGGGTGGAACCATGGCCTAAGAGTGACACCCCGCCGCCGGCGTGGCGCTGCGAGTGCCCTCGCGAGTCAATGCCCTATAACAACGACCCTTACAGAATTAAGGTCCCTGAGATCGCGGTGCCGCCGCTGCCGCCAAGCAATGCTAAGGTAATTTCTGCACATTTTTGTGTCGAATCCCTAAGACAACCAGTATTTTCTGGTATTTTATCACACGATTCTCACACATTCTTTTTACTAAACGGGACTAAGCGAAGGGTTTATACGCGACTAAGGGGGTGAATTGGAAATTATCGCGTGCTTTGAAACGCCGTTCTGACTAGATTAAGAAACAATAAGGTTTGATTTTCAGATATATGATTCTTGACTATATGATTGTTTAAGTATCTGATTTAATCGTTACATGATTGTGTAAAATTTCCTCGATAGAAAATAATTCCAAAGTTGGTTCTTTACTTTCCTTTTTTTACTCAGCCTACTCAAAAATGCATTATTTTACGACAGAACCTCACTTAATGAAATATAAATAAAACTTCACAAGTTAGGTAGGTATTTATGGAAATTTGTCCAAAAAAGCCATTCCCGAAGAGTGTTGCATCTCTTTTTCTCGTGCACGGAAGGCATAAGCGTGTCTCTGTCAAGCAGGCGTAGTCGACTCGAATCAAGGCATCCTCTTAAGTCCCGTTTAGTAATAATAATTTTATCACATGTTCTGAAATTACCAGAAAAACAACAATTCGGGAATCCAATAGTTTAATTTAGATAGTACATTTGCGATCAGGAAAATCTGAGAATTTGTTAAGGGAATCCAATGTCGTACCTGACTGACTCATAGTCTGGTTTAGAGTTTCTGACTTGGTGTTGCCCGTAGTAGTGATATTATTTATTATTTCTGTAACTAAGTGTAGAAGCAGTCGAGATTTATAATATATAGTTCGTTTTTATCTCTACCTTGCGACCTCCCGATGTTTCCAAAGTGCGTTAGACGATCAGAGCCTCTCGTGGATTTAAATATCTAATGAAACGCAGCTTGTACTTTGTCATCAGAGGATGGGAGTGGTGCTCACGCACACAGACCCCCGCGACCCCCTGGGCTTGAAGAACTGGTCCCAGCACCAGGACCCAGGCCAAAACATGGAGCATCAGCCCCAACAACAGCCCGAGACTGAAGAGGAAGACGACAGCTTCTTCGGCAAGCTTAAGAAGTTCTTCCGGGGGAAGAAGGATCGAGAAGAAATGATTGTACATCTAGACGTCCTCTTTCACCAATCGAGATAAAGCTATCGACAATGCGACATGAAACTCCTTGACATTCAAAGGTATCGGATTAAAATTATCTCTGAGGAGCTGATTGTCAAACGCACTCTAACATCGGGAGGTAGCCGTGATTGTTCACTAAAGTTTCTCAACAGGATCGCATCGAACTCGCCGGAGAGCCGTTTAAGGAGGCATGCTTGAATCACGCCCTGCCCTGGTACAATAATGTGATGCCAAAGCCCCACCATGATGATACGGACAAGTCTGGGAGGAATGCCTCGCACTCTATGGTGGTCCTCCCGAAACTTGGCTACCACGGGCGCAGCAAATACAAATACGCTTTTCACGAACCCTGGAATCCGCTAGATCGCCTTACACTAATCGAGCAGGCCGAAAAAGACGAGATGGACCATTGTAAAGAAATAGCTGCTGTTGAGAAAGCAGAAAAAGATACCTGCTTGTAGACCACGGGAGGCCTGATTTTCGGATTTAAATTGAAAGTGTTTAGTTTTTTTTTTGGAGCGTCGCATGGGATTGATAATAAACGTATTATGCTTTAGTTGTTGGTTTTTTTCTTAACTGTTAGAAATGCTGCGGGTGGAGTGTAATAATTCACGATGCGTCAGCGCAATCAACAAAGCTGACCCACAGCCGTGCACTATGCGAGAGTGTGTACCAGCGCTCTAAGGATAGCGGCGGGTAGGTGCAGCGGTGCACCATAAGTTTGAGCGAGACACTGCGTTCTGATGTCTCGCTCACGTATGGCGCACGCGCTGCCGCTATCATCGCCGCGCAGTCGTAGCTCTAAGTACGTTGGCGCTGGTTCATGTGTTTGTGGACTTAATCGTTTATATTACAAACGTAATAGGAACATGCATATCACAAAGAAGCTCGCTTGACGAACACAGCTCACAAAAAGAAACGGTCAGGTGTGACTCGCGCACCAAGGGTTATACACCATACCCGTCACGACCCCATTAATTCTTCAAACTGTCTAAATAGCACATAGAAGTTACCATTGTACAGCGCCATTTCTATTTTGGTTCTAATATCTTGCAACCTAAGTATGTTTGTTTTTCAGTTATATTTATTTATCACGTGTACCGATTTCTATAGTTATTTTTTTTATTTGAAAGAAGGGACTTAAACAATCATCTTTTAGGAATTTGAAGGCAAAAAATTACTAACTTGCAAAAGGAATTAAATTACTCTAAATCAAAAATTTACTACAGTAGGAAAAAAAATAAAACCGCTTTTAGAAAGTCCAACTTACCCCCTTTCATATGATACCGCCATTTTATCTATTAAGTAGACTTTGAATTTTTATTCCCCCTCATATTATTTATTTTCACAGAAAATAAAAATGAATATTTTGTTATTTTCCATACACGTGTTAACCTTCTTTACAATTGATCCAAATTTCAAATTGATAGCATAAGTATTTCCTGAGATATTTAACGTTGTTTAACGACGGACAGACGGACAGAGTCGAGTCGCACTCGCACCGTAAGGGTTCCTTTCTAACCTTTTTGGTACGGATTATACTTTCTCAATGTGACATTATGTGCCCATTATGCTATTCCTTTTTCGGTGAATGGCAGATTCTGGAAATGGCAGATTATTTAAACGGCAAATTCTAGCAATGGCGGATTTTTAAAACTGCAGATGTTCGACAGTCCGCTACAATGATGAATAGGTCGGAATTAGTGTTAGGTCACTACCTAAACGAGGAGTTCCCTCAATTCCTCATGGATCCCATCATCCGATATGCTTTTTGTAAAAAATGGGACCAATCTGGAAGAATAATAATTTCAAATAAAAAAAAAATTGTACGAATCGGTTCATAAATGACGCGAGTTCTGAGATAACAAACATAAACCATGAAAATAATTCGCGCAGCGCCATATTTCCGTACAAAACGCCAGCGTGGTCAAACAGGCTGCGCCCCGTCGGCAACGCGCCTCGCTTCTGTCGCGCCCCGCCAGCAGCCCATCGCGCGCAGGCCGCACGATGCGACCAGTCAGTGTGACGTCAGATAGCGCAGCGCGCGGTGCGTACGTGCTCTGTGTGACCGGGCGTCCCGCTCCCATTACGTGCTCATCAAGCCCCGCTACCGTCCCGCTGGCAGTCTGTGCGAGGCTTAACCGAACAAAGGCATGCCATAGGGATATCCCCACATTCGTCACGTTGCTTCAAGATGAGGCACGAAACGGAACAAGTCACATTTTGTACATCAAACATAGCCCACAGAGCGAAGAAAGCTTTGCATGGAAATCCTATACAAAAAGTAACATTAGTAACCATTTTCGTTGCTCTTGAGTATACAACAACTCCATTGCTGCCTTTGCAATTGGAAGCTTGCAACTAAGGGCCTGTTTACACATTGATTAGTGATTAGTGCGAGTCCATACAAAAATACTAGCTCTCACTTGCAGAAAATGTATGAACGCGCTAATCACTTAATCAAAGTGTAAACATCCCATAACATTAGGTGTGCCTGTTTCGCACTTCGGTAAGTAATGTCAAGCTATTTTTATGGTAGACTAAAAAGTTAAAGGTTAGGGTCAGATAATAGATAATAGAGAACCTCGCTTATAGGAGGAAAATTGGCCTAGACAGCGTATCGTTGCATTTTGTCTAAGTTCCCTTCCCCTTTGGCATGAAAGTCATAGTTCGTGACCACTTGGAATAGTACCTATTCGGGTTCGTGTGAATACGTTTATTTTGGCATAATAATGTGTAAGAGCAAGCAAGACAGAAATATGGACCCGAATCTTGTTCTAAATGCTCACGGAATGTACTAGCGGCGGCTCACTCAGTGATTTGGTCGCACCGCTACAAGTACAAACGACAACACTGTTTAACTGACCACCCTGTTTTTATATATAACCTTATTACAATGCACTTAAGGTGCACCGATGGTCAGTTAGCTGTGTTGTCGATAGTACTCAGGGTAGGACGCAGGTATGTACATGAATGAGGTCAATTAGTTGTGAGCGCGGTTAGTTATGAACAGCGAAAAGCTAATTCTAGAGATTGGGAATCTGAATACATTTCGTACGGTGGATTGTTTCCAGCCGTCAATCGACTGTGCGCGTAAAGGGACGTGCGCGCCGCCCGCGCCGCCGCCGCCGCCGTGTCCGCCCCCACCGATCAAGCCGTTCCCGTGGAGTTACGTAGTCGTCCCTACCGCCATCCTCGCTGCGCTGGGAGTGGTCAGTATGTATACCTTAAGAACGGCCGTACATTGAGCCACCAGTGGCCGGCCCACAAGTTCCGGACGAGTACTTTATAGCAATTTCGTAATCAGAAACAAATTCCAGCAAAATTAAATGTTATAGAATCTGGTACTTCAATCGAAGAAATAGAACAAATTAGTTTCTTAGGTATTATAATAGATCCTCATTTAACTTGGAAACACCACATTCAAAAAATTAATAATAAAATTTCCAGTCAATGTTACGCACTATCTATATTAGCCGAATCGTGTTCCCAAGAACACGTTATTACTGCATACTATGCTAACGTATACTCTTTATTGACTTATGGTATCATTTACTGGGGAAACTCGATAGACGTACAGTCTACTTTTGTTTTACAGAAAAGGTGCTTGAGAATTATCTTTCGCATGAACAACAAACAATCACTTCGAAATGTTTTTAAAGAGCAAGGCTTTCTAACTTTAACTAGCATTTATATTTACGAGCTCTGTAACTTTGTAAAAAGTAACAAGGATTACTTCACGACACTAGCTTCCCAACGCGATAACCTACGCACTCAATATAGGTACAATTTAACATTGCCTTTGGTAAAAAATAAAACTTATGGCAAAAGTTCATTTATTAGTGCTATTCGAGTATTTAATCAGCTTCCTAATGAATTAAAAATGTTGGATGACACAAAATTTAAACGGAATTTAAAAAAATGGTTAAGCAAGAAAGGTTTCTATTCTTTGAAAGAATTTTTTGAATCTTCGTCTTAAAAGAAAAATCATGTAAAATATTAATAATATTAGTTATATTTTCCTTCGTTTTAAGCAAATATTGTACACCCGAAATGGGTAACCGTTGGGGCCTTGTAATATTTTATACCATCTATGCAACACGGTTAAACAATAAAATTAAAAAAAAAATTAAAAATATTGACGCACACCGAGCGCACACGACCGAGCCACAAGCTGCGGGAGTGACTCGCGCTGGCTGCGTTCAGTGGCCGTAAAGGCGGGATTCCACCGGTGTGCGGCACAAGCATTTTTGTACTGAATATGCTTGTGCCGCACACCGGTGGAATCCCGCCTTCATGTGCGGCAGTGGTCGCGTTTAGTGGCGGACACAGATCTGTTTACTAATGTATAACCAAAAAAATATTAGCAAATTATTGTTTGACAAAAACGCTTCGTGAAATAATTACTTGGCAAACGTGTTATTGCGCTAAAGTTTCATTTTACAAACGTTTACTTGACGAACACTCAATTACCAATAAGTACATGACGTCAAATTTATTCAATAATAAAGTGTCAATTGTACATTTTTCATTACACCAAATAATATGTTTGGCGATTTTATACACTTACCAGAATATCACACGAACAGTAACAGTAGGTACCTATAATATTTTTAAAAATCAGTTCTGGCTGCCGCGGCACGCTCGCTTCGCTCGAGAAAGTTGAGAATGTATAAGTAGTATAGGTATAGTAGCCAAATAATAACCTAACATAACCTTTTATAGTTTCCTAGCAGTAAGTAGTTCGTTTCTGTTGAAGTAATAACCTAACCTACCCTAGTTTCCTAGCAGTAAGTGTTGAAGTAAAATTACTTGCCTACTGACTGTAGGTATCTAAAGTAGAATATGTAATAGTTGAGAATTTGACACATTTTAGCAACTGTTCCTTTTAACAAAAGAAACACATGTCAAAATACTAAACCAATAGTCGTTTTTACAGGTAACTTAGTTGCTAAAATTTAATTTGTCCTAACGATCATTTATAAAATGTAAATTTGCCTGTTGATTATTAAGTCAAATCAGTCATTTGTAGAAAGTTCAGTTGTCAAAAAAATAATTGTCAAAACACAATTTTGCTAATCGTTGGTTGTTAAGTGTAAATTTGCGAAATGTTTTTTGGTCAAACGACAGGACACCCAGGTAGGTCACTGCAATGTCATGCACTGTAGTAACAGTGTTGCGTTGACTGCGCGCCCGCCCACAAACTGTTCCCGTGTATTTACGTTTTCGTCCCTACCGCTATCCTCGCTGCTCTGGGAGTGGTCAGTATGTACACTAAGAGTCATGTTGCAACTGTACATGGCGGTCGGTTGCTTTGCTGCGCGCCCGTCCATCAAAGCGTTCCCGTGGAGTTACGTTTTCGTCCCTACCGCCATCCTCGCTGCTCTGGGAGTGGTCAGTATGTACACTAAGAGTTATGTTGCAACTGTACATGGCGGTCGGTTGCGTTGCTGCGCGCCCGTCCATCAAAGCGTTCCCGTGGAGTTACGTTTTCGTCCCTACCGCCATCCTCGCTGCTCTGGGAGTGTTCAGTATGTACACTAAGAGTTATGTTGCAACTGTACATGGCGGTCGGTTGCGTTGCTGCGCGCCCGTCCATCAAAGCGTTCCCGTGGAGTTACGTTTTCGTCCCTACCGCCATCCTCGCTGCTCTGGGAGTGGTCAGTATGTACACTAAGAGTTATGTTGCAACTGTACATGGCGGTCGGTTGCGTTGCTGCGCGCCCGTCTATCAAAGCGTTCCCGTGGAGTTACGTTTTCGTCCCTATCGCCATCCTCGCTGCTCTGGGAGTGGTCAGTATGTACACCAAGAGTTATGTTGCAACTGTACATGGCGGTCGGTTGCGTTGCTGCGCGCCCGTCCATCAAAGCGTTCCCGTGGAGTTATGTTTTCGTCCCTACCGCCATCCTCGCTGCTCTGGGGTTATTCAGTATTACTATTAGAGAACAGCACATTGGTGGTCAGTTTCCAGCCATCGATACACTTTGCCTCCGCCCATCAAGCCAATCCTGTGGAGTACTGAAACGAGGTTAGAAAACAGCATATGAGGCATGTTTCCGTGGAGTTACTTCCTCGCCCTTATCGCTAAGTAATAGGAGTTAGCTGCCATCGATCTGTTTCCAGCCGTCGATCGACTTAGCAGTCGATCAGTGCTAGCGCATCAAGCCGTTCCCGTAGAGTGACGTATACTCTCTACCCCCATCCGGGCTGCACTGAGAATGGTCAGTAGGTAAGGTACACTATAACAGTTAATCAGAGAACAGTACACGGCGGCCTGTTTTCAGCCATCTATCGACTGCGTGGCGAACCGTTAAATGCCTGCCCCTAACTGGAACCCGAAAAATGCTATTTCAATGAAACATTTCCTTTTTTATTATTTCCAGATATACAAATATTGGGCGTACAAAGAAAAGCTCAGACAATCGGGGATGTTCGATGTACAATGTAAGCACGACTTATTTATACGGTGTGGAGCAAACATTTTTAAAATTATATTGTATTTATGTGTGTATTTTACCAAGGTTTATAAGAAAAAGCGCCCTCTCTTGCTTGTTTCTCAGTGCAAGTTCTGATTGAATCCGCGAAGGCGTAAAGCGAATCGTCGTAAGTTTTCAAGATTAATCGATACAAAGCGAAGGATAGTCATAGAAGATTAGAAGAAGCGCTGATTAAATTTCCTTCTAAAGTGAATTCGTATTGAACGCTGCGTCCCCACCCCATTCCTTCCGATCCGTATATAAGGCTCGCCACATAGAGGTGTAGTCAAGTCCCTATTCGTCCAGGTACCGCCGCATACCGGGTAGAGTCAGTCCGACCCAAGTCGGGCCTAGCTGAGTTTCTTGCTGGACTCTTCTCAGCTAGGCTAGGTTTTAGCGAACCAGCGATAAAACTCCCAGTACTCACACCCCAGATTCGGTTGATACCGTTCAACCAATCTCACTGGAGCGCAAACTCGTAGAGTATTCCAGTGTACAAACTTTCCCGCGTGATGGTCGTGCCGGAGGCTCCCCCTGGATTTTCCCCAGGCTACCCTCCAACCACGCAATTCGACCGCTATATTGGGTTCGTCCTATTATAGCAACAGTCAGGTTCAAAAAAAAAAAAAAAAAAAGGTGTAGTCAAGATTTTTTCAATTGAGCTCATGAATGAATATTGTGGTCGACGCGTGCCACATTTTGCCAAAAAAAAGTTACCGCCTCATACAATGTTCATTGAATAATCGTATCGTAAAATATACTATATGATATAATAGACATAGATATCAATATTTATAAGAACGAATGAATTAAACATTTCTCTGTTTATACCTGGCACGCTTTGTGTGGTATTTTATCTCGTAGTTCATTTTAAATTTATTGAATAAGACTTATTATTCAGTTTGTTATTCAATGAACATTTTACCTGGTAACCTGTTTTTGCTAAATTTAGCACGCGCTGCCAACAAACAACGACCATTCATGAGCTCAGTAAAAAGAAAACTATACCAGCTTAATTCCGGTACTGAATTTTGATCGCAGCGTCCATGTGAAATCTCCATAGATTTGGGACCTAAAGCCATCCCTACCACAGAGAGGCGGATAAAACCCGCTTATAAACTTCCGAATTCAGCGTGTCAGGTACGTGGCGAGTCTAAACATTGTTTTTCAATAGGGCAGCCTCGGTTAAGAGTGAAACGGCCATACCACGAACAAGACCTTCCGGAGTGCGTGCAGTACCTTATCATAGGCACGGGGACCGCAGGCTGGGCGGCCTACAACTCCATCATGGAGAACGACCCAAAAGCCAAGGTAGGTGCTCGCATCCATAAAGCGCAAATTACTTACACATGCAAGAAATTGCATGCAAGTTTAACTACATTGCGGGGTTTGATAGATAAAACTCAGTATAAGTACCTCGGTAGCCAGCATTGCAATGAAAATGCGCGTAAGGTAATACAAACGAAGTTTGTTTCTCATTTTAAAACGACGTATCAGAATAACATGAAACTTTATACACAATGTGCAATGAGTGCAATGACTGCTAAATCTAGGTCGGACATTAGATTCGAAATTAATACAGAAAAAATATGTCTGTCTTGGGCGTAAACACTTGAATCCCCCGTTACGCTTTAGATTCTACTTTAGATTATCTCGCTTCACTCAGGATTCAATATACCACCCTAGCCTTTAATACATCATTTTGCTCCCTTGTGATATAATATAATACCCACGGGCCTGTCTTTATCCCACAGACTATTGCAACGTATTTTTTATCAGTACCTAGAGTAGGCTGTGTAGATAACTTGCAGCTATAGGTACGTCGTCAAGAACTTAGTGTAGTGAAAATGCTAAAATTATAATACGTTGTAAACATTGTGTTGTATCTGCAGGTGTTCTTCATTACTAAAGAAGATATATTGCCGTACACGAGAGGTCTCTTGTCGAAATTTATGTGGTGGAACAAATTTCCGCCCGATATAAAAACTCTGAAATACTTCGATCAGAAGTATAAAACGTATGTATTGCATACATTTCTGTTGTTTTTGGTATAAGTATATAGGGAGTTAATAATGGAATTTTATGATTAACTACCTATATAACTAAGATACATTAATTTTATACATAGAAGATGGTACAGTAAATCTAAAGGTAGATACTAATGTCTATTAGTCTGCTATTACCTATAAAATGGTAAAGATTGAGAATGTTTAGCTTCGTGACGGTGTAAGATCCGCTCATCCGATCGCAAAAAAATCTCAACAATGGACCTTTAACATGGTTTACCTATTTTACAAGCTTTTATTTAACTTGCAATGTATGTAACTAAGTATGTTTGTTCGGGTGGAATCTTGCAACTTAATTTTGAAGCAGCTATCTTCAACCGATTGAGCGGAGGGGTTCTACATCCTTTTGATAAATCAAAATAAACATGGCGACTCCAGCCCAGAACTTTTTTCAACTAACTTTCAATTACTGCCCATGCGCCTTTCAGAAGGCCATATTAATAAACTCATAATTATACCCTGAAAGTTTCACTTCAAACCGGTAACTCTAACACATACAAATTTCAACTCAAAATCTTGGGCGGATATGACTAACTACTATGTCATATAAGAAGGACGGTCGGGTCATAGTTAAAGAGCAGCCAAAAAATCTTTGGGCGCCACGAGGATATAGTTTGGATGACAATTCAATATTATGGTACCATATTATCGATGGTATCTAATGATGGAGACAGAAGGTAGCCATGGAAATTCAGGACTTAAGAGACGTAAACCCCGTTGAGTTTGGGCTCAACGAGTAGTTGATGAAAGTAAAGTTGGCAACAAAAGCTTGAACCAAAAATTTCATTTTTGACAGAAACTTGATATCTCGCGTCTTTGCTGGCGCTCTCCCCCCCCCCCCCTGTTATGATCATCCTGTTAATTCCTTGAATGGACCTAATAAAATGACTACCTGCATCCAATGGTCAGACCCCCCCATTTTGAAATGAAGAAACATATGGACAACCCCTAAAGCAGGCATCTAATAAAACCTAATTTATTCGACTCAATACAATGAAGTATGAATTTTCAGAATGTACGTATCAAAGTGTAAAAACTTCATGGACCCTGTCAAGTTCTACCGCAGGGCGGAAGGCCCGGCGGTGTCCATCGCGTCTGGTTGGTGCGTGCTCCGTCTCGACGCGGACAATCACATCGCCTACATCAAGACCTTGTGCGGCGAGCGGCCTATGTACTATGAGCGCTGCTTGCTCGCAGTTGGTAAGTGGAGGTTCTCTGTAGGGATCCTGCCGAGTTCTCGTAAAGTGGAAGGTCCGGCAGAGTAAGGCTGGGTTCACACGGCATTCTCCTGCACGTTTTCTGCACGTATTCGGTTTGCCTGACAAGTCCGGTGAGTATTCGTTTAAACGTATAAACAACATTTTCTATGTGCCACCATGTATACGTTAAGATATATACCGCAAAAAAACGTGCAGGACAATGCCGTGTGAACGAAGCCTAAGAATCATCTCTTACTTCTTCTCTTGATTGAAGTTACGAACGTTTTCATTCCACGACTGCTGATGAGTTCGCAGGATCGCCTTTGGCCGAAATTATTTAAGAAATGATTAAGAGGTTAAGGAATGATTTTTTAAGTACGTTATCATTTTTTGAATAAATAATAATTACGTCGTAATCTTGCATGAAAAAGCAAGCATTTTGCAAAATACGGTCGTCTGTAGGCGTAAGGACCCTTAACCTGAAATTAAATATCAAACTTGTACATTCCTCCCTGATATTCCTTGTTTAATTAAAATTTTCCTCATAGAAGGTCATAAAAGCAGGAGGTATGTGCCACTCGATAACAATATTTTTTTTTTCTTGGGCGTAAACACTCGATCCTGTAAAGTTACTCGTTACACTCATGAGTCAATATACCGTCCTCGCCGTCAATATATAATTTAACCCCCTTGAGAAACAATCGAATAAACGTGACGTCGATTTTATAACATTTTAGAAACAACTTCTTCGCCAACCGTTCAATACTTTCATTACAGGCTCGAAGCCAATACAGCTGAACATATTCAAGATAGCCCCAAAAGAAGTCCGGGAAAGGGTGACCACATTCCGGACGATACGGGACCTGGAGTCCGCATTCCGGAAGGTCCGAGCGGCGCGGCACGTGACCATTATCGGCGGCGGGACTCTGGGCTGCGAGCTGGCCTTTTATATTGCCAAGATGAGTAAGTCTTATCATCCTGTGTTTTGTACAGAGCCAGGACAGGGCGAGCTGTTTAGAGAGTTTGCATAACAATGCGTAATTTAATTATTAATGCAATTATTTTGTGTATAAATGCGGCCTTTCTGCTATGAGCGTTATGTCGCCGTTAAAACGAACACAAGTGAATTAGGATGTACGGAAGGTGACAGTTCTTTCTTCCATTTACGCAGACACTTTATAATAAACAAGTGAACTTAAAACATTTTTCAAAAAACCCAACCCCAAATTCAGGCTTCTAGTTTTATCCACAACGAAGAAGGGGGGTCGAAAATGGGCTGAACTGCTTCGAGAAAAGGATGGTACGGCAGTCCCGCTGTTTTGCTCGACTTGGCAGGGGCACTGCCGTGCCCCCAGATTACTAAAGTGTGTTACCTATAGGTATTATAATTTGAATATTGGTTTTTGATATGTGAATGTTTAGCATTTTTATTTTTACTTCGTATATTGCTACATAATATGTTACCGTGTAAGCGTTTTGGTGAAATACTGTGAACTTATATCATCATCATCATCATATCAGCTGAAAGACGTCCACTGCTGGACATAGGCCTCCCCCAAAGAGTGCCACGATGACCGGTCCTGCGCCACCCTCATCCAGCTTATATGTGTCTTTAAATAAATAAATGCATTCGGTGAAAGTTGTGTCGGTAAAACAAGGGACCCCATTTTTAGAGACATACCTACCTATACGCTTCTTGCAATGATGTTTCAGAGGAGAAATTTGAGATTGACGAGGCAGACAAAGAGAAGCCTCCGTTGGAAATTGCCATGATGTACAAAGACGGGGGGGTTCTCGGAAGCGTGTTGCCCGAATACCTCGGCGAGTGGGCGGCTGACAAGATCAAATGTGAGGGCGTTCACATAATGCCTAAAAGTAAGTACTTGCACCTTAACAAAGACTTTACGCATGTGCCTGTTTTCCGGGTCATATTATTATCAAACCGTGATTAGGGTTGGATGTGAGAGCTTATAAAAGCAGATAAATACGTCAATATTTATATGAACTGATAGCTATTTCAATACCATTTCTAGTCGCAGTATGATATGATAAGCTACGGTAGCCTAGTGGTTCATTTATAACGAAACACGGACAATAAATAGCATGAATTCACAAAAAGATCGTCAGAGTGTGTGAGTGTATACTCGAAATAAATATCCTGTGACAACCATATTGTTAGATTTAAATAAATTTTCACCACCCATAACGGGGTCTGATGATTAGATATTCACCGAATCAATAATCATCAATCAGCCGAAAGACATCCACTGCTGGACATAGGCCTCCCCCAAAGAGTGCCAAAGTGACCGATCCTGCGCCACCCGCATCCAGCGGACTCCAGCAACCTTTACCAGGTCATCAGCCCACCTTGTGGGGGCCTACCCACGCCGCGCCTTCCGGCACGTGGTCACCACTCGAGAAACTTTCCGCCCCAACGGCCATCGGTTCTACGTGCTATGTGCCCCGCCCACTGCCACTTAATCGATAATATCCAATTATAACGAAACACAGACAACAAATGTGACGTTCTGACGGGTGTCTCATCTGTTTCAGCAACACCGCACGACGCCTTCCTATCCAAGGACGGCCGGCTCGAGCTCACGCTGAACGACGGGTCGTCGCTAGTCACAGATTACGTGAGTCCCTTAACCCCGCCGCCACTGACTTGAACTCCAGTTCATCACTTTTGCTACTCGCCTATTTTATTTTATTTTTTACGTTGGGAAAATGCCTTTACGCATCCCGTCCTATCCGGGGAGGCACGACGAGTAAGACGGACTAACCGAAACTGGACTACCGTCTAAAAAACCACCAACGACATCCAGCTCCGCCTTGTAAAGGGGGGCATCGCAGGATCGCTCTCTTGGCATTCAACTGCATTCTTTTGCCACTCGCCTGCCACCAACTTCATCATCATCATATCGGCTGGAAGACATCCACTGCTGGACATAGGCCTCCCCCGAAGAGTGCCAAAGTGACCGGCGCTGCGCCACCCGCATCCAGCGGACTCCCGCGACCTTTACCAGGTCATCAGTCCACCTTGACATGGACCCCGCGCTGTGTGATCCGACTTCCTACGAAATCCAAAAACAATAGAGTTAAGGATAAGTCTTGTGTGGCGTGGGGGTGCCATCTCGTTTTTTTTTCTGTGGCGGCGAATGGGTATATAAGCATGATAATATTGAAGCAAGTTTGTTGACCATTTTAGCGCTATCCCAGTAGGCATTCGTTTTAGCAGAATTTACTGTCCTCTGAGGCCCTAGCACGATAGGTTTTATCGTCACGTTTTACGTGACGTTTCAGTTCATTTTCGCCGTAAAACGTGACAACAAAAGCGATCGTGCTAGCTGCATTGACCCTACCTGGGAGTAACTGATTCCTATCAGTTAATCAAAAAACAATAATATAAATCGAGATTAATACCAGCGTTGAACAGAATTGAACAAACCCCTTAAATATTTTTGGTCCTTACACACATCGGCCGTATACATAAATGATCTACAAGCCTTCTTTAAGTAAAATGGCGTTAAAATTCGTTTATCCTTATCTTTCACTTTAATATGTGTGTTCGTTAGAAAGGGACAAAGCACATTTTATTTAGCAGAGGCATTTTAATTTTTATGAATAAGGGGGTTAGTAATTAGCTTTAATAATCATCGTCATTGCTGTCTCAGTTTGTAATCGGCCACTGCTGAGCATAAGCCTCTCTTCGAGTACCTACGCCACTTAGACATGACCATTAGCTTTACACAACAGCAAAGGTGTGTATTGATTAGAATGTCATTTTTCAACTACCGGCCTGGAAAAGGGTTTGAAGGCCTTCGAACAACAGGAAATATGGTATTCTTCCTCAAAAGTGTATAGACAAAACTTTGTACCATTGTCTATTTTTGTTTAGTTGCATTATAGGTAGATAGGGAGGCAATGGAGTAAGTTGTGGTTACCTATAATTAGATAAACATCGGTCTCGAGTGTAAATTAAATATAAGTGATGATGTATTATCTGTTGGTAAGCCTAAATAAATACAGTAATACACCGGTTTACGCGAGAGTTGCGTGTTGGAGAATATCGCGTTATGCGAACGTCGCGTATAATGGAGTCAAAAAACAATCGCAACATTCTGACGTAAATGAACTATCTTTGACACAACACGAAATAAATCGCAGTGATTTGCCTAAATACCTCAAGCCACCCCGCCATGCTGTTTTTAAATTTGACCAATCCGGGCAAGCGCGTAAAGCGGGGCAATTTAGCGTGAAAATTTGAAATGCGCGTGTTAGGTATGCACCTCACATATAGCACTATCGCTTGGCTACGTCATCGGTACATCGTCATCATACGTCACAGAGATACGTCATCAGCACCGCGTCCGCAGCGTATGCGCCTACGTCACTTCATTACTTTGTCTCCGCCGCGCCGCATCATCGATATTGGGCAATCGTCCTGATCGCTTTAATAAAACGGAAGCGCACGGTCGCCCCTTGCCTTTTTGATACCTAACATCGGGTCTTAGGACAACGCGAAATCGATCGTGTTTAGAATTGTAATTCTTATATTTTAATTAAACTTTATTCATTCGCCATCGTATTATAATTTATCTCCTCCACTGCTGCCTCCCTATATAATTGGCGCAGTCGAGAGTTGAGTCGAGCAATCGGTACGCGAAATCTAGCATCGGTATCCCGTCCTGAGCACGAATCTACGTGTGCACCGACTCTTCAAAGAACCTCAGCAGCACAGACGAGGAGAGCAATTTGGCGTTTGAGCAAGAAGAGAAGAATCGTGAAATGTGGTGGTGAGTACACATAGGGTTTGGTTGCATTCCTGTGTATTTCCCCAATTTCCAAGATTTTTCACCCACTTTCCGCCCGCTCTACGAATTGTGAACGTAGGGATCAGCGCACCGCGCGCAGTGATTTATTTAGAAATCTAGATAGTATAGCTGAAGAAATCGTTATGGCAGAGGATGACTTAGATAATATTTTCAAAGCTCTTAGGGTAGTTCCCGAATTTGACGGAAACCCGAATGTTTTAGTTAGATTTATAAATATATGTGACCAAATAATTGCGAATTATGTGAGACCAAGTGCTGGGAATGATTTGAACAATTTGTCTGTTTTAAATGGAATTTTAAACAAAATTACCGGTTCCGCAGGGCGAACCCTTGCGAATAATGGAATTCCTCACACCTGGGCAGGGATAAGGGAATCCCTAATCAATAATTTTTCCGATCGTAGAGATGAAACTGCACTGTACACAGATTTGTCTATGATGACACAAGGTAGGGACACACCCCAAGTATTTTATGAGAAATGTCAGCATATGCTTAGTACAATAGTTACATATGTTCAATTGCACGAACAGGTTGAGACCACAACTATGGCAAAAAGGGAGTTGTATAAAAATCTTGCATTACAGACTTACTTACGAGGTCTTTCCGAACCTCTAGGATCCCGCATTAGATGTATGAGGCCTAAGTCTTTAGAACAAGCTCTCGAGTTCGCACAGGCAGAGCTAAATGTCATGTATTTACAGAATAAGAACAAAACATACGATATTGCGCAAAAACCTTATTTCCCGAAACAAAATCAAAATATTTTTCCACAGAGATTCACACAACCGGAGCAGCATTTATCTAGCAATAATAATTTTGGACCCCGAGGTAACACACAGCAGGCTGGACCGTCTAGGACTCAGCAGATGTTCCGAGCATTGCCGCGTTCAAATATGTCCACAGGTTTTAGGATTAACCATCAGCAACAAAATTATCCTCAACCAATGAGTGGTGTTAGTCACCCAGTTGCTCGTACATTAGCCCCAACTAGAAATAATTGGAATCAGTACCCACCGCGTAATAATAGAGCCGAGACAAATATGCACGAATCCCATATTTCCGACCAAAACTATCATGACTACGAAAACTATGACTATAACGACTATGAATATAATTATGATTATCAACCCCCGGAGCAAAACTTGCCGCCAGTCGATAAGGTCGATAATTACCACAGCACCGATCAGTCACAGGAAATTGACATTGACAATGACATTCAAACTAACCAAAATTTTTGCCAGGATCTTGCGAGAACTTCACCGAGATAGAAATTAACCTACAAAACCAGCAACAACTACCTTACATACAGATACGGAACCCACCCCTTAAATTACTCATCGATACGGGCGCAAATAAATCGTTTCTGAGTCCCCAAGCTGTCAAACAATTTTATGACCAATACCCATTACAATACGATCCATTTGTTGTGACAAATATACATGCTTCAACTCTCAACAAGCACTCGATAACAATACCTTCTTTCTCAGAATTCAACACTGACAAACCATTGAAGTTTTTTGTATACAAATTTCATAATTATTTCGACGGACTTATTGGCTGTGATTTGCTTGAGCAATGGCAAGCCGAAATAAATTACGGAACTAGACAATTTAAAACCCCGCAATCTGTCAACCCTATACATATGTACACCACGGGAAATGTCAATTTACTTGAAACTATAATACCGGCTAATTCTTCCAAATTAATCGAAGTACCAGTAGATGTTCGAAACGGCGATATTTTCGTGGAACAACGAGTACTTTGCAATTGCATTGTAAGTAATTGCATCAGTACCGCTAACAATAACAAAAGCACTCTCGAGATTTGCAATGCATTCCCACGCGATATGATATTCACGCTAACTCAGCCGGTCAGCGTTGAGTTATTCAATTCTGAGACAGAGTGTCATCGTGATGATGAATCACCCCGATTAGCACGTGTCAACCATGTATTGTCCCGATTGCGCACAGATCATTTAAATTCAGAAGAGACAGTCAATTTAAGAACACTTTGTTCAAAGTATGCGGACATATTTTATGTTGAAGATGAACCACTTACCTTTACGAATAAAATTAAACACCGCGTTAATACAACAGATGAAACTCCTATTCATTCTAAATCTTATAGATATCCATACATTCATAGAGAAGAAGTACAAAGTCAGATTTCTAAAATGTTAGAACAGGGAATAATTCGACCTTCAACATCAGCCTGGAGCGCACCTATCTGGATTGTTCCGAAAAAATCAGACGCATCCGGCAAAGTAAAATGGAGATTAGTGGTAGATTTTCGGAAGCTGAATGCTAAAACTATAGACGACAAGTATCCCATCCCCAATATAAATGATATCCTAGACAAATTGGGTAGATGCCAGTACTTTACAACCCTTGATTTGGCCAGTGGTTTTTACCAAGTAGAGATGCATCCTTCAGACGTTCATAAAACCGGATTTAGTGTAGAAAATGGGCACTATGAGTTCCTTCGCATGCCAATGGGGATGAAAAACTCACCCTCTAGTTTTCAGCGCGTAATGGATGATGTATTACAAGGTCTACAAAATTCTATCTGTTTAGTATATCTGGACGATATCTTAGTCTTTTCCACATCCCTTCAAGAACATACTACCAACCTGGAAAAAGTATTCCAAAGATTACGCGAATCAAACTTCAAAATCCAGATGGATAAGTCAGAGTTCATGAAACAGGAAACTCCTTATCTGGGACACATAATTACCCCCAACGGCGTGAAACCCAATCCTGACAAAATTCTAGCTATTCAAAAATACCCTATACCGAGAACAACCAAGCAAATAAAACAATTTTTAGGCTTGCTAGGCTACTATAGGAAGTTTATACCAGACTTTGCAAATGTAACTAAACCACTGACACAGTGTTTAAAAAAAGGTAAAGGCATTAACATTAACCAACAATATGTAGAATGTTTCGAAAAATGCAAGACCTTGCTCACGAATGACCCCATACTAATATATCCTGACTTTTCAAAAGAATTTATTTTGCGAACTGATGCATCTGCCGTCGCTTTAGGCGCTATACTCTCTCAAGGACCTTTAGGATCCGATAAACCGATTTCTTATGCATCACGTACCCTAAATGACAGTGAATTGAATTATAGTACAATCGAACGCGAATTATTAGCTATTGTGTGGGCAACAAAGTATTTTCGACCTTACCTCTTCGGTCGTAAGTTCAAAATAGTAACCGATCACAAACCTTTGCAATGGCTGATGAATCTTAAAGAACCCAATGCCAGAATTACCCGATGGAGTATTAAACTGTCGGAATATACATTTAAAGTTGTGTATAAATCAGGAAAGTCTAATACCAACGCCGACGCTTTATCCCGAATAGAAATACATAACGAAGTAAGTTCTATGATAGCAAACTCTCCCGAAACACCCGACATCAACGAATTAGACGACAGACAGACAGAGACAAACCACACTAGTAACGAAAATCCGATCTTAGAAATTCCAATTTCAGAGGAACCTTTAAACAAATTCACCAGACAATTGGTGATCCGCATTCTCGACCGAAAATCCCGAATATCTGATACTGTAACAAAACCATTCGAAACACATTTAAAGACTTATGTCGAAGTTAACGAAGAAAATTTGAAGCAAGAAGTAGTGAACTCGATTATTAAACACGTCAGCCCAAGGTACCGCACAGCAATATTAGTTCAGCCGATAGAAAAAATGTATTCTATAGTACCTATCATACAAAATACCTTCAAAAACTCGTCTATGAAATTAGTATTGGTTAAATCTGAAATAGAAAATGTTGTTAGTTACGAAAGACAGCAAGAAATAATACGTAAATACCACGAAGGCAAAACGAATCACCGCGGTATCAATGAATCATATTTAGCATTAGCACATAAATATTTCTGGCCGAAAATGCGCGTTTGCATTTCCAAGTACATAAATGAATGCATTGTTTGTGGACAAGCCAAGTACGAACGAAACCCGATCCGCCCGCAATTCCAGGTGGTGCCGCCTGCAACTAAACCTTTCGAAATCGTCCACGCCGACACATTCACAGTCGAAAACGTAAAGTATTTGACAATAATAGATTCATTTACTAAATATGCACAAGCATACCAATTACCTGACGGCACTGCACCTAGTATTGTTAAAGCGCTATTGAATTATTGTACTCATCATGGCTTACCTTTAACTTCAGTAACCGATCAGGGCACCGAATTTACGAATCAGTTACTTGCTGAATTTTTGAGAGTCCATAAAGTTAATCACCGGAAAATTGCAGCCCACGCGCCGAACGAGAATGGAATTATAGAAAGGTTCCATTCCACTATCCTGGAACATTTGCGAATATTAAAACTAAAAAACCGCGATGATCATTCCAAAAGCTTGATGCCTTACGCTTTGTTAGCATACAATAGTTCAATACATTTGACCCACGAGATCCAATTGACATTGACACTACAGAACTATTAATACAAAATTACATCAATGAACACCGGAAGAAGATGGAGACTGTCTATGACATCGTACACAATTCGTCTTTGACCCAAAGAGAATCCATTATGGAAAGAATAAATCAAAATAGAGACCCAAATATAGAATATTCCTCCGAACAAGAAATTTTCATACAAAACCCACTAGCAGACAGACAAAAGTTGGCCCCTAGATATATACATGACAAGGTTACGAAAGACTTACCTGTTCATATATATACTTCGAAAAAACGAGGCCCCGTCCCAAAGGCCCGACTTAAAAAAGTACGTAAATCTCAATTGTTACAGGCTCCTACTACTGACATGGACTTGCACCAACCCGGCCCTAGCTCAAGAGATACAACTTGAAAATTACGACAATGGACCCGGACTCCTACCATTTAAAATGGGACCTACAAAGGTTGTTTCTCACTATCACACATTCTTACACAGCATTGACATAGACAACCTACGTGACAATATTGACATAATTAGAGCTCAACTTACCAACGCAAGTAATTCCTTAACAAATAACACTTTTAATTTCTTTAAATATCAGATAAAATACTTGTATTCCAAACTTAACAAGGTTTCTGCGCAGTTGAGTACCTTTTCCGGGAAAAGAATACGTCGAGGACTCATAAATCCATTGGGTTCCGTTATAAAAAGCATAAGTGGTAATCTTGACTATAATGACGCCATTAAGTATGACCATGCTATCAAAATTCTCAAAAATAATGATGTTAAATTGTCTAAAAGTTTTAATGACCATGTAAGTTTATGTAAGCAATGGATTTCAGAACAAACGAAAATATTATCAGCATTGTCTAAAAATCAGCAGATTCTGAGCACAGAATTATTAAGTTTGAAAAATAGCACTATGTTAAGTAATGGAAAATTATTAGATTATGCACACCTAGCCCAACTTTTCAATATTATCAACGAAAATGTCAACGATTTGTATACTGAGCTATTACGTATAGAGAATATACTAGCTTTCAGTAGGTCAAGTAATGTGCACCATTCTATTTTGAGCACTAATGCACTTATGGATATAATTAGAACATTAAACGAAATTTATAGCACAGAAAAAATATTAGATTTAGATGTAAGAGATTATTATAATTTTATTAAGATAGGTTCTTATTTTTCTAAGAATAATTTAGTTGTTGTCCTAAAGGTACCTATTATTTACCAAGGATCATTTGATTTGTATAAGTTATGTCCATTACCAAATAAGTATGGGCGCATCCTTATCCCTCCGTATCCTTTCCTAGCAACCAACCCTGCAGAATATGTGTACATGGAGGCAGAATGCCCCAAATCCGGCGACTGGTACATCTGCGAACAGAAATTTAGTCATCAAATACGCACCGAGCAAGATTGCATCAACAAACTAATTCATTCTCAGGAGATAGATGGAACGTGCAAAAACACGCCTATCTCTCTGACCAAGGAAGCTCTACTGGAGCTGGACGATCAACACTACGCCATCACATTTCCGCACCCTACCAAGGTCAAGACCAGCTGCCAGCAAGAACAACACGTCATATTGAACGGAAGTTACATCGCAACTATTCCACAACACTGCTCTATGAGATCTCCGCAGTTTACAATCGTCAATATCAACAACAAACTTCGCGGCCAACCCCTAAAAATAATGTCGATACCACCGGAAACTAGAAACCAGGAAGCCAACACTATCCTGAAAATGGATTCCATCAATTTGAAAAACCTCGAGACTATCGAACAGCAAATATCCATGGAAAAACAAATTGAAGTCAATGAAATCTTATCATCAAGTTTCTACCACACTACAATACCACTATACCTTATCATATTACTGGGGACAGGTGCAACAGCCTTTATAATATATCGAAGATATCAAACTACAAGCAAAGCTGAGATAACCAAGCCAGAAAACATAGAACTGCAGAAGGCCGCAACATTTGCACTAAACCTAGCAAATAGTTGCTCCACTTAGAGGGGAGGTGTTAGGTATGCACCTCACATATAGCACTATCGCTTGGCTACGTCATCGGTACATCGTCATCATACGTCACAGAGATACGTCATCAGCACCGCGTCCGCAGCGTATGCGCCTACGTCACTTCATTACTTTGTCTCCGCCGCGCCGCATCATCGATATTGGGCAATCGTCCTGATCGCTTTAATAAAACGGAAGCGCACGGTCGCCCCTTGCCTTTTTGATACCTAACATCGGGTCTTAGGACAACGCGAAATCGATCGTGTTTAGAATTGTAATTCTTATATTTTAATTAAACTTTATTCATTCGCCATCGTATTATAATTTATCTCCTCCACTGCTGCCTCCCTATATAATTCGCGCATAGCGAATCCGTGTAAGACCTGCGGTGGCGGACAATAGTAAATTTGACAGCTAATGACAAGTTTACTATGGTCCGCCGCGGCCAGGCCGCGCCAGTGTGATGTTGGCTTAAAGCGAGGTCGCGTAAACGGGGTATTACTGTAAATAAACTGTGTTCCATCAGGCGTTCGTCTGCGTGGGCACCACGCCGTGCATGGAGATAGCCGAGCCATCATTCTTGGAGCAGGACGTCGTCAACGGCGGCTTCCTGGCCAACACCGAGCTGGAAGTGCGCACACACCTCTATGCGGTACGTGTGTTCCAAGAGTGCTTTCACCAACTTTGAAGTTTACAGTTAAGAGAGACTGCCAAGGCTGAGAAGACGGGAAAGCCTAGGAAATGCAGTCTGGAAAAGATCACACACGGGAAAATGTAACATGGAGACAGACGAACATTTTGTGGGAAACTTGGTAATGTTTAGAAAACTCTTCGCGGAAATAAGCTGATAAGGGTAAAAGGAAAAACTCTGTTGTAGTGTTTTAAATATATAAGGTGTATCTATACTTATATTATAAAGATGAAATATCAGTGGGTTTGTAGCGTTGTAAGTTTATATATTGTGGGTAATTTCCGCGGAACCGCTAATCCATCATCCTCGTCCTCCCAGCGTTGTTCCCGATTGTGCCCCTAAAGGAGCCCGGGGTCCGCTTTGACACCTAATCCCAAGATTTGGCATAGGCATAGTTTAACGAAATCGACTGCCATCTGACCTTCCAACCCAGAGGGGAAACTAGACCTAGATTGGGATTACACCGGTTTCCTCACGATGTTTCCCTTCACCGAAATGCTAACGGAAAATATTCCGTACATAAGTTCCGAAAAACGTAATATCTAGAATATCAGTGACATTCAATTTGAACCTTAATACTATGACGATACCGTTTGTTTTTCAACATGAATGTTGTAGTGCCACGTGCTTAGTCGGTAGCTAGTGGCTATGCGATAATGGAGACAAAAACCTTTGTTTGAAAGATTAGGGATCGGAGCGAAAAATTCACCTGAGAAGAGTCGTACTATATGTTTAACTTTATTTCAAGGCGGGCGACGCTGCCAGCTTCTTCTCCCAGTGGAAGAAGACTCGCCAGCGCTTCCAGAACCATACTCCCGCTGCGGAGGAAGGCGCCCTCGCCGGCGTTAACATGACCGGCTACTGGGACCCCTGCAACGTCGAGCAGTCCTACTGGCTCTCTCTGGGGGAGAGCATTGACATGCAGGTCGGTACTGGGCGGTTGTCGCCGGAAAACCACTCCCGAAACAATAGTAAGACACTGGGCGCGGAAATTGGGGATTGCCGGCCAAGTAGATATAGGTGGATAGGGGCACGAGCCTGGCAATCAGCAGTGAGCAATAAAGAATATTTGTATTGTATTGTATTGTGCGTACAGGGCTTTTTTGAACATGGAACGAAAAAAGCAACCTCGTTTAATGGCTGAACGCCATGACATGGTGTCACGAAATGATTAGATTAGATTAGATTAATTTGTTTCATTTTGAAAATTTACATGTCATTTAAAAAAATAGCACGAATTCACAAAAAGATTGTCAAGAGTGTATGAGTGTATAAGAATAACAATAATATAAATTAAAGACAAAATCAAAATATGTACATTGCAAAATGAAAACAAAAATAATAATAAGGAACAATTGAAATAATTTTAAAATGTTACAAATGTCAAAGAAGTAAAATGTGTTTAAATGTCAAATTATTAATAAAAGTTAGGGCATCCTAGATTTAAATTGTCAATAGTCAAAAAATGTATAAACAATATTCATAATAAAATAATAATGTCATTTTAAAACTAAAACATGTCAGAATACATACACATGTATTCCTTTACGGAATATAACGATTTTGAAAGTAAAAGTTCCTTTAGTCGGCGTTCAAATATGTCGTTTGAGGTCTCGTTTTCGGGTACTTACATCGACAGGCCTACGAGTATTACGCGCGGGCATGATGTTAAGACAAAAGAAGGTCGCTTTGCAGGCTTCCAATTTTGTATACAATAGGAGTGTAAACACTAAATAAAATAATCAATAACGTACTTTTTCTCGAAAATGGATTAAAAATGTAGTCAAATGGGGAAAAAATCAAAGCAAAAAGTTAAATAATCACGAAGTTATAAGTGTCCAAACTTTTAAGAATGGGGTATGTTCTGTCCCTTTTTCGCAAAACGCAACTTCGTATGAAACGATGACGCTTGTCGATTGTGACGTCACTATAGACGGCGACGTGCCGCGCCCCCTCGTATTCGGCGCCGCCGTCGACGGGGCCCCTGGCAGCCTCGCGTATCGTGACGTCAGACACTGTTTGCTTTTTCTCTCTTTAACAGGCAATATTAAAACGGTTGTAGCTTCGTAATTCATTGAGATATCTGAATGGGACTTTCGTCACTAGGCATATTTTTTTGCCTTCTTTCTTTAGAGTAATAATAATTTTCGAGTCCGCACCCGTATTTCATGTATCGTGTATCTATCGTGTCGCCGCGCCCGAAACGTGATACTTGGAAGCAGCCTATTATAAAGAACAACGTCAACATTCCAGTGCATGTTTGACAGAAAATATGAAAGTGACATGAGTTTCTCCATTATTTTGCTGCGGTACATCTCCTTGGGCGTTGCTGGATTCTGGCCTCGTCTACGACTTGGAGTGGCGGTGACAGCGACAGCACTGCGCCATAAGTGGGAGCGAGCAATCGGAACGTGGCCTCTTGCTCCCACTTATGTTATGGTACACCGCTGTCGCCGCCGTCACACTTGGCTGGTTTGACTACTCATATAAATAAGATAGAATAGAATATAATAGAAATGAATTTATTGCCAGCCAAAATAACACATCACAATTTCGTTCTTAATTAGAAAACACAATATATAAAAAGAAACTTAATAAATACCAACTTAAACTAAAAATAACAACATTTACGACGTAAGGAAGACTGGTGGTGCTGCTATAGTGGCCGCAAGTGGACACCACTCAGCATATGCTCTGACATTAAACAATGCCACAGCGCTGGTCTTCCGTGGAGCCCAGGGCTGTGAGGTAGTTCCGAACAGCAGAAAGTGGCAAACGTGGTACGAAAACCTACATTTAGTGATATAATGATGAATGAACGTTTACATACCTAGTATATAGATTAATTTTATTTAAGAATGTAATATTTACTTATAAGAAGAGTTAGGAGTAGGTTTTTGTACAAGGTATTAAGGAAACTGACTATATACTCGTACTTATTAACAGAATATTGAATAATTATGATAGGGGATAAATTATGACGATTTTTGAGACTAACGTGACGCTATACAGCTTTAAACGACTAACAAAAATATATGAAATAGTTAACGACACGGGCTAGGTGAGTTGTAGGGTAAATAGATATTTTTTGAAGTGGAGTTTAAAAGTACTTACAGTTATAGAATTACGAATAGGCGGAGGGATGTTGTTCCAGCATTTCGTGGCTGAGTAGTGGAAACTGCCACGAAATGCTGCCGATTTACCGTGTCTTGGGCAAACAAGACGGATCGCACCTCTGGTCGGCCGGGCAGTGAATGTCAGCTTCTCGTATAGATACTGAGGCTGACGATCGTACACTACACCGAAAAGCAGAGTGGCAAAATGAAGATAACGACGGTCCTCCATATTTAACATCCCGCCTTGGTTAAGACAGGGTGTGGCGTGAGTGCGTGGTGGGATAGGGAAACAGAAACGCGCACAGGCATTCTGGATCCGTTGAATAAGCGTTTTTGAGCGAGCTTGAAAGGCAGATCGATTAGTATATACATATACAGGGTGCTGTGTGCTGTATACACTTAGATAAACTATCATTTATCTAATACGTTATTTGACGGCTCTATGTCTGTAATTAGTTTATAATATAAACCATATTATGGTTCCAGTTTATAAAACAAACAAAATACAGCAAAAACAAGTTTTGTATGAAAAACTTAAATTAGCTGTATTTATTTTACTATGGTATCTGAAGCTACATAAAATAATTACAGACACAGATATACCTCATGTCATTATATATGCAAAGTTTCGTTACAATCCAACACATAGTTTTAAAATGAGAGCGTAACTACGTTTGTATGGAGAATCGAGCTTACTGCGGACTCTTAAGTATTCATATCTGTTAAACATATCGTCCAATTCCCATGTATGGGACTGGGTCGATCTGTGTAAGATTGTCCCCTAATATGTATTATTATTTACCAGGTGGTCGGCGACGTGGGAGCGTGCATGCCGATCATAGCGCTGTTCAAGCCATGCCGACCTGAGGACCTGCCCGCTAAGGAGCGGGAGGCGAAAATGGAGCTAGCATGTTACAAGGAGTAAGTTTACACCCACTTAGAATCTAGGCTCCAGGATAGTTCCAGGTGCCACAATAGAAGGGTCAGATCTCTCTAGACGACACTGCTGCAACATTAACCGGCTACGTACTGGCCACGGCCGTTGCGCTCAGTATAAACATCGTTGCGGTTGGGTGGAGTCACCAGCTTGCCTCTGCGGTGCCGACATACAGACCATCCAGCACATCATCGAGCACTGCCCCTTAACGCGCTACGCCGATGGCCCCCCGACCTGATCGCCCTTAGCGACGAAGCCATCAAGTGGCTGATTAGCCTTAATATATGAACTTATAGTGATT